>CAMAPF010000974.1:1978069-3351139 GCA_945859915.1 Cuscuta epithymum
CTTATTACATGTAGTTGTGAAAGAAAGGGGATACATGGGTATATTTTTAGAAACAACTGAAGTAGACTGACTTGAACCAGCAGATGGAGCAAAAGAGATAGATGAAAACTTGTATAGACCATCTTCACCAAGTACTCCATGTAACAACACTTGTTTAGAAACCTGAGATTTTACATAACATTCATGAGGATGGAACTCAAAGAAAACGTTGTTATCCCTAGCAAACTGGCTAACACTTAGTAGATTTCTGGTTATGGATGGAACATGAAGAATATTATGTAAATGAAGTAAGCAAGAGGAGTGATAGGGTGAAGAAAAGGAAGAAAAACCTATAGACTTTATATCCACACCTTGTCCATTGCCCATAAAGAGCTTTTCAGTTGTAGCAAATGGCTCACTATGTTGGAAGTTCATAGGATCAGCAGTTACATGATGTGTGGCCCCTGAGGAACCATGCCTGATTTGAAGGAACTGGGCCAAGTATAGAAGAGTTAGCACTAGCAACAGCAGCAGTAGGTTGATGATATCCTGAATTGAAACTTTGTGGAATTGAGTTTGTAGAAGGTTGATGCCATTGTTGAACAGCATTGGCAGATGAAGGTTGAGGTTGATAGAAGTTAGGTCTAGGTGTGTAAAAGGGGTGTGGAGGAGGTTGATTTGATGAATTTGGAGTCCAATAGTTAGAAGGTGAAGATCCATAGTTGGCAGTTGTAGAACTATCAGCAGGATTAACAGGAGAATTGAAATTTGGATTGGTATAGGCTGGATTATAGCGGTGGTAGCAGATTAATGCGTGATGACCTGGTTTTCCACACACTTGACAGGTCACAGAGTATCGTCCTCCAGAGCGGCCTCCACGACCTCTGAATCCTCCACGACCTCGGCCACGATAGGAATTATTGGTATTAGGGTTATCAAATTGAACAATGTTGGCAGAAGTGGTCTCAGAAATAGCAGCAGTCGTAGATGAGTTGATTTGAGGGGATGATTCAACTCGAGCGATATTGGCAGAGAAGATGTTTTGTTGAGTAGAATCGCGAAGCTTCTTGAGACGCATTTCCTTCATCAGAAGCATCGGTTCAAGCTCAGAAACTGTAACAGGGTCCAAATTGTTGCGAGAAGTTACAGATGATACAATAGACTCATACTCTTCAGGGAGACCTTCGAGAATCACATTTACATGGTCTTTGGTGGATATTGGTTCCCCTGCTTGCATGAGATTGTCCACAATCGTCTGAATACGAAGTAGATACTCGGCAATTGATCGTTCTCCCTTTCCAGTATTGTAAAGTTCGCATTTAAGCTGTCTGGCTTTCGCGACGATGTTGGAGTGGAAGAATTTACGAATCGCACTCCACAGTTCATGCGATCGTTGACAATGAATAAACCTAGCATGGAGTGATTCCGTCAGAGATGAGAGAAGCCATGAGAACAGCATTTGGTCCTGTTGATCCCAGACGATATACGCTTCATTCACTTTCTTAGTTCCTTCATCATCTGCAATGAATTCCTCAGGAATTTGTGGCTTCTCGACAAATCTGAATAATTTGTGTGCACGAATTACAGCTTCAACGTGATGCTTCCAGAGAAGATAATTGTTCGAGTCAAGTTTAATTGTCAGGGGATGAGAGAACGATACTGGAAAAACTGCATTTCCAGTAACTGAGGAAGAAGATGACGTCGAGTCAGGCATGGCCAAAGATTCGAGCAGGAGCTAAAGCTCTGATACCATATTAGAAAATGAAATGCAGACTGAATAGGAATGAATCAATCTTATTAATCTCAAGGTAGTTTACAAGTATTTATAGTACAGAGTATAGAAGCAGATTACTAACTAACTGAGTTAGCTATAACAGACTAACAACTTGTAACAATACTTTTCAAGTATTCGTATACTACTCCTAACAATGCTCATCACACCTAAGAAACCATTTCTGAAGTATGTTCAAACATTTTGGATAATATAACAAGAATCCTAACTTTCCAAACAATAAACTACCCATTTATCTGCAAGCCTAGAAGACCCAGGAATGCTATAGCTTCGATTACCCAAATAGCAATTTCACATATTTCTTAGTACAGATCCAGATCCAATGCCTGTGTGCATAATTTAGTCCCTTGTTTCCCCATTTCAAGGGTATACATTACTAGAAGTAGCCAAATCCATTACTGTAATACCGAATAGTACAGGGAAAGGGTTGTAAAATTCATACATGGGGAAGATCCTGAATCCAAAAGTCAAGCATATAAAAACAAAAGACTACAAGTGTGAAAGCTGCTCAAGCGAATGCATGTAGTATTGCAACTTGCAAGCCTATATCATGGAAATATAAAACTACCATTTGGAGAAAGAAAATTAAGGTGCTATTATTAATCTCTAAACAAAAACAAAAACAAAAATAAAATGTTTTTTTCTGTGAAATGTGAAATGGGTCATTGAGCATCTTAACTGAACTCGTAACAAAACCTCTTTGAACTAGAATCAACAGAAGTATTATGTACTTGGAGAATGAAGGGCAAAAAGATGGATGAAAAGGCTAACCGCTCCAGGCCCTTCTGTGCATGGGCCTCCCACCAAAGCTATAATTCGAGCACCAGAACCTGCCAAACAAGAACTTAGCAAACCGGAGGCTACACTCAAAGCAGCTCCTGTGCAGCGTAATGCCCTGTTTCCTGGAGGCACAGGCCATTGATCGGTAACCAATTCATCCAATAACTGCATAAGGTACCACCAAACATGTAAAATGCATCCCAATACATGTTCTAAGTTCAACCAAAATGTAGGGAAAGACTTATATTTAAGCTAAACTGACCAAATCCAGTGTGTATTCACATTCTGTAGCAGGCAATAGGAATCTTCTAGTACCGAGATCAGGGACCACCCCTGTAGATCCACCAGCACCCTTCTGCATCCTTCCGCCAATGCTACCAAGCCCCAATTGCTCCAAGACCTGATCTTTAGACAGCTCCTTGGATCCCCTGAATACATACACCTTCGACATATCAGAAAACCCAAGCTCGTGCACCTGCACCTGAGTTCCAAAGGAGATAAACCCAACAATGGCATTTTCCGGAAGCATTCCAACCGCCCGTTTCAATGCGGATTTTGCGAAACCTAGCTCCTCCTCAAGCATGCACGTATCCAACATGAACAAGTAAGCTTGCGACTGACCAACAGCAGGATTCGGATTTGCCCTAGGATTCTGCGGCAGGGCGTATTGTATGGTAGTGAACTGCGGGAAGAGCTCAGCAGGGACGTTGGTCTCGGAAACGTTGGAGTACTGCTGGGGGAAATTGTTGTGCTGGAAGCAAAATGGGCAGATCCATTTCAGCGCCGAGTAATCGACCCGTGCGAACGGGTTGAGGACGGAGGCGCAGGTCTTGCACCGCAGCGGCGGGTATGGGACGGTGACAAGCTCCGGCTGGGGGCGGATCAGGTGAATCGAGGCGGCGATTGGGATCACGCACTTGCTGGCCTCGACCTTGGTGCGGGGCCACGCGTTCCACGTCATGCGGACGCCGTCGATTCCCTCCGTATCCGTCTGGGAGATCTCGGTCGACGCCATTAAAGATGATCTCGTTACCGATAGAGATGGGTAATAGATACAAATAAAGATGCAATTTTTAAAGTTTTTAATTTTTTTTATTGAAATTCAAGACAATTGGGCGACCCCTATGGAAATGGCGGGCAATGAGAAGAGGCCAAAGGGGTCACGCGGCGGAAGAAGCTGAGAAGACAGTAGAGACGAGGAAGGATGGGCAGGAGGATTGAGGTAGGCAGGGGGTAGCTGAAGATTGGACAAAAGAACAAAGGTGGAAAATTTTCTTCCCGGAGTAAAACTTTACTTGGATCACGTTGGAAGATTTTATAGTTTTGGTGGGCTATTCACTACGGAGTATTTATTCCCTGTCTCTTTTTTATCACGGAGTAATAAAACTTTAGTAGATTAACATTAACTTGCAAAATAATAAAGACCAATTTGCAAAATGATAAAGTAAAAATTGAATAATTGAATGTGTGTATATATGAAAGAAATAATAGAAATCACAAATTAATTGAATGTGTGTGTATATGAAAGAAATAATAGAAATCATAAATTAATTGACTAAAATAGAAAATAATATAGTTCTTTAGACAATCAAAATAAAAAAATATGACAAAATATGACAAAATTATAAGGGATGAATGGAGCACGAGTGAAAACTATGCTTAATCTAATTCAATTTAGGTCTATAATGTAATCGTTTTTACAAACTTAACTAGTAAAATTGGTTTGACACTTTGACTACTCTAAAAGTTCAGAAAACCGTTGTGGAATTCAATCAATAGTAAATAATTGGATTCTTGCTTTTATCACATCCAAAAATTAACACATACTTTGTTGTTTACATTCTATTACATAAAAACGTCTAAAATTCAAAGTACTGAGATTAAAAAAATCAAAAGTTTTAATCACTTCAAATATAAAAGCCCACACTTATTTAACATATAATGGAATGAAAGGTTATTTCAATTTTCGTTTTAAGTAAAATATGAAAATAGTTGTTATTTGGGAGCACTACAGATTAGACCATCATAGTAGCGAAAATAAGATGTCTAGCTCAAGATCTGCAAAACATAAAAAATATGAAAACACACATTTATTTGGGTTGCTTTTGTATTAATGAAGCTTGCATAGTATGAAAAAAAAAACATGATTTGTAAAAAAATGAGTTTAATGTATATACAACCTCATATGTAACTATTTATAACTTATGTTATCGTCATTTAATTTTGAACTGCTTTGTGGCATATTGACATTGATTGTCTTAATACTATAGTTATTATTACTACCATTATAACTATTATTAGTAGTATTGTTAACGTTAATAACACTCTGTATCACAGATTGTTATTGTTTTTATTAGCACTACAACCACTATTTTTTTTTTACTTTTTTATGATTCCTTTATTGTTCCTAATACATATGTAGTGTTTTTTGCTCCACCATTAGTTTATCACTGCTTTTTCTTGTAATTGTTTTTTTCTTTTTTCTTCAATCAGTTTCTTCTTCAATATGTAAATGTCTATTTCTGTATTTTCCTTTTCCTTATGTATGTTCCGTTCCTTCTTTCCTCTCTTCAAGTTAACTAAAATTTTGTTAAGCTTTACGCCTTGCAAGTTAACGATGAGTATTGTTCATTCATTCGTCTTACTGCAATCCATTTGGTAAGTATAAATTATTGTGGCTATCTTTTTGTTCTTTTTATACATATGTTAATGACCACATCATTCGTTTTAATTTTATTTCTATGAAATTTCATTATGTAATTATTTAAAAATGATTTTTTGTACAAAAGATGTTTATGATTATTAATAACATTGCTGATATACTTTTATTTGAATGGTTTTTATTTTTCATTCTTTCACGTAAACATAATTACCCTTGTTATCTCGATCAAACCCTACCGTTTTGTCTAACAAAAGAATCATTATTTCAACATTGACAATATTGCCCCTTCAAATTTGTGTATGACATTATGTTTATGTTATTGCCACAAATATGACATTTTCTTTATTATATAATATGATAGTTTTACTCATGTTGGTTTTGTTTTATTGTTTTGCTAATTAGTTATCCATACGGATTCTATTGTTTTGATTACGATGAAATTGGATGGGAATTGGGACAATGACTACAAGTAAATATGATATAATGACATCAAATTGGGGCGAGTCAATGAGCAATGCTAACATTTCAGCTAGGAAGATCGAATTTTATCACTAAACTTATTGACCTTTTGAAGGAAATGACGCAAAAGTTGTTTACGGAAAGGAAGGAAAAAAACTGAAACGACAAACTCTATTTTGACAATGAAACGTCAGAAGCATCTGGTTGCGTTTCAAGATCAAGCAAGGAGGCTAAAGTAAGGCTAGTTCTTTTGTTCTTCCACTCGAGGTTGCGAGCTCAAATATGCAATTATGCTTTGTATACTACTTATACATTAAACTGTTAAATAATTGGCGTTTTTTCATGTTTGTTATTCGCTCTGCCAAACATCTGTATTTTAACAACTTTCACTTTTACATTATCCCATTTCAAAAATTACATTATTGTGCATGTTTTTAAAATATGTATGCTAGGTAAAATTGTCGTCATATTTAGAGTTTGAAGTTGTTGATCAGCATTGTTCCTCGTTTGTTGTTGACCTAAATGTCAAAACATGTACATGTATGAACTTCTAGCTTTCTCATTTTGTTTAGCCTTGCCTATCTTGCTATGATTACATTTCTACATTCTACACACGACAATATTGGTATCCTATTTGTGATGCAACGTCTTAGTTGGTTACTTATAGTACTTTGAGTATTCGATGCAAGACACATCTTTGTTTGAAAAGACCATTTAATCGCTCCAAAAAATCAAGACTTCTTCTACCAGTGAACATCATGGCACAAAACGTAAAAATGTCCTCGTTTCCATACCATCAATCACAATAAGAAATTAAAGAAGACTTGTCGCGATTCTATTCGAACAAAAAGCCAATTCTAATTTATTTGACTGTAATAATTTCTTTGTTTTTCCATATATATTCGTTTTCAAAAAATTATAATGTTATTTTCATTTTATATGTGTACAAATCTTACATTTAGTTATTAATGTCTTCATTCTGTGACAATTATAATGAGGTTTTTTGTTTTAATATGTGACCGTATCTTGCATTTTAGTTAGGATGTTTTTACTTAGACTGTTTTCGGGCCCGGACCATAACAGATCAGACCAGACTTAAACAGATTAGACCAGACCAGGTCTGAATTTCAAGGTTATAAAGTACACAGAGACCAGACGTTTACCAGACCAGACTTAAACAGACTAGACCAACAATTTTCAATCCAAATAAAAGCATCCTTATTGTTGTCTTCATTTAATGCCAAAAAGTCATGTATTTATTCTAACATTGTACCGGAGTAATTGTTATTTTCTTTGTATTTATTATGTCATGTATGTGTGAACTCTTCACAGATTTAACCTGACACGTCCTTAACTATATTTAGCAGAGTTGATCTACAGTCTTGCAAACTTTTCTATCAACATATATCGTGTTTGTGTGATATGCTCGCCATTTTTAATAATTATATATCACACTGCTATTTAGATATTTTGCAAACTTTTTTGATAATTACATATCATGCTTGTTGATGTGCTTGTCATTTTTAACTATTATGAAATGACATGATTTTTTTATTGCATTCAGCTCTTCCTTGTATGACTGATGTTTCACAATTGTGCCATTTTCTGCCATTATTTGTAAATGTCAACCACAACTCAATGACATGACTTGTGTACACTTGTGGAAAAATAGTACAATACTCCAAACACGGTTTCCTTTATAACTTCTAAATCACATCACAATTCACAAGTTACTGAAATACGACCATTAGAAAATTCAAAGAAATGAAAATACTTGCTACAAATACTAACAAATTAAATGACTAATATATCATCATAATCACAAATCACTAATTCAGCCAATTCAATATCTTGCACGCATTTAATGTCCGAACATAATAACTTTTTTAGGAAAAATAAAATTTCATGCGTCATTGTTACACATTCATTATCAACACCAACTAGACAGACTTTAGTCTATATCACGCTACACTTTCTCGCTCTTGATCTGGTTCATCATTTTCATTTTCATTTGTCTTTTTCTTGCTATACAAGGTCACCTCTGTGATCGTTTTCTCCCCACGCATACTTGATTCTAATAAGAACATAATTTTATTCCTTTTTCTTGGATCTTATATTTGAATTGCAAAACTATAATACTGGCTTGATACTTTTGTTTAAAGCCTCATTTTCAAAGAGAGTTATGGGTGCTGGTACAATGTTATGAGAAATAAGGTTACTACTAAATTGACTAAGGTTGTGACAACACTAAAGTCGTTGTGTGCCTCAAAATAATTCATTACTAAGGGCTAATAACGTAGTATATCATATTAGAGTTTGTATTCATGGAGAAAAGTTCTTTTCGTATGTGTGTGTAAGCGTAAGTAAACAAAGTAATTGGAAGGGGTTGAATATTGTGATAAATGAGAAAGCAAAAAACTAAGATGAGTACATTAAACTATAAAAGGTATTCAACCTTGGTTTTGCTAACTTCCACTTAGTGAAGTGCTCGTTGATCATTGTTACAACTTTAATTATCTCTTTAGAATACTTAATTGTGGATAAACTCCGATTTATCTAAAATAGTTATCAATAACGAGATGCATTCCTTAATAATCCTTACTATAAAACAAACGTCATCTATTGATATAAATAGTAGCATTCTGTCGATTCATGAAATCAATTATGAACGATAACTTTTAATCCGATGTGAGTATTCTCGGTTGTTGAACGACAACTTTTAATCCGATGTGAATATTCTCGGTTGTCACAACGAGAATCTTAAGGCCAGCTATTCTATCTAACTCATCCATTTGTCATCTGATGAAATCAATTAAAATTGATAACCTTAACACAATTGTTTTTGCAGTTTAATCGGTATAATTACTAGGAAAGTGTCAATTGAGTACATCAACTTGTATGAGGTGGAGTAAAGAGTACTCTATATTGCATTTGACATTCATAATTACATAATTTTGGGGTTTTAGTGTTAATTGAGTACATTCATTGGTTTAACGCGATAATATGACTAAGTTGGCTAATCAAATGCTGAGTAGAAAGGGGCAATCGACCAAGGTTATGGTGCCGACCTTCAGAAAGTCAACCAAAAAGGGAAAGTCAACCTGCTGAGGTTGACCTGAAAGGGCCGTCGATCTGCGGGGGTGCATCGACCCACGGGAAGTCAACCTGTGGGGGACTGGTGTCGACCAAAGGGATGTCGACTAAGAGGCTAGGGCTAGCGTCAACCTTTAGATGTCGACCTCTTAGCATATTGTTAGGCAACTCAATTGTATTAACGAGTTAATCTAACGAATGTGCTTAATTAACACTAAAAATCCGAACTTGTGCACTTGTAAATATCAAATGCAATATAATGTATTCTTTATTCCACCTTATACAAGTTGAAGTACTCAATTGATCCTTTCCTCATATAATTACTCCCTCTTAGATTATTAACCATGAGACGCATGCATTAGTAACATAAGGTTACCGCTTGTGAAAGAACCAGGTAAATGACAATCGTACTCATTGATCAATTTCAGTAATAATCAATATGAAAACATCAACTAATTGATCATTTAGAGATGCTCAAGTATCAATATAAAAAAATGATTGAATAGGAAAGTAACTAATATTCAAAAGAGGAGTAAACAAATAACTCACAACTTCCAAATCACGAGCTTCAATATAACAAAACCAACTTTAAAATACTATCAAAATTACAAGAATAAAGCCTATATAAAAAAGGGATTGATGTGTATCTAAAACGGGAAGGAAATAGGTGTTTTATAGAGAAATGAGGTGGTTGGATCGGATGACCGATCAAGTATCTAGGATACCCGACTGGGTATATATTCTTGGCAGTAGCAATGAAAGTGTTAAAATCTAGTCATACCCGATCGGCCGATCAGACATAAGATCAAATATGATTTTCCCACGGTCTCTTGCTTTATTTGATCTCGCATGATCTCCGGGTCAGATCATACCCCGATCGGGTATTGGATATCCCAACCGGGTGTGATACCAAATCGTTTTTTTACATTCTTTGTTTCCCATGAAGCTTTCTCTTGTCTCTATGCTCCTTCATAATGCTCTCAAGCCCCTTCCTTTTGCTTTTCATCATGTTTCTTGCTTGAAAGTCAAAATCACTTAATACCTTCTAATTTTTATTTTATTTAGAAGATAAAAAGTGCATCATAATTGTACAAGAACTGAGTAAACACAACGTAAAACCATTCTAAAATGTGATATTTATGCATTACTAAATATCACATATGATGTTGATATTCATGGATGGAGGTGATAGACACTTGCTTATATTTCATTGAATTTTCATTGTTTTCATACGTAGACATTCAACGATAAAGGGTCATTCAATCAACACAATACAAATGAGTATACAAATGAGTCGTTGAAGGGATCAACGTATGTGTATGTGTGTGACACCACAAGCTAAGCATTTGATTGTAATCTTATTGGGGTTACTACTAGTATAAGATTAAAAATGATATGATTTTTAGTAAACATTCATGCCATATCATGATGAAATAAGAACATAATAGTTTTGCAATCATTATATAATACATATGGTGTTGTATTAATAGGCGGTGGAGAAATAATAACTTAAAAGGATATGGATAAAAATTACACTCACATTATATCATAATTGATATCTCTAAAACAAACTACATGAATATGAAGAGTATGTGCATAAAAGAAAAAATGACCTTCAATCATCATTATATATAAGACCCTCTGATGTCAATGTACTTTTAATACGTAGTTTTAAATGTTTGGGGGGTGATGTTCACCGTCACTGCACCTCTAATGGGAGGTGAACAAAATCGAGTTCTGCTCAAGTTTCATAGAATCTTAAGGCATGGTAAAATAATCTAAGGCATGGTAAAATAATTCACTAATACACATTTATGACATTTTTTAAAATGTAGTTATAAAATAGTTGGACAATTTTTTTTAATTTTAATTTTTTTAATGTAGTTGCGTTTATTAAAAATGTTAGAGCTTTGAATGTTTTTTACTATTTTTAGTGTTTTATGTTAGACATCCACCTACACATCCCATTAGGGGCATTAGTCCATCTAAGATATATTACACAAATAACACACATTATTAAGATAAAGAAATTGTGTGCCTGTATAACAAAATAAACATTTTGTTAAAAGTAAAACTTACATGCTCTTGGATGGCTGAATATATTCTGATCTTTCAAATCAGCTATCAAATTGTTTAGTTTTATCTTAAAGACCCTTGTAACCAAATCAGGTTGATCCTCTGGTCTCACTCCCGCCTTTTTTACTTCTCTCTCTATTTCAGGCCATTTGGGATTGCACGCAAATGTGATGAACAAATCTGGGTTTCCGAATTGTGTGACCATCACCATGGCATCTTGGCAATTTTGTATCATATACCTTGCACCTCCCGTGAAAGAAGATGGTAAAATAATTCTTTTTCCTTGAGTGTGTGGGTTTGTTTCGCCTCTTACAACCGCATCGGTTAACCCTTTATAAACATCTACTCTTAGCTTCTTTTGATTTAGTCGGACATACTTCAAGCGATCACTTTCTATCATCGTATAAGCATCAACAATAAATTGATGAAATAGTCTTCGTGATGATAGAATTGTACTGAATTCGATATCCCTTTGTTGAACCCTGTAGGCAAAGAATTCTCTCATTGTGACATCAATTTGCGTTTGATAGCATCTCTACCTTCAACTTGTCTATACTTGATAATATTTAATTGTATATAATAAATTTGTGCTTAGTTTGTTCGCCCGCATTACTTGATTCGATCTCTACATTCCTCTTGCGTTTTCTCTTTCCTCTCTCCATAACAGTGGCGTCAAATAGTCTGTTATTTACATGTAAAAGGTATGGGGTGATGTATTTAAGTCAAGGGTGTGTTGGTCGACGTTGTTTAATTGATATATGTGGTAGGAGAGTCCTGGTCACAGAAGGAGCTTTGTTGGGTATTTGATCAGTATCCTAATCAGTTTTGAATTTATTAATACCCAAAAAAATGGTGTTCGTTTCTCTTAGGAGTTGGTAACTAATAATAAAAGCATTTTTTCGGTGTCCATATTAATCGGCACTTAGTAATAAAAGATTTACCGCGAAGCCATTAATCTAATTGCCATTACTACTATATGGCCTGGGTATTAAAGTTTCTTGCTGATTCTGTTTTTGTTTTTGTTTATGTCTTGTGACTTTCAAATATAAGTTTCTCCATGTTTTCAGATTTCAAACACTACTAAACTCCTTTCAAATAAATATGTTTAATAAAACATTAGATATGTCTTTGAAAAAGGAGATGCTTTTTTCACATGTTATTCAATAGCAATATGTTTAATAAAACATTAGATATCCCTTTATTAAATAGCAGTTATGTTTTGTTTGATTTGATTGTTGATTGGCATATTTGGATCTATATTTTTCCTTTAGTTCCTTTTGTGGATGAGTTTCCCTTTTTTTTCCTGTATGCGGCATTTGTTACTTCCTAACCACCCCTTCTTCTTGGTAGCTATTTTCCTATACTGCTTTTTTACCTTTTTTTATATATAATAATGAAGCTACCTGATCTTCTCTTCTCCTTCATCTATGTTATGCTTCTCTTTAATTTTGTTTATTTTTGGAAACGCGGCCCTGCTGCTTTTTTTATTCTTTTTGTTTTGTTTTGTTTTGTTTTGTTTTGTTTGTGTTTCGTTTGATTTGGTTTTTATATGCATATGTAGCAGCTGGAATTGTGACGTACACAAAACCGATGTACTATAATGTTTTTTTTGGGAGTATGTACTTTCATGGTTAATCTCATCAAAATCGAAATTCAAGTTTGCAATTCCAGATATTCTGCAATTCCAGTTTGCAATTCTAGCTGTTTTAAGTTAACAAAATCTTACTCCGGTTAGAGAAAATAAATAAGAACTTATTTGGCAAACTCATGATCTTGTCATATTGATACCAGCTGAATAGCAAATCTCCCCAGCAGGTAAATACTTAACTTCATCCACGCAACCCAAACAAAAAAAAGTTAAATTTACAACAACTTTCATATTAATTTGTAGGTAATGAAGCAACAAAAAACTTAAATAAATGTGGGCCAACTTAGTTATTATACTGAGAAATACTAAGAAAGTAACAAAAAATAATAAAAATATTAAAGATGAACGTTTATGCTAAGATGTAAATAACTTAGAAATAAGAAGTAATTCAGCTAAAGTATGACCCATTAACAGAATTATTATGCTCAAGCTTTAAGTTTCTTTCGAGCCTGTCCTTCCTCACTGTCATCATATTCTTTCACTTCTTCCTAAATCTGTCCTTCCTGCCATACATGAAGAGTAAAACCTGTAACTATATCTGTATATATATGTGTGTATGAAATCTATAAAGTTGCATTAAAACATTAAACATTAGATGAATTAATATAGAAAACTCATCAATCTTTCTTTTGCAGCACCTTTATATACTTGATTAAGACAATTATATATAGACCTGGTGAAAAATAATGGTGATAAATGTTTCAGATTGATGAATTTTGAGTCAGAGCCGAGACAGTACAACGACGACTTGTGTATCCATTAGGAGCTTCTGTCTTCACAATAAATTCTACTTCTTTCCCTTCTAAGGATAAAAACTCATATGGGAATGCGTCTCCTTTTTTCCTTCTATAAAAAATGTACAACAAATTTTATTTAAAATCGGATTTTGAATGATTTGAAAATCATGAGTTGTGCATAACTATGTTCTGAATAATGTCTGAATTTTTATTTTTACCATATTTTGAGCAGGTCTGCGCTAGATAGCCCGATGAGTTGTGTTCTTTCATTTTCAAATACAATAAAGTATGCAATGCCAGAAGAGTCTTCAACCCTCCACTTGAGCTTATATCTGGTGAGTAATGTACGTATTTTGAATTTAAATACATTATTAACACAATAAGCAATATCATTGCTAATGTGGAAATAAGAGAAGAATATAAAACAATAGGTGCTTAGCACTATACCTCTTGCAAAATTTGATAGAATATTCATTGCATTTGTCACATTTAAACCTGCCATCAACTACACGTACATTGCAGACACATTTAGGACATGCATTAAAGAACCAACCATTTTCTGTTGAGACTCCTAATATAGTACCAACCACAAGATGCTTTCCCTTCTGTAGAAATACACATTTTATAATGTTTCAAATAATATTAAGATTCAATGATGTAAAATATTTGAAATAAAATAAAGAAATAGATATTGTTGCATTAGTAGTGTATAATGGTAATTATTTACCTCTTCAATCTCAAACAATTGGTTGATTGATATTTTGTGATACTGGTGAAGAATCAAAACAAAACAAAATATTGGACGGTATACTGCATTGTATGTAGTGCCTGTGAAAATATAAATTAAAAGTATGATGAACAAAACTGAGAATATTAATACTCCGTATATATTTTTGAATGTTTCAATATGATTAATATGGAGTATGGAACAATCAAAAGTTACACACATTGAATTTGCTAAACATTAAAAAGTTAATTTTGAATATGATAAACATTTCATACCCAAAAGAATTGCCAATAAAAAAGTAAATTTTCGAAAATTTGAATACAATGGTATAGAGTATAATGTCAATCATCAAATACATTATGAATTATCAATAAATTATATTTAACTCTACTACGTTATATGAATATTATAAACCTGAATTATAAATTACCACTTAAATTATCTGAATATTTAATCTAAAGTTTTTTTGTTTCTTATTTATACCATGTATACCTAAGGCATGTAAAACAATATTTCAAAACAAAATTTGAGATGTTCATACGGAGCATCATAATACGTGTAATTACATTAAATTCCATCAAAAAACATCACATGAAATTGTCATTAATTTGAGATGTTCATATGGAGTATTATATTATTTGATGATGTATTACCATTTAAATTATCTGAATATTCCATCTGAAGTAATAAATTGAAGTCAACTTTTTATTAGAGATATTTTTGTTCACAATAAATACTGTAACACTATTCATAATTAAAAATAAGTTTGGAGACATATTTCGTAGACCAACATCGTAAAAACATCACATGAAATAGCCAGTCAATTATACATAGTATATTAATAGATAAAAGTACACTAAATTTCATCAAAATAACATCTTAAATAGCATCTCAAATTGTCATTAATTTGAGATGTTCATACGCAAAACATAAGTAATAAATCTATAAATTTGCTGCAATTTAAACATACCTTTTCATCAATTAAAAGTAGTTCATAAGAAATAAATTGGTTCAGATTGGACTGACGAAAACTATCCCAATGAGTGACCAGCCTTGCACGTAAAGACCAAATTTGCTTTCTATTTGAGACCTCGTTGATGCAATCATATTGCACCATGGAAGATGGGTAAGAAATCACAATTTTTTATTCTAAAAACTCTCTGGTTTGTTCTCTGGTTTGTGATGTTGTATGGTACTTGCTCATTGCTGCCGTATTTGTTTTATTATTTATACAGGTTGATTTGATGAAGGATAAAGCAAGATGTTTGAGTTGTAATAGACGTGGGAGTGTTTAGCTTGATTGTGTATGGAATTGGACTCCTATATATATATAGTGCGGTTCTAGTGAGAACGATGCTTAACGTGAGAACGTAAGAACACTCACATTTACATCAACGTGGTGCACAATGGAACTATTCTGTTGCCCATTTTCAATTTGCACGAGTTAAGCCTATATTAAATAAACACGGTGACATTTTGGTAAATATTGTGAAAATGTGAAAATGTGCAATATACAAGCTTCATTGTGCAACACGTTGGGGTAAATGTGGTGTTCTCACGTTAAGCATTGTTCTCATTTAATCTTTATTATATATATATATATATATATATATATATATATATATATATATATATATAGTAATCTCCCGGTCCCTCCCTTCCTGACCAGAGCGCCGTCCGGCCTCCTCCTTTTGGGAGGGTTCCCGGTGGTATTTTTTTCTCAAATTTTTTGTGTATGTTCTTCATCAAGTCTAGTCCATCCATACCAAAGTTGAGCAAAAATTCCATCGGGAAGGCCGTCAAACGAGTTTTGAAAGTTAACTGCGTTTTATATGTATATTCCGGACCAGTTAACTTTCAAAAATCATTTGACGGCCTTCCCGATGACAGTTTTTGCTCAAATTTGGTATGGATGAACTAGACTTGATGATGAACATACACAAAAAATTTGAGCAAACAATACCACCGGGAACCTCCCCAAAAGGAGGAGGCCGGACGGAGCTCTGGTCAGGAAGGGAGGGACCGGAAGATTACTCTCTCTCTCTCTCTATATATATATATGTGTGTGTGTGTGTGTGTGTGTGTGTGTGGTAAGGTTCAAGTGAGAAGAACCCTTTAGGTGAGAAATGGGAATGAATCTCAGCTATTGGATTCGACTAAGTTGCAGTAAAAGACATTTCATGATACACTGAAATGTGCAATATAGCACGATGACATTTATGTAAATACTTCTGAAAAATCCGTATTACACCTGTCTAGTGCAACGCCGTCAAATATTAGTGCAACATGAAACAGTTTTAGTGCAACATTGCAAAATTTAAATATTACTACAACATAAAGCCATTTTTAGTGCAACTTTGTAAATCCAATGACTGAGATTCATTCTCATTTCTCACATTAGATGCATTTCTTACTTGAACCAAAATATCTCTCTCTCTCTGTCTATATATATATATGTATATATATATATAATTGGGACCAAATAAAAAAAGTCTTAACGTGTAAAAGAAGAATTAATCTCAGCCGTCCAAACTGTCGATCTGATGCACAATAACCCCTATCTGATACACTTTCGAATAACCCATATCCTATTTATAACATTTCAAACATTAGCTCACACTCGCATTTTGGAAAATTGCACTATTTCAGTCCTAGGTAGATCTCCCTACAAATCAGAATCCCATTTATAACATTTCAAACATTACCTCATACTCCGTATTTTCAACATAAGTTACCATAACACTAAATTGTAGTAACTATTAGTCATATCTGTGTGAATAAATTTTATTTTAACAATACTCCCTCCGTTTCACAACCAAAACCACAGTTTGACTTCTCAAGGATTAAGTAAATAAATTGACTTTACTATAGAGTACACTGTTTAAACATTGTTTCGTACTGTTTTGATGTAGATTTCTTTAACAAATAAGGAAGCAAGAGAAGTGCGATTTTGTTTTTGAAACATCCAAAAAAGGAAAGTCTGACTTTGATGGTGAAACGGAGGGAATATTTTTGAAAAACACCAAAATGAAATATTTGTGATGAATAATATTTTTATTCATTACAAATAAAAATCCTATTTATAACATTTCAAACATTTGCTCGTACTCCGTATTTTCAATGTAAGTTACCATCACACTAAATTGTACTCCCTCCGTCCCCTTTTAAATATCTCATTTTATCATATTGAGATGTCCCTATTTAATTGGCTCATACCTATTCGGTAAAATTTGTGTGGCTCAAAATCATTTTTATTTTATTCTTAATTTATTAATTAATATTAACTACATAAATCCACTTTTCTTAAAGTGGGTTTATGTGCATTAGAGCATCTCCAATGGTAAAATGTGCACGGTGCACATGTGGCATGAAAAATAGCCACATAAATATTATTAAATAAATTCTTTCTCTCCTTATTTGAATGATTTTATACAGTTTTGATAAGTTTTTCTCCACATTGTCAAGGAGACCGTCTAGATGTTGACATTGTTGTTGACATTGCTGGGAAAAACTTACCAAAATTGTATAAAATCATTCAAATAAGGAGAGAAATAATTTATTTGATAATATTTATGTGGCTATAGTAATGCTACATGTAATTACCGTCTATAGTAATTTATTTGCTAATATGGGGGAAAAGGTGCAAATAGGCCCATGTACAAACCAAAAAAGGTCAAATAAGACCTTATTTAGGAGGCTCTGTCCGGCCGTCATCATTTGGGGTGGTTCCCGGTGGAATTTTTTGATGAAATTTTTTGAGCATCTTATTCTTCAAGTCTAGTTTACTCATACCAAATTTCAGCTAAAACTTCAATCGGGAAGGCATTCAAATGAATTCTTGAAAATAACTGCGCAGTTAGAAGCGCAATTATCTTCAAGAATTCATTTGAATGCCTTCCCAATTGAAGTTTTAGCTGAAATTTGGTATGAGTAAACTAGACTTGAAGAATAAGATGCTCAAAAAATTTCATCAAAAAGTTCCACCGGGAAACACCCCAAATGATGACGGTCTGAGCCTCCTAAATAAGAGCTTATTTGACCCTCCTTTTTTTGGTTAGTACATAAGCTACACCTTTTCCGGCTAATATGGATAGCATTGGACTGCCAGCGTGCGGCTGCATATTCCCGCGCTCAAAACAGCCGAACAAATATGCAGTCAATCTGCTCTGCACATCCCATCCTGTGAAAGTTTTCACTTTCACTTGCACCATAAATTCTAATGGATTCAGAATCGTCACTTTCTTCTGCTAGCACGTTTAATCTCTTCCGTGCAAAACCTCAACCGGGTTTAGGCCTAGGGTTCCTTGATGCCCCAGAAAAACCTGCCTCCCCACCACCTCCTTGCCAAGAAGTCCTCCCCTCGCAGGTATTATTTTGCTTCCGGTCTATAGAACTAGTCGTTGTCATGGTATCTGTTTTCTGTCCTCGATCGGTTTATGGAGCAAACTATTATGTTCTATTTGAAGTAGGCTTCGCAAAATCCGAACTTTACCATGGAGCAGGTGGTTGTGGATGGACTTACTATGTTAAAGGTAAATGAGCAATTGAGCATATCTATGATTGGTTTTCTTCTGCATTGTAAATTGTTTACTCGAATTGAAATAAAAAAACCAAGAAGGCAAAAAGAATGGGTTCACAGTGTTGAGTTTTAAATTTGCTCGCGTAATTTTCACCTTTCAGGAAGATGTTTAGCTGACGTTTACTTCGTATTCTTTATCAGGGAAGAGTGAGTACAAAGGAAGTTTTCGGGTTATCCGATTCAGATTTAGTCCCTGGGAGGTATGAAGGTCAGTACGAGTTGCATGAACTTTGTAGTTTTACATACATAAATTATTACATAACATTTCAACTGAGTATTGTGTGTTGCAGATAAATACTAAATGAGGGGCCATACTTGTTTGTGTACAATCAACTATGATATTAAATAATGTGGTTATTTTGTTGTTTTATTGGTAATTGTGTGGAAAGAGTGTCTTAGATGAAAAATATAGCAATTTAATTGAAAGCAGGGTGGCAATATGAGGACAGGAAATGATAGCAAGACCCAAACATGACACAATTATGTGATTATATTTCACAATGGTCACTGTCAGGTCCTCGATGGTGAGGCAGATGTATTTTTTGGACATGGATGGGGAAATTGCAGCTACTTCAGGCGATATTGTATTACAGTTCTTATTTACTTCTTTGCGCTACAATTATGGATATGTGGGTAGTTTTAGCTTTTTATAATTTTTTGGGGGTACTATAGCCTTCTTAAGTAAAGAAATGAACCTTGCGATCACATTTAAACCATTTTTTAAAAATTCTGTCTTCAGACTTCCGTCTGGGAACTCTTCTCTCGAAATCCTTTGACCTAGCTCCCTGCCTCCTTGTAAGTGCCTTTTTAAACCATGATAACACCTGATCGAGCTAAATTTGAATGATTTTTTCTGCCTATAAGTTTCTTTGACCTGATAAGATTGTAATTCAAACCTTACACAAAAATAATGTGATATGTTCACATTTCACTTGGTCTGTCGGTGCTTGATCCATTTTTTAAAACACAAATACTCCCTCTGCCTTGTTAGAGTTTGCCAATGCTGATGGACACATGCCAATTTTTTGGGACAATGAGAAAAGGGAAGTTGACAAAGTCTTGGACATAACTGTACATGTGTTCTTGGACATTTATTGTACACACAACACATATAACCGATTCAGTGAAAATCTTATGTTGATGGGGGATGAAATCATTCTACTCCAGACACACACACACACACCAAACACAAATTCATGCATTTCTTTCAGTGCCACGTTGAAAATTTGATATGACATACACCAAACACAAATTCATGCATTTCTTTCGGCGCCACATTGAAAATCTGACATGTGTGAAAGTGTTGGATTGTAGTATAGAATTATTTGCCGGTAAACATATTTGAAAAAGTTTAGATATTAAATATTTCAATATATATAGCATATTGTCATTTTTATGAAGTTTTTGACTTTTGAAGCGTTTTTATTAATGTCTTCATGTCAATTTAGTGCTTACTGAAACATTGAATCTTACCCATTCTGCATAACCCTCATTTCTAAAGCTAAATAACCATGACAATAAAGTTTGAAGTGTTTCTGCAATCTACTCCGTATATCATTTGTATATACTCAACTAGTCATGTTATCTTAGATACAAGTTCCTTGCTGATATAACGATTTTTTGTTAGGAGGGCTCAAACTCTGGGAAGGTTCATTAGATCTTGTGAAAATTCTCAACTCAGAAGTAAAAGAGGAAAAACTGTCATTCATTGGAAAGAGAGTTTTAGAGGTGAGCTCATAATTCTGAGGCGATTTGACATTGTCATCTCTTAGAGAAAGGCTAAAATTGCATTTGACTTTAGCAAGTTAGGGCTCAATCTGTTGTACGTCGCATGGACTTGATACTGTGGATAATATTGTATAATTGGCACAACATTAGAAAGCTTTGCCTCAAAGTAAAAACAAAGAGGTTAAAAAAGTTCCTTTGTGATAGAACATGTTTATTGCACTCATTTAAAAAAATCACTAAAAAAGACACTGAAAGACACTAAGGCCTATTGCAGTAGGTGTGTTAAATCATAGCTGGAATATAGTTCATGTAATTCATTGTATGCAATCAATTACATTTTTGTCACCAAAGCTTCATAATTAGATTAATTACTAATTACTTAAGGGAAATTAATGACAAGTATAAACAAAATAAACAATGCAATCAGACATTTATCACTGTGCATGACTTTTCTTTGATGACTTTTTTCACCAAAGCACCATAATTACTCCAGTGGAATCTATAAGGACCACAGGACAAGTATATGAAAAACAATGCAAATAGACATTAATCACTGCTCGTGACGTTTCTTAGGAAGAAGTGTGTAACAACTATTATTCTGGTTCCTGCTGTAGTGCTCTTTATGCTTTATGCTGTTCTCCTCTTTATTCATTCCTGTCCCAATGACGTAGGCAATACAAAATCTGGGAGCAATTCCGTTACAATTGTATCCAAATCTTATTTCATTTATACTATAGAAGTGCCAATACATTGATTGAAAGGAAGTTGCTATGCACACTGTCACTCACAAAATCACATGATGGAATCGGGTACTATTTTATAGTTTTATGCTCTCAATTGATCAATGCAACTAATTTGATTTGGTTATGTTTCAGCTTGGTTGTGGTCATGGACTACCTGGGATATTTGCCATCTCTCAGGTGTAATGGAAAGTGATTTTATTTAAAGGAAATTTATCTTATAGTCCCATAAATGTTTGCCACTAGTCATTTTAGTCACAGAAGTGACCATAACATAATTAGGACTTAGCTCTTCTGGAAATGGACTTTTAGTCCTTTTATTTAACACAATTTGTTAATATGTCCAACCAAATGTTGTAACCATGACTCCCTCCCACTTTTTACTAAATTATAACAATTAAAAAACATTAAAGAAGAAAGTGGAACTTGATAATTGAACTCAATTATTATCTTAAAAAAATTAAAGAAAGTTTAACTATTATTATTACTATTATTATTTTTACTATTATTAACATTATCATTATTATATTATTATTACTATCATTATTAACATTTAATAATTAATTCTAGCTCTGTCCCAATCTGAGGTTCCCATACACTTATAGCACAGTCAATTTAACTCTATTCTAATCTCTTATTTTTTTAATAGTGTTTAATCATATATTTATCTAAAAAACTTTAATTATATTTAACATTTTTGCGATTCAATAATATTTATAGCGTAGTTTCTAAACATGTAGATTTTAATTTACAGTATTATACTAATATATTCCTTATATTTTATCAAGGAAGACTTAACTTTATCATCATTCAACCATAGTTAACTGATCCGGGAACGTTGAAATGGGACAAAGGGAGTCTCCGTTAGCTTGATAAATATCTACTTCAACTAGAGTTTATAGACAAATGTTAATATGACACTCCATATACTTTAATATTATAAAAGGTTTAAAACTAGTTGGTGCTGGTAATCAATGGAGCAGATTAACAAATTGTGTGAATGAAAGGATTAGAAGTGCCATTTGAGACCAATTAGGAAGTACTATGTTATGGACATTTCTGAGGGACAAAACATACTAGTGGTTAACAAGTGGAGGGCTAGAATTGCAATCCCCCCTTTTCGTAACTACAAAGCTTGACGTTGACACCAGTTTGAAACTGTAAATTTCTCTATGGTGTATTAGGCTGCTGCTGCTGTGCATTTCCAGGATTTTAATGCTGAGGTCCTGCGGTGTCTCACCATTCCAAATGTAAATGCCAATACCCAGCAAATGGGTATATCCTCAGTAAAAAAGAGTTCTGAGGCTGAACTGCGTTACTTTGCAGGGGACTGGAGTGACATTCATTGCATTCTTCCTCTTACTCATGATAATGATATAAGTGAGGGTCAAACTGTGAATGGCACTGCATGTTATGATATAATTCTCATGGCTGAAACAGTTTATTCAATGTCCGCACTTCCCAGTCTTTATAAACTTGTTGAAAAGGTTCCCAATTATTCATATATTATGTGTTTTTTTGGAAGGGTTGTTTTTATTCTTGAGCTCATTGCCTTATTTTACAGTGCACAAGTAGTCCTCATGGAGTGGTCTATGTAGCTGCTAAAAAGCATTACTTTGGAGTTGGCGGGGGATCAAGACGATTTGTTTCAATGGTGGAGAAATATGGTAAGCCTTTTGCTCTAGCATCACTGATGAGTGTATATTACATCATTACTATATTTGCATAGTTTTTTGCTTGGTATGCCTGTAAATTATATGGTAAATTAATTGCCTTTTCTTGATAAAAAGGTAAAGTGAATATGCAATAGTGTGATGGAAGTAGAACTTCTCTGGTTTTTGTTTTTCTTATTAGGAAATGCATCATATGGATGAGATCATTCAAAAGGTTTTTAACTTTAGATCTCTTACTTGACATTTTTGTAAGCCCTTGCTTGGGGTTGTTTGGAGCCTTAGAGGACTTCAGGGTGAATGAGAGGAAAGCGAAGGGGATTGGTTTGTTGGGGTAATTTCGGTGTACGGGGAGGAAAGTGGAGGAGCTTTGGAGTCCTCTAAACTCTTCATATCTTTTGTTGCATTAACTATAGTATCAATTACATCAAGCATTTTAAATACTTCGTATAATATTCCTCCTTTTTAACAATAAATGTTCTCACTCTGTAGAACCAAACATAGTCATTTCTTAACTCTTCCATTTTCCTTATTTGTGTGCACTTTGAAATAATGATCAGTTCTAAAGGGAAATCTCTAAATGAAATGATACTCATAAACAGTATTACCATGACACCACCTGTAATGTTGTAGTTCAGGTTCATGTGTTTACAATTGCACATCTCTTTTGCCGTGATTACCTTTCAATTATCTGATAGATGCACATTGCAGCATTTCACACTTGAAAGTTATTACTCCCTGTCTAAAAAAAGCTTCCCGTTTTCCTCTTTGTCTGCGATTCAACTTGTGATAGATGTGTTCAATTGGATATGCTTAATGCCACCTCGGAATTGTTTACTATTGGTTCCTTTCTGAATAATGCTTAATGCAACCTCGAAATTGCTTCTTAACGATAAATTAATCCAGGCATTGCTTGAAGAACACAAATCTCTATACTTTTTATTTACTTGGTATGATGTTGCTACCAGTTTTCCCCATTTGCATGATTGCATCACCTATTTAAAAACGAAGCAAAATGGATTTTAAGTATGGATGAGCTGTCTAATTAAGCCACAAAAACTTCACTGTGTAATAAGCACAAGGAGGTGTGAACAATTTGTTTATATTTATCTATTTTGTAGTATTAATGTAATACTTTCAATTACTATCCATTGATATCGAGCACTCCCACTTCAACAGGTGTTTTTAAGGCTGTTCTTGTGGCCGAGATTGCAGATGGTTCATCTAATGTTCGAGAGGTGTGGAAACTTCATTTAAAATAAAACTAACCGTGTATTTTTAATGTATTAATTTTCATAATGGATTGAGTTGATGAATTGGGAATGCTGATGATAAAGTATGATTCAATTTTTTTTCCTGGTTTATAATAAACATCTTTTTCAATTTCTGAATTATATTATCACGTTTATACTATGATGAATTCATGACTAGTGTGTTTTGTATTATTTGTTTCAAATATGATTTCTTATTAATACTGCTAGAGATATACTTTTAAAGTTAAGATCGAGTACAATACAAGACCAGAATATCTTAATCCATGGATTTGTGTTTATTTTGTTGCGCTGGACTCGGATATCAATAATCAATATATTACGGAGTATGTAACAAATCTATGTTATAATTATGGAGGAATAACAATATTTTAAAAAAGTTTAAATATGTTTTTAGTCGTCCCTGTAGTACATTTTGTTTTACATCCATGCAATTTATTTTGTTATTTATATTCATTAAGTTCATTGGAAACAACTTAAAAACAGGGACTGACAATTGGACGGGAAGCGGCCTAGAACCGTTAGTACACGTCCCGGTCCTGGACTCTTATTTTAAATTTTCAATATGAAAATTCTTGGCGTACACACTTTGGTACAGTCTTTTGTACACTACTTGTGTACATAGATTATTGGGAGACAAATGTTGTCTTCTTCTTAATGAACGGTTTGTGTACACAGACAAGTGAGACAACTAGAGGGGTGTGTACAAAAAGTGTACAAAAGATGTGTACAAATAGATTTTTTGTTTTCAATGTGCCTACATAAATGTATGTATAAGTCTATATATAGGGGTGGGCAAAAATACCGAAAAATCGGTATACCACATTTATCGTACCGAAAAATACCGGAAAATACCGAAATTTTGGCATACTGTCTTTTTCGGTACGGTATGATACCGTACCGATCTATTTTGGTACGGTAACGGCAAATGTTTTCAAATACTGCGGTATACCGGTATAATACCGTACCGATTCCCTACTCAACAATTACTTTTAATTCTAACTAGTAAACTCACCCGTGCGATGCACGGTTTGAGAATTTTTCTTCAAATTTGTTAGTGTTCACTAATTCAAATTACACTATCAATTGAAGAGAGTATCTATCTCCATGGAATATTGATATAACTTCAAGCAATAAACAAAACACACTTATAATATATATTATAGTTAAAAAGAAAACACTAAACATTACTTAAAAGATAAAAACATCCAACAAATACTTAGAAATCATAACATTGTAAATATACATTTCATGTAACCCTAAACATTGTTGAATTCTTTTTGAATACAACATTCTGATTCTTGTTCAGTGGTTCCTTCTTCTTCATCAATACCCGTGCGATGCACGATTGGTGAAATTTCGCGAGTATAATTAACATTAGCCAACATTTTAATTAAAAAAATAAACAAACTTGTAATTTTAATTGAATTGTTTAGAATTATACTCCATACAATAATAAAACTTGACGTAAATGAAACATATAAATTGCTACCTCCGTGCCGCTAGAAGGTTCTCATAGCAAAACGGCACAATTATTTAAGTGATAATTAAATAAAGTACTTTGGGTATATTTTGAGAAATAATTTTAATAGGTATATATTATAATGTGTTAGTATTGATAACTGTGATGTTATAAATGTATTATTTTTAATATTTAATGACTAATTTGTCACTTAAGATTGTTAATAGTTTCCTAAAATGGAAATGAGAACCTTCTAATGGGACGTCCAAAAAAGGAAAGTAGGAACCTTCTAACGGGACGGAGGGAATACAATTTACTAATGATTATAGAGTAGTACATTATTTTTTATAGCCCGCAAAATAGTAAGTAACACGCAATATAAACATCATTTGAAAACAAATTACATTCCATGGCGAATTTTATGAAACACTTTTTTGTACCTTCTGTCTAGCATTAACTCTTGTTAAAAGGGAAATTACACTAAATAGGACAGAAAAAGTTTTATGTATTCCAAAATTGGACCTTAAGCATGACAATATTTTTCAAGCTTGACATTAATTACACCTATTTTGGTAATAAAAAACATGACAATCTTATTTTGGAATTCTCAAACTTATTTACTCACATTCAAAAAATTTCTCTTATTAAAATCCTTCATTCAAGTAAATTTTTGACAAAGATTTTTTTCATTTTCAAATCAAAGGTCTATATATGTTAACTGAAGGTATAAATTTTTATAATTACTAAATAATATGGTGACATTACATCTTTACGAATTGCATTATTTAGACGAATTGCTGATGTAACCTGGCAAATCGGGGGGTGTGCACATATGTGAAAATGTGTTATGTCTTTATCTATACGAATTGCATTATTTAGACGAATTGATGATGTAACCTGGCAAATCAGGGGGTGTGCAGATATGTGAAAATGTGTTATGTCTTTATCTTTATCTATACGAACTGTTGATGTAACCTGACAAATCAGGGGGTGTGCAGATATGTGAAAATATGTTATGTCTTTATCCATACGAATTGCATTATTTAGACGAATTGCTGATGTAACATGACAATTCAGGGGGTGTGCAGACATGTGAAAATGTGTTATGTCTTTATCTATACAAATTGTATTATTTAGACGAATTGCTGATGTAACTTGGCAAATCAGGGGGGTGTGCAGATATGTGAAAATGTGTTATGTCTTTATCTATACGAATTGCATTATTTATACGAATTGCTGATATAACCTGACAAATCAGGGGGGTGTGCAAATATGTGAAAATGTGTTATGTTTTTATCTTTATCTATACGAATTGATGATGTAACCTGGCAAATCAGGGGGTGTGCAGATATGTGAAAATGTGTTATGTCTTTATCTATACGAATTGCATTATTTAGACGAATTGCCGATGTAACCTGGCAAATCAGGGGGTGTGCGGATATGTGAAAATGTGTTATGTCTTTATCTATACGAATTGCATTATTTAGACGAATTGCTGATGTAACCTGACAAATCAGGGGGTGTGCACATATGTGAAAATGTGTTATGTTTTTCCTAAACTAAACTTAAATATAAATTTATGAGAAAACTTCAAATAAGTATTTATACACATAATGTTATTTAGGTATATATGTATATAACTTTTTAAAATGATTACATAAATATGATTAAAATAAAGGTTGTTTATGAAAATGTGACCTGTTAAGCATAGTTACTATGGTCAAAATATATGGTCAAAATACCTTTTTACATCTTTTTACCAATAGGATTTGGTTGCTTACAAAACTTTATGTTCTGATGGATGTAATATCTTTAGATTATACGGACTAATTATTTTGTATTGTATTTATTTTGACATTTGTTTAAGGATTTTGCAAATTTTTTTAATGGAAAAATGAACAAAAGCATGATGTTGACGTTTTTTGGGGGGAACCCTATTCATAAAACAAAATCAGTCAATTCAGCTACTTCAGTCCGAACATTACAAATTTCAATAGAATCAATCAATTCAATCAATTTTAATGTTATCAAACAGACATAATAAGTTACTTTACAAAAACAATAATGAAAAATTCATACCCACAATCCACATAATTCCCCCTCTATGGTGTGGAAAAAATACCCCTTCTATGGGGTAAAAAAACTCCCCTACCACAACTCATATGCCCCACCCCCACCTTAAACTTTCTCGGTTCACACTTTTTTTTGCGTGTCATCCTTGCGCAAGGGTCATGTTAATCTTCTCTGTATCGTTCAGATTTTATCGGATGTCCCCGAAGGGACTTCACATTTTTTTTTTAATTGTCGTAGGTGCACACATTTTGCTGAATTGTCTGTGGACAGAAAATTCTATGTGCGCGAGACGGAAGAATATACAAAAGGTGTACACCAATTTTTTTTTTACTCTTTTTCCTTTCCTAATACATACTACCTCCGTCCCACTAAGATTGAGACATGAGAAAGTGTCACGGTTATTCAGAAAAGTGAGTTTGTGTGGTTGACATTGAATTGATAAAGTAATAATAAAGTAAAAATTATTTAGAGCCACACAAATTTTACCAAATTTGGTATGGAACAATCTTAATGGGACTTCCCAAAAAGGTAAAATGAGACAGTCTTAGCAGGACGGAAAGACGGAGGGAGTAGTATTTCACAACATCTTTCATCCTCCCCTTTTTTCCGCCTCATTCCTCCGAAAAACTTCATCCCTCTCCTGTATTCCTCTTACTATTAAAAGTGTTCCGCTAGACAAATTGGGTTCTCTACTTCCCTTCTCCGATCTGGTGAGCTCGTTGCCCTCTGAAACAACCTTTGGGTCCTCCCATTTACCTCTTTAATGACCGATTTGCGTTAACCCCCAAAACGGTAAACTCAATTCATACACAAATTTTTTATTTTATCTTTTCTTTAAGGAAACAGCCAATTTTATTAAAAGAGACCCAAGGCAAATTACAGCAAACCAAGTAAATCAAAAGGAAAAAATACAGCAAAACACACGTGAAATTCAATTCATTTTAAAACCTGAATTTCAAGAATGACCGTCTGATAGGGAAAAAAATAAACACAGAGAGTACACTTACCGAGTTTCATAACATATTTAAAAATAATCCGTAAATTGAAATAATTTAAAATTAAAATAGAAACCAATTGTGACAAACGATCAAAAATCAATCGGGTCACTAAAAAATAATTTATTTACAAAAAAAAAATGTTATCTAGGGTCATTAAATTTCAAATCTATTACTCCCTAATATATATGGTAAAAAGAAACCAAATCCAAGTGTTTTGCTTATTTATGGCGAATGTTCCAGAATGTTCATTTCTCAATCCATTTTGTATTTCATATAAGATTATGTCCCCACCGGTTCTCTCTTTGTCCTTAGCATCTAATTCATCACAGCAAGCAGCCACGACTTCTTACAACGCTTTCTCCACTGCAAAAGCTTCACACCAACCCTCCTACTACAGATTTGCATCCCTCTATTCCTTCACCTCAAATTCATCTTCCTCCACCAAATTTCCATATCCTTCTTCCTATGATTTCAATGGTGAATTTCACAAATCCTGTAACTATCAAACAAAAAACAATCCACTTAATTTTATAGCGCAATATATATCTACGGTTTAGCCCAAGCGAAAAAACATATGCTCTATATACCATTCCTGTACCTAGGGTATTTTCAAATGGTGTTCCAGCTGCATGTAGTATCTTCCAGCTGCGGCAACCTTTGGCATCTCCACACACAACCAACCTCTAATGATGTTCTGACAAATCCATAAACCCTTCTACCGGCTTAATAAATTGACACCTTGCCGGCAACACCATCTTCTTCATGCTTTATTCTATTAAAACAATCTCCATCAACTACATATTTTGACTGATCTACCACAAAAATCCCCACCTTCTTAGATTCTAGAACAATATGCATCTATATTGGCTAACAGGTTCAAAGTATACACAGACTGTTTTGCTATTTCTACGGTGGGGATGTGAGAAATCCAATACGAAAGTGCATCTTTTATAGCTAGATGATACAACAGCTCCACAGTGGGAATGAGATAGGCTCAATCTCATTTACTGTACCCACCATCCAGTTCTACCAATAGCATAACATGTAGGTAAACAGTAACTACATAACAATCCACGCAATTGATTTTATCTGTGCTCACCTCCTCCTCTGACCAATAGGAATTAAGTATTTACAATACTTGCTGACTCGAACAATCTGATCTCGGTGGCCTGAATTTCTTTTTTATTTATTTTGACCAATTAATAAATTAGTGATTGAAGTTGACGTTTTCAAGCGGGAACACTATTCCTCTAAAATCTTTTGCTTTTATATTAGAATAATAAAATCTCTCTGTCCCAATTTGTTTTGCAAAGTTAACAATTTTTGGTCAACCAATAATAAAAGTCAACCCTCCATATGGATAATTAATTCAAACGCGTTGAGAAAACACTCTCGTCTCTCACTAGGATTTTCTCGAACCCCTGGGTCAAGAATTTTTTAGGTTGCGCGTGGATCCAACAGATTAAGCTACAAATTTCTTCTTGTTGCTAGCTCGTAATTCACTACTCCATCTTATCTTTGGTTTAGATTTGAGGGAAATCGAAGTTACAGCTTAAACGAAGAAATAATTGAACTTAGAGCTCGCAGAATCTACTGTTCACCACTTTATGATTTCTGCTGAATAATCAAACTCCGACGACTGTTTTTGGATTTAAGGAATCGATTGGGGGTCGCCACCTCCTGGCGAACCTCCCGGTACCTGTACCGTATCCCAATTCATCCTAAGGCGCTAGAACTGAAAGATCCGTTGAGAAGACCATTGTTTTGGGTTTTCTCAGATTTTTTGAACTTCTACTGATTAATACCAAATTAAAAGCTCATCTGTGAAGCCTCAACTAGACGAGCAATTTGGTACCTGATTGGAGCCAAATGAGTAAGAACACTGGAAATCGAGCACTATTCATCAATACGCAGATTTGGTGATTTTCTGTATTGTTCTTCATCTGGAGATAACTTGGAATTCTGAAGCTTTAATTGGTCTCAGGGGACTGTAACGAAGCTAAGTATACGTTTCCCCATTTAATTTGAGCACTCTGGTTCTGCGTTTTTACTGTTCATCTTCTTCACTGCTTGACAGTTTTCTAGAACTAGTTAAACTTTTTCTGGGATTGTTCTGGGTATTGTTTTTGATAGCGGTTAATTTCTGAGAGCTTCTTATCACTTGAGGAACGTCCTAGAATTCTTTGAGACTTTTCTAAAAACTTTGAAAAATTAAAGTTGGGTCCTGATTTTCTCTGAAAATACACCTATTTTCAGATACTGCTGATCTTCTCAAACTTACTGTGCACTGTTCATCTTCTTCCCAGTTTCTTACTAAACTGCAATAGTGATAACAGTGTGTCTGGTGCTAGTTAAGCTTCTTGTGAACGTTGTACCTGTGTCTTGCTTTAGATACTTGCTTCTTTTTTCGAACTAACAATGCAGGTAAGCTTATCAAACTAAGAGGTGTACCTCTTAGTTTACTGAGATTTTCTGGGGAGCTCTTGTTCTGCATATTCTTTAATATGACTAAAAAGAACAAACAACAGAGAACCCCACCTGCTAAAGACAAGTTATTCGATGAAAAAATCAAGTACCTGAACGAAAAGAAAGCTGCTAAGGCCGCACTTCAGGCTGAGAAGATGATTAAGAAAGGTATATTCAATGAGGTTTTACCTATTGATGCCCCTGTTATCTCCTCAAACTCCACCGAAGCCACTGAAGGGATGGGACTTGAAGCAAATGTTGAGGTATCAACTGCGGGGGGAGGACTGGATGCTAATGCTGTGGATCCTAGATCACCCCAAACTGCTGCCAATGATAAGGAGGATGCTCCTCCTACTTTGGGGGCTACCCCAACTGAGATTATGGACAATATTACACCTGCTAATGTTGGGACTGTAAATGCTGAGGCCTCTAAAGTGGATGATGTTGCTGATGTTAATGCTTTGGATATGACGGATTCTAGTGCTGGTGCACCACTCATTGCTGGAGATAACGAGAATGATGGTGCCTCTTCTTCAAAGGCCAAGACACCAAATGTTGCTGGGGTTAATCCAACCACTCCTGCACCTAATATTATCACTGCTGAGGCATCCCAGGGGTCGGGTGTTGTTGGGTCTTATGCAGAAGCTTTACGTGGGACAGGCTCCTCTAATGTCGCGGACCAGTTGGAGTTATCTTTAAAGCCAACAAAGCCTATCATAGAAACTGATGATGAATTAGGGAGATCAATTTCCTTGGGATCCCAGGACACAATTCTTCCAATTGCAAAACTTCCAAAAAATGGTGGTCAACCTAAGAAGTGGAATGCACTTTTCCATGATAACCGAGCACCAACAAATGGCCTCAAATTGGAGTACTTCCCTCCTACCGGTGAAATACTCGATTTTTCTCATCTAAAGGTACCTACTTTGGTAGAAATTTGGGGTCACTGCCTGGTTGGATATTTTTCTGGTAGATTCCCGGGCTTGAAAGCTATTCATGATATGACGACCAAGTGGAATGTGGAGGTTCATGTGAAATCCCATAGCAAAGGGTGGGTAATTTTCAAATTCAAGAGTGAAGAGGATCGATTACATGTATTAGCCGAAGGACCCTATGTGCTATTCGGGAAGACTATGTACCTCAAAGAGCTCTCCGATGATTTTTCAACCAATGGGGAGGAATTCCTAAAACTGCCAATTTGGATAAAATTCCTTAGACTGTCTATGAGACTTTGGAAAGCAAAAGAAATAGGTATGATAGCATCTCAAGTGGGAATACCTATCACAACCGACAAGGTCACTCAAGATACGGTCCACCCCCATTTTGCGCGTGTACTTATCGAGGTTGATGTTTCTAAACCCCCGGTGATGCAATTTCCAATTATTCCACCGTCGGGTAAAGAATACATGCAACAAGTGATTTATGAGACTTTTCCGGAATATTGTTTCCATTGTAAAAAATATGGTCACCACTGTTTTACCTGCTTGATTCTTAATCCACCTAAGGAAAAGACTACAAGGAAGCCTACTGCCAAAGAAAAAGGAAAGGGGGCTGCCACCCCTATTGATGTTGCTGATCCCCCATTTGATATTGTGAACCGGAATAAGAGCAAAGGAGTCTATGTGAGAAGGGTACCACTGGGAAATGATGGCGCTTCTACATCTAAACTTACTGGACCACATCAACAAGCTACTGGAATGGACCCATCCACTGAGGCCGAGCCTACTGCCAACGAATCTGATGCGCTGGCTGTCATCCCTGAGCTATCTGTCGAGACTGATCCTATATTTGAATGGGAAGGGAGGCTGATTACGAGTGTACATGAGCTAGAACCAGATGATATAGTCAACAAATTTATAACAAAGGAAGATGGTGCACATATTGCTTATGTTAAAAAGAGGCACCAAATAAAGAGCTTTATTCCGGTGGCGAGGCTGGGCAAGAACTATCAAAGGGTGCAGAATCTGGATGCCCCAACTTTATCATTCACTGACCCATGTTTGGTTGGGCTTCCTGGAGTGAGGCGAACTAGATCCTGGTATGCATTTACTAGAGAAATCTTTTTTCTTAATGTTGCTAGTTTTTTTGATGTGCAGGCGAAACACAATGTAAATTTCCTACATAATAAGGAAATCTCCGCCCTTGAGCAAACTGCCATCACTGAACCAGTAAACATGGAGGTTGCCAACTGTCCGCCTAAAGCAGCCTATGTGGAATCCCGTGGTGACAAAGCTTTCAACGAGGGGAAAGGGTACCTTGTTACGAATATGTATGAGATGGGGATTGACGACGTTGTAACCATGGTCCTCTTGGACGAAAAGAACAGGACAATTGCGTACGCATGGGCACCGGAAGAAGTCCCAAAGGGTGTGACAACGGTTAAAATAGGGGCAAATCTGGAATCGGTTCCCTTTGATGAAACCGGAATAACGTTCACCGAGGACTATCTCCTTAGCTGCCCCGAAGTTAAAAAGAATGGAGAATGGTATGATTTCGATAAATCTACCTTTATTCAACGTGTTCTTTCCTTCTTTGATGCTAGCCAGGAAAGGAACAAGAAATATCTTAAGGAGATGCGAAGAAGAGCTAGGAAGGAAAAGAAGGACAAAGGAGGGATAGACCCGGAAGATGTGTCTTATACATCAGACTTCTATCTCACTTGAGGTGATGGGTATGATTCAGTAGTCCTTACTTTTGAATGTTAATTAAAATTGCATCCTGGAATATTAGAGGGTTGAAAAAACCCTCTAAGCATAGTGTTATTAATAATTTTATTAAGAGTAATCATATTACTCTTTGTTGTTTTTTAGAGACAAAAATGAACCCGGTTAGTTTTAAAAATTATGTCTCTAATAGGTGGCCGGGGTGGTCGCATGAAACTAATTTTGAAACTATTAACGGTGGGCGTATGGGCATTATGTGGGACCCTAATTTTGTGAGTTGCTCGTTTTTGGAAATTGACAAACAACATATGCATGTCAAATGCACATGTCGGGTCACCCAAATCACCTTATATGCTACTTTTGTTTATCCATTATATACTGTATTAGAACGCAAGGTTCTTTGGGATCACTTAACGGATCTGGGGATTCATATTATAGATCCTTGGGTTATTAGTGGTGATTTTAATTGTGTTTGTTCGCCAAATGAGAGGGTGAGTCCAACCCCCCCCCTCGGCTTACATAATGCAACATTTGGGTGATTTTATGGTCTCGGCCAACCTACAAGATGCTCCATCCACGGGTGTTTTCTACACGTGGAATAGGGGTACTCTTTGGGCTAAGCTTGACCGAGTATTAATAAATGATGTTTGGGGACAAAATGGCTTTGGGTGTAAGGTTCATTTTTATGATATTGAGGTGAAGTTTGATCATTCGGCCTCCGTTTTTTCTATACTCCATAGTTCCTCCCCTAAGCCCAAGCCATTTAAATTCTTCAACATGTGGATAATGCATCATGACTTTGCTAACCTAGTTGCGCAGGTTTGGCACCAAAGGTTTGAAGGTTCGGCCCAGTACACTATAGTTAAAAAACTAAAAATATTAAAAGGGCCTCTCAAGAAATTAAATGACAGGGAATTTGGGCACATCTCTAGCAAAGCTAAAGCGGCCAAAGAGGACTTCATGAGGATGCAAAACCTTGTGCTCCAATCTCCATCGGATGTTGAACTCCTACGCCAATTGAAGGAAAAAAGGGCTTGGGCTACATTCCTTAGTGAAGCGGAAACAAGCTTTTACCAACAAAAGGCAAAGGCTAACCACATCTTGGAAGCGGACAAAGGCACTAGGTACTTTCATGCAATCGTGAAAAGGAAGGCAACACGGAATGCAATATCCGCTATTACTCTGGAGGATGGTAGTCTTACTACATCTTTAGAGCAAGTTGGAGATGAATTTGTAAAGTTTTTTGTGGATTTGTTTGGTACAGGTACTGAAGGCCATCCTTTGGATCCCACGGTTTTGGGATCTGGTCCATTGGTGGGAAGTAGTGCTCATGAGAGCCTCCTTGCGCCGGTTGAGACGATAGAGATTAAAAATTCTCTATTTGACATCGGCAATGACAAGGCACCAGGACCGGATGGTTATTCTTCTGCTTTTTTTAAGTCTAATTGGGAACTTATTGGGCATGACATAGTCCGGGCCATCAAAGAGTTCTTTCGTTCGGGTAAGTTACTTAAGCAAATTAACCACACGGTTATTGCACTTATCCCCAAAACAGACCACTCACCGAAGGTCTCAGACTATAGACCAATCTCTTGCACGAATGTCTTGTATAAAATCATCACAAAAATCCTAGCGGCTAGACTTAGTCAATGCCTTCCCGACTTGATTGACCTAGCCCAAGGTGCTTTTGTTGATGGCCGCCTCATGTTTGATAACATTTTTCTTGCACAAGAACTCGTTAGAGGATACATGAGGAAGCGAATCTCACCAAGATGCATGATCAAGGTGGATTTGCGTAAGGCTTATGATACGATCTCATGGAATTTTCTTGAGGGAGTCCTAAGAGGGTTGGACTTCCCCGATAGATTTATTGGGTGGATTATGGAGTGCGTAACCACGGCTTCATTTTCCATATCTTTGAATGGATGTTTGTATGGCTATTTTAAGGGCAAAAGAGGTATTCGCCAAGGGTATCCAATGTCTCCGCTTCTTTTTGTGCTTTGTCTTGAATATTTTTCACGATTGATTAATTTAAAAACCAAAGGGCCGAACTTTAATTTTCATCCCCAATGTGCGAAGCTTGGCATTACCCACTTGGCCTATGCGGATGACCTAATACTTTTCTCACGAGGCGACACGTATTCTATAGAAATACTTGTCAATGCCCTTAAAGAGTTTGGGGACGCATCAGGCCTAATGGTTAACCACAATAAATCTAACATTTTTGTGGGGGGTGTTAATGATAATGATCTGGATGAGATTATGGCCCTTGTGGACTTTGGGCGTGGGACGTTCCCGGTAAAATACCTTGGAATACCACTTGCCCCGTTAAAGGTTTCGGTGGCTCAATATGCGCCCCTGATTTCTACTATCTCTGACTTCTTGAAAGTTTGGAATACTAAGACTTTATCCTATGCCGGGAAACTAGAGTTGATTAGATCGGTGATCCAAGGGGTCCAATCTTTTTGGCTACAAGTGTTTCCGGTCCCCCAAACTATTTTAGATAGGATAGTCTCTATATGTAGAGTCTTCTTATGGGGTGGAAAGTTCTCTAAAGTGGCTTGGGATGACATTTGTCTTCCAAAAGAGGAGGGGGGCCTTGGCATTCATAATGCCAAGGTTTGGAACCATGCCCTCCTATCTCGAACACTTTGGGACGTCCATAGGAAAAAGGATACACTATGGGTGAGATGGGTCAATGGGGTCTATCTCAAAGGTAGGAGTGTGTGGGATTTTGTCCCACGCAATCGTGACTCAATGTTCATGAAGAAATTGAGTCACATCCGAGACCAAATCAAGAGATGTTTTAACAACCTAAATGATACCATAATGGGTCTTAATGCTAGATCCGAGAATGGGAAACTAGTATCGGGTAAGATATATGAACTTTTGAGAACTAAAGGGACGGTTCGAGCTTGTATGAGTTTCATATGGAAATCTTATATCCCTCCCAAATTCTCGTTTAATGTTTGGCTTGCCTTGCGTAACAGGTTACCTACACAGGATAACCTCAGTTACTTGCATATTGTTAACCGATGTGACCTTTGTAAGGGTGGCTTGGAAACAATGCCACACCTCTTCTTTCTTTGTCCTTACACTTGTAGGGTTTGGGAGCATATTAAAGACTGGTTGGGATTAACAAGGGAGATGTCCACACTCAATAGCTCAGTCAAATGGATTTTGAAGAATCATAAAGGATCGAAGATCAAAGGGAAAGCTGCTCGTATTGCCTTTTGTGCCACGGTCTATTACCTTTGGCACGCTAGGAATGCCAACCGATTTGACGAAGCGGATGTGAAGGAGGAGGAGACCATTGCGAAAATCAAGCATGTGGTATATAAGATACTATTCAGTATATATCCACATGACTTGGTTAAATTTTGAAGAAGGCAAATGCATGGATATTTTGGATGCCGAGGTTTGAAGTTAATTGACACTGCCACATGGACACTTGTATGTCGCGGCATGGACCTTTTGGATGCCGCGGCTTGGACAATTCGGACACCAAGGCATGAACATCTTGGATGCCACGGCATGAGGTAGCGTCTTGGACGGGGGGTGTTTGCTACCACCTTTGTATTTCTTTTAACTTTTGAACTTCTGCTCTAGTTGCTTACTTAAGTAGCACGGATGTATGTTTGATTTTTCGATTGGCAAGTATTTATGCTTGGTCCTTTTGGTGTGGATTAGATCGAGAAAAAAAAAAACCTCTCTTCACCCTCACATTATGTGGAGGTGGGGGGGTTTTAGGAAATCTAGGACACTTGATGTATAGTTTTTTTCTGGGTATTAATATACATTTACATTTCATCCAAAAAAAAAAATTAATTCAATTTTTAATAATTACAATTTACATATTCAAAAACTACATTAAAATCTCTTCAAAGTTGTAAACTCCAAATTAGAATATAATTAAAAATTGACATCCTAATTAAGTGAACAAAACGAGACTGTTTGACTAAGAAAAGTCAAATTTGCAACTCTTTTTGGGACGGAGGTAGTATATTGTAAAAATCCATTACAATTTTAAAGCCCAAAATTAATACTTAAGTTGGCTACAAATACAAAAATACAAAAATAAAGGCGCAATTTCCCAAACCCACAATAACCTTATAGGCTTCTATCACGCCAACCTTAATGACTAATGGGTAATGTACAAATGTCAAGAAACAAGCTCATCTTGTTCCAATAGCTTGCAAGTCGTGATGGAAGAGCCACTAAATAGCTGACGAGTGAAGAGAGATACACTTATGTGACAAGTGTATCTACACAGGGATTCCGCGAGTCGAGACACACAATTTTGTCTGAAAGTCTTATTCAATTTTTAAAAATTATAAAAATGACTAAATACACAATATCATATTAGGAATAAATGATTTTATATCCATGTTGTTTGAATAGTTTTATTTATTTTTGTTAAAGATCACTATTGATTTAATTATATCTATATTGTTCAGGTTATTTTAGGAGAATGTGTTACTTTTTAATATGTGGCATGTTGAACTGCTTAAATATACTAATAATAATTATTGTTTAATATTGAATTGACATCAATAGATTATTAATTGTAATTCGTAACACTTTAATAATAGATTTAATATGTCGCTAGTAATAACGATTTAGTATATTTCGTTAGTTTATGATAATTTTTTGTACTGGGAGACATGCATGATAATTTATCGATACCGTACCGTTACTGAGCCGAAACTTCGGTATACCGAAATGCGGTATACCAAAATGCGGTACACCGAAATGCGGTATACCGAAACTTCGGTATACCGAAACTTCGGTAAGGTAAAGGTATGCAAATTTTACATACCGAAAATTTTGGCACGACAAAGGTATGAGAAAAAATATAAGATATACCGTACCGAACCATCCCTATCTATATATACGACATACACCTCTTTTTGAAGGCATATGACAATACTCGTAGCCAGTTCATGTATAAATGTTTTGATACATCAATCAGCTACGAATTGGTAATTTGTTTAGATACATACAAAAAACAAGAGTAATATATTAAAGATGAGAATAATCGTGCAATATTAAGAAATTTTGAATGTATTGTCAAAGGATACATATGTATGTTTGCGTAACCCTTTATTATTCCAAAGGTAGTAAAACTAATGTTTATTTGCTTATTATGTGATGACTACACACATGATTTATATGAAAAAAGGATGGAACATTGACGTTAAGATCAAAATGAGAGTCGTCTTTCCACTGAAAAGAAACTAAAGTCATTGTATCTTTAATTATAGTAAAGATGAAAACAGATAGATTTCATGAAATTAAATCAAATGAATGGAAGTAGATTGACAAAATATATCTAAGCTACTATATGCAAAAAAGAAGAAGGGACAAATAAGCCCTCGAACTAACCGAAAAAGTGCAAATCACCCCTTTCATAGGAGGCTCTGTCCGGCCGTCGCCATTTGGGGCGGTTCCCGGTGGAAATTTTTATTGAATTTTTTGAGCATCTTCTTCATTATGTCTAGTTTACCCATACCAAATTTCAGCTAAAAATGCAATCGGGAAGGCAGTCAAATAAATGTTTGAAGATAACTGTATAGTTAAACAGCGCAGTATATTTCAGAAAATCATTTGACTATCTTCCCGTTTTAATATTTAGCTGAAATTTGGTATGAGTAAACTAGACTTAATGAAGAAGATGCTCAAAAAAATTCATCAAAAAATTCCACAGGGAACCTCCCCAAATGACGACAGCCGGACAGAGCCTCCTATAAAAGGGGTGATTTGCACTTTTTCGTTTAGTTCGAGGGCTTATTTGTATCTTTTCCGCAAAAAAGAAAAGGTCAACTAAGCTATTTTGGCCTCCATGATTGAAGCAAATATCTTTCATCCTTCTCCTTCTCATTAAACTAAAGGTACTGTCCAAAAGACTTAAGCTTCAACCTGTGCAAATTTTCCTACTGCCTATTAAACACATTTAATGTGAAGGTGGTGATTTTGGATATAAAAGGGGCTCAATTCTTCACTGCTGCAAACAAAAAAACGTGAATGGATAGTCGATATAAATGAATTTGATTTTTTGGTAGTTGTGTGAGTTTGAAAATTACTACCTATAATTTTTGTTTTTTGCCAAAACTACTACTCCCCAGTGGCGTATCTACTATGGGGGCAGCGGGGGCAGCTGCCCCCACTCAACCCCAACCCAACCCCTATATATATGTCCAAATTTTTACAAGAAATTACTCAAATTAAGAGTTAAATGTAGAAAAAAAATTCTAAAATAGGATTAGAAGTGTTTTCTTTAATATTAAAAGAATGAAAGGCTAAAAAATTCACTAAATTATGTTATGTTTAAGACTGTTTAACTTATATTTAGGTAAATTTATTACATTTTATTTGCAATTACATCTTTACACACCCGTAATATAAATTAATCTTCTTTTTTTCATACTTGTACACAGATATTATAAACTAAATTTAATCAAACAATATTAATAATGTGATTTGTTATTTGTGAAATATGAGACTAAATTCTAGTCAAGTTTGCCCCCACTCGCCAAAGTTTCTAGATACGCCACTGCTACTCCCCAAATAGCTTATTTGGTACAAAATTGTGTCACAAATACGAGCCGTGACAAATGTGTCACGAATCTCAATCCAATATATATCTACTCATCAAGTCCATATACATCAAATAAAGCCCTTTGAAAGAGAAAAATGAAACATAGAAACTTCATCCACCTCCTCCTGTTCTACCTCATTGCTACCCATTATTTTCCCTCCTCGCTGGGCTCAAGCATAGCGGTCTCCGACCATGTCCGGTCACAATGTAACGGCTCGATAGCCGAGTGCAATGCTAATTACGACGACACGGAGTCGCCGGGAATTACTAGCCGGGGATATGTCGAAAAAGTGCATAGGAAACATATCACACCCGGAGCCTTGTCAAGGGATGAGCCGGTGTGCAACAGTGGCGGCCCTGGTAAACCATATACCCGTAGCTGTGTTCCAGAACCTTCTCACCATTACAATCGTGGGTGTTCAAGTTATTACCGTTGCAGAGATGATCTATAAAAGCTCTTCTATCCTGATCTTCTCATATTACGTTTTTGAAGTAATCAATTTGATCATACGTACGTATAATGTCAATGTCGATTTAATTTTTAATTTTGATCACTTATACGGAGTAACATATCAAATTTGTTACTACTTAAATGTTAGCTAGTCACGCGACGGCTGCTAAATATTTAGCGCCTTAGCTAAAGAACGATAGTCACGTACAAAATAGGGACAAAACTTTGAAATTCTCATTATTATAAAATATGAGAATTTAATCTCATATTTTAGTGGGACAGTTCCATATATATTTCCATCGAGTTTGCAGAAATTGTAGCAAAATACTCCGTAGTTCAGAAGGTTTCGAAAATTTATGTAATTAATTAAACAAGATCGATGATAATACAAATTAAATATGGGGGAAAAGACAGACATTGAGACATACATCACGTGCTTTAATTTTGAGACTTTTACATAATCCTTAATTATTGGAACAAATTAAGAATTAAACGTTACGTTCTAAGGAATTGAACTGAAGGTATGTAGTTTAGAGTCCCAGCCAGGAGCTAGCTAGCAACAGCACAACGGCCAATAGGGGTACTGTTTAGGCAAGGAATAGATAACTTCCTCCAACAATTAAAAAAGGATCTGGGACTCGTGCAAAAGACTATGATATGAACTATTAATGCTTTGATATTGATAATGGAAACAAAAACAAGAGATGACAATGTATTTGATGAAGTTCGAAAGTGATAACTAGTAGTAAGGCTGATCAGCAGGGGCGGATCCAGGAAATTTAGTTATTGGGGGCACCAAGTATGCAAAAGTGAGAAAAAACTCAAATAATTATAAAATAAATTCAAAGATGCAAAAATCCAATGTAACCATGATAGAAAATATATACTACCTCCGTCCCGTTGGAATTTTCCCGTTCAGTTTACGATGCTTGACTGACGATAAAGCAACTCGATCCCTGTTCACACTCCGCTTATTTTTAGTAAATAAGCGGAGTGTTGCTCTTCAGTGTTGCTTATGAAGAGCAACACTGATTGATTGATCTTGCTTCATCAAATCTTCACACCTTTCGAGAGCTTTATTGTGAAAGCTCTTAACAACACCAACATGGCTAGCTAATCTTTCAGTTTTATTCCAACTAGAAAAGCCTTCTGTTACAAATGCATCATTTCCTACTTGATTTTCATAGTTATCTCTAAATAAATAACAACACAAGCAAAATGCTTTGTCCTCTTTTACACTATATTCTAACCAATTCCCGTACTGATCGAACCAGACAGAATTAAAACGCCGCAATTTTTTACCAATATTTTTTTTAGGGAAATCATGGCCACGAGGTTGGCAGGGCCCCCTAAGCAAGTATTTTCTTCTTATCTCATCCCTTTGATTGGGATGATATGCTGAATTTTTTTTCCTTTCTGCGGGATCCTAAGGAAGATCATTCAAATTGATTTCTCTAGGTAGTGAAGGGGTGTTATTTGATACATTAGCACTTGAACTTTGCCCCGCATCCCCGCTTTGATTGGAAGTAGGCGGTGATTTTCTTTTAAAGAATCATGTTATCATTGTTTATTATCTGTCCAAACAAATTAAATTTTAAAAAAGTTACTTAATTTACACAAAATACATATGTTTAATCTGATCAAACAAAATTCCTAATAATTAATAAACTAATAAAGTAGAAGTCATATTTACACCCCAAGAGCCTAAAGTAGATTTACGAAATTTCTAATAAAGTAGATTCACACACAAAATTCAGAATTAACTAACAAGCAAAATTACTAGATACATAACATAGTTAAGATTAATGAAGCAAACTATTAAAAAATAAATGGTCAAAAGTAAGAAAATTACTGACCTCAAAAGATATAGTGAATGACTAATCGGAAAGTCGAATCCAAGATACAAAGATAAAGAGGCGGAGAAGATTGCAATACTACGTTGGCGGCAGAGGGTCGAATTTATTATCACAAAGCCGGATTAACCATTGATGCACTACTGCTCATTCTTTGTTGGCTTTGCTCTCCCAATTGGCACTTCGGCAAACGGAAGAAGGATAGGGAATTAGGGATTTGAAAAATTGAAAGTGAGGTCTTAGGTAGGTGGGTTGTATTACCTAAATGTGTATTGGTTCAATTGACTAGTCATACTTCTTTTTTAATGAGAGCTTCTATGACTTTAATTAAAAAAATAAAATTGTAAAAAGATTAAAATTAAGTGGTACTGGTAGGATGTGGCCTGTGGGCCTTATCAAACTTCCACCATATCTGCAAAAAAAAAAAAAGGATGACACCCCATCCCTGAGGGCCCCCCACCACCGACCGGACGGCACGATGGGAGGATGTAAATTGGACTATAATCACAATCTGACAGATAGAGAGTGGGGCTCTGTCCCCGGTACTTGCAGAGACCCTATGCATTTTTCAGCATAGTAACCCCTCATCGCAGTTGCCGGGATTCGAACCCGAGACCTAACCCTTGTGACACTCCCTTGCTACCAGTTGAGCTACGCCCACCGGTACCATATCTGCATATGGCCGTATAAAACTTCCACCTAGCCTTATATAATTGAGTGTCAATAATGTATTGGGGGCACCTGTTTTTTTCCATTGGGGGCACACATATTTATTATATATATATAGCTATAAATTACACTTAAAAAATGGAAAGCCATTGGGGGCCTGTGCCCCCATTAACACTAACGTGCGTCCGCCCCTAGAGTGATCAGAGTGACCGTTCCTCCTCTACAAGTGATATATATTTAAACTAATTTCCTCCTCCTAATCTTGAGCCAACTGTCCACCGAAATAGCAGGGGATGGTGGACATGCTTGGCTATTCTTTTGCTCCAAGTTTTATTTGTTCTTATCTTCTTCTAACGGTGCACTAACCCTTGACTCCGTCGAGCTGGATCCTTCCTCCTTTGCTGGGCTTCTTTATAAGTCCTTGCAAGGCGGGCCGAACATCCATTAAGTCCATCATGTCCTACGGGTTAGAGCATAAGTTTAACTAACCAACCATGGGCCTTGCTACTGGATGAGTTTTCCTTGGCCCAACAGGTACATTGCCTTCTCGAAACAAATCCAATCGCATACGTATATACAGCTGCGGCGCACCCACAGAACACTGAGTTTAATTAATTATATTTATTTATTTATGTACGTGTTTAATATTAACTATTACTACTCCGTATTTTTTAATACTAGTATAGTACCCGTACGATGCACGGAGTATTAATTTTCTCATATCATATTTATTTAGTTTTTAAAAATGTGAAAAATGAATTCCAAATAAAAATTAGAAAAGTAATTGAAATTATTTAATATTTTAAAATGAAATTAAGATTTAGTATTTAAAATCTAATTGAGGAAGTCAATATATGTTGCTGAACACAATTTATTTAGAAAACATTCTAATGCTAGCTACTCTTACAACTTCAATTATTTAGAGCCTCACCAAAATAAAATCTCATTTTTTAAAGTGTTATAATTTTTTCATTTGTATTCTGATTGTTACGAAAATTATATCAAATTTCATAACTTTTAATTATCTTTCAAATGACACCAATGTTGAATATACAAAATAAAAAATAATTTAACACCCAAAAACATCTGTTTGTTTAAATTTATATAACTTTTTTTTGTACTCTGATTGTTACGAAAAGTATATCTAAAATAATAACTTTTTATTATACTCGTATTTCATATGATATCGATATTGAACATATAAAAATAAAAATAATTTATACTCCCTCCGTCCCTTAAAACTTTGTCATCTTTCCTTTTTGGGACGTCCCAAAAAACTCTATCTCTTTCCTATTTAATCAATTATTTTGTGGTTCCTGTTATCTCTCTCTTCTTTGCACAAACCTCAACCACATAGTTTTTACTTTATTATTCTCCGTGACGGTCAAACTTGACAAAGTTTTAAGGGACAGAAGTAGAATAACTTTGTATATCAATATTGAAATTACGCCAAACATGCGCGCACCTTGTGGTTCGATGACATCACTGTGACACTCCCAAGAAGGAGGTCACAAGTTCGAAACCCATCCTAGTAAAGGATGTTGATATTTAACAATGAAATATTGAACAAATATTATAAAGAGAGACTGCAAAGTCTAGCCAAAAAAAATATAGAGTATACAAAAATAAAAACTAATTTAGATAATTTTTTTGTAGTGTGATTGTTACAAACTTGTGACCTCCTAGCCAACCATGGCCGGAAAAACTTGAAGGGGGGCTGCTGCCATGGTTGGCTAGGAGGGAAAGGGTAAGCAGTTAAAAAAGCATAGATGTTTTTGAGAAGACAAACTAATAGAATGTTTCATAGAAAACGTAAATCGTTCTCATAATATTGATGCTGATATATTATATACATTAGTATATAAAATGTATACAAAAGTTCGATAAAAGTACAATTTTATTTTTTGCAACATATTTATGGAGTCAAATTGAAATATGGAAATAATTTGGGATCGAGGCAATTATATGTTCGTCAGTTCGTGGAAAACAGGAAAAGGGAACATAAATATTATAATACCTCTGTAACATATGGGAAATCTCTAGGGCTTAACGCCGCTAGTTTTCGGTCCGGTCTTGGCGATATTGGTGAGGTGCGGTGTTTCATCGAAAATAACGATCTTGGGAAGGGTTTGAGGCTATAAAGCGGGGGCGAGGAGTGGTGAACGGAAAAAGTAAAAACGAGGCTTGCGTGTTAAGTCGAGAATGAGGAGGGGTGCATCGCATATTGCTGCGCTCAAGGATGGAGACCATAGCGGATAGGTATAGGCGGATGAAGGTGACGGAGAAGGAGGCAGAACTGGACTGCGACGATGCCGAGGAAGAAGAGGAGGACAGGGAGGTGGCTCGGTCGCGGTTCTCGGTGGTTGGAGCACTGATCGCAGACCGGAAGATCAACTTTGCAGGCCTCAAAGAGGCGTTGGCATCGGCGTGGAGACCAGGCCAGGCAGAGGGATGGAGATCAAAGAAATACTGAAATAGAAGATAAAAGGTATATCTTTATTTTTAATCACCCTGTGGATATGAAGCGTGTGATTGAAGGCGGACCATGGCAGTTTGAGAGGAATCTATTGATTGTTAAAGAGATCAAACCTACTAATATTCCTCACAAGATTATTCTAAATGAGTCCGAATTCCGGGTTAGGGTTCATAACATTCCTTATGGTCTGTTGAACTATGCTTTCCTTTATGAGATCAAACCTACTAACATTCCTTATGGTCTGTTGAACTATGCTAGGAAAGGGTATGAAATATGGCTGAACCGGATATCACTTCTAGTCACGTATGAAATACGCTTTCCTAAAAGTTTACTATCTACCCTTAACACAGTAACCGGGTTACAAGATAAAACTTTTGGGATAAAAAGAAGGTGTACAATGTATTTTGGCTACTGACAAAATAACACAAAACAAGTGATATGCATATAAAGTAGTCTAAATACTTTATCACTAAAACTGCAGATAATAGAGATCTCATGTGCAAATTTGCTAAACTGAATACAATAACTAAATAAAAACTAAACAACATTGATCCATGTTCCACAGACCATGCACAAGGGCACAAGCAAGCCAACCTGCAGTCTACGGAATGTATAAACTACATAACTTTAGTGTATCAATGTGTGTTGGGGGTTTAGGCGTGTAGGCGGTCCTAATTTCATACGGACGAAAGCATAAATTTTGTACGGAGCACTAACTTAACGGGCTACCGGTCCGGACCTATTTTCCGGGTTTGACCCGGACCAGACCGGAAACCCGGAATCGTAAAAATATAAGAACCGCAACCCGGAACTGTTTATACTGGTCCGGACCGGTCCATTCCGGTCCGGTTCAGGTCTAAAATATGGTCCGGCCCACTTAATGCACACCCCTAACTGTCAACATTGTCCATGCATAAATGTGACCTCCAAATGTATTACTTATAGATTACTTCAAACGAAAATTAAAGGTCACACGTCATACGCGAATAAACATAATGACAATTTATAATGCTGTTACACAAATATATAGGGTGATCGAGAATAAAAAAGGGTGAGGATAATGAAATTAAAGACAAAATATACTCATGGTGAAATCTTGAGAGTAACGCAATACTAAAGTAGTAAAGTCCAATTTATATCTTTCCATCATTAGCTATCCAGTCGGTGCTAGGAGTGCTCTGAGGAGGTGTGTCATTCCTTTTTTTAGCGTAACCCAACGTAATATATAGGATTATTTTAATTAATTACATTCATAGATCGAACAAATGATCATCTTCCGGCCGGTTTGGGTCAGCCTTAGCCGAAGCAGCAGCTGCAATAGCGGTCATTGTTATAACATGTCAAGAAACCCCATAATGCGCAACACCTACATACATTCGCATATTGAATCACAAGGATGGATAAGGGACAAAATTAAAGTGTACGTATTATATAACGTGACATAAAGTTATAAGAGACAAATGTAAGTACTTTATTTACTCTTAAGTAAATGCAACACTCAATTTTTTACATTTGTCGAGACACTACTTTGACCATTAATATTGTTGGAAAATTGAAAGTATTTCAAATGAATAAAATATTATTGTTAAAATACATTGGGAGTATTATATGTGTTTTGGTTTCATCTTCTTTAGTAATAATGTTGAGGTAACATTTTAATATCATTAATTTTTAGTAAAATAACTTTTTATCTTCTAAACGTTCGTTTGTGGCTAGCTTGAGTGCATGGGGAATCATTTATCATTATTAATTATACTTAATTAATATATATCATTGAATATTGAAACGTTACTTTGAGGAGTAAGAGCATCTCCAATGGTTAAATGTGCACGCTGCACACGTGGCATGAGAAATAACCACATAAATATTAGTAAATAAATTCTTTCTCTCCTTATTTGAATGATTTTATATAGTTTTAGTAAGTTTTTCTCCACAATGTCAAGGAAACCGTCTAGATGTTGACATTGTTGTTGACATTGCAGGGAAAAACTTACCAAAATTGTATAAAATCATTCAAATAAGGAGAGAGATTATTTATTAGCCAATATTTATGTGGCTATGACGCATGCCACATGTGCACCGTGCACATTATGACATTGGAGATGCTCTAAGGAGTATATATACTCCATGCACACTCCACAACGGATAGAGATTTTGAAAAGGGAAATACTAGTCATACTCAAATCTTGAGAAAATGAATATATTACTCTTCATAGATTAATATGTGTGTATATGCTTTACTTCCTCTATAGATGATAAAGCATGCATATATGGGGATGTGTGTATACAAGTATACGACAAATAAACAATACACTTTTATTACTGGGTTCATATATTATTTTCTTCTCGTTAGTTCTGGTGCCGGTTTTATAACCGAAGGGCTCGTTATATCTTGGGGGAAATTTCCGTACGCCGGAAATAATTCCTTATGACAGCGTCTGACGCGTCTCGAGCCTCTAATATATTCTTAGTTCGTTTTAGCGATTATTTTGCAGATCAATTCTCAGAGCTAGATAGTCAAAGATGTCAACCTAAGGGCAACACGGTCAACACGTTGATTTTCAAGGGATAGAGCCAACAATCTAAGGAATTAAGGCGAATAAAGATTACACCTATGGAATTGAGACAAGCAATGAAAATTCTAGCTCCCACTAAATGATCAAATTTGCGGTATGTGTTTATAACTATTCCCGTTATAAATATTCTTTCTCAAAAAGTATTCCTGGTAATTTTATTTGCCGAACTCTATCGTATGTGTATATGTGGTGTATATATATATATATATTTAATTACATCTATTGGGGCATAGAATAGTTTTTTTTTTTTGCCTTCTCAAATTCTTGGGGCAGAAGATTGGTTTTAGCCTAGTTTTTCATTTGTGTATACGGAGTATAAGTTAGAAGGTCTATTGTGATCTATAGTTTCTAAACAATTGTAGGTTTGATTCTTACACAAGAAAAAAAAAAGGAATCATATGCTACTGCACCTGATTAGATTTAACGGTCCGGTATTTAGTATCTTATGGCTGTTTTAACTTTGACTGAGTTTAAAGGTGATTAAAAAAAAATGGAGCTTATTGTGTATGCATGATCTCCTACGTTGGGATATGCTTGGAAATGATTGATTTTATATTGTACCATATACTTCGTATATCATAGACTTTTTTTGTAAAATATTTTTCATCATGTGATAAGTCTTTGCATCTAATTTTATAAATTGAAAAATGTGGGGGTATTTGAGGTACAATAATTATTGTGCATGTGTGCGGTGTGCTTGTGCTTTTAGATGCGTTGTACTTGTATATTATACTGGGTATTAATTGATTTGTGGTGAAATTCAAAAATTGTGGATGCAAATATTATGTGTCACTTTTTATTATTAATTGAGTGCGGAGATATGTTGAATTGGATTTAGGAATAATTTTGTAGTATGATGTTGTTCATTTTATAGAAATTTATCTTGATGCTCAAAGTGTGAATCCATTAAACTTAACACACTGTGTGAGATCCGGCAAAATTGTCGGAAGATTGAGATGAAATCGAAAACACAAAAATGTATTTGGTGAGCTAAACCATTGTATTAAAGAAATACAATGATGGAATAATTTATTGAGAATTATCCATTGTATTATTACGATACAATGATGTTATATATATTTTATAAAGTTTTCCGTTGTACTAAATGAGTATAACGATGACACATTTTATCGAGAATTATCCGTTGTACTGAAGTGATACGACGATGTTATATTTGAGTGTTATCCTTCGTACTATAATGGTATGATGATGTTATATACATTATAATGATGATTTTTTATATACACTAAATTCTAATATGTTCTTTAAATTTATCTTGGTGTGCAAATAAAAAAATTGAGCTAGAAATTATCTTCATAAAATAGATATTATTGAATTTTAGAAGAGTTATGCACCTGGTTTGGAATAATTAAAATTGTGGGGGTGCTTAGCTAAATTTTTACTACCTATCTCATTGAGTAAAAATGAGTTTTGTAACTTTTGGATGCTTTTATATAAGATGAAATAGTGGAGCATATATACGTTTTTCTTAAATTGAAGAATTAATCTGCTAGTATGCAATACTTTAAACTATAATATCTTTGAGATTAATTTGATCAAAAAAAATTGAAAAAATGTTTATACATTAAGTGGTGCATTGGTGATTATTTGTTACTGGAATTTTTTTTTATATACTTATTTCATCTATATTGAGTTGATATATAAATACCATAAAAGTAATTTTGAGTATTAAAGTCACAAGGATGGATGTTGGTATTTTACTATCATCATATTGAAAAACTTCTTAAGAAGTTTGACATTTCAATGTTAGAATGTGAATATCCCTTATGACTTTGATATAAATAAAAACCAAAATGTGAGTCTGTTACAATTAAATGTGTGTGACATTTCATAATTTTAAAATGCTGGAATTGAAGATTGAGTCAATATATGAAATCCAAATGGATATTTGAGATATCTTAAAAAGATATTGAGATACTTGAGAGGTACCATTCATTATGGTATATTTGATTGAGATTATTCGTTGAAATATATTGATCCAATGATGATATGTTTTATTGAGATAAATCTATTGTACTAGAGCGGTACAATGATCTTATATATGAGAATTATCCATTGTACGATAATGATACAATGATGATATATATTTTATTGAGAAATTATCCGTTAGGATATAACAAATTCGTGAAATCATCCGATGTACAAAAGTGTCACATAGATGTTATATTTTGTTGAGAGTTATCCGTTGTATTGCCGGGATACAACGACGTCATCTGAGTCGACTCACATGAGATAATATAGTGAATATCCATTCATCCTTAAAAGTGGTGCAATGATGTTTGAAGAATGGAATTACTCCATTAATTTTGTGAAGGAATTAGCTACTCCTTTGACAGAATCCCTAGGACGTTAAAAGATTAATTTAAACATCGAGGGAAATGGACTAATGTCACTTTGACAACAAATAGGGATGGGAACCCAACTTGTGTGATTGGAGATCCCATGAAGCAAGTTCAAATGGGTAATAACAAGTCTTCTATTTGTTCTGCTAGCCTTGTAAAATGTCCATTTCTATGATGTGGAAGGCTAGACTGCATCTCTTTGTGAGGTTGAGTTAAAACTCTTAATGACTGTCATAGCCCTTACGGGTGGTGTGTTAAGTGTGGGACACACTTGATGAAGTCACCTATATGAGTGTGAGGTGGGGCCGCCTCCATGAAACATTGACAACACTTCTAGAGCACTCAAGAAAACCAAGCACGCGCACGGCCTAGAGGCGCACAACGGCGTTAATGACGAGAAAGGTTGGGGTGAAAAATGACCCCCTAAGACACTGACTTACCAAAGTAGATTATTGGTTCATAGAAACTATACGTTTCACCAATAAACTCGGTATTTAAAGACTTAGGCGTCTAGGTCTGGTTCAAGTCTACGGACACCAGATTGAAAAACCTCACCCCATATATGAAACCCAGTAAGGAATTAATATTTTTAAATACTTAATATTATTCATTTGAAATATGTGGGGGATTGTTGGAAAATTGAAAGTATTTCAAATGAATAAAATATTATTGTTAAAATACATTGGGAGTATTATATGTGTTTTGGTTTCATCTTCTTTAGTAATAATGTTGAGGTAACATTTTAATATCATTAATTTTTAGTAAAATAACTTTTTATCTTCTAAACGTTCGTTTGTGGCTAGCTTGAGTGCATGGGGAATCATTTATCATTATTAATTATACTTAATTAATATATATCATTGAATATTGAAACGTTACTTTGAGGAGTAAGGAGTATATATACTCCATGCACACTCCACAACGGATAGAGATTTTGAAAAGGGAAATACTAGTCATACTCAAATCTTGAGAAAATGAATATATTACTCTTCATAGATTAATATGTGTGTATATGCTTTACTTCCTCTATAGATGATAAAGCATGCATATATGGGGATGTGTGTATACAAGTATACGACAAATAAACAATACACTTTTATTACTGGGTTCATATATTATTTTCTTCTCGTTAGTTCTGGTGCCGGTTTTATAACCGAAGGGCTCGTTATATCTTGGGGGAAATTTCCGTACGCCGGAAATAATTCCTTAGGACAGCGTCTGACGCGTCTCGAGCCTCTAATATATTCTTAGTTCGTTTTAGCGATTATTTTGCAGATCAATTCTCAGAGCTAGATAGTCAAAGATGTCAACCTAAGGGCAACACGGTCAACACGTTAATTTTCAAGGGATAGAGCCAACAAATATATATAATTTTTTATTAATTAAAACATTAAAAACATTAGATTTTGAAAAATTACAACGAGAAAAATTTAACAATACATTTCCAAAAATATTTATTATTAATATATTAATAAATAAATCATGTGAATAGTGTAAAATTCAACTTGTTGCACTTATTTAAGAACATAGACAATATTATATAAGGTAGACTTTATTTTCGAAAAATCATAATTTTAATTAAATTTGAAGCAGAGGGCAGACTACAATTTTGTACAGCCCGCCTCGTCATTTTCTCCCTTTGGTATTCTTCGGAAAAACTTCTTTTTGGGTAGGAAGATCTCTGTGGCAGGATAACCTTCAAAATAAAAAGGGCAGTAACTAAGTAGATCGATATATATAATTTTCCTTTTCACACGTATTTGTGCATTTGCAATTTAAATTAAATCTAACTACATTTATCATATGGGCATCTTATTTAGATTATCATTTAGATTATAGTAACATATATGACATCATATATGATGTCATATACAAACGTCATACATGACGCCACTCATGTATTTAGTGGTACTTTTTATTAAATATTGAATAGTGACCGTTGTGGCATGCTCGTGTTAAAGATGGCAGTGTATTTGATGATGGGCAATGATGTTGAGTACATGAGGCCAGAAGATATGAATGCATACCGTATCAAGATGATGACGAGCTTCTAGTTCATTTTGGTGTCATAGGGGCATAAATTTGAAAAATCAACGACCCGCATTTTTTTGAATTGTTAGAGATGGATATGATATGTGCTTGATATAATACATTGCAACATTATTGCTTTGTTTGTGACTGTTAAATGTGTTAAATGACCCACATATTTTCAAGTTTTGGTTAAGTGTATTGGTTAAACGTGTATTTGTGGAGCCACATTGAGTATATATGTTGAGTATTGGTAAGAGTTGTAGAAAATGTTCAAGACATTGAGGGTATATGTTGAGCTATTGTGAGCCATTGAGCAATAAAAGTGTTAGTTTTTAATGAAAAGTTGTCATGTAATTTGTTTCACAGAGAGTTTGGGATTATTTATTTCATAGGTGTAATATGACAATTAAAAATTGACGATAATTCAGGCATTAAATATATACACAAGTAACACAAAGAGCATTGCAGCTTTAACTTATACTTTCATTTGAATCAATAAAATATTCAAAGACTACATGTGCTGGTTTTAAAATTCCCACGATGCTTATGGAATAACCATTAATTTTTTAAGTGTCTTCCTGCAGCAATTAAATTTGTATATTAAGATGAAGGCATTAAAATACCAATAACATAGAAGTAATTATAAAATGAAAAGTTAATAAAATGTGAGCAACAATGTCTAAACAATTAAGAAAGGGAAAATTGTCAAATAAGTCCATCTATTTTTACTAAAAAGTCAATTGAGTACACATACTTTTTAATGAATCAATTGAGTCCATGAAGTATAAAAAATTAATCAAATCGTCCATTTGACCGGTAATCACTCGGTTTCCCGGTCAGATCGTCCAACTGTTTTTTTATTTATTGTTTTCCAATTTTTTATATATTCTTTTCCTTTTTATTTATTTTTTTATTCTTTTTCTCTTCTTTCTCTTCCCCTCCCTTCCCAGCCTTTCTCCGCTTCCATTCCCTGCTTTCTTGTTTGAGGCCCCACCTCCACTTGCGGTCTCATTCTACCACTTTCTCCATGTCAGCCGCCCCACCTCCAAACCACCGCCGCGACCTCCACCGCCCTGTCTTCTATCACCACCACCACGTACCGCCTGCGGCCTCCACCTACGCCCCCTCTATTGAAGCGACCTCCAACCACCTTCGCTTCCACCTTCGCCTCACCCACCTCCGCGGCTTCACCTCCGTCTTCTCCATTGGAGCGACCTGCAACAGCTGCCCCGACTTCCATAGCCACTGCTACCTCCATAACCGCCACTGCTACCTCCATAACCGCCACCGCCCCCGCCCCAGCCTCCATAAACTGGTGGATCGGCCTAGGGGAGCAGATTGAATGACTATTGTAAACAAAGCTCCACTCCTGCTAGAGTTGTAGTAGACGCAGGGAACCGAGGAAAGAAAAACGAATTAAAAAAATTTATAAAAGTAGAAAATATTAATAAAAAGCCAATTGGGCGATCTAACCGGAAAACCTAGGGATGACCGGTCAAATGGACGATTTGGTTATTTTTTGACAGTTTGTGGACTTTATTGATTCATTAAAAAGTATGTGGACTCAATTGACTTTTTAGTAAAAGTAGATGGACTTGTTTGATAGCTTTCCCATTAAGAAATAACATGAAAAATGACAAGAGATGTTTCATCTCATGTGTAGCGAGATAGGGTTTGTACAGGTCTTTCGATTATGTCCAACTCTAAGGCAATGAGTACATTTTTGCATATCAATCATAACTGAATCTGACAAGTAAGGCTTCTTTGATGGTCGTTATACTCTTGTTTGATAAGCTCGGCAATAATCTTTGATGAGGCTTGACGACTATTATGTTATCGTACATCAATGAAACATGTGTGCATCGGGTCAAACCCTATGTAGCACAGATACCGGTACGCGGAAACGCAGAAACGCGGAAACGGGTACGGGGATACGTCAAAATCGAAAAAAGTAGGATACGGATACGGGGCCATATTTATAAATATTAAAAGTTATGGGGGTGTATTTACAAATATTAAAAGTTATAGGGGTCTATTTATAAATATTAAAAATAGATTTTTTAAATATATATATATATATATATATATATATATATATATATACACATACATATACTATCCTATGATGTCTACCCATTCATTGCATTGAAGCATTTTCCTTTTTCAAGATACTTAGTAATAAATTCATAATATTTCTCACATACACTAGTGCATCTCGAAATATAAATGTAGTCAATAAGTCATTAATTTAAAATGAGAAATAAGTCAAACAACTACAATCTTGAAATTAAAAGTGCAAGTATCCAATTCGGAGTATGAGTTAATGACTTAATTCGGATATAGCCATATAGGCCCATTATTTGATTACCAAGTAAAATGTAGTTTTAGATTTTCATTTTTTTAAGAATTTTATTAAGTAAATTTTGGTTTTTTTTTTTAAAAGTCGATACGGGTATCCGTCAGGATACGAGTATCGGAAACTTTCAAAAAATTACAAAAAAAAAAAAATGGAAACTTTTAAAAATTACAGATACGGCCCAGGAACGTACGGTACGGGTATCCTAGAGTACCGGATACGGGAACGTATCGGATACGCCGATACGCTACCCTAGCGAAGTATCCGTGCTTCATATATAGGTCCTTATAGATTCCATGTTTTACATAAAATGACATTTTTTTCGCAGATCGGAGGTGACATTGCTAGGTGGTGGCCGAGGTTGTGGGAAAGGCCTCCATTTTTTTAATGTGTTTTTCTATATTAATTTTTTTTAATTTTTATTATTTCAATATGTTTAAAAAATATTTTAGATATTTTTATATTTTAGTAGGATAAGAAAAGTCCGATTTAAGAATTAATTAGATTAGGGGTATTAAGGGTAAAAAATTATTGTTTACTTCTATTGGAATTTTTTTTAAGTTTTACTCATATTTGTGCAATTAATGTTTATGTTTACTCCTATATAAGGCAATTTCTACGACATTAATATGGTGATCTGCCATCTTTCCGCTGAAGTGATAAGCGGTTGGATGTCCATCCTGCCATCCTGCTGCCGCATCCTGCCAAAACCAGTACATGTGGGCTGAGGCATCACACTGGACCTCAAAGTCTTGCTGAAAATTTGACAATTGTAGCACCAACTTTGTTGAGAGGAAAAGTTTTAACTGGTTGAAGGCTTCTGCTGCACTTCCTGACTTCCTGTTCAGACAAAGGAGTTCTTCTTCTATAGTTGTGTCAAGGGTCCTGCAATGATTTTGTATCGTTGAATAAATTTGGGGGTAGTAACCAGCAAGGCCTAAGAACCCGTGTAAGGCCATGATTAAGCTAGGAGTGGGCAAATCAATTACTGCTTGAATCTTAGTTTTATCAACCTCAACCCCCTGACCCCTCCACTATAAATAACATGCATGTCCTCGGAAATGAACCAAAACAGTTCAGAAGCTGCACTTGGAGTCTTGGACTGCTTGAGAAATAAGCTATTCTGACGTAGCAAATGGTTTAAATTTCTCTATGGTTGCTGTTGCTGTGCATTTCCAGGATTTTAATGCTGAGGTCCTGCAGTGTCTCACCATTCCACATGTAAATGCCTATACCCAGCAAATGGCTATATCCCCAGTAAAATTGAGTTCTGAGGCTGAACTGAGTTACTTTGCAGGAGTCTGGGGCGACATTCAATGCATTGTTCCTCTTACTGATGCTAATGATACAAGTGAGGGTCAAACTATGAATGGCACTGCATGTTATGATATAATTCTCATGGCTGAAACAGTGTATTCGATGTCTGCACTCCCCGGTCTCTATAAACTTATTGAAAAGGTTCCCAATTATTCATAATAATGAGTGTTTTTTGGAAGGGTTGTTTTTATTCTTGAGCTCGTAGCCTTATTTTACAGTGCACAAGTTGTCCTCATGGAGTGGTCTATGTAGCTACTAAAAAGCATTACGTTGGGGTTGGCGGGGGATCAAGACGATTTGTTTCAATGGTGGAGAAATATGTTAAGCCTTCTGCTCTAGCATCACTGATGAGTGAATCTTGCTATCTTATTATAAATCTACAATTGCATAGTTTTTCTCTCGGTATTCCTATAAATTATATGTTGAATTTATTGCCTTTTCTTGATTAATAGAAAGGTAATGCGAATATGCAATAGTGTGATGGAAGTAGAACTTCTCCGGTTTTTGTTTTTCTTATTAGGAAATGCATCATATGGATGAGATCATTCAAAAGGTTTTAACTTTAGGTCTCTTGCTTGACATTTTTGTAAGCCCGTGATTGGGGTTGGTTAGAGCCTTAGAGGACTTCGGGGTGAATGAGAGAAAAGTGAAGCAGTTTGTTTTGTTGGGGGAATTTTGGTGTATGGGGAGGAAAGTGGGGGAGCTTTGGAGTTCTCAAAACTCTTCATATCCTTCTCACAATATGGGGAGGGAGGGAGGGAGGTGGGTGGGTGGGTGGGGGGGTTCTTTTGTTGCATTAACTTTCCTATTTCATTCTAGACTCTAGAGTACTATATAATCAAGTAGATCAAGCATGTCAAATATAATATCCTACTTTTAACAATAAATGTTCTCACTCTGTTGAACCAAACATAGTCGTTTCTTAACTCTTTGCTAAAGTAAAATAATGTTACCAGCGAAACAAATATTTTGATTGTCTTGCTTTCTATTTCTGGTGGGAGAGTACATGCTTATAAAGAACTAATATCCTACGTACATAGCATCCCATGTGGGTGTTGAAATATAAAACTAGCTAGAATACAATATATTATATGGCCCTATGAATATATTCGTATCTTTTCAAGGACATATGCTAATTCAAATACATTTGAATCTGTACATCCCCTCAAGTTGGAGCATGGAGGTTGCGAATGCCCAATTTGGACAATAGATAGGTAAATTGATGAGAACTTATGAGTGTTTTCTCGCACTTAAAATAGTTGTAGAAAAGTGGTTGAAAGTACGAGTATCGTCTCCACAGGGACGGACAAAAGGGAATTAAAAATTAACTAAATTCAGCGATTAAAAAGAAATAAATAAAATAAAATGCAATTGTGCGAGATTGGTTGATTGAGTAAAATAAAATTAATGCTAATGAGCGATAAAAATAAAAGATTGGTTTCTTCTCAATTAACGACGAAGGGAACAGGAATTGATTCCGGGGTAACCAGATTTCTGGCAGATCAGGCCTAATTACATGAATTTAATTTAATTGAGCCTAGCTAATCATTACTAAGTTCTTACCGTTCTCGCGGCGAAGAGTACAATGATTTAGGGGTCCAGGCTGATCTCTCATGCGACAGGATCCTAAATTATTGCCAAGACGAGCGAGCTTACGGCCCCTTAATCGTTACTAATCTCTTAGCGAAAGATTAAGTGTGTGTGAATGTGTCCTAGAACAAATTAGATCTCTCTTAATTTATTCTATAAGCAATTGTAATTCTAGTGGCCATCTAGGTTACAAGAGATATCAGTTAAATTATTCAAACACAAATTAAACGGCATTCATGCAATTAAATCGACAAGAATCTAGCCATCAATCATGATTAACCCCTTCATCAACCCCAAATCCCTAATTAAACTACTCACAATTCATAATTGAAGAATCAACAGAATTGAGATGAATAAAAATAATTGTCATTAATTAAAAAGATGAACTTACAAATAATCCCAGGGTCTTGGAAGAAAATAGCGTAAAAACGGTGTTAAATTCGTCCCTAGGCCTCTCCGTAATGTTAGTAACCCCCAAAAAGGGTTAGGGGAGCCTTATTTATAGAAAAAGGGTGAAAAATATGAATTTGGGTTGATTTGGGATTCAATTTCGCGTAACCCGGGTCTACGCACGGCGTGCGTCCCCCCCCCCCCCCCCACGCACGGCCGTGCGTTGCTGGCAGTGTCTCCCTTGCTTTCTCGCCTCAGACGCACAGTCGTGCGTTCCCCTACGCACGACGTGCGTAAAACTTTCGAATTTGACAAAACATTATTCATGAAAGTTTTAGATAATGAAGTCCTCTATCCACCCCAATTTTCCGAATGTGATTTGAATCATCCAATCAAGAGATACGATCAAAACGGTGGAAAGTGTCATTCTGAAATCGCAGCAGAGATCATCTGACTTCATCGTCTGTTTTTACCTTCTTGCTCTCATATTCTCGCAAAGGTTTCTTCATATGATTTGTAGCCCTTGAAGTTGGATTTCCTATGGAACTTGAATCGTGTACATTGGATGTTTCTACAAAGAGATATGCTTGAACGATTGACAGAAGGTCATCCTGATCGTCGTTTTCAAGCTTCATTCATCTTCTTTTGACCCCGTAGCCAATCCTATACCTCTTTTTCCTTCAAATCTTCATCGTGAATCTTCCGGTGACCTCCAAAGCTATCAAATCATTCTCAAATGCTTCTCAAATCATCCCGATTGTTCCTCAAGTGCCGGTACCGGGCTCAAATTCCCGGATTTTGACTAGAAACAACACAAAACTCGAACCAACGCCCGGTAAACATAACTTGAGCTAAAATTGAGACTTGTAACACCTTAAAGATAGGAAAATCATCAAAAGCCGATCTCAACACACATCAAATGCGTGTCAAAATACGGACTTATCAAGAACCGAGAGCTTTTGTAAAAATGTCAACGAGTTGTTCATTTGTGCTTAGGTGTCGAGGGCAAATAAGACCAGTCTGAACATGATTGCGGAGGAAGTGACAGTCTATCTCAATGCGTTTTGTGAGTTCATGGAAGACCGGATTGGACACAATGTGAATGGCCGCACGGTTGTCATAATATAATGGAATAGACTGCTAATTATGAACATTTAGAGATGTGAGAAGACTTTTTAGCCAAATAAGTTCACATGTGACAGATGCCATGGAGCGATATTCAGCTTTAGCGAAGAGCGAGACATTGTATGTTGTTTCTTTGTTTTCCATGCAATCGGGGAGTCCCGAAGGCGGACGAAAAAACGTGTTACCGATCGTCGTGTGAGTGGGCATCCCGCCCAGTCATAATCACAGTAGCCAGCAAGTTCAAGTGTTGAACTGGCAGATAAAAGCATACCCTGTCTAGGTGTGGACTTAAGATAGCGGAGAACCCGAATTGCCGCATCCCAGTGTGCCATACGTGGTTTTTGCATAAACTGAGCAAGGATATGAACAACATAACTAATATCTGGTCGGGTCAAGTTCAAATAAATAAGTTTCCCAATGACACGCCGATAGCGCTCGAGGTTATCAAAGTAAGGGCCAGTGTCGATTGCAAGCCGGTGATTTTGTTCCATCGGAAAAGAAGACGGGTTGACGCCCGTCAAACCGATTTCGGCTAGAAAATCAAGAACATATTTTCGTTGTGATAAAAAATTCTAGAAGAATTTCTCGCCACTTCTATCCCAAGAAAGTATTTTAATTTGCCCAAATCTTTAATGGGAAAGCATTGTTTCAGAAAACATTTGAGTTGGTCAACCATAGCCGAATTAGAGCCAGTAATAAGGAGATCGTCCACATAAATGAGAACACAAAGGGAACCAGACTCGTTGTGTAATGTAAAAAGTGAGTAATCAGCATTTGACATAGAGAAGCAAAATGATTTAAGGGCCGTAGTTAATTTGTGAAACCAACAGCGGGGGGCTTGCCGGAGACCATAAAGAGAGCGGTGTAACCGGCAAACAAGACCAGAGGCTATACTTCGAAATCCAGGTGGCGGATGCATGTACACCTCTTCATTTAGATCACCATGTAAAAAGGCATTATCTACGTCCAGTTGATAAAGATCCCAGTTACGGGAATCAGCGACTGCTAAGATGGTTTGAACTGTAACCATTTTAGCAACCGGAGCAAATGTTTCATGGTAGTCAATACCCTCAATTTGATGATTTCCGCAAATGACTAAACGTGCCTTATAACGTTCCACAGTTCCGTCATTGCGATATTTTATTTTGTAAACCCATTTTGATCGTATGGCTGATTTGTGTGGAGGCAACTTAGTTAAGGTCCACGTTCCTATTTTTTCAAGAGCAGCAAGTTCATTTTGCATGGCTACTTTCCAATGATCATCACGAATAGCTTCTCGGTAAGTAGTAGGTTCCACACCAGTTGAAATTGCTGTAAGAAATGATCGGTGGGGAAATGAGAATTTGTTGTTATTTACGTAATAAGTCAAGGGATAGAGGATACCTGAGGAAGCAGAGGGAGGGGTGATGAGGTGGGGGTCTTCATGAGTCACGTTGCTGCACAAATAATCCTGTAATTTTGCTGGCCGAGTTCGCTGTCGTAGACCGCGTCCAAGGGGGGAAAAGGGTTGCTGCGAGGTCAGTTTTGAGTTAATTTCATAAGAGACGGACTCAGTGGGATCCATGTTGCCAGGAGATGAGAGTGTAGAAGGTTCACTAGGAGACGTTGATTCCAGGGAGTTTTTCATTTCTTGGCCAAAAGGTGGGGCGTGTTGCATGTGATGATTTTGTGAAAGTGTTTCAGTAGTTGGTGGTGATTTGGGGCCCAAGGGTCTCTGCATTCCTGATTTATTTGTGAAAGCTGGCAAAGGTGATAAGTCATCCTCTGTTAGTGCATGCCTGTAGTGGAGAGAATGTTATTTGGATATTTAAAAGTATTTGTTTGGTCATCAGAACACTCCATTTTTGCAAAAGGAAAAATTGATTCATCAAACCGAACATCTCTTGAGATGAAATGACGCTCCGTCTCCAAATTAAAGAGTTTCCATCCTTTTTGAGTATAGGAGTAACCCAAAAATACACACCTTTGACTGTGGGGAGCAAATTTATCATTATCACGCTTATTATGATAAACGTAACATAAACAACCGAAAGTCCGAAGATGATCATATGATGGAGGTTGTCCATATAATAATTCAAACAGACTTTTTCCTTTATTTAGCATTGAAGTGGTGCGATTGATAAGATAACCGGCAACAAGAACACACTCACCCCAAAAAGAAATTGGTAAGTTTGCTTGAAATCGTAGAGCCCGGGCAATTTCCAAAATATGACGGTGCTTGCGTTCTGCCCGACCATTTTGTTGAGGTGTAGCAACACACGAAGTTTGAAAAATTACTCATTTTTCCTAAAAAAAGGTCGCAAAGTTTGGTAAGTTTACTGCGAACAATGTTAATATTTTTGGCAATTTGAGTCCACACCATTGTGAATTTTTTTTTTAATTAATTGAGGAACTTCAGTCTTGGTAGTGAATAAATGCACCCAAAGAGCCTGAGAAAAATCATCAACAATGGTGAGAAAATAATGAGACCCACAAGATGAGGGTGTAATACCCAAGATTAATATAAAAGAATTAATAGTACTACTCATACCAACAGAGGTGCATCTCCTTTTAAGGGAGCTCATTACCTAAGAACTCCAAAGTTAAGCATGCTTGCTCGGGAGTAGTCTTGGGATGGGTGACCCCCTGGGAAGTTTATCAGGGCGCGCATGAGTGAGGACAAAGTGCGCGGTAAAGGCTCATGATGGTTTGTGGGGACAGTACTAGAGGTCCGTAGGGTGTGTATGAGTAACTACCTCGGGTCCTGGGGGGCCGGGGTGTTACAGGTGGTATCAGAGCAACCCTGAGACAGTGTGCTGATCCGTTGGATATCGGGCGGGCACTTAGCGGGGGAAGATTTTGGGGTTTGATTGAGATTTGAGATTGGTTTATAGGCGTAACGAGGACGTTGCGATCCTAAGTGGGGGTGATTGTAATATCCAAGATTAATATAAAAGGATTAATAGTACTACTCATACCAATAGAGGTGCATATCCTTTTAAGGGAGCTCATTACATAAGAACTCCAAAGTTAAGCGTGCTTGCTTGAGAGTAGTCTTGGGATGGGTGACCCCCCTGGGAAGTTTCTCAGGGCGCGCATGAGTGAGGACAAAGTGCGCGGTAAAGGCTCGTGGTGATTTGTGGGGACAGTACTAGAGGTCCGTAGGGTGTGTATGAGTAACTACCTCGGGTCCTGGGGGCCGGGGTGTTAGAGAGGGTATACGATATGGGCCCCAAACGTCACAATGTATTAATTAAAAAGACTCCAAAGCAGAACTAGTACTGAAGGGAAAGGCCTCTCGAGTGAGTTTAGCCCGCATATAAGCGTCACAAAATTTATTGGAGGAGCCGCCCATGTTTATTTTATCATGAAAAACGGGAAGCAAAGAAATAATTGTAGAAGATGCATGACCAAGTCGTCGGTGCCATAAATCATATGGATCCACAATAGTTGCCTTATGAGCTTGAACCACCCCTGGACCAACAAAGTAGTAGACCCCACCACGTCGTTCACCCACTCCAATCAACGTCCTCAAAGCGAGGTCCTGTATCACACAAAACTCATTAGTAAATGTAACATGACAACACAAATCATCAATTAGGCGTCCCACAGAGATTAAATGACACGTCAGACCGGCAACATAAAGCACATGCGAAAGTGTAAATGTTGGCCCGAAAGGGTTGAATGCCTGAAAGGCGTCCCAAAGAGATTAAATGACACGTCAGAACCCATGTGTGTTGCCATAATTATTTCCCCATTTGGTAAAGTAATCGGAATGGGCGGTATTGTACATAAATTAGACAAAATAGATCTGAAGCTCATCATGTGAAAAGATGCCCTAGTTTCCAATACCCACTCAATGAAAATTTTGGTACCTGTGAGCTTCTCTGTTGAAAATGAGTTTTTACCATTTTGGAGCATTTTAGAAAATCACTCCATTCACTACAAGAAAACTGTCCATTGGTGACGGGAGATACCGTGGTTAAAAGATAAAAACCTGTCATAGAAGAGTTTTAATGAGGGGAAATCTCCTGTCATCCCCCGTCACTACTGCGTCCGCGGTTAAAAGTAAATAATGACGGTTCTATAGTCCCGTCATTAATGAGTATGCAATGAGGGTCTATTTACCCTCATTAAAAAGTTCTTTTTATGACAAAAGATCCCGTCATTAATACAACTAGTCATTTAAGGAATTATTATTATATTCTTTTATTGATAGGAAATGTTGTCATTAATATATATTATTATGTGTGTGTATATATACATATATATATATATATATATATATATATATATATATATATATATATATAATAGTGTGCAGAAATGTCATGCACTGCTTTGAACCAAAAAACATAATAATCTGAAATCATATTTTCCAACACAAATGTTACAGACAATGAGACAAAGCCAGCGCTACCAAAATAAGATTCATAATGTGTACATTTTTGCTATACGAAAGCAGCTCCTATTTAAGTTTTGTCCAGCTAAAATACTAGAGTATAAACTAATACAAAAGATCTCAAAATGAAGTATCACAAAGTAAACGCTAACAAAAACTAAGACAAAAGATCTCAACTTTAATGTTTCACCCCCCATTCCATCAACTTCCATACTAGAGTAGTCCCGGCTTTTAATTAAATTGGCTTCTTTTGATTCACTGGCTAATTACTTCATTTCCATGCTACTAAGCCCCTGCATTTTACAATAGCATAAATAATCAAGAAGATCTCAAATCAACCGGTTACATTCCAAAGTCAATGAATAAACAAAAATAAGATGCTCTGTATTTCATAAGGTAAACAATTTCAAGAGTTAAACTGTTGTAATTTAAGTAAATGTACATCTATACAATTGAGTAGCTATGGATAAGAACTTCTAAACCGACCTGAATGCATACATAAAGGTTTAATCACTGCACTTTTAATTTGAAGTGACTGAATTATCGAGTACAGAGGAGCAGTTAAAAAAAGGCTGTGATGAAAATTGTGCAACAAATGAACCAACTACCTTTTATGGATGTTTTATGCAAAACACCCTCCAACATTTAAGGTTGATATCCAAACTGACCATAAGGGATTATGAAAGAACTCCTACAATAAACGAATAAATTGTACTCCGTATAGTATGAAATATAAATAATGAAAAGAAGCAAATATGTGAAAGAATAAATAGACCTCTTTCGTTACAACTGGTTTTTCATATATATATATATATATATATATATATATATATATATATATATATATATATATATATATATATATATATATACTAAGAAAGCTTTATATTTGATCTCTATTCTATATATTCTATTTGATATATATCTCTATTCTCATCAGGCCGGCCTGACGGGCTGCCCCATCCGGCCGAGCCCGTTTGGGCACCTTCCCGGTGGAATTTTTTGATGAAATTTTTTGAGCATGTTCCTCATCAAGTCTAGTTTGTCCATACCAAATTTCAGCTCAATATTGGATCGGGAAGGTTGTCAAATGATTTTTGCAAGTTAACTGGTCCGGAATATGTATTTTCCGGACCAGTTAACTTGCAAAAATCATTTGACGATCTTCCCCATCGAATTTTGAGCTGAAATTTAGTATGGACAAACTAGACTTGATGAGGAACATGCTCAAAACATTTCATCAAAAAATTCCACCGGGAAGGTGCCCAAACGGGCTCGGCCGGACGGGGCAGCCCGTCAGGCCGGCCTGATGAGATGATTTCTCTATATATATATATATATATTGAATCCTTAAAACAAAGTTCAAATAGAGCCCTCAAGCTGATGCTTCCTCATAATCCAGCTCAGCTACCGCGTCATGTAACAATGCCTCCTCCTCAAACACAGCTTGCCCTCAAGCTGTATTCACTTTTATGCAAACTCAGGAAACTGTTTAATAAAATCTTCATGCAGTTCCCAAGTTGCATCTTCCTTCTCAGCAGTTGACCATTGTATTAGCCAATAAACAGCAGCAACATTCCTTCTTTTAGCTATCTTTCTGTCCAATATAGCCACATGTTCTCTTCTCAACTGCCCATTATCATCCATGTTTGGCAAGGAGCTACTAATAGGAATAGGGCCATGATGTTTTTTAAGCTGGGAGATATGGAACACCGGATGCACTTTAGCATGGTCAGGTAGGTAGCTGCAATTTGTAGGTCACTGCTCCCATTCTATCCACTACTGTGAAAGGGCCAAAATATCTTGGGGACAACTTCATATTGGTTCTATAACTCACGGATTGTTGCCTGTAGGGTTGAAGCTTAACATATACCCAATCTCCAACTGCAAACTCCTTGTCACTTCTATGTTTGTCAGCCAAGTTCTTCATTCTGTCTTGGGCTCGTTTGATATGGAATTTCAACAAATTAATACATTCCTCCCTTGCCTTTAAACTCCTATCAACTGCATCAACTGTAGAGTCCCCAATAACATAGGGTATTTGGAGTGTAGGAGGCTGCCCATAAACAACTTCATAAGGAGTGTTATGACTTGAAGAATGGTAGTTAGTATTGTACCACCATTCTACTAACGGTATCCAATTAGCCAAATCTTTCGGTATTTCCCCAGTCATGCACCTTAAGTACGTCTTCAAGCATTTTTTAACTGCTTTAATCTGCCCATCAGACTGTGGATGATATGCAGTAGACATATGCAGCTCCACCTGTAAGAGTTTGAATAACTCTTGCCAAATTCTGCTCAAGAAAATCTTATCTCTGTCACTTACAATAGTCTTTGGAAGACCATGCAATTTAAAGATATTATCAAAATAAGCTATGGCCACCACGAAAGCTGTGTAAGGGTGAGTAAGTAGTATGAAATGAGCATACTTACTCAATCTATCCACTACCACTAAAATAGTATCTTTACCACAAGACTTATGTAACACCCTGGCCTCACAGGACCCGAACTAGTTACTTCGGACCAATAGTACTGTCCTCACAAACCACCACAAGCCTTTAACACGCACTTTGCCCTCACTCATGCGCGCCCTGAGAAACTTCCCAGGGGGTCACCCATCCAAGACTACTCTCGTGCGAGCACGCTTAACTTTGGAATTCTTGGGTAATGAGCTCCCTTAAAAGGAGATGCACCTCTGTTGGTATGAGTAGTACTATTAATCCTTTTCAATTAATCTTGGGTATTACAATCACCCTCACTTAGGAACGGAACGTCCTCGTTGCGCCCATAAATCAATCTCAAATCAAATCCTAGAATCTTCCCCCGCTAAGTGCCCGCCCGATATCCAACGGGTCAGCACACTGTCGCAGGGTTGCTCTGATACCATTTGTAAAGGTTGTTACAACTTAGGCAACCCTTCTATGAAGTTCATAGAGATATTGATCCAAATAGCCTTAGGAATAGGTAAAGGTTGAAGTAGTCCTGCTGGAGCTTGAAGGATAGGTTTGCATTTCTGACATACATCAAATTCTCTAATAGCCTCCCTGATGTCCTTCTTCATTTCTTCCAATAAAATAGGGTCTCAATTCTTTTATAAGTGGCCTGAGTTCCAGAATGTCCACCTATAGGTGAGGTATGCATGAGCAGAATGATTTCTTTCCTCAATTCCTCCTTCGGCCCCACCACCAATCTTCCTTTTCTCATCAACTTCCCATCCTGCCATGAAAATTTACTTTGAGTCAAAGATCCATCTTGTAAAGATTGAATCAGTTGCTGATTTTCCATGTTCTTCCAACTTTCTTTAATCTTCTGCAATAAGTCAGATTGGATCTCACTCACAATCAAACTCATAATTATACCACCATCAACTCTGGATAAGGAATCTGCTATCATATTTTCTTTTCCTTTCCTGTAACACACTTCATAATCTATACCTAAAAGTTTAGGTAAGCATTTGCTCTGAAATGGGGTGGTAATTTTTTGATCCAATAAGTATTTCAGGCTAAAGTGACCAGTCTTAATAATGAAGTGCCTTCCAGCTAAGTATGCTCTCCATTTTTTCACAGCAACGACAACTGCCAAAAGTTCCTTTTCATAAGTAGAAAGTGATATATTCTTCTCAGATGAGGCCTTGCTTACATAAGCAATCGGATGCCCATCTTGAGATAAGACTGCCCTAATACCAAGGTCAGAAGTATTTGTTTCTACCGTAAAGGGTTTTTCAAAATCAGGTAAAGCCAGCACTTGTGCCTTGCACATAGCCTGTTTAAGTTTGGAAAATGCCATCTCAGCCTCCACACCCCATGAAAAGGCATTCTTTTTAAGCAAGTTGGTTAAAGGTTTGGATAGCAGACCATACCCATGTATGAATTTCTTGCAATAACCTGTCAATCCAAGAAACCCCCTTAAAGCCTTCAAGTTCTTTGGATAAGGCCATTTCTGAATTGCTTGAATTTTCTTGGGGTCAGTAGCTACACCATCCTTAGAAATGATATGCCCAAGGTATTCATTTGTACATACTCCAAAAGAGCATTTACTACGGTTTGCAAAGACGGTGTTATCCTTCAAAATGCTGAGGGTCTGCTGCAAATGAAGTGCATGTGAGCTAACATCTAGACTGTATATAAGGATGTCATCAAAAAACACCAGTACAAACTTCCTGAGATATGGTTTAAAAATGGAGTTCATAAGGTTCTGAAAGGTGGATGGAGCATTTGTTAAGCCAAAAGACATGACCAAGAACTCATAGTGTCCTTCATGAGTTCTAAATGCTATTTTTTCAATGTCCTCTTCCTTCATTCTGATCTGCCAATAGCCAGATCTCAGGTCAATTTTGGAAAAAATGCAAGATCCTTTCAGCTCATCCAAAAGTTCATCTATCACAGGAATGGGGAAGTTGTCCTTAACTGTATGTTTGTTAAGTTCCCTATAGTCTACACAAAATCTCCAACTCCGATCCTTTTTCTTTATCATGACCACAGGTGAAGAGTAAGGGCTTTGGCTATTCCGGATAATTCCACTGTCTAGCATTTCTCTTGTTATTTCCTCAATGGCTGTTTTCTGTATGACTAGATATCTGTAAGGTCTAACATTTATAGGGGCGGTACCAGGCATGCACACTGTTTTGGCATGCACACATGTATAACTGGATATCTGTAAGGTCTAACAACTGTTTTGGTTCCTCAAACACATCCTGAAATTTTGCAAGTACTGCAAATATTTCCTCAGGCATGCACACTTTAGTAGGAGGTATCTTGTCTTGGGTTTCTTTTTGTTATTATAGCACCCTCATAAGATACAATTGTCCCCCATTTCTCTTGCCTCCCTTCTGAACTTCCTGACGTAAGTGCCTCTCATTAATCCATTGCATTCCCCCCTTTTCACTTCCCCTTAATACCACTCTTCTTCCCATGTACTGAAACTCCATAATCAGCTTGTCAAAACCCCATTTAATAGGACCTAGAGAAGCCAGCCATTGTATACCCAATACCATCTGACATCCACCCAAAGGCACAAGCATGGTGCTAGCAACAAACTCAGTATTATGTAGAGTCCATTTGAACTGTTTACAAAGCTGTGTAGTAATCATTTTCTCACCATTAGCCACTGAAATTTCCAAAGGATATGACTGAGAGATTCTACAACCCAACTTCTTGTCCGTGTTAATGTCCAAGAAATTATGTGTGCTACCCGAATCTATCAACATATTAAGGTCATGTTTATTAACCTTTCCTGTAACCTTCATGGTCTGGAATTGATGTTGTCCAGAAATAGCATTAAGAGATATCACAAGTGAGTTTTCCATGATTACAGGTTTTCCATTCTTGTTCTCTTCTCCCATTTCTTCTGTACATGAAGATTCCATAGTAAAATCTTCTTCACCTGATTCATCTTCCATAGGAATAATGCCAATCCTGGAAAATAGGGGTCATCACAATGGAAGCATTGATTCTTCCTTCTTCTCTCCTCAATATCCAAGGGTTGTAGGACTCTTCTTCCACTTATATAAGGTTTTTTATTGTGTGCAACACTGGTTGATGGAGTGGGAAGCAGTCCCCCCAATTTAGTTACAGGTTGAGGCACTCTAAACCCAGAATTTCCCATAGCATCTCTAGGTTTGTGAGACCAAGTGTCCAGACCTGTTCTGCTACTTTTCTTTAAGGCATTTAAACTTTGTTCTTGTAATCTGGAATAGTCCATAAAACTAGTTAGAGATCTAGGTTTAAATGCCTTAACAAAATGCTTGATAATGGGGCTCAAACCACCAATAAAACTGTCCAAAAAATATTCATCCGGAAGCCTGTTGTTTCTCTAAAGAATTAAATTGCGCAGGTTTTCAAATTGATTCAAGTACTCATCAAGAGAAGTAGTTTGTTGTAGTTTGTTAAATTCCTCCACAACTGTACTACCTATCTCTTCATTGAATGTTTTGCAGACATCAATTACAAATTGTTCCCAATTCACTCCTGGATTCACAGATATGTAACAGGTGTACCAAGATTCAGCACGATTTACCATATAAAGGGAAGCTAGGTCAACCTTCTGATGGTGTTTAATTTTACACAACTCAAAATATTTGGCACACAATGGTGACTGAGGATGATATGCACAAACGCTACCCCGAATTATTTGACTAGGTAACAGGGACGTAACCTCTCTTTAAGGAGGGTGGAATGTAATACTTAAGAATTTTGTCATTTGACTTTAGTTTAAGCTTCGGGACTAGGCATCTCTTAAAGGGGGATAAATTAAAACACCAGTATTAATAAAACAGTTGTAGCTTATGCTTCGAGGACGAAACATTCTTTAAGGGGGGTAGAATGTGACACCTCAAAATTTCAAAATAGAAACATAAAGTTAAAATAAAATAAAAATAAATTAGATGTTATAATCAAGGTGACAAATATAAAATTAATATTAAAGATGAAATAGGCAATGTTAAAATAATACTCCGTACATAAAATTATAAAAGTGTTTTTCTATAGGACCTAGATCAAGCCACCGAGGTGTTTTTTTAGTGTACATTAAAATACAAAATAATAACAACAGTATTTAAAAAGAGACAGTTTAAAGAAGTTGATCATGTAACAAAAGAAAATTATACACATGGATACATAGTATGCAACCTATGTAAATAACTGGCGGTTACTAAAAGAAGCTAACGGATGAAATAATGATCGTTACACCCATTAATACAAAATGAAAACATACAAACATGCATACATGAGGAATAAGCTCTACATGACTACATCACATACATACATGCTATGCACAAATCCAGTATACACATACTGTGTATATAATTATAACGAATGCATGATGCATGCACATACAATACACATATCATACATAACATATGCATGCATAATGTAGATACTAATATACCTACTACGTACATGCATACTATGTATTATTATACTCCGGAGTAATCATTACGGAGTAATCATTAGTAACGGTCCAAAATAGTAAAGCAATGCCATTATGGTAAGTTAAGGAGACCTTAAAAAACTATGAAAACCAACGGGCCGGAGTAAATTAAGGAGACGAAATGCGTATATATATGTGGATAGTCGAACGACCAGCTTCGTGCTATACCCCAAAGACATACTACATAGTACGTGCTAACTAATTAACGTACGAGAGAGCTGCCAGTAGCAAAGTCTATCGTTGTTGCAGAAGAAGGGCCGACCGGAGTAGGAAGACCCCAGAACTGTACTGCCATAGGCGCCACAGTGGGAAGATCTGCCGCTATCGATCAGTCCAACTCCGAAGAAGCTTCGCTGTTCCGTAGCCAAGTCGCCGGCGTCTACTTGCGAAGAAGACAATACGTACTCCTTGTTTCTTCTTCTTATTCTCTTGTAGTTCCGGGCCGGGTGGATTAGGGTAGCCGAGCCTTGTATTTTGTTGGGTTGTCCATAAGAATAAGAACAATAATAATAGTAATAATAATATTACTAATCTGCAAAATGGATTTATTAGAGATGAGAAATATTAATGATGAAATTGGCTTGATAGTAATCACTTGGATAAATTTGTTAGTTCACATAATAATTACATAATGTTAAATGATGAAATGAATTGATGGTTTAAGTAATATACGATTGTCATATTAAAATAATGATTATTTATTTGGACTTGGTACCGTAATTAGATCAAATAAAGTTGGATATATATTATTTTCACTAATTATTGGATTAATTGAAGTAAATTAATAAAATTAACATAATTACGGACTCAGAAATACTAAGTGTGTGATTATTTAATAAAATCAGACTAAATTGATGATGATTAGTTATTTAAATAATTGTTATAATATTCAGATGTACTATTAATTTCGATTACAGTAATCATGAAAACTGAATATTTTAATATAATTCCGATATTAACATATTTATTGGATTATGATAAAAAGATTATGATGAACTGAATTAGTTAATTAGTTAATACCTTTTATTTTCGGACCAGATTAAAAATTAATGAAGGATTATTGTATTAATTAACGAATTCATTTAAAATAGGATAAATAATATGAGATAGTTATTAAGTATAAAGATATTTATAATAAACTATAATCGAAGTAATTTGAATATGCTATAATTCATATAGTAATAATAATAATATTAAATTATAGTTAATTAATTTGATGTAGAATAAATTGATGGTGATTAATTAAATTGAAATTTGGTTATTTAATTAAATACACGTCGGTTATTATAATATAATTATAGAATTCAAATATTAGAAATTATGGCTGAAGTAATAAAATGATTTGATTCATAAAAAATGATTAACTCGAATAATTAATTCGTTAAATTAATAAGTTCGCATAAAAGAGAAAAATTGGATAAATTATAAAAAATACAAAAAAAAAACAAAAGTGACTGATTAAATAATCTTAATTAAAAAGGTGAATATTTAGAGACCGGAATAGAAGAGGAGAACTAGGGGCGTCAGGACCTACGGTAAGTTTCTCTGCCAATCCAAAATTGTTTCCTCGTATTATATGCTTATTATGCGTTATGTGATTATGTGTGAATTGTGAATTATGAGTATGTGATTTTGAGGAATACAAATTACGAGTACTTCTTGGGGTATTAAATATTTTTAAATACCTTTGAGACTAATTAGAGAGATTGAGAAGTATTTTTGAAGTATATCTTAATTCAAGATAAAAGTAAAGATTTTATAAGAGGTGAGCACCGCGGGAGAAATCCGCGGTGTCAGTTTTCCACATCCGGATAAATGTGGAGGGTGATTAGGGTTGCTACTACAAGAAGTACAATTGAGTTTGAAGTAACATTTGGATCTATGATCCCTTTTAAGAAGAAGTTATAGTAGTAGTCCCTAATCATTCAGAGATATCTTATTCAGGGGTAGTTGGTAGGCTGAGTCCTGATTACTCATGATGACTTACTACTCGGAGGGTTTGGAATCCCTTTTTGGGGTGCACACACTTAAGGTAGTCGTTTCGTTTCCACAAGAGCAGTTGTGGTACCGGCACTTGTTCGGGGTGGCTGTCCGTAACCATGGTCCACCGGGCTCAGTCGAAAGGTTGAGCACCGCCCTTCTAAATTACTAGGAAGTTAGAGAAGAAGTGATTTTTGAGATGATCAAAGAAGAAGAGAATTTTGGTGGAGTGAGTTCTTTTTATATAATAATATAAGAAAAACTATTTTTTCCAAACCTGATTATTTTACGAGGTTGGGTAGTACTTACTAAGCTCTAAAGCTAATTTTGTTTCCTTTGCTTTGCTTTGTTTTCTGCACTTTACTTGTGTAGGTGATGATGACTATGTTGATTGCATGCGTTTGAGAGCGGATTAGAGATGCCTTAGAGAAACTTAGCCAAGAATAAACATTTTAATTATGTCGAATATTTGTTTTACTTTATTTTTTTTAGTTGCCTGTGCATCCGGTTAGGAGATGGCCGGATGTGGTGGTAACACCCGTTTCCCTGTGGATGTTATTTCCGCAGCCAAACTTTTATCTATTTTGAATGAATAAAATAAGTTTATTATCAATAAATTATTATTTCGAGTATTATTTTGGGAGGGAAATTTGGGGGTGTTACAGCCTGCCTACCGGCCCAACCGGAAGCCTGCCTATCGGCCCAACCGGAAGCCTGCCTTCCGGCTTAGCAAGGAGTCTGACTTCTAGCCCATCCAAGAGCATGCCTCCAACCTAACGGGGAGCCTACCTCTGACCCAGCAGGTAGCTCACCTCCAGCCCAGCGGGGAGCCTGCCTTCTAGTTCAGCGGAAGCCTGCCGCCCAAGAAGCTCAAGCGTCCGGCCTGCAGCCAGGCCGACCCGCTAGCTAGCCAAGAAGAGTAACGGACGACAATTAATGCGCTATTAATTATGTATTTAATTCCATATTAATGTTGTAATTAATTTAGCCATTATTAGTCAGCGGTTACCATTTGTAATTGCCTATAAAAGGCAATTCAGATTTCAAATACAGACATGCTATTTCTGGCTACCAAATTCCCTTAACATTTTCCTTATTCGTATTGCTTTCTTGATTTCCTGCTTGAGTGTCTTTCGTGGCTTTCCTAAAAGCCTACGAGTGTCCTATTTTGGACCAACACACATATATGTGTGTGTATGTGTGTGTATTTGTTTTGTTTCAGGTTAGGTAATAAAGTAATGTAAAAATGTATTCTTGAAAACTATCCTATCAAAGTTTGGCACAAATAAATGTTCTACCGAAACATTCACTACTAATATCTTCATTTTTTTAATATGTTAAAAAAATGTTATAAAAATTGTTTTTTATTTCCATACAATCAATGCTTTATCAAACTAAATTAAATTCTACAAATGATGTTTTTACCAATTCAATTGAATGTATTTCAACTATTTATACCATTTATGACAAAAAAAAAACATTTATACCATTTTGTGGATGTAGTCAGAATTGATTTAATAATTTTTTTCTCTTACTAACAAATAGACATTGTAGAGTTAAGATCACATTCGGTAGAACTGAAATTGGCTGAATCTAGTAAAATAGATTAAATTCGGAAATTCATTTTGAGGCGGCTGAATTTAATTTGCTGAATTTGCTGAATTCGGAAATAGATTAATATTTAATTTTTCTAATAAATACTCTCGATCAAACATTAGATTGAAAATGATGTCACTTTTATAGCACTGCCAATATTACTTCATCGAAAATTCAATATATAGATCATGAAAGGTCTCTAATCTATCAATTAAACAGGAGAAGGGTTCGAAAAAATCAGTAAAGAAATGTGTCTTTCGTTGCTCTTCGCTAAATTAATTCATTGTCAAATAAAGACACAAGGGACATGAGAATACAATATGGGAAAGACAGACATTGAGACATACACGTGCTTTAATTTTGAGACTTTTACACCCTTAAGAAGGTAACGAAATCAAAACTCATCCAAGTTAAGAACGTTGACATTTAACACAAGGAATAACAAAAAGAGACAGTACACCCACAAAAGGAATTGAGCCAAAAGCTGAAAGAACCCTATCCAACATACTCCGTAACATATACTTCCTCCGTTCTTTTTTAGTTGCAACGGTCAACATTTCACACTTGCCAACGCACGTCTTTGACCGTAATTATATATTAATCTCTATTAGTAAAAAATATTTAAAAATTAGATTTTGAAAATTTGTAATGAGATGAATTGAACAATATTTTTTTTAAATAATAATTTTCATAAAATAATAACATAAAATGTAGTCAAAGTAGAACATGTGAATAGTGTAAAATTCAACATGTTGCGATTAAAAAGAGACGGAGGATAGTATCCCACAAGCCAGCTAGCTCAGTTCTCTCGTACGCAACAGCACAACGGCCAATAGGGGTACCCTTTGGTGTCGCACACACACCAATCGAGTACGTATGTACACCAGCTGCACCAAGAACACTGAGTTTAATTTATTTGTTTAATACTTCCTCCATCCCGCTACGATTGTTCTATTTTTCTTTTTCGGTCCGTCACACTAAGATTGTCCCATACCAAATTTGGTAAAGTTTGTGTGGTTCTAGATCATTCTTACTTTATTCATACTTTATCAATTCAATATCAACCGCATAAATAACTTTTTATTAATTTGCGTGACACTCCCTCTTGTAGTATTTAATATTTTTAGTCCTATGTTTTTTTCTGAAAGATTTTTAGCCCTATGTTATTCCTAACCTATTATTTAAACTATATTGCTATTCATGTTGAAAATCAATATACAATATAATTATGGTAAGATTATTACAAGATAATTTGATATATTCTAGGTGGAGTTGAACATACTACCTCCATTCTCTTTTAGTTGTAACGTTGGATTTTTTGCACTATTCACATATTCTACTTTGACTACATTTTATTAATTGATGTATTATAAATTAAATTTTTAAAAAATATTGTTAAATTCTTCTCATTCTAAATTTTCAAAATATGAATTTTTTAAATTTTTTACTAATACGGAATGAAAGATATTAATGGTCAAACTTGTGCATTGGCAAACGTGAAATGTTGACTGTTGCAATTAAAAAGGAACGGAGGAAGTAATTTCTTTTTGATAGGATGTGTTCAGGTTTGAATGATTATTATCCTTTTATATAACTACATTCGGAGGATTAATTATACGTGGTTTATATGAAGTTTTTGAGGATTACAATTTTTGGCAGCAAGACTGTTCATCACCCCTTGGCTCGCTTCGCGAGAACCGCTCCATCTTCTCCTTGTTGGGTGGGGTAATAGGGTAACCTTAAAAAGAAAAAATATCAAGGAAATTAAACTGCATGTAGTCTATACGTCAAAATTTTATGGAGTCACATATAGAGTATGTCATCATCTACTCCCGCACATGCATATCAGTTTAAATTAATAGAGGTCGATCTCCATGAATGATTTGTGTATTGAGTAATAAATAGCTAAACATTTAATAACGTTTCAATAAATTTGCACTTATTTAGAAGGGAAATTAAATGACTATTTAGTTTTCCACCATAGTATCATTATATATATAAACTATAAAGATATTTATAAAAGGAATTTTTTTTGAAATAATATTTAAAATGATGTGAAATTCCAAAAAAAAAAATCATCTACAAATAAGATCCAAAACAAAAACGTTATTCTAAATTATACTTCTCCGTCCCACAATTGAAGTCACAGTTTGACTTCACGACTCCTAGGCGGACACTCGATCATAATTATCTATAATATATAATATAATCTATAATAAATTGACATTTGAATATTACATATTACGTACAATGAAGAACATAACATTAATTTTTTGTGTGATAAAATATTGTTAATTTTGAGTGATTAAGGGTCAAAGTTTAACATATTGGACTCAAAAGTTAAAACTGAAATTTTAATTGAGGGACGAGATAGTATTATCTACAAATCAAAGAGATTTGTGTGATTAACTGTAAAATAAAATACGTACAGTTACATAGAGCCCAATTAACTTTGAGAAGATAAACAAATTAATTAAATCCATGAATAAAATAAAATAAGTGCATTGAATACCTGCAGGCTTATGTTGGATGGTGGTGTGTTGTGTTTCACTTATCATGGTTCCTACTTCCTAGCTAGCTTTTCTGTGCGCACTCCGGCCTAGCTATAACAACCTTTGGCAATTGATCGTTTTGCTCGTTTACTGCATCCATCCTCAAAGTTTCTATATATAAGGATGTATTGTGGGCTCCACCTAATGGCGTAGGATAGCTTCTGATATACGAAGTATCTCATCTTAAATTAAGGGCTTCCATTATTTTGTTTTACACTGTAATGTTTCATAGAAAACTCAAATCTTCTCATAATATTGATGTTGATGGTACTACTATTATATAAGCCTTCCGTCCCTTTCTATTTAGCCAAACACTATTTTTCAAGTCAAAGCTGTTCAATTTTGACCGATTATATATTTATACACGGTAATATTGGTAATATGAAAATTATATGAAAAATGTTCTTTGTTAAAAATACTATCAATAAAGTCTAAATTTATTAAGTTTCACATAAATATATTAGTTGAAATAATGGATCAAAGTTTATCACATTTAACAGGAAAAGTCAAAGATGGCTAAATAAAAAGGGACAGATGTAGTACACTAGTAAATATAATGTACACGAAAGTTTGATAAAAGTAATATTGAATTAAAACTCTTTGTTTTTGCACCCCAACCCCATGCCATAACTTTGTCTTTGTTTTTTGACAAAAATGTCCCTCCATGGATAATTTTGTTGACCTTCAACATATTCTTGATTGAGAACATTTTTGTTTTTTCATATGGGGTTGGGGTGCAAAAACAAAGAGTTTTAAAAACGGTGTGCAAAATCCAATTTAGACAATAATATGGGGTGCAAACTCAAATTACCCCAATTAAAAAACTACATTCCACAATTGTAAATACTACCTCTGTCCCGGTGAACTTTGTCAAGTCTGAAGTAGGTGAGAAACAATGAAAAGTAAAAATTGTGTTGTTGACACATATGCAGAGAAGAGAGAAATGAGCATAATCACAAATTAGTTACTTTAATAGAAAAGTGTCAACGTTTTTAGGGACAACTAAAAAGGGCAAATTGGCAAAGTCCAATTGAACGTGTGTATTATTTTATTCATTCATTTATATATATATATATATATATATGTATGTATGTATGTATGTATGTATGTATGTATGTATGTATGTATGTATGTATGTATGTATGTATGTATGTATGTATGTATGTATGTATGTATTCATTTTACACTAGCTAGTGATAATTACTACTAGTATATACTTATCAATTATAAATAATTGGTCACACTAGCTTTAATACAATCCACTATTTTAATTTTACTTCACTAATGTTTAAAGAAAAACCTAAAGCCTTTTGGTATACCTTGGAATTGCCTGAATCCGATAAAATTGATGAAATTGTGATCGAATCAACTGAATTGGCTGAATTTTTTAAATTATGAAAATCTAATATATTTTTTATTAATAAAATAAGAAGAATTACATAAAGCTCAAAATAAACTGAAGATTAGGATTACCAAAGAAGCTCCAATGAGAAAGAAAATACATCAACTACATTGAGATTTTGTCAACCATGAATTTAACGTAAGTGCTTATGTGGAAGGGTGAAGGGAATAAAATTAAGTCTAGCGAAAAACAAAATACAAGAGACTTTTGTTAATCACAATAATTCTTTTGTTCAATTCAATCTGAACCTTATATTACGGACTTCTAAAATACACGAGACTTTTCACCCACTTTTCAATATGGTTACTTCCTTGAGGTAGCAAAAGCAAATTTCTAAAAAGTGATTAATTAATTACAAGGATCTAATTACGATGAAAACGCTCTTAAACATGAGAAAATGAGAAATGTTCACTCAGATGTTGGGGAGCCCTCAGGATGGAACATCATCTTTTTTCTTAAATGTGAAAAATGTGAACGCTCCAAGATGAAGCACCAGACCCGATCAAAGACTTATGAAAAATAAAAACACCAACCAAAAACGGACAGTGCACACGTGATAGCGCAGGGTCACAATTCCCGCTATGCACTGGAAACGGCATTAAGTTTTCACTTGGTTCTTTTTTTTTTTAATTGGAAACTGACATATTATATTAAATTCAAACCCGCGGTACAATCAGGAAACTTGCAAACAAAAGAGTAACTCCCTCTAACCCAAAATGACCAAAAGCCCAGTGCCCCCTCACTCCTAGATCAGACATAGAATAGTTCATTCCAAAAAGACCGAGACTAATCGCAGAAAATGCAAGAGCTTCGAGGTTATTAGCGGTTGAATCAGCCTGATTGACTCAATATAGAAATCTACAACTAAAACAAACAAAAACATCAACCTACCCCCTTATTGTCCGTCTAAACTCCCAAGCAGGTCCAATCACTTGCTTGCTTCAACTCCTAACCTCGATCCAGCAACTCGCCAATCTCCTATGCCACCGACTCAGATAGACTCCGGCAAGAACCAGAATGCCGTCGCACCAAACCGAACCTCGACCAATCTCTATTTAATCTTCCATCTGAATCCTTGCAACGTTTCTGCTTTGCTCGACGAAAAGATAGCGATGCCCCAAAACTATGCGGACAAAACGCCGCCACCACTAACCCTAAGCAATATTGCCTACCCGTCCGCAGTTTAAAGAATACAAAATATGATTTTTTTTCTAGTTTTTTGAGAAACTTAAAATATTTCGCAACACAGTTTAATTGATTTTGAGTTAAAATATTTCTTTGGAGTTGAGAAAATATTGATTTTTATGTAAACTAATTTAAACGAATCGTGTAACTAAATAATTTATTTTTAAATATATTTTTATGTTTCAAAATAAAAATATTTGTACTCCCTCCGTCCCTCTATTAAGTTCCTACTTTGACCTACACACATATTTAGGAAATAAATTTGATTTTACTGTTTAGACACTGTTTGGCACTGTTTAGACATTGTTTGACACTGTTTTGCACTGTTTGACACTGTTTTGATGTAGGATAACTTTCCATTTAGGGAAATGAGAAGATTGTTTTGGGACGGTCCAAAAAGGAAAGTAGGAAGTTAATAGCGGGACGGAGGGAGTATTTTTTTAGAAGTCATAATTTTCTAATTTATTTATTTTTCCCCATCCTCTAATATGTGGGCCAGAGCCTGATAGTTAAGATGTTTTTGCTTGGATTGTTTTCAATCCCAGACCAAACCAGATTTACACATATCAGATTTGAATAGACTAGACCAGTTCAGGCCAGAACAGACCAGACGTCCACAGTTATAAAATACACAGAGACCAGACATTACCAGACCAGACCAATTCAGACCAGACCAAACCAAACTAGACCATCAAATTTCAGTCCAAGTAAAAACTTCCTTATTGCTACGGATACTACATTGACACTACCAGATGAGTCCGAACGAGACCAATCTAACTAGGCTCAATTATAATATTATCCATAGCCATTTCCATGACATTGTATACATGTGTATATCCAGAACTTACATCACACCTACTACCGTTGAGATCACTGACCAAATCCCGAAATGCTGACGCCATCGGTGACATCATATCACAGGCCAGGCAATTTCCCAAAGATGATGTCATCCCACATCAACATGACATAAGCATGTGTGTTAAATAACTATTCAAGGAACATTGGTGACTCTCTCATTAGCTGACAATTTACTTTTGCCTATAAAAAACTATACCTCCCCGGCCTTACCAAATTTTTATGTAATGTTATTCTGTCAAATTTATTATACAACTTTTTCATTCTAGATATTTTGCTTGAATTTCTCTCTAAATATTTGTTACCATGCTCTATTAACCATTGATTAAATTCAACTCAATAATGTAATTAATTTACTTTTGGTATCCCAAACATATTTTTTTGGCATTTAAAGTCAACAATGACCAATGTGTCTTTTGATTGAAGCACCAGACATACTTTTGCATGTTAAAAAAAAGGTAAGAGCCTCTTTGAGTTACAGATAAACCTTAAGCTGCAAATTAACCTTTCCCACATACACCCACACAATCAGAGGCGGCTTTTGGGGGAGTTGGGCAAGGCAAGTGCCTTGGGCCTCACATTCCAAGGGGGCCCCAAAAAAAATAAAAAAACCTATTAGTATTACCTATTATTTACTACTAATAATAAGAATTAATTAATTATCTGGGTTGTGGAGTCTGAAGGTCTGATTTAGGGGCATACAGCTCCGACAAGTGAACGACCAATTCCATCCGCCGAACTGCCGATTTGCCTAAGACTTGAAGAAATCCGATGTTCTGAAGGAGTGTTGACTGATTCCTGCGCCGTGCCGCCCTGGTGGGTCTGCCGCCTGCTTTTCCCGGAATCCGATCGGTGACTTCTGTGAGTTTTCACTCTGATTTCTCTAATTCCTGTCCTAAATAATGAAATACGTACTCCAAACTCTAAAGAGCTTAAGGAGTAAAGGCTATGAATAATTGTTGAGCAAAAATGTGGACAAACAAAAAAGGCAATTTTTTAAGACCGCATAATGGAATAATGAAATACGATAAAGGCATAAAGCCTAGTAAATATTTGGCAAACAAGTGGGCAAAAAAAGGCAATTTTTTTTCTTTTAGAGGCTAGATCCCAGTTACTAGTTACTATTGTACGGAAAATGTTATTCTATTAGTGTATTACTACGTATTAGATATTTAGATGAATAAGATCATAACTGATTAACTGATAAATTCATTATACATAAAAATGATTAATTTGATGGTATTGATAGTAGTAAAGTAGTTATTTTGTTTAATTTGTCATTGTATTTAGAAGAATAGAAGTTTGTTTAAGTAGGCAACTTGTACTTTTAAGAATAAGTGGTTTTGGTTTACTCTTTGTTAAAAGTATAAGTATGATGTGTGTTTTGCAAATGTTTATATTATTTCATTTTAAAACTTATCCTTTTGAATATTAAAAATATTATATTGTACACTTTGAGTATGTATTTTTTTTAATGTTGATGTTTTTTATTCAATTTATCTCTTTTCAATACAATTTTTGTGGCATTTTTTTTGTCTAGGGCCTCCGAAATGCTGAAGACGCCCCTGCACACAATGTATTACTCCATAGTAATTCAAGCTAGTATTTTTTACCCGTATCATGCACAAGATAAAATATAAAATACAGTTTTATATTTTAAGTTTTATTATACACCTTTTTGGAGAATATGGGTTTGACTCAATCAAAATTGAGACAAAATCTTTTAAATTTGCAGTGAAGAATAGAGATTTGGTCCTCCTTGAAATCAAAGGGTCTTCTTCTATACAAGATTAATTTCAAATTCGAGCTTGCTCCCCAAATGATCCGGTTCACCTCACAACTCCGACATTCTGATCAATTGAATTTTGTGAAAAAGAGGCGATTTGGAGATATCACAATTTCAGTGGAAACTAACAGAGCAGGCTATTTTGTGAAAAGGGCTAAGAACAGAGGGGTTCCATTCATATACCCATGGGACCCTATAATTCGTGCCCATTTAAATTCCTTAATATTTTTTTCTAATTTTATTGGATTCTCAAAGTCAGTGCAGGACGACTCAGTCAATCTTCAACAGAGGAGCAAGCTTGCATCAGAGGACCCCACATCAATCTCTAAACTGATTTTAAATTATCAAATCCATGCAGTGGGTACTAAAATTCAACATGCCTTCTTTAATGGGAAACAACCCCAACTGCCATCGATCCAGGCTTACTCAGACGCCTCTGAAGATTTTGTCTATTTCGATGACTCCATCTACACAGACGACTTGTACTTCTTGGGACATGCGTCTGAAAGCGACCGTCGCCCTTCTATTTCGTATCCGGAATAAATTAGGAAGACCAAATTCAATAAGGAAATTTGCCGCAATGCCAATTTCATAACATCGGATAACTGTCTGCCGACTGATAACCTGAACACGCAACTAAAAGTTAACAGGAAAAATTAGAAGAACAAAAGGCGGCACAACACGACCACAAGATCTCAATCCAAAGACTTCCCATGGGACTAGCTCTGTATTTCTATTCCTATTTTTTTTCCTTTTTCTTTTTGTACTGTTGTTCCTTTTTCTTTTTTGCATTGTATTATTTAATTTTTTGTTTTTCAATAAAAATTCGTTTAGTTTAAAAAAAATTATATCTAACGGTGTCAATGTCACTCCATGATATCTAAAGAGAGTGGATGACTGAATAAAGATGTAGACATTGTAGCTCAATTTCAAATTTGGCAGCTCGCCATTTGGTCAAAGGACTAAACAATGGCATCATCTTTTCAATCCATACTAAACTTTCTGTTTTATAAAAGGCTTAATAGACACAATGTAAATATTATGTACGTCTTTATTTATTGATGTCATTTTTGTATTTTTAACATCTAAAATTGTATGTTTTCATTTTTATCGATCCCAATATAATTTTTTTTTGTGATTTATAATACTTTGTAAATGACAATCGGGAGTCTAGACTTGCCCCATTTATTTTGGTGATTTAGCTTTTGGTTTTATAAAACGTTTTGTGGTTCTTTGATTTTAATAGTGATGATGCGACGATTGCATGGAAACAACTTGATGGAGTATATGGCCCAGGAACCCCCGGCCCATAGACTCCTACTTCTCCTACACAAGTCCGTTGGGCTCAGGGAACAACTCAGGCCCAAATACAACGACCCAAGCCTCAAAGCAGCCCAGAATACACGCTGGGGTGCCTTCGGCCTCCTTGGCCGAAGGCTCCAAAACTCACAGAATAGCCTTCTCTGGCATAAAAAGCTACTGGGAGAAAACGGCAAAAAACATGAGCCTTCGGCATTGTGATGCCCTCGGCATCATAGCCTTCGGTCACATAAGGCCTTCGGCTACATGAGACCTTCGGCTACGCAGGGGTCCTGGTCACATGGAGCCCTCGGCTACACCAGGAGCCTCCGGCCAGGCACGCTCAATCATCGAAGATTCCTTTTGGAGACAGCCAACCACCGCATTTAATGTCACGTCACATCCGCCAGCCGCATTCAATGCGGTAAACGTACCACTGCCGGTGCCAACCGGTTGATGTGACCCTTCGGCCGTTGGATTACTGACACGTGTCCCCTCATCGCATTTATTGCTGCTATAAATAGCAGCCCATTTCTCCTTGTAAAACATCATCTACATCTCATCTACACACGCTGAGTTCATTCAATAAAATCGACTCTCTCTCCTCCTATTTACTCTGGCTTCTCTCTAGTTATTCCCGCAATAACCCCTCGGATAAGATACCCCCCGGGTAGATTGTCCATCATTTGGTGCTCTCGTTGAGAGGTCAGAACAATCAAGTAAGAAACCCTCCCCCTCTACCAAATACAAAACACTCACCAAAAATGGGAAGAACCACCCGTGCCCAGTCCAAAACCCTCGAGGAGAACCACGTAGCCCCCGGCGAAACCAACGGGGCTGAGGCCTCCAATAGGCTCTTGGTGCCCGAGGGTGGCATCATCCTTGAATTGGAACAGGCCAATGCTGACCTCCGTCAGCAGCTACAGAAGAATACCCCTGATGCCCGCATTGGCCTTGATAATCGAAGGAGGGATCGGAGTGAGAACCAAGTTCCCCCTCCGGCCTCGGCCATCGATCTTCAGGCTGCCTTTGCGGCCTTTGTTCAAAACATGGCTCTCAATTCCGGAGCCCTCGCCTCTCAGGCACCCCTTCAGCCCTATGCTGGAGGGAATGTTATCAACCTACCACCACTCCCTCCTTTGTTCAACAACCCTCCCCCGGGGGTTGGCAACCGCGAGGGGGTCATAGCGCAGGATACCGCCTCCCAGGAGGCTCAATCCAGGGACAAGCGCCCCATGATGAAGGAGAAACCCCGGACCTCTGCACTTGAGAGGCTTGGGGGAGCTCCCGGACGTCGAGGGGTCCAAGACCGCCTCGGCAAGCAAGAATTTAGCAGGCCCCAGGAGAGCGGTGCCTCCGCTTCGGGTGCCGAGGGCATGCCTCCCCCCCGAAGCAAAGGCAAAGCCTTCCTCCATGCCGATGACGCCAGGCACCAAATCACACAGGCACAATCCTTCCGGGCCAACTCCCAAGGGGTTGCCCCGAAGGATCCCAAGGACGAAATCATTGAAGCCCTCCTCCGTCAACTCGAGGAGAATCGTCAGGCACCCCCGACGGCTTCCACAGTGAGGCCTGATCCAGAGTACGCCGACCTCCGGGCGCAAGTGGAGGAAATGAAGCGTAAGCTTGCCGAAGGCTCAGGCGAGCCACTCATTCAACTTCTGCACTAGAACACCCTTCACCCCAAGGGTGTTGGCGGCCAAAATCCCCCACAAATATCGGGGGCAACCTATCAAGCCGTATGAGGGGAAAACAGATCCCCAAGAACACTACAGCAGGTATCAGAACAGCATGATGATGATGGGGGCCTCGGATGAATACTTATGCCGTTGGTTCCTTTCCACCTTGGAGGGGCCAGCGTATGAGTGGTTCAACCGGTTGCCCGAAGGCAGCATCGATTCCTGGCAGGAACTTGCCCACCGATTCCTCACACAATTTGCCGGGAGGCACCGCTCAAAGAAACACTTCTCCCATCTTCTGAATGTGAGGCAACAAAAGGAGGAAAGCCTTCGGAGTTTCCTGGAACGCTGGAGGCAGGCCTCCCTCGAGGTCGAAGGCGCTGATGACAGGACACTAATGGCCCTCTTCCACACCGTCCTCCGCAACGGTAACTTCTCCCGGAGCCTTATCACTGATCCCCCCCGCGATTATACAAAGGCCCTTCAGCGGGGGGACCGATATGCTGAAGCGGAGGAAATCGAGAAGGACCGCCGCAACACGGATCCTTCTTAGAAGAATGAAGGTAGAAATCGGCCCGGAGGACCTCCTCCTCCGGCCAACCGCGAGGCTCAATATAATGATCGCCCCCGGGGTGGCCAAGCCAGGACCGGGGGCGGTTACAAAAACAATCTGAAGGCATGGGCGCAACCCGTCCTCCTTGAGCACCCACGCACTCCCTTGACGCATCCCGTCAGCGTCATTCTCGATCATGCAGAAGAGCGAGGGCTCGTGGAGCGAGACTCCCGGACACCCCTCGAGATTTATGCCATTGGTCCTGATGAGCCCTATTGCCGTTTCTATCGCCACCACGGACACAAAACCGACGATTGCCATCAACTGAAGAACGCAATTGAAAGGCTGATACAGGCAGGCCACTTGTCTCAGTTTATCAGGGGCCCTCCTCCCCAGGGCCCCCTTCACCATCAAGGGCCTCCGTCGAAGGCCAACAAGTGGGTGAACCCCAACACCATCCCCTTGGGAAACCCACAGGGGAAGAAGCGAGAAATTGGGGGCCTCGATGATGAGGGAGAGGGCTCCCATCAACAATACAAGCGCCGTATTCATATGATTAATGGTGGCAACACTGAAGGAGACTCCACCAGCCAGCGGAAGAAGTGGGCTCAATCCCTTTACGTTGGGGAGGTCAGCCACGTGCCCCCGACTAAGAGGCTGAGGGGGGAACCCATCTTCTTCACAGATGCGGACCTCCCCTCGGGTTCTCTGCCGCATAAGGATGCCCTCGTCATCCGCACTGAGATCAATGACGCCATCATCCACCGGACTTATGTCGACACGGGGAGTTCTGTCAACGTCATGTATCTCAGCACCTTTCAAGAGTTGGGACTCGACAGGGGGTCCCTTCGGCACATCAACACCCCCCCTCTCCGGATTTACAGGGGACAGCATCGACGCCGAAGGCGTCATCACCCTCATGGTCGAGTTCGGCGACGGATCCCATAGGGCCAAGCTCGAAGTGGAGTTCGTCGTCGTCAACCTCGACTGCGCGCATAACATCATCCTCGGCCGGCCTGCCCTCGAAGATTTGGAGGCCGTCATCTCCATGAGGCACCTCTGCCTCAAGTTCCCCACGCCTACCGGCATCGGTTACTCGAGGGGGAATCAGAAGCTCTCCAGGGCCTGCTACCTTCAACTCACCAAGAAGGTTAGTAAAACCGAATTTCGAATTGACACCATCACCGCCAAGGCCCTGGAGGAAGAAGAAGGTAGGCCGAGGGCTGAGCCTGCCGAGGAGACCGAAGACCTGATACTCGATCCGGCCAAGCCGGAGAGGGTCCTGAAGATTGGAGCCAAGCTCCCCGAAGACTTGAAGGCTGGCATCACCAAGGCCCTCCGCGCCTACTCCATTGTTTTTGCATGGGGGCCGGAGGACATGCCAGGAATTGACCGAAGGGTTATCACCCACCGCCTAGCGGTGGACCCTTCGGCCAAACCAGTGCAGCAACGAAGAAGACCCCTCTCGGCCGAGAGAAGGGAGTTCGTGAAGAAGGAGGTATCTATGCTCCTCTCCATCAAACACATTAAGGAGGTGAAATACCCTTCTCGGTTGGCAAACGTAGTCCTCGCACAGAAGCCTCCTACCTTCCGCATGTGCGTGGACTACACTGATCTGAATAAGGCGTGCCCTATGGACCCTTCCCTCTGCCAAACATTGATCAACTGGTGGATGAGACCGCGGGATGCGAGATCATGTCTTTCCTCGACGCGTTCCGCGGATATCATCAAATCTACATGCATGAGGAAGACGCTGAAAAAACCGCCTTCATGACACCCGAAGGCATCTTCTGCTACCTTGTGATGGCCTTCGGCCTCAAGAATTCGGGCGCCACCTACACCCGAATGGTGGCCAGGATCTTTCAAGCTGTCTTAGGACGCACCATGGAGGCTTACGTTGACGACATGATCGTCAAAAGTAAGAAGGCAAGCACTCACGCCGACGACCTCCGGGAAATCTTTACCATCATGCAAAAATTCAACCTCCGATTGAATCCAAAGAAATGCACCTTCGGCGTACAAGGTGGAAAATTCTTGGGCTATATGGTAAGCCGGAGGGGTATCGAGGCCAACCCCGAGAAAATCCAGGCCATCATCAACATGGAGCCTCCACGCAACGTCAAGGAGGTTCAACGGTTGACGGGTCGCCTGGCAGCCCTCAACCGTTTCCTCTCTAAATCCGCCGAGAGGGCCCTCCCCTTCTTCCAGATCATGAGGAAGACGGCGGGTTTTCAATGGACATCTGAATGTCAAGAGGCCTTCGACGAACTCAAGAGGTACCTCTCCTCTCCCCCAGTGCTCTCCAAACCAAAGGTGGGGGAGACTTTATACTTATATCTCGGTGTTAGCCCTGCGGCTATCAGCTCAGTACTAATCCGAGAGGAAGGCGGCACCCAACATGCCATCTTCTACGTCAGCAAAACCCTCCGGGAGGCCGAACTCAGGTATTCTCCCGTCGAGAAGACGGTGCTAGCCATCGTTTGGACCGTCAAGAAGCTTGGCCACTACTTTCAAGCTCATCCGGTCCAAGTGCTCACTCATCAACCCCTCGGCGCCCTCATGAGGAGCCCTACAAGTTCCTCTCGAATGGTGAAATGGGCCATCTTCCTCAGTCAATACAACATAGATATCCGTCCGAGGCCTGCCATCAAGGGCCAAGCCCTGGCAGACTTCGTAACGGAATGAACCGCAAGGTCAGCAACAGACGAGGAGCCTTCGGTACCCCGTGATGAGTGGTGGACACTCTATACCGATGGCTCCTCGGCCACCAAAGCATGCGGAGGGGGAGTGGTTCTGGTTACACCCAAAGGCTTCCGCGCCTATTATGCCATCCGCTTCTCCTTCAAAGTCTCCAACAACGAGGCCGAGTACGAAGCCCTCCTCTGTGGCCTTCGGCTGGCAGCGAATCTGAAGGCTAAAATGATCCACGTCAAATGTGACTCCAAACTCGTCGTGGGTCAAATCTCCGGGGAGTACGAAGCCAAAGAAGGGAGGATGAAACAATACAAGGAGGCCGCCGAGGAGTTGCTTAAGGTATTTGAGGCACATTCTCTTACCCAAATACCGAGGGCTCAAAACTCTGAGGCCGACATTCTATCCAAGCTCTCGGATGAATCCCCCGAGCACCTCTCAAAAATTGCAAGAATTGAGGAACTCAGCCTCTCAAGCATCCACGCGAGCCCCGTCATGAACATTAACCTGAGGCCGGAGGATTGGATCTCCGACATCATCGCCTTCATCAACACAGGGCAACTGCCCCAGGACGAAGCCCGCGCCAAGTGATATGTTTGTAATTTCCGTGTGTTTATTTACGTTTTTAGATAGTTTTGGTTGTTTAATATTTCGGAAATTACACACTTTCGGTGTAATAGTTTAGTTTGTTAAATTCTTGTAATTGTTTAGATTAGGTTTATTCTGAGCTTAAACAGGTCCAAGATCAATCAAATGATCAATGGTGAAGGAAGGTGCAAGAATACAAGACAAAAAGAAGGAAAAATCCTGATTTTGGTCTATACTCGGTCGAGTATATACATATACTCGATCGGGTATCTGGTTGACATTTCAAATCGGATCGGATCCGAAAACAAAGGAACATGCAGGAGAAGATTTTCCCACGTTCGAGTGTCTATACCCGATCGGGTATACTTATATACTCGATCGGGTATAGCTATAAAAACTACCCGAGTATTGATCGAGTATAGGGCGAATTCGATGTTCTACACATACTCGATCGAGTATGTATATATACTCGATCGAGTACTCGACCTGCACCTCAAAAAGCCTATAAATACACCTCCTTTCCTTCTTTTTTAGGACACCAATTCATATACACTCTTAAGCTCAGTTTAGAATAGCATTTCTCTATATTTCTTTTAGCATGTTTAGTCTCCAAATGAGGAGCTAAACTTCCATTTCTTGGTATTGCTCTTGAAGCTTGTTGATTATTAAAGTTGTGAGTTATTTTCTTAACTTCTTTTCCTTGAATATTAATTCTTCCTTTAAATACTATTTCTATATCAATGTTGGGGAGTGTTACTAAGATGACAATTAGTTAACATCTTGACATTGGTTTTAGTAATAGCTATTCCTTCCTCTATGTTAATATCGGGGAGTGTTACTAAGATGACAATTAGTTAACATCTTGATATTTAACTATAGTAGGATTCATTCCCTTTAATATTCTTCCTTGAGTATTAATTAATTCCTATGCATATTTCATATTAATATTTTGAACATTACTTAAAGGATCAACTAGTTTTGTTTCATATATTAATTACTACTAGAAATGATCAACGAACCGATGGTTAATCGTTGATAGTTTCACAAGTAAGTAACTTCGGTTTATTAATGCACGGTCGTGGTTAATAGACTTAAGAGGGATTAATTTTGTTGGTTAAACCGAAACCGTTGTGTTAAGGTTATCAATCTCAATTGATTTCATCAAGGAGTTAAAAGATTAAATGCTACTATCAAGTCGGTATATGACGTTGTTCTATACTTGACTAATAGTAAGAGTTATTAATGAACGGTCGTTGTTAGTAACTATCCTCGATGAATTGGATATACTCCTCGATTGAGTATTCGAGAGGAGATAAGTTATAGATATAACAATGATCGACTAAAATATATCAACAAGTGGAAAGTAGCAATACCAAGTCAATTTTATCTTTGCATTAAATCTCATATAAATCGTTCATCTTCGTGTTTAAATTTAATTAAATCACTCAATCAAAACCCCCCTTTTACTTACTATTTATATAAAAAGAAAGTTATTCCTTTCCCTGTGGATACGAACTCTACTACACTATACTACGTATAAATGTTAGTATTGAATTTATTTTGAGTGCACTCACGACAAAGTGCACGTCAGTATAGCTAAAAATTAATACTCCGGGGAAACCCACAGGGGAAGAAGCGAGAAATTGGGGGCCTCGATGATGAGGGAGAGGGCTCCCATCAACAATACAAGCGCCGTATTCATATGATTAATGGTGGCAACACTGGTGGAGACTCCACCAGCCAGCGGAAGAAGTGGGCTCAATCCCTTTACGTTGGGGAGGTCAGCCACGTGCCCCCGACTAAGAGGCTGAGGGGGGAACCCATCTTCTTCACAGATGCGGACCTCCCCTCGGGTTCTCTGCCGCATAAGGATGCCCTCGTCATCCGCACTGAGATCAATGACGCCATCATCCACCGGACTTATGTCGACACGGGGAGTTCTGTCAACGTCATGTATCTCAGCACCTTTCAAGAGTTGGGACTCGACAGGGGGTCCCTTCGGCACATCAACACCCCCCCTCTCCGGATTTACAGGGGACAGCATCGACGCCGAAGGCGTCATCACCCTCATGGTCGAGTTCGGCGACGGATCCCATAGGGCCAAGCTCGAAGTGGAGTTCGTCGTCGTCAACCTCGACTGCGCGCATAACATCATCCTCGGCCGGCCTGCCCTCGAAGATTTGGAGGCCGTCATCTCCATGAGGCACCTCTGCCTCAAGTTCCCCACGCCTACCGGCATCGGTTACTCGAGGGGGAATCAGAAGCTCTCCAGGGCCTGCTACCTTCAACTCACCAAGAAGGTTAGTAAAACCGAATTTCGAATTGACACCATCACCGCCAAGGCCCTGGAGGAAGAAGAAGGTAGGCCGAGGGCTGAGCCTGCCGAGGAGACCGAAGACCTGATACTCGATCCGGCCAAGCCGGAGAGGGTCCTGAAGATTGGAGCCAAGCTCCCCGAAGACTTGAAGGCTGGCATCACCAAGGCCCTCCGCGCCTACTCCATTGTTTTTGCATGGGGGCCGGAGGACATGCCAGGAATTGACCGAAGGGTTATCACCCACCGCCTAGCGGTGGACCCTTCGGCCAAACCAGTGCAGCAACGAAGAAGACCCCTCTCGGCCGAGAGAAGGGAGTTCGTGAAGAAGGAGGTATCTATGCTCCTCTCCATCAAACACATTAAGGAGGTGAAATACCCTTCTCGGTTGGCAAACGTAGTCCTCGCACAGAAGCCTCCTACCTTCCGCATGTGCGTGGACTACACTGATCTGAATAAGGCGTGCCCTATGGACCCTTCCCTCTGCCAAACATTGATCAACTGGTGGATGAGACCGCGGGATGCGAGATCATGTCTTTCCTCGACGCGTTCCGCGGATATCATCAAATCTACATGCATGAGGAAGACGCTGAAAAAACCGCCTTCATGACACCCGAAGGCATCTTCTGCTACCTTGTGATGGCCTTCGGCCTCAAGAATTCGGGCGCCACCTACACCCGAATGGTGGCCAGGATCTTTCAAGCTGTCCTAGGACGCACCATGGAGGCTTACGTTGACGACATGATCGTCAAAAGTAAGAAGGCAAGCACTCACGCCGACGACCTCCGGGAAATCTTTACCATCATGCAAAAATTCAACCTCCGATTGAATCCAAAGAAATGCACCTTCGGCGTACAAGGTGGAAAATTCTTGGGCTATATGGTAAGCCGGAGGGGTATCGAGGCCAACCCCGAGAAAATCCAGGCCATCATCAACATGGAGCCTCCACGCAACGTCAAGGAGGTTCAACGGTTGACGGGTCGCCTGGCAGCCCTCAACCGTTTCCTCTCTAAATCCGCCGAGAGGGCCCTCCCCTTCTTCCAGATCATGAGGAAGACGGCGGGTTTTCAATGGACATCTGAATGTCAAGAGGCCTTCGACGAACTCAAGAGGTACCTCTCCTCTCCCCCAGTGCTCTCCAAACCAAAGGTGGGGGAGACTTTATACTTATATCTCGGTGTTAGCCCTGCGGCTATCAGCTCAGTACTAATCCGAGAGGAAGGCGGCACCCAACATGCCATCTTCTACGTCAGCAAAACCCTCCGGGAGGCCGAACTCAGGTATTCTCCCGTCGAGAAGACGGTGCTAGCCATCGTTTGGACCGTCAAGAAGCTTGGCCACTACTTTCAAGCTCATCCGGTCCAAGTGCTCACTCATCAACCCCTCGGCGCCCTCATGAGGAGCCCTACAAGTTCCTCTCGAATGGTGAAATGGGCCATCTTCCTCAGTCAATACAACATAGATATCCGTCCGAGGCCTGCCATCAAGGGCCAAGCCCTGGCAGACTTCGTAACGGAATGAACCGCAAGGTCAGCAACAGACGAGGAGCCTTCGGTACCCCCGTGATGAGTGGTGGACACTCTATACCGATGGCTCCTCGGCCACCAAAGCATGCGGAGGGGGAGTGGTTCTGGTTACCGATGGCACCTCTCCGGTCATTTTGGTCCAAAGTGCGTGACCAACAACAGTGTTATCGGAGATAGCTCTCTCATAGGGGACGGGTATGTCAAAATGTTCCGCAAACTCAAGTTTCGTTATCGAGTACTCGTGATTGAACAAACGAAATGTGAGTTTATCATCCCTAAAATCCTCTTCGTTGCTTTCAAACCGGACCGAGCTCAGAAATTCATAGATAATTTTTTCGTTGGAGTTGTATTTCATTTGGAAAATGAGGTCCATATCCAACTCTCGAAAAAATTTTCTAGTACTTTTGAAAATTCCCAATTCACGAAGGGCATCATGACAAAGAAAACGGGATGGTTTAACTTGCCTTGCAATAGTAGAGAGGATTCTAGTCCGGTGGTCGAAGTCGATGACGTGAATGTCCTCATAACCGGGAACGGGTGCTGTGGGGTTAGAGCTCTCTCCTCTAGCCTTCCTTGGGGCCATTTTTTGTTGGTTGAAGCTTGAAATCCGAAAATTAATATTGGGGTTAGGTTTTTCGGATTTTTGGGGAATTTGGGGGAAAGTGGGATTTGTGGGTATGGGTGTGTAGAGGAGAGTGAGGGGAGTATTTAGGTGGTGAAAAGGAGTGATTTGGTGGAGGATTTAGGGAGATATGGTAGAGAGAAGTTTCGAAAATGGAGGTTGGGGATGGTTTGGCCGATTTTGGGTTGGGTGTTTGGGGAAGATGAAGTGTTTTGGATTGGTTTGGGGTATAAAACGCAGGTATACCCGATCGAGTACCCTGATGTACCCGATCGGGTATGCGTATTTTGGGTCGTTATGAGGCTGGTACTCGATCGGGTCTTAGGGACAGGCTCGTGTTGTTGTTGTATTTCCATAAATACTCGACCGAGTATATAAACGTACTCGATCGGGTATAGGTGGCAGGGGTTCAGAAAAGTTGTTTTTCCAGATATACTCGATCGAGTATTCTTATGTACTCGATCGGGCCTCAGAGACAGGCTTCCGATGGAGTTGATTTTCCAGGCATACTCGACCGGGTATGTTACAATACTCGATCGAGTATACCTGTATCTTTGAAAAATTGATCTGTACCTCGATCGAGTATGGAAACCGGGTCTCCTTTTTTATCCATACCCGACCGAGTATTTAGAGTACTCGATCGGGTATGTCCCCAGACACTTCAAAACCTGCATTTTTTTTCTTCAAAACAAACATGTGATTAGTTCCCTCTCTCTCTTTTCTCTCAAATTTACACAAAAAAGGAAATAAAATCTAACTAATTGACTTGGGTTGCCTCCCAAGAAGCGCCTTATTTAACGTCGTGGCACGACGTTTTATTTATTTAAATTTTTATTTTATGTGGGATCGTGAGCATCCCTTCCTTCATTTCTTTTCTTAAGCCTTTTCCAGTAAGGCCGACATTTCTTCTTTGTTCCCAACTCAATTAAAACATGTGGTGTTGGTGGTTCAAAAACATTTAAAGAACAAAGAGATTGATCTTTAATTTGTTTTTTCGTAGAGTCAAAGATATTGAACTCTACTTTTTGGTCATTGAACTCTAAAGTTAATGAACCACTAGACACGTCAATTTTTGTTTTTGCGGTCTTTAAGAAGGGTCTTCCCAAAAGGATGGGTGTTGTTTGGTCATCATACCCCATTTCGAGGACGTAGAAATCGACGGGAAAAACCATATTCTCTACTTCTACCAGCACATCTTCTAATACACCTTTCGGGTAGGTACTAGAACGATCTGCTAGTTGAATCACTACACCGGTTTGATGTAGTGGGCCAAGTTGTAGGGTTTTATAAACGGAATAAGGAATGACGTTTATAGATGCCCCCAAATCTAGTAAGGCCTTAGGAAATGTGGTGTTTCCTATCGTGCAAGGAATAGTGAATATGCCCGGGTCGTCACATTTTTTTGGAAATTTTTTCTGAAAGACGGCCGAGACATGCTCACTAACTTCAACCTTTGGTTTCCCCTTTAATTTATCTTTTCTTTTTATTACACATAGTTCTTTCAAAAACTTTGCATAACGGGGAACACTTTGGATTAGTTTAAAGAGTGGGGTATTTACCTCACAATCGGCGAAGGTCTTATAGATGTCCCGATCACTCTCTAGCTTCCTTGTATCTTTCAACGCCTCAGGGAATGGAGGGATTGGTTCATATGCTGATAGTGGAGGAAATTTTCTCTTCGTTGGCTCCTCCTCCTTGTGGTCAATCTCCTCTTTTTCACTTTCCTTTGCTTGTGATTCCGGGCTACTCCTTAGCATGATGGCATTGACTTGTTGCCTTGGGTTTTGCTCAGTTTGGGACGGGAGCCTACCCGAATCTCTTGCTTCAAGTCGATTTACAGCATTCGAAATTTGGCTAACTTGAGTTTCCAAATTTTGAATGCTTGACTTTGTTTCTTGTTGAAATTGCACCACGTTTTGTTGTAAGGTGCCCATGGTAGTAGCAAGAGTTCGAATCATGTCTTCCGTAGACATACTCGATTGAGAAGGTGGGTTGGCTTGTTGAGGGTTTCCATACCTCAAGTTGGGATGATCCCTCAATCCGGGATTGTAAGAATTTGAGAACGGGTCATGTCTCCTTTGTTGATGGCTTTGGAAACCCAAGGCGTTGACATGCTCTGTTGTGTCTTCTTGAAGAGTTGGGCATGAGTCCGTGGGATGCCTGATAAGTCCATTTTTGTACTTATTTTTCTTATCAAATTTAAGCGATTTTTGAATGAAAATAGAAAGAAAAGACACATTTTATATATTTTGGTTCAAGTTTCATGAAATCAGGTAAAAATCACATCCATAATATGTTTAGCGGGATTTCGGGTCAATTGAGCACAAAATGAGTCAATTTGAGTGACAAATGCATTTATACCGGAAGAAGCAAGCATTTTATCAAGGTGATTCAGAAGACAAAGTTGAAGAGCAAGAAAAGCCGCATCTGCCAGACAAAAGTGGCCGAAGGCGCCCAAATAGGCGCCCAAAATGGAGGCCTTCGCGGCCGCCTACGGGAAAATTCAGAAGTCAACCTCGCTTTGACTCGGGACCAGGAAAAGACCGAAGGCTGCCGACACTGGACAGAAGGCGGCCGCCTACGGTGGCCGCCTGCGGCACAAGGGGACGAAACCAACCACCGATCGGCCAGACAAGACGGCAGGCGGCCAGACAGGACGGCAGGCGGCCGCCTGCTGGACCGCCTGCGGCGGCCGGGGTCCGCCGGGATCCGTCGGGATCCGATCTGCCAACGAAAAGATGGCAGGCGGCCATTTTTGACAGAAGGCGGCCGCCCTCTGTGGCCGCCTACGGCTGACGGGACCACCACCGACGGTCTGCCGGCGACAGGACGGCAGGCGGCCAGAGGCTGCCGGAAGGCGGCCGCCTGCCCGGGCGCCTACGGGAATTTTTCGGCTATAAAATCCAGGCTTTTTCCTCAACTCAAATACACCAATTTCAAGCCCAAATCAGTTCAAAACGGGCGTCTTCTTCCTCCTCAAAGCTCGGGTTTCCACCATTGTTGCACCTTCAACTTCAATCTTTCATATCTTTCTCATTTTAGCTCCAAATTGTGAGTTCTTTATATGTATTTTCATCCTTTCAATGAGTAGAATCTGAATCTGTACTTAGTTTTTTCTATATGTGCTTCGAAAATTTCCAGAAAATTATTCCACTATTTCGCATTTTCTTCTTAAATTTGAATAAAATAGTTGTTGACATTAAATCCATTCCAATTAATTATATAGTTTTTTACTAGCCTCAAGGTAGATATTTATCAAAACAAAGTTAATTTTTACGAAGTAGAAGTAATTTTTAATTAATTCCGGCATTTAGTTGTTATTATTGCATAAATTAAATTAAATACTCAAAAAGGAAAAAAAAATAGTTTCTGCCCTAATTCTAGTTTAATTCACAGTAATATCACTCCCAGTAGTCAATATAAAATTTAGAACGAATTTAAAATAATTTTAGTTGCTTTTTGCATTTTCTAGTTAAATTTGGGAAAATTATCAATTAGTTGTTAAAATTGGATTTTAGGTTCAAAAATTCGTGAAAAATTCCAGAAAGTTATAATTCAGTTTCTACAAGGTTATTGTTCCAGAATATAAGTTTTGCTATCATCCATGTTTAATTCCTTGTTAATGTTGAATATATTCATTATATTGTTAGTTGTTAAAATGATCTTTATTAGCTAAATTTGTTTTGGGCATGAATTGACTAAAGGAATATGGATTGACTTGTTGACCAAAAAATTAGGGATTAAAATTAATAATGGGGACTAGTTGTTTGAAATGATGAAATAGTAATTAATAATTGTTAGCCATATCCATTAATTAAATTCTTGGAAAATTATCTCTAACTTGTCTATGAGATTAGAAAATAATTTAAGCCAACCATATTCGAGCACATTAATAAGGCCTAGAAATAGGATAATTTAATGAAAGGGATTTACATCTTGTCTATGAGAGATAAATTCAATTGCTTAAATAATGAGTTTAACTAGTTAATGAATTTGGCTATTTTTATTAATTAAAATATTGGAGAATTATTTCTACCTTGTCTATGAGGTTAGAATTTAATTCAAGCCAACCATTTTGAACACATTAATGACACCTAGAAATAGGATAAATTAATGAAAATAGTTTCTATTCTTGTCTATGAGTAAAGAAATTATTAGTCCACTTTTAGTTTTAATTTCCCTAATTATTAGGTCCAAGAATATATCCATTTCTAATTACTCAATTCATTGCCCTTATTTGCATCAATCCATTTAAGTTTAATATTATATTTTTTCCTTTAGTCTATTTTTGAGCCATCATTAGTATTTGCACAATTTAATTTACTTTCTTTTCCAAAAAGTAGTTTAGAAAATCAATCAAAAGTTTTAATTTGGAAAGCTTCCAATAATTTGCGATAACCTGTGACTGGACTTGAAATCAAGAAGCTCCTCCGCCATTCCTCGAGAGACACGATACTCGGGGAAAAACCGAAAGGTTAGACTCCGTTTTACTACAACGCCGCGAAAGCGGTTATCAAATGGCGCCGTTGCCGGGGAATGGCACGGTGATTTCTTGATTTTGATTTTAGCATGGGCGAATTCAAGTTAGGGAGACTTTCTTTTTCTTTTTTTTGTTCTCACGTGTTTGCTTGAGATTTTCTCATGGATTACTCAAGTGAACACTTTAATTCTCAACCACCATATCACTATCCATACTATGAACAACAATCTTTTCAAAATAATCAAAATGAAGGATACTATGGACAAGGTTATGAGGATAACAATCAATGGTGCGAAAATCCACCTTTGGGGTATGGAGATTACCAATTTCAAGATAATTATTTCCACCAAGGGCAAGACTTTGAAGGCTGTGATGATTTCTCCTATCAAGGTAATTATCATGATGATTCTAATTATCATGAAAATTACCAAGAAAGGCTAGAAAATCATTACACCAGCACAAACGAGTACTCCTACGAGGGTAACTCTGGAATTTCACCTTATCCTCAACACGAACTCGAAGAGTTAAAATCGTCCTTACTCGATTTTGTGGAAGACTTAAGAAAGACAAGGATTGAACTAGCATCTCATGATGAGAGTATCAAGGAATTGTTTGAAAAAATCATTTATGACAATGACCACAAAGTTCAACATGAGACATACGAGGAAGGTGCTAAATCTGAGGAGGAGGTTGCGGTAACCATGGGCGAGATGGTTGAAACTCTTCTCACCCCTATTTCTTTTGAGCCTCTCATTGCTATTGAGAGAGAGCCTATCCTCGTAGAACTTAATTCTGAAGAGCCCCATATGAAAGTGCCCAATGAGGTTGATGAAGAAACCATAGATGATGAGATACTTTGTGACAAGGAACCTACCCTACCATCTATGGTTGACCTCTCATTTAAGGAGTGCCACAAAGATAGCCTTGGTGAAGATTTTGATCCTACACAAGCTCAAGCACCTGTTGAAATAGTTGATGAAACTTGTGATGTGAAGGAAACAATGTCCGATGATGCCTTCTTTGATTCTCTACTTGAGCATGTTGAGCATAGTTGTGCGAGGCAAAGACTTGTTTGCCTAGATGATATTTGTGGGGGTCGTGAGTTAGGAAGTTGGGATGCAGTCTTAGAGAGTGACACAGAGTCTAAACTTTGTGATTTTCATGTTGACGGCATAAATGAAGAAGAGAAAACCCATCAAGAGGAGTATGCAATCTCTATTCAAGCTGCTTCTACCTTGAAGGCTCATTATGAGCGGTTGGAGACACCAGAGGCACCTGATCCTGAAATACTTGTTGATTATACTAATGAGAGTGATGCAGGATATGTGTTAATTCCTTGTTCGAACGATGTGTTCTTTGAAGATTATATCACATTTTGGTGGTCACAAGAGTTCAAGGGTCTACGCCATCTGACGGCATACCTGGAGGATAAGGTGGAGGCACTAATGATGAGTGCTCCACAACTGACATGCATAGCTGAGAGTTCTCTCTCAAACGTCAAGCTAGTGACGTTAAAGAAGCGCTTCTTGGGAGGCAACCCATGTTTTTCATAACATTGTTTGTTTGTTTTGTGTGTTTGCAGGGTGTGCTTCAATGTTGATGAAATAAGAGTTTGGCTTAGGCCTTACGGGAGGACACGAGTGATGCTTAGTTTTCTTCCTTAACATTTTATTGTGTTTGTTTGTTTATTCAGGTTGGACATTGTGCCGCTCTTTTGACTTAATTGCTCTTACAAACTGACTATGAATGATGTAATGATTTTTATTCCTGTTTCATTATTCCTCTTCACAAAATCTTTTCAAAACTCAAGTGTGAGGAAAGACCCAAAAAAAAAATGTGCCTTTATTTCCCAATTTTGTGCCTCAAAAGAAGACCTCGAGGGCGAGGTCCAGCTCAAGTGTGAGGAGGTTGCGTTTTACACTCAAAAGTCAAAACCTTGTTTTAGAACAATCTTTTTACTATTTTTGATATGAAACATTAATTTCTCAATTTGTTATCAAATCATAAAATACTTTAGATAATCACCCTTATTATAAGAATTTACTTTTATTATTATTTTTGAAAACTTAAAATTGTTATGGGTTTTTGGTTGCGAATGTAAAGGTCCGAATTTGTTTTAATTGGACATTCATTTTATTCATTAAAAAAAAAAACATGTTACTACTAATAAACCTCTTCAAAACTCATTGTTATAGGACAATTCCATCTCCGAAAAGGGGCTCTGTTTCATTCGTTAATCACAGTCTGTGAGAATGAAATATGCATTTACCATGGGATAACACCGCCAACAAGAGTGAAAAAGAGCAAAAAAAACAAAAAAAAAATGGTGAACAAGATGAATGTCCAAATTAAAATAATGAAAACCTTGGGATAAGGAATTGATTGGTGGTTTAACATAATAAATAGTTTTTCTTAAGTAATACTAATTTTAAACTCTTGTATTTTGGGTGATTTTTCTAAAATGTTTAAAAATTGAGAATAAAAGATGAGGTTTTTGTTTCTACTTCTTTAAAATAGCAATTAGATTGTAATACAGTTAGGCTTACCTTTTGAGTGTGTTTACAACTAATTCGTCGCTTGAGGACAAGCAACGCTTAAGTGTGAGGAGATTGATAAGTCCATTTTTGTACTTATTTTTCTTATCAAATTTAAGCGATTTTTGAATGAAAATAGAAAGAAAAGACACATTTTATATATTTTGGTTCAAGTTTCATGAAATCAGGTAAAAATCACATCCATAATATGTTTAGCGGGATTTCGGGTCAATTGAGCACAAAATGAGTCAATTTGAGTGACAAATGCATTTATACCGGAAGAAGCAAGCATTTTATCAAGGTGATTCAGAAGACAAAGTTGAAGAGCAAGAAAAGCCGCATCTGCCAGACAAAAGTGGCCGAAGGCGCCCAAATAGGCGCCCAAAATGGAGGCCTTCGCGGCCGCCTACGGGAAAATTCAGAAGTCAACCTCGCTTTGACTCGGGACCAGGAAAAGACCGAAGGCTGCCGACACTGGACAGAAGGCGGCCGCCTACGGTGGCCGCCTGCGGCACAAGGGGACGAAACCAACCACCGATCGGCCAGACAAGACGGCAGGCGGCCAGACAGGACGGCAGGCGGCCGCCTGCTGGACCGCCTGCGGCGGCCGGGGTCCGCCGGGATCCGTCGGGATCCGATCTGCCAACGAAAAGATGGCAGGCGGCCATTTTTGACAGAAGGCGGCCGCCCTCTGTGGCCGCCTACGGCTGACGGGACCACCACCGACGGTCTGCCGGCGACAGGACGGCAGGCGGCCAGAGGCTGCCGGAAGGCGGCCGCCTGCCCGGGCGCCTACGGGAATTTTTCGGCTATAAAATCCAGGCTTTTTCCTCAACTCAAATACACCAATTTCAAGCCCAAATCAGTTCAAAACGGGCGTCTTCTTCCTCCTCAAAGCTCGGGTTTCCACCATTGTTGCACCTTCAACTTCAATCTTTCATATCTTTCTCATTTTAGCTCCAAATTGTGAGTTCTTTATATGTATTTTCATCCTTTCAATGAGTAGAATCTGAATCTGTACTTAGTTTTTTCTATATGTGCTTCGAAAATTTCCAGAAAATTATTCCACTATTTCGCATTTTCTTCTTAAATTTGAATAAAATAGTTGTTGACATTAAATCCATTCCAATTAATTATATAGTTTTTTACTAGCCTCAAGGTAGATATTTATCAAAACAAAGTTAATTTTTACGAAGTAGAAGTAATTTTTAATTAATTCCGGCATTTAGTTGTTATTATTGCATAAATTAAATTAAATACTCAAAAAGGAAAAAAAAATAGTTTCTGCCCTAATTCTAGTTTAATTCACAGTAATATCACTCCCAGTAGTCAATATAAAATTTAGAACGAATTTAAAATAATTTTAGTTGCTTTTTGCATTTTCTAGTTAAATTTGGGAAAATTATCAATTAGTTGTTAAAATTGGATTTTAGGTTCAAAAATTCGTGAAAAATTCCAGAAAGTTATAATTCAGTTTCTACAAGGTTATTGTTCCAGAATATAAGTTTTGCTATCATCCATGTTTAATTCCTTGTTAATGTTGAATATATTCATTATATTGTTAGTTGTTAAAATGATCTTTATTAGCTAAATTTGTTTTGGGCATGAATTGACTAAAGGAATATGGATTGACTTGTTGACCAAAAAATTAGGGATTAAAATTAATAATGGGGACTAGTTGTTTGAAATGATGAAATAGTAATTAATAATTGTTAGCCATATCCATTAATTAAATTCTTGGAAAATTATCTCTAACTTGTCTATGAGATTAGAAAATAATTTAAGCCAACCATATTCGAGCACATTAATAAGGCCTAGAAATAGGATAATTTAATGAAAGGGATTTACATCTTGTCTATGAGAGATAAATTCAATTGCTTAAATAATGAGTTTAACTAGTTAATGAATTTGGCTATTTTTATTAATTAAAATATTGGAGAATTATTTCTACCTTGTCTATGAGGTTAGAATTTAATTCAAGCCAACCATTTTGAACACATTAATGACACCTAGAAATAGGATAAATTAATGAAAATAGTTTCTATTCTTGTCTATGAGTAAAGAAATTATTAGTCCACTTTTAGTTTTAATTTCCCTAATTATTAGGTCCAAGAATATATCCATTTCTAATTACTCAATTCATTGCCCTTATTTGCATCAATCCATTTAAGTTTAATATTATATTTTTTCCTTTAGTCTATTTTTGAGCCATCATTAGTATTTGCACAATTTAATTTACTTTCTTTTCCAAAAAGTAGTTTAGAAAATCAATCAAAAGTTTTAATTTGGAAAGCTTCCAATAATTTGCGATAACCTGTGACTGGACTTGAAATCAAGAAGCTCCTCCGCCATTCCTCGAGAGACACGATACTCGGGGAAAAACCGAAAGGTTAGACTCCGTTTTACTACAACGCCGCGAAAGCGGTTATCAATGCCCTTGTTGTGTACAGATACCGCAGACCTTGACTTCTTGGGTCTTGGATTTTAGAAGGAAATCCTTAACCAAAGAAGTCAAGCCGGTCACTTGACTTGCCAAGCCGTTCACTTGACTTTCCAACGCGTTGTTGGATTCTGCCGCCATAACTCTCCGAGTTGAGGACCGCCCGTTATAGTGTCTGGAGTTCTCGGCCAACTCCGAGATGAGATCTCTTGCTTGTGAAGGGGTTTTGTTGACAATGCCCCCTCCACACGCCGCATTCACCATGCGGCGATCTTGATCCACAAGACCATCATAGAAGTAGAGGATGAGGTCTTGTTCGGTGTATCCGTGATAGGGGCAACTTGCACATAGCTTCTTGAATCTCTCCCAATATTCATATAGGGATTCATCATCTTTTTGTTCGATGTTGCTTATTTGCTTCTTGAGTGATGATGAAATAGAAGCGGGGTAGTACCTGTCAAGAAAGGCCTTCTTCATTTGTGGCCATGTAGTGATACTTCCTGAAGGAAGATAGAATAGCCAGTCCTTCGCGGTGTCCTTCAAGGAAAATGGGAAGGCTCTCAGTTTGATCTGCTCCTCGGAGACACCATTGGGGCACATGCTTGTGCACACAATGTGGAACTCCGACAAGTGTTTGTTCGGATCCTCCCCTCGTAAGCCATGGAAGGATGGGAGTAGATGAATGAGCCCAGATTTTAGCTCAAATGTGACCCCCGTATCAAGAGTTGGAAAAGTGATACATAGGGGTTGTTGATTAAGATTCGGAGCTGTGAGCTCCCTCAAAGTCCTTGTCTCAAGAGCCATAGTGATTGGCTCTTCGGTCTCGCTAGATTGAGAACTAGCACTTGATGATTCCTCCGAAGAAGTATTCGGAAATAAATTCCTAAACCTTTCGAAGGCTTGTTCCGTTTGGGGGTTTGTTTGGTAGATGATTTCGTTTATAGATCGGGTTCTTACCATAAACTCAAACAAAGCTCAGAAGAAATGGAAATCTTTATACTTCAATTTTTTTTTTCGTTAAAATGAAATAAAAAGAAAACTAAATTGCCTTTCCCCGGCAACGGCGCCAAATTTGACGTGCACTTTGTCGTGAGTGCACTCAAAATAAATTCAATACTAACATTTATACGTAGTATAGTGTAGTAGAGTTCGTATCCACAGGGAAAGGAATAACTTTCTTTTTATATAAATAGTAAGTAAAAGGGGGGTTTTGATTGAGTGATTTAATTAAATTTAAACACGAAGATGAACGATTTATATGAGATTTAATGCAAAGATAAAATTGACTTGGTATTGCTACTTTCCACTTGTTGATATATTTTAGTCGATCATTGTTATATCTATAACTTATCTCCTCTCGAATACTCAATCGAGGAGTATATCCAATTCATCGAGGATAGTTACTAACAACGACCGTTCATTAATAACTCTTACTATTAGTCAAGTATAGAACAACGTCATATACCGACTTGATAGTAGCATTTAATCTTTTAACTCCTTGATGAAATCAATTGAGATTGATAACCTTAACACAACGGTTTCGGTTTAACCAACAAAATTAATCCCTCTTAAGTCTATTAACCACGACCGTGCATTAATAAACCGAAGTTACTTACTTGTGAAACTATCAACGATTAACCATCGGTTCGTTGATCATTTCTAGTAGTAATTAATATATGAAACAAAACTAGTTGATCCTTTAAGTAATGTTCAAAATATTAATATGAAATATGCATAGGAATTAATTAATACTCAAGGAAGAATATTAAAGGGAATGAATCCTACTATAGTTAAATATCAAGATGTTAACTAATTGTCATCTTAGTAACACTCCCCGATATTAACATAGAGGAAGGAATAGCTATTACTAAAACCAATGTCAAGATGTTAACTAATTGTCATCTTAGTAACACTCCCCAACATTGATATAGAAATAGTATTTAAAGGAAGAATTAATATTCAAGGAAAAGAAGTTAAGAAAATAACTCACAACTTTAATAATCAACAAGCTTCAAGAGCAATACCAAGAAATGGAAGTTTAGCTCCTCATTTGGAGACTAAACATGCTAAAAGAAATATAGAGAAATGCTATTCTAAACTGAGCTTAAGAGTGTATATGAATTGGTGTCCTAAAAAAGAAGGAAAGGAGGTGTATTTATAGGCTTTTTGAGGTGCAGGTCGAGTACTCGATCGAGTATATATACATACTCGATCGAGTATGTGTAGAACATCGAATTCGCCCTATACTCGATCAATACTCGGGTAGTTTTTATAGCTATACCCGATCGAGTATATAAGTATACCCGATCGGGTATAGACACTCGAACGTGGGAAAATCTTCTCCTGCATGTTCCTTTGTTTTCGGATCCGATCCGATTTGAAATGTCAACCAGATACCCGATCGAGTATATGTATATACTCGACCGAGTATAGACCAAAATCAGGATTTTTCCTTCTTTTTGTCTTGTATTCTTGCACCTTCCTTCACCATTGATCATTTGATTGATCTTGGACCTGTTTAAGCTCAGAATAAACCTAATCTAAACAATTACAAGAATTTAACAAACTAAACTATTACACCGAAAGTGTGTAATTTCCGAAATATTAAATAACCAAAACTATCTAAAAACGTAAATAAACACACGGAAATTACAAACATATCACCAAGTTAGCAAAGCTGAGGGCTCCCAGCTACACCATCGAAAACGGGAGGCTTTACAAGAGATCTTACAACGGCACCCTCCTTCGGTGCCTTCGTCAAGATGAGGCCGAAGTCGCCATGGAGGAAGTGCACAGTGGCACTTGCTCAGCCCACCAGGGACCCTTCTCCATGTCCCGAAGGCTCGTGGTTCAAGGCTACTTCTGGCCCACGATGGCTAGAGATTGTGCTGATCTAGCCCGAAGGTGCACCGCTTGCCAACACTTTCAGAAGGCCCCCGGCAGACCAGCGGTCAACTATGCTCCCATCAGCACCGCTATACCCTTCTCCAGATGGGGGATTGACTTAGTGGGCCCTCTGCCGAGGGGTACCTCCAACAACAGATACATCATTGTGGCCATTGACTACTTCACCAAATGGGTAGAGGCCGAACCCCTCGCCAGCATCACTGAAGCCCGGTGCCGCCACTTTGTTCTCAAAAATATTCTCACAAGGTTTGGCGTCCCCCAACAAATCATCTCTGACAACGGGACTCAATTCGAGGCAGCCCCCTTCTGTGCCCTCCTTAAAGCTTGGGGCATCAAGCACACATTCTCATCCGTTGCCTACCCTCAAGGCAATGGACAAGTAGAGAATGCCAACCGCACCCTCCTCGAAGGGTTGAAGAAAAAACTGGAGGCCGAAGGGGGAGGCTGGGTAGAAGAGCTTCATAACATCCTATGGGCCTACCGCACCACCCCTCGGCGTGCGACAGGGGAAACACCCTTCTCCCTATGCTATGGCTTTGAGGCTAAGGCTCCAACAGAAGTGACTCTTCCCACCCGAAGGGTTGAACGATATGAGCCCGAGGTTAACGACGCCAACATGGCCCTCGACCTTCATCTCATCTCGGAACGCCGAGAGCAAGCTTTCCTCAAGGCCGAAAACTATAGGAGACAAGTCAATGGATACATCGACGCCAAGGTCCGCTCCCGGGAATTCCAGGTGGGAGACTACGTCCTCCGACGAAGGGAGGCCAGTCTACCCACCGAAGGAGGAAAGATGGCGCCCAAGTTTGAAGGCCCCTACATCATCTCAGCCATCATCAAACCAGGGACATACAAGCTTAAACGTCCCAATGGGACGGAGGTCCCTAGACATTGGAATGTGCACCACCTTGTCAAATTCTATCAATAAGGCATGAGCGGCCAAGCCCTCATCCTCAGCAAGTTTAAATATCAATGGCCCAAGGCCCCATCTGTTTTTGAAGAATAATCAAAAGGCCAAGCCTTCATCACCTACATATTGTACAAGCGGCCCAAGGCCCCCCCTTCTCTCCTACAAATGAGTGGCCAAGCCCTCATCACTTCACCAAAATTGGCCCAAGGCCTCTCCCTCTCATGAGGGGGAACAACAATTTAGGTACCAAGTACCACGTGTATGGGTCACCCCCATCACTCTGTGAAAACACCAAGTGTTTTCTCAAACTTTTACATACCCTCCAAAAAAAAAAAAAAAAAAAAAAACGGGGGGTGCAATACCCCTCGGCTCCGGCTGGCACCAAGTGCCCCCGGCTATTTGTGTCCCACACACAAATAAAACCCTTCCCAGGAACGCTTTCCGCGCCATCCCCCAAGGGGAGGCAGGCAACGGACCATGTCCCAGGCCCAGGATTCGACTTCCACAAACGAAACGCTCCCCGCGCTATCCCCCAAGGGGAAGCAGGCAACAGACCATGTCTCGGGCTGAGGGGGCGACTTTCAAAACCGAGGCGCTTTCCGCGCTATCTCCCAAGGGGAAGCAGGCAACAGACGATGTCTCGGGCCGAGGAAACGACCCTCAAACCCTTCGGGATATCAGAAGGTCATTCCCGAAGGGGGAGCCGACGGTTTATTCCGTCGCCTCCCATATAGGCCAAGCCTTTCCTAGAAACCAAGTTTCTAGATGCCTCTCCTACATCATTTAAAAAAAAAAAAAAAAAAAAAGAAAGATGTGTAGGGGGGAAGGAACTCCTTGGATGATATTCTTCCTGGAGGCTCAACACTTCGGATATCTATTCCCGAAGGCTGCTACAAAGGCACAAGAAAGTCTCGCAACAACAAGTCATCTGGCTACATAGCCGAAAGCTTCATTGCATGAAACCTTGGAGTACAAGATTTCCACCGGAGGCCCAAGAAGAGGGCTTACTATCAAAGCATCACCTAAATTCGGCTAAGTCCTAAATCTGGCTCGAATCCAAGACGCTATGTTACCTGCCGAAGGCTACACAAAGTTCTAAGGCAGACTAAAACCTATATCTACACAAACCGGAGGCTTCATGCCGAAGGCAGAATATCACCAGATTCATTTAAGGATGAAAGGATTTCTAAGTCCACGTACTAGCATCCTTCGGGAAACACTCATCGAACCGGGGGCTACTCACAAGATCTGTTGGAGACAAAGTCTCACAATTTCACTAAGTCCATAATCTCGAACCCCTCGGCAATCATATGCACCGGGGGCTCAGGCAATTCCCACGCTCGAAGGTTCACCACGACAACTATTGGAATTTTGTGTGGATTTGACTAAGTCCACAAGTGCGGACCCTTCGGCTCGCGGCCGTGCACTGCACTGCTAAACTAAGGCCCAGCATTTCCGGGGGCATAGGATGCAATTTCACCTGGTGGAATTCCTAAGTCTAATTCATTTTATCCCTCGGCCTCACTACTACGAACATCCGAAGGGGGCTGATCCTACACTACGACCGGAGGCTCACGACAAAAGTTCTTACTTAGAAAATTTTCCAAGTCCACAATCACAAACCCCCCGATGATTCTACTCTACATCCGAAGGGTTCTGATCAAGTTTACTTGGAAAATTTGATGATTCCACAACAACAAGCCCCCGGTAATTCTACACTACAACCGGAGGCTTGCTGCCAGGTTACTTAGAAAAATTTCTAAGTCCACAAACTTGCGGCATTCAACCAAACATACATCGAATCAGAAAGGGTAGAGCATATATATATACAACAAAAGACGGAGGCATACATTCATATTGCAAAAAACCGAAGGCATTCACGTGAGAAGCCCGGAGGCGATCATTCATCTACAAAAAGTATTCGAGGTACAAGATAAGTGTCTGTTTACATATAAGGCCGAAGCCAGAGCCTACCACTATTACATTCAAATGTACTTGGATAAATTCAAGGTTCGGGTTCTGCGGCTGCCTCGTCCCTCGGCTTCGAGGCTGCGTCATCCTCCGTTCCTTCTTCGTCATTGAGGCCATACTCCCTCATCAGCTCCGAATCAGCAAGCTGGACCCTCTCTTCACCTTCCGGGAGGGGAACTCGGACATCCGGTTGCCGGGGAGGAAGCCCGTATGCTGAAGGATCGAACTTGTCCTGGGGGATGTCAAAATGCTGGGCGAGCTTCCGGTATATCAAGCGCTGGGTGAAGAACTCGCCTCCATCGAAGTAATCTTTGCCTCTCAGGGCCATCCACTCGGACCCGGGGCCCTTCACCCAAGCACCGACGCCTTGCTCGATAACCGAGGCCACCCATCCCTGGTACTCATCGGATTTCCACCCCCCGGCAAGGAAAGCAGCAACAACATCCTCTTTGGCTTTGGCCATGGCCTCAGCCTTGGCCTTCTCGGCTTCATCAGCAGCTTTCTTTGAGGCCTCCTCAGCTGCCTTCTCAGCTTCGGCCTTGCCCTCGGCCCGAGCCTCCACCTTCGCGGCCTCCAACTTGTCCCCCGCATGCCTCAGGGCCTCCTCCAGCTCAGCCATCTTCCTGATGGCCTCGGTATTCTTGGCGACAAGCCTCTTGAGGGCCTCGTCGTCTTCTGCCTTCCGGAGGCGAATTTGTTCCATTCTTCGGACATACTCTCCGAAGGCCACACTAGCCTGCAGACGCACAAAATAGCTCTCAAGTCAAAAGAGGCGAAGGAAAGGACACGAGAATAAAAACCGCAAGGGATTCAATTACTTACAGAAACTGAGGCCTGGAGGGCCTTGGCTTCGAGGGCCTCGTCGTCAAACCGGCCGAGGGTGGACCGATCCAGCGGAGGTGTGGCGCCCCTCAGAAACTCCCTCGGGTCGAGGGTGCCGTGCATAATAGCAGTCCCCTTCTTAAAGGAGAACTGCACGGTTTCCTGTGGCCAGGCCCCCTCTTCAAAATCCTCCAGGGGGGTGGACTCCGAAGCCCGAAAGGAGGGGGGCTCATCAAGGATCACCAAGGGGGCATCCTTCCTCCCCTCGGTCCCTTTCTTTTTTTTTCTCCGGAGGCGCGACGCCCTTCCCGGAGTTTTTCCTCTTTAGCTCCCCAGCTTGGGAGCCTCCGGCACCAGTACCGGAATCAGCAGCAGTTTTTTTGGAGGGGTCCCCACCCTCCGAGACTTTAGGAGCCCCTGCTTTCTTCAACACCTCATCGACGAGGGGCTGGTTCGAGGACCCCCCGTCCTTCTTCTTCTTCGGCACCTTGGCCAGCTTCTTGGACAGTCGGGCGAAGGCTTGAACGTCCATTATGTCACCTGCAAAAACGAAGGAAGGATTAGGATCCAACAAAGACAAGGATAATTTTTCTAAGTAACACAACAAAAGCCCTCGGTGAACAACCTCCGGCATTCTGATACCCTCGATCGATTTCAGGGTATTTTTCGTCCTTTCCCCCCGGAAGACGGTATCTTCGGAAGCCCAACAGATAGAGCTCCTCGGGTAGCGTCGCTTCCTTAATGGCGATCACTTTCTCAGAACCCACGGGCTTCTGGATCAGTTTCCTTCCCACCTTGTCGAGGGCCGCATTGCCTACCTTCGGGTGCCTTTTGAAATGATTTTTCAGAGCCCCCGGAAACGGATTTTCGGTCATCCGGATGTAGCAGAATTTCTCCTTCCAATCTTTGTGGGAGGAGGGAGTCTCCGAGAACAGCTTCCAAGCCGGAACCTGCTGCAAATTAGCATACCCCCCGGCATGGGTATGACCCCCCCGGCAGAGGTTGAAGGAGAGGAAGAATTGGTCCAATGTGGCGACCACCCCTCGGCTTCAACAGAGAGCTAGGAACCCCGCCAAATAATAATGACTGTTGGGCGTGAGCTGGCAGGGGGCTAACTTAATGAACTTCAGATACTCTATGACGAAGGGGTGCAGGGGGAATCTGAGCCCTAGCTCTACCGACAGCATGTGCACCGAGAAGCACCCCTCGGGAGGATTATAGAGCAGATCTTCAGGACCCGGTTCCACGACCTGCGCCGAAGGCCCGACGAATACCTGTAGTGCTTGACACTCAGTACCCGATGCCGTAGTCTTCACCTCGAGGGCGGTGGTGTCCAAATAGGAGTGACCCTCGGGGATCCCAACCGGTTGCCCCGCGTCGACGGCTGCCTGTTTCTTCTTGGGTGCAGCCCTCGAATTCTTCTTCTTCTTTCCCGCGGCTACCCGGAGAGGTTGCACGTCCAACGGCCGGGAGGTGCTCGCTTCACCGGCACCTCGAGAGGGCATAATGGCGACGGTCACCCGACGGCGCTCTTTCTCTTCCTCCTCTTCAGCAACCTGGACGGCGATGGCCATCTCCTCATCCTCCGCCACCTGCTCGAAATCCTCCGCCTCCATCTCAGTCTGAAGTTGGCTCTGGATTTCTTCGGCCACTTTGAAATCGTTTCCTACCGAGGGCTTAGTGCTGGAAGACGCCACATCAGAGGGGCTCTCTGACCGAACCGATGGCTCCCTAGAGATATCTTGTGAATCACTCCCGAAAGACATTTCTTCACTTCAACGGCCGAAAGTTCGTAAAAGGGAAATTTTCCTAAGGATCTAGGACACTAACACTAAATCAAAGGAGAAAGAAGCAAAATATGCTAAGAAAGCGACGAACAGAAGAAGAACTAACCTTAAGGAAGGTAGTTTGATCGAGGGCAGAGGTTTCTCTCTCTAGAAATTTTGGCAGAGCTTCGCTATCGCATGGAAACGCATAAGGGAACTGAGCTCCGCCTTGGGGTATATATAGGCTTTCAGCCTCGAGAAATGGGCCTCCGTTTAAAAAACCATCATTACACGCCGCCGGTTCAGCCAATGGGTGGCACCCGCCAACTGAATCATGCCACGTAGGACCCCCCTCCAACGGCTCTTTTCCAACGGCTACATTACGCCGGCCAACGAGCAACCTCATGCGGTAGCCTCCGGTCGCCACCCACGGCGACCTTCGGTAAGGAATTTTCACCAGGGCCCCCGGCTAAATTACAACATGAGCCTCCGACTATCAGTATTACCACCCTCGGGGGTTCATCAAACAACACTACTCCTTTTCCCTCAAGTACCTTTCGGCAAAAGGAGTGAGGGACTTGGGATACGCCCCTCGGGGATCATACGCAACAAAAATTTCTTCATGCAACAATTTACTATTGACGCGTGCAGCCTCCGGACAAACATCAAAGTGGAACCCCTTCGGCAGAGGCAGGATATCACAAGTTTTCCACAGAGTCACTGACAATAACGAAACAGCCTTCATCACAACACATACGAATATTATTTACGCCTCCCTCAGAAAACCCCCGACATGTGAGGGACTGAGGAGAGGCTCCGGCATTCATACAAGTGTTATACTTCCTTCAGAAAACCCTCGGCATGTGAGGGACTGAGGGAAGCCTTCGGCTATCAACAGAAGGCAAATTCTCAAATTGAGGCACCCAAACAGACGATGAAGCCTCCGGAAGAATCAAAACATCTACTCCTTTTCCCTCAAGTACCTTTCGGCAAAAGGAGTGAGGGACTCCTGATGGAGTATATGGCCCAGGAACCCCCGGCCCATAGACTCCTACTTCTCCTACACAAGTCCGTTGGGCTCAGGGAACAACTCAGGCCCAAATACAACGGCCCAAGCCTCAAAGCAGCCCAGAATACACGCTGGGGTGCCTTCGGCCTCCTTGGCCGAAGGCTCCAAAACTCACAGAATAGCCTTCTCTGGCATAAAAAGCTACTGGGAGAAAACGGCAAAAAACATGAGCCTTCGGCATTGTGATGCCCTCGGCATCATAGCCTCCGGTCACATAAGGCCTTCGGCTACATGAGACCTTCGGCTACGCAGGGGTCCTGGTCACATGGAGCCCTCGGCTACACCAGGAGCCTCCGGCCAGGCACGCTCAATCATCGAAGATTCCTTTTGGAGACAGCCAACCACCGCATTTAATGTCACGTCACATCCGCCAGCCGCATTCAATGCGGTAAACGTACCACTGCCGGTGCCAACCGGTTGATGTGACCCTTCGGCCGTTGGATTACTGACACGTGTCCCCTCATCGCATTTATTGCTGCTATAAATAGCAGCCCATTTCTCCTTGTAAAACATCATCTACATCTCATCTACACACGCTGAGTTCATTCAATAAAATCGACTCTCTCTCCTCCTATTTACTCTGACTTCTCTCTAGTTATTCCCGCAATAACCCCTCGGATAAGATACCCCCCGGGTAGATTGTCCATCACAACTGGTGAGTCACAACAACATTGATGATTAGTTTATCTTTATTATGATCTTATTAGATACTCTTCCTGTCCAAAAACAATTGTCAAATTGGCATTTTTTCCAAAGTTAATCAATTTTGATCAATGATTTTTCTAATATGAAATTATTTTGAATATGAAAATTATATTAAAATGTTGCTTACTCAAAATTATTTTCAGAAAAGTATAAATTTATAAATTATATACAATTATAATAATTAAAACTATTGTTCAAATTTTGTAATTATTGACTAAGAAAATTTAGTATGACAGACCTTTTCAGGACGAATGTAGTAAAATAAGTGTTATTAAATGAAAGAAGAATGCATGTTTTAAACTTTAACATGGCAATTTTTATTTTTATCAAATATTTACTGGTTAAATATAATGCTCATTAAAAATGCCAAGCAACACATTCTGAGATATAAATAACAAATAGCATATCTTGTTAAATATATTTATCTATTTTTAAACATAAATTGATTTTATATTATTATTACATTATCTTCAAATTTATATGAATTTTTTATAAGATTAAGCAATTTTTTGAAATTTCTTTTTTTAATAACCTTATATATAGCAAAAATAACTTGATTGATGCTAGATTTAAAGTAAACATGATTATAAGATACGTTTTTTTAATAATTACTTAATAATATTCATATTGTATTCCAAATTATTCAAAACATTCTTTGAAAGTTTATCATAATTGAAAATGCTAAAAACAATGCCTCAAATGAAATCTTTCAGAAGATTTTACTTTTTCGGAAGTTAAGTAAGCTTTTAATTAGTTTTACTAAACTATCAGATACACATAGTGCAATTCTAGAAAAAAGTTAAGTGTCTGTTTAATAATTTCTGTTTGGATCTTATTTGCTGAGATAATTATTTTAGATATGACTAAAACTTATTCACTTTCTCAATCTATGACCTAACTTGTTTTGTTACCAAAATAATATTAAAATTCATAATATTTAATTAAAATTCATAATAAATAAATAAATAAATTATTTAGGTGGACAAATATACCCTTTAGGTTATATCTATAAAACCCTAAACTCCTAATCTTTTCTCCAACCCCAGCCTCCATTCTCGCACATCCATAATCCACCTGCCTGCAGTCCCATGCCCTGTCCGTCCCTGCCCCATCACCCGCCATCCGCCCCATGATCCGCCGTCCGCCTCCGCCCCATGGTCCGCCGCACAGCCGCCTGCCGCCTCAGGTCGTAACCTTCTTCTCTTTCTCAGTAATGTTCTTCGTGCAGATGGAGAAGGTGAGATAGAGTAAGGATCATCGTTGAGTGGGTCCCCGTCCAGAGTTCTGATGGCGAGGAAGCGGTGGAAGAGGTTAGATAGAGCGGTGGAGGAATTTGGTGGTCGTGCGTGCGGCTGTCGACAGCAGGGGCGTCTTCAGCATTTCGGAGGCCCTAGACAAAAAAAATGCCACAAAAATTGTATTGAAAAGAGATAAATTGAATAAAAAACATCAACATTAAAAAAATACATACTCAAAGTGTACAATATAATATTTTTAATATTCAAAAGGATAAGTTTTAAAATGAAATAATATAAACATTTGCAAAACACACATCATACTTATACTTTTAACAAAGAGTAAACCAAAACCACTTATTCTTAAAAGTACAAGTTGCCTAATTAAACAAACTTCTATTCTTCTAAATACAATGACAAATTAAACAAAATAACTACTTTACTACTATCAATACCATCAAATTAATCATTTTTATGTATAATGAATTTATCAGTTAATCAGTTATGATCTTATTCATCTAAATATCTAATACGTAGTAATACACTAATAGAATAACATTTTCCGTACAATAGTAACTAGTAACTGGGATCTAGCCTCTAAAAGAAAAAAAATTGCCTTTTTTTGCCCACTTGTTTGCCAAATATTTACTAGGCTTTATGCCTTTATCGTATTTCATTATTCCATTATGCGGTCTTAAAAAATTGCCTTTTTTGTTTGTCCACATTTTTGCTCAACAATTATTCATAGCCTTTACTCCTTAAGCTCTTTAGAGTTTGGAGTACGTATTTCATTATTTAGGACAGGAATTAGAGAAATCAGAGTGAAAACTCACAGAAGTCACCGATCGGATTCCGGGAAAAGCAGGCGGCAGACCCACCAGGGCGGCACGGCGCAGGAATCAGTCAACACTCCTTCAGAACATCGGATTTCTTCAAGTCTTAGGCAAATCGGCAGTTCGGCGGATGGAATTGGTCGTTCACTTGTCGGAGCCGTATGCCCCTAAATCAGACCTTCAGACTCCACAACCCAGATAATTAATTAATTCTTATTATTAGTAGTAAATAATAGGTAATACTAATAGGTTTTTTTTTTTTTGGGGCCCCCTTGGAATGTGAGGCCCAAGGCACTTGCCTTGCCCAACTCCCCCAAAAGCCGCCTCTGGTCGACAGATGTCTAGTTTCACGCAAATTATTTTGCGGATGAGGTTTTATGTCTCTTTGGGATTTGAAAGGCCGGGGGTGAGATACTTTGACTTCTACTCTTCTAGCATTGTATATCATCCAACTTATTACGGAGTGCAGTGCTTTTAATAACTAAGACCTGCTTTATTTTTGTTTTTCTCTTTTTGTATTTTTTGAAATTAGGTTTTTGGACATTGAATTTGAGCATTGAACATTGCAATAGATTGTGTTGAATATAGACAATGAAAATAAATAGTATTGTATATGGGCAGTTAATGAATGCGTTGACGGGAAGTGCAGTGATTATGACCATTGCATTAACACATAGCAGTAATGCCACCATGAAATGCAATATACTTAATTAGACGAAAATTATAAAATTATTAAATCTAAACAAAATAATAAATAAGAGTTATAAATAAATTCCTAAAGAGAATGAGAAAAGAATTGGACGAAATATAAAATGCATTACTTTTAGGGGAAGTGCAGTGATTATTACCGGATGTGCAGTAAAGTCATGCATTAATTTTGTGCATTAACGACAATATAAAATGCAGTAATTTTAATTGGACGAAATTAGTGCAAAATGCACATATTTTAAATAAGGGTATTTTTGTCATTCGACATTCAAATATAAACGAATTTTCTATTTGTTTTTGGATTTTTGGTCATACAAAGGTATAAAAACTAGTTAGGTCATAGATTGGAAAGCTCATTATTGAGTTTTAGTCATATCCTAGTAAATTTCCCTTATTTGTTTTATCAGTCAACTTTTTATTAAACATGTAACTTTTGATTCTTCTCACTAAATTATATAATAATAACTATATTTCATGTATTGCAGGATTTGCAGCATATCAGAATTGGACTTGACTTATAATGACTTCATATACTTCGTAAAATAGGGTTGCCGTCTTCGGGCATTTCTTTTGCAGTCGTCTTCGGACGTTTTCTTTGCTCTCTCTAGGGTTGCCGCAAGGCAACGCCTAGCTTGGAATGTCCAGCGATGATCAATTTGATCACGACGCCGGTGTTCGTTTCTTTCTGTTTTTCCCGGCCTGGAAGCAGCAGTGTTTCGAGCTCATTTGCAGTCCTATCATGGTTGTTGAAGATGCCTAAATTGCAATTTGCTTAAGTATGGTTTCAAGCCGGAGTATGGTTTCGATTCAGCAACAAGGGATGTCAAAAGAGGATATCGTCATTCAATACAAAAGCATTAACTTGAGGCGGATGAGCGGCGGGCGCGTCCCCCTTGAGCCGCCGCCATGGAGTGCAAGCAAGGTTAGGGTTTGGAAGAAGATGAGTGAACTATGAAATAATTCCGTTTTATTATGTTTGTGTTTTTCTTTCGAATTCCATGTTGTTTTGGACGTTTTCTTATTTCCTAGCAGAGAGATTCTGTTAGGTCCCCTAGATTTTGATATTCAATGTAATAGTTTTGATGATGCCACCCTCTTTTTGGATTAGACCTTTATTCCTGCATTAGACTAATTTTGTACCAAATAAATTGCACTGGAAATATAAAATGCAATAAGGTAATTTTCTTTTACCTTAAAAGGATATTTAAATCCTACCAGTAGAGATTTATTTGATACAAAAAGGCTAAAGTCACAAACTTACTAAGTTCTAAATTAGAACACGACATACACAATACAAGGAATAAACTATCCATTATACGCATGTAGTTGCAGGCCAAGCTAAAACCTATTAAGAGGTGAGTAGTGCATGGAAGGCCTAAGGTATGGGTACGCATACTATATCTGTAACACCGTCCCCAAATGTATTTACTTTCAAGTGAATATTGTATTTTAACCTTATTGAAAAGGTTAACGAATTTATGATGTCCCGAATTTTTATTAATTCTTTCGCACGAATAGTAAATTCGCACGTGGGGCCCGCACCGGGAGCGGGGGCCGCCCAATAGTCCCGGGACCACATAAATTATTCATCTTGGCCTAGATAATAATTATATGGTGGCGGATAACTCATTTGAGCCATGGACAGGTCCAGAGTTGACCGATTGGACAAAAGAGGCCCAAATACCAGTATTGGCAACTTAACCGTTAAAAGCCCGAAATTGAATTTCGGGGACTTATAAACTAAAGTTGGGGAATGAATATTCATTATAAGGGTCATAATGGTGGAAAACACATAATATATTTTATTTGACCCGATAAAATAAAATATAATTAAAACGGTCCGAAAAATACAACTTTCGGGACAAAGTGTACACTTTTGGGCAAAAAGGGTTGACCTCCCACATGGGTGGGGGCCAACTCACGATTTTAGACACTCCATGAGGAGTCTTGGTCGGCTGGAGAGGCATGGGAGGGAGTGGGAGGTGATTGGAATAGGATCAAACAATTGAGGTGGGCCTCTCCCACACCACTCATACATTGGAGACAAAAGAGACACCCATCTCTTCCCTCCTTCATTCACTCGGCCATACACTCAAGAGGAGAAGGAAATCCCAGAAAATTACCATCTTCCATAGCCAAGAACAAGCAAGCTCAAGGAGGTTTAAGGGAAGGATTTTTGAGAAGGAAAAACTAGGTGGATCAAGGTAAGGACCTTATAATAACTTCTCCTCTATTATTTGATTATCATATGAATTTATCATATGAAGAACCTTGAGGGTTGTTCTACATGATTTAGGTGTAGAATGATGGGTTGGAAGGTGGTTCCATGTCCAAAAACGGACTTAGGAGCCAAACCGACAAGTTCACCGGGAAATAACCTTTTAGAGGTTATTTGTATTGATTAAGGTTTTATGATGTTAAAACCTTGTTAGGGATTTGATTTAAGCATTTTCGAACCTCGCCGGAGTTTCGCCGGAGTTGGTCAAAGTTCGCCGGAAAATAGTCAAAGTTCAACCGGGAAGCGTAGAACGCGTGTGAGCTCACTTAAGGTGAGGATGACCGACTATATTGCTTATAATTATTGGGTTAATTTCATAAGATTACCTAAATGAATTATATGTGTTTGGCATGATTTATTTGTAATACAAAAATGCCTAAATGAGATTTTTATTGTCTATAAACAAAAATGCATAATATACAAATTTATGAATAAATTGTGTAGGATTATGTGTTATGAATACAATGGTATAATAGTTGTGTAAACTATAAACTAAATTGTGATAAATATACTTTTACCTCATGTAAGAAAGTCATGGAAGGATAAAAGTGATATTTTGATATTAGAGCCAAGTTATACTTGAATGTGGAATTTAATGGAGATATTCAAATTATTATGAACTCAAGTTACATTTGGAGTAGGCCTTAAGGGTTACTCAAAATGGATGGAACCTAGACTAAGAAGTGGTTTAGGGATTAGTTGACGTGACTATGAGCCGAGCTCTAGCACGTGGTAGTATGACTATGAGCCGAGCTCTAGCAAACGTAGGGTGACTATGAGCCGAGCTCTAGCACAATTTAGTATGACTATGAGCCGAGCTCTAGCATGAAGGAACGTGAGTTAATTATAAGTGAATAACATCCTAGATTGAGGGTCTTGGAAATTGAAACTTTGATTATACTTAGTATAGTTGTCATTGTACTTGTCAAATGCTTCCAAGTACTGACCTCCCCTTCACGGGGGAGGCCACCTCACAGTTTCAGGTAGGGAGTAAAGCTTGCTGCCATCACCGTTGCTCGGGTAGGATCCAAGAAGAGGAGACGTGGTTCGTGCCTCTTCAGATTCCATTTTTCAAACACTTTAATTAATGCTCATGGATAATGTTTTTCTATTGAATATTTAATGGGGGCTTGTATGCCCATGTTTGCCAAAGTGTGGCATGAACACTTGTACCAAATGTTTCCGCTGCTTTGAATGAATATTTTACATTATGATTGTTTATGGATGTACTATGTGTGAATGGTATTCAAGACGCCTAGTATAGTATGGATGAGTTGGACTGCGGTTGACTATTCGTACTGTACGGCGGGTTGTTGACGTGTCCGGTAGGTCCGGGGCGTGACAATTTAATTGGTATCAGAGCCTTAGTCCGTAAACTTCATAATGAAGCTTTAAAACCTCTTTTGAAAACGAATTTGAAAACCATGAGCATAAAAAGTTTTGTACTTATAGAACTTTTGGTACTTGAGTTGCAAAGTCTCTAATTGTTAAGATGGTACCCTTAACATTTGGTATGGCGGTGATTTAAGCCAAAAGATGTCTTTAAGTACCTATCCGTCACTTGACAGTTGATACGAGTCTAATGGCTCATTCTAAACTTCTTTCAGAAATGGAGCCAATTGGTAGAATCACTAGGAGGAACCCGACGGGCCGTGTACCGGGTGGGTCCGAACGCGGCAGCCGGGGGTCCACTAGGGTGTCAAGGGGAAGGGGCCGTGGAGGCCAACAACAGACCGTGAGCGATGGCCACGTGGACACCGAGAGTGAGACTTGTTGGTCCTATGAGGACTCAACTTATAGACCGGAAACCGAGCCGGTGGAAACCCCATATGATGGGGAGGATGATGATGTGAGTGAAGAGAGTGAAGATGATGGCACTCTTGGGAGAATCGAGGCGCTGCTCCAACAATACCACCAGGAGCGTGAGGAGAGGAGACAACGCCGAAGGCGCCGAGCGGGGCAACCTTCGGGCATGGCTTCAAGAGGGGGAAGTCATGGTGCTTCTAGGGTCCATGTTGAACCCCATGGAGGCCAAAATGCTGGAGGTCCAACCATAAGGATCTCCAAATTTGTCAAGGAAGCAAGAGATTTGGGATGTAAACCGTTTGACGGAACGGGGAACATCTCCGTGGTGGCCGAGTGGATCAAAAGATTCAACGAAGCGGCCCTTGACATGCAGCTGCCACCCAACATGAAACTGAGGGTGACAATAAGATTGCTTGAAGGCATGGCGTCCACATGGTGGGACGGAGTCAAAGGGAAGTACGGCGAGGCCGTCACTTGGGAGAACTTCCGGCAGGAGTTCTTCAACCAATACTACTCCGACTTCGAGGTAAACATGAAGAGGAGGGAGTATACAAACTTGACACAAGGAGGTGCATGCACGGTGAAGGAACTTGAGCACAAGTTCAGAAAGCTTGCCGAATTCATACCGGAGTACATATGTGATGAGAACCGGATGGTGAACCACTTCTGGGATGCCTTGGACCTTGACATACGTGAGAGGGCAACACAATTGCCTAATAGGACGTTTAGTCAAGTGGTTGAACAAGGCCTGAAGGGAGAGATGGAGTGGGAGGAAAGAAAGCTAAGGAATGCCGAGGAGGCGAAGAAAAGGAAGTGGGAAAGCCATGGCCCCCAAGGTTCCAACAAGAAGGGGAACCATGGGGGAGGCGGATCGTTCAGGGCACCGGCACCGCCATCAAAAGGGAACCCGGCCTTCAGCGGGCACAACTCGGGCTCACAAGCGTCAACTGCGCCAAGGTGTAGGAATTGCAACCGGAGCCACGCCGGTAAGTGTCGTGATCCACCACGGTGCTACCAATGCGGGAGCACAGGGCATATCAAGCCCAACTGCCCTCAACTTGGTGGGAACCGAGGGGCGGGATCAAGCGGCCCTACTACGGCAAGTAGGAACCGAACCGGAGCACCGCATGCCAGTACGGGCCAAGGGGGAGCAAGCACGAGCAATGCGCCGTCCGTTAACCAAGGAAGGACCCAAGCAAGGGTCTACGCAATGACGGAGGCGGATGCCCGAGCTAACCCAGATTCGGTTGCAGGTACGACCGCTTAACTTCCCGTATTTTACCCATTCCTCATCCATGAATTGAAGTTATAAATCCTAGAATCTAGGTGGGAGCAGACGTAAGATCGAAATGGGAAAGGAGAGCAAAACCATGCTACTACCCGACCGGGTAGGGCAATAAACCCGACCGGGTAGGACAAGTTTTTGCCCTCGTAAACATTCTGGATCACATACCCGACCGGGTTTGGTAATGAACCCGACCGGGTAGGCCAAGTTTTTGCACTCGTAAGTCCACTGGAACACAAACCCGACCGGGTATGGTGGTATACCCGACCGGGTTTGTCAAAAATTTCTGCCCGACACCCACTGGAACACAAACCCGACCGGGTATGGTGGTATACCCGACCGGGTTTGTCAAAAAAAATTTCCCAGATACCCACTGGAACTTATACCCGACCGGGTATAGTAGGTTACCCGACCGGGTACACCTCGAGGTGTTCGTCAAATGAAAAAGTTGTCTTCATGAAAGTTGTAGATATTTTCATTGTCTAAATGATGGAATTTGAATCGAACGATTTGGTTAAGTATGTGAAGAGATATGATCAAAACGGTGAGACGGTGTCAATTTATATCTCAACTGCGAACGTCAACCATAATTGGGGGATTTTGCCCACTTTAAGGACATAATTTCGCATTATGTTCTTCGTAGGATTGGTCGGTATGTTAGAGAGGTATCTTACATGGCTTATAAATGTAGGAACACTAAAGATTAATGGGAGATGTGCGAGAATCCTCATCGATACCGGGGCGCAACGATCATTTGTGAGTGAGGCATTCGCCGGGGGATTCAACGTACCCCTGGTACCGATGGCTCAAGCCCTATTGGTATCCACACCCCTAGGGGAAGACATCGAGAGAGATAGCCACTATCCATCGTGTGGGGTGGAAGTGGAGGGCCAAAACTTGTCGTGTGATTTCGTGCCGCTGAGTATGATTGAGTTCGATGCAATCCTGGGGATGGATTGGCTTGAGAAGCATCATGCTAGGGTCGATTGTTACACGAAAGTACTTGAACTCGAAGGCAATGAAGGGGTAACCTTACGCTTCGAGGGGGATAGGGCAAAATCCAATAGTTGTATCATATCCGCTGTGAGGGCTAAGAATATGATGAGGAAGGGATGTCACGCATATCTAGCGTATGTGGTGGACAAAACCAAAGAAGAGACGAGCATTGCTGATGTTAGGGTAGTATGCAAGTATCCGGACGTCTTTCCTAAAGACTTACCGGGACTTCCACCCGATAGAGAGATTGAGTTCGTGATCGAGGTCGAGCCCGACACCAAACCAATCTCCATACCGCCATACCGCATGGCACCCGCTGAACTTAACGAGTTGAAAACCCAATTGCAAGAGCTTTTGGATAACGGTTTCATTAGACCAAGCCACTCCCCGTGGGGAGCACCGGTTCTTTTTGTAAAAAAGAAGGATGGAACACTTCGAATGTGCATTGACTATCGTCAACTGAACAAGGTCACAATCAAGAATAGGTATCCTTTGCCTAGGATTGATGACTTGTTTGATCAACTACGAGGAGCAACCGTGTTTTCAAATATTGACTTGAGGTCGGGGTACCATCAATTGAAGATTAAAGAGGATGACATACCGAAGAGTGCTTTCCGCACGAGGTATGGGCATTTTGAGTTTCTTGTTATGTCGTTTGGGTTAACAAACGCCCCGGCGGCATTCATGGACTTGATGAACCGAGTATTTCACAAATACTTGGACCAATTCGTGATTGTGTTCATTGATGACATCTTGATCTACTCAAAGAGTGAGGAAGAGCATGAGGAGCACTTGATACTCATTCTTGAAACACTACGGGAGAAGCAACTCTATGCCAAATTTTCTAAATGTGAATTTTGGCTTAAGGAGATTGGCTTTCTCGGGCATGTGGTTTCGGGATCGGGAATCGCTGTCAATAACAAGAAGATAGAAGCCATCACCGAATGGGAGAGGCCAAAGAACGTCAAGGAAATTCGTAGTTTCCTTGGATTGGCAGGATACTATAGAAAGTTCGTGGAGAAGTTCTCTGTTTTGGCATCACCATTGACGAAGCTCACTCGAAAAGGAGCTAAGTTTGTATGGGATGACAAATGTGAGAAAGGATTCACTGAACTGAAGAAGAAATTGACTGAGGCACCGGTACTTGCATTACCCAAACAGGGTATGGGGTACGATGTCTATAGTGACGCGAGCATCCAAGGGCTTGGATGTGTGTTAATGCAGGAGGGGAGGGTAATTGCCTATGCTTCACGACAGTTGAAGAAGCATGAGGTAAATTACCCCACCCATGATCTAGAGTTGGGAGCAGTGGTGTTCGCACTGAAGATTTGGAGACATTATCTCTACGGAGAGACATGTCACATATACACTGACCATAAGAGCTTGAAGTACGTGTGTACTCAGAAAGAGTTAAACATGAGGCAGAGACGGTGGATGGAGTTGATAAAAGACTACCATCTAGTGATTGAGTACCATCCAGGCAAGGCAAATGTGGTGGCAGATGCTTTGAGCCGGAAGAGCTCATCTGGGGCATTGATAGCTAATTTGAGGGCATTAAGAGCCCAACTGGAGGTGTCCAGTAATGGTGCCTTATTGGCACGGTTTGAGGTGAGACCTACTTTGCTTGATGAGATCAAGGAGGGTCAGGAAACTGACGATGAAATTATGAAGATCAGGGAACGCATGCAAGCGGGACCGGTGGAGGACTTCAGGGAAAGAGACGACGGTCTTTTATTATTTCGTGACCGAGTGTGTGTGCCGGCAGATGATGAGCTCCGAAAGTCCATCTTAGAGGAAGCTCATTCATCGGCTTATGCCATGCACCCGGGGGGCACGAAGATGTATCGTGATTTGAAGGAAAGTTACTGGTGGTCCGGTATGAAGAGAGAGATAGCCGAGTACATCAGTCGATGCCTTACTTGTCAACAAGTTAAGGCAGAACAACAGCATCCAGCTGGGTTATTGCAGCCACTTTCCATTCCAGAATGGAAGTGGGAGCATGTGACTATGGATTTCGTGGTGGGGTTACCACGGACCATGAACAACTATGATGCGGTATGGGTAGTAGTTGATAGGCTCACCAAGAGTGCACACTTTTTTCCTATCAACATCACTTACCCTCTCGAAAGATTGGCAAAACTATACACGGAGGAGATTGTGAGACTACATGGAGTCCCGATATCCATTGTCTCGGATAGGGATCCACGATTCACATCTCGATTTTGGCCCAAGTTTCAAGCATCCTTGGGTACTAAATTGAAGTTCAGCACGGCTTTTCACCCACAGACGGATGGACAATCCGAGCGAGTGATACAGATATTGGAGGACATGCTTAGGGCGTGTGCTCTGGAGTTCCAGGGAAGTTGGGACAAACATTTGGCTCTAGTCGAGTTCGCCTATAACAACAGTTATCAGGCGAGTATTGGCATGCCTCCATACGAGGCATTGTATGGGAGGAAGTGCAGAACACCGTTATGTTGGGATGAGGTTGGCGAGGCCAAGCTCGAGGGAATTGAACTTGTTGAAATCACCAAGGCTAAGGTGAAAGTCATTCAGGATAGACTCAAGGCTGCCCAAGATCAGCAGAAGAGTTATGCCGACAAACGACGAAGGCCATTGGAGTTCGAGGTTGGTGATAAGGTCTTCCTAAGGATTTCTCCTTGGAAGGGTATCATTCGATTCATATCGAGGGGAAAGCTTAACCCCAGGTACATTGGTCCATTTGAAATCCTTGAAAGGATAGGGGCTGTAGCATACCGTCTCAAGTTGACGCCGGAACTTGAGAAGATACACGACGTGTTTCACGTATCGATGCTCAAGAAATACTTGAGGGATCCATCTCACATTCTTGAGAAGCCACCGGTGGAGATACGTGAAGATCTAGAATATGCTGTGGAACCGGTAAAGATTGTGGGTCAACAGGTAAAGAAACTGAGAAACAAGGAGATTCCTATGGTAAAGGTTCTTTGGAGGAGTGATCGAGTCGAAGAAGAAACCTGGGAGACCGAGGTCTCAATGAGGGAGCAATACCCATTTCTTTTCGATTAGACACGTGGATTTCGGGGACGAAATCCCAATTAAGGGGGGGTGAACTTGTAACACCGTCCCCAAATGTATTTACTTTCAAGTGAATATTGTATTTTAACCTTATTGAAAAGGTTAACGAATTTATGATGTCCCGAATTTTTATTAATTCTTTCGCACGAATAGTAAATTCGCACGTGGGGCCCGCACCGGGAGCGGGGGCCGCCCAATAGTCCCGGGACCACATAAATTATTCATCTTGGCCTAGATAATAATTATATGGTGGCGGATAACTCATTTGAGCCATGGACAGGTCCAGAGTTGACCGATTGGACAAAAGAGGCCCAAATACCAGTATTGGCAACTTAACCGTTAAAAGCCCGAAATTGAATTTCGGGGACTTATAAACTAAAGTTGGGGAATGAATATTCATTATAAGGGTCATAATGGTGGAAAACATATAATATATTTTATTTGACCCGATAAAATAAAATATAATTAAAACGGTCCGAAAAATACTACTTTCGGGACAAAGTGTACACTTTTGGGCAAAAAGGGTTGACCTCCCACATGGGTGGGGGCCAACTCACGATTTTAGACACTCCATGAGGAGTCTTGGTCGGCTGGAGAGGCATGGGAGGGAGTGGGAGGTGATTGGAATAGGATCAAACAATTGAGGTGGGCCTCTCCCACACCACTCATACATTGGAGACAAAAGAGACACCCATCTCTTCCCTCCTTCATTCACTCGGCCATACACTCAAGAGGAGAAGGAAATCCCAGAAAATTACCATCTTCCATAGCCAAGAACAAGCAAGCTCAAGGAGGTCCAAGGGAAGGATTTTTGAGAAGGAAAAACTAGGTGGATCAAGGTAAGGACCTTATAATAACTTCTCCTCTATTATTTGATTATCATATGAATTATATAACATATGAAGAACCTTGAGGGTTGTTCTACATGATTTAAGTGTAGAATGATGGGTTGGAAGGTGGTTCCATGTCCAAAAACGGACTTAGGAGCCAAACCGACAAGTTCACCAGGAAATAACCTTTTAGAGGTTATTTGTATTGATTAAGGTTTTATGATGTTAAAACCTTGTTAGGGATTTGATTTAAGCATTTTCGAACCTCGCCGGAGTTTTTCCGGAGTTGGTCAAAGTTCGCCGGAAAATAGTCAAAGTTCAACCGGGAAGCGTAGAACGCGTGTGAGCTCACTTAAGGTGAGGATGATCGACTATATTGCTTATAATTATTGGGTTAATTTCATAAGATTACCTAAATGAATTATATGTGTTTGGCATGATTTATTTGTAATACAAAAATGCCTAAATGAGATTTTTATTGTCTATAAACAAAAATGCATAATATACAAATTTATGAATAAATTGTGTAGGATTATGTGTTATGAATACAATGGTATAATAGTTGTGTAAACTATAAACTAAATTGTGATAAATATACTTTTACCTCATGTAAGAAAGTCATGGAAGGATAAAAGTGATATTTTGATATTAGAGCCAAGTTATACTTGAATGTGGAATTTAATGGAGATATTCAAATTATTATGAACTCAAGTTACATTTGGAGTAGGCCTTAAGGGTTACTCAAAATGGATGGAACCTAGACTAAGAAGTGGTTTAGGGATTAGTTGACGTGACTATGAGCCGAGCTCTAGCACGTGGTAGTATGACTATGAGCCGAGCTCTAGCAAACGTAGGGTGACTATGAGCCGAGCTCTAGCACAAATTAGTATGACTATGAGCCGAGCTCTAGCAAACATAGGGTGACTATGAGCCGAGCTCTAGCACAATTTAGTATGACTATGAGCCGAGCTCTAGCAAATGTAGTGTGACTATGAGCCGAGCTCTAGCACAATTTAGTATGACTATGAGCCGAGCTCTAGCATGAAGGAACGTGAGTTAATTATAAGTGAATAACATCCTAGATTGAGGGTCTTGGAAATTGAAACTTTGATTATACTTAGTATAGTTGTCATTGTACTTGTCAAATGCTTCCAAGTACTGACCTCCCCTTCACGGGGGAGGCCACCTCACAGTTTCAGGTAGGGAGTAAAGCTTGCTGCCATCACCGTTGCTCGGGTAGGATCCAAGAAGAGGAGACGTGGTTCGTGCCTCTTCAGATTCCATTTTTCAAACACTTTAATTAATGCTCATGGATAATGTTTTTCTATTGAATATTTAATGGGGGCTTGTATGCCCATGTTTGCCAAAGTGTGGCATGAACACTTGTACCAAATGTTTCCGCTGCTTTGAATGAATATTTTACATTATGATTGTTTATGGATGTACTATGTGTGAATGGTATTCAAGACGCCTAGTATAGTATGGATGAGTTGGACTGCGGTTGACTATTCGTACTGTACGGCGGGTTGTTGACGTGTCCGGTAGGTCCGGGGCGTGACAATATCCTGAAGATAATCTTGCAAATTGATCCTCAATCAGCACTGAGAAGATAAAGGAAATCATCTGCTTCAACACAAGAAGACCAAAGTACATTACATCCTACGTCAAAGATTAATTCCTCTGAACCAACGGAGGAGATTAATCAACCGAAGACGCCTATAAATACAGGCATAAGCATGAGTTCAAAACCAAGTTTTTGAGAGCCTTCTAAGTAGTGAAAATCATACTGAGCATCCAAGAGATATCTAGCAAAAGAGAAAGTGCTTGATTCAAACCTTGCTCTCTGCTTAGACTCATGCTTCACTATACTTCCAAGTAAGAAATTCACATTGCTACATCCTGGAAGTATAGTTCTTAGTTGGAGGCTAAAATTTTTGTTATATCACAATTTGTTGTAAACACTTAGAAGGACAGTGTTATCTAGTCCTAAGTGTGGATGAATAGAATAGAGTACCTTTTGATCCCCACTGGATCAATTGAAAAAAATCTAAGGATTGAGAAGCTTGGAGTGATGTGTACTCCTAGTGAAACACCTTTCAATCTAGGCTAGTTGTGTGGTTACAGCAAGATTGGCACTAAGTGTATTGGGCTTAATACTTTAGTGGAAATCCATCTGAAAGAGGGTGGGACTGGACATATGAGGATTACACCACCTCTGAACCAGGATACATCATGTGTTGATTTATTTTCAGTCAACAAAGCACACACCAAACACTTTTTTAATCAAGTAGTAGCTTGAGCAGCCACCTCGGCAGCAGTCTACTGCCCACTCTACTGCTCACCCTACTGCTGAGTAAACTGCTCGGCTAAACACTTTCTTAAGAAATCTCAATGTTTTAGAAGTCCTCTACACTCTTCATTTATATCCTAGTCTAAATTGAAGTATCAAAGTTATATATTTCCTTCGTAGTAGTTTCAGCAGTACTCTACCCTTACCTCACTACTTAGTCCACTGCTTACCAAACTGCCAAGTCAACTACCCCTCATAGAAAAGTTCAAACCTCACTCAAACACTTCACTTAAGTTCCTTTGAGATCATGAAACTTGTCTGACTGTCCTTCACGCTTCTTCTTTGTTCACTTACTTAATAGAAAGTTGTCATACACTGTTGTTTACATAGAGGTCAAGACTTCCGATGTGCATCATTAATCTCCCAAAAGGTTATTGATCATCATATATAGTAGGGAAAAGTATTTAAAGTTGAAAAAGCTTTAAAAGTCTATTCACCCCCCCCCCCCCCCCCCCGCTCTAGACTTTTACCTCTATCAGGGACCAACAAGTGGTATCAGAGCGGTGTGTTCCTAGAGTCAGTTTCTGACTATTTTGAACTAAACATCCAAACCCACTCTACTCCCAAAACTTTCTAGAAATGGACAATCAACTTTCCAAGAATCTCTTATTCAATTTCGACAAGTTTGATGACTGGAAAATCAGGATGAAAGCACATCTCAGTGCTCTACATGATGAAATGTTGGAAGTAATTACTGATGGACCTATCAAAATAATGAAGGTCATCACATCCAGAACCGCAGAAGGGGCAGATGATGTGTACATTCCAAAATCCAAAATGGAATGGACAACTGAAGATATGAAGAGGAATAATCTTGAGAATGTTGCTAGAGACATCCTCTTTAAGGCAGTAGATGAATCCATATTTCCTAAAATAAGGAAATGTGAAACTGCTAAGGATGTCTGGGATGAACTAACAAAGATTGGAGCAGGAGATGAGCAAGAAAAGGACAACAAGCTAACTATTGCTCACAAGAGGTTTGAAGCTCACTCAGATGCTTCATGGAAGATGACCACTTCAATGATGTAGAGGAGGGTGCTGGAGCAGTTGACTCAAAAGAATGGTACATAGATTCAGGCTGCTCCAGGCACATGACAGGCAGCAGGAGGCTACTGTCAAACTACATTGCAAGGGAAGGACCCAAAGTAACATTTGGGAATGAGGAAAAGAAAGGAGAAACCAAAGGAGCTGGAGATTTAATCAAGGGAGGACTTACAATCAAAAACATATCCTATGTTAAGGGTTTAAAGTTCAATCTAATAAGCACAAGCCAGCTGATGGAGTATATGGCCCAGGAACCCCCGGCCCATAGACTCCTACTTCTCCTACACAAGTCCATTGAGCCCAGGAAACAACTCAGGCCCAAATACAACGGCTCAAGCCCCAAAGTAGCCCGGAATACACACTGGGGTGCCTTCGGCCTCCTTGGCCGAAGGCTCCAAAACTCACAGGATAGCCTTCTCTGGCATAAGAAGCTACTGGGAGAAAACGGCGAAAAAACATGAGCCTTCGGCATTGCCAGGCCCTCGGCATCAGAGATGCCTTCGGCTGAACCAAAGCCTTCGGTCACACAGGGCCTTCGGCTAAACAGGGTTCCTTGGTCGCATGAAGCCCTCGGCTACACGAGGAGCCTTCGGCCAAACACGCTCAATCATCGAAGATTCCTTTTGGAGACAGCCAACCACCGCATTTAAAGCCACGTCACATCCGCCAACTGCATTCAATGCGGTGAACGTACCACTGCCGGTGCCACCCGGCTGATGTGACCCCTCAACCGTCGGATTACTGACACGTGTACTCTCATCGCATTTATTGCTGCTATAAATAGCAGCCCTTATTCACCTTGTAAGGACACGCTGAGTTCATTTAATATAATCGACTCTCTCTCCTCCTATCTACTCTGACTTCTCTCTAGTTATTCCCGCAATAACCCCTCGGATAAGATACCCTCCGGGTAGACTATCCATCATTTGGTGCTCTCGTTGAGAGTTTGAATAGAATCAAGTGAGAAACCCTCCCGCTTAACCAAAAACTTTGCCAAAAAACACCCAAAAATACATCCAAAATACAAAAAATCGGTCAAAAACAGATCTGAAAATGGTCACTGTGATCTGGGGAAAGACCTCACTGCCTAAGGGTTGCCGGACGCCGCTACTACCCGCCGCTACACCAGATCTGGGCTGAACTTTGACGCCAGTCCATCCTCCGCCTCCGTCACAGGGTCGCCGCCCGCTACACGCAGCTCCAATCTCTACATCCGTCACAACGCTGTCGGTGGCAACTCACAGCAGCGTACCTCCAATGGGATTCCTTAAACCAACAACGTCGGTCAACCATAGCAGTCACATCACCAGATGAGTCGCTCAAAGCCTCTAGCCTTTGCTCGCTCTACCGGTTCGTCAAGGAGCCCTAAGAGATCTGGGCCGATTGGAGACTCCGCGGTTTCTGCCATTAATGGCGCTTTGAAGCTCATGGGGAAACAACCGGCGTTCGCTTCTTCCACCTCAGTTCGAGCATCCCTGGACGCCACTGCAGCTCGCTCCTCTCCGTCTGGCGACAGCCCTGGGCGAAGGTCGCTCTTTCTCCTCCGGCGACGACCACAGAGACCCGTCAGGCACAAGCTTCGAGAACACCTACTCTCTGGCCGGCAGTAACCGGATTCGGTCCTCCCTTCTCCGGTTGGAGCCAAGGCGGCGGGTCAGGGGATCCACGCTCCTTTTTTCTCTCTGTCGACACTCCAGCATCTCTAAAGGTAGCAGTGGCAGAGCTTCTGCTCTCAAACTTTGGCTTGCCAATTTTGTTCGCAGAATGCAGATGGATGGCAGATGGATTTGGTCACTAAATTAATTAGTGGACCCATTACATTATTTCATCCTTGATTAATGGACCCATTACATTATTGAGATATGTGGCTTCAAAAAATGGATACGATGGTGCACTTCGTCCTTGATTCCTTGTGGTGGCCGAGCAAACAGTCTAATATGGAGTATATTCGTAGTCAACCGGTTTTTTTCAACTTGAAATGAGCCTAAGGATCAACATATTATATTCATTTCAACGGGGCCGATATTTCTGCCCACTTCAAAAAGATAAGTACTCTTTAATTTTTATACTACGTATTATTTATATTTATTTAAATCGTTTTTTGTCGGGTGAATGTCACACTATCACGCACTTATGATCAAATGCCTAGTAGAGTGTGACTTGAGACCCATCATTAGGATTTAAAGCCCTGACTCCTCAGGCACAAAGCCCCGACCAAGTCGGGCATGAAGACAAAACCCCGACCAAGTCGGGTACGAAGACCGGTCTTAGTCATTCCTCGAGTGGCGACCGTTGCTTACGAATGGCTCACACATCCATTCTACTAAGTATTTTACCATTACATTAAGAATTAACATCTCCACTTATTTTCAAGTAACGAACTCCCGATCGGAAACATAAATCCCAAGAAAAAAATTTCATATTTATGATAAATGTGTAGGTACAAAGATGATTTTACTCATTTTCAGCTCGTCTCCACTCGCCTCAAAGAGTGGGGACTGGGGGACAGAGGGGTCAGAGTTTCTAGAAGAGCAGAAAATATCACACATGGGCAGGAACGAGAGATGAGTCAGATGAAGACGAGTTGAGCTAGACAAAAGTGATTATGCCGGAGGGGGCCTACCTTCCTTGTTTCATGTTGGGGGCGCTAGGTGTACTCTTTTTCCCTTTATTAGGATTTTTTCCCACTGGGTTTTTCCTAGTAAAGGTTTTTAACGAGGCACCTCCCCATCATTGACAAGGGTGCTGGTCCCCCGACCAAAGAGGAGGAAACCGAAGACAGAAGAACGTTGCAGATACAGTTTGGACTACTCCCTTTCGCCTCGAGTACTCTCGACTCAGGGAGTGGGGGACTCCTGATGGAGTATATGGACTCCGACTTCCCGGTCTGCCGACTACTGGGCCTGGACAGCGGCCCACACACATTTAGCGGATTCATATTATTGTACATTATTATTCAGATGTTCTAGATTAGCTTTTTATACTATCAATCCATTTATGTAACCGGGTCTGTCAGGCCCATATTAGAGGCTCAGACTCGGATTTTCCCTATATATACTTCTTATAAGAGGCTTGTAACTCATAACAAAGATTCATTCTTTCTATACACTTTCATTATTTCTTCTCCATTCTTGTTCAATCTCTCCTGTTTATACAGCTTTTTCCCATTACTCTCAAGGGCGGCGTTGCCTACCTTGGGGTGCCTCCGGAAATGATTGCGGAGAGGCCTCGGGAAATCAGCTCCCAGCATCCTGAGGTAGCAGAATCGATCCTTCCATCCCTTATGGGACGAGGGTACCTCTGAAAACAGCCTCCATGCCGGCAGCTGTTGAAGGTTGGCAAAGCCTTCGCTGTTTGCGGCCCCCCCTCGGCAAAGGTTGAAGGACAGGAAAAACTGGTCAAGAGAAGGCTCCACCCCCCGGGAATCACACAGAGAGAGGAACCCCGCCAAGTATGAATGGCTGTTAGGAGTTAACTGACAGGGAGCGAGGCCTACGAACCGAAGGTATTGCACGACGAAGGGGTGCAAGGGGAAGCGGAGGCCCAACTCCACCGAGAGGATATGCACGGCAAAGCAGCCTTCGGGGGGAGATAGCAGCACGTCGTCAGGACCTGGCTCCACCACCTGTGCCGACGGCCCGACCAGAAGTTGGGTCTTGAGGTATTCTGCCTCCCCGGCTTTCGTCTTCAACTCAAGTGCGGCCGTATTAAGGTAGGAGTGCCCTTCGGGAATTCCAACTGGCTGGCCCGCATCTACCGCGGCCTGTTTCTTCTTCAGGACAGCCTTCTGCTTCTTCCTCTTCTTCCCCGAAGCTACCCGAAGGGGCACGGCATCAATCGGCCGGGAGCTGCTCGCTTCGCCGGCATTCCGCAGTGGCAGAGCAGCAACGGTAACTCGTTGCCTCTCCTTCTCCTCCTCCTCTTCGGCTACCTGAAGTGCGAGGGCCATCTCCTCGTCCTCCGCGACCTGCTCGAAGTCTTCGGCTTCGGCCTCGGCATGAAGATTGTTTTGCATCTCCCTCGCCACCTCAGAGTCATTATTCGACAAGACCTCCTCACTCGACGACCCCGTATTCGAGTAGCTGTCAGATTGTGCCGGGGCCTCCTCCGAAATGTTTTGAGAGTCGCTTCCGGAAGACATGTTCTTAAAGGGGTTTTAGACGAAGGCTTGAAACACTAGATCTAAGAAATGGGAAGCAAAACGTACTAAGGAGATCAAGAGCAGGCGAGGAACTAACCTTAAAAGCTCGTTTTGATCGGAGGAAGGACTTTCTCTCTCTAGAAAATTTTCGCCAGAGCTTCGCTAACAATGGAACGCACAAGAGAAATGAGATCTGGCCTTGGGGTATTTATAGGCAAGTGGGCCTCGAGAACTGGGCTTCGATTCAAAGCCCATCATTACGGGCCGCCGGTTCGACCAATGGATGGCTCCCGCCCACCTTCAACCAACGACAGCCGGCCACGTCAACCCCTCTTCCAACGGCTATATCACAACGGCTATATTTCGGAAACAATGGAGTGCCCTCGAATGATAGCCTCCGACTATCGCCCTCCGCAGCCCTCAGACTACGAATTCCACCAAACGCCTTCGAGCTTGCGGCAGCATCAGCCCCCGGCTTGTCAATATTGTCACCCCTCGGGTTTGTATCAACACATCATAACTCCTTCAGCCCGAACTTACCTTCGGCCTAAAGGAGTGAGGGACAGGGATACACCCCTCGGGAATCTTACAGAACAAAAATTTCTTCATACAAAAACCCACAAGTAACGCACACGGCCCCCGGGGCAAAGGTAGAACCCCTCGGGCACGTGACCCAGTGTACCCTTCGGTAATAGCGAAATAAAATATCAAAAGTTTCCCTCAGAAAACCCTCGACATGTGAGGGACTGAGAAGAGGCTCCGGCATTCATACAAGTATTATACTTCCTTCAGAAAACCCTCGACATGTGAGGGACTGAGGGAAGCCTTCGGCAATCAGCAGAAGGCAAGTTCTCAAGCAAAGGCGCCCAACTAAATGATGGAGCCTCCAGAAGAATCAACACATCTACTCCTTTTCCCTCAAGTACCTTTCGGCAAAAGGAGTGAGGGACTCCTGATGGAGTATATGGCCCAGGAACCCCCGGCCCATAGACTCCTACTTCTCCTACACAAGTCCATTGAGCCCAGGAAACAACTCAGGCCCAAATACAACGGCTCAAGCCCCAAAGTAGCCCGGAATACACACTGGGGTGCCTTCGGCCTCCTTGGCCGAAGGCTCCAAAACTCACAGGATAGCCTTCTCTGGCATAAGAAGCTACTGGGAGAAAACGGCGAAAAAACATGAGCCTTCGGCATTGCCAGGCCCTCGGCATCAGAGATGCCTTCGGCTGAACCAAAGCCTTTGGTCACACAGGGCCTTCGGCTAAACAGGGTTCCTTGGTCACATGAAGCCCTCGGCTACACGAGGAGCCTTCAGCCAAACACGCTCAATCATCGAAGATTCCTATTGGAGACAGCCAACCACTGCATTTAAAGCCACGTCACATCCGCCAACCGCATTCAATGCGGTGAACGTACCACTGCCGGTGCCACCCGGCTGATGTGACCCCTCAACCGTCGGATTACTGACACGTGTACTCTCATCGCATTTATTGCTGCTATAAATAGCAGCCCTTATTCACCTTGTAAGGACACGCTGAGTTCATTTAATATAATCGACTCTCTCTCCTCCTATCTACTCTGACTTCTCTCTAGTTATTCCCGCAATAACCCCTCGGATAAGATACCCTCCGGGTAGACTATCCATCACCAGCTTTGTGACAATGGCTACAATGTAACATTCTCCAAAGACATCTGCTTGATTAGAGATGTCAAAAATGATAAAATTGTGCTCACTGGTAGACGAAAGAAGGACATGTATATTGTTGATTGGAGCACCACAAAGGAAGGAATCTGCTTGGAAACAAAAGATGATTCGAACTTAAGTTGGGAATGGCACAACAAGCTAAGTCATCTCAACTTCAAAACTATCAACAAACTGTCCAGAAAAGAATTGGTGAAAGGACTTTCAGAAATCAACTTCAAGGACCACCTATGTGATGCATGTCAAAAAGGGAAGCAAACGAATGTACCATTCAAAACCAAAGAAGTTGAGTCCTCAACTAGACCATTGAGCCTGCTGCACCTTGACTTGTTTGGACCAGTTGAACCAACACGCTTAAGTGGCAAAAGGTACACCTTGGTTGTAATAGATGACTACTCAAGATTCACTTGGACTCTATTCTTGAAAAAGAAAAATGAAACAGAAAAAAAGCTCCCAGAATTGATGAAGCTTATCCAGAATGAAAGAAGCATCTCAATTCAAAAGATCCGGTCAGATAGAGGTACTGAGTTTCTAAATTCAATAGTCATTCAATACTGTGAAGAAACTGGAATACATCATAAAACCTCAGTAGCTAGAACACCTCAACAAAATGGTGTTGCTGAAAGAAGGAATAGGACACTTAAAGAAGCTGGAAGGACCATACTTGAAGCAGCAGGCTTGCCCAAAAGGTTTTGGGCAGAGGCAATTAACATAGCATGCTACACCCAGAATAGAAGTCTCATCCATAAGACTTACAAGAAGACTCCATATGAGCTATGGAAAGGAAGGAAGCCAAATATTAGTCATTTCGATGTGTTTGGATGTAAATGTTACATTCTAAACAATGGAAAAGATTATCTCAAACCATTTGATCCAAAATCAGATGAAGGAATCTTTTTAGGCTACTCAGCAATTCATTAAAGACAGTTGGAGAAAGCTTGAGAGAGCTTCTTTGCAGCAGCTCTGGTAAGTATTGGTGTATCGGGCACGACTTGTACGGGTTGTTTCTTTTTCCTCCTTGCCACCTTTATGAAACCTTCTTCATTAAATTTTTTTCCAACTTCCTCCAAAAGATCTGCATCCAATTTGATCCCTCATGTTCTGGATTTATTAACAACTGCTGCCACTTTATTAGACAAAGCAGATTAGCCTGTTTTCCATTTTTGAACATTTTCCAAAAAGCAAAAGTCACCATCCGAAGAGTATCCTTTTGCACATAGCTTGGGATCATAGGTATTTCTCTGAATGATCTGCAAAACCTTATAATCATCTTGAGCCTTGTTAAAATCAGGTAATTTATTCACCACCTCCTCAAAATTTTCGAAGTCTTCTATTTTATCATCTTGCAGCGTTCCCTGGTTCTCCTGTATTGTAGATTGAGATTCATCTCCACCCAGGTTATTGATGTGTATGTCTGTACCAGGTTGTTTTGCAGAAACAGGTTTCGTGTAGACTTCCTCTATAACAGGTGACACTTCTGTGTATACCTCCTCTACATCAGAGTCACTTACATCATCCTTTCCTTCCCTCTTGGACGAAGACTGAAGGTTCATTGGATTCTCATTTTGTGTTATTACACCTTTTCCTTTTTCTTCAGTTATGAGCTTGGTAGTGGGATTAAAAATCACAATAGCCTTCTCCTTAATATGTTTAGGAGTTGGGCCTGCAGTAACCCTTTTCCCTACATTTCCTTGTGTAATAGTTGGAGCTGTAGTAGCCATAGTTGTATGCTCCTCATTTTTCTGCTTAGTAACCCATCTAGGAACTGTATTTGCTTTAGCCTCCGTCTGTAACAAATGAACACCCTCGACTACCTTTTTGGAACATTTATGTGCCTCATGTCCCAAATGCATACATGAAAGACAGTACAAGGGTCTGTTTTCGTAAACAACCTGCTGAAAAAAACATGTCTTTCCAGCTTGAATCCACACCTTAGAGGGCACTTCTTTCGTGAGGTCAACTCTACACAAACTCGGGCTAAAGAAGGCCTAGCTAGAGTTGTTGTAGCCACATCCAATTTCAGGGGTTTGCCAATCAATCCCGCAATTAAAAATAGCGCCCTCTTGTCCTGCAAATGGATTGGTAGACCCTTCAGTGCCAACCAGACCGGAACTACCGGGGACTCTACATTAGGCATAAAGTCTGGTGTCCATTTGGTCACCCTCATCGTATTGCCTCGAATATCCCAGGTCTGACGATTCCAACAACGAATATAGTCCTCATCCATATCAAAACGGATTAGCACATGTTTTTTCTCCAACAATCCCAATTGAAAACCTCCTTTGAAACCTATGATTTCAAAAGACCTACGAATTGTATCCATAGGAGGCCGACCCTTATAAAAATAACCGATCAGTGCTTTCGTGAGCCTCTCTGCCAAGGTATGTATGTCCTCCTCCGAGAAATTCACTGCCGGCGCACCTTTATAACGTGATTGTGTGGAAGAAGTTAGAGTTGCATCAGCCTTGTCCAACAACACGGATACAAACGATCGCTTGTTTCCAGCCCAAACATTCCCGTTCGGTGGAGGTTGAGCTGGAGACGCCGTAATCGCCGAGCTAGGGCCTGCTGCAGTCATCGTCCGAGTTCAGCCTAGCCAAAATAACTCGTATTCGCCATTTCTCTTATTCTAATATATAGTTACTTCTTTCATATGCACTCTCTTATACTTCTATTGAGCATATAATAATAGTATATAATAATAATATTTCTTTTAATATTCTTCTTTCAATCATTTTTCCTTTAATTCAAATAAATAAATAAAATAATACTATCGTATATAATAATAATATAAAAAATTCTTACTTTTCTATTTATGAGCTTTACACAAGTATATGGTAAGAACTTGTTCTAAAAATGAGATCATCTACCAATCAAATCAAGAAATATAACTAGTGTTCGAGAGATTGAGGGATCTATTTCCAAATACCACTTTCAAGGAATCATCAAATACAAGCTCCAGCGTGTCCGAAGATCCCATCAACATGGTGCTAGAGACACTGTTCCGGTGTATTATTACTATAGCTGATTTATTTTGTAGATTTATTCGTAATTTTATGTACACATTTAGCTTGTTCCGGTGTAATTTTATGTACACATTTTATTCGTAGTTTACACGTACAATTTAGCTTGTTCTTGTCTCATTAAGGGATAGGCTTCTTTTGAGAGTTTCTAGCTAGGCATCTTGTTAGATGCAGTTAGATTGGAAGTTTCGTTGCTTTTCTCTTTTGAAAAATTTAGATTGATCGTTTTGCTCGTTAGTTTACTTCACTACTGCATCCATCCTCAAAGTTTCTATATATAAGGAAGTATTGTGGGCTCCCGCAGTCCCGCTAATGGAGTAAAATAGCTTCTGTTATATCTCATCTTAATTTAATTAAGGGCTTCCATTATTTTGTTTTACAATAAAATTAAATGTTTCATAGAAAACTCAAATCTTCTCATAATATTGATGTTGATGGTATTATATAAGCCGGCCGGCCCTTTTTATTTAGTCAAACACTATTTTTCAAGTCAAAGTTGTTCAACTTTGACTGATTATATATTTATACACGGTAATACTGATAATATATACCAACTCTCCTTGCAGTACCTAAATTACATAGGCTATAGGGAACATTATGGACTTGAACCCAAAAATCAGCCTCATTTAAAACAATCATACGTGAAATATATATCATCAGGTTTAACTTCTTTTAACAGTAATTAATAGATTACGCTCAAACTGTCAAGGACCTCATTCAAGCAAGAGATTCATATCAAATTTATGATTGAAAGTAAAAAAAGATACCTTTTCTCGCCAAGTTTTTTAATTGTCATCCCTCTCCCTGGTCTCTATAACGAGGTCAAAAGCTCTTTGAGGACTGGAAATTTGACCTTCCTGACAGTCAAAATTACGTCGATTACCGGAAACCCTGGGCTGCTTTCCTCCGCCCCAAACACCATACTTTTGTATTTGTCAACAACGCTCTCCATTCATTGCCCAAATATACCAGCACAGATTCCTTGCTTATCAGCAAACTTCACCTGCAAAAGCTCGGATCCTTCGTAGAAGACAAATCGTTGAATCGCCGAAGCTTCCTCCTAGCACCGAAAACATCCACGAACGAGGCTAAACTCCAACCGAACGAAGCCCCAAAAAGCTCGAGAACAGAACCCGCATTCCTCACATCAACCCACAACGGCCGAGGCCACTGAAGCTAACCGGCGGCGGACGAAACCTAGGCGTTACCCGACAGTAACTGTAACACCGTCCCCAAATGTATTTACTTTTACGTAGATGATGTAATAAACCTTATGGAATGAGTTATGAATTTACGAAGTTGTAAATTTTTATTTATTCTTTCGTGTGAATAGTAAAGTGCACGTGGGACCCACACCGGGAGCGGGGGCCGCTCGACTTTCCCGAGACCATATATTTTATTCATCTTGGTCTAGATAATAAATATATAGTGGTGGATATTTCATTTGGGCCATGGAAAGGCCCGGAGTTGACCGATTGGTCAAAAGAAGCCCAAATTACCGGTACTGGTAATTTAACAGATAACAGCCCGAACTGAATTTCGGAGACTTATGAATTAAAGTTGGGGAATGTATATTCATTATACATGTCATAATGAGTAAGAGCACATAATATATTTTATTGGACCCGATAAAATAAAATATATTTAAAACAGTCCGAAAAATACAACTTTCGGGACCGATTGTACACTTCGGGACAAAAAGGGTTGACCTCCCACATGAGTGGGGGCCATCCCACGTTTTTGCCACTCAAATTGGAGGGGTTGGCCGGATGGTAAGAGAAGAGAAGCATGGGAGGAGGCTTTGATGTGATCTTTATGGCATCAAACAAAAATGAGGTGGCCCCCATCCACACTCATTTGTTCAATGAGACAAATGGGTAAGCCTCATCCCTCTCCCTCCCTCATTTTCGGCCAAGAGAAACCCAGGGAGAGCAAAAACCATCCAGCCCCTTTCCCCATTGTTGAAGAAAGCTCAACAAGAAGAAATCCCAAGAAAAGGAGCTAAAGTGCTAAAAGTGTGAAATAATTAAGGTAATGACCTTGTTATACCTTCTTCTTTATTTTTCTTCTACCATACGAGGTATATATCATGTAAAGGACCTTTAGTATGGTTCCACATGTTATAAGTATAGATTTATGGGTTGAAAGGTGGTTCTACGTCCAAGAACGGACTTAGAAGCCAAAACGACCGGTTCACTGGAAAATAACCTTTTTGAGGTTATTTGTATTAACATGGGTTTTATGATTATAAAACCTTGTTAGGCACTTGTAAAGGGTATTTCAAGTGGTTTCACAAAGTTGGAAAGGTCGCCGGAGTTGTCGCTGGAGTTGACCAAAAGTCGCCGGAGTTTCACCGGAGTTCAACCAAGAAGGGTAGAACTTCATAACGCTAGTTCAAGGTGAGTGGACGGCTTAATATCTTATAACTTTTGGGTTAATTATGAGATTACCTAAATAAATGTTATATGAGTTCATAATGATGTTTAAAAGATATTTAAACATGTGATTAGCCAATAGGGTTAAGTTTGTATGAAAGAAATTAATTGTTGATGCATGGAATATGATATGAAGAATTATATGAAATGCATTTTTGCTTGAAGTGTATTAGGAGCACAAATGAATATTATTAACTTAATTATATGATGATTAAGTTGATATACACAAGGCATGAAATGGCGGTCAACAAAAACGTGGACCGAAGAACAAAGGATTTAATTAATACCGGTTGGTACTAATTAATTATAAATCTATATAAATGCATGGTTTTGTATGGATTGTGATACATAAGATTTATGTATTGGATTAGTTATGAGTAACTAAGTATGATATAGACTCTATCTAGGTTGATAGGAGGTTGATCATAGGAAAACTTGGTGGAGAACCCTAGTACTTAAAAGTACTTAACACTCAAACTTGGTGGAGGACCCTAGTACTTAAAAAGTACTTAACACTCAAAACTTGGTGGAGGACCCTAGTACTTAAAAGTACTTAACACTCAAACTTGGTGGAGGACCCTAGTACTTAAAAGTACTTAACACTCAAAAGTTGGTGGAGGACCCTAGGACTTAAAGTCCTTCACACTCAAACTTGGTGGAGGACCCTAGTACTTAAAAGTACTTAACACTCAAACTTGGTGGAGGACCCTAGTACTTAAAAGTACTTAACACTCAAAACTTGGTGGAGGACCCTAGGACTTATGAGTCCTTAACACTCACAAACCGGTGGAGTATCCAAGGATCATGATCCTAAAACTCATAGATTATGATATACAAATAGGGACAAGGAGGAGTCCTATACACTCATAGGTATATGGGTGGGTTGGGGTTTTTAGTCAAGAATATTGACTATTACTGTTTTTCCCAAATAAAATGGTGATCTACGGATCGGATATTTTCCAAGTATATATATACTAATAAGTATTTCATAACTTGGGGAAAAGACAATTTATTTAAGTATCACCCTATGTTTGGGTCTTATACTTGAAACGCTAGTGATGGAGTATATGGTCCAGGAACCCCCGGCCCATAGACTCCTACTTCTCCTACACAAGCCCATTAGGCTCAGGGAACAACTCAGGCCCGAATACAACGGCCCAAGCCTCAAAGTAGCCCGGAATGCACACTGGGATGCCTTCGGCCTCCTTGGCCGAAGGCTCCAAAACTCACAGGATAGCCTTTTGGGCATAAGAAGCTGCTGGGAGAAAACGGGCGAAAACATAAGCCCTCGGCTACACAAGGAGCCCTCGGCTATACAAGGAGCCCTCGGCTACACAAGGAGCCCTCGGCTACACAAGGAGCCCTCGGCTACACAAGTTTGCCTTCGGCCAAACACGTTCAATCATCGAAGATTCCTTTTGGAGACAGCCAACCACCGCATTTAATGCCACGTCACATCCGCCAGCCGCATTCAATGCGGTAAACGTACCACTGCCGGTGCCAACCGATTGATGTGACCCTTCGGCCGTTGGATTATTGACACGTGTCCCCTCATCGCATTTATTGCTGCTATAAATAGCAGCCCATTTCTCCTTGTAATGGACACCATCTACATCCCAACTCCACATCTCGAGTTCATTTAATAAAATCGACTCTCTCTCCTTCTATTTGCTCTGACTTCTCTCTAGTTATTCCCGCAATAACCCCTCGGATAAGATACCCCCCGGGTAGACCGTCCATCATTTGGTGCTCTCGTTGAGAGGTCTGAACTATCAAGTAAGAAACCCTCCCCCTCTACCAAACACAAAACACTCACCAAAAATGGGAAGAACCACCCGTGCCCAGTCCAAAACCCTTGAGGAGAACCACGCAGCCCCCGGCGAAACCAATGGGGCTGAAGCCTCCAACCGGCTCTTAGTGCCGGAGGGTGGTATCATCCTCGAATTAGAGCAAGCCACCGCTGACCTACGTCAACAGCTGCAGAAGAACACCCCTGATGCCCGCATTGGCCTTGATAATCGAAGGAGGGATCGGAGTGAGAACCAAGTTCCCCCTCCGGCCCCGGCCATCGATCTTCAGGCTGCCTTTGCGGCCTTTGTTCAGAACATGGCTCTCAATTCCGGAGCCCTCGCCTCTCAGGCACCCCTCCAGCCCTACGCTGGAGGGAATGTTATTCAATTACCACCGCTCCCCCCTCTGTTCACCAATCCTCCCCCGGGGATTGGAAACGCCGAAGGGGTCATGGCGCAGGACACCTCCTCCCAAGAGGCCCAGTCCAGGGATAAACGTCCCTTGATGAAGGAGAAACCCCGGACCTCTGCACTTGAGAGGCTTGGGGGAGCTCCCATACGCCGAGGGGTCCAAGACCGCCTCGGCAAGCAGGAATTCAGCAGGCCTCAGGAGAGCGGAGCCTCCGCTTCGGGAGCCGAGGGCATACCCCCGCCCCGGAGCAAGGGCAAAGCCATCCTCCATACCGATGACGCTAGACACCAGATCAATCAGGCGCAATCCTTCCGGGCCAACTCCCAAGGGGTTGCTCCGAAGGATCCCAAGGACGAAATCATTGAAGCCCTCCTCCGTCAGCTCGAGGAGAATCGTCAGGCACCCCCGACGGCTTCCACAGCAAGGCCAGACCCAGAGTACGCTGACCTCCGGGCGCAAGTGGAGGAAATGAAACGTAAACTTGCCGAAGGCTCAGGCGAGCCCCTCATTCAACTCCGCACTAGAACACCCTTCACCCCAAGGGTGTTGGCGGCCAAAATCCCTCACAAATATCGGGGGCAACCCATCAAGCCATATGAGGGGAAGACGGATCCCCAAGAGCACTATAGCCGTTACCAAAACAGCATGATGATGATGGGGGCATCGGATGAATACTTATGCCGTTGGTTCCTTTCCACCTTGGAGGGGCCCGCGTATGAGTGGTTCAACCGGTTGCCCGAAGGCAGCATTGATTCTTGGCAAGAACTTGCCCACCGCTTCCTTACACAATTTGCAGGGAGGCACCGTTCAAAGAAACACTTTTCCCACCTCCTAAACGTGAGACAACAAAAGGAGGAAACCCTTCGGAGTTTCCTAGAACGCTGGAGGCAGGCCTCCCTCGAGGTCGAGGACGCTGATGACAGAACCTTGATGGCCCTCTTCCACACCGTCCTCCGCAACGGTAACTTCTCTCGGAGCCTTATCACTGATCCCCCCCGCGATTATACGAAGGCCCTTCAGCGGGGGGACCGTTATGCTGAAGCAGAGGAGATCGAGAAGGACCGCCGCAACACGGATCCTTCTCAGAAGAATGAGGGCAGAAATCGGCCCGGAGGACCTCCCCCTCCGGCCAACCGCGAGGCTCAATATAATGATCGCCCCCGGGGTGGCCAAGCCAGAACCGGGGGCGGTTACAAGAACAATCCGAAGGCGTGGGCGCAACCCGTCCTCCTTGAGCACCCACGCACTCCCTTGACGCATCCCGTCAGCGTCATTCTCGATCATGCAGAAGAGCGAGGGCTCGTGGAGCGAGACTCCCGGACACCCCTCGAGATTTATGCCATCGGCCCTGATGAGCCCTATTGCCGCTTTCACCGTCACCATGGACACAAAACCGACGACTGCCATCAGCTGAAGAACGCCATCGAAAGGCTGATACAGGCAGGCCACTTGTCTCAATTTATCCGGGGCCCTCCTTCCCAGGGCCCCCCACATCATCAAGGCCCTCCGCCGAAGGCAAACAAGTGGGTGAACCCCAACACCATCCCCTTGGGAAACCCACAGGGGAAGAAGCGTGAAATTGGGGGCCTCGATGACGAGGGAGAGGACTCCCATCAACAATACAAGCGCCATATTCATATGATCAACGGCGGCAACACCGGAGGCGATTCAACGAGCCAAAGGAAGAAGTGGGCACAGTCCCTCTACATTGGGGAGGTCAATCACATGCCCCCTACTAAAAGGCCGAGGGCGGATCCCATCTTCTTCACAGATGCGGACCTCCCCTCGGGCTCCCTGCCGCATAGGGATGCCCTCGTCATCCGCACTGAGATCAATGACGCCATCATCCACCGGACTTACGTTGACACAGGGAGTTCTGTCAACGTCATGTATCTCAGCACTTTTCAAGAGTTGGGACTCGACAGGGGGTCCCTCCGACACATCAACACCCCCCTCTCCGGATTTACGGGGGACAGCATAGACGCCGAGGGCGTCATCACCCTCGTGGTTGAGTTCGGCGACGGATCCCATAGAGCCAAGCTCGAAGTGGAATTCGTCGTCGTCAACCTCGACTGCGCACACAACATCATCCTCGGCCGGCCCGCCCTCGAGGACTTGGAGGCTGTCATCTCCATGAGGCACCTCTGCCTCAAATTCCCCACACCCACCGGCATCGGCTATTCGAGGGGGAATCAGAAACTCTCCAGGGCCTGCTACCTTCAACTTACCAAGAAGGTTAGTAAAACAGAGTTTCGTGTGGACACCATCACCACCAAGGCCTTGGAGGAGGAAGAAGGTAGGCCGAGGGCTGAGCCTGCCGAGGAGACCGAAGACTTGATACTCGATCCGGCCAAGCCGGAGAGAGTCCTGAAGATTGGAGCCAAGCTCCCCGAAGACCTGAAGGCTGGCATCACCGAGGCCCTCCGTGCCTACTCCATTGTTTTTGCATGGGGGCCGGAGGACATGCCAGGAATTGACCGAAGGGTTATCACCCATCGCCTGGCGGTGGGCCCTTCGGCCAAACCAGTGCAGCAACGAAGAAGACCCCTCTCGGCCGAGAGAAGGGAGTTCGTGAAGAAGGAGGTATCTATGCTCCTCTCCATCAAACACATTAAGGAGGTGAAATACCCTTCTTGGTTGGCAAACGTAGTCCTCGCACAGAAGCCTCCTACCTTCCGCATGTGCGTGGACTACACTGATCTGAATAAGGCATGCCCTATGGACCCCTTCCCTCTGCCAAACATTGATCAACTGGTGGATGAGACCGCGGGATGCGAGATCATGTCGTTCCTCGACGCGTTCTGCGGATATCATCAAATATACATGCATGAGGAAGACGCTGAAAAAACTGCCTTCATGACACCCGAAGGCATCTTCTGCTATCTTGTGATGGCCTTCGGCCTAAAAAATTCAGGCGCCACCTACACCCGAATGGTGGCCAGGGTCTTTCAAGCTGTCCTCGGACGCACCATGGAGGCCTACGTTGACGACATGATCGTCAAAAGCAAGAAGGCAAGCACTCACGCCGACGACCTCCGGGAAATCTTCGCCATCATGCAAAAATTCAACCTCCGGTTAAATCCAAAGAAATGCACCTTCGGCGTGCAAGGGGGAAAGTTCTTAGGCTACATGGTCAGCCGAAGGGGTATTGAGGCCAACCCCGAGAAGATTCAGGCCATCATCAATATGGAGCCTCCGCGCAACGTCAAAGAAGTTCAACGGTTGACGGGTCGCCTGGCGGCCCTCAACCGATTCCTCTCTAAGTCAGCCGAGAGGGCCCTCCCATTCTTCCAAATCATGAGGAAGACAGCTGGCTTCCAATGGACATCTGAGTGTCAAGAGGCCTTCGACGAACTCAAGAAGTACCTCTCTTCTCCCCCAGTGCTCTCCAAACCAAAGGTGGGGGAAACTTTATACTTATATCTCGGTGTTAGCCCCACGGCTATCAGCTCAGTGCTGATCCGAGAGGAAGACGGCATTCAACATGCCATCTTCTACGTCAGCAAAACCCTCCGGGAGGCCGAACTCAGGTATTCTCCCGTCGAGAAGACGGTGCTAGCCATCGTTTGGACCGTCAAGAAGCTTGGCCACTACTTTCAAGCTCATCCGGTCCAAGTGCTCACTCATCAACCCCTCGGCGCCCTCATGAGGAGTCCCACTAGCTCCTCTCGGATGGTGAAATGGGCCATCTTCCTCAGCCAATACAACATAGATATCCGTCCGAGGCCTGCCATCAAGGGCCAAGCCCTGGCAGACTTTGTAACGGAATGCACCGCGAGATCAGCGGTGGATGAGGAGCCTTCGGCACCCCTTGATGAATGGTGGACCCTCTATACCGATGGCTCCTCGGCCACCAAAGCATGCGGAGGGGGAGTAGTCCTCATTACACCCCGAGGGCTTCCGCGCCTATTATGCCATCCGCTTCTCCTTCAAGGTCTCCAACAACGAGGCCGAGTACGAAGCCCTCCTATGTGGCCTTCGGCTGGCAGCAAATCTGAAGGCCAAGATGATCCACGTCAAGTGTGACTCCAAGCTTGTCGTGGGGCAAATTTCCGGGGAGTATGAAGCCAAGGAAGGGAGGATGAAACAATACAAAGAAGCGGCTAAGGAGTTGCTCAAGGTGTTTGAGGCACATTCTCTTACCCAAATACCGAGGGCTCAAAACTCCGAGGCCGATATTCTATCCAAGCTTTCGGATGAATCCCCAGAGCACCTCTCCAAAATTGCGAGGATTGAGGAACTCAGCCTCTCAAGCATCCACGCGAGCCCCGTCATGAACATTCACCTAAGGCCGGAGGATTGGATCTCCGACATCATCACCTTCATCACCACAGGGCAACTGCCCCAGGACGAGGCCCGCGCAAAATTAACAAAACTGAGGGCTCCCAGTTACACCATCGAAAACGGGAGGCTTTACAAGAGATCTTACAACGGCACCCTCCTTCGGTGCCTTCATCAAGATGAGGCCGACGTCGCCATGGAGGAAGTGCACAGTGGCACTTGCTCAGCTCACCAGGGACCCTTCTCCATGTCCCGAAGGCTCATAGTTCAGGGCTACTTCTGGCCCACAATGGCTAGAGATTGTGCTGATCTAGCCCGAAGGTGCACCGCTTGCCAACATTTTCAGAAGGCCCCCGGCAGACCAGCGGTTAACTATGCCCCCATCAGCACCGCTATACCCTTCTCCAGATGGGGGATTGACTTAGTAGGCCCTCTGCCGAGGGGTACCTCCAACAACAGGTATATCATTGTGGCCATTGACTACTTCACCAAGTGGGTAGAGGCCGAGCCCCTCGCCAGCATCACTGAGGCCCGGTGCCGCCACTTCGTTCTCAAAAATATTCTCACAAGGTTTGGCGTCCCCCAACAAATTATCTCCGACAACGGGACTCAGTTCGAGGCAGCCCCCTTTTGTGCCCTCCTGGAGGCTTGGGGCATCAAACACACATTCTCTTCCGTTGCCTACCCTCAGGGCAACGGGCAAGTGGAGAACGCCAACCGAATCCTACTTGAAGGATTGAAGAAAAAGCTGGAAGCCGAAGGGGGAGGCTGGGTAGAAGAGCTTCATAACATCCTATGGGCCTACCGCACCACCCCTCGGCGTGCAACAGGTGAGACCCCTTTCTCCCTATGCTATGGCTTTGAGGCAAAGGCTCCAACAGAAGTGACCCTTCCCACCCGAAGGGTGGAACAATATGAGCCCGAGGCCAACGACGCCAACATGGCCCTCGACCTTCATCTCATCTCGGAACGCCGAGAGCAAGCTTTCCTTAAGGCCGAAAACTATAGGAGACAAGTCAAAGGCTACATCGACGCCAAGGTCCGCTCTCGGGAATTTCAGGTGGGAGACTACGTCCTCCGACGAAGGGAGGCCAGTCTACCCACCGAAGGAGGGAAGATGGCGCCCAAGTTTGAAGGCCCCTACATCATCTCAGCCATCATCAAAACAGGGACATACAAACTTAAACGTCCCAATGGGACGGAGGTCCCTAGACATTGGAATGTGCACCACCTTGTCAAATTCTATCAATAAGGCATGAGCGGCCAAGCCCTCATCCTTAGCAAATGTAAATATCAACGGCCCAAGGCCCCATCTGTTTTTGAAGAATAATCAAAAGGCCAAGCCTTCATCACCTACATACTGTACGAGCGGCCCAAGGCCCCCTTCTCTCCTACACATGAGTGGCCAAGCCCTCATCTCTCCAGCTGAAAAGGCCCAAGGCCTCCCCCTCTGATGAGGGGGAACAACAGTCTAGGTACCAAGTACCAAGTGTATGGGTCACCCCCATCACTCTTTGAAAACACCAAAGTGTTTTCTCACCAAGCCGTACCCCACGAGGACGCAATCATGCATACACTATGCATACTTTTACATACCCTCCTAAAAAAAAAAAAAAAAAAAAAAAAAAAAAAAAAAAACCGGGGGGTGCAACACCCCTCGGCTCCGGCTGGTACCAAGTGCCCCCGGCTATTTGTGTTCCACACACAAATAAAACCCTTCCCAGGAACGCTTTCCGCGCCATCCCCCAAGGGGAGGCAGGCAACGGACCATGTCCCGGGCCCAGGATTCGACTTCCACAAATGAAACGCTCCCCGCGCTATCCCCCAAGGGGAAGCAGGCAACAGACCATGTCTCGGGCTGAGGGGACGACTTTCAAAACCGAGGCGCTTTCCGTGCTATCTCCCAAGGGGAAGCAGGCAACAGACGATGTCTCGGGCCGAGGAAACGACCCTCAAACCCTTCGGGATATCGGAAGGTCATTCCCGAAGGGGGAGCCAACGGTTTGTTCCGTTGCCTCCCATATAGGCCAAGCCTTCCCTAGAAACCAAGTTTCTAGATGCCTCTCCTACACCATCTAAAAAAAAAAAAAAAAAAAAAAAAAAAAAAAAAAGATGTGTAGGGGGGAAGGAACTCCCCGGATACTATTCTACCCGGAGGCTCAACACTGCGGATACTTATTCCCGAAGGCTCCTACAAAGGCGCAAGAAAATATCTCGCAACAACAAATCATCTGGCTACATAGCCGAAGGCTTCATTACATAGGGCAATTCTTCACCTACAGACTCATGGCCGATGGCCTCCCAAACTACTTGGCAATAGCCAGAAGCTACACTACTAAATGAAGGCTTCCAAGGCTTCCGGGGGCATAGGATGCAATTTCACCTGGTGGAATTCCTAAGTCTAATACATTGTATCCCTCGGCATCACTACTACGAACATCCGAAGGGGGTTGATTGTACACTACGACCGGAGGCTCACGACAAAAGTTCTTACTTAGAAAATTTTCTAAGTCCACAATCACAAACCCCCCGATGATTCTACTCTACATTCGAAGGGTTCTGATCAAGTTTACTTGGAAAATATGATATTCCACAACAACAAGCCCCCGGTAATTCCACATTACAACAGGAGGCTCGCTGCCAGGTTTTACTTAGAAAAACTTCTAAGTCCACAAACATACATTCATTCAAGCAAAGGCAAACACAAATCAGACACAGGAGGCATTCATTCAGAAGAAGCCCGAAGGCAAAACATTAATCGCCATAAGAATTCAAAGTACAAAGGTGTTCATTACAAGGCGAGGCCAAAGCCGACCGCTACAAGCCATTACATGGAAAAAATTCATAAATTTCTAAGCTTGGGCTCCTCCCAGTGCATCCTCCTTCGGCCTCGAAGCCGCATCGTCCTCAGCCCCCTCATCATCTGAATCGCATCGGGCCAGCTCCGAGTCCTCGAGCAGCTCCCTTTCTTCACCTTCGGGCAAGGGGACCCTCACGTCCGGCAGGAGCGGGGGGAGACCGTAGGCTTCGGGCTGGAACTCCTTCGGGTCCACACCATGGTGCCGGGCCAACTTACGGTAGATCAGGGCTTGGGTGAAGTACTGAGCTCCCTCGTAAAAACTTTTGCCTTTCAGCGCCAACCACATGGCCCCGGGCCCCTTCACCCAGCCATCAGCAGAAGCCTCCACCACTGAGGCCACCCACTGCTTCTGCTCTTCGGCCTTCCAGCCGTCAGCAATAAAAGCCGCCACCGCCTCCTCCCTGGCCTTAGAGATAGCTTCCGCTTTAGCCTCCTCAGCCTTCTCGGCGGCTATCTTGGCGGACTCAGCAGCGGCCCTCTCGGCTTCAGCTTTCCCCTCGGCCCGGGCTTCCTCCTTGGCTGCCTCCAGTTTCTTCTCCGCCTGCCGGAGGGCCTCCTCCAAATTCGCCAGCTGCCGAATGGCCTCGGTATTATTGGCCACCAGCTTCCTCGTCACCTCGGCGGATTTAGCCCTCTCAAGGCGATGCTGCTCCGCCCTACGAACCAGTTCCCCGAAGGCCAAGCTCGCCTGCAAACACATAAGGAGGCACTCAATATCAGATTATTCAAAGAAAAGAAAAGAAAAGAGGAGCTAAGGGTGCAAAAAATCTAAACACTTACAGTGGCCGAAGCTTGGAGAGCCTTGAGTTCGAGGGCTTCATCCCCAAACCGGCTGAGGGTGGACCGATCTACCGAAGGAGTGGCACCCTTCAAGAACTCCCTCGGGTCGAGGGTGCCATGCATGATGGCTGTTCCCTTTTTGATTGGGAAATGTACAGTCTCGAGAGGCCAGGCCCCCTCGACGAGATCCTCCAGGGGAGTGGATGCCGAAGGATGACCGGAGGGAGGGTCATCGATGATCACAACGGGGGAAGCTTTCGGTCCAGCATCTCCCCTCGCTTTCTTATTTTCCGGAGGCTTCATGCCCTTCCCGGCGTTCCTCCTCTTGAGCTCCCCCTCCTTGGAGCCTCCGGCGTCAGTACCGTCACCAGTAACCACAGCCTCCTTCGGGGGCACGTGAGCCGCGATGGCCTCCTCCTTCTTCGAGAGGGTGTTTGCTGGCGGCTGTGTAGAGGGCCCATCTTCCTTCTTCTTACTTTCCTTGGCCAGCTTCCGGGAAAGCTTCGCGAACGCCTTCGGGTCCATAATGTCACCTGCAGAAAACAAGGAGATATTAAGATCAAGACAGGGAAAAAGGAGTAAATTCTTCTAAGTACTAAGGAGGAGATCCATCGGCAACAACCTCCGGCATTCTGGAACCCTCGCTCCATTGGGGGATACTTCTCATCCTTCTCCCCCACCAGCCGGAAACGCCGGAAGTCCAGCCGGTACAGTTCTTCCGGAAGGGTTGCAGCCTTGATGGTTATCAGTTTATCAGAGCCTTCGGGTTTGGCCTTAAGCTTCTTCCCTGCCGCCTCCAGGACAGCGCTTCCCACCTTTAAGTGCCTCCGGAAGTGGTTGCGCAGAGGCCTCGGGAATCCATTATCCGGCATCCGGACGTAGCAGAAACGGTCCCTCCACAACTTATGAGACGAGGGCACCTCCGAGAAGAGCCTCCACGCCGGCACCTGCTGAAGGTTGGCGAAGCCCTCGCTATTTGCTGCACCCCCCCGGCAGAGGTTAAAAGACATGAAGAATTGATCCAGGGAGGGTTCCACCCCCCGGCTCCGACACAGCGAAAGGAAGCCTGCGACGTAGGAGTGACTATTGGGAGTCAATTGACAAGGAGCCAGCCCCAGGAATCTCAGGTACTCCAACAGGAAAGGGTGGAGCGGGAATCGGAGGCCCAGCTCCACCGAAAGCACATGCACAGCAAAGCATCCCTCGGGGGGATAGGACAATAAGTCTTCCGGGCCTGGCATCACCACTTGGGCCGAAGGCCCCACCAGGATTTGTATAGCTTGGCAGTCAGAAGGGGTGGCCGTTGTCCTCAAGTCAAGCGCGGCGGTGTTGAGGTATGAGTGGCCTTCGGGAATCCCCACTGGTTGCCCCGCGTCAGCAGCGGCCTTCTTCTTTTTCCTGGAAGGTCCCTCGGCTTTCCGATGCCTCCTCTTCTTCCCCGAAGCTACCCGCAGGGGGACGGCGTCAATCGGCCGGGAGCTGCTCGCTCCACCGGCGCCTCGCGAGGGCAGAACGGCAACCGTGACTCGTTGCCTCTCCTTCTCCTCCTCCTCCTCGGCTACCTGAAGCGCGAGCGCCATCTCTTCGTCCTCTGCTACCTGTTCGAAGTCTTCGGCTTCGACCTCAGCATGAAGGTTGCTTTGCATCACCCTCGCTACCTCTGAATCATTGTTACACGAGGCCTCACTGGATGACTCCACGTTCGAATAGCTCTCTGATTGTGCCGGGGACTCCTCCGATATATTCTGCGAGTCACTGCCGGAAGACATCTCGCTACTAAAGGAGAGGGAGGGTCCTAAAGGAAAAGGCTATATGACTGTCTTAACCGAAGGCCCCTAAGAACGCTTTAACACTAAATCGGCAGGGAGGAGAGCAAAACTTACTAAAGTGTGAAGAAAAGGTGAAGAACTGACCTCGAAGACTCGGTTTGATCGAAGTAAAGGGTTTCTCTCACTAGAAAATCCGGCAGAGCTTCGCTAGGGTTTATGAAAACGCAAGACAAATGGTTTCCGGCTTGGGGTATTTATAAGCCTCCCAACCACGGTTAAGCCTCGGAACTGGGCCTCGAGTTAAAAGCCCATCATCACATGCCGCCCCATCACCCAATGAGAGGCAGCCGCCCCCCATCTGCCAACGAGGGCACGCCACGTCAACCCCTCTCCCAACGGCTATATTACAACGACTATATTTCGGCAACACTGGGGTGCCCCCGAATGATGGCCTCCGGTTGATCACTCACCGCAGCCTTCAGGCAACGAATTCCACCAAACGCCTTCGAGCCCGTAGCGGCATAAGCCTTCGGCTTATCAATGTTATCACCCCTCGGGAGCCCAACAACACATTATAACTCCTCCAGCCCGAACTTGCCTTCGGCCTAAAGGAGTGGGGGACTGGGATACACCCCTCGGATACACACTTCAACACCCCCTTCGGCAGAGGTAGAGTATCAAAATTTTTCCCAAGTCACTTGCGGAAATAAAGCAGCCCTCATCACAACACATGCAGGCAATACACCTATGCTTTCCCCAGAAAACCCTCGACATGTGAGGGACTGAGGAAAGCCTTCTGCGGTCATACAGGTGTTATACTGCCCTCAGAAAGCCCTCGACATGTGAGGGACTGAAGGGAGCCCTCGGCGAACATGCGAAGGTTACGAACACCTTCCCTCAGAAAACCCTCGACATGTGAGGGACTGAGGGAAGCCTTCGGCAAATTAGCAGAAGACAAGTTCTCCAGCGGAGGCACCCAGCGAAATGATGAAGCCTCCAGGAGAATCAACACATCTACTCCTTTTCCCTCAAGTACCTTTCGACAAAAGGAGTGAGGGACTCCTGATGGAGTATATGGTCCAGGAACCCCCGGCCCATAGACTCCTACTTCTCCTACACAAGCCCATTAGGCTCAGGGAACAACTCAGGCCCGAATACAACGGCCCAAGCCTCAAAGTAGCCCGGAATGCACACTGGGATGCCTTCGGCCTCCTTGGCCGAAGGCTCCAAAACTCACAGGATAGCCTTTTGGGCATAAGAAGCTGCTGGGAGAAACGGGCGAAAACATAAGCCCTCGGCTACACAAGGAGCCCTCGGCTATACAAGGAGCCCTCGGCTACACAAGGAGCCCTCGGCTACACAAGGAGCCCTCGGCTACACAAGGAGCCCTCGGCTACACAAGTTTGCCTTCGGCCAAACACGTTCAATCATCGAAGATTCCTTTTGGAGACAGCCAACCACCGCATTTAATGCCACGTCACATCCGCCAGCCGCATTCAATGCGGTAAACGTACCACTGCCGGTGCCAACCGATTGATGTGACCCTTCGGCCGTTGGATTATTGACACGTGTCCCCTCATCGCATTTATTGATGATATAAATAGCAGCCCATTTCTCCTTGTAATGGACACCATCTACATCCCAACTCCACATCTCGAGTTCATTTAATAAAATCGACTCTCTCTCCTTCTATTTGCTCTGACTTCTCTCTAGTTATTCCCGCAATAACCCCTCGGATAAGATACCCCCCGGGTAGACCGTCCATCAGCTAGTTATTCTATATTTAGCCTGCTACTCGCTCGGTACTTGTACTGACCCCTTCGGGGGGGCCCACCATTTTCAGGTTGAAGCTAGAGCTTGCTACTTGCACCTTCTCACGGGTGATATCACATCAGGAAGACGTGGTTCGTGCTTCCTTATTTTCTTTCAAACTACCGAACGCTTGCTCATGGATATTTGTTTTACTATAAACTATTTTTGGGCTTGCATGCCCATGTTGTTGGCCGGTTGTGGCTCATGACTTACCGTTGAATATTTCCGCTATTCATTGGTTTAAATGTGATGTTGTTATGTATGTTTACTACTGAGCATGGATGGATTGTTTTTCTCGAACGCCTTGTGTAGTTAAGTGTGGTTGACTCGTGGGTGACGTCACTTAGTTATACGGCGGTTGTACACGCGCTTGGATTGCGGTCTGGGGCGTGACAGTAACCCTAGAGATCAGAGAGAAATCCTTATAGTTCCATCCTAAGAAAAACATTATATTTTTCCCCATATCTCCATGTTAAATAATAAAATTGTGTTAATTTTTTTGTGGAAATAATTTAAATATGTTAAGATCTGGGTTCCATCCTAAAAGGTTGACCTTTTAGGATGGAAACTCGGGTCTTAAAATGGTATCAGAGGCAAATTGATCCATGATGTGGGCCCCTATGAAAAGTGACGACACGATTATAAAAAATGACGAACCGATGAAAAAATGAATCACGGTACGGGCATGATTCAGACGAAGTGTATGGTCGTGAGGAGGGGTGTTAGAGTCCCACACCAGATATCTCTGAAAGAATTAAACGCTATATTAAGATTTGAACTCCTCCTTCTATAAGGTTGACCTTTTATGATGGAATCCCAGATCTTAATATAGTGTTTAATTCTTTTAGAGATATCCGGTGTGACTGTGTGAGGCTTTAACACCTCTCCTCATGACCAGACACTTCATCTGAATCGTGTCATCATTCATTCTTTCATCGATTCATCATTGTCATATCCCAAAATTTAAAATGTGCAATATAAGTACCCTAAACTTGTATATATGTGTAATATATTTACTTCGAACTTTATATAAAAAGTTATGTTAACACCATGGTCTGATAGTCATATACTTTTTATTTCACAAATGTAAATATATGTTATTAAGTACACAATGCGACACTTATGAGAATACAGTTAGCATTCTAAATCTCCATTGTGAAATAAATAATATTACTCCGGTTTATATGGATGAGCTGGTGTGCAACTGTGACGGTCCTAGTAAACCATATACCGTAGGTGTGTCCCAGAACCTTCTCGCCATTACAATCAAGGGTGTTCAAGTTATTACCGTTGCAGAGATGAAATATGTAAACTCTTCTCTTATTGTTTTTGAAGAATATATTGTTAATTTTGACTAAGTAAACGGGAACCGACTTTAATTGAGGACGGTAGCATATTGTCTCAACAGTCGATGTTATACAATTAATTAACAAATTGATTGTCGTCCAAAGTCACGAGCCAGAATGACGACAACTGGTAGAAAAATATTACTCCCTCCGTCCCAATATAAAAGGCACATTTGCGTTTCTAGACATTTTAAGGGTGAACACTGTTTGGCACTGTTTGACACTGTTTGGCACTGTTTGGACACTGTTTGGCACTGTTTTGTTTGCCAAAAAGGGAAATGTGCCTTTTATATTGGGACGGACCAAAAAGGAAAATGTGCCTTTTATATTGGGACGGAGGGAGTATTAAAATGCGAGTTTAGTCAGATATAATCCCGAGTTTAATCACAAATCACCAGACAAACCACCACCAAATGCAAGAACAAATAAAATAGAAACATTAATTAGAAATTAAATATTAAAATAAAAAGTAGAGAAAAGAAGACTTAGCGTAAGATCGTCCGTTAACCGGACTGGCCTTAAAGAAAGATAGCCAGTGACGGATCTAGGATTTCAAGTCAAGGTGGGCAAAATTTTTTCCGTTGGTGTAGGGGCCAATTGTTTTTCGCTAGTGTAGAGGGGCGGATTTTTTTTCCGCTAATGTAGCGGGAACTTTTTTTCCCACTACTGTAGCGGGACGAAGTTTTTCACTATTGTAGGGTTCTGTGGCTAATTTTTATTCAAAAAAATCATTAGTACATACACAAAATCATTAGTACATTCATCTTTCTAGTACGCTGATGTTGATACAGGTTCAACTCCCCCATAGGCATTTGTATATTGTGAGAATAGCCGAGAGAGGCATTGATGCTATTCATACACTTGATCTGAATTTTTAAGTTTTCATTAGATCTGAATTTTTTATGATATGATCTGATATAAATCTTTCTGATCTGAATCTCTTTAATTTGATCTAAATTTTTCTGATCAGGTATGATTTGATCTAAATCTTTCTGATCTGATCTGAATCATTCTGATATGATCTGAATATTTCGGATCTGATCTGATATGAATATTTCTATAATTATAATCATAACTATTATAATTATAATAAAAATATAATTTAAATATATTTATAATTACAATTACTCCGTATAATAATATTTTTAATAATAATAATAATAATAATAATAATAATAATAATAATAATAATAATAATAATAATAATAATAATAATAATAATAATAATAATAATAATAATAATAATAGTACACTGTCTTCTTCAAAGTAAGGTCTGTCAATAGTACAAAAATCACAATGTTGCAAGAATTAAAAAACGGAGAAAATAGGTCATTGTCTTCTTTAACAGAAATTGTCCTAAATAGGAGCAGAAACGTTTTGAAATTCCAAAATAGGAGTATCATGTTTTTTATTCCCTGAATATGAGTAATCTTCCAAGTTTGGAAAAAAATGCCATGTTAAAAGCCTTGTAATGCCAAACTTGGCAGAAATTTACTCCTATTTAGGAAATAAAAAACATGATACTCCTATTTTGGAATTTCAAAACATTTTTACTCCTATTTAGGGAATTTTCTCCTTCTTTAATTGGACCTCGTGTACACTATGTGATATAAGCAATGAATCAGCATGACAGGGGCAGTGGCGCGGATCACTCCCTATTAATTATCCACCAAAGTCAAACTCACACAAGCTAGCTGGGGCCCACAGTAGTTCCTTATATACAGACGAGAATGATACGTTAGATTCAGTAGTAAACGGGCAATCGATATTCGATAATACATACAATATCATTCAAGGGACGATGACAAACGAAAAAGTCCAGATTACCCAGCCTAAACCTTCAGGTATACAAATAGTTCTCAAATCTTTATTGATTTATTCTCCTACTAAGATATAAATAAATATGGACTATTAAATTTTATTTTGAAATTTTGTCCATGTTTTTCTTATTTTTTTTTTGAACCATTTCATTTTCAAGAACATAAAATAATTATGGTCCAGGCACATAAATTCCATATTTCTATTTGACTTGATAAATATGTGGCAGAAAATAAAATTGTATGATTGTAGTTGATTTAATACAAGAAACACCTCCGACAATCATTTATCTAACAAGATATATACGAAAAATTTTGGGGATAAAATGAAATTGGGGATAAAGGACATGCAATGATGCAACGCCTAAAGAAGGGTGTTTTCGCAATTCAAAAACTTTCAAGAAAACTTTAAATGTAATGTATCGTAGTTATATACGAAGTATTTTACGTGATTATATAGTACTTGAATTGATTCGTCCTTAAAAGGTTTGTTACACAATAATATATATGAGTACTCTAATATAATTAGGTTTTATTTTTGAATTTTGTATATCAAATTTTAAGAGCATATTCATTTAAGTATATCTATTATTCATTTTAATTAAGAGCATATTCATTTGAATTTTTATTCCTAATATAAGAGTATAAGATCCATCCACTCCTATTTTGATAAATTTTAAACATTGTGTTCTAGCTATTTAGAGAATAAAATATACGGAAAATAAATTTTAAACATTGTGTTCTAGCTATTTAGAGAATAAAATATACGTAGTAATTGGTCCTAGTTCTTTTAATTTAACTGATTCTATTGATCGAATTATCTAGAACTATACTTAAAATATATTTTGTTCATAAAATTACATGGGAAAACCTAATTAAAACAGTCCTCTAATGTAACTTCAATCAATTCAATTCAGGAAATGTAATTTCAACCTCAAATATTTTGATCATTACACAATTCATCAGCACGCAAAATACAAAGTTAAATATTTGGTGAAAATGGATCATAAGACTAATAAGCCGAAAAACATAGTTATCAAATGGATTCTAAAATTGGTTAAATCGGCTGATTGTGCTAAATTGATGAAATTCTGGCTAAATTAGCTAGGATGAAAACATATATTTAAGACATACGAAGTATTTTAATAATAAAATGAAGAAAAGTTATATGAAAATATCTCAAGCAGTCCTCTACAATACTTTTCGCCAATTCAATTAGAAAAGTAACGCATGCCTTACTTATTTTGATTATTACACTGTTTAGCGTGTGAAATTAAAATTTATGGAACTATTTATATTAATATGTTATCAAAAGGGCTCATAATTAATGTTATTAGATGACATGAAAGTAAATTTTCATCTAAGACGTAAACTGTAATTGGATGGTAATCGTTGTATGCAATGTTGCACATATACGGATACGTCGATACGTCGATACGCGAATACGTGTACGATGATACGACAATTTCAAAATTACAGGATACAAGTACGGGGTTATATTTATAAATAATAATAATAATAATATAGAGTATAATTTGCAAATATATATAAATCAGAGGTTCATATATAAAATAATAATAGAACCTAAAATTAACAATTATAATAAAATTTCAAAGATTAGGCTAAAAAACTGAAGTACTAATATTTCAATTTAAATTCAAATAGTATTTTTGGTTCTCTATTTGCATTTATATCCAAGTCTTTCAACAGAAGTGGTTTCAATTAAAGCTCATCAACGATCAACCAACAAAATGCAAATTATAGTATTCCATTATTTCACATACTCCCGAAATCATCTTTATCAATATTCCACATCTTGTGGTCGTGATATGTGTTTTCTCACACTTAAAAATGTGTAGTAATATATGGATTTAGTACGAGTATCATATCAAAGGGAATCATGAATTAATTAACTAAATTCAGCGATTAAAATAAATAAATAAAATGTAATTGTGCGAGATTTGGTTTTTTGGAAATTAAACTAATCCGAAAAGGCATGCAGATAAAATAATGAGTTCTTTCTAATTAATGACATGAGGGAACATGGATTAATTCTGGGGTAATCAGATTTCGGGGCTGATCAGGCTTAATCACATGAAAAGTATTTAATTGAGCAACGTGGTCAATACTAAGTTCTTAACGCTCTCGTGGCGTAGAGTGCAATAATCGGAACCAGACTGATCTCTCATGTGACAAGTATCTAAATTATTGCCAAAACGAGCGAGCATGCGGCCCCTTAATCGTTATTAATCTCTTAGTAATAAATAATTAGGTGTGTGTGAAAGTGTCCTAAAATAAATTAGATCTCTCTTAATTTATTATATGCGTAATTATAAACCTAACTGCAGTTCTAGGTTACAAGAGATATCAATTAAATTACTCAAACACAAATTAAATAAAAATCATTCAATTAATCCATCAAGAAATTAACCCTAGATCATGATTAAACCATTCATCAATCCCTAATTAAAACTACTCACAATTCATAATTGAATCAACAATATAATTGGGAAGAAAAAAATTGATTGTCATTAACTAAAAAGATGGACAAATAATCCTAGGATCTTAAATAACAAAGTGGAAAATTTATAGAATATTCGTCCTAGGCCTCTCTCTAAATATTTTAGATGAATGAATTGTAGTCATTATCACGCTAATTATAACCTTCTCTAAATTTAAGGTGCATATATTTTCTCCAAAGTAGAAAGCTTCTTTCAATTGCTTTAAAAAAAACAAGACAACTTCTTTCAACTTTTTTATGAATTACTAACCAGTATTTTGTTTAGGTTATCCTGCTATAAAGAAACTCCCGGCCACAAAGAAGATGAAGAAGTGTTTTTTCCGAAGCAAGCCAAAGGGAGATGAGGGCTGCTGTTCAACTACGTATTCCCTCCATTCAATATTACTATCCTCCGTTTTTTTAATCGCAACATGTTGAATTTTACATTATTCACATGTTTTACTTTGACTACATTTTACGGTATTATTTTACAAAAAAAAATTGGGATAAGGGTCAGATAGGGCCTCGAACTCGAAAAAAAATGTCAAATAAGGTCATATTTCGGATGCTCTGTCTGGCCGACGTCATTTGGGGCGGTTCCCGATGGAATTTTTTGATGAAATTTTTTGAGCATCTTCCTCATTAAGTCTAGTTTACCCATACCAAATTTCAGCTAAAAACTCAACCGGGAAGGTAGTCAAATGAATTTTTGAAGATAACTGTGAAGTTAAACAACGCCGTACATTTCGGAAAATTATTTGACTACCTTCCCGGTTGAATTTTTAGCTGAAATTTGGTATGGGTAAACTAGACTTAATGAGGAAGATGCTCAAAAAATTTCATCAAAAAATTCCATCGGGAACCGCCCCAAATGGCGTCGGCCAGACAGAGCATCTGAAATATGTCCTTATTTGACATTTTTTTTCGAGTTCGAGGCCCTATCTGACCCTTATCCCAAAAAAATTTAAAAAAAAGATTGTTCAATTCATCTCATTACAAATTTTCAAAATCTGATTTTTAATTATTTTTTACGAATAGAGAATAAGATATATCTACGGTCAAAGACGTGCGTTGTCAAGTGTGAAATATTGACAATTGCAACTAAAAAAGAACGGAGGAATATATAAGAGCGGCCTTATATACTCTCTCATTGAAATTATTAAGTTGTACATTATATATTTTACCAAATTACGCTAAATGTTAGACGGAGTATTAATTTGAATTTGATAAAATTATTAAAATGGAAAATACTAGGAGATTTTCCTTAATATCGCTAAATTGAAGTTAATTTCCGAAGAGTGACTATATGGATACAAATGTGATCAACAACCTAATAGATTTGGAAAAATATGATATTACCCTATGGTGTAATATCAGTAACTATAAAACTTGTCACTATAACCTTCGAAAATAATTTCCGGACCCATATCACCATTAATAATAGAATAAACTGAAAAACAATCACAAGATAACAAACAAAAAGTTCTAGCCCCTGGGTGTGTGTAATAATTTACCCCAAAACCCTATGGTGTTCATTTTTTCTTCAACCATTCTTGGTGTACACATTTTTATACCCATCAGTACACGCATGTGTCTGTGAGAGTTTTTTTTTGTCTGTGAAGCGCGGTCCACAGACATAAGTTGGCTTGTTTTGTCTGTGGAAAATTTCACAGACAAAACAAACCAGCTTTTGTCTGTGAACCGCACTTCACAGACAAAAAAAAACTCTCACAGACACATGCGTGTACTGATGGGTACAAAAACGTGTACAAAAGGAATTTTTCTTTGGGAAAAGGTGCAAATAGGCCCATGTACTAACCAAAAAAGGTCAAATAAGCCCTTATTTAGGAGGCTTTGTCCGGCCGTCTCCATTTGGAGTGGTTCCCGGTGGAATTTTTTGATGAAATTTTTTGAGCATCTTATTCATTAAGTCTAGTTTACTCATACCAAATTTCAGCTAAAAGTTCAATCGGGAAGGCATTCAAATGAATTCTTGAAGATAACTGTGCTTCTAACTGCGCAGTTATTTTCAAGAATTCATTTGAATGTCTTCTCGATTGAAGTTTTAGCTGAAATTTGGTATGAGCAAACTAGACTTGATGAATAAGATGCTCAAAAAATTTCATCAAAAAAATCCACCGGGAACCACCCCAAATGACGACGGCCGGACAGATGCTCCTAAATAAGGGCTTATTTGACCTTTTTTTGTTAGTACATGGGCCTATTTGCACCTTTTCCCTTTTTCTTTTTTCTTACTCTACCCTAAGAATGAAATACTGAAATAGGGGCAAACATTTTAGGCTAAATGCTTTTTTGAAGATAACTGTGAAGTTAAATAGTTCAGTACATTTCGGAAAATCATTTGACTGCCTTCCCGGTTGAATTTTTAGCTGAAATTTGATATGGGTAAACTAGACTTAATGAAGAAGATATTCAAAAAAATTAATCAAAAAATTCCTCCGGAACCGCCCCAATTGACGACGGCCGGGCAGAATTTCCTATATAAGGGCTAATTGAACACTTTAAGTCAATTCAAGGGTCTATTTGACCCTTTAGCCAACATTTTAAGAAACAAGGAAACATGGAAAGATGTAAGGCTAAGATGGTTCTTATCATCGTTTCCCCAATTCCTCACATTTCCCCTTTCCCAAGTTCTTAAAATTCAGACAAAGCCCTAGCAAAAATATTGCAGAGTACTTTGTAAGTAATTATTTTTTCAACTGGGCTTAATATACCAAAAATTGGAGGCCCTCCCTTGAATGAAGTGCACAACACTATCTTAGAGAGATTACACAAATGTGAAATACTAGCAAATAATTCATGTGATTTAATTTGGTGTGTCCTTGTAGGTGTGGGGTATTATGGGCTTTCCTTACTTGTAAGGACTGCTGCTAATCATGACTCCAGCAAGCTAAGTGACCAACCTGCTAGCTGCATCGATCGATCTCCACTGGAAGACAAAGCCGATCGCCACCATGCTATGTTGTAAGGGGTTGTCACCTGGTCGGCCTGGTAGAGTTACATGTATTGAAGGTTTCATTATATCTATTCTAAGGATGTAAAACTTATATCACTATCTCTCTCTCTATAGAGTTGATATATAGTTGGGGAAAATAGCTAAATATTACTAAACATCTGTATTTTCCTAATATATGACTATCTATGTTTTTGAATATGCAAATGACTACAATTATCTTCTAAGACATGTGACACATGAGTAGTTTAAAAATGTATGATTCATTAGTGATAGCAAAAGTCACCTTTTAGTACGTTTTCTTCATTACTCTTCCCTTATTATATATGTACGAAGTGTCACCGTTTAGTACATTTCCCATTTTCCCTTAATTATTAAGGTAGTGATGGCCGATGAATATGAGATAATCGTAACTATGCATATTCAGTTATTCTATAAGTTAGAAACAAAAAGTTGAAGAATAAGTCTTCAACCACATGGCCTCATCAAAGGGATAGAATTTGAGTCATATCTCAACAATCTCTTACTTTAGGTCAAACTCAACAATTAAATCAATCAAGTTCAGGCAATGGTTGAATTAAGCAATAAGAAGAAGCTTTGTGAACATGTCTGACAACAATATTTCTTGCACCTACAACTTCTCATATAGTCATATAAAACGAAAACATACATTAATACTTTGTTTTGGCATGACATGTATTATGCAATCCTAGAGAGATGACACTTTGACTATCACAAAAAAATTGCCTCTAAAGCACCAACTCAAACTCCATAACAAGTAGCTAGTCCTCGTAACCAAGTGCTTCTTTAACACCCTAAAGGCCTAAATTATTTCAAATATTTTTTCTAAGCCAGAGATAATGCAAGTATGCAACAATAGACTGAACGTAACGCAGTTTTTCGGCTAGCTAGTTACACAATTACAGTGTAAAAATATAATCAAATAGAGAATTGGCCATATCGAAATCACCACCATAATTAGAATTAGAATATATCCCTAAAGGCAATAATATTGATAGATCTATCTGGTTTTTTCATCACCAAAATCAAATCCATTATCCATACAAGAAGTATTCTTTAAGTAGCACAAAATCCATTTTACGACATTCCAAGGATGTTTTCTTTTGGACTGAAATTTGCTGGTCTGGTCTGAACTAGTATGATCTGATAAATGTCCGGTCTATGTGTATTTGTGTTGGAAAATTGAGAGTATTTCAAATGAATAAAATATCACTTTTTTTGAGAAGAAATTTTGTCAGAATTTAAAAGACCCTTTTTATCTCATATTATCTAATAGTAATATTATTTTATTACTCAATTTTATAAATTGGATACTTTTATGGTATATTAAAATTATTACTTAATAAATGTTCATTGTGTTCTATCAAATGATAACGGTAATCATTAATTCATCAATTATATCTATTTACTTTAGGAATTATTCAAAACGTTTAGTTTTGTTCTTGGACACTAAACTCTTAAAGTAATAATGCTCAAACATTATGAACTTATCACCTGGGAAGTGGAAACAACACTCGGAGTCTCGTACTAGTATATATTTGTGTGTTCGGCCAGGCTAGCCTTTTTGGCTTGGAAAAAATTATTTTTGAGTTGATTTTTGAGATGAACATCCCCTAAAATATTATAACTCTGGTGGATTAATTTTATTCTACTCTCGTTGTTCTGTTACCGGCTTATGCCGAAGAGCTCGTTTTATCTTGGGGAAAAGTTTTCGCTAGTCGGAAATACTTTCTTGAGGACAGCGTTTACGTGACTCGAGCTATATTATTTTCTAACAATTTTTTGCAGGTTTATCCGGCGAATTTCCCCAACAATCTCAAGAAAGTATTTTGCGTCGGATATGCCTGCACATATGATCTCACGAGGTGTTGTCATTGCACTCATTGGGGCTATGTTATCTCTACATGCGCGCTGCGAATAGGTTGTGATACACCCGCACGGGAAGCCATTTTCAATCGGATAAACGCTCACCAAAGTCTTTTACATATAATGGTTAGTACATCCCTCCAATTTTCTGCTTACAATAAGTCATACTTTAACTCCACTTTTTATGAAAAATGTTATTTGTTTATTTAGTGATAAAACGACAACTATGAAAAACAACAATCCACTAAAATCAAGCTTAAACTTGATTTGTAGTGATGATAATTTTATTGAGATTATTACTCAAAGTTGTAAAACTAATGGTGTGAATGAGTGGGTGGTAGACTTTGGGGCTACCAAACATATTTGTAAAAACAAAAATGCTTTTACCTCCTTTACTATTATAGGAGATGGGTGAAGAGCTTGTGTACCTAGCGGACTCTAAAACCGTTAAGGTGCATGGAAAAGGGAAAGTTCTTCTTAAACTCACTTCGCGGAAAACTTTATCACTAAATGATGTGCTTCATGTGCCCGAGATTCGGACTATTTAGTTTCTGTTTATCTCTTGGGAAAAGTTGGGGTTAAAGTTTCTTTTGGTTGTGATAATTTTGTTATGACCAAAAATGATGTTCTTGTGGGAAATGGCTATTGTAAGAAAGGACTTTATATACATGGCAGATAAACAAAATTTTATCTTATTTTATTTAAAAGGAGAGTTTTTATTTGATAAAATCATTGTGTACAAATAAAGGTTGAGATATAAATTATCTCTCTATAAATTCTAGAAGGGCTGTGCACCTGGTTTTAAAATATTTAAAATTGTAGGGGTGAAATTACCTATCTCGTTGAGTGAAATTGAGCTTTATAATATTTGGCTACTTTTACATAAATTGAAATTGTGTATAGTAGCATATATATGATATTCTTAAATTAAAGAAATAATGTGCTAGTGTGCAATATTTTAACCTATATTATTGTTGATATTAATGTGATCCTTTTTGGAGAATGTGTACACTAAAGGATGCATATTTGATTATTTGTATATACGTTGTTGAAACAAGATTTTTTTTTAAAAAAAAGTGTGTCCTTTGAAATTTGAGCACAAGACCGTTCACCATATAGTGAGTATAATCCATTACAAGGAAATAAAACCTTTAATGATGAACCCTCCAGTGGTAGTGATCCATTAAAAGAAAATTATTCTTTTAATGATGAATATTCTCTTTGAGAAGAAGTAAGAAGCCAAAGATAGAGAAATCTTCTGGAAATGTTTTTTAATTATTCTCTTTATTCAGAAACTATTTAAAAAAAACATTTTTTCTTGGGGCCATATAAGCTTGAAATCAACTCTATTCACATTTTTTTGGTGCAACTGGGGGGGTCATGTGGTTACTGATCAGGAACACAAAGTGTGTAAGTTGATCAAATTTTTATATGAATTGAAACATGCTCCAAAACAATGGAATGGAAAATTTGACGTAGTGTTATTTATTCATGATTTTACCTCAGTAGAAGTAGATAAGTGTGTTTGCACTAAATGTGAAAAGGTGTGTGCATTATTATTTGTTTATATGTGGATAATATGTGATTTTGGGTATGAAAGCCATAAGGAAGGATATGATGATGGTATTATACTATATCTCAAAAGCATCATGCTGGAAAACTACTAAAGAGGTTTGGACATTTCAATGTCATTCCGTGATCGAGTATCCCTTATGACTCTCATATGTACTTTAAAAAAAATAGAGGTGATCTTGAGGCTCAAAATAGCTTTTGCTAATAAGGAGAATTGGACTGCGTTGAGGCGGTTATTGAGATATTTGAGAGGTACCATCAATGATGGTATATTTGATTGAAATTATCCATTGTAAAATATTGATACAACGATGATATATGTTTTATTGAGAATTATCCATTGTACTAGAGTAGTACAATGATGTTATATGAGAATTATCCATTGTACTATAATGATACAATGATGATATTTATTTGATTGAGAATTATCCGATGTGCTAGAGGGTCACATTGATATTATATTTTATTGAGGGTTATCCGTTGTATTTCTGGAATACAACGACGCCATCTGAGTCGACTCGCATGAGACAAATTAAAATTGTGGATATCCATTCACGCTTAAAAGCGGTGCAATGATGTTTGAGAATGGAATTATTTCCATTAATTTTGTGAAGTCAGAAGGAATTAGCTACTCCTTTGACAGAATCCCTAGGACGAAAAATGATAACCGAAACATCGAAGGAAATGGGACTAGTGTCACTTGAAACAAATGGGGATGGGAACCCAACTTGTGTGATTGGAGATCCCATGAAGCAAGTTCAAATGGGTAATAACAAGTCTTCCATTTAGTTCTGCTAGCCTAACTAAAATTGTCCATTTCCATGATGTGAGATATAGGCTAGAAACCGCATTCTTTGAGAGGATGAGCTAATAGCTCTTAATGATTATCATAGCCCTTAACTTAAGGGTGGTGTGAAAAAGCGGTACACACTTGATGGTATCACCTATATGAGTGTGAGGTGGGGCCGCCTCCATGAAGCATGACAAAACTTCTAGAGCACTCATGAACACCAAGCACGCGCATGGCCTTACGGCGCACAACGGCGTAATAACGAGAAATTGTGCGGAATGAGACACGACCGTTAAGACCCTGATTTACCAATAGTAGCTTGTTGGTTTCAAGAAACTATAGGTTTCACCATAAGCTCAGTTTATTAAGACTTAATCGTCTCGGTTTGGTTCAAGTCTACGGACACCAGATTTAAAGTCTCATTCTTTTAATCCAGTAGAAATTTTTCTAAAATATTCATTTGAAATATGTGGGGGATTGTTGGAAAATTGAGAGTATTTCAAATGAATAAAATATCACTTTTTTTGAGAAGAAATTTTGTCAGAATTTAAAAGACCCTTTTTATCTCATATTATCTAATAGTAATATTATTTTATTACTCAATTTTATAAATTGGATACTTTTATGGTATATTAAAATTATTACTTAATAAATGTTCATTGTGTTCTATCAAATGATAACGGTAATCATTAATTCATCAATTATATCTATTTACTTTAGGAATTATTCAAAACGTTTAGTTTTGTTCTTGGACACTAAACTCTTAAAGTAATAATGCTCAAACATTATGAACTTATCACCTGGGAAGTGGAAACGTAACAACACTCGGAGTCTCGTACTAGTATATATTTGTGTGTTCGGCCAGGCTAGCCTTTTTGGCTTGGAAAAAATTATTTTTGAGTTGATTTTTGAGATGAACATCCCCTAAAATATTATAACTCTGCTGGATTAATTTTATTCTACTCTCGTTGTTCTGTTACCGGCTTATGCCGAAGAGCTCGTTTTATCTTGGGGAAAGGTTTTCGCTAGTCGGAAATACTTTCTTGAGGACAGCGTTTACGTGACTCGAGCTATATTATTTTCTAACGATTTTTTGCAGGTTTATCCGGCGAATTTCCCCAACAATTTGTACATATGTACTAACTCATGCACCATTGCCGTAGGAAAGAAAAAAAAAATCACCATGCTAATAACATAAGCCAACTAGATGTCATGCACCCAGCTTCCACAAGACTATCAAATGCACCGGCGTAAGACAGCTTTTTCCGTGTAGGCAGTATGTATATCAACATCAAACTTAGAGCACAATTCAAATGATAGTTTAAAATGGGCACTAATTGTCTAATTGTAGTATTCACGGGTTTACAATTTAACATATTAAACTGTTTCAGATCATTCTCAATTAGAAGAGTGATCTTGTATCATCTTTTCCCCTCTTTTTCTTTCTCCTTTTTATATATATATACTTTTATCCTTATATATAAATATTACTTTATTCTTTGTATTTTATCTTTTATATGTATATTCATCTCTTTTATATTATCTTTTTTTATAATAGCTTATCTTTATTTTCTTTCTTTTCCTTTTGGTGATATCATGTATCGATTCATGTTAGCCGACCCCAATATCATTTGGGACTAAGGCTTGGATGTTGTTGTTATTGTAATATTGTATCATTCTCAATTGGACTATTAATTTCTCTCGCTGTATATTTTTCTTAAAACTTCAATGTTAAACTCTTACGCTTGTAGCCCATGTTTCCAATCTATCATTCTCAACCATCCCAAATGATTAGTCTCGTGGAATCATACTACATCAAAGTGATACAAAATAGGGGAAAATAATTAAAATACCCCCAAACTTTGAATGGGTGTGAGATAAGTACCCCAAACTTACATATGTAATTTAAATACCCTAAACTTTATATAAAAAGTTATTTTAGCACCATAGGCATATATTATTTTATTCAAAAATGTTAATTTTTTATGATAATTTCATAATTTAAAATATTTTAGCATTCATGAAGATACAATTAACATTCTAAACTTCCATTGTAAAATAAATATTACTACCCCCACTCTATATAATTGCAACGTTTTGAATTTGCTAATTTAAATTATGCAATTAAAATCATAAATTTACATTTTTGAAAAACATGATACATGGCCATGGTATTAAAATAACTTTTTATATAAAGTTTGGGGTATTTAAATTACATATGAAAGTTTGAGGTGTTTATCTCACACATCTTCAAAGTTTGGGGTATTTTAATTATTTTTCCCTACAAAATAATCTTAATTTTACAAATTCAATATAAAAAAACACAAATCTAATTTTTTATGAATGTTTGCCACTTAACTTGTCTCAACTTTAAAAGAAACGGAGTATCATTTTATCCGGACAAAAAGAATAATGAGCAAGTGTAGAGCCCATTCCATTTCAAACAGGCATACATTGCTTTATATGAATGTTGCAGGCTATATATAATGTTAATATATCTCAGTTCAAAGCATAATATATTAATATTTATTCAGTACAACATTCCAATTCATTTATAGTCTGGGTAAAGAATATATATATGTAATACGCTGGAAATTTGGCAACCAACTACATTCTGAAAGTGAGACGAAACTGGAAGACAAGGTGCACTGTTAAATAAGCTGTATGAAGTCTCTTGGGAGGAAACCTGGTCTATCTTAGGCACCACCTACCCTATCACGAGGAATTAGGCGCAATTCAGATCCATGTTTGAGGAAAACGTTTCCTGAAATCCATACGAATTCAAAAGAATTAGGGAATGAAAGAAGGATCAATGCAACATATTTGCATGATCAAATTTTGATCATGCAAATGATATTTATGTGGCAAAGCATAGAAACAATTTTTGACCATTACGATAGCAAGGAGATACTTCACATAGGGTTTGCTTGGCTCAAGGAATACATGAAGGAAGAAAGGAGTGATTGATATTTATTTATTAAAATATTTCCACTTTTCGATGCTTGTCAATAAAGTGAAGAAAAATACAAAAAGGACTATATAGAAATATATTATGCAAGTGATAATAAAAGATGTTTCTAGTCTAAAACTTACAAAAAGAGATGAACTAATAAAATAAAAAATCAATCTTCCCCTTCCCTCTGAAATCTCCGAATCAAACAAGCCCCTAAGATCTGGCAAACATAAATATCATCTATGTTCTCCAACCACTGCTTAGTATAAAAAATTCATATCTAATAGTGGGGAAAACTGTCAAATAGGTCATCGAACTTTCATAAAAAAAAGTCAATTAAGTCCTTCTATAGGAGACTCTTTCCGGTCGTCGCGCTTTGGAGCGGTTCCTGGTGGAATTTTTTGATGAAATTTTTTGAGCATCTTATTCATCAAGTTTAGTTTACTCATACCAAATTTCAGCTAAAAATTAAATCGGGAGCAAATTCAAATTAATTCGAGAACGCAAAAATGCGCAGTTATCTTCAAGAATTAATTTGAATGTGTTCCCGATTGAATTTTTAGCTGAAATTTGGTATGAGTAAACTAGACTTGGTGAATAAGATGCTCAAAAAAATTCATCAAAAAATTCCACCGGGAACTACCCCAAATCGAGACGGCCGGACAGAACCTCCTATAGAAGGACTTAATTGAGCTTTTTATGAAAGTTCGAGGACCTATTTGACAGTTTTCCCCTAATAGTGGCACTACGTTGAAGGAATACAAATACCTAACACACACTCAAAAGTTAATCTCTAACCCAATTGCCTCCAATAGTCGCACTCCCACTTCCATGAACTTTTATCTAGCAAATAGCCCTTGTCTATGTCTACTTCATTATACTATGTACTACACTACTATTACTACTACCACGGTCTATAATTCAATAATAAGATCCCACAACACAAAAAACTGGAGATGCAATCATGACCACTTAAAGTTCTTAAACCTTAGCCACAAAGACAAAAAAAAAGTCCAATCTCCCACCAGTATAGTCGTGGGATAAGAGCATCACCAATGGATCACTGTTAACATGAAATAAATTATGACACATGTCGATCCCTGAATGGAATAGTCATACACGTCATTTAACAGAGGTATGGCGTGACAGTGAAACTAAAAAAATACGTCCAACGCTTCAGAGAGGAAAAAGGTGAATGGTGGGAGTTATCACTTCCCCACTACTTGAACATACGGAGTACATGTCATGATGGAATTGTTTGGGCGGCAGATAATTTCATGGGTGGGAGATTTTAAGAATTTCTGCGGTATTTTCCCTTCACATGTGCCGACTCGGCATGTCGAAGGCAATGTTAAAATAAGACAGTGATGTTCACGCTGTTTACATTAATTATTAACATGTCAGCATTACATTAGCAATGACATGCTACACTGGAGATGAATATATATACGAAGTGTAAGACAATGATGACGGGGCAGTTTTTTTTAATGTCAACAACAGCCCATTGGTGATGCTATAATACCTTTACACAATATCAGACAAGACTTAAGAGCTATTAAATAGATTAACATACATTGCCCCTAACCATGGAAAATAACTAACTTTTAGTTTAGCACAAATAAACTTTCTTTTTCTTATGAACCTATCACTGAAGAGCATCATCATTTCAAATTTGTTATATGTATGTTATGACTTATGCGGAAAGTCATAGTAGAAACTTCAGAAGTGTGCTAATTAACAACATATGGATAACCAGAAAATAGACAGTTGAAAGTTTGAAACAGAACATTCTAATATTATCAAATTTTGTAGGAACTGGATTTGGAACTTACTACAATAACTCATTAGCTAAGAAGTATAAAAATAACAAAACAAAGTGCACAGATCAGATGATCATCCACAATTTGCTCCCATTCTGCCTATGGAAAAATAATTACTAAAAAAACAAAAGTGAAACAGCTGTTATAGATACTCTTATCCTCTTATACCAAATGAGTTCTTTTCTTTCATATCTTCTGCTGTCAACTGTCAAGGTTCCATTATTCACAGGGCACAATGCAATAAATAAAAAGTAATTTCATATTCAAGAGATACTTAAAGTTAAAAAGGTTGTAATTTTTCAAAAATTAAAGTTACCTGCACTCTGTTGGGGGTTTATTCCAACTCCATCTGACAAAGAAATCCAGAAGGATCACGTCAACTTTCATTAACAAGCACAAAAAAAAAACATAACAAAAACATATGCATAATATTTTGTTAACGGGCTAATAACAGGAAGTAGTAAACACAATTTGTCTACCCATTTCAAATGGGCAGAAGAAACAAATACACCTTTGAACTAATTGTTAAAGGATATTTATACCACTCAACTTTCTTTTGGAAGGTTACACAGAGAAATTGTAAAATAGAAACAAAATATGCCTTTATGTAGAAATAGTTGGGGGTATCTCTCATATGTACTTCAAGTCTATAAATGTTCTCTTAAGTTCTTACATACTCCGTATATTCCAAGAAAATATTTGTACCAATTTTACAATTTTTGAGTTTAATTGTTCTAGGAGAAGGTTGAGGAGTAATATTTTTTATATTTTCAATTGGTATTTATTCAACGGACAAAAAGAAAACTACATGATTTCCAGAAACTCATAGACAATTTTAGAAACCAATAAGCTAAACATAAAAACGTTTCAAAGCAATCCCTTTATACAACCACCGTCCGCGATAAGATCTGATATTTTCTCTTAAGTAAAAAAGAACACGTATATGAACTTTGAATGTACGCTGTTTACGTCCAAACGAAAAATCAAATACCATTAGTGATGATCGCGCTGGTTTGGGGAGGGACCTTGAATTCCTCGGCGGCGTACTTGAGAACGGCGGTGAAGGGAGCGGCCTCCGGGACGCTAAAACTGATGTAGAGAAGAACGACGGTAATTTGGAAAGGAAATTGCAAGGATTGACAAAATAAAATTCGTCACGAAAAATAAAAGGAGCAAGAGTGGTGATACGCACACTTTGAAGGGCAACTTTGGATCGGAAGTGAGTATAACCTTGAATGAAACCTTGCCTCCTCCATCCCCCATGTCTACTTCTACTTCGAGTGGATTACAGATTTGCAAATTTGACAATGGAAGCTCTGCAACTTATTTCATCCGTCTGAAAATTTTCTATGTGAGACTACTGGACTGGGCTAAGGTTTGGGTTCAAAAGCCCGCTCCCTATTTTGAGCGTATGAAGTGACTCTAAACTCAATCGAGTCCAACAGCTCGAAAATCTTATGCAACTAAATTCTTGTTTTCCGTTTATCAATGTGTATTTTGATAGTCATTATAGTTAAGGGGATGTTTGAATCTGATTCTCAAAACTGATTCTGCTCCTTCAGGGAGCAGAAGCAGAAGCTCGAGTGTTTGGGTGAAATTCCAAAACCACTTATGGTGACCTAATTTACTCCCAGAATCAATTTTTTTAGAAGTTGGGGGGTATCAGTTTCTGAAAACTGATTCTGATTCTGCTTCTGATTTAAAAAAGAAGCAGAAGCAGAATCAGTTCCAAACACCCCCTAAATGTTGTATGGTCATGTTTGGTATGATGTAATGCAATGAAATGGAATGAAGTGCGTAATGCGATACAAAATGCAATGTAATGGAATGAAATCTCTATTCCAATACTATGTTTGGTTACTTAAGTAATAACAACTTTGAAACGTAATTACCATTATTAATTACGTTTGTTTATCTACTTGTAGAATTAGACAATGTAATCAATTGTTTTGCAATTTAAAGTTATCGTCACTGATACATTGAAATTTGGATTATGATTTTAATTAATATATTTGTATATAATTTATAAATTTATACTTTTATGTAAGTATGAAATTACTTTGATATAATTTTATTAAGTGTTTGAGTATATTTGGAAGATAATTGTTTTTTAGAAATAATGTTTCACAAAATTTAAGGAAATATTAAATGTATCTCTTTAACCTATTTTGATTTTAAAAATGCAAAAGAAAGAGGCCCATTTAAAAATGGGAAAATGGAAACTAATAATCCAACCTTTTAGCGGTCTTCTTTTAATAGTCCCACCTTTGCGTTATTCATTAATGATCCAACATTTGCACCTCATCTTCATTCATTGGTCTCCGACCGGTTGATGACCTGCTATTCCGAGTTATTTTCTTATCTTTTCAAACTATTATACCATAAATTCCACCTTTCACAAAGATAATAGTTTGAAAAGATAGGAAAATAACTCGGAATAACAGGTCATCAACCGGTCGGGGGCCAGTGAATGAAAATGAGATGCAAATGTTGGATTATTCATGAATAACGCAAAGGTGGGACTATTAAAAGAAGACCGCTAAAAGGTTGGATTATTAGTTTCCATTTTCCCTATAAAAATCAATATGAATGAATTGTGAAATACATACGTGAACTACTTACGTATGAAGCTTAGCATAACTAGATGTGCACACTGCACGGGAATAGTCCGTCTGCGTAATCGCTAATGCAGGATGTGAGCCCTAAACTTTAATACACACTTTTTTAAAAGAAAGTTCCCGAAATAGGACTAAAATGTTTAAAAATTCTAAAATAGGACTGTCATCTTTTTATTCCCTAAATAGGAGCAATTACTGCCAAGTTTGGAAAATACTGTCATGTTTGAATTCTGTTACTTCCAAAACATAACAGTAATTAGTCCTATTTTGGGAATAAAAGCATGACAGTCCTATTTTGGAATTTTCAAACTCTTTTAGTCCTATTTTGGGTAATATCTCTTTTTTGGATGTAAAGCTTATTACACATGTAAACGTAATGGATTCCACATATGCAATGCAAATTACATTGCGGTTTAAACTAAAATAACAAACCAACCATCGTAATCGAATCAATACGTAATGCTCATTACATTACGTGGTTGATTACGTCATACCAAACATGGCCTATGAGTAAAAAAAATTAAAAATCAAATTAAGAAAATATGTCATGAAATGAATTCTCTTGCGTGTAGTTTTATGCTTTTACAGCCAAAAATGAAAACCAAGCTGAAATATGATTATTACATTTTTGTGTTTATATGCGATTGGATTTCATAATCTTTAACTCTATATATACGGAGTAAGAGATATGGAAAAACAATTAGTTTGAACAAACATAGATAAAAGTGTTGTTGAGTACATACAAAAAAACTCACATAGTATTTCCCAATGGATTTTGCTAGGTGTACACAAAGTGTGTACACCTTTGGCACCCCATATAAATATCTCCCATTTTTTTTACCTCACTTCCTTTCCAAATCTTTACCCATCCTTTTGTCTTCCACCCATCCAAAATCCCGCCCCAGACTCCCGCACCCACACCCCACCTTCGAACCGCCCCAGACTCCCGCACCCACACTTCCATCCCTCGGCCTCGACTTCCTAACCGGACAAGAAGCCCCAGACGTCCGTCGTTGCTACGTGGGAGAAAGAAGGGCGAGAGTGCTCTGCCGGACTGAACCTTCCCATCCATCTGCTCTGCCGGACAAGAAGCGACCTCAGTTTCACTCAAAGTGGACGAAGGGCTTGCGCTGCTCTGCTCCAACTTCAAGGGACAACAAAGAGAACAGCCAGAAATCAGTTGATTTCATATTTGAGGAGTTTAAAGATCCATTCAAATTAGTGAGTGTTTAAAGTTTTAAGCTATGGTGCGAACTAGTTTGACAAATCTTGTTGAAAGGTAATATTTTCATCCTTGTGTAGTACTCACCTTAGCAAAATTGATTTAATTTAATTAAACAAGACCTAATTTTGTTTCTGTCATTTAAGAGTTGTTTGAGATGTTGTTTGTGTGTTGTGAGATGTCTGTCATTTCTTTTGAATTTTCTGTAAAAAGTTCATAAATGTCTGTGATGTTTTAACTAGATGTCTGTCATTCATATTTCTTTGTCTGTCATTTGTTTTGAGTTGTCTGTACTTGTTTGAGTTGTCTGTAAAACCTTTACAAATGTCTGTGATGTTTTAAGCAGATGTCTGTCATTCATATTTCTTTGTATGTCATTTGTTTTGAGTCGTCTGTATTAGTTTGAGTTGTCTGTAAGGAGTTTATAAATGTATGCAATGTTATAAATAGATGTCTGTCATTCATATTTCCTTGTTTGTGTGTCATCTGTTTTGAGTTGTCTGTAAGAACTTTATAATTTTTTTATGTTATAAATAGATGTCTGTCATTCATATTTGCTTGTCGGTCATTTGTTCTGACTCGTCTATAAGGAATTTATAAATGTCTGTGATGTTATACATAGATGTCTGTCGTTCATATTGAATTGTCTGTCATTTGCCAGGAGGGCCAAATTGGTGACAGGGCAACATGTATCATATCAAACATTGTGCATGAAGTAAGTGTTATTGTGTTTCCCACTTTAGAACATGTTTCCTCTTTCTTTGGATACTTTAGTCCATACATGGAGTTGGTCAGACAACTGTGTGCATTGTGTAGTAGCATACATTGAAATTTATTTTGAATAAAGGAGAGTCTTCAGGCTAAAAGAATCATATTAATTCAATATTATTGTGCATTACATTTATTGTCTGTGTTAGTCTTCTAATTGTCTGTCTGGGATATTTTTGTCTGTCTACAGGTCTGGTGAATGTGGCGTGATGGTCCTAGTTTTTGCAGAGCAGCTACTCCTCGAAAGTTCATTGGTTCCTGCTTGCGCCTATGGCAACATGTCCAACAAAAGACTTGACTATGGTATTCAGCTTTGGCGGTTGAAGAAGGAAGAAGCGTAGAGTGTTGTAGAAATCAGTTTTATTTCTAATTGTGGTTTGAACATGTTGGAAGCTAAAAACAGAGAAGACAAAACGTTTAACCACTCTCTGTTTTTTCTACTTCAACACTCTCTGTTTTTAGCAAACATTACATTAACAATTAATCACTTATTTATGTGGATATTTTGTCTCTCTGTGAATCTTTCGTTTTGTCTGTGTGTGTACTATTTTACGTTTAACATACATGTATTGTCGGTGTTTTGCTCGACACATTAAGTCTGTCTGGTTATGTTTATTGTCTGTGTACGTATGTGCATTGTCTGTCTATAATTTGAAGCAAACTAACGTTGATAATTCATAAGAAACTAACCTTTGCATCCAACCCGTTATCATTCACAAACATTACGTTACTACGGGATAATAATGTTCAATTCACAAAATATAGTACATGATAATTCACTGCCACAAAACACAATTCATGCTGCCAGAGTCCAGACAGACAATTGCTTCTGCCAGACAGACAAATATTGTTTATTAGACAAAACTCCTTTGCCAAAACCAAATACGAAACGTCTGGCATTCACAAATATTGTCTGTTACACATAACTCTTTTGCTCGGACCAGACACGAAATGTCTGATACATACAAATATTGTTTGTCCGACCTAACTCTTTTACCAACCCAGACACAACTCTAATGCCAAAAAGTCAAGCATGAATTGTCTGGCACACATAAATATTGTCTGTTAGACAGAACTATAATACATTATATGTAAAATACATTATCACCATATTGGTCATCTGAATCTTCACCATGTGAATCTTGTCCACATTCTCCCAACACTATCCGAGTATACTAGCAAGTCATTTCCATGATCACCACTTTGACGCTCTTCAAACGTGTGACACATAGGCTCCTCCATCTCGTGACCATGTGAATTTGAGGTCTTTATTGCCCATCTTAATAACCTGATTTAAAAGTTTCAGTCTTCACTACTAGAGAAGAGATTAATCCTACCGGAAGGAGTACACTCCTGTGCAAGTCCATAATGAAGTAATATAAAATGGTATATTATCATAATGAAATAACAAAGAGAAGAATGACAGGCTTCATAAATCCACAAGGTGACCTCCACTTATGCTTACCAAACATCAATATTTCTATTTTATTCCACATAGAAATAATTGTATGTGCAACCCAAAAAATGTTCTTTCATCAAATACAATATATGCAATCCCACTCCAACTTCAAACCACACAAAAATGCAATGAGAGTTCTTTTTCTAACTACAAACATTCACATTCATACTGAGTATAATACCAATTGTAGAAATACTTCATAGCACAATGTTTTATGCACCGGACATTACAAGACCGGAATGTCAATAAGCCATAGAATACCTAGTATAGCCCTAATGCTTAAAAACCACTAATGTTTGAATTTTAATACTGTTGTTATATATTATACATCGTGACATAAAGGAGACTATAACAGTGAACAATATTCCAGAGCCATGAACCCATATCTACTTTATATGTTTTTTTGCATTTGCATATGCATTCGGAGTAAGGTATATTTCAAAAGAATCCAAGAGGACTACTCAAATAGTCAGGTATGAGTATGTGTGTGTTCCCCCTTTTCTTAAAACAAAAACTGTTTAGTGTAAAAAATACAAGATAATAGAAGAGAGCATGCCTAAAAGCAAAAGAAACTAGCAAGTCCAGGGAACATAATGTCTCCAGACTCCAAACCTAATCATATCAATGGAGTAACTTTCTAGATACAACCCGCATGTTGAACTTCAACCTCAAAGGAACCCATTTGTAACTCTTTCTTGATCAAATCCAACAAAGGAGCCAATTTGTAACTCTTTTGCTATAAAAACCTAATTTGGCTAAGGTTTAACACTAAATTTCAAAATACAAATAGCAAATTTACAACAATAAAACAGTAAAGTAGTTAAAAAAAACACTACTATACCTATTTTGAATTGGAAAAGTATAAAACAAAATCTTAAAGTCATCAAACATAGTATCACATAAACATAAAATTCATTGAATCATTTCAACAAACATGTTATGGGCATAGTGATAACATGGTATATTTGGATAAAAATTTCAACAATAATCATCACAAATTTATCTCAATGACATAAAATAATCAAACATTCAACATTACTACAAATATAACACATGAAGTAAAAAAAATTGAAAGAAAAACGAAATAAGGAAGAAGGGGACATACTGGATGGGACGGGTACAGACCAGAGAGATAGAAGAGAGGGATGAGGCATTCGGTCACCAGACCTTCACTCCCTGTACACTTGATCTTCACCGGACCGATTATGGCGTTTCAATCGCATTAGGGCTTTGAGGGGTTAGATGAGGGAAGAAAAAAGAAACAACCCAAACGAGAAACAGTGAGAAGTAAAAGAAATGGGGTGTTTTTATATTATGATTTAGACCTCCATGAAAGGAGAGAGCTAGAGCTTTTGAAATGAAGAAGAGAAGAAAAATGGGGCTGAAACGAAAAAAGAGGTAGAAGGGGATAGCGGAAGATGGAAGAGAAACGGGAGAGAAGACTGGAGTAAAAGATGGTAAAAATAGGGTGCCTTTTATATGGTGTGTCAATGGTGTACACATTTTGTGTACACCTAGCATATCTCATTTCCCAATAGTATTTCTCATGAAAAATGCTAAAGGTATCCCAATTGGTACCCCCAATTTTTACCCCCACCCTATTTTTGTGGCTCACAAAAGCACCTCATTAAAGTGGGGCAATTCATTTATTGATGTGGGCTTTTGTGAGCCACAAAAATAGGTTGGGGTACAAATTGGGGTATCAATTGGGGTACCTATAGCAAGGTTGGTTTAGTTGATTTCTCATAGCTTTGTCTCTCCATCCGAATTCCTAACCGTACCTTTTCTATATAACTATATTTCACTCCCTTTTTTACACGTAGCATTTTTATTTCTATAGGATTATCCAAATTCCAAATGGACCACACTCACTAAACGTACCTATCTTTGTTTTATAACTAGTATCACAAGAGTACTCCTAAAGGGGGACATGTGTTGTGAACAAAAAATTAAAATCAACGGGGTAAACCGTTGCCCAGATAATCAACGATAAAAATACCGTTGCCGAGATGCAAAAGGCTAAAACCAATTTTATTCCAAGATGAGCCAGAATGAATCATAGCAAGGGGTTTAAATACCCATCTACTTATTCTCAAACTAGGAAACAAAATCCTAGAAATCCCAATCAACTCCAACTAGGAAACAGAATAATAAAGATCCTAATCAACTTCAAATAGGAAACAAATAATAGAAATCATATGTTAGGCCCCTCAGACTTTGATGAAATATAGTTTTGATGATGCCATCCTCCCTTGGTGTTTAGAGTTTCTATTCAATATTGCATGATCATAGTGTGAACTGAAGTATGGTCCAAAATTAGAGAAAAGTACTCATCGTACAATACAACAAAAGGAAAGGAAGAAGAAAGTACGAAAGAGGAAAAATTCAAAAGAAAGGTGACAAAAATTGTAATGTACAAATTGTGTCACAAAATAAATATACTGGAAATATAAAATGCAATAAGGTAAAACCCTACCTTTCAAGGATATTCAAATCCAATCAGTATATTTATTTTTGTTACAGGATTATTCTTGTCACTAGTAAAATTGTGACCAATCTTACATGTACACCCTGTACCAAATTAATTATACTGGACATATAAAATGCAATAAGGTAAATCTTTCTTTACCTTAAAAAGGATATTTAAAATCCTACCAGTACAAATTAATTTGACACACAAGGATCAGAGTCACAAATTTACTTGGTAAGCTGTATAATCACGAGACACTCTAGAATAGCATGAGAAGACAAAAACCCACTAGCTGGTGAATAGTGCGTGAAAGGCCTAAGGAATGGGTTTACATTTCCTACAAAGCAAGTTGATCCAATTGCGTCTGAAGATAAGCTGCTCCAACACAAGAAGACAAGAGTACAAGATGCCTCAACGACAAAGATTAAATCCTCTCAACCAACGGAGGAGATTAATCAACCAGAGATGCCTATAAATTCAGGCATAAGCATGAGAAGAAAAACAAGCTCCTGAGTTCACTAAGCAGAGAAATCATACTACACAAAGAAGATATCTAGCAAAAGAGAAAATGTTCATCAAATTCTGCTCCCTGCTTAGACTCATGCTTCACTAAACTCTCTAGACAGAAATCCTCATTGATACACTCAGAAAGTTTAGTTTTTAGTTGGAGGCTAGAAATCTGTTTCATATTGAAACTGTTGTAAACACTTATAAGGATAGCGTCATCTAAGTCCTTAAGTGTGGTAGAATAGGATAGAGTACCTTTTGATCCCCACTGGATCAATTGAGAAAAACCTAAAAGATTGAGTAGCTTGGAGTGGTGTGTACTCCTGGTGAAACACCTTGAAGTCTGAGCAAGTTGGTAATAACAGCCAGACGGTCACTAATTGTATTGGGCTGAATACTTTAGTGGAAATCCATCTGAAAGAGGATGGGACTGGATGTAGGAGGATTACACCACCTCTGAACCAGGATACATCTTGTGTCAATCTATTTTCTCTGATCCAAAATCATCAGATGACCTTACTTAAGGGTCTCTGATCCAAGATCATCAGAGGACCTCTCTTAAGGGTCTCTGATCCAAGATCATCAGAGGACCTCACTTAAGGGTCTCTGATCCAAGATCATCAGAGGACCTCATTTAAGGGTCTCTGACTCGAGGTCATCAGAGGACCTCACTGAAGGGTCTCTGATCCAAAATCATCAGAGGACCTCACTAAAGGGTCAAAACCAAATCATCAGAGGACCTCACTAAAAGATCTTCAAATCAAAGCTTCCACTAGACATTTCTGTCACCCAAGATAAGTTGTCAAAAACACTTCTTCCTTCATATCTTCTCATAAGAAAGTTATCATTCACAGTTTGATAGAGGTTATGACTTCCGCTGCGATCCTAAATCTCCCAAAAGATTTCTGATCATCATACCTATGAGGGGAACTCTTTAAAAGTTCAAAAAGCTTTGAAAGTCTATTCACCCCCCCCCCCCCCCCCCCCTCTAGACTTTCACCTCTATCAGGGACCATCATCATAATTAACTCCTAATAGGAAACAAATATTATAGAAAAATAGAAAGCATATAGAGAAAAATGTTAAATATAAAAACTATAAATTAAGATAACCTTGCATTTTCAAAAATCAATTAGTTACCTCCTATGTTTTGACCATTCTCACGTTCATATTTGTTAAATTAAATTTAATAAACCTCTTAAATTCAATGTAAGTTGTATATAAAATCAATTTTTTAAATATGATACAATTTATTATCATAATTATAAGTCAATGTTGATGATCATTATAAGTCATGGGATACATAAAAAGAATTGTTTATAAAATGTTCTGTGTTATCAAAATTCTAGGCACTTCCTCATTATGAATATAAAAGTCTTATTTGTAATTCATTCAGTTGAATTAATCACAATGACATTTCATTCGTGTGTAGCAAAGAAAATACAAAGACATTTTTTTTTATCATTCCATGACCTAAAAGATAGATTTAGTATCAATAAGGGACGTAAAAGACAAAATGTGTGATGATTATTCCAATTATTCCATGATCTGAATAATTGAAAACTATCAATCTAAGACCTAAAATATCGTAGATTTTAATTTAGGGAAAACTCTCAAATAAGCCCCTGTATTATACCGAAATAATCGATTAGGCCCTCGTACTTTACAAACACTCAATTAAACCCTCGAACTATCAAAAAACATTCAATTAAGCCCTTTCAGTCGGTAAGTAACCGATTGCCCGGTTAAATGTAACCCGTTTCCCGGCAGCCGCCGTTGCGGGGGTTCGAGCACATTGTCGCCGTCGTCACCGTTTAACCGAGTAACCAGTTACTTACCGACCGAAAGGGCTTAATTGAACCTTTTTTAATAGTTCGAGGACTTAATTGAGTGTTTGTAAAGTACGAGGGCCTAATCGACTTTTTCGGCATAGTACGAGGGCTTATTTGATAGTTTTCCCTTTAATTTATTTAAAAAATTTATTAACTTTGTTACTAATTTGTGATGATTTTATCTTCACAAAAGTTTTTTTTGAATGTAAAAAGTTTATTAGTTTTATAAGATTAAATGATATTTAATTTTTTTAAATAAAAATATTAAAAATCCATGATATTTTTATATTTTACTCATGAGTATTTTCTCTTAATTCCTCTCAATAATATTTATTCCACGATGGAGTAGCTAAGTAGAAAAATAACAATCAACTACAATGACTTGTAATTATGATAATAATTTGTGTTTTACCATAAAAACTAATTTTATAGACATTTTTCATTGAATTTAAGAATTATATTAAATTCAAATTTAACAAATATTAACGTGAGGAGACAAATAATGAGAAATTGAGAATGATCCAAACTCAAGGAGTAACTAATTGATTTTTGAAAATGCACGGTTGCATTAATAATTATGACATAACCTCAGGGGGTTAATAGTAGATTTCCCTAAATAAAAATAGCATATCACCACAAAGTGTATGTCGATATTATCGAGAAAGCGGCTCAGCTTAGCTCGTCGCCAACTCATTCTCATGTATGGGTGGTTTAGATTTCGAACTCCAAGAACTCAAGAAGGCAATTCCAAACTTGTTTATCTCAGACCCTCTAGACCCCCTTGCCCAACATCTCCTCGGATTAAAAAAACCATAAAATCACCACATGGATGAGATAGTAAAAAAATTACATAAAATTTATATAATGTAACTAAACAAAATTTATAGGGATATTGATGCATATGTTTTAACATGGAGGAATATCAATAACAAATTAAAGTAGTGATAGCATGATGTATAAGAGCTCATATAAATAATAGTCTAATGAACCCATGTACACCACTCATGACTCACCAAACGTGTGGTAATAACAGTCTCATTGTCCACATTTTTAATATAAGCTTGCATGTAATTTTATTTCCTTTTCATTTCCAAATTTTTAAGTCTCGTTGTGAATGATATTCATTGATCTTTATATTCAAGACCATATTTCAAATAAGAATCTCCTCTTTCAGATTTAGAATTTTAACTTCATAGTTTCAATCATCAGTACGAAGTACAAACACATCTGTTCACACAATATACATTGTTTTTTATATATTTCAGTTCAAAAAATTCCTTAAATGTAAGTATGTTGATTTATATATTGGAACTTTTTTATATTTTTTAATTTTAGATTTCAGTAATATTTGAAGATGTACCATGAGTCTCAGAGTCTATGACAGTATGACACTGTTGCTAGACGAAGGCCCAAACATATATTACCCACTTTGATACATTTAAACCCCAGCCCAATCCTCAAATTAAATGAGACTCCAAAGGATTTCGACAATAGTAGAATCAGAATAATTCCCAATTTAAATAATTGACCACTAAAAGAGTTAGTAATTATCCTAAATAAGACTAAATATAAACATAATTAGGACTAAAACTTTAATCTTTCCCAAATAAGACTAAACATTAATTTTTTATCCGTAATTCTCTTATGTACTCTAATTAATTCATTGCCCCCTGCCTAGTAAAACTTTAAAACATATGCATCGATATCCCTATAAATTTTGTTTAGTTACATTATATAAATTTTATGTAATTTTTTCACTATCTCGTCCATGTGGTGATTTTATGGTTTTTTAATCCGGGGAGATGTTGAGAAAGGGGGTCTAGAGGGTCTGAGGTAAACAAGTTTGGAACTGCCTTCTTGGAGTTCGAAATCTAAACCATCCATACAGGAGAATGACTAAATAGGACTTTAAAGTCATCAAACTATTAAAGTTAAAAATTATTAAAAAATTAGCTAGCTTCTATTGACTTTGCCAAAAGATATACTCCCTCCGTCCATTAAAACTTTACCAACTTTCTTTTTTTTGTTGTAAAGAATTTGTGATTTCAATAAATTTTCTTCTCTGATCTACACAATCCTCAGTCACACATTTTTTACTTTATTATCCTTGTGCCGGTCAAACTTGACTAATTTGGCCAAGTTTTAAGGGACGGAGGAAGTATTAAGTGGATTAATTACTACCTCTGTTCTTAAATAAATGGAACAATACACTTTTCATGTTTGTCAATACAAAACTTTGATTATTAGTATATCTAATTCTCTATTAGTAAAAAAAATTAAAACATCAGATTTTGAAATTTTGCAATGTGACAAATTAAATTTAACAATATTTCTTAGAAAAAATTAGCAACACAATTATAAAAACTACGTAAAATATTGTCAAAGTAGAATATGTGAATAATATAAAATTCAACATGTTGCATTTATTTAGGAATGAAGGTAATATGTATTTAATAAAGCCGATCAATAAATTTTGTAATGTTAGGCCAAAGCTTTCATCACGACAAATGTAATTTGCATACAAATTCACCATCTCCCTCTTAAAGTTAAAGTTAATAAAAATTAGCTTCTATTGACTATGCCATAAAAATATATTAAGTGGCTTAATTATGTATTTAATAATGGGGAAATACTTGAGTAAGACTAAAACAATGCTCATGTAAGCAAATAGGACTCCCGTATGTTTTTAACCTAAATAGGACTACAAATTTGACAGAAGGACAATTTTGCCCTTCTTTAAAAAGGCTCGCAATCCCTGTTTCTCTCTTAGAATTTACTGTTCATAGTTTCAAATTGGTGTTTCGCGTGGACGATGAGTTCCTCTAGCGGGACACCTCTGCCGTCCAAATTGAGATTTTTTTCCATCCGATAGTTCAACGACTCTCTCGTCGGAATTGAGATCTTCGTTTCCCGGTCGCTATCGGACCTCACTCATCAAACCTCTAACTCAGATCTCCCCAAGGTCCGTTGTTATGCCTAATTACCTATGTATGGCGATTGCAGCCGCCGGCCCCCGACCATTGGCATCTATGTTTTGAACATTGTTAGGTTACATCCGGATAGGACCAGGAAAAGAACAAGCTCAGGTGATGTTAACTAATAAAGGTGTGAGGTATTGTGTGATGTTCAGAAATCATGACGGTAATGGTAGTTAATTGCCCATCAGATATGATGAGGGTGTCGCCATATATGTAACACCGTCCCCAAAAAGTATTTACTTTTAAGTGAATAATGTATTGAACTTATGGAATGGTTAACGAGCATTCGAAGTTGTGAATTATTATTAATGTTTTTGCGTGAATAGTAAATTGTGTGCGGGGCCCACACCGGGAGCGGGGGCCGCCCGATATTCCCGAGACCATATATTTTATTCATCTTGGTCTAGATAATATTTATATGGTGGTGTGTAATTTATTTGGTCCAAAGAAATGACATAATGTGGACCGATTGATCAAAAGTGGCCCAAATACCGGTATCGGTAATTTAACAGATAACAGCCCGAAATGAATTTCGGAGGCCTATAAATTAAAGTTGGGAAATGGATATTCATTATAAGGGTCATAATGATTGGAAACACGTAATGTATTTTATTTGACCCGATGAAATAAAATATATTTAAAACTGTCCAAAAAAATACAACTTTCGGGACCGATTGTACACTCGTGGACAAAAAGGGTTGACCTCCCACATGTGTGGGGGCCAACCCACGTTTTTAGCCACCCAAAATGAAGGGTTGGCCGGCTGGTGGGAATGGAAAACATGGGGGAGGATTTTGAATTGAAAGAAAAAGCATCAAGGTACATGAGGTGGACCTCCTCTCCACACTCATTTGATCAAAGAGACAAAAACACTCCTCACCCACTCTCTCCCTCATTTCCTGCGGCCAGCACCCTCCAAGCAAGAGCAAAGAGTCCTCCATCTTCCTTCCTCCATTGTTGAAGAGAGCTCAACAAGAAAGAATCCCAAGAAAAGAAACTAAAAGTGTTAAAAGTGTGAAAATTAAGGTAATAACCTTATCATAACTTTTTCTCTATTTTTCCTTCCATCATATGAGATATGTATCATATGGAGAATCCTTGAGATTGTTCTACATTCTAAGAGTGTGGAATAATGGGTTGGAGGGTGGTTCTAAGTCCAAGAAGGGACTTAGAAGCCAAACCGACAAGTTCACCGGAAAATAACCTTGTAGAGGTTATGTGTATTGATTAAGGTTTTATGATGTTAAAACCTTGTTAGGAACTTGATTAAAGTATTTTTGAGCTTCGCCGGAGTTTCGCCGGAGTTGGTCAAAGTTCGCCGGAGTTAGTCAAAGTTTGCCGGAATTAGTCAAAGTTCAATCGGGAAGCGTAGAACGCGCTTAAGCTCACTTAAGGTGAGGATGACCGACTATATTGCTTATAATTATTGGGTTAATTTCATAAGATTACCTAAATGAATTATATGTGTTTGGCATGATTTGTTTATAATAAAAATGCCTAAATGAGATTATTATTGTTTATAAGCAAAAATGTATAATATACAAATTTATGAATAAATTGTGTATGATTATGTGTTATGAATACAATGGCATGATAGTTGTATAAACCATGAATTTCATTGTAATAAATATACTTTTTACCTCATGTAAGGAAGTCATGAGAGAAAGAAGTGATATTTGACATTAGAGCCAAATTATACTTGAATGTGGAATTAAATTGAAATATATGAGTTATTGTGACTTAGGGTTGGATATATTGAGATTAAATGACTAGTATAAAGTTACTAGTCGGAAATGTGGACTTTGTGATTAAACCTTAAAGGATATCTTTAAGGTGGATTTTATGAATTCAAGTTACATTAGGAGTAGGCCTTAAGGGTTACTCAAAATGGATGGAGTCTAGACTAAGAAATTGTTTAGGATTAGATGACGTGACTATGAGCCGAACTCTAGCACGTGGTAGTATGACTATGAGCCGAGCTCTAGCAAATGTAGTATGACTATGAGCCGAGCTCTAGCAAATGTAGTATGACTATGAGCCGAGCTCTAGCAAAATGTAGTATGACTATGAGCCGAGCTCTAGCAAAACGTAGTGTGACTATGAGCCGAGCTCTAGCACAAATCAGTATGACTATGAGCCGAGCTCTACATGAAGGAACGTGAGTTGATTATAAAATAATGATATCCTAGATTGAGGGTCTTGGAAATTGAAACTTTGATTATACTTAGTATAGTTGTCATTGTACTTGTCAAATGCTTCCAAGTACTGACCTCCCCTTCACGGGGGAGGCCACCTCACAGTTTCAGGTAGAACTTGAAGGTTGCTACCACCGCCGTTGTTTTCGGGAGGGTCCAAGGAGAGGAGACGTGGTTCGTGCTTCCTCCGTTTCCATTTTACAAACTATTTAATTAATGCTCATGGATAATATTTTTGAATATTTATTTGGGGGCTTGTATGCCCATGCTTGCCAAGGTGTGGCATGAATACTCATATTGAATGTTTCCGCTGTTATGAATGAATATTTTACATTATGTTTGTTTATGGATGTACTATGTGTGAATGATATTCCAGACGCCTTGTACAGTATGGATGTGTTGGACTGTGGTTGACTATTCGTACTGTACGGCGGATTGTTGACGTGTCCGGTTAGGTCCGGGGCGTGACAATATAGACTAGTTCCAACGGGCTGGACTGAGAATTTTTAGTAGAAGCTCTATGTTCTAAAGATACTTGGTAATTCTGAGATGGGTTTGAGACTTTGGGAGTAAGGTTGATAATTTTAACAAAAATGTAAAGTTCGTTGTTAGTGAAAAATGTTAAGATGTGATAAAATTAACAAAAAATGACAATGTTATAACAATGTGAAAATGTAAGAAAATGTCACTAACATTGTGACATTGTCATATGACATTATTAAGAAATTACAATTTTATTTTTTATTACATTGTGATGTTATGTCATTGTGACATTATGTAATAAAATTGTGGCATCATCATATAATATATATTGAGATATTAATGTTCTTTCATTGTCAAAAAGTGACATTATTTTCATCGATGACATTATGATATTTTGAATTGCAGCAGTGTCATATGACATTGTAATACCACTGTGGCATTGTAATAAAAATATTATGACATTGTTAATAAGTGACATTGTTTTTGTTGATAAAATGACATTTCTTTCGTTATGATATTGTTTTAAACCAGTCATAATTCTCCAATTGCAATAATATCTCCCTACTATAAAAATGACATTGCTTTCGTATGGTGACATTGATTTATAAACAATGACATTATATTACATTGTCATATGATAACATTGATTTATAAACAATGACATATACAATGTCATGTACCGACATTGACTTTTAACAATGACATTGATTTCTAAATAATGACATTAATTATTAAATAATGATATTATATTACATTTTCATATAATGACGTTGATTTTTAAACAATTCATTATATTACATTATGATATAATATCACAATGTAAAAAAATATCGTAATGTCTAAAACACAATGACAACATCAGTATCAATGACATTGTAATAATCGCAATGTCAATGCTAGTGCCAATGACTATCCTGACAATGTGAATGGTTAATGTCAATGGCATTGTTAAAAACAATGTCAATGATATAAAAAAAATAATGTGAATTAGCATTAATGTTAATGTTAATGTCAATGACAATGTGAATACTATCAAAAATTGAAATTGTAATAATGATAATGTCAATGACTATCATAACAGTGACAATGTTAAAAATGACCATTATTTAAAACAAAGACAATGATGTAAAAATGACATTGTTTTTGTAGAAAACACATTTTTCTTTTTATATGGCAATGTAATATCGAGTGTGCTCTCAGCCGCTTCTTTCCTCTCAATCCCAGTATTAAACTCAACAAGGTACCTATAGTAATCAGTTAATCACCTTTCATCTACAAGTAAAAAACCTTAGTTTCAGTAGAAGAAGTTCTAGGAATCAAGTGGTACTCAAGGAGATGTGTCTTTTGGTGTGTAGCATATAATGGGCACACAACTATTTTTTACCCAAGGAAGTAGGGTGTCGAACCACAGAGAAGCGGGAAATAAAATAATTAAGCACAAACTAAGGATTAAAGTTGGAAGTGCGTTTCTTTTGATTTTTTTTGGTTGCTTGGAAAAGTAATAAAATAAAAGTGATTGAGATGAGAGATTTTTATCAACACAAAGTTCAACCAATAGCAAGTAGGGGTAGAAATTGGTAACTAATTGTTCAATGTTTAATTGAAAGAAATAATTGCTAATTTTATTCGTAGATAGATTGTGAGAAGTTGTGGATAAATATTTTAGGACCCAACACAAGTCATCTAAAATAAGTAACTAGTCAACATTTCCCAGTGATGGCCAAAACGAGACTAGTTGTTTAAGTGCAACGACAACCTTAATTATTAACTATATTATTTACCCAACCCCGTGGTGTAAATAATATAATTAAATAATTAAATTCTCCCGTAAAACTTCAATCCGGGACAAGGTAAAAGAAGTTTAACGGTGTGTTCAGAAAGTGTTCATTTGTGTATTTAACAAACAATATGTTTATGATTGAGTACTCATAATATATATCACAAACATAACATAATTAATTTTCTGGACACAACAATCTAAATAGAACAAACTTAACAATTAAAATCAATACAAATTAAAACATGATAAGAACAATTAATTAACCAATTTCTAGCCCCAAATTTATTTAGCTATACATGTTGGGAAGCTTAGAAATAGATGAATTCATGATTGAAGTACAAGATTTAAAGAGATAAGGAAGATCAAACTTGTGATAGATGACAATCCTTGGAGCTTGGTGCTAATCTTGACTTTAATCTTGATTGAGAAAGTGATTAATTGATGTTGAAGATTGGTTGATGATTTGGAGATGAAGAATGAAGAGAGGAGGAGGAGGAAATGATTCTGGGAGGTTTAGAGAGAAGTTGGCTCGAGATTATGTGTGGAAGGAGATGGATTAAGGCAATATAATGATAAGGTGATTAATCATTAATTGCTGGAATTTACGGAACCGGAGAGTATATCTACAAAAAAACGCGTCCAAGTATCAATAATGCGTAGCAGTGCAGCGGACGAAGTGTTTAAGCATGTAGCAGAGGTCGCGGGTTCGATTCTGGCTTCCGACTTTTGTTCCATTTTTTTCTTTGATGTGGTCACAAGCAATATATAAACTGCCGGCTGATTGTGTACAACATTGGCAAGTTAGTTCACTGGTTCTGAATGGCTTTTCTCTACCCGTGGTTCAGGGATCGAATCCCATCTCTTTGTTTTCATATTTTTGGTTCTTAACTTCAATTTACTCCTTATTTGCTTTGAAAGAAATTCCACTTTTATTGGCTTCCAACTTGAACTTTTATTTTCTTCTTTTCTTCACACACAAATGTATCAAATAGTATCAAAAGTACCTGAAAATACAAAATACATGCATAGAACTACACATCATACAAAGTAATGATAAATAATAAAAATATGTACAAATATACAAATTAAGTGACCAAAATTATTAACAAACTAAGCCTAAAAAGTGTGTAAAATACAAGCACATCAAATCCCCCACACTTAGGCTTTTGCTTGTCCTCAAGCAAAATAAACAGCAAACACAAAAATACACAATTTGGTAAAATTTACAAACATAACTAAACAAATCACACATACACCTCTAATGTCCACTAAACGGTCCAATACCCTGAAATGTTACAAAATAACTCAATGAGAGTAAACCGAGTATTATTGCCTATCACTAAGATTTTCAAATCAAACTTTTAACGCAAACACCTATAGATCTGAATTAGTTCGGGTTATGCAGAACAAGTTTCTCCAATTAACTTAATTCAAAAAATGACACAAATAGATCAATTAGGACTTTTCGGGTTTTGGCGAGGTTAATGATGTGGCTAGTGGAAAGAAAGGTTTGGTGTAGTGATTTACAAAGAGAGTTAGATTGCACTTATACTGAGCGGATAATCACATGAATTTACAAGAACTTGGAACATACAAAACAATGAGAAATATAAACATGAAAAGGAAGTAAAAATGGGGTTTTACAGAAGAAATTACAACAAGAAATTAATGTGCCTCTTTGTTTTTTTTTGTTTTTTTTTTCTTTTCTTTTTCTTTTTCTTTTTTTTTTTTTAACTTTTTTTTTAAGAAGGCACACACTAAATATTACAATGAAAAACTAACCCCAAAATTTACAAACAAATATGTACATCACTAATATGACACTTAACAGAAGCTCCATTTTATCCACTCTCAAGTAACAATACAAACTACTCTAGGGTTGAAACAAAAATGACTTGGGTAGGATTTCACAAGGTTATGTATTTACAAGGTTACAAGAAAAATTAGTAACAAGTGAAGTAAGTTATTTTACACTTGTACACTGAAAAGGCCCAAACAGGGTTACTAGGGAAAGTGTTATTTATTTACAAAGGGATAGTGTTTGGCTTGATGGGTAAACAAAGATGGCCTAAATCATTTCTAATGTGTCAAGTTCAAATTAAATTTCAAGGAGAATAAATGTATAAACATCTTAAACTGCATAAACTTTCACTAATTCAACTATTAAACCAATAAATTGGAAAAATAAAATCTAAGGTGTTTAATGTTAAATTGTGAAAAAGAATCAAGTTCAAAGCTCATACTAAGTTACTCTCAAAAAATTATAGTGACACTTCTCAAACTCAAACCACATTTCGTCAAAAGAGGTGAATGAATCATTTAAAAAGTTATGAAGGTAACTAGTAACAAAAAGTGTAACTAATGTGTTGTTATTTTATTGTTGCATTTTGGACAAGACTGGTCTTTATTCACAAACAAAACACACAAAATAAATAAAACAAAATCACACAAGCACACAAGGAAAAAATAAATATTCACACAAGAAATCAGGGTTGAACTACCCACTCCCCCACACTTAAAATTTACACTGTCCTCAGTGGAAAATAAATTAAAGGAGTGTAAAGAAAACTTCCCTGAAGCGCGGCCGAATCTGAGAATTGTTTATCCGCATGACGTTGGGAGATCCCTTTGAACGGATGTGGCCCTTTTAGAGTCCTAAGAAATAAAGAAAAACTAGACTAATCTTTTTTTTTTTGTCTTTTTTTTTTGTTTTTTTTTTGTTTTTTTTTTTGAGAAATTTACAAACTTGGGTTGCCTCCCAAGAAGCGCTCGTTTAAGGTCATTAGCTTGACCCATGCCTTTCATTCATATTCTGGATCAATGAGGCAATACACAGAAGTTGCCTCTTGTCTCTCACTTTGGGTGCTTTTCCTTTGATATTCAAGGATTGATCTTCAAGGTTAAGCACTTCAAATTTAAGTGCTTTAGGCATTGCTAAAAATATGTTTTGCAACATTTCGAGACATAAATTCACCATTTCATTGGCTTGCTCATCTTCAATAGATTCGTGTATGGTGTACTCCATGGGATCTTTAGAAAGCCGATACGACTCATCAAATGTGTTATTAGTACAAGAGTCTATAACATCAGCATAGTAACCATCAAGGACACAAGGTGTATCCTTACTCAGCTCTTTTACATTGAATTCGATCTTATCATCCCCAATCTCAAGGATAAGGGTACCCTTTTTGACGTTTATAATAGCTCCTGTTGTAGCTAGAAAAGGTCTCCCGAGAATAACAGGAACTCGGGCATCTTCTTCCATATCCAAGACAACAAAGTCTCCTGGGATATAATACTTGTCAATTTTGATAGGAACATCTTCAAGAATGCCGATAGGATATTTGACAGATCGATCAGCCAATTGTAATGCCATTGTTGTTGGTTTGGGATCCCCCAAGTGTAGCTTTTGACATAGTGAATAAGGAATTAAGCTAACACTTGCACCAAGATCACAAAGAGCTTTGTTAACTTTGGATCCACCAATGGTACATGGAATTGAGAAGCTTCCAGGATCACGTAACTTGGGTGTGATTTTATTTTGGATGATGGCACTGCATTCTTGACTCATTGCAACAGTAGCTGGATTCTCCTTCTTCTTTGTGAGAATATCTTTGAGAAATTTAGCATATGAAGGAATTTCTGTAATGGCATCAAGCAAGGGAATTGAGATATCCAATTGCTTGATAACATTCAAAAATTTAGTTCTCCGCTCCTCCATATTGGCTTTCTTCAATCTGTTCGGATAAGGAACTGGGGGAATGTATTTCCTTACCGGACTTTCTCTTTGTTTCTTAGACCCTTCACGGTCATCAGATGATTTCGGCATGGTACCGACATCAAGTTCATTGTTATTGTTTCCACCTTTCTGTTGTTGCACGACCCCTTCCTCCAACCCTTCATATTCTTGTTCGTCACTAGAAAGGGGCAAGGATTGATGTTGCTTCCCACTCCGAGTAGTGACGGCATTCATTTGCTCTCTCGGGTTTTCAGGACAAGCAGGTAGCTTACCCGTCACCTTAGTTGATGATGTAGATGCTTGATTAGCAATTTGATTCTCAAGCATCCTGTTGTGAGCCCGGAGTTGACCAAGTTCTTCAGTGATTTGTTTCAGAGTTTCAGCTTGAGATAATTGGGACTTGAGAAGTTGGTCAACAATGTTTTCTAGGATGGGAGTTTGGGTTGTTTCAGGAGTGGATAGAAGTGATTTCTGTTGTTGATTTGAAGGGTATGGAAGATTTTGGGTAGGTTTGTATTGTTGCTGGTTCACAATACCTTGGCCACCTCTGAATTGTTGTTGTTGATTTTGGAAACCGGGTGGTGCACTCCGGTAAGATGGTTGTGGATTAGCAGCTCCATTTTGATTGCTCCAGGAAAAACCGGGATGATTTCTTCCTTGAGGATTGAAATTACCAAACTGATTTTGTTGGGGCTGCGTATTATAGTTGACATAGTCAACTTGTTCCATTGATCCCCATGGACAAGTGGACTGATTGTGTTGTCCACCGCAAGATCCACACATAAGAACGGGAATAGGAGTTGTTGTTGATGCAGAGTTTTGCACAAGAGAGACTTGTGCCATCTTTTGGATCAGAGTCATCATGTTATCGACCTTTGTGGTTATGGCCGACATTTGATCAACTTCGTACATGCCTCCAACTTTTGGTGGAGCAGATGATCGCTCAGAATACCATGTTGATCCATTTGATGAAATGCGTTCCATCAATTCTTCTGCCTCTTCAAGTTCTAGGCACATGAATGATCCATTTGCGGACGCGTCCACAAGTATCCGAGAATTTTCACTTAGGCCTTCATAGAAAGCCGTCATCAAGTGCCAGTTTTGGATGTTATGATGTGGACACTGTCGCTGGAGATCTTTGAATCTTTCCCAAGCCTCATAGAGGGGCTCATTGAGATTTTGTTTGAAATTTTGAATCATTCTCCGGATTTTCGCCGTTTTAGATGGCGGAAAAAATCTTTTGAGAAATTCACCATGAAGTTGATCCCAAGTGGAGAAGTGATTGTCTGGAAAAGAGTCAAGCCAACTCTGAGCTCGATCCCGTAGAGAGAATGGGAATAGGCGTAGTCTGACAGCATCAGATGGCACACCATTGATTTTGAAGGTGTTGCAAGCTCGAAGGAACTTTGTGATGTGATTATTTGGATCCTCCGTTGGCGCTCCGCCAAATCGATCATTTGAAACCATTTGGATGATAGCAGTTTTGATTTCAAATTGATTCATGTTAACCTCCGGTGGAATAACACTGTCATGCTCATTTACAGAAGGCGTAACATAATCATATAATGGTTTCCTGGTCCTTGTAACCTGATCCACGATTTGTTGATTTGGTTCCTGCTCATTTACAACAATATCGTTTGACATTTTTTTTATCTTTTTCTGTTCACGTATGTGCTTTTCAATGTCAGAGAAGAATAACAATTCACAATTTGCACCACGTGAACGTGTAAGCATAAGCAGAAGGGAATCGGGATTGGGAAAGGAGAGAGATGAAAAGAAAAAAAAATGTGGAATTAATTAATTAATTAATTAAGGTTCGCACGTAGTCAATTGGCATAAACCGAATAAGACTAGTGAGCCCTTAAAGCAGTATTAATATGTACAGTAATTCACCAGGATGCGGCAGGGCCGACAGATATGGTGATTTGAGAAGAAAAAAAAAAAACTACAGTAATAAATACAGTCTCCACCAAGATGCAGCTGTGCCGACAGTCTGGGGATTATTAAGAAATAAAATAAAAAGTGCACGCCACCAACAAGCGGACACGGCCGACAAGCTTGGGGATGCAAAAAAAATGCAGAAATTAAATTGCTGAAATAAAAGTGCGATAATTAAAGTGCAGAAATTAAAGTGCGATAATTAAAGTGCAGAAATTAAAGAGTTGGTCCGACCATATAGGCGGAGTATCCTTTAAATTATTATGTACAAGTAAACGGTCCGACCATATAGGCGGATTATCCGTTGAATTAATATGTACAAATTAGCGGTCCGACCATATAGGCGGAGTATCCTTTGAATTAAAATGTGACAATATGTCCAATGGTCCAAATGTCCAGATATATGTTCAGTCAACAAGTCCAACTCTAATGCTCAGGTAAGGTAATTAATCACAGTTCAATTTTTTTTTTTTTTTTTTTTTTGAACTTTAATTAATCACTCGTATTTTTTTTGTATTTTTTTTTTTGAACCTGCAAAAGCAAATTAAACAAGATAACAACAAAATAATATACACACAATTTACAATAAATAAAACCAAAAGTTCATGCTTTCAAATTTTTTTTTTTTTCAAAACCGCTTCCCCGGCAACGGCGCCAAGTTGGTGTGTAGCATATAATGGGCACACAACTATTTTTTACCCAAGGAAGTAGGGTGTCGAACCACAGAGAAGCGGGAAATAAAATAATTAAGCACAAACTAAGGATTAAAGTTGGAAGTGCGTTTCTTTTGATTTTTTTTGGTTGCTTGGAAAAGTAATAAAATAAAAGTGATTGAGATGAGAGATTTTTATCAACACAAAGTTCAACCAATAGCAAGTAGGGGTAGAAATTGGTAACTAATTGTTCAATGTTTAATTGAAAGAAATAATTGCTAATTTTATTCGTAGATAGATTGTGAGAAGTTGTGGATAAATATTTTAGGACCCAACACAAGTCATCTAAAATAAGTAACTAGTCAACATTTCCCAGTGATGGCCAAAACGAGACTAGTTGTTTAAGTGCAACGACAACCTTAATTATTAACTATATTATTTACCCAACCCCGTGGTGTAAATAATATAATTAAATAATTAAATTCTCCCGTAAAACTTCAATCCGGGACAAGGTAAAAGAAGTTTAACGGTGTGTTCAGAAAGTGTTCATTTGTGTATTTAACAAACAATATGTTTATGATTGAGTACTCATAATATATATCACAAACATAACATAATTAATTTTCTGGACACAACAATCTAAATAGAACAAACTTAACAATTAAAATCAATACAAATTAAAACATGATAAGAACAATTAATTAACCAATTTCTAGCCCCAAATTTATTTAGCTATACATGTTGGGAAGCTTAGAAATAGATGAATTCATGATTGAAGTACAAGATTTAAAGAGATAAGGAAGATCAAACTTGTGATAGATGACAATCCTTGGAGCTTGGTGCTAATCTTGACTTTAATCTTGATTGAGAAAGTGATTAATTGATGTTGAAGATTGGTTGATGATTTGGAGATGAAGAATGAAGAGAGGAGGAGGAGGAAATGATTCTGGGAGGTTTAGAGAGAAGTTGGCTCGAGATTATGTGTGGAAGGAGATGGATTAAGGCAATATAATGATAAGGTGATTAATCATTAATTGCTGGAATTTACGGAACCGGAGAGTATATCTACAAAAAAACGCGTCCAAGTATCAATAATGCGTAGCAGTGCAGCGGACGAAGTGTTTAAGCATGTAGCAGAGGTCGCGGGTTTGATTCTGGCTTCCGACTTTTGTTCCATTTTTTTCTTTGATGTGGTCACAAGCAATATATAAACTGCCGGCTGATTGTGTACAACATTGGCAAGTTAGTTCACTAGTTCTGAATGGCTTTTCTCTACCCGTGGTTCAGGGATCGAATCCCATCTCTTTGTTTTCATATTTTTGGTTCTTAACTTCAATTTACTCCTTATTTGCTTTGAAAGAAATTCCACTTTTATTGGCTTCCAACTTGAACTTTTATTTTCTTCTTTTCTTCACACACAAATGTATCAAATAGTATCAAAAGTACCTGAAAATACAAAATACATGCATAGAACTACACATCATACAAAGTAATGATAAATAATAAAAATATGTACAAATATACAAATTAAGTGACCAAAATTATTAACAAACTAAGCCTAAAAAGTGTGTAAAATACAAGCACATCATCTTTGCACAAGATATAAAAAGATGATCAGTAGACTCTGATCCTCCACAATCGAAAATACACTGATTACTAACCTCCATGTTCCTTTCTTGGAGATGATCGGTTATATATGGGTAGATTACCTGTGCATAGATGCCAGAATTTGTTTTTGACTTCAGAGATATAAACCATAAGATTGGTAAAATCGTTTTGGTTGAATAAACTAATTAAAAATAATTAAAAAACTTAATACTCCCAAGAAGCATCTTTAACTAATTTCATTAGGAATTGAATTTTGACTATTATATGTTCAAATTGGCCGAAGAAGGAAGAGCTAATGCAAAAGAGAAGGGGACCGATTACATTCAAATAGAAGCATGTCAATCATCTAAATGAAAGAACACTAAATCTGGAACGAACATAAAATTATGCATTTTGGGATGTTCGTCAGAGTTACTCTGTGAGGTGAATGTGATGTCCAGCCTCTATTTCACCTTACGGAAGAAGAAGTGAGAAATCCGTAGGTGAGATGGTTGGGCGGCAGGCGGCGTTCCTGCTGCAGCTTAAATAGCTGTGGTCGCCGTCGATGATGCCTAGTCCACGCCAGAACAAGAGGAGGGAGATATTAAGAGTGTGCCTAATAAATTAGAACAGAGGGGCAATTTTAGAACAAAGGAAATATTTAGTCCTATTTGAGAGTTAAAAAACTTCGGGTCCTATCTAAGTATTTACCAAGAGTGTTAATCCTATATCCAACCATTTCTCTTAATAACGTCAATCTACTGATTTTGTAATGGTAGGCCAAAACATTCATCACGGATTCACGGCAAACATAATTTGCATAGAAATTCACCGTACCATCTCTCTTAAAAAGTTAAAATTGAAGATAATAAAAAATTAGCTTCTATTGATTATGCCAAAAAATATATTAAGTGGGTTAAATATGTATTTAATTGGAGGAAAATTGTTAACTAGTCTAAATTGTCGTGATGTTCTTAAGGAGTGTTTGCATTAATTAACTCTACATTTTCGAAGTTATTTATTTAGAGATTATATGAAATGTGATTAATAATAATAAATGCGACTTTATATGAAAAATAAAATGATTTTGAATAAGTAAAGATTAGATTATTGATAAAAATCACTGTACTAGAAAAATAAAAAACTGTTCTAAGCGCCCTTTCCCATTCTTTGATATTTTAGATTTAAAATGTTCAATATAAGCAATGACCACTAAATGTTAAATATTTTAGTCCTGGACTCGAGTCGGGTGGCCCGACCCGGAACCGGCCCGAGACCAGTACTGTGCTGAACCGGCCCGGCCCGGTGGCCCGGCCAGTGACCGGTCCGGGTAGGCAAGGCCCGGGGGGTTCCCGGTACGGGCTCGGGTCACCCAAAAGCCAAACCGGCCCGACCGGTTCGGACCCGGTTTCAGGCTTTAAAAAACAAATTCAATTTTTTTAACTCTTCGGGTTGAGCTGGGTATTTTGGACCATTTGAGGTGGTTTGGGGGGTTGGCTACCCGGGCCGGTCCCGGACCCGACCCGGCTCGAATCCAGCCCTATTTCAAAATGTTAATACCTTTGTTGTAAAGAAATTTTATGAAAATTTATCAATGTATGGTTAATGAGGTAAGTGCTTAATGTAAAAAAAATCATCTCAACCAAACTATCACCCCTGCCGCCTTGAGCTCCTAGTTCATGTAGACGCCCCTGGAAGGCCTAGGACCGGACCAGGTCTATATGTAATTCACATATACTCTCGATACATCATCCCACACAAAGGCGGAGCCAAGGGGTCAGGGTGTTCAACCTAGGGATGGACTCGGGCCGGGCGGCCCGACCCAGAACCGGCCCGGCCCGGCGGCCCGGCCCATGGGCGGTTCGGGTCAACCGGCCCGGTGGGTACCGGTTCCGGGCCCGGGCCTTCATTTTGGTGAACCGGCCCGGCCGGTTCGGGCCCGGTCCAGGCCGGACTTGTTTTTTTTTTTTTTTGAAGTTTTTTTAAGTTTTTGGGTTGGATTGATTATTTTGGGCCATTTGAGGTGGTTTGGGGTTGAGGGGGAGGGTAGGGGGTTGATTAGGAAAACCCAAAAAAAAAAAAAATATAGAACCGGAACCGGACCCAGCCCAGCCCGAACCGGACCCGGGGTTACCCGGGCCGGTTCCGGGCCTCCCCTACCTTGAACCGAGGCCCGGCCGGTTCAAGGCCCGAACCGGTCCCGGCCCGGAACCGGTCCACCACTAGTTCAACCGACCCCACTGATAGTTTGAGAGTATAAAACTCTGAAATATCTTCGATTTGATATATTATGGATGTCGTAACTCGTAACTCATTACGAATAAAAAGTTATGACCTCTGAAATATCAGTACTATCTGAACATAAAATCAACATAATTTGATGCGTAATATGGATTATATTCCCAAATTTTTAAAATGTATAATCAATTCATTATTTACGTGACATGACTCAGAAACAGGGCAAAGATAGTCTATCTTATTGCTACACGTGCCTATTTATCTAAACTACATAAGAAACATTCAACTCGGACATTGTTAAAAAGATCCACCATTTTATTTTTTATATAGTTGATTTTCGACCCCCCCAGACTGTTTTTATGGTTCCGCCACTGATCCCGCGACTAGGTGCGCTCATGACAACTAAGAATTTAGTGCTTTCACATGCTATATATGATCCCCCCATCTGAACCTTTGAAGAGAAAAGATTAGTGAACAGCTCAATTAGTTAGAACACAACTACTGATACATGATGGTTCCTCAAAAGCTGTTTCTACGTGTATTACAAAATACAAACTGGAGGAGTTCCACAAACCAAAAAGTACCAACCCTACGGCCACCACCATCTATTGATGAACAAGTGCATAGACGGGAAACATGGATTACTGGCAGCCAGCCAGACATTCATCTTAAGCACCCTTTTGAGGGAGTGTTTCAAAAGCAGAGACCGTGTTCTGAAACTTGACACGATGCAGTGGTGCACCGCTTTGTTTGATAGCACAGGCTTGCTTGTCCTCAAGTGGGCATCGGGCTTTCAACATTGAGAATACATGATTATTTAACCTCCTTGCTCTCTTCATAGCCTCCAATAAGCTATCCAACCCCTTTCATAATGAATAGATGTATGGCTTTGGACAGTAATACTAATAAAGCACAAAGTCGTCCAGAAGGAAAATTTATACCTGAACAAATGGAAGACTCTTTTGTGGTGATGCAACTGCCGCTGCTTCTACCTCTGCAACATTGAGGACTTGATGTGAAAAATCAAAAAGTTCAAAGTGCAGTTGCTGACCAAGCAAGTAGATTATTGTGCATCCACCCCAAGAAACAGAATCACCCAACATTTCGTGGCTGCTTGATTGCAATAAAACAGATTCCTCCAAGTACTCCTGAATTTATGAACTCTGTCAGACATGCACATCACTAACCCCAGTACAGGCACTAAGAAGGAATGGTTCATAGCGGCATTTGAAGCCACTTATCAGCTTTTAGTTTTAGATGAACTTTTATGTTCCAGAAAGAGTTTTTTGACACTTATAGTCCCCGACTATTGTGTTAGTGACAATTTTGGTACTTGCCTTTTAATTTTTCCATTTTAGTCCACTATTGTATGAAAGACACTTCTAGTCCTCGGCTTCAAAACTCCCCCCATTTAGTCCCCTGAATATTGTCAAATCGACACTTTTATAGTCCCTCCACTATGATTTTGGCACAATAAGTGGAGGAACACTATAATAATAGTTGAATGACCAAAAGCGTCACTTTTGTGGAAGTTGGAGGACTAAATATGGATAATGTCAAAGACGGGTATCAAAAGTGTCTTTTGCACAAAAGGTGGAAAAATTCAAAGTTGAGCACCAAAAGTGTCACTAACATAATAGTTAGGGAACCAACAATGGAAGAAAAAAAACTCTTCCAGAAAACTATTGTGGCAAGACATGCTTTGACCTTCAGTTGGCCTTACCACCAGATGACTGTGGTTGCACCAACTTTGATTGACTTATGTCATACACAATTTGATTTGGTATGAAGTGTTAACGCAACATATGTAGCTCGTGAGAAAACATATGTTGGATTAAGCATCTCTTACAAGTATAGTTTGGATTTAAAATGAAGAATTTCTGAAGAGTAACAAGTATAAGAGAAAACATCTCTTACAATTTGTAAACCGCTAAATATTCGGTAGAAGTCTTTCGAAGTTGTGATATCTATAAACCCTGTCTTTGGGGTTGCACTCCATTTACCACAGTATTTATCTAAAGCTGCACTGGTGAAAGCAAGGGCATATTCCAGTACACTCCCAGTGTTAATATTGGCCATGTACAAGAGATCTGCTGTGGCATATACATAGATTAAATAGAAGGGCAGCTTAAACTTTTTAGCAAACCAACAAATTGAACATAATATTAAATCTGTAGGAGCTATCTGAACACAAATTAGCCATAAAGATACATAAATAGCAAAACATTGGTAGTATACAAACATTATCCTCGGGTACTAGAGTGATAGGAACCTGGGCCTAATAGACTAATAATAATAAAAATAAGGGACCGGGCCTATTGGAGTATTAATAATAAGAAGTGTATTGTCTAGTATAAATAGAAGATAGCTGGGGAGAGTTAGGCAGGCTGTTTTTAGACATTTGTCATTTGGGACTTTGGGAGATCGAGAGCTATTCTCGTTCTTTGGGGGGCTTCGGCTCATTGGGAGGCTTCGGCCTAGGTTACCGATACTGTCATCTTATTCATCAATAAAATTCTCAGTTGTTCTTGATATTTTCTGTGATTCTTGCTGCATACCTGGATTGTTCCTATCAATTGGTATCAGAGAAGTGTTTGATCGCTCGCTGGATGAGATATACGCGCGCCAAAATGGAAGCCAGAATGAATGAGGTGGAGCGAAGCATGGTGGATATTGGAAGAAATCAAAGAGAACTGCAAGAGCAACTGGATCGGAGGATGCGTGAATTGCAGAGTAACCTGGCGGACAACCTGGCCGAGAAAATGGCCTCGATTCAGACATCGATGCAAGCGACGATGCAAGTGAACTTGGCGGAATTTCAGAAGAACCTCGCTAGTCGATCGCGAAGCCTCTCTCACCGATCATCTGCATCGCATCGATCATCTACCTCGCATCGTACTTCGCATCATCACCATTCACCTCACCATCACCCTTCGCATTACCATCACCAATCGCGACATTCAGCGAGTTCTGAGGAATCAGAAGGGAATGACAACTATTCACCACCGCGTCGCCACCATCATCGTTCACTTCACCATCATCGTTCAACTCACCATCATCGTTCGCGACAGTCAGCGAGTCCAGAGGGATCGGAAAACAATTCCGACTATGCTCCTTCACGTCGACATCAACACCGGGATCACCACAGGTATCATCGATATCATAAACCGATAGGCAGAAAGATTGATTTACCTCTTTTCAAGGGGGAAGACACCTTCGGTTGGTTGGTTAGAATGAACCGATACTTCCGCTTGAATCAAACTGAAGAGGAACAGAAAATTGATGTTGCTGTAGTCGCTATGGAGGATCAAGCTCTGAGCTGGTTCCAATGGTGGGAAGGCCAAGCACGACACCAAACCTGGGAGCAGTTTACCAGAGATTTAACTCAGCGATTTCAGCCTGAAATGGTGCAGAATCCTCTGGGGCCGTTGTTTAGCTTGAAGCAGAAGGGAACCGTGGCGGATTACAGAAATAAGTTTGAAGTGGCCATGGCATCACAAAAGCATCTAACTGAGGAAGTTTTGAGAGGAGCATTTCTAAATGGTTTGAAGCGTGATGTTAGGGCTGAGCTGAAGCTGCATTCTGCCAGAACATTAGCAGCAGTAATGAACACAGCAACAAGGATTGAGGACAAGAATTTTGAAACCTTGTATGTCAAGAATAAAGAGGAGGAAAGAAAGAAGGGGCAGAATGGAAATCAGAAATGGGGTGATGGTTGTAGAGGGAGTTCTAGCTACACAACCAAGAATTCATCTGGCAACTATTCATTTGATGATATGAAGAAGCAGGAATCTTCAAACTCAGTTCAGCAGATTACAAACCCCCGATTATCACAAGAAGAACTGCTTGAAAGAAGTAAGAAAGGACTATGTTTTAAATGCGGAGAAAATTGGGGTAGGGGACATGTTTGCAAGATGAGGAACTATAAAATGATCCTAGTGGAGAATTCTGAGGATGAAGCTGGTTTTGAAGTTGAATCACTGGAGTCAGGAAAAGATAAGACCATACCTCTAGAATTGAAGACCATGCAGCTTTCAGTATTAGGTGAGGAGGGCCAACCATCTATGAAGACATTTAAGGTAAAAGGAGTAATGAGGTGGCCTGATAGAGAACTAACAGTGAATGTACTTATGGATAGTGGTTCATCCCACAATTTTATCTCACAAGACTTGGTGGAAAGATGGAAGATCCCTTACACTCCAATTCAGGAATACAAAGTACAAACTGGAAATGGAGAATGCATAACCAACTATGGTAAGTGTGCAGGAGTGAGCCTGAATGTGCAAGGGGTTGAGATTCAGCAGACTTATTACTTAATGGAATTGGGAGGCACTGATGTAGTCCTGGGCATGGAATGGTTGACTGATTTAGGTGATATGGAAGTTAATTTCCAAAACCTGATCATAAAATGGAAGAAACAAGGGCTGAATCATATTATTCAAGGTGATGGACATCTGTGGCACTGGGAGGGACACACTAATGAGCTGAAGCAAGAACAGTTAACTGAAGGCAGAAGGAATGAGTTTATAAAGGAGTACCCTGAAGTTTTCAAGTCAATTATGGATAGAATGTCCTGGCATTTGTGTTATTCTGCTATGAAAAACATAGGGAAGAAGGTGGAAGCAGCCCAGTTAAAGATCCAGAAATCCATCCAGTATTGGAAAGGGAGAGGTGCTAGGATGAAAGAAAAGAAGAAGATTGTGGATGTGTCCTATCACCCACCTTGAGGGCAAGGTGGATGTTTAGGGGGGAAGTATTGATAGGAACCTGGGCCTAATAGACTAATAATAATAAAAATAAGGGACCGGGCCTATTGGAGTATTAATAATAAGAAGTGTATTGTCTAGTATAAATAGAAGATAGCTGGGGAGAGTTAGGCAGGCTGTTTTTAGACATTTGTCATTTGGGACTTTGGGAGATCGAGAGCTATTCTCGTTCTTTGGGGGGCTTCGGCTCATTGGGAGGCTTCGGCCTAGGTTACCGATACTGTCATCTTATTCATCAATAAAATTCTCAGTTGTTCTTGATATTTTCTGTGATTCTTGCTGCATACCTGGATTGTTCCTATCATAGAGTGCCATAAGCGTAAACACGCATTACACCATAGGCTGTAAGGTTGCTTTTATCTAGATGGATATGAAATAAGGCCTTCACAAATTGGACAGAGAAGGAACAGCATATAGAAATCTGAAATGTGCTCCTGATGAAAAAGTACAATTATCCTTCTCAATGATGTGTATATTTGAGTTTTTGGATGTTTTACTCCATATATGTAATATGTTCAATCACATGCATGATACGAATATGTTAAAATTCTATTACTGTACAAGTGCCTGAGGCCTTTTCCATATGAAATATCTTCTTGCATGCTAAGATGTATCTCATATGTTTTTCAAGCCTTCACGGAATTACAGGAACATCCTTTTTCAGATAGCACCCTTTTTATTTAAGGTTTTTTTGTTTTTCAATAATATGATGACAGATCTCAATCAATTAACTAAAACTACAAACATAATCACCTATCACATGTATGTCTAGGAGTTTATGTATGTTGATTTATTTGTTTATATTAGCTGACTGGCCTAGTGGTCAATGACCATTTCTCTCTCACACGGCCCCGACACCCATCCCTATAATCAAGGGATTGCTTTTTTTACCAAGGGCTCCTTTTTTATTCTTAGCATCTTATTTTTCTATAAATGGAAAGATCTGAGCAGTTCTTTTTAAGCTATCTTAAGCTATTTTCATCTATCTCATGTTGGTACCAATCTAGACATGAACATGCTCTTGTGTGAGATGGGCTCATTCATGTCATGAACCTGCTCTTGTGTGTTAACTTTAGTTCTTGATTCATCTCTGTTCACGAACTTGCTCCAATAATCATCTTCAATCAACATAGTGAGATGACTGGACGACTCCATAAGCGCCGCCAGGTCTTTCTTACAACCTATTTCCATCTGGAAACACACGCACCGTTAAGAGGAAAGTGAGTCAGCTGCCTTCTGAGCGTTTGGGGTCCAAGTGCCACCATACACACATTTTTCCTCCAAAATTTTTCTCACTTCTTTGCAGCACCCTTCTCAGCCGTGAGGATCAGTAGCTGTTTTTGACCCACAATTAAGATTTTTGAGTAGTTCACTCATACAAATAAGATTTAAAGTGCAATAGGGACATAAAAGGCATTCTCTAAGGCCTTTAAGGTAAAGATGTAATGTGGGCAAGCGACTAGCTTGACCAACCCCAGCACCATCAGAGGTAGACCCATTTTCAAGTGTCTATAGGTAAAGACCTGGAAGAAGGCGTATATGAAAAAAGATATGGGAATGTGGTCAGAGGAACCCGAATCCAATATCCATAGTCGATGAGTACCAACTGTAGGCATGTAAGCATAGACAGAGTAGTGAAAGTCTAGATTCTAGAATCGGCCATAAGGGAAGCAATATGTTCAATAGCTGCCATGAGGAATTGAGGATGACCAGCAATGGACTGGATGAATCGAAGGGGGAGAGAACGATGGGTTGATGGTGGCTGGAAAAAAAAGAGTTAAGCGCAAAAGCAATCAAAACGTGGTGGCAGCTCCGGTGGTCGGAATTCAGCAAAAGAGTAGAGACGTCCTCTCATGCTCAGTGTGGTCTCAGAAAAGAAATCCACCCCTACGAGGCACGGGAGAAGATGGCTGCAGGAAAGAAAGGAGCATGAGGTGGGTTAAGCTCATACTAATTATGGAAACACTAATTAGAGCAACACTGGGGTTTTGATACATCTCAAGAGCTATATTTATTCACTTTCCATTTGTGACCTCCATCCAAGAAATACTGCAAATTCTGGCAGAGACTACAAAAAACTGTAGTTGAGTACTGTATTTCATAAGCAAGTTGGGCAAAACTAAATCAAGGGAAATTCTAGGATTGCGTTTCTGCTTATATTTATTTTCTCTTTCCTAAATTGAAGGAAATGTTTTCATTGCAGTATTGTTGTGTTCAGCCTGTCTTGCACATAATTGTAGGGCCCTTTTGTTTACATGAAGCAGGCATTGTAATCCTTAAATAATCAAGCCATACAAGTCTTATTCTGACTCTCAATATATACATGCATATGATACCAGAAGATTCAAGGGAAAGTGAGCTTATATTTACCTGACAATCAAATGTAACAGGTTGATTACCAATAACAAGTGCATATGAAGTTAATAGTCGGATGTGAATAAAGGAGATAGCAATTAAAGAGTATATAAAGTTCAAAATAAACGCAACACAATACTTTAAAATGAATTGTGTAATATGCTTACCATGAAAACAAAGTTTGAAGATTTAATTACTCATTATTTATCTACCATACGTGTCCTAACTTTGTTTAATAATGCATACTTAACATTCAAATTTCATTCAACCAGACGTCATTGTGAACAGTAATTACTAGTGTTTGGTAGATTTTATGAAGGTAATACATACCAGCTGCTTCCGCCTGCTTTGATAATGTCTTGAATGATGTGGAATGTAAGCATCCGGGGCTGGACAAAATTGCAGCAGTTGCGGATTTAAAAAGAGTGACGATAGGGCTGTCTGCCCCTTCTTGAGATTGAATTATTTGGCCATCTGTGCCTGGAATTAAACCTAACCAAGGGGCTGTTTGCAAGAAATGACAGGTATCTACTTCCCTCTGTCAAAGACAATATTACAAGATTTCTCAACAAATTTATTACTTTCATGAACCTGGGGACACTCTAAAGAGAGAGAAGGCCAAGAAACTCATATACATTTTGAAATGTATAAGAAAGCTTATTGAGCAGCTCATGGAATATAACAATCTCAGATACTAGAATGATATTTTGGTGCTTTTATGAAGATGGAAATTAATGCTCTGACGAAGAATCATGAAATCATCAGCATGGGACATTGCTATTAAAGTTTAGAAAACTATGAAAGGAAAATACAGGAAGCAGCAGATGGAATATCTTTAAATAATTATTTGAAGAAGATGCTTTCTTCCACCCACCCTAAGGACCATCTAGTACTATAAAGAAGACCAAGGAGCTTGGAAAACTGACCAACACAATATCAAGAAGCCCCATCCAGTACAGCACACTCCCGATTTCCTTGATTCCACAGAGAATCTCAGCTTTGAGTTCAGATTTTGACTGCCAGCAGTTGAGAATATCCTTAGCCATCCTCATACAACCTAACATCATATAAGAAAGTGCTTAGAACTGGAAGAAAAGAGAGATGCAACTAGAAAGCAGACAAGGGTTGAAAACCAAAAAGTTTAAGTACCTAGAGTTTTTGTAAGTAACAGTAACTCATTGCAGTTTCAATATCAAAGAGAAAAGAGCTCAGGCATGAAATTACTGATTCGTTCATAAAAATAACAATTGAAGGCACAAAGGGAAACAAAAGAAATCAAGCTTTATCAAAAGTTGCTGCTCAATCTAACTTCATTAATTCATAGATATATATATATATATATATATAGAGAGAGAGAGAGGACTTTTCATGTCCAGCCGGCCTGACGGGAACCTCCGACCGAGGGCATTTCGGGCACTTCCCGGTGGAATTTTTTGATGAATTTTTTTGAGCATGTTCTTCATGAAGTCTAGTTTATCCATACCAAATTTCAGCTAAAAATTCAATCGGGAAAGAACTCAAATAATTTCTTGAAGTTAACTGGGCAGTTTATATGTATGAACTGCCCAGTTAACTTCAAGAAATTATTTGAATGCCTTCCCGATTGAATTTTTAGCTGAAATTTATATGCATAAACTAGACTTCATGAAGAACATGCTCAAAAAATTTCATCAAAAAATTCCACCGGGAAGTGCCCGAAATGCCCTCGGCCGGACGGAGCATCCCGTCAGGCCGGCCTGACATGAAGACTACTCTATGTGTGTGTGTGTGGGTGTGTGTATAGACCACACTCAACAAATTGGCAAAGGTGAAATTTAAATACAGCGCAATTAAGCCTTGTGTGCATAACCCTTCTAAGAATAATTTCGTGTTCTTATCATAAAAATGAAGATAAAGTACATTGCTACTGTTCTTCAAAGCTTGGATACGCAACAAACTTGTTCAAATGTGGTTGCAGAATATATACCGTAATGCACTTTATCTTCATTTTTCCACAGTTTAAAAAGTGAGACCCCCATAGGCTAGTGTTGTAAGGCACTAAGTGCCGGGGGCGTAGCTCAGCTGGTGGGAAGAGGGTGCCACAATGAAGAAATCTCGGATTCGATTAGAAGCAACAATTTGGCCAGAACCACAATCTATCTCTCTCCACCGGTCTATGATCAAAGTCCAACTTACATCCTCTTAGATAACTTGATATGAAGCAGAATCTGGGCTTGGAAGAAGAGGGGAAGAAGCCCCGTGGGTTTACCAAAGGCGGGACGGGCTTGAGCCTACCTCCGTGGGCTGGTTACGGGCTGTTTAATTAATATTTATTCTTTTTAATTTTCCTGATTTGTTTCCTATTAGGAGTTAATTAGGATTTCTAATATTTGTTTCCTATTAGGAGTTAATTAGGATTTCTATTATTTCTTTCCTATTTGGAGTTGATTAGGATCTTTATTATTCTGTTTCCTAGTTAGAGTTGATTAGGATTTCTAGGATTTTGTTTCCTAGTTTAATTATTAGTAGATGGGTATTTAAACCCCTTGTTAGGATTCATTCTGGCTCATCTTGGAATAAAAGTTGGTTTAGCCTTTTGGCTTTGGGCAACGGTATTTATTTATCGTTGATTATCTAGGCAACGGTTCACCCCGTTGATTTTATTTTTTCTGTTCTTATCAATTGGTCCGACCTGCCGGATCCCGTCCCGCCAGAATGACGAGATCTATCGGGGAACGTTTGTTAGAGGACTTAGAGATGCTGGCCAAGCAAACTCAAACCCTAAAGGAGCACAACATGCGTCTAGCAGAGATCGCCGCATCCCTGGCAGCGCTTACCAAGACGCTAATTCCATCAGTCACGACGGAAACAAGCTCGGACACGGTTGGCAGCCCCAACGTATCTACGCACAGCGGCGACAGACAGCTGCACAACGTCACTTCTTCATTGGCTGCACTAAAAGAGACTCTCGCACCACCAGCGGCGGAGCATTCAATGGTGGTGACTTCACTCGACGCGGCAGCAGCATCCTTTTTCGGAATTGGACTACGCAGCTCCTTTCTTACAACGTTGCCCTCGTTTAACGAAGTAGAACCGATCAGCCGGGTTGATAAGGCTGAGAAACGGTTCAAATTGAATTGTGCTCTGCCGGGAAAGAAGGCGGCAGCCACTGTAGTTGTGATGGAAGGGTCAGCCCTATACCGGTTGACCTCGATGCGGACACGAAAGCCAGGCATGTCATGGGATGAGCTTACACAGGCATTGGTGGCTCGTTTTGACTCACAGTTTCAGGGCAATTGCTTTGAACGGCTGTCCGGAGGCAAGCAGACAGGGACTGTGGAGGAGTACATCTCAATTTTTCCTAAAGATACTGGGCAGCCACCGGGAACAAATGTCAGCCGGTTTCCGGATTTCAACCTTGAGGACAAGGTTTTTTCGAAGGGGGATGGAATTGATATGAAGCAGAATCTGGGCTTGGAAAAAGAGGGGAAGAAGCCCCGTGGGTTTACCAAAGGCGGGACGGGCTTGAGCCTACCTCCGTGGGCTAGTTACGGGCTGTTTAATTAATATTTATTCTTTTTAATTTTCCTGATTTGTTTCCTATTAGGAGTTAATTAGGATTTCTAATATTTGTTTCCTATTAGGAGTTAATTAGGATTTCTATTATTTCTTTCCTATTTGGAGTTGATGATCTTTATTATTCTGTTTCCTAGTTAGAGTTGATTAGGATTTCTAGGATTTTGTTTCCTAGTTTAATTATTAGTAGATGGGTATTTAAACCCCTTGTTAGGATTCATTCTGGCTCATCTTGGAATAAAAGTTGGTTTAGCCTTTTGGCTTTTGATAGGAACCCGGGCCTAATAGACTAATAACAATAAAATGGGACCGGGACTATTAGAGTATTAATAATAATAAGTGTATTAGTTTAGTATAAATAGAAGATAGCAGGGAGGAGTTGAGAAGGCGGTTTTGGACTTTGTCTTTGGGATTTGGGAAGATTGAGATCATTCTCTCTCTTTTGGGGGGCTTCGGCTCATTGGGGGGCTTCGGCCTTGGTTACCGATACTATTCATCTTCTTCATCAATTCAGTTTTCCAGTTTGTTTCTCGATATTTCTGTATATTTTCTGGGGTTCTTATCAGCTTTGGGCAACGGTATTTATTTATCGTTGATTATCTAGGCAACGGTTCACCCCGTTGATTTTATTTTTTCTGTTCTTATCATAACTGTTCGAACGGTCCTGAGGAGCCCTCTGGGTGGAGTGTCATCCTCTTGTAAAAGGCACTAAGTGCTGGACAAAAAATATACTTTGTCCCATAAAATTCTTCCCACTTACCTTTTTGGGATGTCCCAAAAAATTCTTTTCATTTCCCTTTTTAGAAAGTACTGTGCGTCTAACATTCATTTACCTTATTCTTACTCAAACACAGCCATACATTTCCACTTAATTCCCACTTTCCTAAACTCTGATCCAAGTCAAACTGGGAAAAAAATTATGGGGCGGAGGGAGTAGCTTCTTATATTTAGAAATATAACTTCTACAAGTCTACAACAAAAAAATACTATCTCACTCAGAGACATTTTTGTACCATCTTTTGTGATGAAGAATATGTTGCTCAACATTTCTATAAGATTTGTTTTTGTAGACATCTTTAGACATTTGGTCTATACCTGCACACTTCATTACTATATATTTGGTCTACATATGTAAGGAATACAATCGCCTAGAAATTATAAACGAGAGAGTTTACATTTGATAAAGTTGGAGAGCTACATGTTAATGAGATACCATAATCACAGCTTCTACTCTAACACAAGAAAATGGTGATGCTTCAAATTAGCATAAAAGTTATAAGCCCCACATATTCCAACAAATAAAGTTTGGTCATTTTTATGATGCAAATAGTTATCTTCACAATTATATTATATGACTATATAAAATGCAGTGATGCGGCAAACTTATAAGCAGTAACAATACATAGCTACAAGAATCGCCTCCAATATACCTGCTACTCCTCCATCAAAAGAAAGCAACCCGATAGACTTCGGCAAAACTTCTTGTAAGCCGATAGTCATTGGTTCAATAGTAGTTATCTAAACGAAACATGTAAAATATCAGTAGCTCATTGGTAAGTCCTTTATAACGACTAAAACCTAGATGCATGATACGTTAAGACCATGATTGCACAAACAAACAACTATGATGAACACGTAATTTGCAAATACAATAGCTGAACACAAAGAGAGGCTTCTTATCTCATCAATGTAGGTACTTTGATATCCATAGAGTTACCATGTTTTGCAGTAGTTTAAATGTATAATAGAAATGGAATATTTTCCAAGTCAAAAAATGATCAAGAATGTGTTTGAGATCCATCTAATACCTTACTTGACACATGATCCAAGAGGGCTCTGACAAGCCAAGGCAATGATCTAGACCCTAGGAGCTTCACAATGGAATAAATGTGAGGGATTCCAAAGAAACCGCAATACAATCGAGCGAAGCTCTGGTAAGCAGAATTTAAATCCTAGGACAAATTAAACAGGTACAATCAACATATTTGAAATGAGCAAAAAAAACAACACAGGAAGTACATGGTCTCAAAAAGCCCTAGATTAAATTTTCAGTAACTTCTTACAGGGTTACCACAGTAAAAGTTTGGCTTTGCATACGGAACAGAGGGTTTCTGCACAGGAACAGAAGGCACTCTAGAAGATCTGACAAAACGCTGAGTTGTATTGCAGAGTATGAAGTTTGGCAAAAAATCGTTTTGCATCTCTGACCAAATCTAGCAAGCACAATAAGATAAGCAACTTGTGACATTATTGAAATACTACAATCACAAAAATTAGTAGCTTTCCATGTAAGACAGGTAAAGAATGTGCTAACTGAAAAATCCCTAAGTTTAGGGAGAGCAAAAAACACTTACTAGTAGCATGGAGCACTGTGAGAAATGTGCACAAAATGTAACTGTTCTCAATTCATTATTGAGTAGGAAATAGTATGTTCCACATAAACCGTATTCATTGTCTAATACAAATAAACACAAAATGCTAATGATGATTGAGATTTGATACCCGAAATGCAGCACCAAAGTCTAGTTCATTGTTTAAGCCATAAATATTTGCAATGTGATTATTTTCATCTTACCTAAGTGCCTAGGGTGGGATTATATTGTTATTATAGTCGTCATGGTCATCAGCACCACCGTATTCACTAGTAGTCAAGTACATTGCAATGGGATGCATGAAATCCAATGTCAATTATAGCGGAAATATTTGTGGAATATGACTAGATTATATTACTAAAGTGGAATAATAATTGACATTATTATACTTGATATAGTTTCATGACTTCATCCATTGTTCTTGGGTAACCATAGCTTGCTGTTTAATATTATAATAGACACAGACTTTTCAGTTGATAAATTTTGGCATTCCATTGCCTTGAGCAAAACTCATTAACTTAGTTACAGAAGTTTGATTTGGGCTTCAAGATAATTCAACATTATCTTCAAGATAATCTAGGATGAGCTGGCAGCTCTTAACAGCAAAGTCTAATATTAATGAATCCAGAAAAAATTATCAGAATTAATATGGCAGTTGCAAACTGGCTTGGAAGAACAGGATTTATGCGTCAGAAGTTTCGGAGAAAAACGTGGACAAGCGGTTTCCTTTGGTAATTAGAGCGTAAAACGATAATCCTGTCAAAAAGTCTTCCGAGTGGTTTGGTTCAGTCAAGCTTGTAAGGGTCTGTTTGCAATCCATTAAAAAAAGTGCTTTTAAATTTTTTTAAAGAAAAAAGCACTTATTTTACCAAACACTACCAACTTTTACTTTCTCGGCTTCCGTGTAGAATCTACTTTTTACTTTTTCTATTACACAAAAAGCACTTATTTTACCAAACACTACCAACTTTTACTACTAATCACTTTTTCCCCAAAAGTGCTTTTATTTAAGCACAAGTGGTTGCAAACAAAGCCTGAGAATCAACAGTTGTTTTTAATTGTATTGCAAAGGAATTCACTGTACCTTTGTTGAAACTGAGACCACTCTGTTTCCATTTTTTCCTATAACTAGAATCACGGAAACAACAATGAGTATATACCTACTGTCATGATCATCATTATCATTAATGTAACAACTATTTGGGGTTGGTGGTATTATTTTTTAGTAGCATTAAATTTTATAAATGAAATTAACACTAAAAATATAGGAAACTCTAGGGCCAGTTAATTTTATAAAGTTAATTAGCACTACAAATTTATGCAAAAAAACATTGTGGCAATGTTGTACACAGGATGCCTCCTGCGCGACCTTTATAGTAAAATATAATGAGATGAAAATGCTAAAACTTTCATTCTGGGTAATATCCACTTGCAATGAAAATAACATGACACAGCAATAAGTTGAGATCATGTCCATCACATGATTGATATTGTAAGACCTAGATGCCAATCATGGAACATGAGTACATGACCATGAGAGGATACATACTATCTTGAGCAGTTGAGCTAAAATAGAAATAAAGGTACGCTGAAAGGACAATGAATCATGAATTCGAAATTGCAGGGGATATAGAGCTACAAACCTGAGAAGCAAGCCGGCTAGAATACGATACAAGAGATGTGTTCTCCTGCATTTCATTTATCATAAGATTGAAAGAATCTAGTGTAAGATCTTTGGACATACATTCATGGGCATGTTGCATAATGTCAAGAAGCTTTTCCAACTCCTGAAATTAGGAAATCACAAAGAATAAGATACAAACAAATTATGCTCAGTACTGACGGAAGTCAACAAATCCTATAAACGAGAAAAAGAAAATCAAAGTATCCTTAATTACCACGACGGCACATATGTCTTGAGATTCAAAGCGGTCTAACAAAAAGTCAATATTTTCTCGAAACATTTTGTTCATCCTCTCTGCAATCAAACTCCTCAAATTGATTGATCTTCCCAAAAGCTATGCATCAGAAGGACATCAAAGTTGTTGATTAAACATATGTTAGCAAACAGAAGGTAGTGAAATAGAAAATGTTTGCCGAAGGCCAAAGCAACTGGAAATGTGGTTTTACTCATTAAAATTGAACATACTATCAAGTTAAGTTAGTTAAAATTGGTGTTTTGTGTGTGTACATGGTGTGAAACTGCAAATAAGTCACTGCTAAATACAAATTTTATTCTCCTACCTTTACAACTATGTGACATCTATTGTAGGCTATTTCTCATAAGTTCTCAATACTCCCCTAAAAATGGAGCATAAAAATATAGTAAACTCCCAGCTTTTATAGAAATATTCAACTCGCGGTCCTTTTTATGAATTGGTATGTGTGTGTGTTCGCTAATTGGTCATTTGAGCCTGCAAAAAATATGGAAGTTCCTCCTGAGGTGACTTTTCTCCCCTAAAAGATGGACAATCCACTGCAGTAAATGAAAGAATGGACTGGATGCTATATGTATCGCTACATGGTCATCGCAAATACGAATCATAAGTCCCGCTCTCCCAGACATCAACTGGTAAGACCGTAAGATACGTTTAGCCAAATTAGCTCACATATTCTAAGTGTCATTGTCCACGAGATCAATGGACCACTTCATGTTTCTTTCGCATGACATCAAGTTTCCACACAAATAAAACACTACTCATAAGTTAATCTCCTACCCTAAGTGCTCCCAACCTCATCTTCACTTGTGTAACCAACCCCCATACATGATTTTGCATAAATATAGAATGGTCAAGGACTTGTCAATGTATGCATTGTACAGTAGTATTCTGACAAGAGCATTCCAATGACTAACATTCAGATGCTAAGAACAAACTTATGACACCTAGTGCAAAAGGGATATATAAACGAGTCACTGTTAGATACATCTTTTTTTCAATAATCTTCTATATAGATCTTGAAAAGCTGTCATGTGATTTGAATCCAACCGTTGCAGGCTTGAGAGAGTTAAAGGGACCCATCTCATAAGTTCCCAATGTATGAAAAGCATCCATTTGATTTTGATCAACTATCACATGTCCCCAACAAGGATGAGAGAGTGTTTCCCATTTTAAGAGTTCAAATTTGCTTCAGTGAGTTACATTTGGTGATGCATGTGCAAGAATAAAGGGAAGTCACACAAGTGAAATTAGGTTTAATTAGGTTTCTTTAATTTCGGATTGGTGTGTTTAAATATTTGGTATAGTTAGTTATTGTACTAGAATAAGACTTAAATTGGTTGATATGCTATAAGATGGATGGAAACTGTTAAAACTCTAGGGTGTTACGTAGTATATGATTTTGGGTGTGCATAGCTTATTATTTTTATATAATGAGGCATTAGCTATAAAATACAACCAATAAATTCAAAAAATGATTCAATGGGAGTTTCAAGTCTACATAAAAGTAAAAACCAAAGGAGTTTTTATCTTAAAAATGCCGACCCCTATACACGTTTTCTCCTTAATCCATCAATGATGTCTCTTAAATTAAGGCATAGCCTTTTGGTTCCATTACAGACATCATGAGAGATTTCTTGTAATATAACCCCCTAAGGCTCTTTAAAAATTCTACCTAAAACTGTCAATGATATGATAACCAAGTTGGCAGGCCCATAACTCAAAATACTCATAAAATCTTGAGAACCATACTCTAATCACTCCCATTCCCAGTTCCGGCTAATTTCTGCCTACCCCTTTTTCCCCTTACCTGCGCTTATTATAATACTCTCCTAATGGGCCGGCCCTCGTCCACTAAGTTACTGGACCTAGAACCCTCTTATTGTACTATATTAACTACTTAATATTATTCTTATTAGTGGAAGTGTCCGGTTCTCTATAAAAAATCTTCAAGATGACCAACATGCAACAAGAAATGTCATTCTATATAGATTAAAAATAATGGAAACTCCAAAGAGAAGAGACTTGACATGCCTGTCAATTATTCTGATGAATTAGGGAAAAGTATGTGGTGGACCATCTATTTACTCTAGTGGGGTATGGAGCTTATCTATGCTTTCCTATCTAACATGGATCACATCTATAGCCTTCTAACTTTGAAGGCTCAAATGAGTGCTCGAAGTAGTGCTCGACCAGATGTCATTTGGATAGAAGATAAGCATCATGTATTTTGTCTCTTCGCTGGTGGTAAGCTCATGTCTTGGAAAAGTATAATAACAAGATTTAATTGCATGTTCACACAAAGAAGAAGAGTACAAGGCAAGAACACTTTGAGCACGAGAATTAATTTGGGTAAAAACACTGAATTTGCAATTATGAAGATGATTTCTGGTGGCCCTGCACATTGTTTCCTGTCCTACTTTTTGCAGAAGAGCCAATATGATAAGGTTAGTTTTACTTTTTCGTGAAAAAAGTTGCATAACTTGCATCCAGAACATACATTTTGAGCATGCTAACACTAACATTTTTTTACATGAAAAAATTTGGCCCTATTAGGAAACATGTGAGCATAATGAGCATGAAACATTGTAAACACGACACATTGCAAAGAAAAAAAATATTCTTTATGCAGAAAGTGTCGCAGCATGTTTAGTGTTTCCACTGTCCATGAAACAAACATCAAAAGATTAGATCAAAAACTGATTGAATTAACACATAAACCAGAGAACTTTGGCATTTTATAGGACTAAAGGAGCAAATGAGACTTTGAAATGTATTGCACAATGTGAATGTACATCACAATATCAAAAGAGCGGCAAATTCATAACTTATCTCCACAATTATACCGTAAAGAAATAGCATAAGTATGTCACCTTCACTCTAGTTATCTTCAACAGAGAACTGAGCTTCATTGGCTGGAATGTAAACTTTTCAGCAGCATCTATGGCAAAAAGGAATGTTGGATCAAGAAGCTCACTACACAAATGAGGTAACAAATATAATTAGGGAAGTTTAATTAATAAAGTCATATGAAGCTTTATCTAAGATTTGAAACTATACAAATGTGTACCTCGCTGCCCAACTTTTATAGTATGTGAAAATAGTCTCACACAACTTTGCAACAAATATATCAAAACAATTGTCCACCTAAATAGATTAAAAATAAATTGCTGTTACGAGTCTTTCATGAGCGGAAACATCCCCTCCAACAACTAAAAAGAAATATGATGTTGAATATAACTTTCACTAAAAAGTGAACTGAACATAAAGATAAAATCATTGAAATAAGACCAGGACTATAAAAATAGGAACCAAAATGCATATACCTAAAAAACTCCTGCCAACACTAAAAAGGAGACATATTCCTCATCATATGCTCGACAAAATTCAAAGAAGACAATGATCTTTGGAAAGGTCAAAATAGACAACAATGAAGCATCCATATAAGAGCAACTCCTATACAGATTTTGACCAATGACACAGAACTTCTCACTTGCCAGATCTGTTTACACAAATAAATTGAAACAATGGAGTGGAAAGTTGCAGCTAGAACATGTGTGCATTGCCAGCTTGAACAAGCTATAGTAGTAGCCACATCAACTAAAAAGGTTTGGAAATAGCGAAGGCTTGAATTACAAGTAAAAGAAGTGAAGCAGACAGAATTCAAAAAGTTGAACAGTAGAATAAAACATGGAAGAATCTCCATGAAATAGAAAACCTGGTCCATGCAGAGCTATTAATGTACACATGTGCTTGTTTCTGGTCCTACAGAATCCACTAACCCCTACTCAAAAACAATGTCAATATGCTTTTTATTACCTCAGCTTCAATTTCATCATAGAGGAAGCGTTGCTTGAGGACCACTAATGCATGCTGAGCAGCATCATTATAAATATCAAATGGCATCAAAATGCTCTCAAGAAGACCTGCATTGTGTGATTCAAAGACGTAATCCACCAGCATCCATGGAAGGGAGCATTCAATGGGAAACTGAAAATGAAACCACAAATGCATTCGCTTGAAAACAAAGGAAAAGGTTCCTTGCAGGAATGCATGGAAAAAGATAAATGTCTTAAGATGCATTTGCAGATTCATGGATTGACTTTAAAGCTCTCTGTATAACTTAAATGCAATTTTGCAATGGCAAAAGTGCAGTAAAGCATCACTTGATTTTGCACCAAAAAGTATGTGGAGTACATATCATAATAAGACATCTAGCAACCCTGCCATTCCCTTTCCCTCTAAAGGTGAAAATAAAACATCGAATACAACACTTAAAAACACAAAGTAAACTCCAAATAACAGTAATTTACATAATTTCATAAATAAGTTCATTTGTAGTTCAAATAACATTAAATTACTAATATTTCTAATTACTAATGACCATGAAAAAAATAGCATAGTTTGTTAGATTGGCATGGACATGCCTAGCCTAACACTATAGGGGTAGAGATATTAAAAAAATTTATCAGTATCCCATTAGTAATTAGAAATACAACAATACAACAATACAACAATAACACTACCCCAGTGCTGCAAAGGATCCCACCTTCGGTGGGATAAGTGGGGGTCATATGTACGCAACCTTACTCAGTTACTCCTGTACTAAAGCACGGAGAGATTGTTTTCGGATGACACATGATGAAAATCGCATTGAAAATTGTGTGGACTGACTACTGCTTCATAACAAAGAAGTGGAAACAGTTTAGTGAGCCATTTTGCTTTATTCCATCATATTCCCGAGCCAAAAAAAAGGTAATTTTTTTGCTCCATTGGAAATGATGTAAATTAGAAATATTTGTAAAAAAAGAATATTACTATTGATGTTGAATTCACATTCAGTTTTAGGCAACATCTTATTAGCCTCTCACTTTGAGTTTTTTATTATGATTAAAGCTCTTGACATAGCTATACAAGGGTGTTTAGATATTATAATTGAATCAACTACTTTTTCGAGAGTTAACTCTTGTGCATCTTGGTCAGGTCGAGCACCCATTGATTCCACCTTAAGCCTAGTTCAAAATTCTCTCTCTAATTACAAGATATATTAGTTTACCCGGAAAAAAATATTGATTTAGTTGATGGGTACGCGTGAATGATTAAATGCTAAGTTTTTTTATCATTGATTAAATGCGAAGTTAAAAAACATAAAGAAAAGAGTTTGAATAATGAGGGCTTAAGGTAAGGTGAACTAAAAATTTAGCATTTAGAGTACAAATATAACATGATTAAAGATGAAAGGCATGGGGTGAAATTGGATGAGCTATAAAGAGCTATAATGAGAAGATCCGTGTGACAGTGGGTGCCACATCTACTATATAAGATAAAGGAGAACCAACTACAATTATTATGGCACATTTTTCAAAAGGGGATTATGCCCCGATATAAAGATACATAAAGCGGAGTGCGTGAATGATGAAGATTTAGAAAGTCGTAGTTGACTTAAATTCACATAGATTGGGGATGTAATCACATACATTAGAATGTAGGGACTTCATTCGAATATGGAACAAGACAGTGCATGTGGTTCTCTCTTAAAGACATCAATTTGTGAGATAAGGGAGATAATCAGCCTAGGATATGAATAACAAAGACGGTCTCTGTCACCAGGAGAACCGACTGCATTGGCTAATGCACATTTTCACCAGGGGATTATACCTCGATATAAAGATACATAAAGTGGAGTTTTTGAATAATAAAGATCTAGAGAGTCGTAGTTGACCGAAGTTGACATGGATGGGGGGTGTAATCAAATACATGAGTGTTGGGACTTCATTTGAATATGGAACAAGAAAATACATGTGGTTCGGTCACAAAGATGCCACTTTGTGAGATGACGGAGATGATCAACCCAGGATATGGGTCACAAAGATTAAGTGTCTATCATCCCTTAAGCTCCACCAACATAGCTTGTGAGGCATATGTCTCACCTCTGCTTTCCCTCATTACCGTTGGGCACATTTAGCTCGAGTTTGACACACTCAATTGACAACTTCATACCCATATTGATAAGAATCATAAGAGTTCAAACCCTTAAAATAACTTCTACGCATATAAGAGTAAATTATATGCAAGGAGAAAGCTGAAATACATTTGGCCATTCCATAAGCACTGATACTACGATGAGAATTGTACAATGTGCGATGAATCCACCACAATATATTCCCTACTTCAAATTATTGCCTCCCTGCCCTTCAAAAATCAGGGTGAAGATGAAAGGTGACCAGGTGCCTAGTTTAGTCCTTTTCAAAAAGGAAACTTGCAATAGAAGTTCTTGTCACCGTTGATGGTGACTGTAATGGTCATAATTCATGTCAGAAGACCACATACACACCATGTGTTAAGTAAAACGGTATCATCATTGAAAAACCCATTAACAACAAAAATCACACTTTGAATTACTAATTTAGTCCAATGCATAAGGTTTTACTTCAGTGGCCTATTTGCATATTTTATTTAAGTTGAGTTCAGTTGAGTGGCATATTGACTCTTAACACTAACTAAAGTCATTTCTCTCTCTTCTTATCGCTTTAGAATAGCATCAGATATGCAGAAATATTACAAACCATTATACTAGTAAAAAATAAAACCCCAAAAAAGGAGATTGACAAAAAACAAAATGCTCCATGCGAATTCTGTAACATTTGAAGACTAGAAACATTAACGTATGCATTTGTTAAAACAACAAAGTATACCTGAATAACTCGGGAAGATTCCAAGTAGAATTCCCGAAACCATAAGAAACCCACATCTGTAATAGTTCCCAGTGTCGCTGCAAAAAACATATTTGTAATATATATTGTTTAGATAAATAGAGGAAAGATATTTTGTTCAAGTGAAGTTCTATTCAAGAGAAGCTAAAGTACTAAAGTTAAGTTAACATTTCGAGTGCACCTCCAAAATCAGTTCAAGATATCAGTTTTTAGTTTCACAAATAAAAAACAACTTTTCTGCCGAGATAACTGCACTTTTTCATATGATCTAGCTTGAGGTGGAGTGGCAAGGTGTAAGAATCCCTCAGAAATCACAACAAAATCAAAGAGAAAATAGAGAAAAGTATCAAGAACTTCAAGAAGTTTTATTATCGATGAACAACTACAAAGGCCGAAGCCCCCAAAAGAAAGAGACAAAGCTCTAACTTCCCAGTCTAAGACAAAGTCTCCAAAAACAGCCTACCTCCCCTTCCCAGACTAATTCTATTTATAGACTCTCCATACAGCTTACTCTAGTTATTATTTAATAACCGAAATATAACTACAACTAACTCTTCTATTTATTAGTCTAATAGGTAGATCTCTAACAATACTCCCCTCCTAAACATCCACCTTGCCCACAAGGTGGGTGATAGGACACAGCCAAGATCCTTTGTTTCTTCTTCATCCTTATGCCTCTCCCTTCCCAATACTTGAATGCTTGCTGGACCTTTAGCTTCATTTCTTTCATCTTTTTCCATATGTACTTCATGGCAGTAATACACAGATGCAAGGATATGGTGACATAATGATCCTTAAGTTTGTAAAGGATATAATATCCCATAGATGCCTGGCAGCTTACAAACCCCACAACCAGTTCAGTAACTTCAGATCCTGATGTCATGTACTGCAGGATGTCTACAGGGGCACCAGCACCACTTGGAGAAAGGAAAACTTGAGTGTTGGTTCCTTTTTTTAGGTGTAATCTTGTTTCCTCAGGGATATTGCCCAGCCCTTCACTCCTGATTTCTTGGTCCTGACTGTCAGCATTCATAACATACTTCTCCCTCATTCTTCTATTAGTAAGTTGGTGAACCATGTTTCCCCTTTTCCAGTGCTCATCTCTTTTCCAGAAAATCTCGATCTCTGTACCAGCAATTTCCCTATGAGATTGCATGTCATGACCTACACCTCCATCTAGCACAATAATACCCACTGTTGACAGTCCCCAAACCTTTTCAATTTCTGTTGCTCCACTCCTTGAAGTTGTAGTATCTGACATGAAGTATTCCCCTGGACTGATAATAACAGCAGGAACATCGATTAACTGATCGAGAGCAATGGTAGATTCCATTTCAGAGTTCTTAAAAGAAGTTTTCCAATGGGAGTCCTGTAATCCAGACTTGATATGTGCACACAATGACAGGAATGGTGCAGAACCTGCTGCTTCAATTTTGGATTCCTCAATCTGGTTCTGCTCTTCCAACATTCCCTTTGATGAAGGATATTGCACCCTTGGAGCTTCTGGGTTATTTGATGAATCATTTTCTAATCCTTTCACATTTTCCTCTTTCATCTCCAATTGTTGAACTGAAGGTGCTTTCAATGGATTATGTGAGTCAAGCTTAGGGTCGTCTAACATGCTCTCAACCCATGGCTGCAATTCTTCTTCTTGTACGTCTGCAACTTGCATACTTGATTCCTCATTTAAGCATTCCCCTATCATACCATAGCCTGAAGACTTTGCCCAATTTCCTTGCTCTTGGTCATTGCTTCTTGGGCAGCTTTCCTTGCCCAAATTAGTGTTCTGATATGTTGGTTTTGTACAGCCCTTTTCCCTTTCCTCATCTACTTTCTTGAGTATGTACATATCAAGGTACTTTTCTGGTGTCTTATGTACATAGCTGTCATCATAAAGAATCTGTGTGCTGTATCCAAAGACTAGCAGATTCATCACTCATATAATCCAGTATGCTATTTTTAACATCAGATTTTATCAGATATCTCTCAGAAGGTATTTCTAACAATTCCTTCTCGTCATCTAATTCCAGTTGAAACATTTGATTCAACGCTGTTTTGAAGGACTTCCGTGGGAACGATGAATTTTGCGCATTATGAAAGACGGTTTGCAACCCTAGCTGCGAACTCCAAGAATCAGTTAGCGACTGCGAAGACTCCTGCGAACAACTGAGGAAACTGGCTCGTGATGACGAGTTGTACGTTTCCGCAAGTAACGATGCATGTGGTCTGGAAGAATAGTCCGGCAATGAAGATGAAGATTCTCCTCTCAATTGCGTCTTTCTTGGACGCGAATCGATAACCGCTGAGTAAGTCTGCGAAGGGAGATACTCTGTTTGCGATTGCGAATGGTGAGAAGATATTTGCAATAGTGAACTAAAAGAAGCCGTCTGCGCGTGCGAACCAAAAGAAATAGTTCGCGACCCCTTCTGCGAGCTGGTGAGTGATCTGCGATGCGACGCGTCTGATGTATGTGACCGGTTCCGCGAAGGACGTGGGAGTCGGCTCTGAATATCCGCGATGGTAGTTTGCATAGCGGCCATCTTCCTCGCCATATCTTCTTGCCTTGCTGCTAACTCCTTCTGATTTCTTGCAAACTCCGTCAAGTTTCTTTCTACCTCTGTGATGCGTCCTTCCATCTTAGTACGAGTGTATTTCATCCAGCGACCGACGCGCTCTGATACCACTGTAAGAATCCCTCAGAAATCACAACAAAATCAAAGAGAAAATAGAGAAAAGTATCAAGAACTTCAAGAAGTTTTATTATCGATGAACAACTACAAAGGCCGAAGCCCCCAAAAGAAAGAGACAAAGCTCTAACTTCCCAGTCTAAGACAAAGTCTCCAAAAACAGCCTACCTCCCCTTCCCAGACTAATTCTATTTATAGACTCTCCATACAGCTTACTCTAGTTATTATTTAATAACCGAAATATAACTACAACTAACTCTTCTATTTATTAGTCTAATAGGTAGATCTCTAACACAAGGTTATGGTCGTTGTTGGGAGATAAAATGAAGAAGATTGAAATTGATAAAGATGAACTTCTTTCACCCTGGGGCCTGGGCTAGAGTATGAAGCGTCCAGCCTTTTGAAAACTAACGAAAAATCCAAAAGTGTTGATGATATTCTTAATGAATATAGCACCTTTTTTTTACAAGACTACAAGTCCCAAATAGAGGCCTAGTATTAGAGTAACACTAAACCTATTAGAATACTTCTTTTAAGATATTAACTAAAACAGAACCCCTACTATCAGGAAACTGCTACGTAAATAATAGGAATGTAATACTAATACTAGTAAAGGAACCAAATAATAATAAGAGTGGTGGTGACCCAGGTGGTGGCGACAAAAACGATAGTGATAACAACAATGTATATTCTTTAGCAGGGCCTTGTAACAGAAACAGTCTCTTTACACCTAAAGGTAGAGGTGATGTTTGCATACATAGCCGTAGCGCATTCCCCAGATACTACTTCTGAGTGGAACATACTCTGTGTGTGGTTTGGTTTGTAAAATGCGCTATAGGAGGCAAGTGGGATTTAAAAATCGTTAGAAAAACCTAAAATGTATCAAAAAAAGATCTTTGAGAACATAGCATCCCCTGAAGAGATGTGACCAGATACGAATTGTTATGCCCAAAGTCAGCATTATCAATAATGATTACAAGGAAAAATGAACATTATCCAATGAACCTGAGTAGTCCAGAACGTGCAGGAAAAAGCCAAGCTTGTAAAAGAATGTTTCGAACTGTTTTAAATCATTGACAGGAATGTCAGAGCTACTGTTTCCAAAAACACCACCTGGCTTCCTCATATTTCCACCTGATACCACTTCATATATGAGGAACTGCAGACAGTGTACCTGCAAGAAAGTAGAATAATATTTAAAGACTGTGGAATGAAAATGTGGACTATCTGAGCCAAGAATATTTATCCAATAATTGAAACCAAAACAATTAACTATGCACCAAACTTTTTTTAACCAAACTAAGGACTTCAAAATATTAATAATCAGCCAATATTGTATGAAATATTATGGTGGTCTGGATGTAACTTTTCAAATTTGGGCATGAGGGATTGAGGGATACAACTTAATTTTCCCTTTTTACCACCTCTAGCTCTATACTTCTGACAGCATATTTTGCAACCCATCCTATTTTCTTCTCCTGAAGAATGTGGTAGAAAGTAGAAACATATGGACCCGTGACTATTTTTCTTCATTCTTTTACCTCTTGATATACCTTATTATCGATGGTTATTTAACGGTTCAAAGACAGGCCAAGATTTATATGGATCAAAATTAGGCCCTAAATATATTTTCTAGCCTCAGCCATACTCTTCATAGGAAAAGAACACTAGAAATGCCCATCTGAATGAGGAAGAAAAATTGTAAAAACAATTTGTATAGAGCCTGCTACCCATCTGAAATGCCCTCCACCCCCCCCCCCCATGGGCCATGACACCAATATCTGCCAACTAGTGAGGCCAAAAGGTGGTATTTACCTCTAAAAGATAAAAGATGCTTATGAATTATAACAGTGCCTTGAGTAACTTAAAAAATAAAACAATGGATAACATAAAGTATAAAATTGTGGGTTTTTATGTCTTAAGAATTAATCCTGAAAAATAATAGTTACAGAAACCTGTGCAGCAGTTGGTGCTACTGGCCTTGGGTAAAACAAGTTCCCTCTGCTTTCTTCACTTCCATGCTGAAATGAGTGAACATCAGAATCAAGCCTGGTATTATTTGCCATCCAATCTGCTGACAGTGTCCTCATGTCGGAAAGAATCCTGAATACATGAAAATAAAGACAGCACAGAGCAGTAAGGAAGTTCATAAAAGTTATCAATATGTTTTAAGCTTTTCTAATCAGCACCTACAGGCAATAATTTATAACCTCCTATAGCTTTAATACATAAAGATATAAGATTTCCCAACTTCTCTAGACAGCATCTCCATGCAACAATTTATAACCTCCTGTTGCTTTAATGCATAAAAATAGAATATCTCCCATATTCAGCACCTGGAAATGTCCTTCTTCTTTCGGAAGGTAGTTCTCAACATAATGGCCAAAGTGTTTTGGACAAAATCTTGAACCTCTGCATGTATAGTCTCCCATAGGGCATCAACTACTAGTGTATCAGCCTTATGCAACATGGATCCTATGCTTTTGATGTAGCTAACAAGTTCGATCAAAGCTTTCCTTTCCTCAGCACTATAATTATAACGAACGACCTGTGTCAATACAACATATATCATTCAGTTTACAAGATTAACCAACAACATTCAGAATAAGTTGGATTGGATGAAATGATAGCTGCAGCTGACATGATTTTCAAGAAGAGTTCATAGTAGTTTGATGAAAGATGAGATACTCCAATGGAAGAAAGAATACTAAATAAGTTATCAAGGAGAATTTGAACTACATAGATGATGGAAATTTGTAAACTAAACAAGAACCATCCAATTGCACTTTATATCTCACTTAATTGGAGATCATGGAAAAAATAGGCAAAGTGATACAGAGGTTGAGTGGGTTTGGAAGCGGAAATACAGTCTATGTACAATCTGCACTTATTCTTTGATGCCAAAAATGGTACGTCTTTGTTTTGTTGCCTTCGTGATCAGCAATTAGAAGAACCTACTAAATTGGAGCTGGAGAGTTAAAGTCGTTGAGAGAGGTTTTGATCATTAGAAGTTTTAGGGAGGTTGGTAAACTACAAATTCCAAAAAACAACAGTCGTAGAGCTGTTTCTAATAGACTAGGGATGGTACTTCCATAATTAAAAATACAACAAAACCTTTTCATAGTCAGAATACGATCCGGCCGGTTCATGCAACTCTGTTGGGACAGGATCCTTGCATGGACGCGAAAATTTCCAAGCAGCTTGTTCCCATATACGAGCACTCCATCTGCTTAAAAATTGGAAACCTTCAACGACCACATCATACATGTTTCCTTTGACCTCCTTGACCCATTCAATATCGGCACCTTCTACTGATTTCAGCAGTACAAGCTACACAATGAGAATAAGAAACTTCTTATGCCGCCAAGTGCTTCAAGGCAAAAAATTTATTGAAGCTTTTAAATTTTGTAAGGCCAAAATTACAAGTTCGTCTACATAATAAATGTGTGTGTGTGTTCACATCTAGGTTGCCTTATGGCATCACTACTATTCCACTTCTAAAGGGATGGAGTACATAAAAAGAATACAACCAGAACAAGTACTTCATATTAGAAATATGCAACTCTAACAAGTACTTAGTATATTATATGATGTGCCATTGTACTCATCCTTTTACAAGAATAGAATATGACATGAAGTTGCACGGCATTGGGGAAAAAAAATTGTGCATGTATGTTAAAAGCATTCACAATGTGCTAGTCAAAAAAAGAAAGGCACCAAGGAGCACCTGATTCATAGATGAAGAAAAGCGTATAGTGAAATCGTCATGCTCCGCACGGATTGCCCCAATATGGTTTACAATCAAATATTGACGCTGATAAGTGGATTATGTTAAGAGATTGATAAAGGTAGTCACTTGAAAAATTTTAATGGATGAAAAATAGCAGGCATTTAAAAGTTAAGTACATAGACTTAGTAAGCATATTAATGATAAATAGATTCCTACCATATACTTTGATGATGCAAAACATTCAACAACACAGCATCATCATTATAATCACCTTAATCCTGACTAGTTGGGATTGGTGGCACTAAATTTATACCGCCAATTAGCAGTAGAAAATTAATTAACCCTATAAATTCACGCAAAAAACATAGTGGCTAGGCCAGAAGCCATTCCTGTTGCAAACTTCTTAAGAAGGAATAACTGCAAGAAATTTCAAAGGACCATCATCACCATAGGCTCTCACATGCATGGAAATGTCATGAGACGGCGATGAGCTAAGATATTAATGAATGGCATGTCCATCACATGATTGATATTACAAGACCAACATGCAAATTATGGAACATGACAAGCAAATCAGTCAACAACTTTTAAATCAAATTACAAATTATCTTCTTCTGTGTTCTATATATTCAAAGGTAATAATTATTGGAAAGTAATGAGCCACACTAACCTAAATAAAAAACAAATATTTGAATTTAAGGAAAGATCATAAATGACATTTGAAGCAGCATTTAACAAGACATTTGGATTCCAATACAAAAGATGCTATGGCAAGAGAACATCAAAACCTCTCCTAGAAAGGCCATAAAGCTCTAGTTCTTCCAACAGAAACAAGCACACAAAAGTTCACACAAGCATTCAAAAGGTGTAATCACATAGTCAAGATTCTTCTACATTTAATAATATGCAAGATATAAAAATGTCCCTCCAAGCATTCTCTAGTTACTGAGCACCACCTTGCGGTCAGTATTGTTTCTCCAAATTAGTAGCTGGATAGTTGAAACAAAATCTCAATGACCCATGTTGTTGTCCACACATAATGGCCAAGCCTTGATTTAAGAGCCAACCACCAAGCACACTAACTCTTTATTCCTGATAAGTAGGATCGTATCATTAAAAGGCACTAGAGGCTTATTTCTAATCTATCTTGTTCATCTAATGGAAGAATAAGATGTGCCTAGCAATAAGCATTTGATTCCCTCTCTTTCTACTAATACTCAAGTAGACCATCTTTAATAATGTCTTGAACGTATATATAGGGAGTGTTTGAATCTGATTCTGAAAACTGATTCTCCTAAAGTCCAGAAGTACTTCAAACACTGATTATGATTCTGCTTTTGGCTTGAAAAAAGAAGCAAAAGCATGATTAGTTCCAAACACCCCCATAGTAATGACTTCAAAGGATCACATATTCACATGGCTACCAAAAATCTGATTTTTTTAGCTTCATAGCCTCTAAAATATCCAAGTGAATTAGGAACATACAGATATAATAAAATGCGACAATCCCCTAAATAGGAGTAAATAAAAGCAAAATTGCAATGGAGCATAAAGTTTAAATTCCCAAAATAGGACTAACTCTTCCTATTCTACCCTCTCGTTTGGCATGCTTAATAAGATTTTTTAAATAATAATATTAATACATAAAAAATTAAAATAAACTAACGTAAAAAAATTAATTAATAATATATAGGCCTCAACCACCACCTCAGCCATCTTCCAACACCACCACTTTTGGTCGTCGGAAAAAATGCAAACTTGCAAAAGAAATGTCGTCGTGATGGCAATTTTGAAAAGAAAGAGGATACTTTCAAAGAGTAAAAATGTCATTTTAATGACATTTTCAGAGGAATGTGGCATTGTTTACACAAGATGACATTTTTTCTGACAATTGGAGCTGGTGATGCTGGGAGGTGGAGGCTGCGACCGCAGAGGCCGACATATTTTTTGATATTTTTTTAGGTATTTTATTTTATTTTTTATGATTATTTAAAGTTTTTTAATTATGTTATATTTAATTTTTTAAAGTTTTTTTTATTTTATTTTGTTTAATTTTTTCACGTTTTTTATTAATTTATTGATATTTTATTATTTTTTTTATTTTTATTATAACTAAAACTATGATTTTCATATTAATAAAATAAATGGATTAGGGATTATAGGAAGGGGTAAAATAGAAAGAGGGACAATTATTACTCCTATTTTGGGAATAAAAATGGTTGTAGTCCTATTGTTGCATTTATGAATAATATTAGTCCTATTTAGGGCTAATACAACAACAACAACAACAACAACATCCAAGCCTTAGTCCCAAACGATATTGGGGTCGGCTAACATGAATCGATACATGATATCACCAAAAGGAAAAGAAAGAAAATAAAGATAAAAAAGATAAGCTATTATAAAAAAAGATAATATAAAAGAGATGAATATACATATAAAAGATAAAATAAAAAGGATAAAGTAATATTTATATATAAGGATAAAAACATATATAAAAAAAAGAATAAAAAAGAAAAAAAAGGGGGGGAAAGATGATACAAGATCACTCCTCCACACGAATACCCGCCCTCCATTTTGCTCTCTCCAAAGCCACACCCTCATCCAATCCAAGAAGAAGCATATCACTTCTGACTCCCCTAACCCACGTCTGTTTGGGCCTTCCTCCCCCTCTCTTCCCTGACCTCTTTTCCACACATCTCAACTCGTCTGACAGGTGCATCACTCGGACTTCTATGCACATGACCAAACCATCGTAGCCGTGACTCCCGCATCTTATCTTCAATAGGTGCTACTTCCACCCTTTGTCAGATTGTCTCATTCCTCACGCGGTCCTTTCTAGTATGCCCACACATCCAACGCCGCATCATGTGCATCTCTGCCACACTCATCTTTTGAATGTGACATTTTTTCACCGCCCAACACTCCGTGCCATACAGTAATGCAGGCCTAATTGTTGTCTTATAAAATTTACCCTTCAGTCTAGTCGGCATACCTTGATCGCATAGAAATCCTGAGCATCTTCCACTTCATCCACCCTGTTCTGATTCTATGGGATACATCTCCATCTAACTCATCATCCTTCTGAATTATGGAGCCCAAGTAACGGAACATATCGCTGACAGGTATCTCCTTACCATCTAAAGTAATTCCGCTATTACCACTACTTCTACCTCCACCAAACTTGCACTCCATGTACTCTGTCTTGTTCCTACTTAGTCTGGAACCCTTGTTCTCCAATGTTTGTCGCCATACTTCCAACTTTGCTTTAACCCCTGATTGCGTCTCATCAATCAATACAATATCGTCGGCAAATATCATGCAACACGGTATATCGTCTTGAATTGACTTTGTAAGTTTATCCATGAGTATCGCAAATTAAAAAGGGCTCATAGCCGATCCTTGGTGCACTCCGATAGTAATAGGGAACTCCGCAGTCCTCCGTACACTAGTACGGACACTTGTAGTACAATCCTCATACATATCCATGATGATGCTGATATACTTGCGTGAAATGCCTTTTCTAGTTAAGGCCCATCAAAGAACCTCTCGAGGTACCCTATCATATGCCTTTTCTAAGTCAATGAACACTAAACGCAAATCCTTGTGAGCGTCTCTATACTTCTTTATAAGTTGCCGAAGAAGGTGAATAGCCTCAGTTATTGAGCGACCAGGCATAAAACCGAATTGATTCTCTGAAATTTTCACCATTCTTCGAAGTCTTTGCTCAATCACTCGCTCTCAAAGTTTCATTGTATGACTCATAAGATTAATCCCTCGATAGTTGGCACATTCTTGTACATCACCTTTATTCTTAAATAAGGGAATAAGAGTACTCTTTCTCCAACTTGTTGGCATCTTGTTGTTTCTCCAAATCTTGTTGAAGAAATTTGTTAACCACCCGATGCCTCTCTCTCCCAAACTTCTCCAAGTCTCGATCGGTATGCCATCTGGACCCACTGCTTTCTTCCGCCCCATCTTCCTCAAAGCCTCTTTAACTTCCGTTGGTTGGATCCTTCTCACAAAATCACGATTTACCATACAATCTGATATGGTCAAATCACCGATATCTTGCACTTTGTTCCCGTTGAACAATGTATCAAAGTATGACCTCCACCTCTCTTTTATCTCTCTGTCCTCCATTAAAATCCTTTTAATAGCCGAAATAAAATCTATGTATGGAATTGATTAGCCAACTTTGTTGAAAGGAATTAAATGTTTTTACTTTGACTGATTTCAGTCCTAGACCAGACCAGACTAGACTTAAATAGACTAGTAAAAACATCCTTAACGTGACACTTGAAGAAGAAAAGCTCTCTCTAAGTGCAGATTGGTGATTAACTAAAATAAACAAAGATGTACACAATAGCAACGTAAAAGGATATTCTTGTGACTCTCGATGAGGCAACTCATGAGTTGCAGGAAGGGTGAGAAGACGAGCTTGGGCAGAGAACTTTGGGAAGTATGTCGACAGCTCCTTTAAAATTGCTGCTGGAGACAGATGCAAATCTGGGAAGGCAGGGATAACATGATCATTCTGCATGACAGAAAAGAGTTAACCGAGGCATTGACTAGATGTTTCCCAAACATGAACATCATGCTTAGGTTTATATATAGAAAATAAAAACAAGAAGAAACAGGTATAGTGGTATTTCATTGTACTATTGTAAAAGAGCAATTACATCATTGAACAAAAAAAAGCTTCAATTGCAAAACCAAATTTTAAATTTTAAATAAATTACAATAGAATAAAATAAAATAATTGATACATTTTCATGTAGACTTCATGTTATCAACATCGGTACTTATATGTAACTTTTTGTTGATATTGACTGGTGAGTTGGCTCCTAATTAACCACCTAATTACATTTTAGCTGGCAAGCGCAAAGATTGTTGAATAACATAACTTTATTACACATTTTTTCTATCCATTAACCCTTTTCACCAAAGACAGACGTCACACACACAAACACACTACCGCAAAAACAAACGCATATATGTAGATTTTACACAAATAAGTTGTACAAGGGACTTCACCCACATGGGTGGCACCAAAGGATTTAATATTCACATACTACTTTATTAAGAAAAGATAAAAATAGATTGAAGGATAAACAAACAAAAAAATTGCCACGATGCCGAATGCACCCTCATCTCAAGCCATCCTTCATCAGCATCCCATATACTTCTTGTTTTTCTTTATTTTCTTTTAAGCTATATTCTTGTATTGCATGCCAGCTAAAATATGGAGCAGTAGGTTAAGGAGAAGTCAACAATGTCTAGATCAACAAAAACTCACATACAAGCCACCACGTTAACAACTGTAACCATAAATTTCAAGGCAAAAAGTAGATTTTGCAAAGCTCTAGTATGTATTTAAAGCGTCTTCCAGTTTGATTGTGTAGCTGGCTCATATCCCCAAAAAAGATTTTATCCCAACAAGCAGTTACATGTTTTCTTAAACTGCAGAGCACCATAGTCTGTTTTATGCCTTCAGTATTTTTTCTTGATATTGGTAATAGAATCAAGTACATACCTTAAATATATTAATCAATCTGTTGATTTTCACTCTTTTGTACAACGACTCACTGTCTTTTTCCGATGATGATGCTAAGACAACAAGCACAGGAAGAACACGAAGAAGAATGTGCTTTTCCGGAAATAAAAGGGCGAAATTCAATTCCAATGACTCAACTATGAAAACTATGAGAATTTGCAGAATGTCTTCAACACTGTAAGAAATTAAGGCGCTCAAAGAGGAAAATAAACATTTGGGAATTGAACTTCGTGCATACTCTAATAAAATAGCTTTATGCATCAGATTTGACAAAATGTTCCCTATTATCATTAAAACTTTACCTAAGATATAAAAAAAGTCATACTAAGGATACTTGTTTACACGGAACATCTCAACATGCAAGTTCATAAGAATAGTCCACCTTGTACTCAAGAAGATCTGCAAGTATATCCAATACAACAATATTATGGTCAGTGTCCAAAGGGTAATTGATAAAATAGTGCACCGCAAGCAGTGAATAGTCATACAGACCTGTAAATCGTCCAACTCTTCCCTCATTGAATCAGTATCTTGCCATTGCACGCTGACTTGAGTAAATGTCCTGAAAAGATGGATGTAATCAAGAAGAGGAAAGTTTATGACAATTCAACTCACCATCACTTGGAAGATAATGCGCGCTAATTGCACTTCCTGAGAAAATACAGTCTGCAAAAGCTAAAACAGGGAAGGAAAACACTTGATAAGAGGCTAAGCTCTGACAATACTGTGTCACATTGTTGGTGAGAGACTGAGAGTACCCAATGCACTCAACAGGAATCCACATCTTAATGTAATTGGTGTCTTGACTTTACTATTAAGAAGCATTTGCGCGTTATGGCATTATTCACATAAGACACAAAGAGTAACTTTTTTATCAACCAAGGTGCAATGCACAAAACCCTGTCCCTCCAGTTATTACAAATGCAGAGAGCAAAGCATATCAAAAGATCAACTTTGGCTGAAGGTTGAATAAAGATAGCAAAAGATCAACTATCTCTGAAGATTGAATTTAATAATAGTAGTAGTAATATTAATTATTATCATATGATAACCTTACCTCTTATACCAAGAAAAGTCATTTGGTATGCTTGCTTTTGCGTTTTTAAGATGATCAAGTTGGATAAGAATATCAAGAAGTTTCAACATGGACCTGTAAGTAATTCAGAATCATCTTCGCATCAACATTGTAGAACATGAATGAATAAGAATAGGTCATTCCAAAAAGATGATTCAAATTCAGAATCTAAGAAACAGAAAAAAAAAATGTTGTGGGAAGAATTGGTTAGTTCAAGAGTGTTTTGCATTGCCACTGTAATATTAAATACTCCGTATGTAAAAGAGAAGTAAAAGGAAAAGCTTGGCAAAGTTCTTGTGATGTGATTTCAAAACAAATACCCCCCCAAATGCATATTGGTTTGACAGGTTTTGTAATGAAATAAAGGTTAAAGTTGATCGGATTACAATTGCACCTTTTTGGAGAAAGGGGAAAAAGTTGAATTAAGAAGTTCAAAAGGTTGAAAACAGTTTAAGCAACTCACCAACAAAACAGTTGAAAGCAAGTTGAAATTAAGACAGGTACAATTTTAAAATTAGGCATTTTTATTAGGAGGATAACTTAGGTTCGTCTCAGCTTCTGTTGGGATACATACAAAAATAATTGATTGCTAATGTTTTTTCCTCTTTCTGTAATACTTTCAAACTCTCCCTTGTACCTTTAATAAATCCGGGAAGTGTTCCCGGGAACTTTCCCCACCATGAGTGGTTCTCTTCGGGAATTAAAAAAAAAATAGGAAGATAACATTATTCTAGAATGGACTAAAAGGAAAGTAGAACCTGCAATATGGGAGACATGGGAGTAAAAGTGATAATTTGGATCTGTTTTAAAGTTTATGTACTGACTTGCTTCTGAGATTAATCACTTAAGAGCCTCGGAATCACTTTTAGGAATTTCAAAAAACACCCAGAAAACTGATTCTTCAAATTTCTACGGCCTGAAAGAGGCAAACTCAGTTCTACTGGGCTGAAACAAACACCCTCCAAATTTACTCCCAACTTTTGTATAGATGTTGATAAAATTCTATAAAAGATAGGCAATTTGAAAGGTTATAACCTGTAACAGAGATACTTTCTTACTCCTTGTCTCTGTGTGTGTGGGGTAAGGATGAGATATGTGAATCCAGAGGATACATTCTTAAACAATTGTATAAGAGTGATAAAATATGTTTCGTAAATCGAGAGGAGTGTTTTCCGGCCAGTGGATATGGGTTTCCTGGGCTCCTTCCAAAACTCTGGTTACCTATGATCGTATATCAATACTTAATTATTAACAATTGCAATATTGAGCTACTGAGCTACAATGATCTCATCTCAACGAAGACCTCCAAGCTGTGAGTACATTCACAAAAAGTATATTATTTCGACCAATAAAGACATTCAATGGTGCTTGAAATGCACACAGAATTAACTTATATAAACCATTTAGATTGCTCTTAGCATCTTAAGCTGGGTATCCAACTACTATTTTCAGATGTGATTACTAGATAAGAGGAAAAATAGAAAGAGACTAGGAGGAGGAAAGCACCATAAATGAGTTATAGTGGGTCCATTTATTCGTCTCTCAGGCCTTGAAAAACGTTGCATGTCAGCAGCCAACTGTAATAAATGTGTCAAGCACAATATCTCAGATAACACCCATAAGAGTTCAATATTAGAGAACACAAAATTTTCATTTTATTTGTATTTATCTATATTTCTATCACAATTTACTATTTTACAGCAAAAAATATAACATCGAGGATGTATATGAGCTATTTTCAATACTAAAAATACAATTTTTTTATAATTAAAATAGATATTAGTTAAATACGGAAAGCCACTGCCCGACTAGTGCCTAGTATTATTAGAACACTGGTCAAGATGCATGTGAATATGCTCATGCCTTAGATGCTGTTGATGCCTGCCATCGCTGAATTTCACGCAAACGGCTCATTTCCAGATCTAAAACTTGATAAGTTTCTAAATACAAGTCGGCCTGGCTTTGCTTCATAGAATCTGGAAGCTGCAAAAGAGCCAAAGGTGTTAATGGTAAAAGCGAAAGAATTGCAAGAAATAAAGATGGACACAGATAGAGAAGAAATAAATATAATAAGGATCCGAATATGAATTAAGCCTTTTCAATGCCTGATATCAGCATCTTTAGGCCCAAGGACTTCTACCAAGTGTGGAAGTCATGATGCAATGTTACCAAGTTGCTAAAATGAAAATGCAGATGAATAAGATAGCACTTGAACATGTGTGTGTGATTACTTATAAAGGAAATAGCGACATATTTCATGGACTCCCCACACAAATTTCAGCGGGTTTTGCCTGTGAGAGCATTCCAATCATCTTTATTGTCGACATAATGAACTAAGTTGGTCCTCATATTCAGGTGCACAAACTTAAAGCAAATCAGTACTGGTTCTTAAATAACTTTAATAGTGTACAACCATATGCACCCTAGAACATTAGGACAAGCTGATAATATCGGTGCTTTGGGTTTCAGTTGAAGGAGGTGCAGCAGCCTAATTGGTATGTAGCATAAGTGTTTTAGGAATAGCAGGCTCCTAGGCGTACGATTAGGCTGATTTTTACTACACGTGCTTGATTGACATACATTGCCGTCATTTATACCAAACCAGCACTGAGAACCAACTAATGTTAAGTGATTGTACTAATGCTACTTTCATAAGATTTCATATGGAGTTGAAAGGATAATGCCTTGTAACCAACCTGAGGAAGAGCTTTTACACAGCTCCTATATGTATAGAGCACAGATGTGATTTCCTTTCCTTCTTGAATAAGTGCATCCTGCATGTAATTTGAGTACTAGTATCAGCAAAAGAAAAACTAAAAAACTGCAGTTAGTTAAAATAAATGTGATGGCTACATTCATTATATACTCTGTCAGTGTGTACAGTGTCCAAGTATGTGAAATCTGTATACCAATGGCATGTCATAGGAAGAAAGAAGCACGTACCAGCTGATTAATAGCTTTAGTGTCTTCAAACAGAGACAGTCTATAAGCAGACACGTCACTGTACTCTACATTTGACATTGGATGATATCAAACTAAGTTATGTATGAATTGTGAAACTTACAACTACTTACAGAAATTATTTTAAAAGCACAAACATATACTGATATACGAGTATATAATAAAAATAATAATAACATTAACAATCATAATACTTCGTATAATACTCCCTCCGTCCCATTTGAAGGTTCTCGCTCTCCTTTTTTGGACGTCCCATATAAAGATTCTCATTTCTATTTTAGGAAATATATAGCACTCTAAAATGACAATTTAATCATGAAAAATTAAAAATAATACATTTATAACATCACAGATTTCATCAATGACTACATTATACGTAGTATTATATATCCATCAAAATTATTTCTCAAACTATATACTTGAATTACCTTATTTGATTATTGTCTAAATAATTGTGTCGTTTTGCTATGGGAACCTGAGAGGGAGGTAGTAATAATAAACATGTGAAAGGAAACTGACAAAAACACTATTGCTACGTACCAACTGGGCTGCTGGTAGCACCACCTTCAACTGAAACCCAAAGCCCTGGTCCTTGAACCTCTGATTGATCATCCTAGCAACAGACTCGCGTCAAAAATAAAGTGAGGAACGGGATAAAAAGAAGAAATAATACAAAATACGGAGTATTTAATTTGGACTCGCAGTTTTCATTAAAAAAAAAAATATCATTCAATTACCTCTAATGAGAATGTGGAGAGAGCAGCAATGGCCTCTTCTATAGGAACTGCCATTGAGATGGTAATTCTGTTTCAGTTCCTGGATCTCAGAAATAGATGAACTGTTTGATGTAAGTAAAATAGTTCAAAAAAGACGTTTAGAAGAAACTATGGAGCTAACTGCGTTGAAATGAGAAAAAAGAGAAGCTGACGACTCACAGTAAAAGCACTTTTGGAACCGGTCAAGATTTCTTTTTTACCACTTCAAAAACAATAGAGATTTGTTACTCTACTTTTTTTGTGCGATATTTTCAGTCTTTAAACTTTGCTTTTTTTTCTCTACTTATTGGGAGTTATTTCATTTTATTTCACTCATTCCTTGCTCGTAACAAATCACTTTTATTTCCTCTATTTTTATCTATTCGAATATTTGAATTGTTCATGTACTAGTTCATATTTTAATATTTGAATATTTTAATGTGTTTAAAAGTTTGACACATTTATATTGGTAAGTTTTCTCTTTAAACATACTCAATTACCTTTATTTTTTCTACATTTTATCTTATTTTCATACTTTTTACATTCTTTCTTATTTTTCTACATTATTCATTACCTCTATTATTGCATCCTTGAATAACGTGTTCAAACCTATTGTAGTGAATAGTAAAATATTGTTCACTACAATTTGATATTTTTTACTTTACTCACATTTGGGATCACTTACAATTAATCAAACTCATTACCATTAAAACTATAATATTTTGAGGTTAAGACTCGATTTGTTGTTATATTAACATTAGAACTAGATAAACTTATACTCCCTAAAATCAAATTTCATTTATACTCGAATTAAACTTCATTTCTATAGACATTTGAACCAAACACATTATACCAAATTTTAGTCATTTCAATTAATTTATAAAAGGCTAAAGTGTCAAATAAGCCCTCGAACTAACTTAAAAAGTCTAATTCACCCCTTATATAGGAGGCTTTGTCCGGCCGTTGCCAATTGGGGCGGTTCCCAGTGGAATTTTTGATGATTTTTTTAGCATCTTCTTCATTAAGTCTAGCTTACTCATACCAAATTTCAGATAAAAATTCAACCGGAAAGACAGTCAAATGATTTTCTGAAATGTACTGCGATGTTTAACTGCGCAGCCATCTTCAAAAATTCATTTGAATGCATTCCCGATTGAATTTTTAGCTGAAATTTGGTATGAGTAAACTAGACGAAATGAAGAAGATGCTCAAAAAAATCATCAAAAAATTCCACCGGGAACCGCCTCAATTGACGACGGCCGGACGGAACCTCATATATAAGGGGTGAATTGCACTTTTTATGTTAGTTCGAGGGCCTATTTGACCCTTTAACCTTTATAAAATTATGAGTTCAAAATTCATCCCAAATTATCTTACCAAATGGGCTTTTAATTGATTTTAAAAATATTCACCCATTTTGCAACAATAGTTTGTCCTCCTCCGAAATCACCTCCGTGTCGAGAAAATATTTTTGTTTTAGTTCGAGTATGTTTGATATGAATATTTAGATTTTTAGAGTACTTTTGATAGAAAATATTTCAATTCTGGTTGTTTTAGACTTAAAATTGTTTGTTTCGTGTCTAGCGGCTTAGATTGTTTTGAATAAGATGATTGGCTCTACGTCTATTTCTAGGACTTACAATCAGATCTGTAATAACTGTTTTGATATTGCCGTATATGTTTTCTCGATATTAATATAAAAATAGCTCTTCTAAACTAAAAAGTGATTATAAAAATACAATAGCATATATTCACCTAATCAATTGCAAATTTCTATATTGAAGAAATTTACCTAAATATGAATAAAGCCATTTGAAATTCCAAAATAGAAAAAATTTGTTGTATTTCCCAAATATGAATAATTAATGTGACGTTTGAAAAAAAATGGATTATGACAATACATTTTCATACTTGTGAAAATATAGCAGTAAATTGCTCCAAATTAAGAGGGAAAATATAGAACCGTGTTCCAAAATTTTACATTTTTTTTAATTGTTGTTTCACAAAGTTTTCCATAAATGTAGCTAACTCAATCATGCCAACCACAATTTGAATGATTTCTGCGATCTCGATCAATTTTGATCGAAATCACATTGACTAGCAGGGCTCTTATGGTTGTGCACTCAAATTTCAGGGCTCTTATAGGCTTATAGCTGTGTTGTATTGTACCGCTACGAGAAATCCGTAAATCCGTAATGAGTCATAACAAATTGAATCCAAATAAGACTCAATAGTCAGAGTCAAGACTCGTAAACTCTGAGATGGGTGGCCAAATGATTCTGAATCATGGAGGCACAAAAATGGAAGAAGCCCTACTCTACTCAAACAAGGAAACAGTTAACTGACACTCTAAAGTCTAAAGCCAATGAGAGGTAGAAATTAGAATACATTCAGCAATGCCCAAATCAATGACATCGGTATTTGTAAGAAATGTGATAAATAAGGACTTCAAGTATTCACAACAGCACACGTTTGTTTGAAATATATGTTTTACATATACAATGAAATGCTTTTGTCGTTTTCAAGGGTATGCACTCCATGTTTTGTATCTCCCTAGTCCCTAGAGCTTAACCACCACAGCAGGAGCCGCAGGCAGGGAGGGAACCTGTAATGTTCCGAACAAAGAAACTTAAATACCATTTTCACAAATATAAATTACAACTAAATAAATGAATCTCAGTGCCAAAGGACTTACTGTGGTCAATGCCTCTGACGTTATCTAATCCACGAGGCGGTCCCCCACGTGGACCAGATCCATATGGGCCGGGACCTCCAGGGCCACCACCGTCCCACTTCTTGCTAGATCCAGTCCCCTTCTTATAATCATCAGTTTTTTCCATCTGCAAGGCATACAAAAGAGAAATATAGGAGATGCTGAAAGCGAATGAGATATTGAAACATAACCACAAGAATATCAGCATTACCGAAAACATAGTAACAATAAACATGCGAATAAAGTTGACGATTGCCCTAAAGAAATCAGTGATTGTTTTCAAACGCCATATTGATCGCTTTGGTTTGACAACACCTGCAAAAAACAAATGCAATTACCTTATTATAAATGACTAATCTACTGATTATTGAGCATGTAACACATACAAAGAAGAGTCACCTGCACATCTATCTAGTATCAAATAATCCTACTTTCTGATTTCCTCTACTATTAGAACCACACTTTATTCCCTATTTCACATAATCTTTAACCTAATATAAACTTGAGCATTGGGAACCCTTTAGTCAAGAAGTACATTTTGCAAGTAAATATTTGCTTGACTTTGCTTCAAGCTCTGTTACAATTTGAGGCCGATGGATAGGAAAAATAATTGATATTGGCCTGCAACCACAGCAACTTTACTGCTACTTCGCTTGATGGCTTGATCAATTATAATTGCTAATGTTTTACCACTTCTTAACCACAGTCAATTAGGATATTTTAATCTCGGCAAGTTCCACCAATTTGTTCCTAGTCAGACTAAGTAAAGAATTATGAATGTGTTCATGCCAATTTGAGTACTGAAAAGCTCAATAAACTCATGACAATTTCGTTTTTTATTTTCTATATATGTTGCGCATGTTTGAACTTTCCAGTACTTTTGATTTACAATAATTTATGGATAGAAAAGAAACAAACTGAACAGGAAAGAAGTGGCATTGATACCAAACTATTACAAATATCAGTGTGTGCTTGGGAGAAGAAGAGGATTAGAAGAAATAAAAATAAAGAACATCGCTGGCCTAGTAAAGACAGAGTGGCACCAAACCAATTCAAGACTCCAAGGAATTGACTCCAAAGTTATTGATGATATCATTAATGAAGAGGGCACCTATATCCATGCTAGCTCCAATAGTCCTAGTGGGAGGGTTTCAGAGAAATCCTAAACCTTTTACACTGACTATTAACTAAGAGTGAATACCCAGGCTAATAGAAAAGAACTACCACTAATAATAATGGGAAACTGGTACTAATACCAATAAAGGTAACAAATAGTAATAGTAATAAATAAATACTACGTATAATAATAGTAATAATAATAATAACAGTAGTGGTAGGAAGTCCCTCCGAGATGGGCAAAATATATCTCCACGGTCCTTTTGATCCGTTCTATCATGAGATACGCCCGTATCAGTATGCTAGAATTAAATTTGCAATAGTTGGAATGTGATATATCTTTGATCCTCTGCGATGTGTAGGCTGGTTTGTAATTTTTGGCCATTACACTGCAGAAACAGAGAGGTACACTGTACACTGGTTCTTCGGGAATTCAGCTTACTAGCTACGGAATGGATGAATTCTTGGTAATTAACTCATGTACAAATCGCTCGAATCTCACTGTGCCACAGAGGATGTATTTAAAATCTTCAAGTTAATAAAATTATATTTTCTTCCTTCAAACTCAATGAAGATGTGTCTAGAAGTAGTTGAAACTTTCTGGTACGCCGTATGCTCTCTCATTTCGACTCTGTACTCTATATTAAGCTAATCATTTCCTTTCAGTTTGTTACACAACGCCTTAAAAGGTAAATCCAGGTGCTCGCAAAAAAACTTGAACTGTCTAGAAATTAACAAGATGAAAAATCATATTGAATCAAAGCCAAAATGAAAAATCAGTAAAGTATCATTGCGATTCATAGGATTACTAACCATATCCTAAAAGGTAATTCCAGATTACGAAAATAAATACTAAACTATCAAGAAATTTGCATGTGTGGCGATGCAAAGCTAAAATGAAGGTCAAGAAAATGCTCATGTGATTCATAGGGTGATGATACCATATCGAATCAAATAAAAAAGTAAAACCATTTGGATGTATGAAGATCTGCCCATAATGTAGTGAGAGAATCCTCGAAATTTTCGTTTGTTGCCAGTAAGAATCACAACAAAATAAATCAATATCAATTCTGTGATTACCCTAACAGAAACAAATGGCAGATTTTAAAATCTGAAATTTAAGAAAGAAATTCAAATCGATTCCAGTACTATTCAAGATAATGCACAAATGGAAATAAGGAATCATCAATTTCATCTGCTCCACCTAACAAGTAACAATAGGAAATATATTACGAAAAAAACGCAATCACGATGTTGCAAAAGTTAAAAAAAATAAACAGAACGCTCTGGAAAGATAGATGAGATTTTTACCTCTCTCGACGTAAGCCATGTGAAGCTCCGAACTACTCCTCAATCCCGAATCTTTGACTTGTTTCGATTATATGTTTTGCTTTGTGCTCACGCGCACACGCGCTAAAACTGCTGAACTTGGGGCGTGGGTGGGTTGCGTGGGAACTTTGGGATGATGATCAAGTCCAGAAATCAGAATACAGTATTTTTATACGGAGTACTTGGCTAGGGAAAAGGGATTAATGAGCTGTCTCTACCAATCAGAACCCACATAGGGAAATACTACGTATGGTGCTATTAACTCTGTCCCCAATCTATGTTGCACCGGTACTTCATCCCGATATTATATCCGCGTATCTGATACGTATCCGTATCCGATACTCACTGATACGCGTCATGTACGTATTGGGTCCGTATCCGTAATTTAATAAATGTATCGGGCTTAATTTTAAAAATATCGATACTTCCGATACCCGTATCCATGAACCGATATGCGTATCTGACCCTGTAACCCTCATTTCATACACGACATGACGAAAATTTAGTAGTCATCCAAGCGCCCACAAGATGTGGAACATTGATAAAGATGATTTCGGGAGTATGGAAAATAACGGAATACTATAATTTTTCATTTTATCGCTTGATGAGCTTTAATTGAAACAAGATTTAGATGTAAATGTAAATAGAGAACAAAAAAAAATGTTGTTTGAATTTAAATCAAAATATCAGTACTCTAGTTTCTTTAGCCTAATCTTTGAAATCTTATTATAATACGGAGTAGTTTTTTGTACTATTGTTATTATTGTTTTATTTATGAACTCCTGAATTATATATATTTGCAAATTATACTCTATATTTTTATTATTTATAAATTTACCCCTGTACCCGTATCCTATAATTTTTTAAATTGCCGCATCGCCGTACTCGTATTCGTGTATCGACGTATCGGCATATCCGTATCCGTGCAACATAGCCCCGAATTAAGGAAATTCACGTTCGATAGTTTAGACAATTACTCTGTACTATCTACTCCATATAATTCACACCATAATCAAATACTCAGTTCATATTGACGATACTTCCATAATTATAAAATACACAGAGATCAAACATTATCATACCAAACCAGATCAGATCAGCAAATTTCAGTCCAAAAGAAAACATCATTTGAGTATGAAAAATAATTTTGATGAGTATATAATTTTGATGAGTATATAATAAGGAGTATAATAATAATATTGATGATATTGTGACGTTGTTAGATGTGTGTTTTCTAATATTTAATGATTAAATGATAATTTAAGAGTTCGTTTGATGATCATGTTTTCAACTTATCAGTCATATTAATCAACTTTTCATCAAACTAGTAACTTTTGATTTCGTGTGCTGAGTTTTCTAATAATAAAATAAGTAAGGTTAAAATTACTTTTCAATTTAAATTGGCTGAAACTACTATAGAAGATGGTTCAGAAAAGAGTCAAATAAGTCGTTCTATTATATCCAATCCATTGTTTAGACCATTCCACTAAAAACATCATATAAGTATGTTTATTTTTAAGTACAATCAATCAAGTCATTTTGAACAGCTATCTCTGATTTTTTATATTAAAGAATTCTGAAAATTGTTAAATTTGAAGAAATATAGACAAAAAATGTGAAAATTTTCATAATGTCATAGTCAATATTTTTGATTTTTTAAAATATTTGTATATTCTACATGTATTGAATAGGTTTTTACATTCTATATTTTTTTTACATTTTCACTTCTTTTTTAAGTTATTTGATTTTTATATTTATTTTAACATTTTTACATTATTTATCTATTTCTACGTTTATGCATTTTTCAAATTTATTTTAACATTTTGATATTGTTATTATTATTTTATTACTTTTCAAATTTATATTAATTCTTATAAGATTTATCAATAGTCCTAATTAAAAAAGAAACATGTCATAATGGGTTAAAATGATTTGATTGATTGTATTTAAAAACTAAGCGTACTTATCTAATGTTTTTTGTAGAAGGGCTTAAGTGATGAATTGTAAATACTAGAAGAGTCTATTTGACCTTTATGGCAATACAATTTTATCTATTTTCATAATTGTTTTTTGTTTTTTTTAATAAAATAGACAAAGCATTTTAAATTTTTTTTATAATTCAGCAAAATCAGCACTTTGAGTTGTTGATCGGCTAGGGGTGGGTCGGTGAAACCGAAAATCGAGAACGAATCGAAAAAAAAACGACCCGCAACCAAAACAACCGAACTGCTAGAAAACCAAAATCGAACTCAAAAAACTGAACCGAATCGTACCTGTTTAGTTTCGGTTTTGGTTTTCCCGTCTCAAAACCGAACCGAACTGAACAAAAAGAACTTCTTAAAACTTGCTATTTTATTTATTAATCATTAAGTATAGTATTTTGTTTATTTCCTAATTTTTAATTTAAAAAAAATAGTTTGATAATTGATTTATTATGATTTACAAGATATTCACATTTAATATTCATGGTTTAATTAAGTGAAACATATGTACATACACTTGAGTCTATTACCACAATAATAATATGTTGATATTTTAAATACTAATTTACGTTTTGTTTGTTGTTGCATGACAATAATATATTATTTGTTATGTGTGCTTGTTATCACACAATTTTTTATATTGAATAAATATATATTAATCCAAACTATACTTTAAACGACATAGCCAGAAATGTGAAACTTTATAGCACAAATATCTTTGTCTAAAAAAAGTAGTATAGTATCAATTATTTACTATCAAAAAATGTCTTTTAGTAAAAAAGAAAATGAATTAGTGTACACGATGTTTACAAACAGACCATTGTACAATTGCAAAATGGTCACTTACACCCACGTACTACTAAAAGCATCACATAGGTTCATATACTCTCAAAAAACAATCAATTGAGTCCAAAAAGTTAAAAGTGGCCTTTAATAGCAGGTCATCCCTTTCTTTCTCTCTCCTATTTTATTTTTGGTTTTATTTCACTTTCAAAGTAGACCATGTGCATTCCTTCTCTACCAAACTTGGCTGTAGCCCAAATTTTTGATAAAAATTTGGACGACAAGGGGAATCGAACCCTGGACGCAAAGTGAAATGCAACGAACGGGTTACCAAACTTTGGCTAAACTACTTCGGAATGTTAATGTATAATTGGAATTGTGTGTATGCACTATTATTAAATAAATGTAAATAGTTTTGTAATCATAATAGTAACTAAAAGTATTTGTTGATGTTATTATATTATACTAATAAACTATAGAGTATTTGTGAAAGATACAAAACATCTTTCAATATTGGTTATATTTTAATATATAAATATTATTTTCACATATCGTCCATTCAATTCTAAACGCATTTTCTCAACAATTTTTTTTATTTATTCCTACAAGAATTATTAGATTTTGAATGAGGGTATTTTTTGGCTATATAAAATTAATCTAATATATATGTAACTATATTTTATTTTTATTTTTCCACTATACATTAATCACTTTTTTGCGTCAAAAAATACCAAAGTAAGTGATATGAGAAGGCGGTGTGATTATTAAGAAAAGTCGGTTGTTATGATTGATATTGAATTAATAATTTAAGAACAAAGTAAGAATAATTTAGAACCACATAAACATTATCAAATTTAGTACTCCCTCCGTCGGTTTGGCACACAGTTTAAGATAGTGGGTATTGCGTGGTGGAAAGTTGTGCAGATGAGAGAGAAATGTGTAAGAATTGCTGTGAACCACAAATTCTTTGCCAAAAAAAGAATGTAAAAGTTTTAATTGGGACGGACGGAAAAGGAAAGTTGGAAGTTTATTTAGGGATAGAGGGAGTATGAGACAATCATAGTGGAACATACCAAAAAGCAAAGATGAGACAATTTTAGCGTGACGAAACGAACATAAAACTAAAAAAATTAAAATTAAAATAAAAAAATAACAAACGTAAAAACATGTAAAAACAAATATGCATGCTTCTGTTGCCGCCTCAACAACCTCCCGCCTACATAATTTCCCACCACCAAAAAATAAATGTCAAAATGTGTTAGTGATTCCATATTAATGTCAATTTTAGAGAAACATTTGACAATTTCAAAGAATACAATCCATCTTAATGACATTTTCAGAGAGAAAATGGTTGTTTTCAAACAGCATGACATTGTTTACTAATCGTAGGTGGCAGAGGCTACGGGAAAGGCTCAATATATTTTTATATTATTATGTGTTTTTAACTATTTTATTGCACAATAATATAGTTTTATTTTTTAAGATTTTTTGTTTTTAATTTTTAGTGGGTCATGGGTCAACCCGGCAAAAAAAATGATCAGTATATAGTGAAAAAATACACATAAAATATAGTTACATACATATTAGATTAAATTTATACAATAAAAAAATACCCTCATTCAAAATATAATAATTCTTATAGCAATATAAAAAAATGGATAAAAAAATGCGTTTAGAATTGATTGATATGTCAAAATAATATTTATATATTAAAATATAAACAATATTGAAAGATGTTTTGTATCTTTCACAAATACTCTATGGTTTATTAGTATAATATAATAACATCAATACAAATACTTTTAGTTACTATTATGATTACAAATCTATTTACATTTATTAATAATAGTGCATACACACAATTCCAATTATACATAAAACTTCCGAAGTAAATTTAGCCAAAGTGAGCATGTTGTCCGGTTGGTAACTCGGTTCGTTGCATTTCACTCGGCATCTCAGGGTTTGAATCCCCATGTCGTCCATTTTTTATCCCAAAATTTGGGCTACAACCAAGTTTGGTAGAGAAGGAATACACACGTGGTCTACTTTGAAAGTGAAATAAAATCAAAAATAAAATAGGAGAGAGAAAGAAAGGGATGACCTGCTATCAAAGGTCACTTTTAGCTTTTTGGACTCAATTGATTGTACATGGGTGTACGTTACTATATATGAGCCTATGTGATACTTTTAGTAGTACATGGGTGTACGTTACCATTTTGCAATTGTACAAGGGTCTATTTGACTATTCTTCCTAAAAAATTTAACTTTCGAATACACTATTTATAATTCACAAATAAACTCATGTCTTTAATTAATTTAGAGAATGTCTAAATTGTTATACACGTACTCTCTAATTCACTGCATGAAAGTGCATTTATTTTTTTATCGCTTTTTTTAATTATGTTCATGTATAGTAATACTATTAATTAGTGTGATGTAGTTTTTTTTTTCAATTACTATTGTTATCAAAAACCGAAGAAAACCGAAACCGAACTGAAATAAACCGAACAAATCGTGGTTCCAAATTTTTGAACATAAAGCTGAACTGAATTGAACTTTTTACTTTGGTTCAGCATTTGGTTTTAGGTGAAAACCGAACCGTTTGAACTGAACTCACTCCTTGTTCATCTAGAATTTCACAAACTTCAGCAGAATCAATTAATTCAACCAATTCAGTATCAAATGAGCTCTAAGAATGCTAATTATATTTTAAAACAAAAATGGGAACCTCTATCTGAGGTGTTCAAAAAATGAAAGTGAGAACCTTAAGGTGAGACTGAGGCATAAATAAGTACATATTAAAATACATTTTTGATAAGAAGATCGGTTGCGCTTAGAATTTTAGAAAGGAAAATACGGAGTATGTATTTACAACCAGTTCGTATACCGTGGGATCATCCCACGGTGAGTACGCCGCTCCTGCTCTCAAAACGACGCAGTTTGCACAATTTTTGATTAAAAATTTCACGCGTGAACAGTACACGCGTGAACAGTAACCATTTTTATTTTTTGTTGTTCCAGTACCAGAATGGTGTAACACACGTGTAAAGAAATGTAACTCAAGTTAATAAGAAATGTCAATGCAAGCAAGTCGAAATGTAATTTGTCTAAAACATTGATTTCAATGCAAGTAATAAAAAAGAAATGTAAATGCTAAATAACTTTACCAAAATGGTGAATATGTTTTGCTTTTAATATTAAGACCATAAAAAGTTTTAAAAAAAAATCATTTTTATCCTCAAAAAATCAATTTTTTTGCAAAAGAAATTGATTTTTTAAAAAGGTTTTTTTTGTTTCAATAAAAGGGTTTATTTTGTGATGTAACTCGTGTTATGGACAATGTAACTCACGTTGATGATAAATCTAACTTTGGTGTATGCAAAGTGTAACTTGTTGATACAAACCCTAAATGTAACTAACGCAAAAAAAGATGTAACTTGTACATAATAATATGTAACTCCATATAATATCAAATGTAACTTGATGAGACAATTCCAGATATAACTCACGCACATGAATGATGTAACTTGCGCACAAAAAAATGTAACTACAAGTATTTTCGAATGTAACTTGAGTCATCAACTCAAAATTGTCCAATACTGCATAATATATATATATATATATATATATATATATATATATATATATAAATAAATCAAACAAAGGAAGATTCATAATTAAGTATAATATATAAAATAATATATGTATAATATATACTCGTGTGTGTGTGTGTGTGTGTATATATATATATATATATATATATATATATATATATATATATATACCCCGTATAAATCAAACAAAGGAAAATTCATAATTTAGTATGACAAGCTGCAAGGACTTTGGAAGCTTTCCGTCCCTAATTTTTGAGTTGTGTGGCAGTAGAAGCTAGGGCGGTGTTGAATTGCTCTATACAAAGCTTGATTAGACGGAGGCCATCCTGCTTGCGATGGATTTAGACCGACGCCGAAGTCAGTTGCACTTTGCGGAAGAAGATCGATTAGCTTATTATTATTATTATTATTATTATTAATAAAACTACGCCGTTTGGGATCGACACACCATGCGCAAGGTGGGCCGATCCCACGGTATAATTTGCCATTTACAACCAACGCTTTACTAGGTACAAGTGAACACCTATATACTACCTACGTCTCACTAACACCGAGAAAAGGGTGAGTGACACGGTTATTACGAAAAGCGAGTTTTATGTGGTTGATATTGAATTGATAAAGTAAGAATAAAGTAAAGATGATTTAAAGCCACACAAACTTTACCAAATTTGGTATGAGACAATTTTAGTGGATTTTTTCGAAAAGAAAAAAACGAGACAATCATAACAGGACGGAGGGAGTAATTTTATATTTTCTGTTATATCCTGGTTATGTACTTTTCCAAACAAGTGATCACATTCCCAAACAATCATTTATTTGATTGTTTGATATTAATTTTTGAGGTCTTAAGTGATTGGATTTAATGTCGAAAACGACTTCATATTATTTTCGTTACATATACAAATAGTTGGTATTATTAAAAATCATTTCCAATGCATATATTATTATTGATTTATGGGTGATGATTTATACTATTTAAAGTTATATTCCCTTAAAAAACAAAGGCAAGTGATAAATTTGTAGAATGTAGATGACAATTTTTTGTGTGGTAAATAATAGGGAACTTTGTTTTTACACGGCATGTTTTGAGTGATATTTGATTTTGTATCCCATTTTAAGTCATCAATGTATGCACCTCATTAATCCAGGTGGGGGGTTGGTGACAGGGCAAAAATAGCCGTGAAGGCCAGCGATGGGATGGTGGCACGTTTTTTTTTGGGCTGTAACGGTGGTGATAACCGTCGATTTTGGGGCAGTGGTTTCGTCATTGTTGGTGCCACACTCAGGCGAGTTGGGCATGGAGGATCCTGGATCTGGTCTGGTTGGTGGGGAGCTCGAGTTGGGGATGGACAGGGCCAGGGAGGGGGATTGGGGATGGGGAGGTGGCTTGGGCCTAGGGAGGGGGCCGAGGAGGTGACTGGGGGTTTGAGGTGGTGATTGGGGGTGGGGCTGTGGACGATGCCGACGATCTATGGTGATGGTAAGCGGTGACGCTAAGGCGGAGGTAGGCTAGGGACGGGGCTGAGAGAGCAGGGGAGGGATGGGGCAGGGGCACCGGAGACGGCGTGCCACTGTGACCGGTGGGCGGTCAATGTGACCGCTATACTGGAGCAGTCCTTGTGGCCGGTGGAGCAAGCACTGGGGGTCGGTGGGACAATTACTGTGGCAGCTGGACAACCATTGTGACGACGGAGTCACTTTGACCGGAGTCACTTTATACTGCAGAATTAATTGTGAGGTTGGTCACATTTTTGGAATTTTTAAAAACAAATCATTTTTTGTTTTTTCCCAAAAATATTGCTAAAGTAAAACCTATATATATACAAATATGACTAATAGTTACTACAATGAAGTGTCGCTTATTTAAATTTAAATGTTGAACATTGGTTACTATGATTTCATTACTACTCTAATTAATAGTCACATTTTTGTAAATCATCTTTATTTTAATTATAAATGTAAGAGTAAATTACCCGTTTAAGACTAAAAGTGGACACATAAGCACAAATAGGACTCAAAAAATAAATCTCATTCCGTAGGACTTAAAAGTGCCTTTCTTTCCAATTTTGACCTCCATAATAAAACGCGGCTCGCGTGGAATTCGAAGCGCGAAGGAAAGCATCGGGAGTTGAAAGGGGAAAATATAGCAAACGGTGATAGAGTATATGGGTCTGGACCCCATGGCCCACATACTCAACGGCCCAAAAGACACCAGCGGGACACCCGCATCGTCCAGAGACACGTAGCGTCCAAGAGAGAAGATATCGCCGGATTTCTATAGACCGCATCGTCCATGGACCGCGTCGTCCATGGACCGCGTCGTCTATGGACCGCATCGTCCATGGACCGCATCGTCCATGGACCGCATCGTCCGGACTTCGTCCGGGCAGAATGTATTTTCCTATTTTTTGTACTAAGTGTTGTACTCAGCCCATTAGTGGCCTTATTCGCCCAAAGAAGGCATGATTATTGTAATGGGCCTCCTAAGCCCAAGGCTAGGGGCCCAAATCTACATTTTTACCTATAAATAGACCCCAAGGGGCTAATTATAGGGGATTCTTTTCCCAATTGAGAAATAATTACTCACTTTCTCTCTCTAGCTCTCACTTCTCCCTAGAATTAATACTCTATCATTTGGTGCTTTCATTGAGAGCCAGAACAGATCAAGTGAGTACCCCTCGTCGCTACTAGACGCAACAGAATGACAAGAACTAGGTCAAAGAACACCGGAAGGAATGCCCCTCTGAACCAGGAAGGGCAGGGAAACGTTGCTGACAACGTCCCCAATGATCTCATCATTCAGGATGAGAACGCTCAGGAGGTCGAGCTCGCAGCGGCCGACCTTCGCACCCAGCTCAACAAGACTGCCCCAGACGCCCGCATCGGGCTCGAGGACAAGCGCAATGCTGATCGCGCTTCGGGCCAGCAGGCTTCTCACCCTGCTGCCCCCCAGATCAACCCGGCCGCACTATCGGCCATCGTCGCAAGCATTCTCCAGGACCCCAACGTCGTCAGCGCCCTCGTCGCAAAGACAGGGGAGAACAACACTCCCGTGACTGGGGAAGTCGCGACGGTGCCACCACCCCCGCCTCGGCCACAAGGCGTCACCTTCTTCGGCAACGACGAAGACGTCCTCGCCGTGGACACCCACTCCCATACCGCCTCTCCTACCCGGGATACACCGGCCCAACCTCGCGGTAAAATCTCGGCCTTCAACAGGCTGGGTGACATCGCGAGTCGTCGGGTACCTACGGGAAGGGTGGCGGATCGGTTGGGTGGCCGCGAGCCGGGATCACCAAAGGAAAGCTTCGGGTCCGTTTCCCGGACAACGGATCGGCCCCGACAAGACAAAGGAAAGGGAAAACTGAATGATAATGATGCACGTCATCAGATCGACCTGGCCCACACGGCCCGGATCCAGACACCGCTGGGTGGCGCTGCAGCCAACACGGACCCAAGGGACGAGATCATCGCCCGCCTGGAAAAGCGCCTCGCGGATATGGAGGCCCGAGAGGCCGCAGGGCGCGCAGCGGCTCATACATCCCAGCATCCCAACTACGATGCACTCCTGCACAAAGTCAGTGCCTTGGAGAGGGAGCTGGCCGACCGACGCGACGAGCCCGTCATCCAAATACGGACCCGGACCCCATTTTCCGCAAGGGTGCTCTCCGCTCCCATCCCAGAGAAGTACAAGGGGAATCCGATCAAGCCGTATGACGGCCGCACTGATCCCCAGGAGCACTTCACCCGTTATCAGAACAATATGATGATGACCAACGCTTCGGAAGAGTACATGTGTCGCTGGTTCCTATCCACCTTGGAAGGACCTGCGTACGATTGGTTCAACAACCTTCCGGAGGGGAGCATTGACTCATGGCAGGATCTTGCTCAACGCTTCCTCACCCACTTTGCCGGGAGGAAGCGCGCGAAGAAGCATTTCGCCCATCTCCTGACCATCAAACAACAATCGGAGGAGACGCTCCGAGCCTTCCTCGATCGCTGGACGAGGGAGGCGGACGAATGCGAAGGAGCCGATGAACGCACCCTCCTGGCCTTTCTCCGCGGAGCACTCCGACCGAGCCACTTCGCCCGGAGCCTTTTCACGGAGCCGCCGCGGTCATACCTCGCGGCGCTCCGACGCGGAGATAGGCACGCTGATGCTGACGAGCTCCTGAACCAGAAGAAGGGTGGGGAGAAGCAACAGAAGAAGGACTCCTCGTCCAACCCCCACCACCCGCCGGCCAACAAGGGACAGCACCAGCCAAAGAAGCAAGGGACAGCACACCAGGAGCAAGGCGGACAGCGAAGAGAGGATCGTTCATGGCGTCCAAAGTTGGAGGCACAGCGCATCCCTCTCACCCACCCGGTGAGCGTCGTCCTTGACCACGCCGAGGCGCAGGGCCTCATTGTGAAGGACCCCAGGTCAGAGGAGGAGATATTTGCGGTCCACAAAGGAGGGACATACTGCAAGTACCACCGCCAGACATCCCACAAGACCGAGGATTGCACCACCTTGAAAAGGCACATCGACGGCCTCGTCCGACAGGGGGAACTTTCCCAATTTGTCAAGGGTGCCCCCAAGAGTAACACTTGGGTTAACCCTGGCAAAAGGGGGGAAGGATCCTCCGGGAAAAAGAGGGAGATCGGCGCCCTCAGTGAAGATGAGGACGAAGAGGAGCCCCGCCAGAAGAAGCATCACATTCACATCATCGTCGGCGGGAACACAGGGGGGGACTCGGCTACCCAACGGAAAAAATGGGCTCAGTCCCTATACGTTGGTGAGGTGACCCACGCCCCCCCTCAGCCGAAGCGACGGAACGTGGAGGCCATCACCTTCACCGACAAGGACCTCCCCTTCGGCCCATTGCCCCACAGGGATGCCCTCGTCGTCAAATGCGAGATCGGCAACAACATCATCCACCGCAACTACATCGACACTGGCAGCTCTGTCAATGTGATGTACGTTGACACCTTCAGACAACTGAAATTGAAGAAGTCCGAGCTCCGGCCGATACGGACTCCGTTATCCGGCTTCACCGGGGACTCTATCGACGCCGAGGGCACGATAGTGCTTCCCGTTGTGGTCGGTGACGGTACCTGTCAGGCGAAAATTGACATGGAGTTCGTGGTCGTCAACCTGGACAGCGCCCACAACATGATTTGGGGGCGACCGGCCTTGGAGGATCTTGAGGCCATCATCTCCATGAAACACCTATGCCTCAAGTTCCCCACCAAGGACGGCGTCGGCTACGCCAGGGGAAATCAGAAGATAGCCAGGGCTTGCTACCTGAAGCTCACAAGGAAGATTAATGAGGCCGAGGAGCGGATCGACACTATCACCACCGCCTCGGCCCAAGAAGACACGCCAAAGGCCGAACCGGTCGGAGACGTGGAAGATGTTCCGTTGGACGTCTCCCGGCCGGAACGGACGCTGAAGATTGGGACACAGCTCCCCCAACAGATCCAAAGGGACATCCTCTCCGTCCTGAGAGCGTACGCCATCGTCTTCGCATGGGGACCAGAGGACATGCCGGGCATCAGCCCAAAAGTGATTACACACCGACTCTCGGTCGACCCGGCCTCCTCCCCCATCAAACAGAAGAAGCGCTACCTCTCAGCCGACAGGAGAGAATTCGTCAAGGCCGAGGTGGCCATGCTGCTCTCCATCAAACACATAAAAGAGGTGAAGTACCCCACGTGGTTGGCGAACGTCGTCCTCGCACCAAAACCGCCCACGTTCAGAATGTGTGTTGATTACACTGACCTGAACAAGGCGTGCCCGATGGACCCATTCCCTCTCCCCAACATTGATCAGTTGGTGGATGAGACGGCGGGGTGCGAGTTGATGTCGTTCCTCGACGCATTTAGAGGGTACCACCAGATATCCATGCACGAAGATGACGCGGAGAAGACTGCTTTTATGACCCCGGAGGGAATTTTTTGCTACCTCGTCATGGCCTTTGGGCTCAAGAACTCCGGCGCCACCTACACAAGGATGGTAGCCCGGATTTTTAGAGCAGTCTTAGGTCGGACGATGGAAGCATACGTCGACGATATGATCGTCAAGAGCAAACAATCCACAACTCATGCCGACGACCTCCGGGGCATCTTCGAAATCATGAAGAGATACAACCTCCGGCTCAACCCAAAGAAGTGCACCTTCGGCGTCCAGGGAGGTAAATTCCTGGGGTACCTGGTCAGTCGAAGGGGCATCGAGGTGAACCCGGAGAAAATACAAGCCATCATCAATATGGAGCCACCCCGCAACATCAAAGAAGTACAACGGCTGACGGGACGCCTTGCGGCCCTGAACCGTTTCCTTTCAAAGTCCGCGGAGAAGTCGCTCCCCTTCTTCCAAATAATGAGAAAGGCCACTAGCTTCAAGTGGACAACGGAGTGCCAACAGGCCTTTGAAGAACTGAAACAATATCTCGCCTCCCCACCCGTCCTATCCAAGCCCCAACCCGGCGAGACTCTCTTCCTCTACTTGGGGGTGAGCACGTCGGCCATTAGCTCTGTTCTCATCAGGGAGGACGACGGGGTGCAAAAGGCAATATTCTACGTCAGCAAGACGTTGCGGGAGGCCGAGCTCAGGTACTCCCCTATTGAGAAGACGGTGCTGGCCATCGTCCACACAGTGAAGAAGCTGGTGCACTATTTCCAGGCTCACCCCGTCCACGTCCTCACACATCAGCCGTTGGGCGCCCTCATGAGGAGCCCAACCAGCTCTCCAAGGATGATCAAATGGGCGATATTCCTGAGCCAGTACCAGATTGAGATCAAGCCGAGGCCATCCATCAAGGGGCAAGCCTTAGCTGATTTCGTCACAGAGTGCACGGCAAGGGAGACGGTCGTTACCACCACAGGGGCTGAATCGGACGAAGCCTGGACCCTCTACACGGACGGGTCCTCGGCCACCAAAGCTTGTGGGGGTGGCGTCGTCCTCATCTCCCCGGAAGGTTTCAGAGCGTACTACGCCATCCGCTTCAACTTCAAAGTATCCAACAATGAGACCGAGTATGAAGCGCTCCTCAGCGGACTCAGACTAGCCGCTGGCCTTAAAGCACGCCACGTCAGAATCAAATGCGACTCCAAACTCGTAGTGAGCCAGATGGAGGGTTCCTACGAGGCCAAAGAAGGGAGGATAAAGCAATACAAGGAGGCCGCTGCGGAATTGCTCAAGGCGTTCGATACCTACGAGATCACTCAGATCCCAAGGGCGGAGAACGCCGAGGCCGACATCCTCTCTAAACTCAGCTCCGACACCCCTGAGCACATCTCCAAGATAGCTAAGGTGGAAGAGTTGAGCATGTCAAGCATTCACGCCAGTCCCATACTCTCCATACAACATCAGCCGGAGGATTGGATCACTGACATCGCAACCTACATCGCCTCCGGCACACTACCTGAAGACGAGGAGAGGGCCAAACTCGCCAAACTTAGGGCGCCAAGCTATGTCATTGAGGGTGACAAGCTCTACAAAAGATCATACAATGGCACCCTCCTCCGGTGCCTCCACCAGAATGAGGCCGAAGTGGCCATGGAAGAAGTCCACTGCGGCGTATGCTCGTCGCATCAGGGGCCCTTCAGCATGTCGCGCCGCCTCGTCGTCCAAGGCTACTTCTGGCCGACGATGGCACGTGATTGCGCTGAGGTCGCCCGCAAATGCAGCGCATGTCAACACTACCAAAGGGCACCTGGTCGGCCGGCCGTCAACTACGCCCCGGTCAGCACTGCCATCCCATTTTCCAGATGGGGCATCGACCTCGTCGGCCCATTACCAAGAGCTGCGGCCAACAACAGATACATCATCGTCGCCATCGATTACTTCACCAAATGGGTCGAGGCCGAACCACTCGCAAGCATCACCGGAGCGCGGTGTCGAAAGTTCGTCTACAAGAACATCCTCACCCGCTTCGGCGTGCCGCAGGAGATCATATCAGACAACGGCACCCAGTTTGAGGCCGAACCGTTCCAAAGCCTCCTCCAAGAATGGGGTATCAAGCACCGTTTCTCCTCCGTTGCCTACCCTCAGGCCAACGGGCAGGTTGAGAACGCCAACAGAACCATCTTGGAGGGGCTGAAGAAGAAACTCGAGGAAGAAGGCGGAAGTTGGGTCGACGAGCTCCCCAACGTCCTATGGTCCTACCGCACCACGCCGAGGAGGGCCACCGGGGAGACACCATTCTCCTTGTGCTACGGCTTCGAAGCCAAGGCTCCCACTGAAGTCACCCTCCCCAGCCGACGGGTCACACAATACGACCCCGAAGCCAATGAAGAAGCCATGAAGATTGACTTACACCTCATTGACGAAAGACGGGAGATGGCTTACCTTCGGGCAGAAAACTACAGACGACAAGTCAAATCCTACTATGACGCCAAGGTACGCTCCCGCGAATTCCAAGTGGGGGACTACGTCCTCCGCCGAAGGGAAGCAAGCAAGCCGACGGAAGGAGGAAAGCTCGCCGTCAAATATGAAGGGCCCTACATCGTCAGCGCCGTCATCAAAGCCGGCACTTACAAACTAAAGAACCCTAATGGGTCAGATGTACCACGATTGTGGAATGTACACCACCTGGTGAAATTTTACCAATGACTCGAGAAGTGGTGAAGCGGGCAACGTCCCCCACCCCTCGGCTTATTGGTTGAATAAAACACCCTCGGCCTAGCGCCACTTATTGAATAAAATTCATGTTTCATCCAATCTTTTAAGATTTGAGCAAAAGAAACCCAGGGACCGCATCGGCCTAAGCGGTGTAATCACCCGGGTCCGGTGCGACCTAAAGCCGTTGCAATAAACAACGCACCTAAAGCCGTCGCAATAAACGACGCACCCAAAGCCGTTGCAATAAACAACGCACCTAAAGCCGTCGCAATAAACGACGCACCCAAAGCCGTTGCAATAAACAACGCACCTAAAGCCGTCGCAACAAACGACGCACCCAAAGCCGTTGCAATACACAACGCACCTAAGGCCGTTGCGATCCACAACGCGCCTACAAAGCCGTTGCAATAAACAACGCACATAAATATCGTATCGGCACAAGCGGTGAAACACCCAAATCGGCCGGCGATATGCAGGACGAAGGACCTGTGTGCATGGTCCAACGTCTTCAAACGGAGAAGCATACCGCGTCGTCCGCGCGGAAACCGCAGGACGACAGGTCTGAATTAAGGCCGAGGTTACAAAAACTCCACCCATCAGTAAAATTTCGCTCAGGACCACAAAGGGCGGCCGTCTAAAGACGATGCATAGTCCGGTCCCTCGTCGACGATAGACGTGGAAAGGCCAAAAAAGATGCCACTGACACCAAGCCGAGGGCGTATTTACTCCCTCGCATTAATCCACGCGAAAAGCGTAGCGGACAAACTACCGCACATGGACAAAGGGACAGTAACCCTTCGGACACTCAAAAAAAAAAAAAAAAAAAAAAAAAAAAAAAGAGGGAAGCCGACGGACCGCGCACTCGCCGGCCTCGAGCAAAAAAAAAAAAATAAAATCCCCAAAGCCTCAAAATCGGCTAAGTACATATCAGGTTTTCACATTATAGGGATCCGAGTGCACGCTTCGGCTCCAACCATAGCTTCACAAAAGGGAATCGCTTCGGCTTCGGTTATACAAAACCACAGTCCATTACTCGGACGATGGGACGCATCGTCTCCGAGTAACAAACCCCAAATGGCGAACCAAGGCAAACCACCTCATCATCTCCGACGAGGGACGCATATCCCTTAAGACATCGAGGGAACGCTTCGTCTCAGTCAACCGAAGTATGTTCGCAAACAGCCAAATTTGAAAAAAGATGAAACTTGTAAAGCAATAAGTACATAGACGATGCGACACCAACAGTCCACAAGTCAAAAAAACTATAAAGACGAAGCAACGCTTAGTCTTAAACCAGCTGGGGTACACTTACACCTAGTACTTGGCAAAAATTGTGAAAATCAAAAGATGCATGGCAATTTAAAGCAACAAAGACGAAGCGAGGAACAACATTCATACTTGGAACAAAAATGTTATCATTAATGATTCAAAAAGGGGGCGCTTCGGCCATTACACACAAGAGGGCGCTTCGGCCGTTACAAAAGTCAGGGCGCTTCGGCCAATACTAATCTATCAGACGCTACGTCTGAGACAAAAAGAAGGAAAAAGAGGAAGAAACACAGATACATCTCAAGCTTCCTGGCCTTGGCCACCTTCAACGGCTCCACTGTCCGCATCGTCCTGTTCATCTTCGGTATTCTTGGACTTGACCGAGCTCCGAAAGAGGTAGTCGTCACTCTCGGTCCAGGGCCCGTCCTCCTCGCTCGAGCTCAGAATGGGAGGTTGCCTCTCGGACAGGGGGAGCTTCAACTCCTCCTCGGGGTCTTTCATGATCCGCGGAAGGCCGATACCCCTAGGCTTCAAGTTCTTCACACGCCGGCGGAGGCGGCGGTAAACCAACATCTGCATACGCCTCTGGCCGAGGTCGTACCAGACTTCAAACTCCTCTTTCAGGCGGGCTCGGCCAGCTTCCTCCTGAGACCACGCCTCGAAGCGCTCCGCCACGACGTTAAAGCTCCAATCGCGGCGGGCATCGTCCTTCCAACCTTCAGCCATGAACAGTTCAATGGCTCTATCAGCAGCCGCTGTCGCATCGGCCTCTAACTTCACGGCTCTTTCCTCTGCCAGCCGACGTGCAGCCGCTTCCTCATCCAGCTGAACTTTGAGGCGCCTCGCCTCGTCCTCAGCCACCACGGCTCTCCTTTCAGCCGCATCAGACTTATCCTTCAGGGAGTCGGTCTCAGTTCGGAGCCGCTCTAACTGGGAAAGCGCCTCGTCAGCAGCAGCGGCTTTCTTCTCAGCCTCCCGAAGGCGAGCAAGCTCCTCCACCTGCCGGCGCTGCTGCTCCATCAGCATAAAAGCCCCCTGCCGAGACAAATAATGGTCAGAAGAGGAAAAGAATGCAAAAATTACTAAGTACAAAAGCCGGGACTTACCTGGACGACGTAGTCCAAACCGCCATCGAAGAGGCGCACATCCTTGCTCTGCCGCCGCAGGTACTCCCTGTCGGCATCGGGAATGGCCTGGAACAAGACGTCGTGGCCTGACACCTTCTCGTTAAAAAGCCCGCCCTTGGTCGGGTACCGCACCGTCACCTCATACAGGCCGGTAGCCGGATCTCGATCGGCGCGAGTGCTTCCCTTGGCAACAGCACCAGACTTGGTGGGGACTACGGCGGACGAGGCGACATTCAAAGTCAGATCCTCGATAACTTGCACGTCGGAGACAACTTCCCCTTGAACCGACGCCTGCGCATCAAGGAGAGGAGGGTTCCGCTTCGTCTTTTTGGCACCCTGGGCCGGTATCAGACCCGTCTCGGCAAGGGTACGCTGACCCTCCTCAACGGCCTTCTTCCTCTTCACCACTGGCTTCTGCGCCGCGTCGGCTTGGGATTTGGTCCCGTCACCAGAAACCTTGGACGCTTCGGCCTGTTGAACGGCCTCCATCTCTTTGGCAACCATTTTCTTGGCCTGAGCCATGAAAAGCTTGCGACTCATCTCAAAACCTGCAGATACGATACAAAACAAAGATTCAGAAACAAAAGGGAAAGAAGCTAAGTACACAAGGATTAAAGAAAAGCTATCAACCTTCGGCCTCGGCCGGGATCCCAATAGGTGGCCCATCGGCCTGCTCAAAGTAACCGGACATCTTCGGCCACAAACCACAGTCAGGATCGCCTGGTATGTAGTAGCGCATCATTCCAAGGGCCGCAATCTTGAACTCAGTAATATAGGTGTTGACGCTCCGCGGCCCACCCTTCAGGAACGCCTCCACCTGAGCATCGATCTCAGCGCTCTTCGGTGGAGTGTGCAAGTTAAAAAGCCCATTATGGCCTTGAGAGGGAAAGAAGACCCCGTCGGCCAACTTCACAAAGCAGAATTTGCTTTTCCACCCGTGGATGGACGAAGGGAGATCTATGAAGGACCTCTTCTTCGGCAACTGCTGAAGCGCCGCGTAGCCAGCACAGTTCTCATGGCTTCCCCGGCCGATCCGGTACAAATTCATAAACAACGCCGTCGTGGGCTCAATCCTAAGCTCGTCACACCGGATAAGGAACCCGACGATGATGGAGTAACTGTTCGGCGTTAGTAGAGCCGGGGGAAGGTCCAACATCTTCAGATATTGGACGACAAAAGGAGGCAGCGGAAACCTCAAGCCTTGGGAAAAACTCATTGGATACACCCCGAAATATCCAGGGGGTGGGTCCAAGATGTGGTCCGTCGGCTTCGGCGCCCTCACCTTTCCATAGGGGCCGACGTACAACTGCGCCACCTGGTATTCGCTCTGGGTGCTCTCCGGCCTTATAAGATAAAGGTTTGTCAGATCCAATTGCGAAAGCCCGCCGGATACACCTTTCCGACGACGCGATGTACGTCTCTTCACCACCCCAGAGGACGACGCGCCACCCGGAACAGACGAAATTGGTGGTGGACAGGGGATGGCGGCCGATGAAGCATCACCAGCATTATCTTCGCGAAGCCGGGGCTCGGAGCTCGCTTCATCCTCACCAGAAGGTTGAGAACCCGCATCGGCACTTAGACGCTCCTCGTCCACAGAGGTGCGGTAATCCGCAGTGTTCTCCATCTCAATTTCAAAAGCCTCCACTACTCTTAGATCCACCCCAGGAGATGTGTCCTCGTCGTCAAAAGGCCAATCAGATTCGTTCAGCGAAGCTGTTAAGTCAATTGGGGAGGGGACGCTACGGCCGTCAGGGAACGGCATAACAACTATCGCTACGTCCTAAGGGTAGTTTTTCGGATCAAAGTGACTTTCCTAAAGAACACTAGATCTAATACCCTAAGGAGCAAAATATGAAGAAATCAAAGAAAAAATTAAAGTATCTAACCTTTAAAGATTCGAAGAATGTGACGAACACTTGGAAATTCTCAGAGCTTTCTCTCTCTAGAAAGACTTGGGCAGCAATTCGACAACAGCAAAGGCGCAAATGAGGAAGTGGCTTCAGAATAAGGGGGTATTTATAGAAAACCTCCAAACGGTCACTACACGTGGCGCCATCCCATTGGCTCCACCAACGGCCACCTCTTCCAACCAATCAAGGGGCGCCAATTCAAAAAGGCATCGCTACGGCCCAACTCAACCTTACAAAGGCAAGGTATCGGCTGGATACCGCTACGGCCCAATTACTACAAAGCTCCAGAACAGGCATCGGCCCATCCTCCCGAAAAAGGAACGCATCGGCCTAAAACTCAACGTCCTCACAGCAACCCAAGGAACCTTAATAGACCGCTACGGCCGCCGTGCGCGCATCGTCGATGATAACCCTGGCATTGCGGCCTTCGTCCAAGGGTTCTCCCACAGGGTTACCTTGGACAGGTTCGCCTAAGGGTTGGAGTCACGACTAACGCATAGGTACCGGATCGGTTCATTACTCCCTTGTGCCTCAGATGCTCTTCGGCCAAAGGAGTGGGGAACTGGGGGACTGCATCGGCCACAAGAAAAGAAAACGCAACGGCCTCAAATGCAAAGAGGGCACGCTACGGCTTTCCTACAACAAAAAACTGGGGATCGCATCGGCTACAGAGCCCAGGAATTAGAACCCCAAGATAAAGAAAATCTAACGCAACGACTACGTACACTGAGAGGGCCGCATCGTCTCACCATAACAAAAACTCACAAGCCAAGACGCTTCGACTGCATAACAAACCAAAGGTGCGCATCGCATCGTCTGCATAAACAGAATCAACCATCCTCTCACGAAAATATGTCTTCGCTACGGCCAAAAGGATAAATGGGAGCTCTTCGACCCCAACAAAGATGACAATGAAAGCATGCCAACTTATCCACACCGGAATTCATCACATCATCTACAAGAAAGAAAGCGCATCGCCTCGTCTTCAAAAGCACTTCCACAGAGAGTGCATCGGCCAGCATCAAGGCTACGAATTCCCAGGCGCGCTTCATCTACATCAAGTAAGGGAACCGCTTCGTCCAAAATCGAAGCAGAAACTCTTCGACCATCAAGCACCTTGGGCTCACGCACCGGCTAGCCCGAAAAGAACAAGTACTCCCTTTCGCTTCGGCTTCACCTCAGCTCAGAGAGTGGGGGACTCCTGATAGAGTATATGGGTCTGGACCCCATGGCCCACATACTCAACGGCCCAAAAGACACCAGCGGGACACCCGCATCGTCCAGAGACACGTAGCGTCCAAGAGAGAAGATATCGCCGGATTTCTATAGACCGCATCGTCCATGGACCGCGTCGTCCATGGACCGCGTCGTCTATGGACCGCATCGTCCATGGACCGCATCGTCCATGGACCGCATCGTCCGGACTTCGTCCGGGCAGAATGTATTTTCCTATTTTTTGTACTAAGTGTTGTACTCATCCCATTAGTGGCCTTATTCGCCCAAAGAAGGCATGATTATTGTAATGGGCCTCCTAAGCCCAAGGCTAGGGGCCCAAATCTACATTTTTACCTATAAATAGACCCCAAGGGGCTAATTATAGGGGATTCTTTTCCCAATTGAGAAATAATTACTCACTTTCTCTCTCTAGCTCTCACTTCTCCCTAGAATTAATACTCTATCAAACGGTTAGCGCATTTACTATGGAATCAAATATTCCGGCACAAATCTAGCGATTGAAAACTTCCAAAAATACTCGCGCCTGGAGTTGTTCGATTTGAGTTTCCATTTTTGTGCCGCAAAAACAACGAAGAAGAAAGGAAAAGTGCAGTTAAGATGGAAGAAGATGATGATTTTCAAAGTCAGAGCACGAGACGAATGAGCGCTCGACTGAATCCAGTACTCGTAAGTTTTCGAAGTATGCACGTCTTTGAATGTAAACGAAAATGAATAATGGATGTGAAATGACTAATGTTGTTTTAATGTAGTTTTTGTTTGATTTATTTGTTTGATTTATGGAATTATTCAGAGTTTTTTAATGTAGTTGTTTTTTGATTTGTGGCATTTTCCGCATTTGTTGTTTGATTTTTTGTTTAATTTATGGAATTATGTTGTATGAATGTAGTTGTTGTTTGAGTTCTGATAGTATTCGAATTTGTTGTGTAATAGATGGATTACATTTTGGAAGAAACGATAATTGTGTGTGTTTGTGTAAGTAGTATCTGCGGAAATGCCAAATTCGTGGATGAATTGAGAAACGTGTAGAACAGGGAGTATTTGTTCATTTGAGTATTTATGAGCAGACAATGGAAGTATTTACAATGAATATACTAAAATGGAGTGAATATAGTAAATTTAATTTGGCAGTTTCTGTGTGATATATGTCATAAACAAGTGAAACTTTAATTATGTTTTGGAATGTAAATTTGTGATATATAAATTCAAATTTGTGTGTGTATGTAGCTAAATAGTAAATGCCAAAATAATGGAGGAACTGGGAAAATGTAAAACAAAGAGTATTAGTTGATGAGACTATTGTAGAAAAGACAATAGCATATTTAGAATGAAAAAGTACTAAAATGGAATGAATTTAGTTAACTTGGCTTGTGTAAATACTAATTGAGGACTGCCATAGTAGTGGACAAATTGGGAAACATGTAAAACAGGAAGTAATACTAATATTATGATGTCATACTTTACCGCATTATAAAATAGTTGGAGATAGATAGTTGGATACATAATGACAAAATGTTGGAAGAAATATTAATACTGTAGCACAAGTTATGTGAAATACAAATTGAATGGTCATAATTTCAGAAAGAAATATATGGATGATGTCATGGAGCGTGAATTTAATGACACTTTATTTGAACTGGTGATGTTATGGAATAAGGATGTCATGTGTTACAAGATTTTAATTAACAGGTGGAGAGATGTGGAAATAAAATATACATAATGACAAAATATTGGAAGAATTACTAATTTTGCAAAGCAGAAGTTATGTAAATGACAACTGTAATGGTCATATTTTTGAAAAAATTTATCTACTTACTGCCATGGAGTGTTAAACTATTATGAATGTAATATGGAATAAGAATGTCATGTTTTACCACATTGTTTGCTTAATGGTAGTGGACATTTTAGTTATGCCAATTTTTTTTTTTTGATAAATTAGGTGATTCAGAGATCTTTCAAGGAAACTGAATTGGAGAATATTGAGAGCATGCGCATTAACTGCTACTGCAATCTGAGTGAAGTCGTGAAGAGGATATTGATGAAACTGAATCCAAATGAAGTAGAGGAGTTCAGAAAGACAGTGTTCGGATGGGTTTTGGATGTGGACGAAATGAAAAAAATCAGTGGTCAACTGCAGCTCGGTTTTCTATGCAACTATGTGAAGAAGGTAAACCACATAAAAGAGACAGAAGCTATTCGCTTCCACATCCAAAACAGTGTAATTAGCTTTACCAAAAAAGATTTATGCATGGCACTAGGATTGAAAATGGATGCTGTGAAACCAAATTTAGAAGAGGAGATGAAAGGACCTTTCTGGGAAAAATACTTTGGAAAAGCAAGTGTGAAAAGAAGAGAGGTACAAAATGCATTGATGGAATATAATAGTGAAGAAGCAGGAGTTGAACGAAATGATGGTGTGAAGCTTGCTCTACTCCATGTGCTATCACATGGATTATTTGGGAACCAAGTGGCTAGGGAATTACCAAGCTCTTATGTGAATCTGGTAGAAGATTTAGAGGCATTCAACACATATCCATGGGGTGAAGATGTTTGGGCAGATTTGGTGAGCAACATGAGGACAAATGCCAAGAGCCTTAAGAAGTGCAAGGGAGAACGTGTGACTGTACCAGGATGTCTAATAGCAATACAAGTCTGGGCGTTTGAAACTTTTACAGGGTTGGCAAAGGCAGATATATGCAAGGTAATTGAAGGGAGAGAAATGTCAATTCCAAGAGCAGTGAAGTGGGAGTTCCTAAAAAAGCCGCATTTAGAAGTTTTCTGCAACATAATCTTCAAAAACAAAGAGGTAAATCCGCTTACTACCTAAATATTTAAATAGCATGTGAACTTAAAACTTTTACATATAAACTGAATCTTTGTGGTGTTTTCATGCAGTTTGAATGGGAAAGGATGCAGGCTACAAGTTTGGAAATTGAAAAATTTCCAAATTTGCGGCCTAATACTGGTGGCATAGTTGGAGAGAGAATTGAAAGTGTGAAGTTATTCGAAAAAAAAGAGAAGAAAGGGAAGCAGAAAAATACAAGGATTGGGAGAAAAAGAAAAAATAAAGAAGATGTGCAGGAAGAGGATGATGATGATAAAGGCACAGTGGGCTTTGGCTATGAGAGGAAAGTTAATGTTGTGTTGAGACAGGTCAGGAAGCTTAGCAAAGAAAATGCCAAACTAATGGCAGAAATGAAACAATTCAAGAAATCACAGAAGAGGCTTGAGAGATTTCTTAAGCAAATATTGGAAAGGTTAGATAACCAAGAGAAGGGTAAGCAGATAACTGAGGAGAGTACAGATGAAAGCACTGAAAAGGAGCAGGAAGAATCAAATGAAAAATCAGAGAGTGAAGATGACAAGAATGCTGAAAGCACTGAAAAGGAGCAGGAAGAATCAAATGAAAAATCAGAGAGTGAAGATGACAAGAATGCTACAGCTTCTGAAGATAATGTTGAAGGTGAGGTGGAAAGCAGTTTGCCAAATTTTAATATTTTTGGACCAGAGACTCAGGAGAAATTAAAGAAAGCAGATGAAGGTGAAAGTGTGGAAGAAAAAGAAGAAGGAGATGCAACTGAGGCAAACAAGACTGTTGACAAGAATGCTATAGATGCAGCAACCGAGGGTGGAGTAATGGAAGAAGAAGTTGAGAAGAATGATAAAGATGCAGCAGAGGAGGGTGCAAGAATAGAAGAAAAAGAACAAGAAGCAAGTGAGAAAGGTAAAAACAATGTAAATGATAATGATGCTTGGGGAGATGTGAACACACAATTTGTGAATGAAATGATCACAAGTGTGGAAGAAGTAGAGAAACAGATGCTAGGGAGTAATTCAAGAAAAGAGAGCACAAATGCCAACATCAATGTGAAAGCGGTAATATCTTTTATCATACCTTTAATAAATAATTTTTTAAAAAATGAATACCTCTATGGTATATGGGATGTGCTGAGTAGTTTGTGTTTTTTATGTGTTGGGTTTAATAGCAGGATAGCGAAAAAGGAAATGAAGAGAATGAAATGAGGGAAAGCATGAGCAAGGGTGAAGAAACAGAAAAGGATGTAAGTATATTTTGGAATTAATTACAAATATTTGGAAAAACTGCCAAACATTTGGAAAAATAAATTGTAACAGATTACTAATTTACAGGTGAAAACCATATGCGCACAAGTGAAGAGACCAAAGCGCACTGCAAGGACCCCAGACAGATATACACCTGCAGAAAGTAGAATTCAGGCAAAGAGAAGAAGGAAGGAAATAGCAAAAAAAAGGGATGAGGAAACTTTTTTTCCTCCAAGAGAATATGGACCGTTTGCGGAAGACCCAACTGAGCAACCACCAGTAGAAGAAATGAATAAGGTGGCAGAATATCTGAAAGTTGGACTGTTGAAGAGACTGACAAAAAAGGATGGTGATAGAAAGTACAGAATGGATGAGGATAAGATGCACGGTGTCCCATTTCTTCTGGATATGCACAAAATAGAGTCCAAAACGTGGTTGTACAAGTTGTTTGTCAATCCAGAATGGCTAGATGATACGGTAATGCTTTACTTTTACTATTAAAAAAGTATGTTGCAGATGTCTTAGTAAACTGTCATTAACATAGGTACTGTGATAAATTTTTAACATTTGATTTTGGTTTTAAAATTGGTCTGCAGCATATGGATGTGGGAATGTTTTACTTGAATATGAAACAAGTGCACTACAAGTTGAAGGGCCCCAAATACACCACATGTGGACCATTTTTTATGCAGGTGCTCAGGCGTGAAAATGAGGCAGTTAAGAAGGGTGAGGAATCATTCAAAACTGCAGTAGACAATTCGATAATTGCAGACGATATCTTAGGGATTGCTTATCCTTTTGATCGGAGTTGGGCACAATCAGACTTCGTTTACATACCTCTCAATACCGGAAACCACTGGGTACTACTAGTTTTGGAAGTAAATGAAAGAAAAATAAGGATTTACAACTCCAACAGCAGAAGGGCAGATTCTTTACGCGAAATTAGGCCTTATGTGCACAACATTGAGTGGTTCCTGCCAAAAATAATGGACATGCATGGAGTGTATCAAGACATTGGGCAGGAGCCGATGAATGAGAAAAAGATTGAATTGGAAGCTGTGGAGGACTGTCCTCAACAAGATGATGGGTAATAAATCACTTCTTAACTATTTAGTTGGACTATATCATAAATTAGAGTAAATTATGATATTTAATTGACAATGTCTTTTTTTGTTTTTTTAACTGCATGTGATATGATAATGACAGAGGGAACTGTGGCATGTATGTTTTGAAGTTTGCTGAATTTCTTATGATGGGGATGGATATAAAAGAGGTTGCCTCACTGGACATGAGCATGTATCGGCAGAAAATGGCAACAGAGTTGTTCTTGTATAACGCAAAGAGGACAAAGGAATGTAAACTGAAGGAATCTTAGAGCAGTATGGCAGAAGACAAAGTACAAGGCTGGTGTGATGATGGTTTATGGATGAATATGTTTTTAATATTTGAATTTTTTGTAATGCTGTTTGATTGTTTTTTGCAATACTGTTGACATAAACTTACTTTTGCGAAGCACAATATGCTGACAATATATGTGGCATAATCTCATATACTATGTTAAAATAAAGAAAAAAAATCTCATATACTATGTTTTGAAATGCCTAAACATTGGCATTTTTTTCCAGAAAATTATATTTGGTTTATTATGTAGTCACATTGATACAGATTGACATTTTTCTTAATGAGACAAGTATTATACCAGCATCTGGAAAAGGTCAGAGTTCAAAAAAGCATAACATGTACAAAACTCAATTAAAAGTTCACTTGGGTATACATTGGGTTTTTAATCATTGAGACAACTCGATATGAATAAGCCTAACAGCTACAGTACTGAATTATAATAAAAAGTGAATACATGTATTTACTTAGAAGAGATTCATGAGCTGCCAATATATGTGGCAGAATGTAGTACGTAATGTTTGAAAATTCCGAAATATTGGCAGTTTAGAGGAATAAAACATAGAGCCCATAATGCCAATAATATGGAAGAAAAACGAAATTGTGAATGAATGTAACAGTAATGGTGTGAATGCAAAAATAATGTAACGTCTATGGAATACCTTAATAGGCACATGTAAACAAGGATTAAAATTCTAAGAAAATGGAAAAATTATGAGTTGTAATGTGGAATGGAAGGATTGCTATTAGGGAATAAATAATTTAAATGTGGAAAATGGACAAGATTAATCTCAACTATCATTGACCTAATTTAAATAAGAGATAATTACCCGTTTAAGACTAAAAGTGGACACATATGCACAAATAGGACTCAAAAAAGTGGACACATATGCATTATAATCATAAAACGGCCATAATGCCAAATATATGGAAAAACAGCACGGGTATACATATGCATTATAATCATAAAAAACATACTAGTGACAGACATTTGATATTTAACACAACACAACAATAACTGCAGATTGGTGGTTTACATGTATTAGAGTAAAGAGTAAAATTGTATAATATGGCCCAAGAAGCTTATTGGAAATACAAAATAGAAAGTGTTTAATACAGTGGAATCATGATTGACTATCTACGACACGCATGGCATTGCGACAAGTCTTCTTGTTATGGCCAACAGCATGACAACGAGAACATCTTTTACGTTTGGTACTGCAATGTTCACCGATGGATGGAATTCTAGACTTTTTTGGGCGACCAGCAGGTCTTTTCTCACAAAGGGGTGGCTTGCATTGAATACTCAAAACGTTGGAAGGAATCAACCAAGATGCTGCATCACAGATTGGGTGCATGACACCATTCCATGTGGAATACCAGTAATGACGTGTGTAGTATGGGGAAATGTAATCATAGCAAGACAGTTGAGGTCGAAAATTGATAGCAGCAACTGCATGAACGCAAACAAAATGAGAAAGTTGAAACTCCCCACATGTACATGTCTTGGCATTGAGATCAACAACAAAGGAGCGTGAATGCCTATCAATCACTTCAAACTCCAAAAATGAACACGGCTTGACCTGACATAAAAAAAATGCAAATTAATATGATATTTGACATTGGGAAAAGCAAAAATAGAAATCATGAATTCTGAACACGATGGCAGAAACAAATAATACATTTATGAAAATGCCAAAATTGTGGCAGTAATATGAATAAACAAACAAATCAGAAGTGCAGAACCAGAACTAACCCTCAGTCTGCTAGCTTGACTCTGAAGCGCAACAAGAACCTTCTCACGTTTTTTTGACAAAATAGTTGTTGTCATTTCAGCCTTTTCTTTTCTCTCAGCAAACCATTGTTGCATCCTTCCTCTCAAAAAATCAATAAGTTTGGAGACAGAATACTCCCTTGCTGAAACGTCAACATTGTTCATTGACTCCGCACAGTTTGATGTCATTATATCATACCTCCGAGGACCGGACATGCATTTAGCCCATTTATGACTGCCAATTTTATCTAGCCACGGCCGTATACGGATATCTTCAGAATCCAACAATGACATATACTCTTCGTACTCCTTCACAGTTGCAGCCATATACGCAGCTTTGAACTTCCAACATAAATCAACTGTGGAGCCCCTAAATTTAGAAATCATGTTACGACGCAAATGCTCAACACAATAGCCATGACCAGCGTGGGGGAAAATACGTTTAGCTGCACTAATCAAGCCCTTATGCCTATCTGATACAATGTACATGTCCTCACGGAACATCAATGCTTCACGAACTTTAGAAAAAAACCACAGGTAAGACTCTTTACATTCTGCATCACATATACCAAAGGCTAGGGGGACAATGTGGCCATTTGCATCCTGTGCACAGGCTGTGAGAAGCGTACCCTTGTAGTAGGCCTTCAGAAATGACCCGTCTACAATTAGAACGGGTCTGCAATATTTCCATGCCTCTCTCCAAGGTAACAGGGACATGAAAAAATATTGGAAGACATCATCATCTGAAGTTGTAAGAGAAATAAGGGAATCTGGATTTGCCTTTTCAAGAGCGTAAGCCAAAGCCGGTAGCATTTGGTAGGACTCAGAATCTGATCCAAACTGTTTCTGCATAGCTATCTTCTGAGCTCTCCATGCCGTCTTGTAAGACATGGAAATCCCATGGTTCAGGAGCATGTCTTCTCTTATTTGGTTTGGCGTATAAGGCTTTCTTGAAGCATCCAAGTATTTATGAGCTACAAGATCTGCAATAGTCCGGTATGTTGCTTGGCGATGTTTGCCTTGCCTGAAATCCATAGAGCATGTGTGTAATGATTTAAACCTGTCAGGAAAAATACAAAAAAATTGAATATGTCAAGTAGTACAACTATGCCAAAGTATTGGAATAAAACTGAAAGACAGAAGAGTTAAGGACATGTAAAATAATGAGGGAATACCTTCGGATCTGAAACATTTGGACACCGCGTAGTCTAACAGCCCTCACAGACCATTTACATTTAGAATCCTTACAAACAACATGCAAACATTTCTTCTTGATGTACGTGTCTTGAATTGGAAAACATTGTCTATGGCATACAACCTCAAATGGTGAAGAAGAACTGCTTTGGATTTGTAAATAGCATGCAACAAAATCTGAGTTGGGTGATAGTGAGTGATCAGGTCCAAATTATGAGGAACAGAAGATGTCTCATTATTTGTGGAAAAAGAAGGTGATGGACAAGGGCTAACATCTGGTGTTGGACTACGAGATATAACACATGTGTTGCTCATATGACTTTGGAAAGCATCAATAAAATTGGTTTCATTGTTGGCAGTGATGTATTCTTGTTCAGTATAGCTTGTGGTAAGAATGGAAGAACGAATATGACTAGAAGATTGGTTTGATGAAGAAGGAATGTTAGATATAACACTTTGTGGAACAGAAAGTGTGGGAGAAGAAATGATGTCAGCCGAAAATTGAACACACAAGGGAGATTTTTGAAAATCACTTTGAAGAGACTTAAGATTAAGGAAAAAACGAAATGTATCCTCATCTTGGATAACAACTGGGGGAGGACAACCATCAACCATGTAAGATAACTTGAAGTCCTTATTTGGTTTGTAAGGAGAAAATATAGATGCTAGTTGTTCCTTGAAAGCTGTGTATGTAGCAGAAAAGCAAACTTGCATGGCATAGATGGCATTGCAATTGAAATTATAATCTGTGTCCCAACTCCCGTCAACTTTTACCATAATCAGTATAACAGCATCCATATTCATAACTAAGAAACATAAGAACAACACAATTGCATCAGGGATGAACAACACATAAATTAATTTTCATGTAATGTAAATGATACTGCCAAAACGGTGGCAATAACATACATATAAAGCCGAATAAACTTTTGCATATTATAATTAGCCTTAAATTCGTGATCGATTTCTCAGACAATACGGTAAAATTTCATTAAGATAGGAATGATAGTCATGATCAAAAAGCGAAATAAAGAGCAACAAATTGAAAAACAAAATCAACGATGATGCTCATAATAACAATAAAAAGTATGCAGAATTCATGTGCTAACCTTAAAAGCATGAAATTTAATACAGAGATAATCCAAAGCAATCATTCTGTTCGTTAAGTGGGACATGAACAATAAACAGTGTAATCGCTAGCGTAGATTTTACATACCGGAAAGTTACGTTGTTGTATGGAAGACGAATTGAAGATCACGCGCTTAATTTGGAACTCTGAAAGCTAGGTTTGCGTAAACTTGCAGAGAAGAACAAACTGAACGCAGGAAGGAAGAAGAAGAAGTAGGCGCGCAACTGACCGGAGAATAAAGAAAGGAAACGAATAAAAAAACGGTTAAGGCGGCTTAAAATATTTCAGGGGTAAAACGGGAATGGCGATTTGGTCATGTTTCCTAATAAGACCAGTTCGGTCTTATTTGAGCAATAAATTATAAGTGGTCGTATATATGAATTTCGGAAGGTTTTTTATCCTAGTTGCAGCAATTACTATAAATGTAATTATTTCCATTTTTTTGTGCGTTTTATCCTATTTTTTTGTAATACGCGGCCAAAAGGCCGTTCATAGAATCATAGACCGAATGTTTGGTTAGTTCTTACTCCGTATTTGTCTTCCGCATCTTCTGCAGCCACCTACCCATTGGCCGAGCGCGTCTTCCTCACATCATCAAGCTGCAATGGCGTCTGTGGCCTCTCTCACCGGTGCCACCACTCGCCTCCCCCCTTACACCTCCATCGCCGCAGCTTCTTTTACCTCCGCTTCTTCTCTAAAACTAAAATGCTTCCGATCTTCACATTTACTCTCTACAGTCTTCCTCTCCCAGTCCCAGGCATCCTACCATCATCGTTTTCTTTCTGTTTATGATAGATGCGTACTTAAATAGGCTTTCTGATAAAGGAATGTGTCTTATTTCCAGAAGAGAGCGGTGGCTCCACTATTTACCCGAAGCTTCGGCTCCGTGAAGTCGCCTAAATGCTTTGCTTCGGATGCCGATCAATTGAAGAGTGCGAAAGAGGACATCAAGGAGCTACTCAGGACTAAATTTTGCCATCCAATTTTGGTAACAGTCATGGATTTATCTGTTTTTATGTGGCGAATATACTCCTCTCCCTAGCCATTTAGTTACTATTCATCCCTTTCCCCGTTCTTACCTCCTCAAAATCTAATTTTTAATTCGATAGTGACACTACTTCTTCTGTACCCTTCCTTCGCAAAAGTTAATTTATTATTCTTGGGACAGTGAATAAATAAAGTCATATTTCCTTATTTTGTAAACAAAAATTTAGAATCAAATACTCTAGAGTAAGGTGGAAATGTGGAATTATACAACTTTTTATATTTCTTGATCTTTTTAGTTTACTCTAAACTTTATTTAACAGTGTCAAGTAGTTCACTCTAATAATAATAAAACTCTATTATAACTTATAAATGGCATTTAATTTACTCTATAACTTCAAGTAACCATTGTAACACTTTACTAAAAAGGGCAGCCGGATGCACATTGGTGTCCCTGCAGGATGATGTCCGGGGAGGGGTCCCATCAGAAGGATGTGTATAAGGAGCAAGCCTTCCCTTGTCATTTTGACATTTTGACTAGAGGCTGCTCCCAACCCTGAACCCGTGACCTCCCAATCACAGCAACACCGTAACCGGTGCATCAAGGCTCCCCTTCATTGTAACACTTTACTCTGCATTAATATTTATCCTCAGTAAATAAAGGCTTTCTGGTCGTTAAAAAAAGGCTTTTCTGGAAGTAAAAGAATAAAAACGATATCCTTAAATTATTTAAAGGTCAAGCTAGGAACTTCTTTTAGTTACGGAGAGTATCAATTTTTATGCAGCCTATTAAAGTATTAATATGCAAGTTCTATGTGCACATGATATATTAGAGCATTACAAAAGCTGAACTGAAAATATCTTTGCTCGAAGATGGGATGGAGGGAGTAATAGGTAAAAAGTTACATGTAGCGGTACACTAGGCATCTATATACGTATACATTTGTGTGTGTATTTATGGATAACAACAGAAAGTAATTCTGGTGTAATGATGAGGAGTATGGCAACACATAAATGTTTTTTTACGCCTCAATGAATACAGGTGCGTTTGGGTTGGCATGATGCTGGTACTTATAACAAAAATATTAATGAATGGCCAAAAAGAGGTGGAGCTAACGGAAGTCTAAGATTTGAGGTTGAATTGAAACATGCAGCGAATGCTGGTTAGTTGTAATTCAGGATTTGTCTTTTTGCTCTCCACTTATTGTGTATCCTTACAAAACTGACACTTCAGGTCTGGTGAATGCATTTAAGCTTCTACAGCCCATAAAGGATAAATACTCTGGTGTGACTTATGCTGACTTGTTTCAGTTGGCTAGCGCTACCGCTATTGAGGTAGCTATCTATTTTCATTCTTGTACATATATAAAAATGTGTTCACTTGTTCTTTGAAAGTGTAGGAGGCTGGGGGACCCAAAATTCCAATGAAATATGGAAGAGAAGATGTATTGGGTCCTGAGCAATGCCCAGAAGAAGGGAGGCTTCCTGGTGAGAACCTAGTTCTTTTCTTGTTTATTATGTAGTAATATGAGCTTTTGGTTTCATAAATTTTTGCTCAGTCCTCAGTTGAATACATAATTTTGTCAATGTTCAGAAGAAGGGAGGCTTCCTGGTGGCATGGTTCAGTTCGTTTCTGTATTGAGTTTGTTTACTATACTGCAATCTGAGCTTTTACAGTAGAAGCAATATTACAATGATTGTGTAACCACTAATCAGTGTTAGTTTCACAAATCTTTAGTGTTCAACTACCCCTATTTGAATACATAATGTGTTACTTCTTTTCCTTAGTAGCAACCAATGCTTCATAGTGAATAACAAATAAAACCTCATTACGATATAGTGAGTAACGGGAGAAAATCTTTATCACTGTTAGAATATACATATTTAATGTTAGAATATACATATTTAATAGTCAATATATTCTATGTATATATTTGGTAGCTAATATATTCTCTGCGATAGACTAAATATTCTATGTAAATCTGGCAGATTTAGTTTCCTTTTGTATTCTCTAGCCTGTATGTATATATACTGGCTATACCCAATGAATAAAATAAGTGATTTTCATTCCATCTTTTATCCCTATTACTCAGTTTACATGGTATCAGAGCCACACAGTTTTTTCGGGTAGTACTTCCCGAAGTTCGACTCTGTTCCCTCCCTCTGGTTCGATTCAGCCTTCTTTTGTGCGGTGCAGGACGTTTCTCGCACTTCGCAGGTCTGATTTTCTTTTCTGGACACAATCTGCACCGCATCTCTTGTTATCACTCTTGGCCTAGTCGTTTGCAAGCATGGGTGATGATAAGAAGAGTGTGACTGAAATTACGGTCGGTAATGCTAGAATTACCGAGAGAAAACTGACTGGTTGTAAAGATTACGGGCAGTGGAAACGGACTATTACCAGGTATGTTAATAGTCTTGATCTGGGAGATCATCTAAGTGAAATGGCTCCTCCACGAAGTCATCCTGATGAAAGAAAGAAATGGATGATGGCCGATGATAGGTTGTTCAATCAAATTCAGAATACCCTGGATCCTTCTATTGATAGTATCATTACTCACTGTGATACTGTCAAAGAAATGTGGGAATACTTGGAGTCTATGTATGCTAGTAAACAAGATCTCTCTTATGTTCATCAATTACTGATGCACTACTATAGACCAGAGATGAAGGACCAGACGCTGTTTCAATACTACAATGAATGTAAACAGATTTTTGAAGAAAAGCGGTCCCGATTCCCTATTACTGCTGATGTTAAGAGTATGCAAGAACAAGAGGAGCGAACATTTGTTCATGGTGTTTTGGCTGGGCTTGGTCCACAATATGAGGTATCAAGGAGTCAAATACTATCTGGTGGGACCCTTCCTAGTTTTTCTGACCTCTATGGACGTCACCTTCCAGTGTGCAAAGATGGAGAATCCAGAATGATGAACTCGATTGATACTGCTGCCTTAGTCAGTGATGTGAGCCGTGGTAAAAGGACCAATTCAGTCACTACTGAGGGGACTCATAATTCTTCTCGCACATGTTATCACTGTGGAGCTGAGGGTCATGTGAAGAAGAATTGCTGGAAATTACATGGTCGTCCACAGGCGTCTGGACAGTTTCCTCCCAGGCGTGTTGCTAATACGGCTATCCAGGATGGTATCCTACCAACTCCTTCCACCTTTACTATCTCAGCCGATGAATATGCTCGGCTACTACAACTTTCTCTCACAGCCTCATCTGCCAGACCACAAGTTGATACAGGTAATCCTGCTGCATGCCTTTCTACATCATCACGCAATTGGGTGATCGATTCTGGCGCAACGGATCATATGACTGGTAATGAAAATATTTTGTCTTCATTTACCTCTTCTGCTAACCAGTCTCATGTTACTTTAGCAAATGGATCAACCACATCTGTCAATGGCCTCGGAACAGCAACTCTTTCTCCAAACCTTTCTCTATCTTCTGTTTTATATTTATCTCAATTTCCATTTAATTTAATCTCAGTCAGTCAGATTACTAAAGCCCTAAACTGCTGTGTTATTTTCTTTCCCACCCATTGTCTTTTTCAGGATCTTGGGACGAAGCAGATTATTGGTAAAGGCAGACTGGTTAATGGCTTATATGTTTTTGAATCCTTGGTACCAAGATCAGTTGCATGCACAAGTTCGTCTTTGTTGAAAGTTCACTGTCAATTTGGTCATCCATCACTTTCTGTACTACAAAAAATGTGTCCTAGTCTGTCACGGGAGTCTGTTTTGGAGTGTGAAGCATGTCAGTTTGCTAAGCATCACAGAACAACTTTCCGTCCTCGAATAAATAAAAGTGTTGAGTCTAGTTTTGATTTAGTTCACACTGATGTGTGGGGTCCTTGTCCTGTCGTTTCCAAACTTGGTCATCGTTATTTTGTTACATTTGTGGATGATTTTTCACGGGTTACTTGGCTTTATCCTTTGAAATCCCGTTCAGATGTGTTTACTGCATTTTGTACCTTTCATGCTGAAATTCAAACTCAATTTAATAAGAATATACGCATTCTGAGAAGTGATAATGCTAAAGACTATCTATCTAGCACTTTTCAATCTTACTTATCTCGCCATGGGATTTTACACCACACTTCTTGTCCCTATACACCTCAACAAAATGGTGTAGCTGAACGAAAGAATCGTCACCTACTAGAAGTAGCTCGAGCCTTAATATTTCACATGGGGGTTCCTAAACCATTTTGGGTAGACGCTGTTTCCACTGCGTGTTACCTTATCAATCGTATGCCTTCTTCTGTTCTTAATGGTCAGATTCCATATTCCGTTTTATTTCCCTCTCAGTCCTTGTTCTCTCTTGTGCCTCGTGTGTTTGGTTGCACATGCTTTGTCCAGGATATGCGTTCCCAGGTCTCAAAACTCGATCCTAAATCAATCAAGTGTGTTTTTCTGGGTTATTCCCGATTACAAAAAGGATATCGATGTTATTCTCCTTCCTTGGGACGGTATATTATCTCTGCAGATGTCACATTTTTTGAAGAAACGCCCTTCTTTCAGCATAGTTCATCTTCATCCCCTTCTTTGGAACTCTCTAATGATGAGTTTCTAGTCTATACCACCAGCCAGCTAGAATCTGTCCCCCCCAGTGAGGTTTCCCCATCAACTGTCCTTCCTCCTCCACCTCCTCCCCTTAAAGTTTATTCTCGTCGTGTGCGCCCTGTGACTACGGCACTTACGTTGGCTACCAGTGTACCACCATCTTCTGTTTCGCCTCCAGATTCTGCTCCCTCTGCCCTTGATCTCCCAATTGCCCTCCGAAAAGGTACCCGGACTTGTACTTATCCTGTTTCTTCCTTTGTTACTTATGATGCATTGTCACCTTCATCCAAGAGCTTTGTTGCATGTTTAGATTCTATTGTTGTTCCTTCAACTGTTTCTGAGGCCTTGGCTCATCCTGGTTGGCAAGAGGCAATGCGAGAGGAGATGATGGCTCTTGATCAGAACCACACATGGGACCTTATGTATCTTCCACCCAACAAAAAAGCTATTGGGTGTAAATGGGTGTTCACTGTCAAAATGAATCCTGATGGTTCTGTTGCTCGTTTAAAGGCACGGTTAGTAGCTAAGGGTTATGCTCAGACATATGGTATAGATTACTTTGACACTTTCTCTCCTGTTGCCAAACTTACATCCATTCGATTGTTTATGTCTTTGGCTGCTACTTACAATTGGACACTCCATCAACTTGATATTAAAAATGCTTTTTTGAATGGTGACCTTAGTGAGGAAGTATACATGGAGCAACCACCGGGGTTTGTTGCTCAGGGGGAGTTTGGAAAGGTATGTAAATTAAGGAAATCGTTGTATGGTCTGAAACAATCCCCACGAGCTTGGTTTGGCCGTTTCAGTGCAACAATATTTAAATTTGGGCTACGCAGGAGTGCCTATGATCATTCAGTTTTCTTCTCTACCTCCAATTCTGGATGTATTCTATTAGTTGTGTATGTTGATGATATCGTGATCACTGGCAGTGATGCGGGTCGTATTTTGAAACTAAAATCTTTCCTGGCTACTTGCTTTCAGACCAAAGATCTTGGGCCCTTGAAGTACTTCTTAGGGATAGAAGTTTCACGTAGTAATAAGGGAACTTACTTGTCTCAAAGAAAATACTGCCTAGATGTTCTAAATGATGCAGGTTTGGTTGAGGCAAAACCTTGTGATGCTCCGATGATCCCAAATGTAAAGTTAACGGCTGATGAAGGTGACTTGCTCGAAAATCCTGAGCTATACCGAAGGATTGTTGGGAAACTGAATTATTTGACTATCACCCGACCTGACATTGCTTTCCCGGTAAGTGTGGTCAGTCAGTTTCTGTCCACTCCACGAACATCACACTGGGATGCAGTTACACATATCCTAAGATACTTGAAGGGGGCTCCAGGGCGTGGGATACTATATCAAAACCACGGACATCATGTTATTGAAGGGTTTACTGATGCGGACTATGCTGGAAACCCTAATGACCGACATTCCACCACTGGTTACTGTGTGTTTGTTGGAGGAAACCTTGTATCTTGGAAGAGTAAGAAGCAAAATGTTGTCTCTAGATCAAGTGCAGAATCTGAATACCGAGCTATGGCACAGACGACATGTGAGCTGGTTTGGCTTCGGCATTTGCTTGGTGAACTTGGATTTGCTCAAACAGAACCAATGAGATTATGGTGTGATAACCAAGCAGCTATCCATATTGCAAATAATCCTGTTTTTCATGAAAGAACAAAGCATATCGAAGTTGATTGTCACTTTACTCGAGAAAAGGTGGAAGATGGTACAATTTGCACTCCACACATCAAAACAGGAAATCAAGTGGCAGATGTGTTTACCAAGGCTCTACCGGGGACACGTATCAATTCCATCTGTACCAAGCTGGGCATGATTAATATCTATGCTCCAGCTTGAGGGGGAGTGTTAGAATATACATATTTAATGTTAGAATATACATATTTAATAGTCAATATATTCTATGTATATATTTGGTAGCTAATATATTCTCTGCGATAGACTAAATATTCTATGTAAATCTGGCAGATTTAGTTTCCTTTTGTATTCTCTAGCCTGTATGTATATATACTGGCTCTACCCAATGAATAAAATAAGTGATTTTCATTCCATCTTTTATCCCTATTACTCAGTTTACAATCACCATGCTCTAGTTTATCTTTGGTGTACTAGTTTTATAAAACTTCCGCATTTCAACATGCTCATGGCTTCGTGCAAGTTTATAGAGTATCACTTTGAATGCCGGATAGGACTCCGAGTGTAAAGATAAATAATCCAGACTGAAGTGTTTAGTGGCTGATTGGTGGGGCAGATAGGACTGAAATGGAAGTTTAATATCTAATTAAGAGAAAATCACACTTAAAGCATAATTGGTGGTGCATATTTTAGCAATTTTTTGAACGTAGCAAAAAACATTAAAACTCTGAGAAGCTGCTTTATTCCTCAATTTATACTAATAGTGTGGTTGTAGAGTGAGTACTTGACCATTGGAAACAGATGTAATTCTTTGTCTCAATTCTTGTGAACATTTCCTACCACAATTTATTTTACATATGAGATGACATTTCCCTATTTTTACAAATCTAGTAAAGATCTTTTATTTTCGTATATCCACTTTCTTTAATACGGATTATATATTTATTGTAGTTATTATAGTTCTGTAGCAACTAACACAACTGTGGTGTTTAGATGCTGGTCCTCCTTCCCCTGCTGACCACTTACGCGATGTTTTCTATAGAATGGGACTAAATGACAAGGTGAGATTTATCATTACTGATCGGAAAAAGTTCATAATTGATTGAGGTGTGAGCTTTTATACATATGTGCAAATATGTTACTCACTGGTGAGCTTTATTGTTTTTCAGGAAATTGTTGCACTTTCTGGTGCCCACACATTGGGACGTTCCAGACCAGAGCGCAGTGGTTGGGGAAAGCCAGAAACAAAATACACTGTATGAATATTCTGTTCCCCATGCATATCTTGTTTGATGATGGTCACCTCATTATATCTGTTCCCCACGGGTCTCGCTCCGTTTGCACATAAAATTTCAGCCGCTTGAAGGCACATGGACCTAAATTTTTAGTACTGAAATAAGTATTTTGGTTTATGCTGAGTGAATGCTACCATTAAGAGTATTTACTGCGATAATAATGAATTATTATATATGGGAAGTGTGAAGTGCCCAATTCCCCTTCACAATATCTATGGTGCATGTGAGATTACTTTAACTAGTTTTATTATTGCAGTCATAGCATTCACTAGAAATATTAATAATGTCTCGCCACTCACCATGTCTAATTCTTTTCCTCCCTGTTTCTATGCTCGGGTAGAGTTTGGCCACATTTTAGATTCTTTCCTTCATGTGCTGTTCCTCCGATTATTTGATAGTACGTGCTTGCATGAAATCAAAACACCTGAGGCCTAGTAATTTTTTTTCACATTTGTAGAAAGATGGGCCTGGTGCTCCTGGAGGTCAATCATGGACTGTCCAATGGCTGAAGTTTGACAACTCTTACTTCAAGGTTTAATAAAAAACATTTCAAAGGGGAGAGAATAAACATTTCGCCCATCATTAAGTCCTATTTGATTGCTGTAGGATATAAAAGCAAGAAGGGACGATGACCTGCTAGTGTTGCCTACAGATGCTGTCCTTTTTGAAGATCCTTCCTTTAAGGTGAAAAAGAGTACTCAAACTAAAGTTTTCTAAGAAAAAAGTATGCTATATTTACCCACAACTGTGTAACCACATTGTGACCCCAACTGCATGAACAGTCTATGCCTTTAAGGTATTGTGCCCTTCGTTGTTTAGATAAAGTGAATGTAAGGATAACATTGTCTTTTTTCATGAGGTTCGGGGTTACACCTGGGGGAATAGTAGAGTTACTTTTTGTTTGATTATTTATCCTTCTATTTACTCTAATAGATAACATATATGGAGTGTTATGTATTTTACTTTATTTATTATAATGGATAATTGGATATGCAGGAATATGCTGAAAAATATGCTGTTGATCAAGATGCATTTTTTAAAGACTATGCAGAAGCTCATGCCAAACTCAGCAACCTTGGAGCGAGATTTGATCCGCCTGAGGTTTGTTTTAACCTAAGTCTATTATCTCTTTTCATTTTAAGCTTGACCAACCACTAACTGTTCAACCCTTAACTATTTTTCTTTCAAACTGTTATCCGAAAAATAAAGGGAAAACTATCAAATTGGCCCCCGTAGTTTTCAAAAAAATCAATTAAGCCCCCGAACTAAAAACACAATCAATTGAGACCTTAAACTTTACAAAAAACACTCAAATTTGTAATCTAGTAGGTATGCTTTGGGCCACCGGTCATTATGCTTACGTGGCAGTCCAAATAGATTATTTTAATCATTTTTTCTTTTTCTCTTTTTTTCATCTTCTTCGTCCGCCCCCAATCCCCCATTCTTCTCCACCTACTTCTTCTGCAATTCCCAATCCCCCATTCTTTTACACCTTCCTTTTCCAGACAAGCAAATAGGAGAATAGTACAAAATCCTTTCTCCCCTACTTCTTTTTCACCCAGACAAGGAATTATGGCAGCCCTGCCCATGCTTCTTACTTCTCCCAGGCAAGAAACTATGGCGCCATGGATTTCAGATAGATCGATGCCGTCGATTTCAAAGGCAACAACAAGAAGTTGTCGGTGATATCCCACACTAATTTGTACTGTCTCGCCAATGACCTGTGTTGAAGATGAAGTCGTCTCCTTCGAGGAGGAAGCTCAAGAGCTCTGCCGCCCAAGCCGCCGGCAAGGAAGATAAGTCACCGGCAATGGACAAAGTTCAGGGGTTTGCTCTGCTCATAAGAAAGAAGAAGGGAAGGCCTGGGGCGGAATAAGAAAAAGGAGGAAGAACAAGAGAAATACAGAAGAAGAAGAAGAAGGGAGGTACCAGAGGAAGAAGAAACAAGAACCGGCGAGAAAACAGAGAAGAAGGGGAGAGAAAGAAAGATGCTGGCAGAAGGTGAAAAAAGGAGAAAAAAGAAAATGAAAAATTAAAAAATAAGCCACGTAGACAAGTGACCGGTTGACCGGCAATTAACCTCTTAAATTTCGATTTTGAATGTTTTTGTAAAGTTTGAGGTCTCAATTGATTGTGTTTTTAGTTGAGGGGCTTAATTGATTTTTTTGAATACTTTGGGGGCCAATCTGATAGTTTTCCCAAAAATAAACAGATTCCTATATTACTTTTCGGTGTTGAACTCGTCCATAAAAATCTGCATGGTAATGGGGGTGATTAAATCAGATTAAAATTGCATCAGTAGACAATTTTTGTTGAACCTCTTTTTAGTTTCACGCTCACACAGTGGCCGGCAAAGAAATTTAGTTTAGTGGCGGGGGGTGTTATAACATATTACAGAGTAATATAATAAAACCTGCTGTGTTTCACATACTTTGTAATCTTATTATAAATGGCTAGGTAGCAATTTTGACAACACTTTTTCAAGAAGTGTTTTTGGGTTCGGAAGTGATGTTTCACTAGTGTTTTAGTTCATTGTTTGGATATCTGTTTGATTATAATTTATCTTTTCGTCTTTAAAAATATACGTAGTATTATATTTTGATTTGTACAAAGTAATTGAAAAAGAGAAAAAGTTCCGAAAAAGGTCATTTTGATCCATAGATACAAGACACATGTTGAAATGTGTCCCACTTTGAGAAGTAGAACACAATAGATGAATATATATAATAATATAATAATAATATTAATAATTATAATAATAATAATAGCTTCAACTAGGACTACGAGGTAAATGGTTCAATGCAACCCATGAATATCCCCTTACTGGCTGCCCTCGGTAGCCAAGAAATTGATGTAGCCATGTAGGAATGAGTTGATCTTTATTCCCATATTCGACTCCATTATATTTGAAAAAATAGTTTAGATTACACATGAGGTATCCTGTATACAAGATTGGATACATGAATAACTAAACCTCTCCACGATAAGCGAATGGGCAATGAAAAAAACAAAATGCTCTTGTTTTATTTTTCCAGGATTAGTACTGCTATGGCTATAGTTATTATTTATTATTTATTACGAGTATTATTATTTGTATGTTTGAGATTGTAGGTAATACCATGATATGAGTATGAAACATCCTCCCTGTCTTATTTTGTTTAGTTCAATGCTTGTAAAAACAGAATGATATTTTGTTTCCTCCATCCATCCATCATTTGAAATGGAGCCAAAGATTCTCTATTTTTTGGCTTGGGAATATGATGGAATAAAGCAAAATGGCTCACTAAACTGGTTGCGCTTCTTTGTTATGAAGCAACGGTCAGTCAATGCAATTCTCGTTGCGATTTTCACCATGGGTCATCCATAAACAGCCTCTCTGTGTTTTAGTACAGGGGTAAGGCTGCGTACATCCGGCCCCCCTTACCCCACCATAGGTGGGAGCCTTTGTGGCACTGGGGTAATGATGATGAATGATGAACGAATCCATCCCTTAAAAAACCTCCTAGTATGAACTTCCACCGATTTTAAGGAAATCGCGCTTTTCTTTGAGTTCCAAAATGACATTTTCATGGGGGGTATTACTGTATAGTGCACTGTTTTGACATTGTAAAACAAGTGTTTACAACAGAAGTGGATATTGGTTGAGTGTAGGAGAGCAAGTTGATCAGAGTTTCTCTTTCCAAATAAGAAAAATGACTTTATTCAGTGGTTTCCCAAAAAAGAATACATGAACATTAAATAGGGATGGTAGGAGTAGCTAGATAACTAACTACCTAAATGAATTAAAATACTCGTTCAAACAATATCCAACTATGAAATCATTTGTAGTTAATACCTACTTTACTTGCATGACATCTGCTTGTTCGCACGTCTACAACAAGCATTATTACTCCCCTCCAAGACATCAAGAAGGTGGGTAATTGTTTGCCTTGTTTAGCAAACACACAATGATGTATTTTGATAATTAAGAGGGGCATCTATTGGCAACATATTAGGCGGATACTGATTCAAATCCTAAGGACCTATTTACTAACAAAGATATTTTTCAGTTTTCTAGAAAACTGGAAAACTAGAAAAGGAAAACAGAAAACATGTTTACCAAAGAAAATTGCTGGAAAACTAGAGAAAGGAAAACAGAGAAATGCGTTTACCAGATCGTTTTCCAAAACCAAAAAAATGAGACATGTCTCTGTTTTCCTTAATGAATTGGAGAAGTGAGTTTTACTAGTTTTCCAAATTTGGAAAACGCGGATGGTGCAGTCCGCTGCAATGAATTTACATACTTATGCCTAGTGGTGGATACGGTCCCGCTCCGGTGTCAGTTGTAGTCCGGTCCGGCTAACGACCTGACGGTCCCTATCTGGTCCGATCAATGACCTGGCTGTCTGGACCAGTATTGACCCGACGGTCCCTGTCAGGACAGGTACCTTACTTGGTTGTACTATGTTCGGTTCCGGATTGGTACTGTACTTTCGGTTTTCTGGTCGGTCACAGAACCTAGTGAAAACATTTGATGAACATGTTTTCAGATTTGAAAATGGAAAACTGAAAAATGAAAACAGAAAATTGGAGATAGAAAAACAGTAAGGTGCTAATGTGCCACAGTTGTATCTTGCAAGTAAAGACTGCTAATTTAATTCAGGGATTATTGCTTCGAGGACAAGAGACATTGCAATACAGTCAATACTTAATAACTTACTTTTTCAATGCACTCGCTGATTATCTGAGAGCTTTGGAGTTGGGATTGTCAGAAAGTTTGTAGCGAAACTGCCCATGGCACTGGCAATTGTATTATGTCTAGAGCTATTCTAATACATGTTTATCAAGACTCTTGGGGCTACTATGAAGAGATGTGCTCTGTTCATTGTTAGTTTAGTCAGTTTTCTTCCTTTTCGTTGTCCACAGAGATCGCTTCTCACTGGCGGAAGAAGGCGGAAGACAGAGTCTGCCTTTGTTTTTCTTCAGATTAGATGATTGCAGCCATGACCGTCTTCCCCCTGATCAGTTTTTATTGATTGGATTTTAATATAAGCCAAAAATATATTATGTGGAGACCAACGTCATCAGTTAACCCGTACTTAATCTGCTAAAAAAATTAAATTGAACCTTTCATCCAATTCAGAAACCTCAGTGGAGCTTGGGTTAGTTAAGAGTTAATGTCGCCATTCTATGTATTGTTAGGCGGTATTTTACACATTCCCTGTTCCAGAGTCAGATTATAGGCAAGCCCATTTGAACTGTTTCGAGCATATTTCAAGGAATCTATTAAAGCTGCTCATATTAAAAGTGTTTGTTTAAGAGATTTATCCATCAAAGTCCCAAGTTTGATTCATTTTTGTTGCTATAATCTTACAAGGTTTAATACCGGTAATATTCTAACATATGTTGTTTTCTTTGTCAGGGGTTTTCAATTGATACCAGTCCCAAAGACTTTCAACCACAAAAGTTTGTAGCCGAGGAATACTCATCTGGAAAGGTGCTTTTAAAATTTCATTGGGTCTCTCTTTTCAGAATCAATAAATATTATAATAGCCGAATGGTGATGATCTTGGCTAGTACAATATATAAGCATTTAAATCGTTTACATTTTATGGTTGCTGCAGGATTAAAGTACAAGTATATTTTCTTCTGCTGTTTCTTTTGATTACACAAGATCAAGCTATTACCTTTGTTGTACCCAAATGTAAAAACTTTAGAAGTCATTATGGAGGAGAGAAGTAAATCGAATAAATGTTCTACATTTGAATTGAATTGCAGAGGCAGCTTTCAGATGCTATGAAGCAAAAGGTTCGTGCAGAATATGAAGGTTTTGGGGGAAGCCCAAATAAGCCTCTCCCAACAAACTATTTTCTCAATATCATGATTGTAATAGGTGTTTTGGCACTTTTGACATCTTTGTTTGCAAACTAATTACCCAAATGCCTTTTATGAATACATACACACAGCAAAAAGTACTCCCGGCATTTGAAAATGTTCATTTTTTATTTTTTCAATTTGAATGTACTGAAAATTTAGGGCTGTTTGAGCCATTACTGGTACCAAGCATGGTGAGCTTTTCATGGTAAATTTCAGACTTCTAAAATTATGCTATTACTAACTCTCCAGTATAAAATCAAATATTTTGCTTTTCAGCTTGATGACTTTTTGCTTGTTTGGTACCGCATAAGTCACTGTTTCTATTTTTTTTGATATATAAAAAGTTTCTAAAAGTTCATTATTGTTTCATAAACCAATTTTTTGGAGCAGTTTTAGAAATTCAGTTTTTTGAGAAGTAACTGAGTAGTTCTCTCTCTTGTAACAATTTAAGATTGTCACAACAGCTGTTCTGCCTCAGTCCTCACAAGATACATCAAACAACATGCTTTTATTAAAAAAACTACGAGTACAATTTTTAAGATTTAAGAGCTTTTTAATTATTAAAGGTTAGCTATCCCGCCTATCCGTACAACGTGCAAAACAATAGCTTTTCAGCTAATTTGCAAAAAAAAAAAATCAGCTAGTCATGCCAATTGCCAAAAAAAAATCAGCTAGTCATGCCAATTGCTAAAGGTACCACAATTGGTACCCCCAATTTGTACCCCACCTTATTTTTGTGGCTCACAAAAGCACCTCATTAAAGTGGGGCAATTCAATTTATTGAGGTGGGCTTTTGTGAGCCACAAAAATAGGTTGGGGTACCAATTGGGGTACCTATAGCAGGGTTGATATACATATGCAAAAATACACAATTTTTTTGACAGCATTGTTTGAATGGAAAGATACTAACTAATACTTCGTAGCAAAATAGTGATTTTTTTTAGTTTTATTACAGAAATAAAGAAAAACTAAATATTCTCATTTTAATTAATTATTACAAATCTCATTCACTTAATTCATTCACTTTATTAATTCACAAAAAATTGCCAAAAAAAACCAAATTCATTTCTAGCTGGATGGACTCATGGACTCCTGATTCCTAAAATGACTGGACTTCCTTACATATATCGTGCCCAAGATTGCTCCACCCCCTCACCTACGGCGCCGTTATAGTCAAAGTAGGCGCCATTGTAACTTGTAAGCTTAGGCCACAAATTGGGAGCTCATTTGATAGTTTACAACTTTACACATTAAAAATTGGCCTGAGTGGCCTTGGTCCTAGGCAGTTTCTGGGTACGGGGGAATCATAATTGGTTACGGGCTTTTAGCCTTTGGAACAACCGGAACTGGCTAGTTTTGGTCCTATTTTGAGGCTCTGAACTTATTTGTAGCTGTTCTAGATTAAAAAACAGGCAGTAGTTCAGTTCTATTACGCCGATTTAGTTCCCATTACAATTACATTGCCAGTTGAAAGTTAGAAATGGCTCAAGCATCTCACCATGGGTTCAGACGGTTTAAGAACGTAGGAGGACTAACCCCATGACTCAAGAAGATTTAGGTGCCTAAAACCGGAAAACAAACCCATTATTGGTAGGGGTACAATGAACAAAAATGAGCCTAAGATGTAAACTTTTTTGAATTTTGTTATAAATCTTCTAGACTTGTGGGGTTGAGACGTTGAGTGAAGAATTGAAAACAGGTATATATAAACTAGGCAACTAAAAAGTTCAATACTACTCAGGAACAATTTTATTAAGTGGGGAATGTTGGGTTTAACAAATAATTTGGGTTAACCTTTTTAAACTTTAGGTTGTTTGCAAAAAAAGAAGAGAATATCTTATTCCATCGGCTGAATAATGATTTGTATGTCTAAAGTCTGCCGCAGCAGCCAATAACAAGACCTCTAATACTGGTTTTAATGATTGTGCCATTCTAATATTTGTTTTGGTTTCAATCTAACGTTCAGTGTTTGCTATGGAGGAACCATCTAAAGTGATAAAATTTCAAAGATTATTTTGATATGGTTTGGTTCTGAATTCAAAATTTTAATCAATTGTCTGCACTACTATAAATTATTTGTTTGGTTTTTGCCTTTGAGTGAGATGAGAATATTATTTCATTTGATTTTTATTTTTATAGTTTCAGTGAAAGTGATTAAAGAGATGAAAATTTGTATGACAGCTTTATTGGTTTTAATCAAACGTTGTTTGACTGGTTTCAAAATTCTGATTGGCCTTATTTAATACCATTAAATTGATTTTTGTAGTATGGTTCTACTAAAAAAGTAAAATTCTACACAAAATAAATATAGATCGAAAAAGTATAGAGGATTTGTAAACTTGATCTATGATCTACATCCTTTCTAGTTTTGAAAACTTTTCAAGGGCAACTGCGGACGTCTCTAGGTTATCCTAGCGAGTTTTTGCCGGCGGAGACGCTCGTCGTTTCGAGTCTGGAGGTGATTATTCTTGAGTTTTGTCCGGAATCTCCCACCGGTGTAAATTTAGTTTTGAGTCCGTCTCAAAGAATCGTTGAAGAAGCGGAAGGCGGTAATGTCCTTCGCTGCAGGGGTGCAGCTTTTGTTGTTACAGAAGAACAACGTAATTGAGATCGATGAGCGTTGAAGAGGTGGAAGGGGGTACTGTCCTTCGCTGCAGCAAGACATCGGCTTGGGTTTGTGATAACACTATGCTCAGGGGTGATGGGCGAAGGAAGATGAAGAGGTGTTAATCCGTCCTCCTCCCGAGCCGCCGCCATGGAGAAAGTGTCCGAATAGGGTTAGGACGACTTTTTCTATTTCTGTTTTACTTTGTTTGTGTTTTTATTTCGAATTACATGTTGTTTTATGTGTCGTGTACGCTTATTTTTGCTGACTCTTACACTAAGTGGGGTGATGGAGGTTTTTCTCTGGCCACGTTAGGCTCATTTAGACCTACTACAGGATTAGCGAATCATATTGCTCTGCTTAGGGTGATTGGTTCTCCAGCTGGTTCGAGGGTCGGTGGCTGGAAAGTTTATTAATATAAGCCTCCAAAAATCTACATGCTTTCTAAAATGCATGCATGCGGTGGTAAATTCCTTGGAGCTATTTACTACAAGTATTTTCTATCAAAAGAATCCCTCATGAGATTTGTAACATGAGCCTCTTTGTGAATCAAAATAGTCTGAATGAAGGAAGAAATGGAGAAATCAGGAAAGCTTCAATGACTATCGTGGTTGTGTAACTAATTGGAGTTAAAGAACTTCTTTTGTAGCCTTGACATCGCTAACTCTGGAATAATCCAACTCTCAAAAGAAGTAATAATACACAAATGAATTTCGGTATGCTTTAGGAAATATAAAGTGTGAGATAAGCCACTTCATAAGGCATATTTTGATGTAATGAATTATGCAGCACACTTCAATGACCTATATGTACAAATGTATCTATTGAACATTATACTTGTGGATAAGCAAGAGTATGTAATCTTATTCCTAGCTTCTGGTGCTTTAGAGATCAATAACTTATAATCAGATTGTTTTTGATTCTTTTGTAAGATAAGGTTAGTGAGAGTCCAATAACTTGTGAATATTAGCTTCATCATATCATAACTTTGAAAAGTGTCAGTAGCACTTTTTTGTTTGTCTAAAACATCTTTTAGGATTGAATTTCATCACATCTCATAATAATACGGAGTGTATTTTATTTGGTCACTAATGCATAAGATTGCATAAACGAATTGATTTATAATAAGAAAATATTTACTGATATCCTCAAGCTAAATATTTGGACAATTTTTTTAACCAAAGATACACATAATTAAACAGTGTTTATTAACACTATGACTAAGCTAGTGTTCATGTGGGACCCATCCCGAACAGATTCATGTCACGGTATTAATTAAGACTATGAAAGAGGCAAAAAAACATTATATACAAAGAGGTGTATGTCAATGTGCAACTCTTCACATCATTGAGGCTATGGTCTTTAACTTTTAACTTTTAAATTTTTTTAACTTTATATCCGCTTGAACAATTATGAATTGCATGATTGCATCTCATAAAATGCATGGGCGAAAATTCTAGTTTATTACGAATTGAAAGAAAATCAATTTAGGAGTACCCTTCATTTAGCTTCCAATTTTATAAATTTTATTAATGCATTGGAGTCATAGACACTATAAGTAAGTTCCTTAAGGAATCATTATATAAGTACATAACTAACCATGATATATATGACAATATTTATCTTAGAATATTAAAGAATGCATCATTATAATAAGTTCCTTAATCATACGAAGACAATTCTTCTCACCCATCATTGTGATTTTTATGAGATCAATATCAAATAAATCAATCACCAAGTGTACTGTGACCGAACCATGAGGGGATTATTAACTCAATTTCAAACTATAAATGAATAACTAATGTCAACACACATGCACACACGAGTTATGTTCTTTCCTTTTCTCATTAAAATGCATGCGAAAAGAATTTGAAAAGAATTTATACAAAAATGCATAGTTGTGTCTTCCTTTTCTCATTAAAATGCATGCGAAAAGAATCTGAAAAGAATTTATACACAAAGGGTCAACTCCACTAAACATCGGTTTCTCCTACATTACCATTGTGTATATCTTTAGATACTAGTATGATCTACATCTCTTGCTTAATGCCATTAGCTTATTCTAAGAGCACAACCCACATAAATGTCATATCAATGAATACAAATTATAAAATACATTGTAAATTTTTCTATATCTAGCTTAGTTTAATTTGACCAACACGACACATATGAATGAATACAAATTATGTACTATATCATACATTTTTGCATATCGTAGTTTAATTTGACCATGGATTATACCACCATGAATTCCCACCTCAAGGTATTCAAACTTATCTCATACATAATTTCAATTATTTATGTTACTTGTAATCTTTAAAAATTAAATTATGTACTATATCGTAAATTGTTCCATGTTAGTTTAATTTGACCATGGATCAAATCCCACCTCAAGGTATTCAAAACATATCTCATACTATGTATATAATTTCAAGGATTTATATTATTGGTAACCTTTAGTCAAACGATGTACCCAATTATCTTACAACTTATTGTCTAGTATGGATCTTAAGTGTTTTAACTTTTCACTATAAGCATGACACTCTATTACAAATTAAAGGTTGGTAGTTTGTGACTTGTGAGTGTCTTTGAAATGGGAGGTGCCGAATGCCCTCATAGAGTTTCCAAAATGGGAGGTGCCGAATGCCTTCAAGTTCTCCCATTATACCCACAAAATCTAAACAGGTAAGGGAGTGTTTGCAACTGCTTCTGCTTAAATAAAAGCACTTTTGGAGATGTAAGGAAAAAGTGATTAGTAGGAAAAGTTGATAGTGTTTGAGAAAAAAGTGATTTTGAAAAGTAAAAGTTGATAGTGTTTGGTAAAATAAGTGCTTTTTGTGTAATAGAAAGGGGAAAAGCACTTTTCACACGCAAGCCGAGAAAAAGTTAAAATTGGTAGTGTTTGATAAATAAGTGCTTTTTTAAGCCAAAAGTTGAGAAGTGCTTTTTTTTAAGTCGTTTCTCTTAGGTACGTATTTACGTAAGTAGCATACCGAGTGCGATAATCTAATACATTGATCATTATTAACTTAGTGCGTATACTTGTTTAGTTTGTTAGAAAAATTAGCCAAGGAGATGTTTACTTTAATTTTTTGCTATTAAGCCTCGTACGTATGTGTTAAGACGTCTTTCAGAATTAAATGATACTCCGTATTTGTTATGAATCTGTTTATTTTGTGTGCTAAATAAACAGTCTAAATTGAGTGAAATAATCAACTTAGTCCGTAATATTATTCTTGGATTATAATGTGAATGAGAAATTTAATTAATTTATTAACATAATAAATCTATTCCATAATCGATTTAAAAAATTGACAGAAAAGACATCTCGATGGACGTCTTTCTGAATTATATATTAAGTCAATACTTTTATTGAATGATTAAGCCGTGCTCTCAATTAAGCCGTAACAAGGCACGGACATCAATATTACTAAACTGAACTCATTTACAAAAAAGTGACCTTTCAAAAAAATTCCCAAAATGTGATCCACTACGGCGACAAATTTCTAAATGTCAGTGACTAATATTACAATTATACCCCACAGTTACATAACGAAAGTGACCAAAATTATTATAGTGACTACATTACAATTATATTAATTACAATTAAAATTGTATTAGTGACAATTACATATCTCCATGTTGGTCCAAAAATGGAAGCTCGTAGGCTTTTGGGAAAGCTACGAAAAACACTCAAGTAGGAATCAAGAAAGTAATACGAATAAGGAAAGTTGCAAAAGCTCCTGGCTGGGCTGGTAGGCAGGCTCCAAGCTTGGGCTTGGACTCATGAGTCCAAATTTGAGACTTGGGACGATTAGGCTCTGGCCTAGTTCCATAACCCCATCACTCCATTATAGTACATGTCGTTTGGTTACAGTTACATACTCGTCTGGTTACAGTTACATGCTCGTCTGGTGATTAACGTCTGCTGGTCGAGTGAAATGTCTGCTCATCCAGTGACAACTATCCGCCGCCACAGTCCAGTCTCTTCCCGTAACCGCCACCGCGCGCTCATCATTCGGGAGACCCTACCCAACCCCAAGCGACAACTACCGCCCGTCAAGTGACTGGTGTTGCAGCTCCTTTCGTCAACCACCACTCAACATACTATTTATAGCAGTAGGTTCATGACTTCTCAGTAATGTCATGGATGAACCATTTGGACTACAAAGTTGCTTAATATCAAAGTTGCTGAATTTTTTCAATACTTTGGTCACATTGTGATAAAAATAGGATGAGCTAGTTGATTGGGTTTTAGAAGCTTTTATTCCGTTATTCCCAAAATCACAAAGTTACATAATAAAGAGAAGTTCAAAATGGGTTAAGGAATTTTTTATACCTCACTATAATGAAGCTAGTTTAATTGAGTGTAGTGCCTCAAAACCACCCTTATCCACAGGGGTGAGCTCGGTTAGTTAACCGGATCTTGGTTAACCAATTTCCAGTTAATCGGGATAATGGTTATTAAATTTTTAATACCGTTATCCATACTATAACATTGAGTTAACTTAGCTTATCAGTTAATCAAAATTTTGGTTAACCAGTAACGGTTAACTAATAAACCATAAAATCATGAAAAGAAAAGAAGTAGATAGAGCTAATCATTAAACCATGAAAGAGAAAAAAATAAAAACTAATCATGTACTCTAAAAAACTAATTAAGAAGTACATAGAGCTTAGACAGCTCTCAAGCAGTACGTAGTTAACTACATAGCAACGCTATCTATATTATTACACCATAGCACTGTGATCAAACGCAGGGGAAGGAATTGTTTATTGGTATATGTATTTCGTGTGTCAAGCTTCTGTACAAGAGTCTCCGTACGTTTATACATATATTGATAATTAATAATATATCAAGGCTCGTAGATACGGAGTACTTAACAACTATAGCTATGTAACAGATCTTCTTGAGTATTCCTAAATCCTTACAAATTGAACTATAGTTAGTAGCAGTGGCGGAGCCAGAAGTCTATAGTTAAAGGGGCCGGTTCTTGAAAATTTTACTTTGCAGGGGCCAAAGTTTAAAATATCAACATATTTTCTATAGATTAAACGTATTTATACATAATATATACTTAAGAATTTTTCTCCTTGCAGGGGCCGAGGCCCCCTCCAGCCCCTCTCTGTCTCCACCCCTGGTTAGTAGATACGTATATGAGTTTCCATAAACTAATGCTTTGTTTGGATAGAGTGAACTTAAGTAAACCTAGTGCAATAAAGTAAATCTAAGTTTTAATAAAAGCTAGGTTAACCTAAGTGAACCTGGGTCCATGCGTAAAGTAGTGTTTGGAAATAAATAAGGTTAACCTAGGTCGTCAATGTAATATAAATATTGTTTGGATGAAGGTACTCTAGCTCATTTTATGTTAAACGGGAACTTAACCTCCAAAACCCCCCGATTCGGATTTCGGAGGTTCTTCAATTTTAAGTTTTTCCATGTTCTCGGGAGTCGGGAGTTAAGTGAGTTTAACCCATAACCAAGGCTCTTGTTAAAGAAACACAAACAAACGAGGTTAATTAAAAATTGAACGTGCAATAACCTAGATTAACCCCCAAAGAAACAAGCCATAAAGACAAAAACAATGTTTATACAAAAAAAGATATACACGGTCCACTAATACAGTGGAGAGTAGCACTGCACATCCTCTGTTACAAATCATTTTGTTGTCATTTTACCCCAAATCTATTTACTGGTTAACTATGATTGACATAATTTAAACGGTAAACATATCATATAACTTTTTTCGTTTGTGGTTGATTAACCGCACCATTTTTTAAAATATCCGGTGCCATTAACCGAAAAATACATTGGTTTTTCGTTTTTTGGTAAGGTTAATTGGTTATGGTGTTTTTTGCCCACCCCCACTTATCGATATATAAATTACCGTAGTATGTGTATCATGTTATTACGAGCCAAAAACAGTGCAAAAGTCTTTGTGAAGGATTAATCGCACAAATATTTAAAAAAAATACTCCTCGTCTCGCAAGACAGTGTCCGGTTTGATTTGGATCAGAGTTTAACAAAATGAAAACAAGACAGAAATGCATAATTGTAATTGCGTATAAAAGACAAATGAATGTCACTCAAAGAAATCTTTCAAAAAATTGAAATGGAAACAATTGTTTCGAACCATCAAAATGAAAAATGAGAACAATTGTGATGGAGCAATTTGCTCATTTTTAGGACCGAGTCTCAATTTAGAATGTGCAGTGCAGGCAAATAGTATGTGGATATGAGGATGTCATCACGGTGACACGCTGGAGGCAGACGAAAGTCTCACGCCTCACACGTGGCAAGCACTGGCAGGCCTGTCCGGATCGCCCCACCCTCCCACCTCTTATCAAAATTATAAAAACCAAATAGTAAAATAAAGGAAAATTTGACTTCAAGATACTGTCTCTCTCCGATATCCGCGGCTGAGCTTATCCTTCTCCTTCAACTTCTGCTTCAGAAGATAAAACACCGCCGCGCCATGCCGGCAGCCGCCATTTCTTCTGCTCTCCGGTTTCCTCTTTCTCGATCAAGCTCCTCTAAGTCCTATTCCAGAAAGGTAATATTGTTACTGCTTCACTTTCCTGTCATTTTTCGTAATCGGAAGTGAAGAGATGTGTGAAGTCTATCACGACAACAAATACTTTTTTAGACATCATAATTGATCATTTGTGACTTCACTTTGCCTTTGTGTGCTGAACTTGTAAGGTACGCGAGGGAGTTAAGACTTCATTAAACTCTTATTGTCTATTGGGATTAGGGGAAATATGCAAATATGTCCTTAAAGTTTGCTTTTATCAGTTTATGTGGGCTGAAGGCTATTATACTAGACTGCAATAACTGTGTTGTCTCAAATTCTCAATGGGAGACGAAAAAATTACATAAAAAAGGTAATGAAAAAATAGGTTGCACTAGACTTCAGCCAACCGTAAATGCTACTCTGCTTGCATCTATTCCAGCTCAGTGGGACTTAGACTAAACTAAGGGGAAAATGATGTGTACTTGTGTAGCATGCAAAGAGGGGTCTTAAGCTCAACAAGATACACAACTACTGATTGCATATTGGCACGAGCGATGTGAGCATTTATACCACCCCACCCCGTTTAGTGTTATGCTTTTGGTAATATTTCAAACCAGTATTACCAAAGCTGCTTATGAAGATAATAAATAGAAACATTCAAGCATTGGAGAATTATAAAAGATACTACGTATTTGTTTTGTAGAGCGGATCAGGTGAGAAAATCCAGGTTTCCGCAATCAGTGCTCTTAGGCTGTGAACTGCGAAGTTAAACTTATAGACTAAATATATAAACTTTTAACCAATAAATCATAACTTATAGACCCCTCGAAAATAATTACGAAAATGCCACCGCAAAAAAAATAATTACGGAAACCTGGAATTTTTTTTGACACGGTGGCATTTTCGTAATTACTATGGAGCGCTTTATAAGTTATGATTTATTGGTTATAAGTTCCTATATTTAGTCTATAAGTTTACTGCGTTGTAAGATCAGATGCAAATCCGGCTGAGATTACTTCTCACTTCTCATTTTTAGGGGCACTTCTCACCTGATCTTTTCCCTTTGTTTTGAGACTCTAAAAAGTTAAATAATCTCTCCAAATTTTACCATTTTTATTTAATATCCTCCCCTGTCGGACTTTGCCAGTTTAAGATCAATAGAATTACTTTTCATTCTTTGATTTGGGGTATCATTTTTTTATTAATTACAATAAAATTATTTTATTATCAGTCAACCATCGTAAACCGTAATAGGCAATGTCCAACTGGATGGAGAGTGAATTAATTCATATTTCTTTGAGTTTTACATTTTTGGTTTAGCATTATGGGCAACCGGAACTTTGAGTAAAACATTAAGGATTAATCTTCACTGGATACATCTAAATACCTTTTAAGGATCAACCTGCACATGTAGGTGAACGTTAAGAGCATACGGGCAGCTTCTCCTTGTCTATTTTATCTTAGACAAGTCAAATTGGTCGTTTGGAATATAGAAATGATGTTCATTGTATGTAGAGGATTGTTATCAATGATCTGCAAAACTATATTTTCATGGATATTTAGTATTGCTACAATTATTGTTTTTTCTACCAGAATTTATGGTTAGAATATTCCACATTTTGCGTCTTTTCTGTGCCACGAGTAATTACTAGGATTGATGGGTGTAATAATGACATTACCTATACTCAGGTGTGAGATTATTCGTCAGTTGTCCTGTTTTATTACGGTGATATTACACGCTCAGAAATTCATTTCTAGTGATATCAAATGTAAGTCTAGTTTATTGCAGTGACTGGGTTAGGACTTGGGCTCACAAAACTTCAAGGAGTTCTCAATTAAGAAAAAGTTTGTGGTTGTGTAACTGTGTTTTAGAAATGAGAAGGGAATAAAGAATGAGAGGAAAGTCTCAGAGTTGTAAAGTCTTTATTATGTGATGTTTTCTTATCTCCAAGCAAAGGTCTATTATGAAGAGTGGTCATTGGATGATATGCTTGTTATTTGTATAATGACAGTGTGCCGGGGGAGGGTTTGGTGTGTTCTCTATGCATGGGGAGGACGGAGGGTCAGCAGACAAGAAAAGTCCATGGCTGACGCTTTTTAATGTAGAAGATCCGAGATTGAAAATTCCCCAATGTAAGGGAAAGTTCCTTGATGTAAATATTGCTTTGGAAGTGGCTCGATATGACATACAGTATTGTGATTGGAAAGCTCGTCAAGATGTCCTTTCAATTATGCTTCTGCATGAGAAGGTTGTTGAATTATTTATATTGTCTTTTCTATTATATGTAACTTTTGACGATAAAAAAAATTATACGTAGTATGTAACTTCTGTTTTTTCAGTATGAGATGTTATAGAAATATTAATTTATATGTAGTATATTTGTTAAGGTTGTTGAAGTATTAAACCCTCTTGCCCGTGATTATAAATCTATTGGAACCATGAAGAAGGAACTCGCAGATTTGCAAGAAGCACTTGCAGAAGCACACAAACAGGTAGTCTAACTGAATTTAACTAAGCCTTGGTTGTTTCGTTGTGCTGATTCATATGGTTGTTTGCTCTGCTTCACATAAAAGTGCTATGATACATTAATACCGATTAATGACATGTTGATTGAATACTTTAACTCTTAATAATTTCTTAAAACTCAAATGTAGTAAAAGTTTAAAATGATGGGCAGGTCTCAGTGACCTGACCACCGAAATGATAATAGGCTGGAATGTTTGTCTTATGCACGGGCAGGGGCTAGAGCTTGGGTTGACTAACCATTTCTTAAGAAGATGAATGATCTGATTCTTCTATGCTTGCGGAGGGATAGAAGCAACGGGAAGAAGGGTAGGTGACATAGGTGCAGAGAAGGCGTGAAGTTTAGGACTTTTGTGGAGTTCATGTTATTAAATTAGGGTTCTTCTTAAAGAATCAACAGTCCAGAGTCTTCTACGTTGGTTTGTTATTTTATATTTAACTGATGTGAGACATATTCTTTAGACACACCCTTCATGGTCAGATCTATCGAGACCGTAGAATTACACCCTCACAACCTCACGGTTGTTACCTGTCTACATCATTTAATGGCTCGATATCTCACTTGCATCATCCAATTTTCGTTTTATAAGGGGTCCCTCCGTCCCGTTTAAAGGTTACAGATCGATTTTGCTTTGGTGCTTTGTATAATATCTTATATGGTGGTTGATTATTACTCCCTCCGTCCCGTTTAAAGGTTCCCACTTTCCTTATCTGGGTGTCCCATTTAAAGGTTCCCATTCCATTTTAGGAAATAATTTACTCTTTAATTACACATTTACTCAAATGTCTCTTTCCTACTCATTACATGTCAAGTCTCACAATTTCCTCTCCCCCAACTTATCTCCTTTTAATTACTTTCACTTTACATGTTTACTTTTTCTAAATTTTCTCTTTCCTCTCTTTTTTACCCAAATTACATTATTTAACCACTTGCCTAAAAAAATTGTACCATTTACCTCCGGGAACCTTCTAAAGGGACAGAGGGAGCACATGTTTAGCCAATACATTACTATTTTTCAATATTGGGTTGTCTCATATTGAAAACGAGAGGCGTTACTCATAAGAAAGGAATAAAACCACTTCAATGAGTAAGGTCCTTTCTCCTTGAGTTGTATTATACAATATACTTGTATACAGTTCAAATCCCCTTACCTAACAAGCCATGAGAGAACCTTATGTGAATGGTGAAGCCCAGTAATGGCATTGAGGGGAATTTTTGGCTCCACTTCATCATTCTGTATCATCTCCATAAGATTCATCATCTTCAAGAAACCGAACATATACACTTTGGCATTTATGCGGGTGGTCCTTGATCCATTTCCCATCACAGTTATAACATATCAAGCTTTTGGCGTTCCATCATATCTGTTGATGACAGTCTTTTGATGCGGTGCATGACAAGAGTCACGAGACTGGCTGTGCTGTTTAAGGTGATGGCATATCCTGGGGAAAATGGACAAATGTATTGAGTGGAGATGTGAACATCAGTCGCTTTGTGTGCATAGTCTGTGGTGGCATTTGTGGTTTCATGAACGGGTCTGATCTTACCCTTTCAGTATCATCAATACAAAGCATTTCATTCATTCATTGAGGCAGCTTTGAAAAAGGGTACTTGTTGATGATAGAGGATATCATTATTACATGCAAGGAAGTTTTTGAACTCGCAAACGACTATTACTTTTTGGTGGAACAAAGCCGAGGGTGCACATCTGCTTGACATGAAGCCAGGAGAATTGAACTCCATCCCGGAGATGTTTGGTAAACGTCAACCACAACTATGCAATCACAATCATCTAATATGTGGTAGCCTAACCCGATTGTTATGCACCTTGAAAATTTCTGACACATATTTAAAACTTGACACTAAGTTTACACTAATACCATTGCTAAAAATTCAATCGTCAAGGGTAACGAACTGTCCTTGCCTGCAGCTTCCTTTTTTGGTTTGGTTGGTTAACAACTTAACATAAATCTTTTTATGAAGCAAATTATATGCCTCTGTTACAGGTGTACACATCAGAGGCACGAGTTTCTGCCGCTTTAGATAAGTTGGCTTACATGGAATCATTAGTAAATGATAGACTGCTGCAAGATCAGAACACAGCAGAAGTGGATAGATCGTCCCCTTCTCTTAGTACGCCACGGTGTTTAGATACTGTTGAGAGGAAGTTGCCCCAAAGAAGTCTAAACGTGTCGGGTCCCATCCAAAAATACAGTGATCGTCTGAAGAACTTTTGGTACCCTGTTGCTTTCTCCACTGATCTTAAGGATGATACCATGGTAAATCTATACTACTAGAAACTCCAAATGGGAGGAAACACATCTATTTTCTGCTACTAAAAAAAATTACTCAGTGATTAATATACATTTCCAGCATTCTTAATTTAAAGTTTTAACAAAAACATAACCTTTTGGATTCTACCCTTCTGTCTCTATTCACTTATTCAGTTTACTCCCTTATGTGTACTTTAATTGTGATGTTTCAGATGCCAATTGAGTGCTTTGAGCAACCATGGGTGATTTTTCGTGGGAAAGATACAAAGCCTGGATGCATCCAGAACACCTGTGCTCATAGAGCCTGTCCCCTTCATCTAGGTTCAGTAAATGATGGTCGCATACAGTGTCCTTACCATGGTGAGAGGCACCGAGTGCAAAGTGGTTATTACACTGAAAAAAATGAAACGAGTTTTAGATCTCTACAGTTTGTCATCTATTTAGATTACTGACTCTACCATGATATTTGTTGGATTAAGGATGGGAATACACTACAGATGGAAAATGTGAGAAAATGCCTTCAACGAAATTACTAAATATAAAGCTGAAATCTTTGCCATGCTTTGAGCAAGAAGGCATGATTTGGATTTGGCCTGGAAATGATCCTCCAGAAGCTGCAATACCTTCTTTAAAGCCTCCTCCAGGATTTCAAATCCATGCACAGGTTTGCAATCACTACTACCAGATTATGAGTAATTTGTTTCTGGATTCCATAATGAGTTCTGGTTAATCCTTTGTGGCTTGAAAAGTACAGATTGTCATGGAACTCCCTGTGGAGCACGGTTTACTTTTAGACAACCTTTTGGATCTTGCACATGCTCCTTTCACGCATACTTCAACTTTTGCTAAAGGATGGAGTGTACCAAGGTTTGCTTTCATTGACAGGCTTATATAATAATTTTAGGAATGCTCTATAATACTCCGTAATTAGTTAGTGAATACATATATTAAATAATGGTAATTTGCATAAGAACAATTACACAAACACGATAGAGTAATACTTAGTTCGTGAACCATGATGCACTGCTCGAGCTCTCACAAGTCTTGATAATCAATCACGAATTAGAGTGTTACTGCAATCATTGTCAGGACGTAATAATAAGGTATAGCCAAATCAGAAGTGTGTTTTAGCTAAAATTTTATCAATTTCAAGCTGGTTTTTTCATAGCAATATTTGGACAAAACACTATCAGATGTTATACTGTTAAGGCAATAAGGTCAAATCACATATTTTGACTAGACTGACAGGTGAGGTCTGGGTTTTCCTTTGTTTTACGTATGTTTGTCTAGAGGGGTTATTGGCGCAGAGTTAGGTTCTCTTAAATTGGAACGTTAGTATGTTACAATGATTACCTTCTGTATAAAGGGGTGTTGCGGTGCAGATTTAGTATTTATTTACAAGTTAATGCCAGTTAACTCGAAACATTAGAATATGCTAGTTTCTCTTTGAAGAAGCACTCAAAAGGCTATTTAGTGTAACTCAGTGTAATGCTCTCCGTGATTTTGGAGGTATGCATAGGCTAACAAGTACGGATTACTATACCATAATTGGAGAAATATTGGGAGTAACAAAAATAGAGAAGTATCAAACTACATCTGTATATAATGTGCGAAAAAGAATTGCACCTGCACTTGCTCCATACTGATAAAGCTGTCCGCATACACAATATAATACACCATGCGTAGAACTTGTGTGCTACCAATAAATATGGCATACTCCGTACTTTATTTGGAAAGAAGAAAGTTAAGCATTATTTTCATCTACTGTAGAAGAGGTCAACTTTTCTCATGTTTTCACAAGGCTGACTTTTCTCTATGATATTCACGAGGCAAGAAGAGGTGAACTTTTCTCATGTTGTTTTCATATGCTTCAATGCTACTCTGCTGTACTGCCTTCCCAATTGTGTTTGAAGTCCATGACAAGAGTTAGACTAACTCAACGCCTACATAGCGCTCGACAAAAATCCCCTTCCGTAGTACATATCTAAAGTCTTTGATATATACTTTGTTTGAACAGAATATGTAAAAATGGACAGTTCACTGTCGTTCTATTCCAAGTTCAATGACAACTTTTGGGTTATCCGAACTTCTCATTTGTATTTGTTTCAAAACGAATGTTTGAACATTTTATCGAACTTTGATGCTCATTACAATAAAAACTTAAGTTACAAAAGAAAGAAACGAAAGTGACAAAATGGCTACACCATCCTAACAAAGTCCATGTAGTATTATCACTTTCATTAAAAATGGTTCAACATGCTCCTTGCACCCTCTCCACTTCCCAAATTTGAAATCAAATTTAGCTAACTTTTTTTTTTGTTCTGGTTGAATTTTTTCTTATTTTCAGCTTGGTGAAGTTTTTGACCCCTGAATGTGGTCTACAAGGATACTGGGATCCATATCCAATTGATATGGAATTTCGACCGCCTTGTATGGTTTTATCTACTATTGGACTATCGAAGCCTGGCAAACTGGAGGGGAAGAATACTAAGCAGTGTGCTACACACCTTCACCAACTACATGTGTGCTTACCTTCGTCAACGCAGAAGACAAGGTTATTATATAGGATGTCTCTGGATTTCGCCCCGATGCTCAAACACTTCCCCTTCATGCAATATTTGTGGAAGCACTTAGCTAAGCAGGTAATATTCTATTCATAAGTGAAAATTTACCCCTTGAAGCCGACACATTCAATGGTTCTGGCGGCACATTTTAAATTTGCCAGCCAAGTTTTATTTCACATGCTCCATAGTGTATTAGTTTTATGTGCATAGCAGAATAGTTGGCGATTGACTATTTGATTTTTTTGTTTTTTTTCTTTACTTCTTTTTAATGGTCACATTCAATTAGAGCATGTCACGGGATAGAGTTTGTTAAAGTGTTTGGCCCACATCATTTGAATATAAAATAATAAACCAACTTATAAGATTTCGGACCATTCCTCCTATGACTCTATGAGGTTCGCCTTTTAGGGATAAAAATTCATGTCTTAAAATGGTATCCGGTTAGTGGTTTGTTTCTTTGTCACGCAAAGTTAGTGGTGGGCTGTTCAGGCTTTTTTATTCATATCCTTGAGTTATTCAGTCCAGTTTGGGCTGAAGAGCACAAGTAAGTATTTATCCCTTTATTTGTAGCTGTGGAAATCGAGTGTGATTGTGTAATATATTAATTTTCCCGTTATTAGTGGATAAAATGATTTCTTTCACATCTGAATCCCTAAAGAATCTATTAGGGCTCAGTATGCAAAGTTTTAAGGTCATTTAATCCAATCCATCTCTATTCCTAAGTTCCCACCTCTACAACAAGGGTTGGTAAAAAAGCTAGCTTTGATGAGACTCTCTCCAAGCAGTGATTGTGTGCTCTGCAAAGTATTTTCCCTACACATCCCATCCATACCAAATGACTGGCAGGGAAGGTATATCCTGCTTTTTTTCACTTCAGCTGCTGGAAAATTTACAGGTCATGAATGAGGATTTGCGGCTTGTGATTGGGCAACAAGACCGCATGATCAATGGCGCTAACATCTGGAATATTCCGGTTCTGTATGATAAGCTGGGAGTAAGATATAGGGTTTGGCGGGCTGCGATAGAACGAGGAGATGAAAAGTTACCTTTCAGTAAATGAGCGTTTCAACTACAACCAATAATGGCCTCCGGGTTACTTCTCCTGAAGTGTTATTTCTGATATTCAACTCAACGAGGAGTTGCATATGTTTACCAACACACTTCAGGGCTATGTCCCCATTCCAATTAGTACAGTTTTGAGAGGAAGCAATGGATCATGCAGCTATTATTTGATGAGAAATCAACTGTCTGTACATGTCTAGTGTAAAAAATTGGTGTACATAAACGCATTCCTCTATTAGTTTGATGGCTAAGCATAAGCAATGATGGCAAAGTTTGAAGGACTGAGCCGAGTTGTTTGTTTGTTAGTACCACTTTGAACAAACAATGTTACACCTAACTTCCTCATTCTTTAGGCTCATTGCTGCCCGGATGGGAATGGTAAATGTAAATTATGTTTTATTTTTTCCCCAACAATACTACATAGGGTTCAACTTAATGGAACGCCAAGCTCCTTTAATTGGAATTTGGAGCGACTCCGATAACCCTGATCTCCCTTACTATTTTGTGTCTTTGCTCACATTCTGTAGGTACTAATATAATTTATCAAAATTCCCCTTTTCATGATTTTTTTGTATATACATGACGAGTGTAAGCTGAACTGTTCTGGAATTGTATTACTCTGCAATGACAAAAACAATAGTTGAATAATACTCCGTAATAGAAATTGGGATAAGGAAAGTATATGATAAAGTGTACATTCATCATAGTTTTAGAATGTATTATTCGATTTTTCATATATGTGTTATTGTCAACCAACATATATAAAATATGTTGTGGATTCAGTGCTGGTATGCACAAGGTCAGAATTTACAAGTTTGTATGAACAAAACATGCAACTTTTTCCAACACTTTCTGTACATGTCATTACATGGGAAAATTGAAAATTCCTTTTCAAAAGATGCGAGTTTAAACTCTAAATCTTGAGTAGTACAGAATTGTTCCACTTTATTTATTTTCCTTTTGTTTTGCCAAATACATACTCGTTTTTTCCTTCTAGTCTTTAAATAACAGGTTCCATTTTGTGTCTTTGAACTACTCCCAAATCCGATCTTATATATGACCTATGGTGACTGAAATCACCCTGGGCTTTTATATACTTTTGATCACAAGGATTTCATACTTTGAACCAAATTTCAAACATGAAGGACAAAGCTCATAGCCTCATATGAAGTTAGAATTTCATAATATATGCAATTGTAATGATTTTTAACACAAGAATGTGACAAAATACAAGCTTTGCGAGTTCCAAATTGCAATCATGAATGCTAGATAAGGGTGGACCCGGGACCCCGGGTCGGTCCAGTCCCGATTTCGGGTTGAGACCGCATGGTCCTAGCAATATTTTGAAGAGGCCCGGACCCGACCTGCTATTTTCTAGGTCTGGGCCGGTTCCGGATACCCTGGTAGTCTGGTCCCGGTTCTGGACCCGTTATATTTTTTTACCCGGTTTCAAGCTAAAAAAAATTGGCCAGCCGTGGACCAAAACTGGGACCAAAACCACCCGGTTCATTCCCAAATATTGGAACCCAGGACCGAAAAATGGACCCCAGTCCGGTCCCAAATAGGGCTGGATTCGGGCCGGGTCAGGTCCAGGCCGGGCCTAGGCCCGGGCGGGCCACCAGTTCTGAATAGTTGGGCCCGGGACCGGCCCGGGTAGCTACCGGGTCCGGGCCGGGCCTCGGGTTTGTTTTTTTTTTTTTGCTTTCCTAAGTATCCCTGACCCCCCCCCCCCCCCCAAACCCCTCCTAAACATCAAGCATCAAGCCCAACCGGGTGGAACCCAAAAAAATGAAGAAAAAAAAATCAATTTGGCCCGAACCGGGCCCGGCCTCCTTTTCACTGACCCGAGCCCGCCTCGCTTTTGAAAGATAACCTGGTTTGGGGCCCGCAACACCGGGCCGGGCCGGTCTCGCACAGTAGCGGGCCGGGCCGGTTCCTGGGCCGGGTGTCCCGAACCGAGTCCAGGACTAGTCCCAAACAGTTCCGGACCAGACCATCCACCCCTGTTGCTAGAGTTCATTTGACCAAACATAGTGATCTTTTATGATTAAGTGATTAACATGGCAACAAAAAACACCACATATAGCATAGAGCGCTTCACCTGACCAGTAATGGGCTTTCTGAAGCTAATGGGTTATTTATGCCAACAATTGATGTGTGTTGATGTTAGTATTTATTTTCTTGAAACATACACCATTTCATTCAACCGTTTTTGCCTTCAAAGATGATACGGAGTATTTGACATGGTTTCATATTACGTGTGTTTTTGCAAAAAAATAACTCAGTAATGGCGAACGGTTGTGTGCGAGTGTGTTCCACAATAAATATCAATTGAACCACTAACTCGCCGATTACTTTTGTGGTTTTTTGAATTTACAACTCTCTAATTAAGAATAATGAACCAGACGATTGAGTATGTATAGGAGTTGCACATATATACACTGCAAACACTAGCTGCAAGGAGTAGGAGTAGTACTCGTAGGCATCTTCTTATTTCCGCTCATTCTTCTTTTCTTCGGTTTATTGGAATGCATTTCGTTTTGAAAAGAGATCGGCAACAGAGCTTTCTGTGTTGGGAGTTCTGAAATGAAAAGAAGAGTTTGAGCCCAGCCTGCATATTTCCCATATTTATCCACGAAAGCCTCTGCCACCCGAGTGCACAGTTTAGGTGTCAAACTGGCGCCTGCTAGCTCAGGGGTCAGGTACCTAGTTGCAATCTATCAATAATAAAATAAATAAAAGCTGTATAAGGAATTATTAAGTGGGATCAGCATTCATGAATGCATGATAATATTATACATATTTACCGTTAACGCAGTTACATATTTCTCTATATAAGCACTATAATAGCTTCTAGAAATAACGAGTTAGTAAGTTCTAAGTCATCCAAGTCAAGGTAGTAATTTATTTATTCAATGCTTTTCAAGAAGGATAGTATCTCAAAAGAACATAAAGAGATGGGTCTCTCAAATAGCAAAGGAGATTAGATTAAAGCCTCAGAAATATTACCTGCCAGACATGAGTATCAACAGGAATGGCATGATGTTGATCCAATGCAAATAGAGCAACGCAAGCTGCCACCTTGGGGCCGACACCAGGTAGAGTACAAAGATCATCAACAGCCTCATTAAGATCTCTCCCTCTAAGTGATGCAAGCCACTGATAACCTCCCCCTGGTTTTGATTGCAACTCCCTAACAGTACCAGTTATATATTTTGCCCTGACCAGTATCCACAAGGACCACAAGTAGTTAGAAAAAACTAGCCAATAAAATGTGGTAATGCACAGGGCTATCACTGGCATGTGTTTAAATAAATTTAAGAGATAAATGTTATCTTAACGTGTAACCTTCTTCTAAAAGGAAAAAATAACAGTTTCCACAAAAGTAAAAGGTGATAGATAGAGGATATAGTGAGAAAGTAAAGGGGAATATTAGAAGAAACAATTAATAAAATACTCACTACAATGCATTAAATGTGTACATTTACTTTTTCAGACACATAATCTCTGTTTGTGTCCTCAAATGACAGTGGCTATGGTGTTATGCTTTGAACACAAAAAAATTACACTGGAACAACTATACGCTTTAAACTATATATCAGAGAACATATTCCATCTGTAAATATATAATAGAGAACATATATACCCCTCACATATTTTGACATGTGGGTATTTTTGTTCAAACACTATAAATTTTGTGTTTTAATTGTTCCAAAAGAAAGTTGACTGATACATTTGTTATCTAATAGATAGCTCAAGAGTATATAATACTTTGCCCTAAAGGAACAACTATGCATGTGTTATGATGCAGAGATACAGTTCAAAATTAGGGCAAATAAAACAGCCGTTTTCTCATTTTGCCAATGTCAGTGCCCCTGATGCTATATTATAGTTGGAGACAGAAGTGTGAGCTATCTCATAACACTGTTCATGACATGTGAAATGGCTCTCAAAAGCATATGCAGAGAAGCATAGAAATACACTTCTGGCAAATGTAGTTTGTACCAAAGGAGAACAACACGTCATTGAGTTCAGCATCATATGCATATTCACAAACCTAGAAAATGAAACCCTTTCATTAAAAAACATTATACCTCAAACAATAGTGGCTCTTCAGTGCAAAAGAACCACAACTAAATTCCATTGGAAAAACATTATAAGATGGGATACCTGATTGTTTGTGACATGATATTAGGACTTGCAGTTTCATCTTTATAGATGAACCAAACACCAGGTAATCAGAGGTCTTATATAGTTAAATGTGAGCTAGTGCCTTTATATTTGACCTGTATATGAGTTACTTTCTTAAAACATGTGTGTTGTTTTAGTCTTGTTATAATTGATTGTTCATTTGAACTTAATTGACTCTTACATGGAGTTCAAACTTCAAAGGTTTATATGTGAGTTTGAATCTATATATTTGTGAATGTGGCGGGGTTTAACACGTGCACCCAATTGAGTATCACAGATTGATAAATAAAGGAGCAAAAAGCAGAAAAGTCATATGTAAAGTAGAAGAAAATATAGAGCCATTGTAAAGATAAAAGGCTAACCTATAACCAAAACCAGCCTCCCGGAGCTCAGCTTCCGAAACCTGTGACAGCCGGTCCAAGGACGGGAATTCATAAAATTTAAGGCCTCCAACAGTCCCTAAATAATTCCCCAATGAAGAAATGAAATCAACCATTAATGTGATTCTCTTGATGTTGTTATTAGAAGAGCAAATGAACTGGATTAGGCACTCGAGTGGGTCCTGCCTGAGCACTCTGGCCCCTCCCAAATGATCGGCTAACTCAGTGAATCTCGGATCGGAGGCTTTAAATATCTCCCAAACCTCACTCAGAGATATACCCGCGTTAAGAAAATCAAGCAGGGCAGCCACGGCAGCAGCAGCGGCAGAATCATCGTCCATGGAGTGCCGGCGGTAACCGACATCCCCATCATCAAGCTGCTTCAGGGAGACCAGGTGGGACCCGCCTACGACGCCAGTGAACTGGAGTGGGCCCGTCTGCTTCCACCTGAAGGTCTGACCTGTGGGGAAGGTCAACGGAAGGTAGAGCTCGGTTCTGCCTAGGTTTAAGGGGACCCAATCCGCTGGCTCTTGCTTAGTCGGGAGAGTGATGATTGAGGGCTTCTTCTTGGAAGGAAAGAAAGATGAGATTTTTCCGGCAGGTGAGTGAATAATGTGTGAGCTCGGCGGTGTCTCGGGGAGACTCTGTCTGAATAGTTTGCTTCTCTTCATGATGGAAGTCTGCGGCTGCGATATGAATAGTATGGATTTCCGCCAAACCAAAATACTATCGCATGTTTGGTTGAAGGGAGTCTGGTGAGGGGAGGACAGACTTTCCGGGAGCCATCCCCAAACAGAGGTTTAGTTTCAGAAGCACTCTATGGTACTATACATTTATCTCCATCCATCAATTTCAATACTCCCTCTCTATTTAAAAGATGACTAAATTAGTTCTTGACACAATATTTAAGGAGTAAATAGTAGAAATTATGAATAATCTTGAAAAAGTAGAAGAGCATATGAAAAAAAGAGGAAAAAAATAAAGATAAAAAATAGAAAAAGTATCGAATATTAGTTTATCTTTTGTGTTGTTAATTTGTTATAACATTCGCTAAATGTTACTAGGCATTAACCCCATCGACTTAGGTAGTTTGCCTCTCGGGTGAACAAAAAATCAATAGGACTGATTTGATCGGGCACGCCAAACTAGAACCATCGTCTGGCCTAGCCCATTTGAGGGTCTGCCTGGTGAATTTTTTTGATGAAATATTTTGGGTGTGTTCTTCATTAAGTAGAATTTGCCAAAAAAAATTCAAATTTAATAGGGAAGTCGGTTAAATACATTATTGAAATATATTGCATTTTGTGTGTGTGTGTGGGTGGGTGTGTGGGTGTGGGTGTGGGTGTGGGTGGGTGGGTGCGTGCGTGCGTGTGTGGGTGGGTGTGTGCGTGCGTGCGTGCAAAACACAATATGTTTCAATAATATATTTAAATGACTTTTCGATTGATTTTAAACTGAAATTTTGTGGAGATAATCTACATTTGATGAAAAATATGTTTATAAATTTCATCCATTTTTTTTTTATCAGACAGAACTTCAAATAGCCTTGACCGGATGGTGAACCGCAGGACCGCCTGAAATAAGTTTTGACGTGCACCGGTGCAAGGTGCACGTCAAGTTTCGAACCTAAGTTACTATAACACTACGTTGTAGTAATGAATAGTCATATTTATATAAATAAGTTTTATTTTAGTAATATTGTTGTAAAAAAACCCATAGGAAAATGATAAAATCATCCAAATTGGCATTCAACAATTATTATTTTTATAAGTGGAAAAGGTAATTAAATGTGCAGTAAAGGGAAACATCATTCACTTGAGCACAACCATTACACGTTCTAATAGGGTAGGATTTGAGGTAAGAGGTCATATAATGTTGGTACATAATATTAAGGGGAATTTACTTTGCATCCCATTTTTGAGCTATATGGATCTTACACTCATTTTTAGAATCATGTGTAAACTTCGTTTACTATAAAATCATTTGACTTTTTATCCTCATTCATTTTATAATTTTCATTGCAAGTTGATAAAAGAATCTAATGTCAAATGTAAAGACACACTAGAATATTATCATTAAAATCAAAATGTATACATTTGGTGCGCATGATCCTACAAAGCTGTTGCACAATTTTGTAGCTCCACCCTCTCCAACGGTCAAAAGAGCCATTGGAGGAGGCTCCGAGTAGGGGTGAGCATGAAAGGCCGTAACCGATTAACCGTGGTTAATAACTCAAAAATCGGTGATTTTTGGTTAATCGTACCGTATTTTTAAAAACTTGTGCTACGGTCAACCAACCGAAAGAATAGAGTGGTTCACAGTACGGTTACATTTTTGAAATCAAATACCGTCGGTTAACCGATGAATCCAAAATTAAGATATTATTATTCCAAATCCATGTCACCAGTGGTGAAAATGTTTTCTCCGTCTGAAAATGTTGCATGAGCTGCATTGGTGGGACAACGGGAGTCCAAACATGCCCCTTGTATCATTGGTGATTTGGTGGGACAATCCAAAATTGTGAGCAAGTGTATGAGCTGCCATGTATGTTCCAGGAGGCGGCTACCAAGTTTGTTACTTTGTATCTCACGGTATATAAATGATTAAACTTGCTCTGGTTGTTGATGTTAACGGTTTTAGGGTTTTTTGGTTAACCAATTAATGATTACATATATTATGGTTAAGTATTACCCAGTTAACCGTCATTACGGTACGGTTACCAATAATGTTAGATGCATTAATGTTTTAGTTTTTTTTAGACTTCAATGTTTTAATGGTTTCCAACTTTTTTTAGACTTCAATGTTTTAGATGAGAATGAAGCATTTGATTGAAACATTTGCTTTTGTTGCTATGGTTTATTCGAACTTTGTAATTGATGTGAAGGTTTAATCATTTAAGAGATTTTAGTGGATCCCTTGCCTTATATATGATCTAGATTCTAGCTTTACGGAAGAGTGATCCAAATCCAGTGCTGCTTATAATGCTCCAAACGCCAAGTCGCCAACCCAACCTGTCCTAGAAGGGCTTTTGATCACTAACCAAATATTTTACCTTCGTCCCGAAAAGAAAACGCAAAAAGAACATTTTCAAACATTACTGTCCCAAAGAATCACTATTATTAGAAGCTAATTTTCATGTTATATGACAATAAGTTACCAAAATAAAAGTCACAAATAACTTAATTATAATAGATTTAGTTAAACATACAAATACATTTTCAAAATAATGATGATTCTCTATTTTTGTCATTTATATCTTTTACTACGTATATCTTAACAAAAATAAAAAGTTTTGCATTGGACAAACATAACTCATTGTTTCTAAGGCCAAGGGTTTCAATTTAAATAAGCATGGGCTTATGGGATTTTACAAGGCCAACCATTTCAGTTTAAATAAAACATATACTACAGTTATATACCATGAACAGCCCACGTGCATGGCGTTTTCTTCATGCTCCAACTAGGCTGTGTAACTGTGTTGTCATCACTCACAACGATTCACAACTACTTACCTTTACCGACTCTATGAGCTAAAATGCTAAATCGTGATATCATTGTTGAAGTGCTCAGTAAAAAATTGACATTCAAGAAAAGGAGCCTATTCAAAGGCTTCATTTATGCATCTTTAACTCGAGAGAAATAGCGAGTAATATCTGGACCTTTTTTAGTAGTTGTATTTGCTTGTTTGCGAGGCCTAAGCCAAGCACGCACTTCATCTTGAATTTCCTGTGGTAACTCATTCACAATTGCTGGGTCTATTTCATCTACATTGTAATCGTAATAACTCCCACCATGCCTCAGATCATTTTGACAAGTTTTTGCATCCACACTTCCAGTACCTGCTTTAGGCAAAGGTTTGGAGCATGAAAGATGACAAGAAAAAAATGCATAAAAATGAGTAGGCAACGAGAAAAAATTAAAGTAGGTTGTTTTTCTATGGTGGTGTTGGAGGCAGGGAGCATTTTCATGAATGTCAAGACTGAATATTACCCCGAGATGATGTTCCACATTCCTTGGAAGGGCTTCCAAGCCTCACCTCAGGAAATGAGCAGAAAGCTTGACTTTGGAAGTATCCTAAGATAGATGTTACCTAATGCAACATAAGGATAAAAGAAAACAAAAATACTTATTTGAAAGTAGATTTCTTATGTCAACATTGTAAATGTATTTCAATTTCAATTGCACACATGACTTCTTTTTGGATACATTTTAAAAAAAACATATGGAATAACTGGCAAACACCTAATGACCCAATTTATAAAAAAAAATATCATTTAGGAGTGGAACAGTGTACCACAACAGTTCATTGCTTGCTTATGTAAACAACTAATTCTTGTATATATATATATATATATATATATATATATATATATAGAGAGAGAGAGAGAGAGAGAGAGAGAGAGAGAGAGAGAGAGAGAGAGGAATGTTCAGGTCCGAACATTCCTGGTCCGAACACCCCCATTTGGGGCCCTTCCCGGTAGAATTTTTTGATGAATTTTTTTGAGCATGTTCCTCATCAAGTCTAGTTTGTCCATACCAAATTTCAGCTCAAAATTCGATCGGGAAGGCATTCAAATGATTTTTTGAAGTTGACTGCGTCAAAATATACATATAAAAACGCAGTCAACTTCAAAAAATGATTTGAATGCCTTCCCGATCGAATTTTGATCTGAAATTTGATATGGACAAACTACACTTGATGAAGAACATGCTCAAAAAATTTCATCAAACACATCCACCGGGAAGGGCCCCAAACGGGGATGTTCGGACGGAGGATCCTGTCCGAACGTTCAGACAGGATCATTTTTGTATACACACACACACACACACACACATATAGATCCTCACATAAAGCTAATCATTTTGCTAAAGTATAACAACTTGCCAGCTACATTTTCAGCTTAAATAATCTTTTTGTGCAAGTTAAAATGACTATAGCAATCCCTTAACTCTCAGATACTGCCCCATTACTTTGATGTGATAACCTCCACAGTCATTCTAAGGCACCCTAGAATGTTATTAAAACTGAATTTGCAAACCCTGTTTTTGGAAGACTTTGTTTCCCGCTCTATTGATGTCAGACTGCTTGTCGTTTGTTCTTCTGTAAGGTCAAGCATCGGGTTAGCTTGACTTGACTCCAGTTTTAAACAGGTTCCAGCCTCTGAGATCGAAGTGTTGATTATTTATAAAAACTATATGGGGTAAAATAATGAGCATACTACTACTACTGGAGTACTGGGTACAAGAAACATAATGCAAAACTACCTAAAAATGGAAATGCGGGAGTTTCTTCTGTGAATCCATCTTCAGAGTGATAGGATGACGAGAGAACATCCTGTGTAAGTTATATTTATATCAACTGTGTTCTCTTCACGAAACCATAACCCAAAAACTAAAATATTTGACTTATATAAATGAAAAAATAGAGTGATTGTCAACATCGTCATCACCTTGTACCATAATATCTACTATGTTAGGGTCATTGAGATGAGGTTTATGGTGTCAATTAATTAGTATAGCAACAAACCTTGATTGTATATGGTTCTCCACCGTCTTTGGGTATTCCCAAAACCGGTGTTTCATATTCAGTCTCTTGACCTTCCTGATGGCAATCAATCCCAGGTTCTGTAGAGTGCAATGAAGAATAGTTCCCACTTCCTGGTTAACTTTCATTTGAGCGAAAGAGAGGTTCAATAGCTCTAAGAAAAAGAGCAAACAAAAAAAACATAGGCAGGAAAGGACGAAAGGTGATAGCTAGCTATGGAGGCAGAGAGAACCTGAGGAAGGCAATGGTATGCCATCTTGGATTGATCTTTGATTTAATTGTGTCAATGATGAACATGTTTGTGAAAAGTAGTTCATGATTGAAGGTGTACCCTGTCAAGTGCCAAAAAAACATTTTAGAATGGATAGTTGTACATGAATATTGTCTAATGGAGTAATGGTTTAGAATTTTGAGTCTATCGATCATTTGTAAGATAGGCTAATACATTTGCACATTGTGACTTGTGAGTCATGAAATAATATCATCAGTTCTGTTCAATAAGGCGCCATTTTTTATATTTATTTGTTTTGTTTACTGCCAACAAAGAAACCACTTTTACAAACATACATTCTGATTAATAATTTAATATGTATACAATCCTGATGCTTGAACAACTCTCAAAGTATGTCTACTGATGAAGTCCTACACCAATGGAGGATGGAGGTGTTGTGAATGTGATCCTTATATGCTTATGGTGAGAAATGTGAGTTGTAGACTGTATAAGTAACACAGACTAGAGCTGAATGCACTTTCTTGGAATACCCTTCTAGGTTTGTACTAATTCCTGTGTGCCCTTTTTCTTAGAGTAATGAAAGAAGTCGACTAGTGACCAATTGAATATTTTTAAGGTAATACATATAGGGTTCAAAGAAAAAAACACAAAGTACCTTATCAGGGAGTTTCAACTAATGGCTAATAGCATAACGGAATATTCGCCTTTGCCTAGTGCAACAATATGTAAAGAAGGGAGATAACATGTATTATGCACGACGAGAGTACATGTGTGTGTGAACAGTAAATGGATGGGGGTGAGGAGGGGCAGTGACTTATGTCCTCCTCTGGTCTACCATTAGATATTAGTGAAGGCAATTCATTTCAACGCCCTAACATACTCAATATCAACATTAAGTGAGAACCTTTTGATGAAAGTGATAGAGGGGACTATGGAAAAAGACCAATATGACAATACAAAAGGGCTTAAACTCACCGAGGGTATAGGAACTATTTTACTTGCTGATACAGAAAGACCTCTCACTCCCCAAACGTACTGTTGTTTAGCCAGTGTCTTACCATCGTACGTGCCAAGAAATTCACGGAGCCCTGCTTGAAATAGGAAAAAGGCATCTTCTTGGATCTTAGTGGTCCCATATCTTAATGGGCACGACTTTGAAGAAAACTTCTTGATTGAATCTACATCATGTGTCTACCAAGTTACAAATACAACAGATCAATTTGTTTTGTAAACCCAAAATAATTATAACAGCAGTAACTAGTAGCACAACTAGTAGTAATAGTAATTATCACAATAGTAATAACAATAACAACAACAAGCCATGAATTTGAACAAGCAACCTTGTATGCAGAAACATGTAGGGTCAAGGTATGCGCTATGCGCTTATTCTGCTCCAAGTCACACTGAAGGCGTTCATAAAGTTCTTCACAAAGCTCATTAAGCCATTTCTGAACCTAAAAAAACAAAAGCAGAAAAGAGACCAAAAGAACATTACAAAGTAGGCCATAACACAAACTTCTACATTCCAAGACTAATTGTGCTATAACATATTCACTGTTTTTATATTCATTGTTTGTGCTTTGACTGAGCAAGATACACTAAAGAGAAACTACCACAAAATCGGAACAAGTTGCCTCATGAATAACAGCATAAAGTTTCGCATAGTACATCCTAAAAAGATGTCAAAATAAGTTTGACTCTTAACAAACAAAACTAGACAACATTTTAGGAGAGTGGAAGTAAATAAAATAGTAAATAGTGTAACAAAACCCTTGTTAAATAACTATGACCATAAGATAACATTCCAAGCATTGATCTCCTTAAGGTGGTTTAGGATTTTAGGGCCAGTAGTTATAAATTAGTAGTGACAGGATTGACATATGTAACAAGTGAAAGGAACTTAAGAGGGAACATATTAGTATTTACAGACGCAGTTGTTTTAAGAGCTTGAGGTCCAGGAAATGTCTTTCCAGAGCAATGACTTTTGGGGAGAAGGCGACCCTGAACCTCTTCTGTGTTAATGCCTCTTGCAGTATTCCATAACCAGGTACTGCAAAGAATATAGGCAAAAAGAGAAATGAGAAAGAGAAAAGAACCCAAAAAATAAGGAAGTGAGAACATTGTTGCAATCAAAAAAAGGTTTCAAGAAGAGAAGACTGATTTAACTTCATAATATGGTATTTTACAGTAACTAATACAGACAGAACTATATTTATATTATGTTCTGCAGTAATTATCCATATGGTTTTAGTAGAATAGCCTTGTATGTACTACTCCATTGCCTGACAACTAGAGCAAAATGCATCAAATGAAGATATACACACACTGACATACACAACCCGAATACCTGATACAGTTACTTTAAGGAGTATAAGAAATCAGTTTGTTGAAGCAAAACTTGTGGAATATGAACAGTCAAACAATGTACTAGGCAAAATCTTTGACTAACAAAAAAGTACTGTGCTGAGAAAAACATGTGGTGATTGAATATTAGACAAGTAGAAGTTTTTTTAAAAATCTAGTTGCTATAAAAATGAGAACATTAAATTATTTTCTTAAAATTTCATGATATGGGAAACAAAATATTCAGTTATGAAGGTGGTTATAGATTGTGACCCAGTATTTATGCCAAAACGTTCCTGTAACTTGTCTTTTGAAAACTGCAACAGATCCCCAACAGTGTTCACACCCAAGTCTGTCTGCAATGAAGTCCCAAGCTTTCCACCAAGTTGTTTCCTGCACTACATTGCAGCTCAAAGCATGACAAACTGAAATGCAGAATTGTTAAATATTAACAGATCGTAGGTCTCTCACCCCACAATATCATAAACTATGATCTCACAATACATAGTTTAAGTTTAGCACATGGTTTTATGCCCCTTGGTTTACTACATTTTTCTAAGTATGGCATTGTAATTTCATTGGGGTCAAGGAATACAAGTCTTTTCTTACTCTCAAGAAGGAATCAATACTAAAACTATCGTGTAAAGCAAAACACATTAACAATAAAATCTCATCAAAATAATTGCCTGCAATTAAAACTCTAGGGGAAAATCGTGATGACAAGACAAAATCCAGATCAAATTGAAATTTCAAAGAGTAGGAGAAGCCAGACAGCATGCTGGGCACAACTTATTAATTTTATGAGAACGGGTCAAATTGAGGAGAACTTACATTTTCTTTATAGGCAATGCTTCAAGTAATTTCATGGCATATGATGAGGGAACTATCGTTTGCTGCGCAGGCTTGTTCATCCCACTAGCCAGTTTGGCCAGCATCTGTAAGGTGCATCATATTAGGATTATGAGACTAAACATCATTGAATAAAATCAATATCTAAATTTTTGCATGTCCTACGTCTGCCTCCCACCTTATTATGAGCAATCCCTGCAGAACATGTAAATTCTGTCTCTTTTAATACTTGCAGCCTAAGCTCTGCAACAATAAGGGCCCCACAGGCTAACAACTTGTCATGGTAATCTGCATCATTTCTACACAGCCACTTCCTAACACTGTCATTTTCATCCTGCAATTGAGACCAATATCTAGGATGACATTGCAACCAATAACACAACATTAAGCATACAAATTTGGACAAACGAAATAAACCTGAAAATACATTTTCTAAATCATCATTCCATCAAAGTTGCGTATTCGAAGATAACAAGCAATACCAATACAAAGGAAATATTAAGTATAAAAACTTCATTGGTCATTTCCTTAAAATGTGCAGGTACACTTTCCTATCTTTCGGAAGGTGCTTCTATTTTCTTTCTTCATTTGGACGAGAGTTCTGCTTGTGTAAAAGGAAGAGATGACTCACATATTTAAAAATCATGGTTCATTATCACTTGTACAAAAGAAAGGTGATGATAATAAAAATATGACACACAAGATTAATACATTATCCCAGTCTAAGAGGAGCTATTCTCTAACTTTATATACTCCCTCCGTATTGTAAAGATCACTACATTAGGTTTTGGAACAATATTTAAGGAGAAAATAGTAGGGGTAATGAATAGCGTAGAAAAAGTAGGAGAGAGGGTGAAAAAGTAGGAAAGAGAAGATAAAAAGTAGAAAAAGTAAGGGTAGTTGGGTATTTTTAAAGGAAAAAACTTACCAAAAAGGGAAAGTGTAGCAAACTTTTAAATACATCCCAAAAGGGAAAGTGTAGCAAACTTTAGAATACGGAGGGAGTATCAGTAAACACGATAGACGCTTCAATGCTCAAGAATCCACACTTCAACTGAGTGAGATAATTGATGTGGCAGCAAGCCAGCAAGATCACCAGGGGGTAAAAACAATACATCTTGTGAAAAAGGCATGAGAGGAAGAACTCCTCAACAAGTATACCAAGGCACTGTTAGTTAAAATGAAGAGGAGAAGCGTGAATACTTGATTTTCACTAGGGACCAGGGTAGAGAGAAAAAGTAAGAAGAAAGGAGAGTTTGGGCATCAAATTCTAGTGAGAGAAACTGAGAAAGTATATCTTGCAAATGATGTAGACGTACCCTCCTCCACACACAGAAGGGGTGAGTGTGTAGCCAATGAGCCTAACTATGTTCTGGGCCAAGCCCACCTGGCTAGCCAACTATAATAAGTAAAGAAGGGAAGGTATCCACACAAACTCCAGACAATTGGTTGGAAAAGTGCTCCAAGCTTTGACTGGCTTTGAACAAAGAGCTTGATAGTTTCTGGGGTTATCCAGCCAAGCAGGGGAAGGCAGAGACAAATAGGCTGATTCTATACTGGGTTAGCCCAATGCTTTAAGTATGCCAAAACACTATGCCGGGGTAGTCTCCCAAAGACCATCTATGGCGGGCCTGGGGGCAAAGCAATGTATACCATCAATATTGCGTGATTGGAATGTGCCTCTATGGCTTGAAAAAAACAAAATCTATAGCACCTCCCATTTCCATTAAACTGAGTTTGCTATATTTACCATAACTTATAGTATGATATATAGGTTCGGTTCATGTTGTTTCTACTATGTATTATTATCACTATCATGAGAGAATTCAGTAGAAACTAAAGAGTTTGCGCTATACACCTTATCGACCCCTAAAACATGTGATTTAGCTGCTTCTTCACTGATTGTTTCCATGTTCATAGTGGGGGTCTCTTTCAACATTTTCTGTACAGCATCAGTGAGGTCAAGATAGACTTCATCAATTGAAGCCCGTTCGCATGTACCTTCCCTAGCAAGAATGGATACCACCTGTGAGAATGTTAAAAACAAATATTGAAGGCATACTACAAGCATATTGCAGAGGGATTCTTCTAAATCTCTTAGACCTCTGAGCCTGCACTTCTGTATGTATTAAGATCTGCTTTATCACGAGCAACTGGGACTTGAACAAGCTGAATTTCAGGACAGACTTGCTTGGCCTCATCCCCTCGCATTGAGCTATAAGATTGCAAACCAGATACATTGATGAAGACTTGCTGTCATTCTGTCAATCATGCTTGTGAATACATCTTTAGCCAAATCAGAGAACAAATGCATTATGCATTACCGCTTAACCCCAAATTTCCTGGCCTCATAACTGACAGCTATCAGGCCGCCACCCTGCCAGGAGTTGTACTGCACCACTGCTGTAGGTCGACCTCTTAGACTTGGTTGTTTGCGTTGTTCCACTGTAGATAAAATCTACCAGTTAGATGCTACCGCATTATGATCATGACAAAAATTGATGGAGAGAAACCAACACAACAGAACAAAAGAATTACTCGAAAACACATTATGGTGGAGAATACGAATAAATTCCAACATTTATGCTTTATTTATACAGGCATAGTAGGGATTTACAAGGTCGTCTCCTAATTTAACACAGCTTAAAGAGTTAAAGGTAATTCCGTTGGAGATGCAGGAAGAAGCTACTGTATAAAGCAAGTACTGCAAAGAAGAGGAAAGAACAGAGTTTGGAAATTAAGGAGAGACCTTGAACGTAGAAGCAATCCAAATCGACGTGGGCGATGACTCGAGAATCCGACGATTCAGGTCGCGCTAGCATTGCCAGAAAATTGTCAAAATAGCCGGGCGCGCTTTACACAGGTAAATGGCCTCCCAAACTACTACGGACTACAGAGTACTTGGTAAGAAATGGTGAAATATACCTCCCTTCAATAAACATGGAAGAGCTTAAATTTCACACCATTTAAATGGTATACTTTTAAGTCTTTTACAAAAATGTTACTAAAATATAACGTATATACATAAATATTATTAATAGTTATTACAATGTTGTCTCTTAGTAATTAATTTTAAAAATTGAACATAAGTTACTGTAATCTCATTACTGTTTTAATCATTAGTCACATTTTTGTTAACAATCTTTTGTTTAGTCATACATATGTAATTATTTTAAATTGGTCTCTTTGTAAATTTTCAAAATCTTTTTGTTTAATTTTTTTACTAATGCATAATTATACTCCGTATATATTAATGGTCAAAATTGTGTCTCAAATTTTAATAAAAATTATCTATTTATAGGTATAGAGGTGCTTTTTATCTCTCTCTAGGGTTGCCGCAGGGCAACTGCTAGTTTTTGATCGTCCACTATAGGGTTCCGGCCACCTGTGTATGAGGTACGTACAGGATTTGTAAGGAGGGCGTCGAAGGAGGCTGGATTTCAGATCGACGACTTCGTGGATAATTTTGGACGAGAAAGCCAAGGCGACAGAGCAGCAGGCGGAGGAGCAAATACAGACCAGCGAATCGATTCGCTATCTGGGAAAGCAAGGTTGTATGGAAAACATCGTGGAACAGTACAAAAAGATGGTGACTGGCACGGAGGAAGAAGAACTCGATTTTGATGAATTCAAACTTGAGGATAATCGGAGTGGGGAGAACAGTCTGGGGTTTCCGATTGTGGGAGTTTTGGTGACATATAGGAAGGTCAGATTTTCAGCCTTCAAAGAACTCATTACATCTGTGACACCCCGCTCCCGAACGTTCTTGAAATTCAATTTAAAATTCAAAGTTTGTGTATTGATTTCCCTGTTTTCAAACAATTGTAAAACGGTGACATAATGTTTTTCCATATATGTGACCTTTGTAATCACATTCTTGTCCTTTTAAAATGGTCTTTTTAGAAAAAATTAGCTTCAATTAGGTAAATTCAAGGAAAAGCCGCCCTAGCAACACCCACTACTCCGGCAGCCACAACCGCACACACTCTGGCCGCCACAGAGGCACACACTCCGGCAGCAGCCACAGCCCTGGACATCGTCGCCCCCTGCCCCACCCATTTTTGCATGAACATGTTATAGTTATTGTGTAAATATTTGTTACTCGGATGAAGTTCCTTTTATTCTCTATAAACACGTTAAAAACTGTGAATATGGAACATTTGCAATTGAAGAAAACCATAGCAATACATTGGTTGAAACTCAATGCAACGCTTCATTAAGAGAAAAGAAATTGCATAAATAGAAGTAAAAACATTTACATAACAAAAGTACATATGTAATAATGTAATAGCACTCATCTTTTGAAATTTCAAAAGGTTTTGTCCTATTTTGGATATTTTCTCTTAAGAGAACCCTGGTAATATGATAAGTACGTATGGTACCATATTTATATATGTAGTAATATTTAGATGTGTGCTATCGAGGCTAATCAATTTTGGTTTTTCATTGAGGGTAATTAGATATTAGGCAAAGCTTTATATAATTAATATTTTGTAATGGGTGAGATAATTTATTAAATTGCCCCTACTAAAACGAATATGCATCGCTGCTTTTGATAACTAACCTTGTTATCTTTATTTTTATACTAGTTTTCGACGCGCGATGCGCGATAGGAAAATGCCCAATGCTATTTCGGTAGACTAATGGAATGAATATTTATCAATATAATGGATATGTTTGAAATTACAAACTTTATACATAATATTTTTCCACCATCAAATGCTGCAAAGCATAGGTTCAATCATTCATATGCTCCTTCAATCATTCAACTCTATATATGTTTTCAACTGAATCTCTTGAGAATCAAATGAATGAAATCTGCAAAACAAAAAACAAGAAGACTGGAATGTAATTGACTTCAAATTAATCAAATTCAGAATAAAATGAAATCACGAGAAAACACTCTCTTAAGTTTTATTTATTTATACTTTATAGTACATGGAGGGTAGAACTTCAAGTGTTGCCAGGAATGCTTAAACTAATATTGCTAAAAGAATATGGACTCCTCTTTTAATGATGAGTAATCCTTGAGAGTTGTAACTTGAGAATTGTGCTAGAATATAATCAAATGACAAATAAAAAGATAATCAAATAGATCCCATCAGCCAATTTCTTCATTTTCTTTTTATAAAAAGTGACTGCATATTTGCATTTACAACACAAAAGTAAACTGTATCTCCATCACATGTTAGTTTTTATGTTGCAGTAAATTTGAAGAGATTAAGACAAATAGATTCATTGAGCAGGTTTGTTCATTTTAAAGCAAATCATCAAGTTCTAAACCGATGATATCAATTTGGAAAACACTTCTAAACCACAATAAAACTGTCCTACAATGAAATATTATTTGGGCACAAAAAGATGCAAAGGAATTCTGATTTCAAGTCATATTTAGCTCAATCACAATTTTATTTGAAAGCATATCATAAGTAATCCATAAACATAAATATACAATAAATTTCTACACAAACCCACCACACTCCCTTTAACACTCCAACTTGACTAAATCAATAATCTCCTGAGATATTTATATACTCATAGAAAGTTATTCCAAGTTTAAAAGTATATGTCTAAAGCAAAGGTCAAATACCATCCATAAAAAACAATATAGTATAGATATGGTCTGCCATTGATTTAAAAGTAATTAGCCACTGTTCTCCCGGGCAAAACAGGTCAAGTTGCCTACTCAACCTGGCATTCATGTACTCATATTAAATGTGATCATAAATTATGGAAAACTAAACAACCATCAAATACACAATATTACACCACCATAGAAAAATACAAATAATTCTAGAGCTAAAGGACAACTTCAAGCATGTGATGTTTTCTCATGAATGTAACTTAACGATGGAGGATAATGTATAAGAAAAATAATTTTGAAGCACATAGCTGTTGAGACGATATGGTATAGTCTATGTACGAGCGTAATTCTCTGGTGTAATATGAGCTTTATTGTTGTTTCTTTGAGTAGGAAATAACATCTTAGTCTATCACAACCAGTTGAACTGATTGTGTGATTCTCTAGTGTAAGATGAACTGAGTGTAATTCTCAAGTGTAATCTTGTATAGCTTGCAACCGCCAGAACCAGATGAATAGAACTGTGCCAGTCAACAATGACCAATCTATCCCCAGAATTTAGCAAGGCATCCAAAAGCTTATGTATATAATCAGTCTCTTATCAGTTAGGATTTTCTTTTTCCACCATCATAGAGATCTGCTAACATGAATTCAAGAAGCTTCTACCTAAAACTGTATTAAAACCAGTTAAAGTGAATAGGAGTTTTGAGCCCCTTGCACTTTCAAACAAAAGATGAAAAAATGAGTGCCCCATATAAGTTAAAACACAAATCTTTGTTGAGAAAGATACTTAAATTTGGAAGGGAAAAACAATCCGTACGAAATAAAACTTAGATTGTTGGGAAATAATCCATACCCTAGGATTAACATTCATGGTCGTATGAGAGGGAAATGAGAAAATAGTCTATAGGTTCAATCTCATCTGCTTGTAAGCTGCTTTCTTGACATGGTAGAATGCTACCTCCAAGTCCATGTATGTTCGATAGAGCCAAAGATTCCTCACCCACTGATCGGAGCCTCGAAGGGTGTGAGACAAAGCCTTTGAAAGAACTGGCCTTCACATTCTTCTCAAAGATGGGGCATCATTTTTGGAAGAGAATGTTTAATAGAAAATAGATAAAATAAACGTCGGTCTGGCTTTAATCTTTAACGGAAATAGACACATCTATAATATCAAAATAATTAGTACAATGGCTAAAACCTACCGCACAACTACATTTTGCTCACGAGTGACACCAACAAAAAATTTATTCCCAAAAGGGCTTTATTAACCTTCATTCACATTTATAAGTTTGTAGAGATGAATTACTAAAATGAAAATTATTAACTCAAACTTACACTTTTGAACCTTTTTAGCCTATTCACTTACGTCAACTTTGAACATCTTAAGAGAATAGCAGGACCACCACTAAAGTCAAATTCATAAGCAACTAAGAAAGTATCCCTGAAATGTCGGTCACAAATAAGTTGTAAGGAAAAAAAAAAGTAAAGAAGGTGATGCATAACATAATACTCCGTAGCAAACAGAATTTGAGTTAGGCATTTCATCAAACATGTGAAACAAAGGTATGACACTCGAAATCAATATACGATCAACAAGAATTTAGGTATATGTGAAGTTTCTAAACAATAAATAAGTAATTTAAGAATTAAATACCTAATGAAGCATATGTTTTTATTAGATTTGGAGTTTAAAAATGATAACTAAATTTTCACTCCAAGCAGGCAAGGAAGAACGCATACAGGATGATTCATTGTGAGACCTGGGAATCCAGCAAAGTATCTTGGTTTAGTCTTTTAAATCATCTGTGAAAGAGAAAAGGCCGCAAAACGAGAAATAGTGAGGGTACCGGCAATCTGAGGAAGGCACGAAGCCAAGGCTTTGAACAACACTCTGTAATAGTGACTATTAAACATCACACTGACTCAACCGACAAACCTGGTGCGCAGAAGAGCCAGAAGGGATTCTGGATTCAGGTTCAAGCAGAGGCGGTTGAACAGTTGAAGCAAGAGCCGATGAACCAATTCTATGATTCAGGCAAAGAGTGGATCGATCTTCTGCGAGAGAACGTGAAGAGAAGAGGTAGAGAGACTTCGGATTGGGGGTTCCTTTGTTCTTTGAGTCTTCATTGTCGCTTGGATTCCAATTTGGTTACTCCAAATAGCAACGATCAAGACCGGCGAGACGTCTGGGGTCCTCAGCGGCTAATAAGCTGGCAAAGAAAGGGAGGGCTGGTCTATTACCATTGTCATTTATCTCCGAAGAAGAAAGGCTACAATCCAGAGGGGGGTGCGACTGGATGTATGGTCTGTGATTCGATAACCTAACGGAAGCCAAATGGATGTGAGTCTTGATAATATTAACGGAGACAAATGGCTGCACAGAGTTAAACCAAATGAGGGTTGAAAGTTTACAAGCATCTAAACCTTTTGTACATGTCAAATAAGCATGCAATACCACCAACAAATTTTTTTATACCCACAATACGCTAACTTTCATTCAGCCTTATTAGATTGTTAATATATATATATATATATATATATATATATATATATATATATATATATATATATATATATATATATATATATAAAGAGAACATGGTGGAGATCCAAATAGAAATCTATTTGGAGCCAAAAGAAGTGAAAAATTGTTGTCACTATTAATGAAGCATTACTTAATGAAGCCATATTAAGTGTCAACCTAATTAATTGTTGTAAGTTATAAATAAAACTTTAGAAAATTAATGTCACTATTAATGGAGCATTACTTAGTGAAGTCATATTAAGTGTCAACCTAATTAATTGTTGTAAGTTATAAATAAAACTTTAGAAAATTATATTGAGCATAAATACATTAAATATTAAAAAAGTATTTGAAAAATATTAAAAGATACATATACATAATTAATTAAGAGACATAATATAATAAAGTTATAAATGTAATGTTCTAATTTCAGAAATATTACAATATATTTGGATACAATAGAGTAAAATATATTTGGATACAAATATTATGTAAAGGACAATGATAATACTCAGTACCCCATTAAGTTTGTCCAGAATTGACTTGCATCTGGAATATAAACAAAGTAAAAATTACATTGTATGTGATTGAGATTTTTACAAATCAGTTGAGAAAAATAATTTACCTACACAACAAGATAGTAAAAAGTAATGTCATGTGGTGAATAATCATCATAATTATAACTAAATAATACTACGTATGAGATTGTAATACGATAACAATTGTTATCATCTTCATTAGACAAGATATGTTAGGGATGAAAGAATACTTATTTGGTAGTTTTATACTAATTGGTGTATCTCTAACAGACTAACAATTAATTTACATGTATTATAATATAATTCTATATCATGTTTTTATTTTTCTACAATAAATATGTATATACACATTACTCATGAAATAAATTATTTGTAAAAATAAATTAATTTCATTTGTTTTCCGTGCAACGCACGGGTGGATTGACTAGTATTGTGAAGGTTTAGATGATATAAGGAGCACATGCCAGGCAAAATATTCTTATTCTCATATTTTTTGACACCATTGAACTAGGTTCAAATTTAAACATCTGAAATTTAAACTGATTGTTAATTATGTGATGAAAAATAAATGAGTCGTAGTTAAAAAAACTAGTACTCTCATGCATTATTCTAAAATAGGACGTTCGTAGGCTTTTAGGAAACTACAAAAGACACTCCAACAAGAATTAGGAAATCAGTACGAGAATGGAAAGTGCTCAAGAGGTTTTAGTTGCCATCACAGTCTTCTTCTTCTTCTTCTTCTGCTCCTCCCTCTCATCTTCCTCCTCTTTCTTCTATTCCTCTATTTTAATGAGGTTAGGCATTGATTTTTCTGATCTTCCTCATATTCTTATGTATTTCTGAAATTTGACATTGATTTTGTCAATTTTTAGGAATTATGTTTTGTATTTTCTGGTTTTTGCTTTCCGATTTCTGGTTTTTTTTAAAAAGTTCCGATTTTGCCAAGTTTATGGCAGATTTTGCCAAATTTCGGACCTCTGTTTTCTATTTCCAATATCCGATTTCTTAGTTTTTAAAAAATATCTGATTATCCAAAATTTGGATGATGTCTTCAGATTTTGCCAAGTTTATGACAGAAATGTGTATAGTGACAAGTGATTGTGGCAAAATTGCATTTGTGTAAAACGATTTTTCTAATTTTTTTGTCATTAGCTTCGTTTTCTAATTCTGATTGTGTAATCTTTTTGCCAAATTTTTTACATTTGTGCGTATTCCATTTTTTTTTTCCAATATTTGGATATTGAATTCATATTTTTGCCAAATTTATGGCAACTATGTGTTAATCGTCCAACATAAATCTGTCATCTTTATGGCATATCTGAAAATCTGCCAACTTAATGGTGGTGTTGGCGAATGATGGTGGCAGGTGGCGCTGGCGAGGGCGGTGACAGGCGGTGCCGGCAAGGGTGGCGGCATGCGGTGTCGGTGAAGGTGGCGCCAGGCGGTGCCAGCGAGGGCAGCGGCAGGAGGCGCCAATGAGGGAGGCGGCGGCGAGGGTGGCTGTTGTGTTATAGTTCCAATTTAGGGTTTCAACATTTTAATTTTACTTTTTTATGGAGTAATTATTAATTCAAAAGAAATTGATTAGGGGCATATTTGTACAAAAACGTAGTTTTAAGTCCTATAAATTATTCATTTTTTTCAAGTCCTATTTGTGCACATTCAATTAGCATTAGTCTTATATAGGTCATTAACTCATTGCTCAACTGGCTCCAATAAAGGTAGCATGATAAAGGTGGCAAGATAAAGGCAAAATTTGATTCTATCATTTAGTTTTTCTTCAGACTTTGCACCATAGAGTGAAGGGCTCCTTTCTATTATGAAAATTTTCAACGTACCTAATCTCATAATATCTAATAACCCCTTATAAGCTTAAACAAAATTTATTTCTCCTAAATGAATTCATTTTTTTTTTTTGCTTTCACCTTAGTTCCAAGTTTGATTATATATAGGTTTGTATATGGAATTTGTGTTGCTTCATGCAGTGTAGCATAACCGAAATTTTAAAAATAACCATCGTTCCTATAAACAATTGTGTCTCATTGGTCCCTTACATTTTGAATCTGAGGACTATATATCTTCAACACCATGCTACTTTAAAGGAAAACAAGTATATATGACTGCTATGTCATATCTTAATTTTATGTAGATTCTCGATTTAAATTTTATGACAATTCCAAATTATAAATTTTCTGAAAATATGGGGTTTTATGGGAAGGTTATAAAACTCTCTTCCTATATAACTTCCATTTTTCTCCTTAAGTAGTAGATATATGTTGATCATGTTCTCCTTCCACCAAAATTGTACGTTTCTACTTCATGAAAATATAGGATCCTTGAGCTCTGACGTTTAACTAAAATATGATACTTTAATTCACTAAATGCTTCTAATTATGAATTCGAAGTAGTTCATTTTTAAAATATGATATTTCAATTTACTAAATCCTAGGTTATAGACTATGTTGCACGGAAACATGAGAATCATGCGGAAATGGGAAACGATAAACACCATCTTTTAATAAAAAAACAATTGGTTGGAGAGTTTCAAAATAGTTTCTATAGAGTTTCCAAAATGAAAACATACTTTTCCCTAGAGTTTCCATGCTCCATTGGTTATAAAAGTATATAAGATTAGCTTTTACCGATTGAATGTCTAATTTGTTGCACCAAATGCTCTACATTTTAGGGATGAGTGTTTTAACATGTTGGAGTTTTGAGGAAGCAAAATAAAATAAATTATTCGTGTCCATCCCTTTTTAGTACTACCTTTGTCTAATTTTATGCGTCTCCTTTGATTTTGTCAAAAATTTTAATAAAGTGGTTGAAAAGATAAAAGTTGTGGTTGAGATTTGAGTATAGTAAAGTGAAATGTTGTGAACCACATATTTCTTTCCAAAATGGAAAGGTAACACTTATTTTGGGACAACCCAAAAAGGAAAGTAAGACAGGTAAAATGGGACGGAGGGAGTAGTGCTTTTATATTTTCCATTGATAAAATCCAACCCATTTGAGTTACATTTTTTCCTGACTCTAATATATCCATTGCTATATAGAAAAGTACCATCTTCATTTAATAAGTTTTGAATTTTCTTCCTATAATCCAACTATTTTTTTTTTCATTTTTCTGTGGGTAACAAATATTTTATCTAAATTTAAATACTTTTGGCATTTTATGCTTTGTACTTCATTTTACTTGAACTACTAACCTTCTTATTTTATTTTCCAGCTTTCTGTTCAATTTTCTCCTTTAGGAACATTTTATATGGCATCTTCTCCTTGGCTTCCCTCTTTTCTGTGTAAGTTATTAAGTTATATGGAGTAGTAAATTTATTATTACTATTACTAGTATTATTATCAATAGTATATCACATTTACTACTTCGTATTAATGATCATACTAGTCCAAGTTTTTATACTATTTGTTGGTTTTTTGTGTATATAGATTTAATTCTCTCATTGAAGAATAGAGATTAATTGGGATGAAATCATGTCATAACTCATAAGCATTGAAAAATAGGAGGGGTTCTTTTTTAAACTGTCCAGAGTCAAACGAAATGTGATGATACATGTTCAAAGTGAGGGTTAAGCATGTTGTTCATTTTGGTGGGTCATGCTTTGGGATGAGGTGGCACATAGGAACTTTTAGACTTGGCCATGAATGTAAAGGGTGGCACCATTTACCGTAGTACATGAACGATACCCGTCACATTGCAAATCAATAGGCCTCATCATTGTAACATTTTCAAAATGTTTAAATTTGTACTACTTACAGGCTTGATGCTACAAACCCATTTTGACTTCAAGTTCAAACATTGAATCAATTATGATTGTTTAGATGTAGCATGAGCCGTGATAGAGAACACATTAGCCTCCGCTCAACGGCATTTCAAGACGATTTTGTATCCATAAAGATGGGATAAAAGGAATCATATATATGCTTTAAAATTAATAATCCTTGCTATGACTTTTTACAATACTATTCTTAGTTCGTGGTCTTCCAAGACGTAATAGTTTTTGTGTGTGAAGGTTTTTTAAGAAACAATAAGCATTTGAACTGCAGAAGGAGAATAAAGCAATTGAGCCACACGAGAATTTTACATTTGAATATCTATTGGTATGATTTATAAAAGTGTGATTTTTATTTCTATTCTCAAAGTAAAGATTCAGGTTATTCTTTTCTTCCCTTTTATTATGACGCGGTATTTTGTTTGGGTGAAAGTTTCGGTGAGTTTATATGTTTCCGGAATCATGACCTCGAGAAGTTGGATAACAAGACAATGTCCCTTTTCTATGCTTAGATCAACCATTATCCCACCTTCATGAGATATGCCTTCATAGGACATGACAATGTACCACTATTGGTTGAGCTTCATTCCTTATTGGGTTACGTATTTTGTTTGGATTCTTCAAGTCATATCACCCTTTCTTAACTTTCTATCTCTCATTTGCAACTCCTACTTGAGATATAAACGCTTGATACGTAATAGAGTTTGGACTTTGTGTAGATTAACCAAAATGCACACTAAAATTGTTTCTTTGATGAGTGTGTGAAACAAATTTTAAGTATTTACTTAAAATTGATCGCAAATAATAAAATATGAGAATATCGGGTACAATCTCTAAATATGAATCCTCTGATTCTTCAATTGCAATTTGATATGAATATAATTAAAGAATTTAATTTAAAATTAAATCTCTAATTCTTCAAAAACTCGAACGTTCTTCGATTCTTCGAATCTTCGTTCTTGAGATCTTCAAATCTTCGAACTTCGTTCCTCAGATCTTCAAATCTTCTTGAATGCAAAATTCAATATTGAAGGGCCTCCGGTTTCAAGTAGCTTGATCTTCAACAAAAGGGCCTTATGTGGCTTGATCTTCTGTTAAAGGGCTTCCCGGGATATATGGCTTGATCTTCAATTGAATATTGATTCAATCTTCATATGAATATCTTCAAATCTTCAAAGATTCGTTCTTCATATCTTCGAATCTTCAAAGCTTCGTTCTTCAGATCTTCAAATCTTCAAGCTTCGTTCTTCAGATCTTCGAACGTTCTTCAACTTTTGGCTTTGTTTGATCAAGAATCGATGAAATCACAAAGGATTATTCATATATTCTTGACAAAAACGTGGCTTGATCTCTTCCTCTTCTTCGGAATCCTTCAGAGCCTTTCGGGAGTTCTTCAGAGCTTTGCTGCAGCGTTTCTTCGTCTGGAAGTTCTCTCCCTTTTTCTCTCAAATGAGACCCCTATTTATAGGTGTGAGGAGGTGAAAATATGGCCTAGGGTTGCTGAAATTCGTCCATACCTCATGGGCCATAATTAAAATGGGCTTTGGCTCTATTTGCTTGCATTTTAATAGCTAGAAAAATCAGCACTTGTGTAACGTATCTGGACAGCTTTCTTAACAAGGTTCGGAGCTATTTCTCATGCATATGGACATATTTTTTAACCAGATTCGTCTTCTTTATCAATCGGATCATGCTTCTTATGTATTGAGCCAATATTTGATGACGGGCTCAAAATAGAGAAATTAAAAGGACTGGACCATTCTTTTAGGGAATTAATTTATAATTAAATTAACTGGATATTTTAAATAATCCAGATTAATTTAATTATTAAACTTTATCCGAATGGACCCATATTATTTTTATAGAGCCCAACAACCACTACGAGCAGTCCATTCGAATTTGACGATGGCCCAATATCACTTGAAAGAGGCCCAATAAGATACATAATAGCCCGGTAGCATTTAAATTAGTTTAATAATATTTTGGACTATCATAGAATATTAAGTCCAAAATATTAAATAATTTTCGATATCCACAGAGTGTCTTACCAGAATTTTACACTTGAATAGTTGAATATATGTTGGTGTGATTTATCAAAGAATTTGTGTTTTTTTATATTCAAATCCTGAAAATAAAGATCAAGGACTCAAGGTTGTCCTTCTCTTTCCTTTTAAGGTTAAAACACTAAAAATCATTTAGGTGTGAGGGGATACTTTGAAAGAATTCATTGTGTTAATGTTACTAATATCATAATTACTTCGTAAAAATAATGAACCATGTAAGTCTATCACTAATAAACATGTTTATGTTTTATTTTTACCCGATTTATTTAGTTTATTAATTTTTTTTTGTAATTTGTTCTTCGAGGCCTGTTATAGAATATTTGGAAAAGCGATTTCTATAGAATCAATGTTTGTTGAAAAGGAAGGTCTCACCTCTATTATTCATATAATGTATTCTATATTTTATTCATAAAATATATTTTAAATATAGTTTTTCATAATTGAGCCAATTCAACCATTTCAGTGAGAATTTTCACACACTTAATCGATTCAACCAATATCAATGCTACTAATCCTTAATTTATCAGTTTCATCATGGAGTACATTACCTATAGTATATATGTGAGTATTATAGTTGGTTTGTCATAATGGATACACGAGTGGGTATAAGGTCGGGTACAAATACTTTGTATCATTTTTTTATCTTTTCAAGTTTCACAAAAGTTGCAAAGGCTTTGTGATTATTTGTGGTGCAACATTGACAAGTAGGTGTTTTTTGGTATTACCTCTATTCTTTTGAACTTTGCTAACTTTGAATTAGGTCAGAGATAAGAAAAATAAAAATCATATGTTTGAGCTTTGTGCATGAGAGAGAAAATTGTACAAAATTATAAATTAATTACTTTATTAATGAAAATGACAACTTTTTTGCAAAGTATAATTTTATGGGATATTTGTTCTTTTCCGTTTTATATACTTTTTATATTTTGGTATTGACTTTGGGATCTACTTTTTTGTTGATGGTTCGAATGGTAATGGCAAAATATTTCTTATAATCAGAGTTAATGTCAATGCTACTAATCCTTAATTTATCAGTGTGTTCCCGTGTGTTCCCTATATAAATGGAAGATCCACATTTCTTTGAATAACAGGTGTTGAATTTTTTTAATAAGAGAAATTGAGATTCATCTAAACAAAGAACCAGAGGATTCAAATGGAAAGATGGTTGAAAGGAAAATAGTTATCTATTGAATGCATCGATCATAAAAATCAGCTTGATGCGTGTGTGTATTTAATGATAAAAATTAGCTTTTGAGTTTTGATAGACTTCTATTAGCAAAAAATAAAATGAATATGCAATAATTCATTAATGGTTGGGAAAACTGTCAAATAGGTCCTCGAACTTTCATAAAAAGTCAATTAAGTCCTTCTATAAGAGGTTTTGTCTGGCCGTCGCGATTTGGGGCAGTTTCCAGTGGAATTTTTAATGAAATTTGTTGAGCATCTTATTCACCAAGTCTAGTTTACTCATACCAAATTTCAGCTAACAATTCAATCGGGAACACATTCAAATTAATTCGAGAATGCAAAAATGCGCAGTTATCTTCAAGAATTAATTTGGATGTGTTCCCGATTGAATTTTTAGCTGACATTTGGTATGAGTAAACTAGACTTGGTGAATAAGATGCTCAAAAAATTTCATAAAAAAATTCCACCGGGAACTGCCCCAAATCGCGACGGCCAGACAAAACCTCCTATAGAAGGACTTAATTGACCTTTTTATGAAAGTTCGAGGACCCATTTAACAGTTTTTCCTTAATGGTTAGCTATGAAAAGTGAGGATCAATAGTTGGAAAATGTTACCATCTTTACGTATGAGCAGTTGTATGTGGCGGAGGTCATGGTCTCTTTTTATGAAAGTCATCTTCTTTATCATTACATGCTTATTTCGATATTGACTAGGCAGACAATCTAGGGGAGTGTTTGCAACAGCTTCTGCTTAAAAAAAGCACTTTTGGAGATGAAATGAAAAAGTGATTAGTTGTAAAAGTTGATAGTGTTTGAGAAAAAAGTGATTTTGAAAAGTAAAAGTTGGTTGTGTTTGGTAAAATAAGTGCTTTTGGTGTATAAAAAGGGGAAAAGCACTTTTGACACGAAAGTCGAGAAAAGTAAAAAATTGGTAGTGTTTGGTAAATAAGTGCTTTTTTAAGCCAAAAGCTGAGAAGTGCTTTTTTTAAAGTTGTTGCAAACCAACCTTAGATGATTTTAGGATTTTTTTACTCGGATTGTTTTCAATCTCAGACCAGACCAGATTTAAACAGATCAGGACAGATCAAACCAAATTTAAACAGATCAGATCAGATCAGACCAGACTTAAGCAGACCAGACTAGATCAGTCTTAAGCAGACCAGACCAAACCAGACCGGACTTCCATATTTATAAAATACAATGAGACCAGACATTTATCGGACCAGATCAGACCAGAGTTAAACAGACCAAAACTGACATAAACAGATTAGACCAGACCAGCAAATTACAATCCAATAAAAACATGATCTTTTTAGGGATAAGGGTCAGATAGGGCCTCGAACTCGAAAAAAAATGTCAAATAAGGTCATATTTAAGATGCTCTGTCCGGCCGACGCCATTTGGGGTGGTTCCCGATGGAATTTTTTGATGAAATTTTTTGAGCATCTTCCTCATTAAGTCTAGTTTACTCATACCAAATTTCACCTAAAAATGCAACCGGGAACGTAGTCAAATGATTTTCCGAAATGTACGGGGTTGTTTAACTTCACAATTATCTTCAAAAAATTATTTGACTACCTTCCCGGTTGAATTTTTAGCTGAAATTTGGTATGGGTAAACTAGACTTAATGAGGAAGATGCTCAAAAAAATTCATCAAAAATGGCATCTGGAACCGCCCCAAATGGCGTCGGCCGGACAGAGCATCCTAAATATGACCTTATTTGACATTTTTTTTCGAGTTCGAGGCCCTATCTGACCCTTATCCCATCTTTTTATTCTCGTTTTTGAAATTATTTCAAAAAGGTCATTTTTTTTTTTCATACCCAGGTAAATTTAATCTGGAATTTTTCTCTGGATGCTAATCCGCTGAAATAGTATTCTTCAAGTCATTGCACATTTTTTTGGCGCCAACACCCTCAGCAAACACCTTTTGTTGTTATTATATACACACACACACATATATATATATGTGAGTATATTCCGTGTATTAATTAATCGAGGCGGACAACATCCTCAGCAAAGAAACTTCCTCAACAAGAAAAAAATCAGTGTACTGCAGATTTCTCTCTGAACAACGAAACATGGAGATAATTCTGGCAGAAGAAGCCAAGCCAAGGCCACCATCTCTTGAAGAAGCCAAGGCCTCCGAGAGCCAATTTCTGGCAGAAGTTCAGGTAATGAAGACAGAAGTTAAATTTTCGAGAGCCCTTATTGATTCTGCCGTTCCAGTTATAGTGGATGATCGTTTTCAATTATACTCTAACATATCCAGTTTATTGAATGTGAGTCAAGTATGAACTATTATAGTATAGTGTTGTCCCGTGTGATTGCACATTGAATAGTACAAGTGTATATGTATCATGTATGTGGTGTCTAAATGGATATTTTGTTAATGAAGACCCAATGTTCTCGGCTAGCCATTATATGGGTGTTCCAATTTCAGGAATTTAAGGCCACAGTACCTGAAAGCTATGAGGAATTGTGCTCTTGCTTGATGGCGAAAATCAATGAACTTGAGGATGAGAAGGAACAACTACAAAAAACCATTCAGGATTCTGAGGATGCATTTGTGGTAAGTCACCTCACTGTATTGTATAGGATTTGTTTTTAATCCTATTTGGTGTTTAGGATTCTGAGGATGCATTCATGCATTTGTTGTAAGTCACCTCACTTTATTGTATAGGATTTGTTTTTAATCCTATTTGGTGTTTAGGATTCTGAGGATGCATTTGTTGTAAGGCACCTCACTTTATAGGATTTGTTGTTTAGGCTCTGTTAGGTTGTCTTTGTCACTGATGCTAGCAACTATTTTCCAGGAACACTCAGAACAATGTCAAGGCGAGAAGTTTGAACTTCTGTCTTATATTGGAAGCCTTCAGAAAGAAATATCAAGCTTATCTTCTTCATCCCTTAACAGGGAGAATGAATCACTTAGAAAAGAATTGGAGAAAACAAAAGCAAAGCTAAAAGATACAGAAGCCAAACTTAAGAATGCCATTCAAGAGAAAACAAAATTCGAGGTTTCATTCTGTGTGCTTGAAATTTGATTTAATTTGAATTTTCTATATCAAAAGCTATAGCACACCCCTTTTCTGCCATGTTTCTGTTAGAGTGAAAAAGCTTGTGCGGAGAGGGAAATCAAACTCTTGCATGGACAGAAGGCTGTTTTTGAGCGTGACATAAACAAACATGACTCCCTCGTGGGAAGAAGGCGTGATTCTGCTATTGGTAGGGGCTCGAATGCGTTTGAGGCAAAAAGGGACAAACGATCATCCTATTTAGCCGAACCGAGTATGCAGGTAGGGGATGACTGAGCTTGAATTGAACCCCCATAGTAATACAAATGCTTTCAGTCGTGTTTTTATTTGTAGTACTTGACTGCACACCAACATACTATATATATGCTTTTATTCTGTAGATGAGGATATATATTTATTTTTAACATTCTTTTTGTAGGAAGACTTCATGAAACTTGAAGTCCTTGCGTTTGAGATGGAGAAAACTATTGCTTCACTGGAAGAGGAACTTGCAAACTCAAATAAGGAAAAAGAAGAGGCAGAGAGTAGAGCTGAGAGTTTGGCATCTGACATACATAAATTATCTGATGAATTAGATGTGTCCAAAACAGAGCTAAGCGCTTTGAAAGAAGAGGTTTTGCATCTTGTAAGTTTTTCATTGCCTTTAACACAACTGGTGTGTATGTACTTGAAATTTAACCGATCTTGTCTGTTGAACATGCTACACTTAATTTTCTATGTATCCCAGACATCAAATTTGGAAGAATCCAGGTCTCATCATCAGGGATTGAAAAGCACCATAAATGCATTGTATGGAGAGAAGGATGACCTTGCAATGGTATGGGATTGCTTATGGCTTAAGCAAATGCATTTGGGAAGTGTCCATAATTGCTCTGATTTAGGATTCATGGATGGTTTCATTTTCCTGCAGCAACTTGCTGATGCCCTTTTAAGTATAGAGGAAAGAAAGGTTATATGGTCTGCCATGGAAAAAACTTTAGTTGAAGCCATTGATGAAAAAACAGACTTATATAATGTTGAGATCGCCTCTTTATCCAAGGGATTGTCTGAGGTAGCCTTCATACTTTTATACTCCAACTCCTTTTCAAAAGGTGTTCTAGATAAACACTTATGCTTTTAGGTAGAATTTGATTTTGTATCTTGTTAAATTGTTGAATCTTGTACTTGAAGCTGAAAAGGTAATAAATTAGGTTTTTCTGACAAATGTGCCTCATACAGGCGCAACATGAACTTGAAATTTACCGAGAGGAGTGCAACCTCCTAAAGGAAAGTTTGACACGTTCAGAGAGAAGTGCATCACTTGAAAAAACTTTCTGGTTTGTCTTATCTTTGTCTCTCTGGTCTGATGTTTTAGCTTCTAGGTGTATTTTTCATATATCTTTTCCTCATACAACCTTTCTGTGTTTTTCCCATGGTAATACATATCATGATTTTCAACGGTAGTGAGAAATCACTAGAGAATGATCAGATCCAAAATGAACTAAGAGTTGTTGAGGAACACGACACAAATATGCAAGAGGTGATTTTCAGTTCAATTATGTGTGACCACTTTGTCATAAGCTAAAATTTACATCATGTGCTAATTTGTTCTTATATACTCAGGCTGTAACGCGTGTACGGAGGATAGAGAATTCTGTTAGTAATCAGGGACATGTGGCACATGATCCACAACAAGTGGGAGTTAGGCACAGCTCTCGGGTGAAAAAAGAAAATATAAGGCTGAAAGATTACGAAATTGGGGCAAGAAGGAGGTGAAACTTCTTCCCGAACCTGTCTTCATCTCAAATTCTCTCGGTTCCTTTTCTGAATATTCTCTAAACATTTCCGTTCATTTTTATCTCTATACTAGGTGAAGAATACTGCTGCTGTTCACTGAGAGACGAATCTCTGGAGCCAACCAGTTTAATTGTTCCGTTGTTTTCTTTCCTTCTTAATGTTTGAGACTTGTTGCCACTTGCCAGACAATTGTTGCTGTAAATGTTTAAAAAAAAGACAATTGTTGTTATTAATAAATTTGTAATCGTACTCTTGATGTATACTCTGCGTTAGTATATCGTTTCATTGGTGCTTTCATTGTACTTCCCTGGCTGAGGGCATTTGTTTGAAGGAACTGCAAACGGACATTCGTTCACATGCGTCGAATTGGCCAAACAATGGATATACTCTATAAGGAGCAAAATGAAAAGATAATGCAAATCAGACATCCAGGAGCAGATCCAATTGACTGTGAATCAGTTCTTGCAAAGTGCTTTTCAACCACCTGGGAGTTCCATGAGCTGGCTCTGGGCACCTGGCCAGTCCGGTTCCAGCCCCGGACCCGGTTCCCATTATGTATTTTTTAGCTTTTTGACCGGCCGAAGATAAAAAATCCGGGCCGCTCCGGTCCTAGGCCCGGAAGTGCCGGAACCGCTCAAAACAGACCCGGTCTGAGCCAAAACAGTGTCGAACCCAATTTTTATTGAGGGTAATTAGATATTAGACAAAGCTCTATATTATTAATTTTTTGTAATGAGTGAGGTAATTTATTAAGTTGCTCCATTAAAATGAATATGCATCCACAATGTATTGATAGGTATTGATCATTCAATTGGACTATGTGTTGATAGTTGACTTTTAATAACTAACAGTGCTGATCATTTTGTGAAAATATTCTCATCCTCGTAGTTAGGGGCGGACCCAGAAAATTCATCTTGGGAGGGCGGTAGTTTAGACAAAAAAATTCTTTAGGGGGTGAAAATTATTTTTCGTATATATATACACTAAAAAAAATTGTTGGAATGGCGGTAGCCCCCCTTACTACGGTCCGCCCTTGCTCGTAGTATCTTTGACACCATTGAAATTAGGTTTACATTTAAACAAATATAACTAGTAGTTTAAAAATGACTATCACTCCACTACATGTAATCTCATCTATCTTGGCAAAACCAATTTCTTGGAATTCTCGGAAGCAATGAACTACAGCGCGCCCATCGCCGAGGCTGAAATGTTGAATACTATCGTATAAGGTTATTGCAAACATTGCAGCTTAAGTTTTATGGATTGTATGATTATATCCCTATTACAAGAATTGCATGTTCCAGTTCAAGAGATCCCTATGATTTATTGTGATAAACATGGAACTGTTTATGTTAGTGCAAATCCCGTATTCCACTCGTATGAAACATCTTGCTCTAAATTATCATTTTGTATGAGAGAAAGTGCAAGAAGGATCATTACGTGTCACTCGTGTTTCTTCATATCATCAACCAGCAGATGCGCCAACCAAACCTCTTGGACGTGCTGTTTTTCAAAATCTTATTTCAAAAATTGGTCTTACCTCACGGCCGTCCAACTTGCGGGAGCTTGATAAGATAACTTTTTTTAAGAAGAAATATATTTAAAAAATGAAAATGCAAATACAAGTATGACTGTATGAGACAAAAAAAAACAAGAAAGTAAATAACCCAACCCACAGTGCAATAGAAGTCCCCTTTAGATTTAAATTCTTGAATCAAAATTCCTTGCGAGTTTGGGATCTAGTTCTGAAAAGGCAATTCGATGTGAAATAAAGGAAAACACCAATCACTTGAGTCCAACCATTACAAGTTCTAACTTCTAATAGACTACGAATTTGAGGCAAGAGATCAAATAATGTTGGTACATAATGTTGGAATAAGTGATGTGTACATTCCATTTACTATAAAATCATTTGACTTGGGGTCCCCTTTGACTTGTTATCGTTATTCAATTACATTTTTGGGCATGCAGTCGTGCACACATTAATGATTCTGAAAAAGGAATCCAAAGTTCAATATCATCAATAATAGAGCACAAAGTCAGATTTCGTGTCATTTTAACATAAAAAATCAACATGGAGTACACATTTGATGCGCATGATACTACAAAGTTGTTGCACAATTTTTTAGCCCCACCCTCTCCAACAGTCAAAAGAGCCACCGGAAGAGGCTCCAACGACTCTCTTCCTTATGTGCAATGGCTACTAAGGAAAAAGGAAAAATCAAAAACTAGTAGCCGGAGACCGGATTGGATGGTTCATATCCCCATTTTGGGCCATCCAAGACAGATAACACAAAATCAAGCCTCCCGGTCCATGTACCGGTTAAGAAACGGCCGATTACAATCCAGCCCCGAGACCGGAATCATGGCAACTACTAACCTATAATGTCCATCAAGCTTGTGAAGAAGTTAGGGGTTGTTCATGCTGATAAGAACAATTCTTCACTAAATAATACTCCGTACTACGTATAAAAACATTACATTTATCAATCTTGAACTGAGTCGCCGACCTTTAACCTCACATGACATCAAATCACATCACTCAAGGAGGCTTCTATTGCACTAATGACACTCACGTCGACGTTGCCACTGCACTCAAATTTTGCCTCCCCTATGCACAACACGACAGAATGACCAGAATGGAAGGTAATGCTCATAAATTAAATCAAGCTCATAATTCAACTTTCAACAAGATAAAGATTTTAAAAGCCAATTTGATTGAGTTTGATCACATGAAGATGCAAATGTTGAGCACTTGAGCTTGATGGTCAACTAGTCAACCCTATTATGCTATTAGAGATGAAGTAGAAAGCATATTGTTTACATTCAGTGATCAATTGTTTCCAATGTTAGATGCATTAATGTTTTAGTTTGCGCGTTAAATTAAGTGTACTATAAGTGTTTGATTACGCATAAGTGTTAGAGGACGCAAAATGTTTACATCGTTTGGTTTGATTATTTAATGCATTATTTAATTTGGTTTGCTATTACGCGCTATTTCTCTCGAGTTAAAGATACATAGATGAAGCCTACTTAAGTGCAATAGAAGCCTCCTTGATATTTACACGTTAATATTATAGCAATAGGCTTAAGTGTATGTATAAGTGTTTTACTAAATTATTAAACCATAAATGTCAAATTTCAATATCTTGAAATCATAATAAATCTAGTATTAACCATTAATTTTATAGAATTAAGAATTAATAACCAAACAAAATATTATACTTAATGATAAATAAATAAATAAATAAATAAATAAATAAATAAATAAATAAATAAATAAATAAAATAGCAAGTTTTAAAAAGCTCAATTTGTTCGTTCGGTTTGGTTTTGAGATGTAAAACCAAAACCGAAACCAAACAATTATAGTCCAATTCAGTATTTTGAGTTCGATTTCAATTTTCTTATAGTTTGGTTGTTTAGGTTGCGATTCGAGTTTTTTTTTTTTTTTTCAGTTTTCAGTTTCACCCACCCATCCCTAATGGCAATCAGGCCTACACCCCCACTATGACTTCGTTTTATTTCCCCAATTGCATTTTTAAGATTCAACTTTATTTTCTATTGATTTATTTTTTAGTTAAGAACTGGTTTTAGTACTGCCAAGATGGTTAGAATCTCCAGCAAACATAGAAGTATCAAGTCCTATATGGCCACAATAGCTTCATTAAACCAGCTTGACAGTCAGTGATTGGTATTGTATTGCTCCTTTACAGGTGGTCATCTACTCATCTCTTTGTTAAAATTTCTATGAAGTTCATTAAAATATTCGCAAAAACACAAAACGTTTCTTTCTCAACTGTCAGTTTGATGGATTATGGATTTTGGCGACTGAATTGTTACATGATCAGCTTCTATGTTATTCCTTCAGTTTTTAGAAATACAATCTCAAATATATAAATCAAGACACAAGCCTAACTCTCCGAAACCCTTCAAAAATCAACATGTGCCCTATAAGTTTTTGTGCATCGTTCCTTCTGAATAAGAATTCCTTACCAAACATAAAATACACCAAACAAAACTAAAGATTTGTGAGGCGATTTACACTTTTCCCGTCAATTCAGCAGTTTCAAGCCTTGTAGAAACAATTTCAAAGGGATTGTTGAGACAATTCTCTCTTTAACTCTACCCACTTCCATCGAGTAGCCCATTGGAGACAAGGTGTGCCATATATTGCTGTTGGAGAGGTAAGAAAAGTGCAAAATCTCATGCATATTACAGTCACCAAATACACATATAAACACTTAAATAGACTATGTGGTTACTAGTTGCATGCAGTGTGAACTTTTCAGCTGATAATACTACAGCTATGAATATTTTAATACTACTATTTTTTTGGGATTGAAGCACCGCTTGATTGTTGTGGAAATCAAGTACATCTATGCTTCTACACATGATGGACAAATGTATAACTCACAAAAACGGAGCGAATAAGACTGATTAAGAAAATGACTTCCTCCTTTGGAAAAAGGAAGTAATTTTACACACGAATGCAAAAAATTGAAGAAATATACTGTTCTTTGGAGAAATGTTTTCCACCCCAAAGAATGAATGGATTGAAATACAATTTTCAAGATAAAATTTTCTCTAAATCAAAGGAAGCCTGAATGTTTCTTCATAACTAATTGTAAAGGAAGCCTGAATGTACACTTTTTTCATACAAGGAAAGGAGAGTATGGGGAGAACAATATTCCTTCATAACTAATTAGATGAAGAAAAATGAGTAATAGTGAGTGATATTGCATTAAAAGAAACTGCTATATAAGAAAAATATCATCAACTAACCGCATGATATGCATACGGCGTCTTCCCTTGGCGCTCAAAATGTTTGGCCATGATAGACCATTCAACCGGTCCCCACTCTTCCAATTCAAAACAATTGCCAAGTGCAACTTTGTATAACTGAAGCATAACATGGCATTCCAGACATGTTCAGATTAAAAACTCCAACAGTGCATCAAAACACTCTTGGCACAACCTAATTTTATTCAACTTTATCTTGAACATGTTATATCACCATATTTATGAAACTTAAAATAATCAGTTTTTAATTTGATGAAGTATCCAGCAAAAAAAAAATTACAGTAACATAGCTAATAGGGCCGTTCTATTAACTCAAATATTCCTTTTATCACACAGAAAATATCAAAATAGCTTCAACCGACCTTGGCTTGGTCAGTGAGGAGCTCAGTGCCAGCTGGATAAGAAGCATAATATTGGTCGCCTCTTGAGTACCCAGCTCGAGTACTGCAATGATTTAACAAGATGGAATAAATGAAAATGCATATACATTCCACTATTGAGTATGCAATGTAAATTTGGATTTGAATTTCTTGACATAGGAACACTATGGTAATAAGGTATGATTAACTAGACTATTGGTCTGTTGCATACAACACCTAACATTTCAATGGTAGAGTATAGACTTCACATTTTTGGTATTTTAATAATAATACAGATACTGGACATAATTTCCAATAATATTATTATAAATTTCTAAAGTTAGTAATTATAAGGAGAAGGTGATAAAGAGCAGGGAGATCAAGGGGTGGGAACGGGCTTGGGCCCACCTTCGTGGGCTGGTTGTGGGCTAGGATTATAGTTTTATTTATTATTATAAAGTTTATGTTATGTTTTCTAGTTTGGGCCTATGATTAGTAGAGTAGTTGGTAGAGTTAATGTGGGCCTAATTAGGGTTTAATTAATTTGGACTCGATTAGGGTTTCTGTTGAGTACTTGAGTCTCTTACTATAAGTCTATTTATACCCCTTGCTGGGGTTCAGTCTTGTTGATCTATGAATAAAATTGGACGCGATTAATCACTGAACGTTTCACAGAGATGCAGGTCGAGCAAGCCCTAACCAATCAGAAACTGGACGTGCAGGGAGCGAAGTTGGATGTGCAAGGAATCCAACTAGCAGAGATCGCAGCCTCCTTGGCTGCGCTCATAAAGGTTGTGGCGCCGCCAGTGGCAGAAGAGTATTCATCGGCGGTGGCTTCACTCAACTCGACAACAGCATTCTCGTTCGGAACTGGACTGTGCAGCACCTCTCGCAAGACTCGTTTGACGGAGAAGACCCGATCGGCTGGGTTGATAGGGCTAAGCAACAGTTCAAACTGAACTGTACTCCACCGGGGGGAAAGGTGGCAGCCGTTGTAGTTGCGATGAAAGGATCAACCGTATACTGGTCGACCCGGTTATGGGCACGAAAGTCGGGCATGTCATCGGATGAGCTTACATAGGCATTGATCGCTTGCTTTGACTCACGGTTTAAGGACAACTGCTTTGACCGGCTGTCCCGAGTCAAGCAGACAAGGACTATGGAGTACATCTCAATTTTTGTTTAACTACTATGGGAGTATGGGGTATTTCATGAGCGGGCAAAAAGGATCGAGTGGCAGCTTGGCTAAAGATACTGGGCAGAAGGTGAGCCGGTTTCCGGATTTCAACCTTGAGGACAAGGTTGTTTCGAAGGAGGATGTATTGACATAGAGCAGGGAATCAAGGGGCGGGAACGGGCTTGGGCCCACCTCCGTGGGCTGGTTGCGGGCTAGGATTATAGTTTTATTTATTGTTACAAAGTTTATGTTATGTTTTCTAGTTTGAGCCTATTATTAGTAGAGTAGTTAGTAGAGTTAATGTGAGCCCAATTAGGGTTTAATTAATTTGGGCTCGATTAGGGTTTCTGTTTAGTCTCTTTCTAGAAGGCTATTTATACCCCTTGGCAGGGTTAAGTCTTTTGGCTCTGGGCAACGATTTAAAAGGTGGGGGTTATGTTATCTAATCGGCGAGTACTCGCCGGGTACTCCCAACTCGGGGTAGGGCCTTGCCGAATAGTACTCTGAGTCACACTGTTCCATTTTTTTGAGTAACTAGCCAAGGACTCGGCGATTGTCACTACTCAGTTATAAGGTTGATGTTACAAATTCCTTTTAGGGCATAGGATATCAAAGGAAAGCCATCCACAATTATTATTAACGGAGTAATAGAGTACAAGAATAGAAATAATCATAGATATTAAATAATTTACTGATTTGTTGCAATTATTATTTTTGATTTATTTTCTTTCCATTTAGGTTGGCATAGATTAAAGGGGATTGATTGTAGAATCAACTCTATATATTGGCAGAATCCTGCAGGAATAAAGTATGCAATTTTCACCCTAAACTACTGAGCATTGCCAAGGGCAAGTCTCATCTCATTCTCTGGGACTCGTCAAGGATGACCCTTGCCTTCTTTTAGTATTGCTCGTAAAAAGAAACCCATTCCCTTCTCGGTCCTGCCCACGTCAAGCTACAGACCCTGGACGAGGGCCTGCACCAACACACTTAACACTTGACTGGCTGAGTTACTCGGTAGCCTATAAAATTGATTTTTTGGTGGTTAAATCTGACCATTTTAAACTAAATTGGGTTATTATTTTAAACTAAATTGGGTTATTATGAAATTTATGAATAATTAGATAGTATTTCAAAAATTGAAATGATAATATTACAAAGTCAATCTAGGTTTGGGGACATGGAGGATGGAAGAAGATGGTGACCCTTAATCCAATTAAGATTAGCTTAGACCTTTAGGAGAAAAGTTGAGACTAAAGTATACTAGTATATTATTAGGTGAATGATTTTTTTGGAAGTTAGAATGTTTATGATTGTTGGGATTTGTTGCTACTTCATTATTAGGATTATTATAATTTTATTCGTATTGAAGAATTATAAGACTAATTTATTACTAGAATTTTGGGGCATTTATGTGTTTAATCAATACAGGGCCGAGTAATCGGTCCTAATCGTGAGTCGGCCCTTGACCGAGTTGCCACCGAGTAGCGATTTAACTACTTAGGGTGGGGGCATATTAAGACTTACGTATTATTGGTGTACATATAAGTAAGGAGTGCAGTGAAGCAATAGAATCCGGCATAGGACACTACTCTTCGCAATTTCTGGATCTTGAGGATTTGTAGACATCCATCATACACCCACATTTCCTCTGTTCACACAATGAAGCATGCACACCTAAAAAACAAATTCCAGAGGGAAACCATTATTGAGTCTCTGGTCATACACATACTCCAACTCTCATCCAGTGGTTCATTTACAGAACTACTACTCACATTAGAAGGTTCTCGTCCACTACTCACATTGTCAATTTAAATCATTTTTAATCTTTTACTTTATATATCAAAATTTTATCAAATTTACATTTTTTTATCAGGCTTTGTAGCGGATTTAATGTAGTTTCTGAATATGTAAATTTTATTTACTAAAAATAATCAGTGTGTACAGGGATTAAGTTGATTTATCGTCAGTCAAGCATCGTAAACCGTCAACGGGAACCTTCTAGCAGGACGGAGGGAGTATATTTCAAAAACCAAGAATAAAGGAAATATACTAGACCCATAAGAAGACCTGGTATATGAAAACAAATTTAAGTACCCTTCAATTGATCAAACACATTTAGTCAAACCGGTTGCCTGCATAAGTTTGAAACTTTGAATGGAGACACATCTAAAGATGAAGAGCATACCAGTATGCGGTGTTTTCCATCAAAGTCAAATACAAAAAACATATCATAAATTCATAATTGTTCTTTATGGGTTTTCATAGATCTACATCACCAGATAATGAGACAATGACATCACTGTGTACTTGTAGGTTTATGAGTTTATCTATTCTTCAAAATATTTCCATCATGTTATTTGAATTTCAGCATATTTATTATGAAAGAGAAAGACTGTATTTTAGCTCCTTGGAATCTATAAGCTCAATTACTGATTCTATACTAAGAAAGCTGCGAGTGTTACTAATGGTCATCTCACTTGAGTGTACCAAAATTGAATTGTTAGAGGATGTACAAATAAAGTCATCTTTAAAGAAAAACAAGGAGAAACTTGGCCCCGGCAACACTTAAAAAAGCAGGAAGAACAGTAAAGTTAAAAAGAAGAATCATGTTTCGAAGCTCGCAATAAATGCTTCAAGTCACTATCCTAATTTTAAAATGGTTTATTTTAAGGATGATGCATCTGGATTGGCTTAAGGTGAAAATGGAAAGATTTGTTCACCTAGTAGCTTGGATGACAAGGTGCAGCAGTTGAAATTTGTAAAAGATACTAATCTTGCAACACTACACCAAGCATTTCTAGGAAGAAAAAAGAAAGAAATAAACATTAAGACCAACTGGATATGAACTTTTAAAATACACCTAACTAAATTAATCAGGTTTATTTTTATATTAACAACTCCAAGTGATGCATTTCTCACCATAGAATGTGGTCATACCTCGGTGGAGAATTTATAAAATCATAGATGATACAAGTTGAATAGAAATTTCAAAAAATTTAAAAACATCTCGATTAGAATAAGTGAAGGGCAGTGTTGCAGATTTGGTAATTTGACCATAGATCTAAAAGCTCATAAACAAGGCAACTGTAAAACAAGTTATGGAACAATACGTGGAAGAATTGTTGGAACAATATCACTATAAAACAAGTTAAGGAACAATATAAAGAGGTGAGAATACACTCCACTGAAAGGGGGCAATAACCTGTGACTTTGAGTGAAAGATAGCATCGAGCCTGTATTTTTTTGGGTAATACCAGGAAGAATTTTTTCTTAACAAAGCGGCAACATACATATCCATCATTGGAGTTTCAAAGTTTAAAAAAAAAAACAGATTCACTGATTCTTGACAAATATCAATTTTATATACTGGTTCACAAGGCAGCAGTAAGTGTTCATGACAGCCTAATTCCTAGACTCATAAGGCAAAAGAGAGATTTTGAAGCTTAATTTACTTCAACAAACCAAGGGAAAATACAAGTGCAATTTTAAAGAAACACAAATTTGTTGGTTCTTGTCAAAAATCAGTTTTATATATGGCTCATTGCTTGACACTGAGGTTTATAAACATATCCTATCAGCAAAGATATTCCAACACTCATTGATTTCACAGGGAAATGAGTACAGACTAAGGCAGCCATTGATACACAATGAAAAAAACCATAAGAACGACATTCACAAGTAGAATAGGCAGACTGAAAATTAACTAATTTCAGGAATCCGATCAAATTCGAAATTTTAACAAGGTGAAGTGAAAATTCCTTTTAGATTGAGAGCTAACCTTGAAGCCGTTTACAGAACACGAGCCGACTGAAGATTTGGGAGATTCCGTGATGTCCGAGGCTCCTAGCAGCGATGCTTTCCGGGTCTTCACTTGAACGCAGATAGGAGGTGTAGTGTGTCGTTTGACGAAGATTTCCTTCGATTTTAATAGCTAGGGAAGCGCAGCTGTTTGGAGAAAAGTAAAGAGCGTAGGTGGAGAAAGGCAGGACGTTGAAGCAAATTTCATGCAAGCAATGTTAAACACCAAAATCAGTTCTCCTTTGCACAAGTAAGGGGTATTTGGAACTAATTCTTTTTTAAAGCAGAATAAGAATCAGTTTTCAGAAGCGGGTCCCTCCAACTTCTAAAAAAACTGATTCTAGAAATAAATTTGAGCATCAGAACTGCATTTTCATCCAAACACTCTAACTTCTGCTTCTGCTCCCTGAACGAGCAGAAGCAGTTTTAAGAATCAGATCCAAACACCCCCAAAAAGACAGACATGAAATCGCACTTTTAGTCATGAAATAGTCTCGAAAATGAAATGTCAGACTCGTGTTCCCACGATTTGTAAATGTGGTTCCTCAATTATCCTAAATACCGTAAATGTAGTCATTTGAGGGGTGAAATATACAATGTGGACGAGAGTATATTTCACCCTTAAAGGACTACATTTACAACAATTTGAACAATTAAGGGATGTCATTTACAAAATCAGAAATACGGGTTTGACATTTCATTTGCGTGACTATTTCAGGGACTAAAAGTGCAATTTTCCCTTCATTTATTTCATTTTGAAAACGGTCACGTAAACAATTTTTTTAATTCTTCTATCTCCAAGATTCTAAAAATACATTGAAGGTAGATACGATTCGGTTCTTTTAGAGAGAGGCTCTAACATCTCTCTTACCCTAATCAACGTTTTTCCCTAACAGCTTTGCCATCGCGTAGGGTTTTATCTCCCTAGCGGCTTGACGTCGCATGGGGTTTCTTTCCGCCAATTGTTTGTGCGGCTCTTCTTGTGTAAGCTTCTAGAGTGGTTTTTAAGGAGACGTGAGTGCGGCTGCATCCTTTGAAATGAATCCAAGGTTCAAGAAACGATAATCATGTCTTATATGAATGATCTAGAGCAGGGTTGTCTCATTCCCGCAATTGAGGAGGTCGAAAGATTGGTTTCTGGCGAATCAACATGGGTAGAGGGCGGTGGTGGTAGTGGAGGCAGAACGAGCGACGAGAAGACGAGGAGAGGTGAAGGGCTGAGCAAGGGAAAAGATAGATCGGCAGTCTGTCCCCCTCCTGAACCGCCGCCTTGGAGCGATCCAGCGGTTTATTTTTCTGCATTTTATATTGTTCTTTTATTTAAGCAGATTGTTTATTGCTTTGTTGCTGTTATTTTTTATTGTAAGACTCTTGCATTAAAATGGAGTGAGTTTAGATCTACTTCAATCGGCTGTGGCTTAGGTTTGCCCATTAATGGATCAGCGAGTTATATTGCTTGTTTGAAGGTGATTAACTTCAAGTCTGGTTCGAGGGATGACGGTTGTTCGTGGTCTTTTACTGAATTTACTCTCTTTTCGAATGCTAATGCTTTGATTTCAATAAAAGCCCCCCTCTTCCAAAAAAAATCTTCTATCTCCAGATCTCCATTTTTTTTTGAAAAAACAAAAAAATAGTTTTGTTAGTAAACGGGCATTTAGAAACTATTGTATTTGTCTAAACTAAATCTTTTTTATATGAATTTTTTAAATTTTTATCTGATCAGAACTTTTTTGGTCTAATCTGATCTGAATCTTTCTGATGTGATTTGATCTAATATGATCTGAATCTTTTTTATCTTATCTTAATCTCTTTGATCTGAAACCCTTTGATCTGATCTGAATCTTTTTGATCTGATCTGATTTGAATATTTCTAATCTTATTGAGTGTATCATCATCATCATCATCTGGGCAAAAAATATGATAGTCCTATTTTAGAATTTTCAAACATTTTTACTTCCATTTAGGGCAATTTCTGGGATTTTTTTTTTGAAAAAATACTCTCACTTTTATTACTTTTACTCCACTTACTTTTTACAAACTACTTTCTACATTACTTGATACATAAGGATGACGGATATACTTTCAGCTCATATGTCACGCCCCGGACCCCTCCGGACACGTCAACAACCCGCCGTACAATACGAATAGTCAACCGCAGTCCAACACATTCATATTATACAAGGCGTTTTGAATATCATTCACACTCATAACATCCATAAACAAACATAATAAGTAATTCATAACGCAGCGGAAAACATTGTTTAAAACAAAAGAGCCACACAGGGCTATTCATGAGCACGCAGGCTCTAAAGTAAAATATCCATGAGCAAGTTTATTAATGTTTCAAATAGAACGGAGGAAGCACGAACCAAGTCTTCTCTCCGAGGAATCCCCCGATCAACGAGCACAGGATGCAAGCTCTAGCCTCAACCTGAAATGGTGGTGGGACGCCCCCGAAGGGGTCAGTACTCTATACGGCTATAAAGTACTGGTGTGGCAGGCATCTAATAGATATACAACAAGTATTTCAAACACAAGACCCTCAAATAGGGTGATAGTACATTATGATTGTAACCCTAAGTTACCCCGTTTAAAAATATACTTACTTTATATAAAAGTCAAGTAGTCGGCCCGTGGGCCCATGTTCATTTGGAAATCACCATTTCCAACCCCGTGACTATAAGCCACGACAACTCCTAGAGTCCAACCCTAGTACATGACATTGTATTCTAGAGCTCGGCTCTACCACATCACCATACAATTCATGTACCCCGGGTCAATTTCCTTACCTTGCGTTCTAGAGCTCGGCTCTATCACATCACCACGCAAGTCCTAGAGCTCGGCTCTAGCTATACAATACGTAGATTCCAAGTCTACACCTTACATGCATTCTAGAGCTCGGCTCTATCACATCGCCATGCATTAAGGTCCATTTCTCAAGCAACCCTATGCCTAGAATTGACATATCATTATACTACCATGGGTCATTCTTAAAGACTTCCCACAACTTAACCTTAGTTCCATACTAGGTTATCATATACACTTGAACTATATTCAAGTATCTTCCATACAATCCAATCCCTAGGATCAAATTAATTCACAAGTTCCAATAATCACTAACTAGTATTTCAATACTATTAAGATTATTGTTATCATACCATTATCCTCATTATTTGTAATTCCCTACATATTTATAATTATGTAGCAGCAACTTAAGTATTCAATCTCAATACACAAATATTCATTTATGTATCCACATAATTCATACATGAGTAAAATACCCATTTTCACGAAATAGTTCTTTTATACTCATTTAGTCTCATATTATTCATACCTTCTCAAATCATTTCAAATTTCATTCTTTGGCAACTATATCAATATTTCATCAACATATAATCATTATAATCCATGAAAAATCATGATTTAAGCATTTAGGTAATCTCATGCTTAACCTACAAGTTGTAAGCAATTAGATGTCAATCCTCACCTCAATTGAGCTTTAAACTTTCCCTTCTTGGTCCAATGGTCAAAGCTTTGGTCAAGGTGGATTTGGGACTGATTACTTGCTCAAATATGAGTGTTAAACAGCCTCCTCAAAGTGCTAGTTCAACCCTTAATCGTTGATACGAAAACAGCCCCTAGAACGGGTGTTTCCCGGTTAACTCCTTTCCTAGTTTTTCCAAGATTTGCTCTAGGTTAGTATCTAACCTTTACATCAATAAAATAACTTTATAAGGACATATTATACACTTGGATTAGTGTATAATAGTCCCACCAATCGTTCATATCATTTGGAGAATGAAAAGTAAAGTTTTGGGGTTAAAACTCACTTTAGAAGATTAAATCCTCTCCTGCAAGGTTGTGTTTTGCTCGGACGATTTGGAAGTCTTCCACAACTCCGATTGATGCAAACCAGACCTTCACGGATTCCTCTTCTTGAGAGCTTTCTTTTGGTATCTCACACGCCTTAATTGGATTGGTAAAACTCGAGATATCAACCAAACAGTCTCAGCACTCTCACAGCTCGAGTTCACAGACCACTGCTCGTTCCAGATCGATTTTTGGATGATTGCTCTCTCCTCTCGAACAGAGACCACTCAATTATAAAAATAGACTTCAAAAGCTATCCAAGGACACCTTATACACGTTGTTTGGTCGAGTATAACTCCCATAATGAGTGGAGACAACCAGCACACCATTTTGTGCGAAAGATAGGGATGGTGGCCCAACATTTGATTCCTATCAAGTCTTGTGCAGCTCCCCTCCATGGTGGTCGGCCAAGGTAAGTTTCCTAACCCATTTTTATTTGTTTTGCAGGTACTAATATCATGTGGAGTGGTTCCCAATTGATCCCAATCATTTTGGGATCCAAATTATCTACCAATACTTCCAAAAATGGGGAAAATGGGTCCTATTGTTTTATCTTTGTCAAAAGATGTCTTTTTGTACTCATCCTAATTTATTTAGAACAAGTCAACTTCCTAAATCACATTATTGATCTCCAATATGTGTAGGCTCATCCCAATAATTTACTTGATGGATATTATAGAAGGAAAATCCTACTTCCATTATTTAGCTCAAAAATGCCAAAGATAGGGTTGTAGGCATTGGTATTCTTTTTAATAATTCGATCACTTATTTAGATAATGTTGAGCTCTTTTATTTATTAATAAGTCCCGAAAAGTGTTTGCAAACCCGACACTATCATACGAGTTTGAACAGTACGATATTCAGTCATGCACTACGTAAAACATTAATCGCTTTACAATTGTTTGGCAATCGGAATTTCAATACATAAATGTTAAATTTTTAAATCGAATTTTCAAGAACATTCGGGTGCGGTGTCACATCATACACATTACATATTAATTTATACTAGTATTCCACTCGTGCGATGCACAGATTAAAATGTCTATTCAAATATTTACATGCAAAGAGTAATTTATTAAATTAAATGAAGAAAAATAATCATAACAGACCATAATGATATATACAAAATATCAGGCAACATAGAGAAATTTAGAAGAATACACAGATCAATTAATGTGACTCCTGTTATTTCTCTCTCATCGATTTGCACAAATTTCTGCCACAATTTTTATTTTATTATTTTCCATGTCAATCAATATTTATTATCATATATTGTTAGGCAGTATTATTGATGGTGTAATTGAGGACAGTGCAAGAGAATAGGGCAATTAGTTAGTTAGTACATTCAACTATTTTTTGGAATAATCATCAAATTCCTAGGTATCCTCTACTTTTGTGTGTGAGAAAAATGCCTGTACAAAACCATTAATCACCCACTTTCGCTTTATTGGGACTTTTATTTAAGTATCACAATTCACAATTGAGCTATTTTGATAGTGTTTTTAGAAATTTAATATTGGTCTTACTTTTATAAAAACTTTAATATTTTGGAGTAGTACTTTCGTCCCTTTTTATTTAGTCATTTTAAACGTTTCTAATCAAAGATGGTAAACTTTGATCTGATATTTTAATAAATATATTTGTGTGAAACTTAATAAATTTATACGTATATCCTTTTAGCTATCTTATAGGTAACGTAGTATGGACATGTTTTTTTTTTTGCAACGTAGTATGGACATGTATTATTCATATGGAAATGGATGGCTTGACTTATCACAAAATCACGGAAACGTTCAACAATTCAAGTTCATTGTCTGGGGATTTCTAAGCATATTAGCAGCTCACTCATATAAATCCACATATTCAATCTTGTAATTTTCTATTCTCCTTTTCTATGTTTATCTTTTAAATAATCTGCAGCGCAGCTCCCATCCATTGTTGACTTCAAATTACCCAATTCAAGCGATTTACAGTGTTAGATTTCAGATGGAATGAAGCAGGAGATAGATATCCGTAAGTCATAGCAGTAAATTGCAAGAAATGTCGAAAAAATATTTTTCTTCAATTATTTTGGACTTTTCATTTTCCAGGTGGAGTAATAGTTACTCCGTAAGTTTTTCTTGCGAATTTGTGTTCAAACCGGCGATGTCAGTCTTGAAAGAAATCTTGAGCTATTTCAAATATACTACCTCCGTTCTCTTTTAATTGCAACATTGGACTTTTTGCACTATTCACATATTTTACTTTGACTATATTTTATTAATTAATGTATTATAAATTAAATTTTCAAAAAATATTGTTAAATTCTTTTCATTCTAAATTTTCAAAATATGAAATTTTTAAATTTTTTACTAATAAGGAATAAAAGATATCAATGATCAAACGTGTGCGTTGGCAAACGTGAAATATTACTGTTGCAATTAAAAGGGAACAAATGGAGTATTAGTTTAAGATTTTTTTTCCAGTTTATGCCTCTATGCGACACATGTATCCGACTATCCGAGAGACCGTTTCAAGGTCTATCTATGTCTTTTTTTTATATATCGGAACAAAAGTCTATTTATGTCAAGTTGAATTTAAGTGTAGTTTATTAGTCCAAATTGGCTAATTGTACCTTCAACATTTTTAAGTGTAGTTGGTTCTTTTTATTAGTCCTTCTTTCCTTTTTGGAACGTTTTTTTTATCTGTCCTCCTTTCGATTTAAGGAAAGTTTTTACTCTAAATATACCTTTATACCCCAACTTTTATTACTATTACCCCTTTCTCTTTCCTACTTTTTCATTTACCCACTACTCATTACCAGTGTTCTAAAAGGCGGCCAAAGGCGCCGCAAAGGCGAGCCTAGGCGCCAGGCGTATTGAAAACGCCTCGCCTACCTATTAGGCGTGCTAAAAGGCGGCCCAATTAATATTCTAAGTAAAATTTGACTACTAGCCCCTGTGGGAAAGCTGAAGACCCGGGTGGATTGAGTCCGTTTAAGGCAGCGTTCATTGTGAGCAAGGTGTGAATCGTTGAGGAGGAGCAATATATAGGTTAAGGAGAAAGGCGAATGGCTGAAATCCTCCGGTGTGGGAAATCCATTATCCATAACTAAAAAGTAAGGCGCATTACAACTTGCTCCGCACAACCTCATGGCTAATACTCCCTATTACTCCGGTGTGGGAGTACTAGTTTTTTTTTTTGGAAGAACTCCCTATTGCAGTATTACTACTTATTTTAGTTATTTACGAAAGATGTTTTTATTTTATTTACGTAAGATACATACACACTAACACACATACAACAATAAATATAGCAGCTACAATTTGGAACAATTAATGTATTATTTGTAAAATCAAAATTACTATTATTATTATTATTATTATTATTATTATTATTATTATTATTATTATTATTATTATTTTGACTCTGCTTTTTAGAAAGAGACTTTGTGTTATTATACTTTGTGTTATATTGGTATTATTATCATTTTTATCACCACCCTAGTTTTCCAAATCTAGTTTTTCAACAATAAGGATGTTTTAATTGGATTGATTTTTAACCTAAATTAGATTAGGCCGACTAGACCAAATTAAATTTGAATAGATCAACTAATAGCAGACTAGATTAGTCCGACCAGAGTTCAACAGTGATAAAATAAATGCAAACAACAATGGGAAATGGGTTTCTTAGAACATTAGAAATGTAACTTTATTAGAAATCCAGAAAATAATGACGTTATTTCATAATAATATGTAATACTAAATTTATATTCTTATTAATGATTGTAGAAAATTTGATATTATGATGAAAATATCAAAACGCCTTTTCACGCCTACGCCTCGCCTAAACCCGCCTAGGCCTCAAAGGCTTCAGGCTCGGTCGTGCCGCCTCGGCACGCCTTACGCCTTTTAGAACATTGCTCATTACACCTTTTACACTGCCCCTACTACTTTCTTCTTAAAACCCGTGCCAAAGCCTAAGAGTACTAATATTAAAGAACGGAGGGAGTAGCATTTAACAATTTGTTGTTATTCTAACTTTATGTTATTGAAGGAAAGGAATAATTGAGTTTAAAATAGATTAGCTGTTACATATCATATTAGCCGTTACATATCATTATCATTTAATATTGGATTATTACTTACCATATAGATGAGATTACTACTTGTATAAATAACAGCCATTGTAACTCATTCTAATTATCAAGAATATATATTCAAACATCGTTTCTCCCTTCTCTATTATGGTATCAGAGCCTCCCGAGCTCTAACCAGCCATCCCTCTTCCCCTATGGCGGCAGACGACCCCCCTCAGCAAGGGGACCGTACAAATTCCCCAGATGGGCAGCCTGCCATTTCTTCTACCATTCCTTCTACCACAGTTGTCAACCCCCTCACCCCAGATGGCTTGATCATACTCAACCCTAGCCACTTCCCAGAAAAACTTGATGGGACGAATTACCTGATATGGCGTGACCAAGTCCTTGATCTCTTGGTAGGCTCTCATCTTGACAAGTACATCAGTGATGGTGCTGTTCCACCACCTCCCAGTGACGCCGCAGAGCATCTCCGGTGGAATCGGCAAGACCGTCTCCTCCGGCATGCTCTTGTCTCCTCCTTGGGCTCGGCGTGCAAACCCTTGGTCGGGTCTGCCCGTACCTCTGCTGCGGTATGGAAAACTCTGGAGCAACTTTATGGGACCCGGTCAGCAGCTCAAATCCGCAATATGAAGGATATCTTCCGCCATACTCGACAGGGATCTAAGGCAGTCGGTGAGTATCTTCATCATCTCCGTACACTCGCCGACGAATTAGCTAAGGCCGGCCGGCCTGTTGATGATGATGACTTCGTCCTTCAAGCCTTGGAAGGACTCAGACCTGAGTTTGAATCCTTCACAAACTCCATCCGTACCTGTGGGGATAATAACTTCGGCAACATCTATACCCTGCTTACTGGCTTCGAGGCAACCCTGCGACGGAAGGAGACTCTGGAATCTTCAGCGACGGTGGTCACCGCTAATACCGCTGCCAAAATCGCTGAAGAACAGCCTCGTCAAATAGCTGGGGAGTCGGTCGCACTTGCTGCACGCAGAGGACCAGGCCCGACTTCTACATCTTCTATATTGGGCCCTGGACCATCTGCCCACATTACCAACCAGCCCAATCGTCAAATTAATCCAGCCCGTTATAATGGTGGAAGTCAGCCCAGAAACACCAACAGACGTGGGCAGAATAATTTTAGAAATTCCAACAATAATATATCAGCCCGAAACACCCCTGGGAATGGTAATTTTGGGCCGGCCCTTTTGTGTCAAATTTGTGGCAAACCAAATCATTCTGCTCTCAATTGTTGGCATCGATTTGAACAACAGGCTTATCCTCCCCAAGTCAATGCAGCTATCACCAATCGCAATGGTTGGCTACTTGATTCTGGAGCCACCAATCACGTCACCAACAACCTGAACAATCTTACCTTGGCATCCGATTATACTGGCACTGACTCACTCGTTATTGGTAACGGTAAAGGACTTGTGATAGCACAAGTTGGGCATATGACCCTTCACTCTCTCTCTCTCCCCAATACCGTTTTTGTTCCTTCTATTCACACCAATTTAATTTCTGTTGCCAAATTATGTCGTGATAATGATGTCCTAATTGAATTTCATCCTTCTTTTTGTCTTGTTAAGGACCGGCGAACGGGAGCAATTTTGTTACGGGGTATGAATGAAGGAGACGTCTACAGCTTACCAGATGTGCCCCCTCCACTGTCCCCCTCTGTTCATGTTACACAAAAATATTCCCTTAATAAATGGCATTGTCGTCTAGGACATCCTGCCCTCCCTATCACTAAAAAAATTCTCTCCTCCTTAGGTATTTCTTTTCCAAATGTTGCAACAGATATTTCCTTATGTGTCTCGTGTGCTAGTAATAAAAGCCATAAATTGCCTTTTGCAACATCATCTCTTACGAGTTCAGGACCGCTGGATTTAATTTATACTGATGTTTGGGGCCCTGCTCGTGTTACATCTGTTGATGGCTTTCGTTACTATGTTATTTTTATTGATCATTATACCAAGTACATTTGGTTTTACACGATGACTCATAAGTCTGAAGTCACGTCCCTTTTTCAACAATTTAAAAAGATTGTAGAAAACTTTTTTCAACGAACAATTAAAACAGTCTACTCTGATGGGGGCGGTGAATACATTACTTTAGGGAACTTTCTCCGAACATGTGGCATCTCTCACTTACTCACTCCTCCCCACACTCCAGAACACAATGGCTTTGCTGAACGTCGGCATCGTCACATTGTGGAAACTGGTATCACCCTACTTCACCATGCATCCATGCCTCTTAAATATTGGTCTTATGCTTTCCTTACAGCCGTTTATCTTATTAATAGACAACCTGCTCTCTCTCTTAACTTCTGCTCTCCCTACGAAAAACTCTTTCAACAGCCTCCTCATTACAATAAACTTGCCATTTTTGGGTGTATCTGTTTCCCTTGGTTACGTCCTTATACCACTCATAAGTTAGAACCACGCTCTAAACCATGTGTTTTTCTTGGGTATTGTGACCAGCAAAGTGCTTATCGCTGTCTTGATCTTACCACGAACAGGGTCTTTATTAGCAGGCATGTCGTGTTTGATGAGTCAGTCTTCCCCTTTTCTACACCTACCCCCCCAGCCTCAAATATCACTAGTGATGTCGATCTCTGGCTTCAACCTTCCCTGTCCTATCTTCCTATTTCGGGCACTGTGACTACGGGGGCGTCTCCTCCCACTCATACCTCGGCTCAACAACAATCTCCCGGTACGTCACCCACTATTTCCACCCCAAGTGACCCACAGCCCACACCCCCTACACCCCCACCACCACAAGTTATTACTTACCAACGCCGTCCTAAACCTAATCCTCTTGTCGCCGCTCCTCACCCATCTACCAACCCTGATATTACTACCTCGCCTCCCTCACACAATAACCCACCACCCCAACGTACCCACCCAATGACCCTCCGACCCCGCAAACAAGCCCATATTGCTATTCAAATCCCTTTACCTCATCACATAATTCCCACTTGTGCTTCTCAAGCTATGCAGGTACCAGAATGGAGGAAGGCTATGACAGTAGAATTTGATGCCTTGGTGAAACAGGGAACTTGGGATCTTGTTCCGGCTCAGACTGGTCAAAATATTGTGGGTTGTAAATGGGTCTATACAGTGAAGTATAAACCGGATGGTTCATTGGATCGCTACAAGGCTCGCTTAGTGGCTAAGGGTTTTCACCAGCGCCCTGGGATTGATTATTCAGACACTTTTAGCCCGGTCATAAAACCGGTCACTATTCGTGTTGTCTTGACTATTGCTCTTTCTCATGGCTGGCCGGTGCACCAGTTGGACGTGAACAATGCATTTTTACATGGGACCCTTCAGGAGGAAGTTTACATGAAGCAACCACCTGGCTTTAATGATGGTTCCGGGTTTGTGTGTCGCCTTCGGAAATCTATTTATGGCCTTAAACAAGCACCTCGGGTGTGGTATCAGTCTCTTAGCGGATTTCTTCTCTCACTTGGTTTTTATCAGTCAGTTGCTGATGCTAGCCTCTTCATATTTTCTTCCCATCACTCTTATATCTATGTGTTGGTTTATGTGGATGATATCATTGTCACTGGCTCCACCCCGGCCTTAATACGTCAGACTATTGACTCATTGGCCCAGCAATTCTCCATTAAGGATTTGGGCGCCTTACACTATTTCTTGGGAATGCAGGTTACTCCTACTCCAGGTGGACTCTTTCTTGATCAACACAAATACATTATGGACTTGTTGAAGATATTAAAAATGGATGAGGCTAATCCTGTGGCTACACCGTTAGCTTCTTCTGCTTCCTTATCTCTGTTTGATAGCTCCGGTTCCTGTGATGCCACTCTCTATCGCCAGGTTCTCGGGTCTCTTCAATACTTGAATCTAACACGTCCAGACGCTGCTTTTGCTATCAATAAATTGGCTCAATTCATGCATAAACCTACAGTTAATCACTGGCAGCTTCTCAAACGTCTCTTGCGCTATCTGCAAGGCACTGCCTCTCATGGCCTCCTCCTTGGTCGCAGCACCTCTCCCTCTCTCTGTTCCTTTGCTGATGCCGACTGGGCAGGGAATCCCGACGATCGCTCATCTACTAGTGCTTATGCCATCTTTCTCGGGGAGTCTCTTGTATCTTGGAAGTCAGTAAAGCAGTGCACTATTGCTAAGTCCTCCACAGAGGCTGAATATCGAGCTCTTTCTACTGCTGCTTCAGAAATTATTTGGATTGAGTCTCTCTTACGTGAGTTGCGGCATCCGCTCCCCTCTCCCCCGCTCCTTCTTTGTGATAACAAAGGTGCTACAACGTCTTCTGCAAATCCTGTCTTCCACTCTCGTATGAAGCATGTGGCTATTGACTTTCATTTTGTTCGGCAGCGAGTTCAACGCGGACTTCTTCAAGTTCATCACATCCCATCTTCTGAACAAATTGCTGATGCCCTCACCAAACCGCTCCCTCGGCAACGTTTTATTCTTCTAAGAGACAAGCTCAGGATTCTTGGGAGTGACAGAATACCTAGCTTGCGGGGGCGTATTGAAGGAAAGGAATAATTGAGTTTAAAATAGATTAGCTGTTACATATCATATTAGCCGTTACATATCATTATCATTTAATATTGGATTATTACTTACCATATAGATGAGATTACTACTTGTATAAATAACAGCCATTGTAACTCATTCTAATTATCAAGAATATATATTCAAACATCGTTTCTCCCTTCTCTATTATATGTATCATAATATACGTAGGCTCTGTTTGCAAGCCCTTAATTTAAGTGCTTATGTTTTTTTTAAAGAAAAAAACACTTATTTTACCAAACACTACCAACTTTTACTTTCTCGGCTTTGGTGTAGAATGTACTTTTTACTTTTTCTATTACACAAAAAGCACTTATTTTACCAAACACTATCAACTTTTACTACTAATCACTTTTCCCCAAAAAGTGCTTTTACTTAAACACAAGCACTTGCAAACAAAGCCGTATGTGTGTATATATAAATCGGTTTGTAATTAAAAGTATCTAACTCTGATGATTCGTGACTTTAATACTTTATTTCACGTGTTCATTTTTTCCCAAACAGAGCACTTTGTCATTTTATTTTAGAAATTGCTAAATGCTCTCTATAAAGGGGTTTTGCCTAGATTAATGCTAATTAAGTAAATATTTACCAAAATAAGGTTGGGTTAATAATAATTTCCATACTACTGCTATGCTACCGTTGTTAAACTAAGCCCCATAAGCGTATGCTGAGCTCAACATACGGAGTAAGCCACAAACGTACGTAGCAATCAAGATGGGTCCATCACAATTATAAAATTCATTTTTTCTTAAATAACTATAACTTTTTATTTTTGATCTATTTTGCATTAAAAAAAAATCACAATTCATAATTTTTTATGAGCTTTCATTTGACATCAATATTGCATATGTAATTTTTTAAAAAAAGTTAAGAGCATACGGAGCCCGTTAGGGAAATCTTTTTTCCGACTTATCAGTCTCATCAAACAACTTTTTCATTAAACACGAAACTTTTGATTTTGCGTGCTTATTGTGTAATAATCAATATATTATGCATTGGTTGAAATTATTTTTCTGACTGCATTGGTTGAAATTATTATGCAAAGCTCTCAAAAAATCTAGTTCAGCATCCTATATGGAGGAAATCAACCAGGTAATTGCTATTCTCCAGGCCGTTCATTGTTACTGGGAAATTAATACAGTTGCTCACCTTCTTGCTCGGGAAGCTCTTCAATCGGGCACACAAACAATTTTTTCTTCACCAAGCGAATTTTCCAGATTAGTTTTCACGCATCTACTCCTTGATGCTGTTTCGAATCCTGCCATCCGTTTTTAATGTTATCTCTTTTATTCTATTCATGCTTTTGCCTCGGAATTGATTGGAGTTGTGATGCCTTTGAATTCCACTGCAGTTATCAAATTCTTCACACCCATTTTCAGTTTTCAATTTTTTGTTCTCATTTCCTTTCAACTTTTTATTCCACTTTTGCTCATGGGCGGAGAGTCAGAGAGGCTATATATTCTTTGTCTAAGATTATTATAGAACAATGGAGAAGAGAAAATTTGTTGTTCAATTATTGTCTTCTTGAGCTAATATTTTCTAATGCATAGATGATAATTTTAATATGTTTAGGTCCGCACTATAGTCAACCCATATTATAATTTTCTTTTTCATAATAGTTTTTTTTTACCCCGGAAGGTCAACCACCGCATCCAGTGGGGTAAATGCCGGAGAACATTTTAATAAGATGTATTCATTAGGAATTTTAGTGTAGTTCCTCTTACATATATGAAATAATTACATGAACGAATATGACCAAAATAAAGATGATTTACAAAAATATGACTGGTTACTAGAGTAGTAATGAAATCATAGTAATTCATGTTCAAGTTTTGAACTTAAGTTACTATAACACCACGTTGTAGTAATGAATAGTCATATTTATGTAAATAAGTTTTATTTTGGTAATATTATTGTAAAAAAAACAATAAACAATATTGTGGGTTATTCAAACAAAAACAATATTGTGGGTTCAAGAAATTGTACAATCGTAGGGGTGTAAAAAAAATGCTCTAAAAGCCTATTAAGTACGTTTTTTCTTAGTAAAGTAACTATTAAAATGTATGCAATAAAAATGAAATGTTAAAATTTCATTTCATGTATCCCATCCCATATGAATAAGTCATGTAACTCTTCAAAGTGTGTTTTATTGTTGGTCTCTTTTTGGACCAACTTCTAAGTAATTTAGAGTTTCTATGATTAAATATGAATAAAGGATTAATTTGTAAGAGTGAACTTATATTTAGTAGCATCAAATCCCTCTATAACTAGTCTATTAGGGTTAAAGACTAGTAGTACAATTATTATGACTAGTGTTCTAAAATCAATAAAAAACGCAGCCTACAAGAGTAAACCAGGCTCACGCACTAGAAATAGAGTACGTGAAAGACCTGGCTCAATAAAAATCCTGGCCCAATAAATCAGGCTTACGAAATAGAGTAGTCCAACAAGATCCTTTAGATCTCACGTTTTGATGATCAATTAGCCAGAGATGGTTATTTATAGAACAATAGTACTAGAGAATTATCTCTTCGACAGTTTGACCGGTGTGGGAAATTGAATAGGAGATTAAGACAAAAAAAATTATTGTAGAGACTAGAGAGTATTCTTGGAATAATAGTTAACCACGCTTCCAGGTCATCAAAGCCCACTCACCCCACCGCTATCAAATTGATGTTTGCTTCATATACGAAGCATTATTATAAAAGTATTTCAAATATGGCAAATACACTACACAATATTGAGCAAATTATTATTATTAGAAATAATTACAAATTTATATCTAAAATAAATGATATTTATAAAAATGTGATTTTTAAAATGTAATCAGTATAATAATTCAGCAACTAACATACTTTCAAACTTTAGAAATAAGTGATCACGACATTATACTCATTTACTATTGAACTACTTTTTAAAATCCTAGATTTTGTGTAATAGTCAAATTTGTATTTTTTATATTTAGGATCGGGATATCTAATTTTCTTGGAAATTAATTGAGAAAAAATTGATGTTTTTGTAAGATAATATTTAGCATTACACTTTCATATAAACAATACCGCTAGAAAAATTAAAAGAAGGTAAAAAATCAAAACGTCTGCCTTTACGCCTTTTAGAACATTGATTATAATTCATTGAAAATATGCTCAAAGAGTATCTCTTTTAAAATGATCACGAAGTGTATTTTGTTAACAAATATAATACTTTTATTTTGACTGCTTTTTTAATTAATAATTTTTAATTTTACGTAAAGTAATACGGAGTAGTAATTTATAATTAATACTCCCTCCGTCCCGAAAAGGTTTGCCAAATTTTCTTTTTTGTTTGTCCCAAAAAGATTTGTCATTTTCATTTAAAGTAAGGAATATGTGGTTAAAGTTAATTCTCCCTCTTCTGCACAAATTTCCGGGACGGGGGGAGTATATTGCACAATATATTATACTTTTACTTGTGTAAATAAATGGCCCAATTTTCACTCTTGCACAGGGTCTCTTCTTTGTCAAGGCTGGCCCCTGATTCTATGCATGGGTGATGAAAATGTATGTTATCAAAAAATAAGGACATTTAATAGAAAGTAGTTTGTAAAAAGTTAGTGGAGTAAAAGTAATAAAAGTGAGAGTATTTTATAAAAAAAATCCGAGAAATTAGTGAGAGTAAAACGTATTGAAATTCCAAAATAGGATTATCATGTTTTTTATTCCCTGAACAGGAGTAAATTTCCGCCAAGTTTGGAACTACTAGGCTTTAAACATGACATTTTTTTTCAAATTTGGCAGCACAAAAATCGGCTGATTTGGCTTATTCTGCTGAAATTTATGAAGTTCCGGCTGAAGTGACTGCATTGGCTGCATTGGCTGCATTGGCTGATTCTGCTGATTTAAGGGGGAAAAAATTAAAATATATTTTATTAATAAAATAAAGAAAAAATTATATGTAAATATAGCTAAAATATCATTTGCAGTAACTTGAGCCAATACAGCCAGAAAAGTAACTTCAACCTTACTTTTTCTGCTTATTACACAATTCAGTGCGTGAAAGCAAAAGTTACGTGTTTGGTGAAAAAGTTGGATGATAAGTCTGATAAACTGAAAAATAGTGTTACCAAACGATCTCAAAATAAAGAAACTGATGTCACTACATTAATAATTAGTCGCTATACTGTGGTACCGACCCACGTTGGGCATCCTACATCCGGCTCCAAAACGACACCATTTACATTTAATTAAAAAACACGCGCACGAAATCCAACTGTCCCACTCTTCCACCTTTTCCCTCCAGCGGTTATTCTCTCAGGTGTTCATTTGCTTATTTTCGAAAATAAAAAAACTCTCCATCTCCTGATGTTTCATTTGCGCCTTTTCAAAAAAAAAATACAGTTTCTTCTCTCTACTGAGCTCTTGCAAAATCTCTACGAAGCAAGTACTCATAAACGTACTCATCGCTAACTTCCACCTCTCCACTTCCACCTCTCCTTGAAGGAAAACAACAGATTAAGTGAGCGATTAACACCATCGACGGCAGGTTTCTACGGTATCGGTGTACAGATTGAAGATGGTTAGGTCTAGAAGCAAATCTGTTGTCAGGTATCAACTATAACCATAAATTGAACTATTAAACAATGTGATTGCTCTTCTACTTTAAATATCAAAATGCATGTAGCATTGAAGTTGTGGATAAAGCAATGTTCGTAGGGATGGCAACTGGGTGGTTTGGGGATGGTTTTACATATAACCGCACCTGCCCCATTTGATAATTCCCCGCCCCATAACCGCCCCATTACCCAATGGGTAATTTTTACCCAAACCTTATCCGCCCCAACGGGTAACGGGTATAACCGCGGGTAATCGCGGGTAATCGCTTTATTAAATGAGTCATTGATATTTTAATATAAAAATAATATTTTAAAAGGCGAAAAATGGCATCACCTAGATGACTCTAGACTGAGACGCCCCTTTAGAGTTTTGTATATCTACAAGACGAGAAAGAAGACAACATAAATTAATTTGAACCTAAAAAACTTAATTTGAAAAAATAATTATTCACTAAAAATCTGATAATAATCAAACAAGACTATTAAGATCTATTATGAACTCTCATTGAAACATTATAGTTAGTACATCTATTATCCATATACTCAATGAAAATAGAAAAATCTCATCTTCTATTACTCATGGGACAAATAATAGATAAAAATGTAATAACAATATAACTAAAATAAACGGGGCGGGTACGGGGCAGGTAATGGGGCGGGCATTAGGGGTGGGTTCGGTTCTTGCGGTTCGGTTTTGACCTAAAACCAAATATAGAATCAAAGTAAAAAGTTCGGTTCGGTTTCGGTTCGGTTTTACACTCCAAAACTTGGAACCACGGTTTAATTGGTTCGGTTTTTTTCGATTCGGTTTCGGTTTTTTCGGTTTTTTACCAAAAAATTATCATTTGATTTAAAATTGATATAGTACTTTGAGGGATCAAACATATATTACATAAAGAATGCAAGCACACTACAACAAATAAAATAAAAATGAAAATAAATAAATATCTCATGAATTATATGAGTATGCGAGAGAGATAAAAGTATATATTATTAATTTACATGGTTTGTGACTAGTTCAAAAAAAGTTCATGAGTATATACGTTATATGTGATATAGTTGAGATAAATATTTATTGTTTCATCAATACGATTTTTTTAAGTTAAATAAAAATAAAAGTTAATTAATACTAATAACAAGTAAAAACATATTATTAGTATAGCTACATTATTACGTGCAATGAATGTGTAAATGAATTCATAAACTAAACTAAACATAACAAACATTATTTCTCTGGCACAAGAAAACCAAAAACTATTAATGATATTAGGATTAGTTAGGATTAATGCTTAACAATGGACAAATAAATTTTATATTTTAACTAGTTCGGTTTGTTCGGTTCGGTTCGGTTTTGAAGGGTAAAAACCAAAACCGAACCAAACAACTACGGTTCGGTTCGGTTTTTTACATTCGGTTTCGGTTTGTTAGCGGTTCGGTTTTATTTGGCTACGGTTCGGTATGATTTGATTCGGTTTTCGGTTTTCGATTTTTCGGACCCAGCCCTAGCGGGCATGTATAAAACCGTAACCGCCCCATTACCTGTAAAGACATAACGGGTATTCCCCGCCCCATACCCGTTACCCGGTCAATGCGGTTTTCCCCGTTTTGACCGGGGTGGTTCGGTGCGGGTATCCATTGGATCGGTCACAATTGCCATCTCTAAATGTTCGTTTCATAATCTGTAACTGCTTATGTTTCGAAATTCAGATTACATATTCTAAGTGCTTTGATTTATGTAATATAGTGTTGCATGGCTGAATATGTTTGTTATGCCTCTTAGTAGAATCTTCCCTCTTAGTATGTCACTTGAATTTTTTTTTGTAATATAGTGTTGCATTTCACTGAAACTAATACCAGATTAACTTTACTTATAATTTTGTAACTTGTTTATAATAATACCTAAATCCTCTGCCTTGTTTAGCGACTGTAACTAAGTCCACATTTCATTGTTCATCTGATTGTCAATGATGTAACTTCACTTCACTGTTATGTAAATTGTGTGTGACAGTATGTAACTCATGTGCTCCACATTTCATTGTTCATCTGATTGTCAATTATGTAACTTCACTTCACTGTTATGTAAATTGTGTGTGACAGTATGTAACTCATGTGCTCCACATTTCATTGTTCATCTGATTGTCAATGATGTAACTTCACTTCACTGTTATGTAAATTGTGTGTGACAATATGTAGCTCATGTGCTCCACATTTCATTGTTCGTCTGATTCTCAATGATGTAACTTCACTTCACTATAATGTAAATTTTGTGTGACAATATGTAACTCATGTGCTCCACATTTCATTTTCATCTGATTGTCAATGATGTAACTTCATTTCACTGTTATGTAAATTGTGTGTGACAGTATGTACGTAACTCATGTGCTCCAATGTCATATTTGTATAATATAAGGAATACAAGAAGTGCTGGAGCTCCTGAAAATGAAACTCATGAAACAGAACACCAGAATGAAACTGCAAAGATAGTGAACACAGAAGAATCAATTCTAAGGTTAGAATATCATCAGCCAACAACAAGCAAAAAAAGAAAAGTAGCCCCAAAAAAGCAGAAAGAAGAATCTGAAGAATCGGACGATGAATGTGAAGAAGTAGAGAGAAGCAATAGGCCGCCTCCTGTAAATCTCAGAACAAGAGTAGGAGCAGCCCCTTTCATGAAGTTGATTAAACTGTTAGATGACAACAAAAAAGCAGCAGTTGAAAGGATTAGGTTTGAGGGATTACTGCATTTAAACTTTGACATATTTTATGGAGATTTGGTTGAGTTTCTATTGAAGAACTTTAGACCAATTTCAGGACAACTACAACTTGCCAACGATGAGCTGCTAGATATTGAAGATGAAGATGTCAAAACTGTATTTGGTCTGCCAAAAGGAAAGATTGAAGTTCAAGAAGCGAATGCAAAGAATGAAACTGAAGAGTATACCCAACTGCTGCAAAAATGGAGAGAAGAATGGGGGATTGATAAAGGAAGCCCTCAAACATAAAAATGATTGAAAAAATAGTTGCAGATACTGGTTCTGGAGACCGATTCACCAGAAACTTTGTGGTCTTTACAGTCTCTTACTTTATCAAAGGAAACCAGAGTGTCAGGAGCAATTTTAAAATATTGTTGTCTTTGGTGAATGTAGCTGATATACCAAACATGAACTGGTGCAACTACACAAGAAGATCGTTGATGGATGCAGGCGAGGAATGGCAAGCTGACGTGCACTTTGTCGTGAGTGCACTCAAAATAAATTCAATACTAACACTTATACGTAGTATAGGTGAAGTAGAGTTCGTATCCACAGGGAAAGGAATAATTTATCTTTTTAACGAAAGGAGTAAATAAAGGGGGGTTTTGGGTTGAATGATTTAATTAAATTAAACACGAAGATGAACGAGTTATATGTGATTTAATTCAAAGATAAAAAGGACTTGGCATTGCTACTTTCCACTTGTTGATATATTTCAGTCGATCATTGTTATATCTATAACTTATCTCCTCTCGAATACTCAATCGAGGAGTATATCCAATTCATCGAGGAAAGTTATTAACAACGACCGTTCATTAATAACCCTTACTATTAGTCAAGTATAGAACAACGCCATATACCTACTTGATAGTAGCATTTAATCTCTTAACGCCTTGATGAAATCAATTGAGATCGATAACCTCAACACAACGGTTTCGGTTTAACCAACAAAATTAATCCCTCTTAAGTTTACTAACCACGACCGTGCATTAATAAACCGAAGTTACTTACTTGTGAAACCATCAACGATTAACCATCGGTTCATTGATCGTTTCTAGTAATAATTAATATTTGAAACAAAACTAGTTGATCCTTTAAGTAATGTTCAAAAATATTAATATGAAATATGAATAGGAATTAATTAATACTCAAGGAAGAATATTAAGGAAAATGAATCCTACTATAGTTGATATCAAGATGTTAACTAATTATCATCTTAGTAACACTCCCCAATATTAACATAGAGGAAGGAATAGCTATTACTAAGACCAATGTCAAGATGTTAACTAATTGTCATCTTAGCAACACTCCCCAACATTGATATAGAAATAGTATTTAAGAGAAGCATTAATATTCAAGGAAAGAAGTTAAGAAAATAACTCACAACTTTAATAATCAACAAGCTTCAAGAGCAACACCAAGAAATGGAAGTTTAGCTCCTCATTTGGAGACTAAACATGCTATAAAAATATAAAAAAAATACTATTCTAAACTGAGCTTAAGAGTATGGAAGAAGGAGTGATCTTATTGTGAAGGAAAAGGGGTGTATTTATAGGTGTTTGGAGGTAGCAGGGTGGTGTACCCGACCGGGTATATAGGGTACTCGATCCGGTATTTTAGGCAGTTTCCCGGAAAGTCACTTTTCTAGACATACCCTTCGGGTATGAAGGCATACCCGATCGGGTATGAGCCAAATCTTCAAAATCCTGCACGTTTTTTTGTCTCTCCAGATCTCTCTAGATTCTGATTTTGACACCCGAATCAACTCAATACCCGATCGGGTATTGCCTATACCCGACCGGGTATATGAAATATTTTCTCAATCTTCTTTTTATCTTGTCCCCTTGCACTTTCCTTGATCTTTTGGGGTCCAATCTTGATCCTTTGGATGATCTTGACCTGTTTTAAGCTCAGAATAATCCTAATCTAAACAAATTACATTTATATAGGAAAATAAACTAATTACACCAAAAGTGTGTAATTTTCCAAACAACAACAAATAAAACTAGTTAAAATAGAAATAATAAATAATAAAAATACAACTCTATCACAAGCTAATCAATCAAAGATGTTTAGTGGACCATTATTGTTTCTAATAATATGTTACTTTGACCGAGTACAATTCAAAGGCCAAATTATGCAGACTGCTTACCCAACAATTAGAATCTGGGACAAGGAGAGAATTGACAAGAGAGTCAAAGATGAGAGAAAGGTGGGCTTTGGTCTGGGGAAGGTGACAAAGCGAATAATAACAGTGGAATATGAAGACGAAGATGAAGAAAAAGGAGGAAAAAAAGATGAAGAAAATGAAGATGCTGAAATGTTGTCAAAGGAGGTAAATTTTAATACAACACTTTGTGATCTTAAAGACTATTTTATGTAACTTAAATCAATTGTTACATAACTATAGGATTTTGCGAAGGAGTCTGTAATGTTAAAAGCTCTTTTATGTAACTTAATTCAATAACTATGTATCTTATGTATTATTAAACAACTAATACTATAATTTTTATAGGATTGTGTGAAGGAGATTATAGTTGTGGCACAAAAGTTTAGTGATGCTTTTGTTGAATTTTCAAAGTTGCCATCGACAATTTCAAAAAGATTCCCAAACTCGGATATCTTGAAAAAGATATACCTGACGACTGCTGATTACTTCATCAAGCAAGCTAACGGCAAAGAGCAAGCCACTGAGAATCAGAGATTGTTTGAGAAGTGCACATTGGAAGAAGATGATGATTTCTTCAATGAACTTGTGGTAATGGAAACACTTACAAAGCTTGAGAAAGTTGCACAACTCAAATTCTCAATGCCTTCATTTGATTTGGGAATTGAGTTTACCATGTCTCAACCTGAAGCAAATGCCAATCCAAAGAATCAGAAGCAGGCTGATGATCAGATAATTGATGAACAGACCGCAGAGATCGCAAGAGCAGTAGAAGGTGAAAACAATGAAGACGATGTCACTGCAGGAGTAAATGAAGGAGAGAAAATCAATACTCCTGAAGTGAATCAAAATAATGCTGATAAAGAATGAATATAGAGGTTGGGGTGCCTGGAGATTACAAGACTACTGCTGATGGTGAAGCAAAGAATGAAGCTGATAACAATCAATGGTAAGTGTTATTTGTTTCTTACGTAATTCATTAATATTTTTAATTAATCAAATCAACTTAACACTATGTTGTTTTTTTCAAAGTAATGATGAGGTAAAGGCATATAGAAGAAAGAGGCTTAAAAAGTTAGGTGAAGAATGTGTGAATTACAGATTCCCATTTGTGAAGAACAACAGAAGATTGTGTAAGGATCTGAACAGGGAAGAAAAAATTGTACTTGACTATGCCTTTTCAAAAGAAGTTCCGAAGAAAGTCTGGTATTATATAATTTATTGTTTCAATAGGAATATTATTTCGTCATTATATTAATAGTTTATATTGGTTTGAAAAATATTATTCTATTAGTGATTGTGTCTACCAAGATGAAGGAGGTGTGTTTATAACTCATGAGGAGTTGCAAACCCTTGAAGATCAAATTGTAGACAACTCTATTATAGACGCATGGGTAAGAATTTTGAATGACAAAGAAAAGTCAAACAATACTCCAAAGCGTGCATTCATAGCTTCAACCATAGTCTATGTATGGATAGTTTTTCTTGTAAATTTGAAAATTAAAGTAGTGAACTTCAGTTTCTATATTCTGATTGAATTTAATCAATTTGAATGTTCAGGCACAGTTTGATTTTACCTCTGGTGACCCAATTGAAAACATGGTTGAAAGATTGGAAAAGGAAATGAATGAAGCAGGAGCACATGTTAAGCAACTTGATATTGTAAATGTCATTAGCATTTCAAACTATATATGTGAATATATAAATATAAAAACTACAACAAAATAAGTCACACTTGGTAATTCTTATATGTATATTGTTAAAAATTGCAACTACATATATCAAGCTTTTTAAGTTTAAGGATTAAATAATAAGAGATATGCAAAGTGTGTAGCATACCGCGTAACTTCAGGTGTTGAATGATGTAAGTGCTTATATGAGTTATGTACATTCTGTATTGTTTTATGTAACTGAGTTCAGTGTGCAAAATACACAGATGAATTACTTATGACTTACGTATACTGCAGATATTGTTTCATATTCACAAGCACGTGCACTACTACATCTACTGCTTTTACCTAAAAAATAACATTGACGATGTGATCGACAACCACATGCTTCCAGATGGGGTGCCTTTTTTAGAATAAATATGCTCAAACTTTTAACAATATGGTAAAAATACAATACAACTTTTCTGGAAATAAAAAATGATATATTACATTTTATTTTAATACATTAGTGACGTGCACTTTGTCGTGATGTGCACTCAAAATAATAATACAATACGACACTAATACGTAGTATAGTGTAGTAAGGTTCGTATCCACAGGGAAAGGAACGCTTCTCTTTTTATAGAAATGAATAAGTAATAACAGGGGGGGTTTTATGTTTGGTTGATAAACTTAAATTATCTTTTAAACATGAAGATGAAAGAGTTATGTGGTTTAATTAATAAGAAGAAGACTTGGCTTTGCTTTTATCCACTTAATGAAATGTTCGTCGATCCCGGTTATATCTTTAACTATCTTCCTCTCGAATACTCAATCGAGGAGTATATCCAGTTCATCGAGGGTAGTTATTAATAACGAGAAGCGTTCATTAATAAAACTTACTATCGAGTCAATATAGAACAAGCGCCGTATATTAACTTGATAGTAGCAATAAACTTAAGATGAAAACGATTGAGATTGATAACCTCAACACAAGCGGTTTATTGGTTTAATCAATATAATTAATTCCCCTTAGATTATTAACCATGAGATGCATGCATTAATAATCCAAGTTTACTACCATGGAAGGTCCGAATTAATAACAAGCGTATTAATCGACCGATTCTAGTATTAATTAATATATGAAACAAAACTAGTTGATCCTTTAAGTAATGTTCAAAATATTAATATGAAATATGAATAGGAATTAATTAATACTCAAGAAAGAATATTAAAGAAGATGAATCTTACTATAGTTAATATCAAGATGTTAACTAATTGTCATCTTAGTAACACTCCTCGATATTAACGTAGAGGAAGAAATAACTATTACTATAACTAATGTCAAGATGTTAACTAATTGTCATCTTAGTAACACTCTCCAACATTGATATAGAAATAGTATTTAAAAGGAGAATTAATATTCAAGGAAGAAGATTAAAGATAATAACTCACAACTTACAAATTCATTAAGCTTCAAAGTAGCAAAACCAAGATGGAAGAGTTTAGCTCCTCATTTGGAGACTAAACATGCTATAAAAATATAAAAGAAATACTATTCTAAACTGAGCTTAAGAGTATGGAAGAAGGGATTCTTTTTAGTGAAGGAAAAGTGTGCTATTTATAGGTGTTTTTCAACACCTTTGGCCGAGTACCCGACCGGGTAGAGTATCTACCCGACCGGGTACCGGTCCGAATCAAATATTTTCCACGTTCTAGTGTTCTTCAGCACGTCGGGTTGTCTTCGGTCAAGTCTCACCCGACCGGGTGAGGTATAGAGCCCGACCGGGCCAAGCAATTTCCTGGAGATAGCAAACGTTAATTCAAACCCGACCGGGTGAAGGTTTCTACCCGGTCGGGTTTATACTCCTGGGCAGCATTCTCCTTTTTTTTCTTCCTTTTCCTTGCCAACAATTCTATCAAAACTTTCTAACCCACAAATAAAAGCTAAAAACACTTACAAATAAAAAGTAAACAAATGTTTACAACTACATGATAACCGCTTTCGCGGTGTTGTAGTAAAACGGAGTCTAACCTTTCGGTTTTTCCCCGAGTGTCGTGTCTCTTGAGGAATGGCGGAGAAGTTTCTTAATTTAATTTTAGTCACGGGCTATCGCTAATTGTTGGAAGCTTTTTCAATATAGGAAAGTGATTTTGTTCTATATTACGCTAAATTATAACTAGGAGCAAGGTGCAATTTAAAGATTAATGTATAAATATTGAATATTCAAGGATGCAAATAAGGGTAATGAATTGAGTAATTAGAAATGGATATGTTCTTGGACCTCTTAATTAGGGAAATTAAAACTAAAATTTGACTAATAATTTCTTTCCTCATAGACAAGAATAGAAACTATCTTCATTAATTTATCCTATTTCTAGGTGTCATTAATGTGTTTAAAATGGTTGGCTTAAATTATTTTCTAAACCCATAGACAAGGTAGAAATAATTTTCCAATATTTTAATTAATAAAAATAGCCAAATTCATTAACTAGTTAAACTCTTTATTTTAGCAATTGAATTTATTTCTCATAGACAAGATGTAAATCCTTTTCATTAAATTATCCTATTTCTAGGCCTTATTAATGTGCTCAAATATGGTTGGCTTAAATTAATTTCTAATCTCATAGACAAGTTAGAATTAATTTTCCAAGAATTTAATTAATGAAAATGGCTAACTATTATTAATTACTATTTCATCATTTCAAACAACTAGTCCAATTTATTAATTTTAACCCCTAATTTTAGGTCAGCAAGTCAATCCATATTCCTTTTCTCAATTCACGCCCTAACAAATTTAGCTACTCATCACCATTTTTGCAATTAACAATATAATGATTAAATTCAACATTAACAAGGAATTAAACATGTATGATAGCAAAAATTAAACAAAAATTATATTATGGAACAATAAACTTGTAGGAACTAAAATATAACTTTCTGGAATTTTTCACCAATTTTTGAACCTAAAATCCAATTTTTGACAACTAATTGATAATTTTCCCAATTTTAACTAGAAAATGCAAAAAGCAACTAAAAATATGCTAACTTCGTTATAAATTTTATTTTAGCTACTGGGAGTGATATTACTATGAATCAAACTGAAATTAAGGCCGAACTAATTTTTTTTCCTTTTTTTGAGTATTTATTTAAATTTAAGCAACAATATCAAGTAATTACCGAAATTAATTAAAAATTACTTCTACTTCGTGAAAAATTAATTTCTTCAGATAACTAACTACCTTGAGGCTAGTGAACAACTATATAATTAATTGGAATGAATTCAACAACAATAACTATTTTATTTAATTTTTGGAAGGAAATGCGAAATACTTGAAAAATAATCTGGAAATTTTCGAAGAACAGATTGAACAAACAAAGTGCAGATTCAGATTCTACTCGTTGAGAAGATGAAAATACATATAAAGAACTTACAATTTGGAGCTAAAATGAAGAAGATATGAAGATTTGAAGTTTCTCTCTCTCTAAGACCTTTGGAGCTCGAAAATGGAGGAAGAAAGAAGGTGTTTTGAACTGATTTAGGGTTGGAAGAAGTGTGTTTGAGTTGAGGAAAAATCGGGCTATTTATAGGAGCAATTTCCCCGAAGGCGGCCAACCAGGCGGCCGCCTTCCGCCTCTCTCCGGCCGCCTGCCGTCTTCGTCGCCGACAGCGGTCGGTGGCCGGTCCCCGTCAGCCGTAGGCGGCCACAGAGGGCGGCCGCCTTCCGCCACACGTCGGCCGCCTGCCGTCTTTTCATGGGCAGATCGGATCCCGACGGATCCCGGCGGATCCCGGCCGCCGCAGGCGGTCCAACAGGCGGCCGCCTGCCGTCCTGTCTGGCCGCCTGCCGTCCTGTCTGGCTGACCGGTGGTTGGTTTCGTCCCCTTGTGCCGCAGGCGGCCGCCTTCTGTCCAGTGTCGGTAGCCTTCGGTCTTTTCCTGGTCCCGAGTCAAAGCGAGGTTGACTTCTGATTTTTCCCGTAGGCGGCCGCGAAGGCCTCCATTTTGGGCGCCTATTTGGGCGCCTTCTGCCATTTTTGTCTGGCAGATGCGGCTTTTCCTGCTCTTCATTTTTGTCTTCTGAATCACCTTGATAAAATGCTTGCTTCTTCCGGTATAAATGCATTTGTCACTCAAATTGACTCATTTTGTGCTCAATTGACCCGAAATCCCGCTAAACATATTATGGATGTGATTTTTACCTGATTTCATGAAACTTGAACCAAAATATATAAAATGTGTCTTTTCTTTCTATTTTCATTCAAAAATCGCTTAAATTTGATAAGAAAAATAAGTACAAAAATGGACTTATCAATCTCCTCACACTTAAGCGTTGCTTGTCCTCAAGCGACGAATTAGTTGTAAACACACTCAAAAGGTAAAGTCTAACTGTATTACAATCTAATTGCTATTTTAAAGAAGTAGAAACAAAAACCTCATCTTTTATTCTCAATTTTTAAACATTTTAGAAAAATCACCCAAAATACAAGAATTTAAAATTAGTATTACTTAAGAAAAACTATTTATTATGTTAAACCACCAATCAATTCCTTATCCCAAGGTTTTTCATTATTCTAATTTGGACATTCATCTTGTTCACCATTTTTTTATTATTATTTTTTTTTTTTGCTCTTTTTCACTCTTGTTGGCGGTGTTATCCCATGGTAAATGCATATTTCATTCTCACAGACTGTGATTAACGAATGAAACAGAGCCCCTTTTCGGAGATGGAATTGTCCTATAACAATGAGTTTTGAAGAGGTTTATAAATAGTAACATTTTTTTTTAATGAATAAAATGAATGTCCAATTAAAACAAATTCAGACCTTTACATTCGCAACCAAAAACCCATAACAATTTCAAGTTTTCAAAAATAATAAAAAAAGTAAATTCTTATAATAAGGGTGATTATCTAAGCTATTTATGAGATTGATAACAAATTGAGAAATTAATGTTTCATATAAAAAAAATAGTAAAAAGATTGTTCTAAAATAAGGTTTTAGCTTTTGAGTGTAAAACACAACCTCCTCACACTTGAGCTAGACCTCGCCCTCGAGGTCTTCTTTTGAGGAACAAAATTGGGAAATAAAGGCACATTTTTTTTTTTTTGGTTCTTTCCTCACACTTGAGTTTTGAAAAGATTTTGTGAAGAGGAATAATGAAACAGGAGTAAAATGGTTTTTTTTAAAATCCTTACATCATCCATAGTCAGTTTGTAAGAGCATTCAAGTCAAAAGAGCAGCGCAATGTCCAACCTGAAGAACAAACAAACATGATAAAAATGTTAAGGAAGAAGCAAATCTAAACATCGCCTGCGCCATCCTGGGGGCCATAGTGTGGCCTAAGCCAATCTCTCATCTCATCAATATCTAGCCTCTGGGTCTCTAGCTCCGCCTGCATATCCCGGGTGGCTCTCTCCTGAGCTAATCGAAAGTCTCTGAACTCTCCCAGGGCCGTCTCATGCGCATCTCGCATCTCCTGGAATCCTCTGTCCTGTGCAACCCGCATCTCTGAGACTGAGGTTTGTAGACTCCTCATCCCATCCATCATCGCTCTCCAATCTGCGGCGCTAGGCATGTATGAAAAGGGCTCGCTAGATCCCTCATGTCCTGAGGGTCGAGAAGAACTACTCTGCTGGGTCGGCTGCTCAATACCTGGGAGCTCCTGAGTGTTCCGCTTCTTCTTGATCCTCATGTTGGTAAAGGATGAGGATCGAAGAACGCGGATGCTATCCTGTAAGTGCACTAGTCCTGGAATGTCTAGATCTGGGTAGAATGATCTAACGAGAGTAGTGATGAAAGGCCCTGCCTGGATAGTGCGCCGCACAGTCTTCCCCTGGCTCCGGAAGAAACGAGCCATAAGGACAGCCATATTCACCGGGATGCGGTGAATCAAACTCCAAAAGAATAGTATGTCCTTTTTGGACAACCTGTTTGTGTTGTTAGGTCGTCCAAAAAAAACCACAAGAAAGTACGAACGAGAGTATGTACCAGTGAGTCTCCCTCCATTTGTTCGAATGGGGGTGCATCCGGAGAAATGATCTGGTGTCTGTGGAGTGTCTGTGCCAGAACTCATCAATGTCAAATGCCTCGGGTAAGCGGGTCGGAAGAGCACGGAACTCCTCAGTCTGTGTGTATGCTGGGGTATAGAGCCCCATCCTCCATCCGAGCTCAGCCACAGTGATGGAGTGCTCCATGCCTAGAATAGTAAACCTCATCCGAGACTCTGACCCAATAACAGCACCCTCCTGCACAGCCTGTCCGTAATGAGTGAACTGAACGGAGCACAGAAACTCCATCGTCAATGGAAGGCTGGCCCTCTCCTGAACGAATAGAATCCTCCGCCATAAAGAGTCTCCTAGCAGGGCATCAATGTCATCCCAGTACCCCCATTCCTCTAGCATCGTCGGGTCCAGGATCATGGGAGGAAGGAGTGTGCGGTATTGCCCCCATGCCTGGAAGCGTCTGCGATCAGCAATAGTAGCAAAGGGGATATCAGGCTGTGGCGGCGGGTCTTCCCGTCCTAGTGGTGGCTCCTCGAAAATGGGATCGTCACGTCTTCCTCCAGACATCTGCAAGAAATAAACAAAGTAAAATATTTTTGGGTTAGTTTTTTTTTTTTTTTTTTTTTTTTTTTTTTTTTTTTTGGTTGGGTTGCCTCCCAATGAGCGCTTCTTTAACGTCACTAGCTTGACGAATGTCCTCCTTCGGTTCAAAATTTTTGGAGATAGAGAATCTCCTTGCTTTTTTCAATTGGGCCGCCATGGTAGAGTTTAAGTTGGTGGCCGTTGACTTTAAAGGGACCCCCATTAGCATCTTCAATCTCAACGGTTCCGTAGGGGTAAGCTTTTATGACCTTGAACGGTCCGGACCATCTTGATTTAAGCTTTCCTGGAAAAAGCTTTAACCGTGAGTTGAATAATAACACCTTATCTCCAGCATTGAAATCACGAGCCTTGATGTGTTGATCATGGTAGAGTTTGGCCCGTTCCTTGTAAAGTTTGGAATTATGAAAAGCTTGCGCTCTCCACTCTTCCAGTTCATTCAGCTGGTAAAATCGTTCCTTCCCTGCAGTATCCAGTTTAAAACAGACATTTTTCATCGCCCAAAGTGCTTTATGCTCGAGTTCGACGGGTAAGTGGCAAGACTTCCCGTATACAAGGCGAAAAGGTGTGGTTCCGATCGGGGTTTTGTAAGCAGTCCGAAATGCCCAAAGAGCGTCGTCAAGTTTAGTTGACCAGTCTTTTCTGGTCTGGGCAACAGTTTTCTCCAGAATGGACTTCAAATCCCTGTTAGCGTTTTCCACTTGTCCCTGAGTCTGGGGGTGGTACGCTACTCCGCTTCGATGTTGGACTCCATATTTGGCCAAAATTCTAGCCATTGGGTCATTGTGGAAATGAGTCCCTCTATCGCTGATCAAAACCCTGGGCACACCAAATCTGGTAAAGAGCTTTTTCAGAAAATTCACGACTACTCGAGAGTCGTTGGTGACACAGGCCTGGGCTTCGACCCATTTAGAAACATAATCAATGGCCACAAGAATGTATTTGTTTCCTCTTGAGCTTGGGAAAGGTCCAACAAAGTCGATGCCCCAAACATCAAATACCTCACAAGGTAAGATAAAGTGTTGGGGCATCTCATTGCGCCCAGAAATGTTCCCGATTCGTTGACAGTTATCACAAGAGGAAACAAATTCATTAGCATCTTTAAAAATCGTGGGCCAGAAGTACCCACAGTCCAAAACCCGCCTTGCGGTTCTATTCCCTGAAAAGTGGCCCCCAGTAGGACCGTTGTGACAATGCTCTAAAATGTCCCTTGCCTCAGCTTCAGTAACACATCTTCTCACCACCTGGTCAGCACAAATTCGGAATAGATATGGATCATCCCAAAAATAGTGCTTTGCTTCTGATAGGAACCGCCTTTTCATGTGCCTTGTCAGTTCGGTAGGCTCGACTTTACCAACAAGGTAGTTGGCAATGTCGGCATACCACGGTGTTTGCTCCTTGGCGGAAATCGCCATCAATCTCTCAGCAGGAAAAAGCTCCTCAATTTCGCATTTTCCGAAAGTTTCTGCTAACTCGGCATCTAACCTCGAGAGGTGATCAGCTGCCTGATTAGCAGACCCTTTTCGGTCCCTGATTTCAATATCAAATTCCTGCAACAAAAGAACCCAGCGTAACAGTCTAGGCTTAGCATCATGCTTTTGGAGGAGATATCTAATGGCCGAATGGTCGGTATAGATAATAACCTTCGAAAGAATGATGTAAGTCCTAAACTTCTCTAAAGCACAAACAATAGCAAGGAATTCTTTTTCAGTGGTGGTGTAGTTGAGTTGTGGCCCTGACAGAGTTTTGCTAGCGTAGTAGATTGGGTGGAAGTTCTTGTCCTTCCTTTGACCAAGGATGGCCCCCACTACTAAGTCACTAGCGTCACACATGAGTTCAAAGGGTAAGCTCCAATCTGGGGCCACAAGCACAGGTGCATTGATCAGTTGTGTTTTAAGTGCTTGGAAAGCATGGTGACATTCATCAGAGAATATAAAAACCGCATCTTTTTCAAGTAACCGAGTGAGAGGTTTTGCGATTTTAGAGAAATCCTTTATAAAACGACGATAAAAGCCCGCGTGTCCTAAGAAGCTGCGGATGGCTTTTACCGTGGTTGGTGGAGGAAGTTTCTCTATTGTCTCAATTTTTGCACGGTCCACCTCTACCCCGTTACTTGACACTTTATGTCCAAGTACTATACCCTCTTTCACAAGGAAGTGACATTTCTCCCAACTTAGGGCTAAATGGGTTTCCTTGCAGCGGATAAGTACTTTTTCCAGGTTTTCAAGGCATTTTTCAAATGTTTCCCCAAAAATAGAGAAGTCATCCATGAATACCTCCATGAAGTGGCCAATGTATTTTTCAAAAATGGCAATCATGCACCTCATGAAGGTGGCAGGGGCATTACAGAGACCAAAAGACATCCTACGAAAAGCAAAGGTCCCAAAAGGGCATGTAAACGTAGTTTTGTCTTGGTCTTCCGGGTTGACATGGATTTGGAAGTATCCACTCATGCCATCCAGGAAACAGTAGTGACTATGGCCTGCCAACCTCTCTATTAATTGATCGATGAAGGGAAGGGGAAAATGGTCTTTCCGGGTGGCTTCGTTCAGTTTGCGGTAATCGATTACCATTCGCCACCCGGTAACAGTTCGACTGGGTAGAAGTTCGCCCTTTTCATTTTTCATGACGGTCATTCCCCCCTTTTTGGGGACAACATGAATAGGGCTTACCCACTGGCTATCAGAGATGGGGTAAATGATACCCGCATCCAGCAGTTTGACAATCTCGGCACGCACTACTTCCATCATGTTTGGGTTTAAACGTCGTTGTGGTTGGACAACTGGTTTAAACCCTTCCTCAATTTTGATGGTGTGGGTACAAAAGGTGGGGCTAATTCCATTGATGTCCTCAAGTTTCCAAGCAATTGCTTGCTTGTGTGTCTTAAGGACTCCAAGTAATTTCTCCCTTTGTTCCTCACTTAAGTGTGCGGCGATGACGACAGGGCATTTGCCTTCGTCATCCAAGAATGCATATTCTAAGTGGTCGGGCAGTTTCTTTAGTTCGAGGGGGTGGTCGTTTTTCAAGTTTTGTTCATTTTTCTCCCCCTCAAACTCAGTCAATACTTCGTTAGAAGCTTGATCAATCAGCGCATCCTCACAACTCTCACATGCATCACTCACATCACTGTTGGCCTTTTTTAACAGACATGCTTCATCAGTTATATGTCCATTTTCTTCCCCAAACAGATACCCTTCAATAGACTCAAAGGTATCAAGAAAATGACATCCTTGAAAGGAATCTGTGGGGTGTTTCATAACATCTGAGAGTCGGAAGGTGCATAGATCATCTCCGACTCTTAGAGTTAATGAGCCATCAGTGACATCAATCAAGGCCCTGGCGGTAGCCAGAAAGGGCCTTCCCAGAATAAGAGGTGTTTCCCTATCCTCTTCCATGTCCATTACTACAAAGTCGACTGGGAAAATGAATTTGTCAACCTTGACCAAGACGTCTTCAACAATTCCTTTCGGATATTTGACTGAGCGATCAGCCAGTTGAAGACACATCCTGGTAGGTTTCATTTCCCCAAGTCCTAGCTTTTCGACTATAGAGGAAGGCATCAGATTGATACTTGCCCCTAGGTCAGCTAGAGCATTATTAAAATTGAAATTGTCTATAGAGCAAGGGATAGTGAAACTACCTGGATCCTTTAGCTTTTCGGGTATTGACCTTAGAACCACGGCCGAGCATTCTGCGTTCAAGTCCACGACTGAGAGCTCCTGCAGCTGCCTTTTGTTTGTCAGCAAGTCTTTGAAAAACTTGGCATATTTGGGCATCTCCGCTAAGGCATCCATCAGCGGCAGGTTGACGTGGAGTTGTTTGAGTAGGTCCAGGAATTTGTTGTACTTCCTGCTATCGTCATCATTTCTAACCCGTGAAGGAAACGGGAGAGAAGGTTTGACGATAGTGACCTTTGTGTTAGGGCGTGTTGGTTCCATGCTCTTCTCAGTTGGAGCATCAGTTTGTTGCTCAGGTTCTATGATCAGAGTATCATCTTTGTCTTTCTGATCGACTTCTTTCGTCTGTTTCCCACTTCGGAGAGTGATGGCTTGCACATGTTCACGGGGGTTTGGTTCCGTGGTGCTAGGCAAGTTGCCTGGCTGACGACCGGGAACATTGTTCTGATTAATTTGCATCATCAGATTTTTGATCTGATTGTCAGTGCTGGCCTTGTATCTTGTTATTTCCTCCCGTGTCCTTGCCAGTTCTGCTACCAGCAAGCCTATCTCTGATGGCTGGGCAGCCTCCGTTTGTCGTTGGTGTGGAGGCACATAAGCTTGGTTGTTTTGTTGGCTTGATGCACCTCCCTGGTTACGACCTTGGAAGTTGTTGCCTTGATTGTTGTTGGAGTAATTTTGATTACCTTGATAACCGCCGCGAGGAGGACCATTGTTGTAATCCCCCCGCCATTGGTTACTGATGGAAGTAAATCCACCGGAAAATAATTAATAAGAGATAGCCGAAAATAATTAAGGTGCTCAGGATAATCTTTAGAGAGATAAATGTATGTAGTGTATTCAGTGTAATGAGCTTTCCAAAGATTACATGATTTTATAGTAGGAAATAAGACATAAAAGATTTGGGCGACGTGGTCGCCATGTTCGTATTGATACGCAAATCACTAATCCGGATCCGCGGGATCCTTTGTTGATTGTGTGTATCTCTGAAAAGACGTCATTGATGTAGTTTGTCGTACGGAGTTGCCATGTAGCTTGCCATGATGTCCAGAGACACCATGCATAGATTATTTGGATAGGCTTCAACTACCATGTCCAGGGTCGCTGTGGACGCTCCTTTGGCTAAGGTACTTGATCGCGTCCATGGTTGCTGTGGACATGCTCTCTGGATAAGCCTACCCCGACATCCACGGTCACTGTGTAGTTCCTGATCTTCTATTAACTTGCGTCCACAGTCGTCATGTACAGTATTTTATCTTCTAACCCGCGCGTGGTCACCATGTACGAGCTCTTCTCATACCTTGTCATCATCCGTGCATAGTTACCATGCACATCAACCTCTAACTGTTTTCATCCATGTTAACCCGGTCAACATTTATCCATGGTTGGGATAATTATACCATCACAAGCCCCCCACTCCTTAAGCCAAATAGCATATTGGCTATAAGGAGTGTAGACACAGTTACCGTGTCAACCTTGAGCGTACATGGTCACCATGTCAACCTTTGTTATTTGCTTTTAACCCATTCAATCATTTAGTTTTTTATTTTTTATTTTTAACCAAAAATGTGTATCTTATCTTCCCCATTTTACTTTCTTCCTGGCAGCTTGGTTGGGTGAGGGTCAGCCACCGTCATTGTTGTACCGCCCAGGTCGCAGCTCGCCGGCAACCAGGCCAGCGCCGTCTGCCGCTCGCCGGCGTCTATCCACGCCACCAGCAAGCCCACTCAGAGTTCCCGCCTGCCACCGCCCTTTTCAGCCTCCGACGGCTGCCGCGAGTAAACCGAACACCTCAACTTCACCAGCGTGGACCCTGTAGCGCCGGACGCCAGATTTTGCAGCTTAACCAGCACTGTCGTCGGTTATACCCGCCCCAGGTTGCGGTCCGTTTTTCTGCTGCGCCCTATCCCGGTAGCCGCCATCAGTCCTTCGTCGTCAGACACCAGCGAACTCCAGTGACATCAAGGAATTTCTCTCCGTCGTCGTCTACTTCCTGCGGCGTCGTTGTTCTGCACCGGGCTCCTCTGTCGTTGTCCTGGATTTTCCGCCGCTGCTGCTAAGGTACGCACAGAGGTACGCTCCCTGCATTCTCCCTCTTTCCTTTTATTTGTTATTTTGACTTTTCCTTTTTAAAGCTTCTCCGTATTAATTTTGGCTATGAAACATACTTTGTAGTTCGTAGCTCCTTTGTTGCCCATGTAGTGACATCCTTTTCATTTTTATTTGAATAGCTGCCACCATTTATGGATATATTAGATTCAATAAACTCTGATGAATTGCTCAGTGATGACGGAGAATTAGTGTTGGGGAATTTTCCTCATCCCTGGGCAGATGTTAATTCTGATGTTGAAGAAATTAGTCCCATAAAGCCACGAGCCGCTTCAGTCAAACCACCAAAGCGTCGCTACCGTGGTCCGTATCCACCCTTAGACCCGAGCCCCATCTTACACTACAGGTCGCGCCTCTCAGTTTCCAAGTTTGAAAAGTATAAGAAATTTTTTCCGTCCACAGTGACTGTCCGATGTCCCGATTCGGAGGATATTGTAACCGATCCTCCTAAAGGTCACTTTTTTGGGGTGCATATTCTCTCCATAAAATTAGGATTCCGCTTTCCCACGCACCCTTTGATTATTGAGTTTTTAAATGACCTTGAAATTTCACCTTGTCACCTGACTCCGCTCGGTCATCAGTATCTGGTAGCTTTCTTAATTAGTCCGGTGTGAAACACTTGGGATTGAATCGTCCCTAGACCTCTTCAAGCATATGTTCCGAGCTGGGCAGTGCTCGGCATCTGATAGTCTGTCCTGGGTGTCTATCTCTCAGCGCAACCACTTTGACATGTGGAAGGTCACTCGTAGCAACGAAGCCAATTGGAAAGAAGAATTTGTCTATGTGTCGTCTGGATCTCCGTTACCTTTTTCATCGTCTTTGAATTGTCGATTTAAGAAGTATTCGTACCCGAAACTTCCAGTTGACCAGGAGACATGGCCGGCTATGATTCTTTCTGGAGGACCGTATAGCCTCTCTGCCTTTACTTCCGAAGACCGCCTAACCACGGTTGGACTCTATTCGCCGTCACCATGTTCGGGTGCACACGCATCCACGTCCACGGATCAAGGTTGTCCACAGTTACTTTGTCTATAGGAGATAATACACGCATATATATATTAACTAACACATATGCACACCCCCTTTTTTTGCAGATATGACATCGCGGTTGGAGATGTTCCAAAGCTTCGACCAGGATGGGCCTCGCGGTAGTGACCAGGGGCGCTCTGACAAGAAACCAAGGGTTCCCTCCGTCACAAAAGGCAAGGATGCCATTGTAACTGTGCCTTCATCCATTGCAAAACGCAGGGCCGCTAGCCCCGCAGCCCGCGTCACCCGTAGCATGAGTGATATTCCCACGGCGGGGATGACTACTTGGTTACGAGGTAACCTTGAGTTACCTCCGCTCTTATCACAGGTGATCACGGCGACTGAGAAGGAGAAAATTTCAACACTTGACCATGCTGCTTTAGAGAAGAGGAGCCACCATGGCCTGGCCGAGGTAACCCTCCCATTTCCCCGTTACCTTTTATTTATGCATCCCGTGATACTAATTTTTATTTTTTTTTTGTAGCTACTGTTGTCCATCTCCGAGGTGAGCCGAAGGAAAGATGAGCGCGAGAAAGATTTGTCGCTACAACTCACCGAATTAGCGAAGGAGGTGGCATCGCTCAAGCTCGTGCGTGACTCACATGCAGCCGAGGTCACTGCGCTTAAAGAAATGCACGCCGTGGAGTTGGCCAATGCAAGGGGGCGGGCCGTGGATGCATACAAGAATTCTCCAGAGTTCGTGTCTGATCAGGAAGCATACATTAATGCCCACTTGAACGATATTAACAAGCATTGGTTGTCTACTCCGGAAGGTCGTGAGAAACTGGCCTCAGAGAGCTACATCTCCTACCAGATCGGGATATATGCCACTCAACAGAAAATATATCCTATCTTGAGGGATAAGGCTGGTACCTCTTGCATCACTGATTGGGGACTTCCTCCTGAGGTTCCCAACCCTGAGATCCCGGTAGCCAACACGCCCCTGGACTACATTCCTTTTGACAGACTCCCCACTGATGAGGAGCTTGGCGATCTTCCTTCCGAGACAGGTCACCCAGCTTCGACTGCTTCTGTGCCTTAGAGCATGCATGGGAGTGACGGATGGACGTAGTGTAGACTTTAATTCTGTCATGTCTTCAATTACGAGTACCCGAATTGCTAAACATGTTTTGAATTTCATAAAATAATAATAATGCATGTCTTATTTTCCTTTCGTTATTGTTTAGTATTATCGCATAATTAATTATTTGACCAACATTTAGGTTTTATGAGACCACGTTGTGACCATGCCTTGTTTGGCATGGTTTGTGTGATCATTTATAGTAGTGTACGGTGATACTACACCAAGTGTATAACTTTGGTGCATTTATCGCCCCGTATCTGCCTAATTTTCAATTGAGGCATTGTGCATTTAGATAGAGTGACTGAGGACAACGATAGGCACAAGGTGTCGTTGACACCTCCTCCTTCGCTACATTGCGCGCATCACTTATTCCCAAAAAATAGGACTAAGTGAGCGAACCTAACACCTGAGTGACTTAGGCTTGCTCTGGGGCACACAACGTTTTTTGGGAAACATGGCCGCTATCCGATATATTTCACAGATGCATCCTGACCATACAACCCTGAGGGTTACGCATTTGTTGGGATCGATTTGCGATGTATCCTCGTCCCCTTTCTAGGGGCGAGTCTATACCCCTTGCGTGTTGAGAATTTCAGCTATGTCATAGGAGACATGCCTGGCTACTTACTAGTTTTTTATTTCATTTTTTTTTTGTTTTTTTTTGTTTTGGGTGAGTTTTACACCCACGGTGTCCTTGGATGACACCTTGTAATTTGTTTTTGTTTTGGGTGAGCTTGACACCCACAGTGTCTTTGAACGACACCATGTTTTTTTTTTTTTTTTTTTTTTTTTTGCGGCCAGGGACTGCCATTATTCACTCTTGTGTGGATCAAGGAGATCTCTTATTTGAAAACAGTGGATGGAAAAGGACCGCGTTTACCACCATACGTGGTTACCATACATCATAATCATCAGGTTGGAGTATCAATGATAAATTTTCAATGGTAAAACTTGAGCAAGTGTTCTGCGTTCCAAGTCCTCTCAATTTCTTTTCCCTTCGGCGTCTGGAGTTTGAACGTCCCTGGACGGATCACTGATTTAATCACGTAAGTGCCTTCATAATTTTTGGCAAATTTCCCCCCTTCCAAGGGTTTGCTGACCTCCCTTTTTCTCAAGACATAGTCCCCAACTTCAAAGTTGCGTTTACGAACTCGAGAATCATGGTATCCCTTCACCTGCCTTCTATAGTTCTCCGCACGGCAGAAAGCCGCTTCTCTTCTTTCTTCAATAAAAAGAAGCTCGGTCGCCATGACCTCCTCGTTCGTCTCGGGGTCATATTCCTCTTCTCGGCGGCTATGGAGAATTACTTCCGCAGGTGCCCTCGCCTCGAAACCATATGTCAAGGAGAATGGTGTCTCCCCTGTGGCCTTTCTTGGTGTGGTCCTGTATGCCCAGAGTATCTGTGGTAGTTCTTCAGCCCACTCCCCTCCGGCAGCTTCCAGCTTTTTCTTCAAACCGTCCATGATCGTGCGGTTTGCATTCTCCACTTGGCCATTCGCTTGGGGATAGGCAACTGACGCATTGCTGTGTTTGATCCCCCAACTCTCACAGAATTCGTTAAACCCGGATGCTCCGAATTGCCTCCCATTATCGGTTATGATCTGTTGGGGTACTCCAAAGCGACAAAGGATGTGCTTCATGACAAATTTTCTGCATTGCCCTTCAGTGATGCTTGCTAGGGGTACTGCTTCTATCCATTTAGTAAAATAGTCTATGGCAACGATAACCCATCTCACGCTCCCTGTTCCCCTTGGTAAGGCACCAATGAGATCTATTCCCCACCTTGCGAAAGGTATAGCCGTGCTGATGGGGGTGTAGTTGGTGGCTGGACGTCCCGGAGATTTCTGGAACTCTTGACACACCACACACCTCTTGACAAATTCAGCGCAATCCTTAACTATGGTTGGCCAGAAGAAACCTTGTAGGATTACCTTTCGGGACATGGTGTGTGCTCCTTGGTGAGCTGAGCATATCCCTGCATGTATCTCTTCCATGGCAACCTTGGCTTCATCTGGTCGTAAGCACTTGAGAAGCGTGCCATTGTAAGACCTCTTGTACAGTTTCTCATTCAAAATGGTATAACTCGGCGCCCTCATCTTAGTCACCTTGGCTTCAACCTCCTCCGCGGGCAGCACTCCCTCGTTGATATACTTGATGAGGGAGTCAATCCAGTCCGCGTCCCTCGTGGTTATGGCCTGGACAGGGCATGCATATATGCTGGAAGTGTCCAACTCTTCTATCCTTGCAATCTTTGAAATCCTTTCCGGTGTCTCTGCACTTAATTTGGATAACATGTCTGCTTCGACATTTTGCGCTCTTGGTATCTGTTCAATTTCATAGGCGATGAACAATTTCAGAAGTTCTAGGGCAGCGTCACGATATAGCCGCATCCGTTCTTCCTTCGCCTCAAACTCAGTCGTGATCTGTCCAACCACTAGTTTTGAATCACACCGTATCTTGACCTTCTCTGCCCTCATGTTTGCTGCCAAGCGTAGACCACATAGTAGAGCCTCGTACTCTGCCTCATTATTCGACACCTTGAAGTTGAACCGGATAGCGTAATAGGCCCTGAAGCCTTCGGGCGTGGTGAGGACCACCCCTCCCCCGCAAGATTTGGCCGCGGAGGAGCCATCCGTGGACAGTATCCACCACTCTTGTTCATCGTCGCCATGCTTCATCTTCGTTGCTTCCTCCCGCGCCGTGCATTCTACTATGAAATCTGCAAGAGCTTGCCCCTTGATGGAAGGTCTTGGCTTCACCTCTATATGAAATTGACTTAGATACACTGCCCATTTGACCATCCTCGAGGAAGCCGTGGGACTCCTCATTAAGGCACCCAGGGGTTGGTGTGACAGTACATGGACAGGGTGAGCTTGGAAGTATTGCGTGAGCCATTTGACCGTCCACACCACGGATAGAACAGTTTTTTCTATGGTTGTGTACCGTAGCTCAGCGTCCCTCAAAGTTTTGCTTACATAGTAAACGGGTCTTTGGACGCCACCATCTTCACGCACCAAGACAGAACTAACTGCACTTGGTGAAACCCCTAGGTATAGGTATAGTGTCTCCCCCGCTTCAGGTTTAGATAACACTGGAGGAGACAAGAGGTAGTTTTTCAATCCCTCGAATGACTTTTGACACTCCTCAGTCCATACGAAACCCTTTGATTTCTTCATGATGTGGAAGAATGGCGTGGCTTTCTCCGCTAGTTTTGATAAGAAGCGGTTCAAAGCCGCCAAGCGTCCCGTCAATCGCTGCACTTCTTTGACATTACGAGGAGGTTCCATTTCGAGTATGGCCTTGACTTTCTCCGGATTTGGCTCGATTCCTCTTCTGCTTACCAAGTAACCCAGGAACTTCCCTCCTTGCACGGCGAACGTGCACTTCTTTGGATTGAGACGAAGATTGAACTTCTCCATGATTTTGAACACCTCTGCCAAATCCACGGCATGCGTACCTGCTCTTTTACTCTTCACAATCATATCATCCACGTAGGCCTCCATGGTGCGGCCTAGGACAGGTCGAAAAAGTTTAGAGATCATGCGGGTGTACGTTGCCCCAGAGTTTTTCAGTCCAAACGCCATGACTAAGTAACAGAAAACACCCTCTGGAGTCATGAATGAGGTCTTCTCTGCATCCTCCTCATGCATGCGAATTTGGTGGTATCCACTGAAAGCATCCACGAAACTCATCAATTCACACCCCGCTGTCTCGTCCACCAATTGGTCGATGTTAGGCAATGGGAATGGATCCATCGGGCATGCCTTGTTTAGGTCAGTGTAATCCACACACATCCTCCACGTTGGGGGTTTAGGTGCCAATACCACATTTGCCAACCATTCTGGGTATTTCACCTCCTTGATGTGGCCGATTTTTAACAAGGTGCCCACTTCTTTCCTTACGAATTCCCGCCTGTCCGAGGACATGTAACGTTTCTTTTGTTTCACCGGTTTTGACATAGTGTCCACATCTAGGCGATGAGAGATGACATCTCTACTGATGCCCGACATGTCCTCTGGTCCTCTTGCAAATATGCCTTGGTACATAGTCAGGACGGTTATGACCTCAGCGCGGAGCTCAGCTGACAATCCGGTGCCTATCTTAACCTTGCGCTCTGGGGTTGCAGGGTCAAGGGTGACCTCTTCTGTCCCTTCTGCTGGTTCAGCACGGGGTCTTCGCTCTTCATCTTGTAGGTATTGTGTGGCCACAGTGTTTACCTGGAGGCCATGCCGCCCCACCTTCTTTGTGATTTTTATGTAACATGTTCGGGCGAGCTTCTGGCTCCCGCGTGCTATCCCCACTCCGGTTGGTGTTGGGAACTTAATACAAAGATGTGTCGGGGACACAATGCACTGCAAATCTTCCAGGCCTGGCCGTCCGAGTATAAGATTATGTGCACATGTCAGTCGGACAACTACGAACTCCATGTTGAGTTTCACTTTATGGGACGTGTCCCCCACCTCCACCGGGACCGTGACAACTCCCTCTGCCTCGATAGAGTCACCCGTGAACCCAGATAACGGGGTTTTTATCGGATGGAGTTTTCCTTTGGACAACTTCAGTTTCTCGAAAGTGTCGAGGTACATTATGTTAACGGAACTTCCAGTGTCGACCAGGGTACGGTGTATGACAAGATCATTGATCTCCATTTTGATAACCATGGCATCCCGATGTGGGCTTGGACATGGTGGTAGGTCTTCATCAGTAAAGCATATAGGTTCACGTCGTACCTTCTTTTTCATTGGAGAGTGCATGATCTCACCAATATACAGTTGACGAGCCCATTTCTTTCGAAGGGACGAAGAGTCCCCGCCTGCATTACCTCCATAAATGAAATTGATGTCATGGTTCCTCTTGTCTCGCTTCGGCCCTGGCTCATCCGAGGCATCCTCGTCACTCTCATTTCCAATGTGTCTTTTCTCTGCCCTTCGGGTCTCCGGCTGCGTGCATGCCACTTGTTCTGATGATTTCCGCCATACATGGTTGGGCTGCTGTGCAGCCCCTTTGACGAAGTTACTCAGATGGCCCCTTTGGATCAGTCTTTCAATCTCGCGTTTCAAGGTAAAGCACTCCTCCGTGTCGTGATTATCAACCCGGTGATAGCGACAATACTTTTTAGCACCAGAGACAGTGTACACTTCACCCTCCGGCCTCGGTCCTTGCATGAGACCCGTACGCTCGGCATAGTCCAAGATCGTACCCACAGGATGAGTTAGGGGCATCGAGCTTGTATTAGGAATCTGCCTTGGACCATAATTGAAATCTTTCTTGTTTTTCTTTTGTTTTTTGTGGTGAGGGACAGACCCCTCCCTCCAAGGTTCCGATGACTCGTCCTTTTTCTTTTGCACCTCTCGGATCTCCGCATCGGCGTATCGGTCAGCTCTTTGAAGGGCGGCCTGGTACGACCTTGGCGGGTCCCGGATGAGACTTGAGGCGAACTCCCCAGCCCGCAACGCTGCTTGGAACATGGCAAGGCGAGTTTGGTCGTCCGCCCCATGCACGGCAGAAGACTCCTTCCTCCACCGTATCACGAAATCTTTCAAGTCCTCACCCTTCTTCTGCTTCACGGTCAGGAGGTGTGAGTAGTGTTGCTTGGTTCTTTTGCTAGCGGCAAAGTGTTGAAGAAACCTTTGCGCTAAGTCCTCCCATTCATCTATCGAGCCATGGGGGAGAGAATTGAACCACTCACACGCAGTTCCCTCCAACGTAGCTAGGAAACAACGGCAAATTATTTCCTCTGATGCCCCAATCATAATCATATTAGCGTAATAACGTGACAAATGTTCCTGGGGATCTGAGGTTCCCGAATAGGCCTTGACATGGGGCGCCTTGAAGCCAATTGGTAACGGGTATGCCATGATCCGTGTAGTGAACGGGGTTACCGTCTTTAGTCTAGTGTCTGTGTTTCCATCTCCTGCATCTACCCGTCGTTGCAGGTCCTCGATTTTTCTCCATAGCTTCCTCACCTCCGCGTCATTTAGATCATTCTTAGTTCTATCTGCTTGAATCGTCACACGTTTCCTGCCACCGTCCTCTACTTCTGTGTTCCTCGGTTTTTGTGAACGTATTTCAGTCCCGCCGACATGCTCAGTCATGTGTCCAAGTGAATGGTGACTGGCAGTCATATGGGTGACTTTGGGGGCTTGCACGTGCTCCTCTTCGCCGTGGTCATGTCGTCCACGGTGGTTTTGTGTATCCCTTTCTTTCTCAACATGGTGCGATCGTCCGAGACGGTCTTTAGCAGAGCGTCGTCGGTCTCCCAATCTACTAAACACCGAGGTTTCACTTCGAGCTGGTTGGTTCGAAGAGACAGGGACTCCTCGTCCCTCTCTTCTCTCTCCATTTTTTTGAGATGGCGCCGGTGATGTCACCTCCACCTCCACCGCCGGATGATTAGTCGGAACTTGAGTTCCGTGTGGTTGAGGAGGCTTTTGATGAGTGCTAGGAATTGCACGGCGTACGTCCTTCGCAAGAGTACCCAACATCCTGGTCATCCCTAGGATGGCACCATGGACATCGGGCACTTCTACGGGGACCACCGCAGGGCGGCTGAGTCGGTTACGCAGGTCTTGACCCGATGAGTTGGACGCAGTGTGTCCATCGGCGGGTACATCCTTCTCCGCCCTTGTAGTAGCCATTGTTACAACGTTGAAATAGCCTGAGTGTATTTTCAGCTCTCAATGAAAGCACCAAAATGATGGAAGTAAATCCACCGGAAAATAATTAATAAGAGATAGCCGAAAATAATTAAGGTGCTCAGGATAATCTTTAGAGAGATAAATGTATGTAGTGTATTCAGTGTAATGAGCTTTCCAAAGATTACATGATTTTATAGTAGGAAATAAGACATAAAAGATTTGGGCGACGTGGTCGCCATGTTCGTATTGATACGCAAATCACTAATCCGGATCCGCGGGATCCTTTGTTGATTGTGTGTATCTCTGAAAAGACGTCATTGATGTAGTTTGTCGTACGGAGTTGCCATGTAGCTTGCCATGATGTCCAGAGACACCATGCATAGATTATTTGGATAGGCTTCAACTACCATGTCCAGGGTCGCTGTGGACGCTCCTTTGGCTAAGGTACTTGATCGCGTCCATGGTTGCTGTGGACATGCTCTCTGGATAAGCCTACCCCGACATCCACGGTCACTGTGTAGTTCCTGATCTTCTATTAACTTGCGTCCACAGTCGTCATGTACAGTATTTTATCTTCTAACCCGCGCGTGGTCACCATGTACGAGCTCTTCTCATACCTTGTCATCATCCGTGCATAGTTACCATGCACATCAACCTCTAACTGTTTTCATCCATGTTAACCCGGTCAACATTTATCCATGGTTGGGATAATTATACCATCAGTTACCTTGGTAATTCCTTCCTTGAAAATTCTGAGGAGGGTAGTTGGAGTTACCCCCCCTGTTGCCTTGATTCGCCCATGGCCCTTCTTGTTTTGTTCGGCCATACTCCAGCATGTTCACTTCCCTGTTGTTGTTTACATTACATTCATCGACTAATTGACATGAGTTGGTCAAATGTGGACCAAAACATATCTCACATGAGAGTACAAGTTCAGTTGAATGAGAAACAGGTGAAAAAGTATTAAATTGAGATGACTGTGGAGCAGAGCTTGAGTTCCCGAAGTATCGGGATGATTGTTGATTTGGGACAGCACCGATGTTGTTGACTTGGTTGGTGTGATTGTTTTCATTCTTCAGATTCTTTACTTCCACGACCAACCCTTCAATCTTCGCTGTTAGGGCCGTGAGTTGGTCAACTTCAAGATAGCCTGGTTTTGTTGCTGCTGGAGTTCTTTCGTCATACCAGTATCTTGCATTTGAAGTGACCTTCTCCACCAGAGCTTCGTTGGTGTTGGGCGCCATGTCAAGGAATGATCCCACCTGAGAAGAGAAATCAAGTTCTTTTTTGCTACTAACTTGAAGTCCATTATAAAAATGGAATATCAAGCTACTAGAATCCATCAGTGTGAGTGGACATTTGTTTCTCATATCCTTGAAACGATCCCATGCTTCACTTAAGGACTCCATCGGGAATTGTCTAAAATTTTGAATTGCTGTTTTAATTTTAGCAACTGCTGATGGAGGAAAGTATTCTTGCATGAATGCTTGGTGCAGTGTCGCCCATGTTGTGAAGTGACCCGTTGGAAAGCTATTCAGCCACAAAGATGCCCTATCCCGTAATGAGAAGGGAAATAGGGTCAACTTTGCGGCGTCGGAGGTCACTCCGTTAAAGCGGAACGTTTGGCATGCTCGGGTGAACCACAACATGTGGGCCCTAGGGTCATCTTGCTTGGACCCGCCAAATTGATGGTTGGACATCATGTTGACAATGGCGGGTTTGATCTCGAAATTGGCTGCCTCGATTGCCGGTGCGCTGATACTATCATCCTCGATGAAGTTTGGCGTAAGATTTTGCAACACCGTCCTTTCTCCCGCCATGCTTGGTTTCTTGTGGATTGAAAGATTTTTCCACAAAGTTCGTTCAGGTTCAGGATCAAGTTCAATTAGACCTTCCACTCCTTTAGAGCGGGTGTGCATTCATTTATCCTGAAATCTTTATACAAATTGTCGCAAGGGCGAAAAAGTCTCCCTAACTAGAATTCACCTATGCTAGAATTAAATCAAGAAATAATCGTGCCATTCCCCGGCAACGGCGCCATTTGATAACCGCTTTCGCGGTGTTGTAGTAAAACGGAGTCTAACCTTTCGGTTTTTCCCCGAGTGTCGTGTCTCTTGAGGAATGGCGGAGAAGTTTCTTAATTTAATTTTAGTCACGGGCTATCGCTAATTGTTGGAAGCTTTTTCAATATAGGAAAGTGATTTTGTTCTATATTACGCTAAATTATAACTAGGAGCAAGGTGCAATTTAAAGATTAATGTATAAATATTGAATATTCAAGGATGCAAATAAGGGCAATGAATTGAGTAATTAGAAATGGATATGTTCTTGGACCTCTTAATTAGGGAAATTAAAACTAAAATTTGACTAATAATTTCTTTCCTCATAGACAAGAATAGAAACTATCTTCATTAATTTATCCTATTTCTAGGTGTCATTAATGTGTTTAAAATGGTTGGCTTAAATTATTTTCTAAACCCATAGACAAGGTAGAAATAATTTTCCAATATTTTAATTAATAAAAATAGCCAAATTCATTAACTAGTTAAACTCTTTATTTTAGCAATTGAATTTATTTCTCATAGACAAGATGTAAATCCTTTTCATTAAATTATCCTATTTCTAGGCCTTATTAATGTGCTCAAATATGGTTGGCTTAAATTAATTTCTAATCTCATAGACAAGTTAGAATTAATTTTCCAAGAATTTAATTAATGAAAATGGCTAACTATTATTAATTACTATTTCATCATTTCAAACAACTAGTCCAATTTATTAATTTTAACCCCTAATTTTAGGTCAGCAAGTCAATCCATATTCCTTTTCTCAATTCACGCCCTAACAAATTTAGCTACTCATCACCATTTTTGCAATTAACAATATAATGATTAAATTCAACATTAACAAGGAATTAAACATGTATGATAGCAAAAATTAAACAAAAATTATATTATGGAACAATAAACTTGTAGGAACTAAAATATAACTTTCTGGAATTTTTCACCAATTTTTGAACCTAAAATCCAATTTTTGACAACTAATTGATAATTTTCCCAATTTTAACTAGAAAATGCAAAAAGCAACTAAAAATATGCTAACTTCGTTATAAATTTTATTTTAGCTACTGGGAGTGATATTACTATGAATCAAACTGAAATTAAGGCCGAACTAATTTTTTTTCCTTTTTTTGAGTATTTATTTAAATTTAAGCAATAATATCAAGTAATTACCGAAATTAATTAAAAATTACTTCTACTTCGTGAAAAATTAATTTCTTCAGATAACTAACTACCTTGAGGCTAGTGAACAACTATATAATTAATTGGAATGAATTCAACAACAATAACTATTTTATTTAATTTTTGGAAGGAAATGCGAAATACTTGAAAAATAATCTGGAAATTTTCGAAGAACAGATTGAACAAACAAAGTGCAGATTCAGATTCTACTCGTTGAGAAGATGAAAATACATATAAAGAACTTACAATTTGGAGCTAAAATGAAGAAGATATGAAGATTTGAAGTTTCTCTCTCTCTAAGACCTTTGGAGCTCGAAAATGGAGGAAGAAAGAAGGTGTTTTGAACTGATTTAGGGTTGGAAGAAGTGTGTTTGAGTTGAGGAAAAATCGGGCTATTTATAGGAGCAATTTCCCCGAAGGCGGCCAACCAGGCGGCCGCCTTCCGCCTCTCTCCGGCCGCCTGCCGTCTTCGTCGCCGACAGCGGTCGGTGGCCGGTCCCCGTCAGCCGTAGGCGGCCACAGAGGGCGGCCGCCTTCCGCCACACGTCGGCCGCCTGCCGTCTTTTCATGGGCAGATCGGATCCCGACGGATCCCGGCGGATCCCGGCCGCCGCAGGCGGTCCAGCAGGCGGCCGCCTGCCGTCCTGTCTGGCCGCCTGCCGTCCTGTCTGGCTGACCGGTGGTTGGTTTCGTCCCCTTGTGCCGCAGGCGGCCGCCTTCTGTCCAGTGTCGGTAGCCTTCGGTCTTTTCCTGGTCCCGAGTCAAAGCGAGGTTGACTTCTGATTTTTCCCGTAGGCGGCCGCGAAGGCCTCCATTTTGGGCGCCTATTTGGGCGCCTTCTGCCATTTTTGTCTGGCAGATGCGGCTTTTCCTGCTCTTCATTTTTGTCTTCTGAATCACCTTGATAAAATGCTTGCTTCTTCCGGTATAAATGCATTTGTCACTCAAATTGACTCATTTTGTGCTCAATTGACCCGAAATCCCGCTAAACATATTATGGATGTGATTTTTACCTGATTTCATGAAACTTGAACCAAAATATATAAAATGTGTCTTTTCTTTCTATTTTCATTCAAAAATCGCTTAAATTTGATAAGAAAAATAAGTACAAAAATGGACTTATCACTACACACAAATGGTAAACAATCCACACAAAATAAAATATAAAAATACACATTTATGCACTATTAACTAGTGCATATCAATTAGTTTGCGGGGTTCAAAGTCTTATGTGAGAAACTGAAACTTTTAGATCCAAAGCCCAGAATATGGGTTCCAAGAATTTTGCTTATTCCATGGAGAAATAATGACAATAATATTGACTGTGGAATATTTGTCATACGTCATTTGGAGACATATTGTGGGCAGGGACACAGATGAGATTCTGGATTTGCACCGGCTTCTACTAAGCATGGAATGAAATCTAAAAAAGAAACCCTGCAAAAGTTGAGACTAATGTATGGTGCTCAATTATTATTGTCCAAATTTAACACTGAAAAGGAAATTATTCTAAAAAAAGCAAGAGAGTACATTAAGTTGTAAGATTAATGTTGTGGGGCTACACAAATGATTCTGACAAAACATTTTTTGGTTTGTGGAGGGCATGATGCTATGAATTATGTTAAAACATTATTTCGTTTTATGGAGTAGGTGGTGATGGTATGGACAACTTATATATTTGGTTTATGATATTTTAATGGAAGATGCTTATGCATGTATTATAGACAACTTTTATGTTTGGTTTAAGATATTTTCCATGCAATGCAAACGGCTTATATATGAATTTTGTATGATTGAAATTCAGGTGATGTAAACAACGGATAGAACAAATGTAATTCACGTTACAGGATATTGTAACTAAAGCCAAAAAAAGAATGAAACTCATGTAACATAGCAGTCAATGTGTTACACAATAGGGATTGTGCATTGATTTGATACTAGTGATAAAACTTGTGTAAAAGAACAGTAAAGAATTTGTAAATTTTGTAAAATCAAAATGAAATTAATTCACTTACTAGTTATGTAACTGTTGTATAATAATATGTAACTTGTGGATTAATATGAAACTTGTGGATTATGTAACTCCAAAAAGTTATGTAACTTCAATAAAACTTTATTGATAAACCAAGTCAAGTGTAACAACGAAAGACTAATGTAAACAAAGGGTATATGAAATGTAAACAGCATTACTGATAAATGTAAAACGAGCATACAAATTAAAGATGTAAAAATGCAAAACTGCACAACCAGTGTTCTAGCAGATTACATTCATACTAATTAAATATTACTAAATTTGCATTTGATTCTCAACATTTGGATGCACAAAGTATGGAGTGAAAACTCGTGGAGATCCAAACATAAGCATCAAAGAAGTCATTCCATGCACTGGATGAGCAAGATAACCATGTGGCACCATGCAATTAACAGTCTCCTGTTAATAAAAAATTATTGTCACAAAAAAGTAAAATAATATAAAATATTAAACAAATATATAAATATACTTGTACAACTGATTGGGCAACAAGTTTTGAATTAGATGAAACTTGTTGGGATTTGGACATGCGATTGGCATTGTTTTTCAACAATGCTTTTTCTTTCGTGTGTTTCGTTGACCTTCAGGAAGAGAACGTGGATGATCCAATATGATCCTCGATTCAGAAGCAGATTCATCTCCAGCAGTGCAGCGTTTCTGAATATCTAAGAAGTTTTCAATAGAATCATAACCTTGCTCACATACTTGCCTAGCTTCAGGAATACTAGCACTTGAAGCCAATATTGTATTGAATTTCCTAGTCATTTGCACTCTCCACACAGAATCTTCCAATATTTTCCCAAACAGAGTATCAGGTGCTTCAATATGAGAACGACCCATATTTGGCAAAATAGCAGCCTTCGTCCACCTAGACATTATATAATCTAAAGGAATACATTTCACAGAATGAATGTTATATACGCAAAATGTGTCTACAAAGAATGCCAACTTCTGAAAACATCTTACAAGTGCATGTCACCTTGTTGTCATTTGCATTAAAAGTAACGCTGTGTCTAATCAAATCTACATCGTCCAACCAAACATGATACACGCAATCATGACAATTCTGTGTTACTAATTTAAAAAAATGTGACATACCCTCCAAATATTATTCTTGGAACAGTTTGAAGATCTCAAGGGTATATACATCTCTAGAATGAGTTAACAAATTAAACTATCTTGCAGTAGTACCATCTCAACAGTGCCTTCTGAACATCTGAAATCTTGACCATTTTCCTCTGACTTCTATTCCTCAACAACATCACCAACCATTTTCTAAAAGACACACAATGTTGCAGTTTTTGAGAGTCTTCTAGATATGGATCTATTTGTAGATTCACTTCTTTGGGAGGATAGAATGCCACCAGATAAATAATCCTCTGAAAATGCAGGACACCACTTTTCTTTATGACTGTAGAGCCTTTTCAACCATGTATTGTCACTGCATTCATACACTTTGTTCAACCTGAAAGCAATTTAAAAAATAAAAACAATGTTACATATAAAACCACCGCAAGTTACACAAAACTAACACATAAGTTACACAAAATAAAACATAAATTACAACAGATAAATTACTTACTCAATCCAGTAGAAATCAAACTCGGCAAAAGTGTCACATCGTTTAACAACATAATCAAATAAAGGCACAAAGTTCAGCTTCTTGTGTAGAAACATGATGTGTTTCTTGGAATTTTCATCTATATGCCAAATGCAAAGTCTGTGTCTTGCGTTTGGAAAAATAGATTTGATAGCTACTGTCATGGAAAATGACTGGTCTGTCATGAATGTGATTGGGGTGTTTACCACCCATAGAATTGAGGAATGTCTGAACTCTGAAATAACCAAACAAAAGATTCCACCTTCTCATTCAGCATAAAACCACAACCAAACATTATGTTTTTACAGTGATGATTCATACCAACAAAAGGACCACAGATCATGTCATACTTGTTAGTCCTGTAAGTTGTATCATGAATAACTACATCTCCAAACCTATCATAATCCGATTTCATTTGCCCATCTCTCCAAAAAAAAAACTCAAGATACCATCATCCAAATCGAAAAAAAAAATCAGATTCCACTTCAGCCATTTTCTTCAATATACCTATCAAAGTGTTTAAATCAGTGCCATCAAACGTTTTACTCTCAGATTCTAAAACGTTATAAGCATCACGTTTGGTGAAACCAAGAGAACTAACACCTCCAGGTTGCTTTTGAAGCATCCTGTGAATATCGGAAACCTTTGTCTCACTCTTCTTCATCAACATAATAAACTCAAGATATTCACAATTAACACCTCTATGTGATTTCAGCAAGTGTATGTGACCAATGGGACAAAAAGCATGGTTGTGATGAATAATGTGCTTCGAAACAGTCCATTCACCATCAATACCAATAGAAAATTGTAACTTTGCTTTACAACCTGAACGATAATCAAACTTCGTATAAGATTTGTTTTCAGTACCCTTTTGTAGTTTCTTTCCTTCTTTCCAACAACAATAAGACTTTATACTCAAACTTACATTTCCACTCCTAAACCTCTGTTTGTATCTACAAATACCAAATCCATTTTCAAAAGCATGATTGTTGTAAAGATTATAAGCATCCTGTTCACATTTAACACTAAATCCAACAAGTGATTTACTCTCCGTTGCCTGATCAACAGTTTCCAATGCATCTGACAATTTTAAAAGCGTACATATCAAAACAAACAACAACTGCTAAAACAGTAGTTACACACAATTTAACAAAAGCTTACATACGAGTAAACAGAGGTTACATGTTGTTCAACAAGCAGTTACATAGGAATGTAGGATTGAACTAAACTTAACAGAACAAAATTGTATCACATGACAAAAAAAGTACCTCTGCTGAGAAGAAATAACAATTTAGAAGCACGTGAACAACTATCTTCTTCACTAGAACCTAAAACAACAAAAATTCAACAAATATAAATACAACAATCCAAATTCCAACGCCAAATAATAAAAAAGAGAACTAAAATAGAATATCATACTGCACACACAAACAAACAAAATTCATACAACTCAAAACATTAAATACTTACCAATCCATTCAACATCAACCGATTGATCAAATTCCAAGTTATTATCATCGGTTGAATGAATGTCGATATCGTGTATATTGGAAGGAAAAGGATCGCGCAATTCAGTTGAAGAATTCAGAAGAACAGAATCAACGTCAGAAAATTCAATTGAACAGAGATGAGAAAAATCGCAACAGAGGAGAGTTCGTTAAACAGTGGAGAACAAAATCGCAGTAGAGAAGAGTTCATTAAGTTGCGGAGAAGAAAATCAGTTGTGAAACTAATGTTTACTAAACTAAATGACGTCGTTTGGGATTGGCACACCATGCGCAAGGTGGGCCGATCCCACGATATAATTTGTGATTCATAATTAGAGTCTCAATATTCGATAGAAAGCCACTATTTTCACTTCAATTACTAAAATGCCTACCCTCACCTAAATCCGGGTACCCACTCGTCTTTTGTTGGGTAGCTTCCCGCTCGCGGCCTTTCAATGAAAAAAGTGCCATACCAGTTACCTGTTTCACTTCGGCAGACTTCTCCCTTGCTCCGCCTGCTCCAAACACTCGGACCGCTGCCTCAATCTGGCCGTGTCTGAGGCATGTGACCTCATTCCTCATCTCTTACTCGGTAAACCCTAATTTCACCGTGCATCTCATTGTAGGAAATATACTGTGTGCTCAACTGATTACGCACCAGAACTGTGACGACGAACTGTGAGGAGTTGTTCGCACCAGAACTCAGAGATTCTGATAGCTTAAGACAACTGCGAATTGGTTTGGAGCATCTAGCAACGATGTTGAATCTGTGCGTCCAGAGTTCCGACCACGCCTTATTGTTCTCGATCTACCTCTCGGTCACTTGCAATGAAATTGAAGCAAATTGACGTGCGTCATGTCCAATAACTTGTTCATCATATTTATCATCTCCGGCGTTCAATGTTGTCCATACTCTTCTCCATTCGCGGTGACATATAGAATTCCTCCTATATCATTTCAGTTTGTTGATGTTTTGGGACTGCAGGAGTGAGTGCTCTGATAACCGTAAAACCGTAAAACAGTATATTATGAAGAGCTTGTGCGAATAACAATGGCAGTAAACAAGGAAAAAAGAAAAGTGATAGGATTGTTTCGTGAGAGTTCCCTCCCCCAAGCAACTAGCCAATTTCTGCCTAACTCCCTCCTTCCCACTCTTATAGTAATTATATCCATAAGGTCGGCCCATATTTTCTAGAGAATTTACCCTAAATAGGACTAAAAACGTTTGTAAAATCCAAAATGGGACTGCCATGTTTTTAATTCCCAAAATGGGACTAATTACTGTCATGTTTTGGAAGTACCAGACTTTAAACATGGCAGTATTTTCCAAACTTGACAGTAATTACTTCTATTTTGGGAATAAAAACATGACAGTCCTATTTTGGAATTTACAAACGTTTTTGGTCCCATTTCAGGAACTTTCCCTATTTTCTATCATGGCCCAAAACCCTTATTTACACAATACCTCAATATTTTAATTAATTCTATTTTAGTATAATTCTATTATTATTATTATTATATTATTATTATTATTATTATTATTATTAACTTTAGTCTAGGTTCCTATCAGTATCCTTGATAATCCATATCAAGATATAGGCTAAATCATCTGAAGTCATCCCTCCGAAACCATCCGTCCAAAAAGATCCTTGGCTTCTTGATGGTGCATGTAAAAAATGTAAAGATTAACCAGTTTGTTTACAATAACTATGTCTCATTTTCCATCATTATACCCTTCGTCGTCTAAAAACACCCTTCTTAGTTTGTAGTCATCTATATAATTACTTGCTTCTCTGTTTCTAATTTGCATGTATATTCTTTTGATTTATAGGGATCATCTAAAGAATCTAAAGGTTATTTATTTATTAATTCCTTTGACATTTATCATCATCATCACCCCCTAACTGTAATGTCTTGATTTGTATGAAATTCAGGGCATTAAAGATAAGACAGCTGCAAGAATTTTGGAGCTTCGTCAAGAATCACCTAACTTTTTCAAATATGTAAGAATGTGAAACACTTAAAATAGGATACCTTATATTCCTCTTTCTTTTTTCTTTTCTTTTTAATCTGCTACTTATAGCTTGATATTAGAATCCACATATGTCTAAATGATTGGTTTGAAAAAATCTAAAGATGATTGAATGGCAAGATACCCAAAATGTGTTCCAGAATAAACAAAATGTCTTGGAACTCAAAACATATGCCACATACTTCTCATGCATACATACAAGATACAAGGAATTATCTAGAAACTTCTAGTTAGAATATTTGTTACATTTCTGTTACATATACAACTAATAAATATCTTTCTTACAGTTAGTTGTATGATCATGAACTCTACGTATCTTGTAATCTCTCCTTCATGAATAAACAAAATTCTCCTCTCTCCATACTTTGTATGGCTTTCATCATTTACGTTCAATAGCTTAACCATTAATTCTAGATGGTATCAGAGCATATTTCTGCTAGGAACGTGAATTGATCATGCCTCCGAGTGAAGATTCTGTTACTGGATCGTTCATGGCAAAGCGCCCAGCCATGGAAGATGTCAAAGTGTCTGCCCATTCATGGAGCAAATCGATGAAGATAGTGTTGGGAGCAAAGAACAAAATGAAAATCCTGAGCGGGGAAATAAAAAAAACAGATGTTGATGATGACGATTATGAAGCATGGATGAGATGCGATTTAATGGCTCAATCTTGGATTCTCAATTCCTGTACAAAGGAAGTGGCGCAAACTATCTTGTATGAAGATTCAGCTGCACAGATGTGGTTCATCCTAAAGGAATGCTTCTATCAGGGAAATTCTCCAAGAATTTTTTACCTACAGAAGTAGATCTATGCTTTGACTTAAGGTAACCTTAGTGTTACAGAGTATTACAACAAACTATATTCACTTTGGAAGGAGTTAAACCAATACAATCCTGTCATTAGTTGTAATTGTGGTGCTGTTAAGACTTGCAAGTGTGATTTTATGAAAACAGTGCTTGAACAAGAGGAGAGAAGCAAGTCAGTCAAGTTCTTAATGAGTCTTAATGAAGTTTTTGCTGGGTCTTAATGAAGTTTTTGCTGGGATAAGAGGACAGATTCTTATGATCAAACCTTTTCCTACCTTGAATCAAATTTTTAGTTTCACTCTGCAAGATGAAATGCAAAGAAGTATGGGAAACAACCTGAATATGAACATGTAATCCATGGTGATGATGAGTAAGATGAACTTGACTGAACAGGGTGCACCCACTCATTATGCAAACTACAGTACACATAACAGAGGTTTTAAACCTTACCAGCAGAACACCAAGAAAGAAAACAAGGTAGTTTGTACTCATTGTGGGTATACTAATCACACTGTGGGCAAGTGCTATAGGTTACATGGTTATCCGCCAGGCTATAAACCAAAAGGGAAATAGGCTATGACAAATGCAAATACAAGAGGAGGAAATCAACGCAGTGCCTATGCAGTTCAAGTGGAAAATGTACCTTAGGTGATAAGTGATAAAACAAGTTCTGTAGTGACTCAGGATCAATATCATCATCTTTTAAGCTTGGCCTGAGACGGCCTAACCGACCTGCTGCCCAGCCTGGCCCAGTTGTCCGGGATCGGTACTAGGCCCGGTGGAAGAAGCAGGCGGGCTTCGGTATATAGTTTCGGTGGACCGGCACGGGCCCGATCCGGGCCTAACGGTCAACAATTAAAAAATGGCTTTAAATCCTATGGGCTGGCTTCTAGCACTTGCCAAAAACTATAAATACATATATTTTCTAAATATTTTCATATACCTATTGTCCATTTCTTCCTACTCTTTAATACTTTGTATTCATCTTCATCTTCTCCGATTCTCTCTACATCTATTAATATATATTATGTCTATTTAAATTAGTAATACACTTGTTATACCCACTTATATAGTTGATGGTACCATGAATCACAGCCATGGTCCATGAACGAATCAAAATGAAGCCCACCAATGAGATAGCCCATTAATCGTGATTAATAAATATTCCCTCCGTCCCATTTATATTGTCCCGTTTTACCTTTTCGGGAAGTCCCACTTAAATTGTCATGTACCATATTTGGCAACGTTTGTGTGGCTCTAAATTAAATCATTCTTACTTTATTCTTACTTTATCAATTAATATCAACCACACCAACCCACTTTTTTTAATAACCGTGCCACCCTCTTCCGGGACAATATAAAATTATAAATGGGACGGAGGTAGTAATAATAATAGTTGTTGGGCTTAATTAGGAATTTGATCCGTGAAAGGAACTCATAACCAGGCCGGTCTGAACAGCAGACCTCGAGCCCGAGCGGGATTCTAGCAAGGTCGGACTCATCCTAGGGCTTATGTGGCAGACTATTATTTAAGTATGGCTATCTGGCAGCGGCAGGGAATAACAGAAGAAACGTGGACCTGGTGGAACAATGATTGCACAACGTTCGAGACATTATAGGACTCTTAATATGATTTTTTTTAAGGAACTCTTAATATGATTAAATGCTTTAAATGTATCAGTTTCCTCTTAGAATACTAGAACCTAAGGTCTATATAAATACTTCTTGTACACATTCTACCAAGGATTCGATTTCTGGAATAATAATACTGCCTCACACTGGCTAAATTTCATCTGCTCTCGTAGATTAGCTCTCGTAGTTGGAATTAAACTCCATCATTTGGTGCTCTCGTTGAGAGGACGGTTTGAGATGACGATGGTTGGATCACACAATCACAACCGTGCTGGCAGCAACCAAGGCGGTGCTTGAATGGATCAAGTCGTGATCGAAGACGAAGGGTCTCTCTCACGCCGAAGTGATTTCCGGAAAAGGAACGACAACGTGGTGACTCCAAGCGACTTAAGGAACTGTGTGCATGGTGTTGGGAGTTCTACACATCCTACAACACGCCCGACTCCATTTCGTATGCCGATGACCGGAAATCCTGTTCCATACGTGGATCCTGCGCAAGCTTTGGCTAGTTTGGCGACATTCCAGAGGGCCATGAAAACCTTACCACTGCCTTCCAAGAGATAGTTCCCAACACTAATGAAAGACATTCATCCCCTCACTATGTTCCGTGTGTGCCCTAAAGGGAGGAGGAGGAAGTGATATTTGCGCGGCGCCAGAGGAACTCACCACCAACAAGATCTCAGCAGTCTCATCATTCCAGGTAGACCCCGAGGGTTTCCATTATGAACCGGGTCGGTGGTCGTAGGGTTTCTGTGCATGACAGGCTCTCCTCCAGGGTAAAGCGAAGCGATGAAGCATCCTCTACGGCTATTTTGTCCCACCATCGCAGTGCGCGTGGGGGAGATCTCAGAAACGAGATCCAAACATCGGCGAGCCCGCAAAGACCGCGCCTCCTCGCCTCGTGTCTAGCCCGGTCAGGATAATGATGACTTCAGAAGGTGTTTCGATGAGCTCAGAAGGGCGGTGGATGGTAGGATCAATCTCAACCATGATGTGAGGATTCTTGATCCATTTACCGGTCAGATCATGGACGCTCCGCTGCCGTAGGGGTACGAGCCTTGCAATATTGAGGCATATCGAGGGAAGACCGATCCCCAACACCATGTCTCTAGGGATTTGGCCTACACGGTGATGATGAGATACAATGATGCAATTAGACGCAGAGGATTCTCGGTAACACTGGATAGGCCATCTCAGGAATGGTACAGGTACAACTCCTTTCGAGGACGATGAGGAAGGGGAGGATTCCGGCCAGCAAAAGCGCCTACACGTCAACCAAATCTACGGTGGACTAGTGGGAGGAGATATTGTTGGGGAGAGGAAGAAGTGGAGTCGTCAATTGTTTATTAGGGAAATCAACCGCTTCCCTGCAGATAAAAAGCATAAGCGAGAAACTAGCATCTTTATCGATGATGACCTGCCACTTTGCCCTCCCCCACATAGAGATGCCTTGGTAGTAAAGATGGAAGTCATGGACACAATAGTCCATAGAGTCCTTATAGACAGTGGCGTATCCAGAAAATTCGGCCAATGGGGAAAAATTTACACTACGTTATCACACAATTTTTATGAAATAAATATTAATAAAAAATCGACAATTTGTTAAGAATAAAATAATTTTTTTTGTAAGAAACATATGAGATATGTAATTATAAATTTATAAATAATTTAAATTACAAATAAACAAGTGTTTTTTAATATTAAGTGTGAAAAGATGTGATTGAAATTACATATCATTTATTAGTTGCATTAAAATAAATCATTTTAAACTATTTTGGATCTTAGGTTAAGAGTGTTAGACATTCTATAGTTTATTACGAACAAAACCAAAATTATATAAGAAAGTGATGAAATATGTAATTATAAGTGATTTAAGTTACAAACAAAAAAAAGTTTTAAAAATTAATTTGAATGTTATATTGGACAAATTTTAAAGAGTTGCAAAGGGGGGGAAAAGTCCACACTAAGAGTGGCCATGGAGATTCGAACTCGGACACACTAATAGAGTGTCCAACACTAATAACAACAGACTACACAACTAGGTACGTCAACTACGGATGCTAAATTATATTATAGACAATGGTAGTTCCGTGAACGTGATGTATCTGGACACATATCTGAAGATTGGCCTTCAAAAGGAAGCCTTGAAACCAGTCAACCCCACTCTCAGGCTTCATCGGGGACGTGGTCGAACTAGAAAGGGCAATTACCCTCACAATCCAGCTCGTATCGGAGCCATATGTGTAGATGGTGGAAGCAAATTTTGTGGTAGTACGTTTGCCAAGCGTTCACGAAGCCATACGGGCCTAACCACTTTTGGGAGACTTGGAAGCAACCATCTCCCACGCTCATCTCTCTATGAAATTTTACAAGCCATCCAGAATAGGCACGATAAGAGGAGACAAGAAGATGACAAGAAGCTGCCAAATAAGGGCTTGCGGAGCCCATGGGAGGAATGATGTTAGAATCAGGATCTGTCAAATTACGAGGAAGGGCAGTTCAGAGCTCAGTTTGTCAAAGTACGAGAATGGGGATTTAAGGAAACTCCTGAGCTTTGCCGACCGGAGCTAATTAGCGAAGAATCCTTCTATTTGGGTTTTGTTTTATTTTTTAATTTTTATTGTGTAGAGTTTCTCCTTATTCTTACAAAATTGAATTTCAAAATTTTCTTGTAAATGCACCCCATTTATGTATTTTGGTGAAATTTCTACAATTTAACTTTATATACGACATATTCCTAAATCTAACTGTTGTGTGTTTAATAGTGTATGATTGCAGACATATACGGAGTATATGATTTTCTGATTACTTGTTCCATTGATTTATATACATTCAGTTTCATATTATTCTTAAACATAGTGCTAGCCTAAAAATATATGGAACACAATGAGCCAAGACATTTTATGGATCGATCTAGTGGATTATTGGGATCAACTTTTGTATTTTTATTCTTGTAACTAATTAAAATGTATGGTAATGTTTCACAGTGACACAGGGTATGATGTGTTGTTTTATTGAAGTTCTTAACTTGTTAATTTGCATTAGTTTTTCATTAATATATTGTTGTAATACTTTTGAATTTTAATCGCACTTACTTTTTGTGCACTTATTTGCACAATGATATCATATTATTATATTTTTTCTGCACTCCGGAATATCATTCAGAATAACAAATGTTTGATAATATATGTTCAAACTACACATTAAGCACTCAAAGTAAATAGCTTGTCATCCCATTGTCAATTAATCCAGACTTAAATGAAAAAAAGTAAACAACCCATTGTAAAAAAACAAAGTAAACAACCACAGGCTAAATTTTACAAGTGCAAATTGTTCAATTTGAACCCCCACTCACCCCTTCCCCGTCCCTATCTGAGGGCGAGGGCCGGGGAGGATTCAAATAAGATAGTTATAGACTTGTAGCCCATGAAAAATCTATAAGCCGGTCAATGAATATACATTTGAGACTTCTATTTTCTCCTGTATCTACCGCAAAATCTACTGCTGAACTACTAATCAATATCCATTTCCTTCTCTTTTGGATCACTTTTGCAGGACCATAGCTTGATTGTCCGGTCATGTGAAACTGTAGCAATGAATTGTCCATCTACACCAAAAAAGAAGTGCCGCTTCACGATTAAATAAATATCTCTAGTAGGCAATGGTGAAAATACACACCCAACATTTGGTCTCAGTGAGAAATAGACGACCCTTAGACACCCTTGTACTTCCCGAGATAAACCCAAATATTAGAAAACAACTCTTAAGCATTTTCCTTCCTTTTTCTAGCTTTTTTCCGGGATCCAAACATATCCTTTAAGTTTTTAGGTGAATATTGACCTTAAAACATCTTTTGAGAATAAGGCTTTGGATGTTGTTGTATTGACCTTAAAACATCTTGTAAGGGACATATAACTGTATAAGCACTTGATCGTTGTTCTTGTAAACAGATGGTAACCAATGTTTGCTTCCATTATCTTCCTACCATCCCGGCAGTGCGTGTGTTGTCATGTCTATTAACTCAATTTAAATTATAACTTGTCAACAAGAATGACTTTGTCAAACACTTTTTTCACCTTCAATTCACTCTTTTTGTCCCCTTCCCTCTTATCCATTTACACTCTCGTTTTACTCTTCAACTTAATTTTTTCTTTGTCAATTCCCTTACCCCAATCAAGAAGTATATACAAAATTAACGCTTAGTATGGGAGAAATATGAAGAAGAACCCAACTTGAAGAAATGTAAGCGAACAGAAAATATAGGCGACAAATTTTTTATGTCAGTTTTTTAGTTGGATTCCGCTGTTGTTTAATCCGTTATGAGACAGCACGGCAACAGCACAACACCAATCTTTTCTATTGCATCCGTTGAGATGCACAATAAAGAGGTGCTTAAATCTAACTTAGAAGATGTGCTTGTTTGCACTTCAAGGAACCTTAAGGGCTATTGACATATTTCAACGTAAGACCAAATGCAAGGTGTTTAGTTACACATTGTGCCCATCTACTATCGTAGACATTAAGGTAGTATCGTGGCCAGGTGGTTGGTAGGGTTACGCATGAGTTTTATGCAAATGACTCGGTAGGTACCCTAGGATTTCAAGATGACAACACTTACATAACAATAGCTCAGTTCATGTTTGATAGACCATTTTTCCCGGCTCATCACCCTTATTTAAGTACCCAAGCTAGATCAGCTGATAATCTATAAATATTAAGAGCATCAGTTTCTTTTAATTTTTTGGCCAAAATTAAATAATATGGCAAGCCTTCATTTTTAGATATTATTTCCTTTAATTTATTTGGGAAAAAAGTTAGACTTCAAGCAGATTTAGCCAATTCAGCGACAACTTCACCCGATTCAGCCACTTCAACCTTTTTGGCCTTACTAGTAAGACTCTCTTAAAACACAAGAATATATAATATGCTTGGAAGATTTAAAATAAAAGAAAAAAGAAAGGAAAAAAAACTAACCTGCTATTACATCCAAAGAGGTAACTTTGGCTTCGTGTCCAGTTAGTGTCTTAACAGGCTTAAAGTCTCTTGATGACCACACCTGAATCCAAGTACAAAATTTGAAGCGCTCAAAGAACTAGAGCATCAAAACGAAGCAAATTTACACAACTGGCATACCTTAGCGGTCATATCATATGAAGCAGTCACCAAGAAGTATCCTTCTTGGGGTTCAAATTTAACTTGAGAGATGAGATTTGAGTGGGCAGGTATAGTGTAGAGAGATTTTGTCTTCCTCAAGTCCCAAATTCGGCAAGTATTGTCTTCACCACCAGTAGCTAAATGGTACCCATTTGGAGAAAAACAGATACCAAGAACCTGACATCATCATTAAAAGAGAACATTGCTAGTCATAATACATAAGTATTATCATTTGTCTGAATGCAGTAAAACCAAAATCAAATGAAAAAGGAAAAGAAAAAACTTGATACACCATGGGTTTGTTTGGCACTCGGGAAATACCAGGAATAACCAGGAAAAAACTTTAAGGAAATTATAACGAAAGTGACGTGGCCAGGAATTAAAATATGCTAAAACTCAATGCATTAGTTTTAGATTTTTGTTGATGCTCAATCTATTTAATTATGTATACATATATAAACTAGGTCCCTTTGGTTAGTTGCCTGAAATAATTGAATGTGCTGAATTTTATGAAAGGAAAGGTTTTTGCTAAAATTGATATCAACCAAATAAGTAAGTTACATGCTATTTATTCTCCTTATTGTGTTGATAAGCAGAACAAGACAAATCATGTTACCAAATAGGCTTTAAGAAATCTAAATATTATGTATAAAAATAATAGACATAGTTCATTTCCTTTACATTGTCAAAGACAGGAAGAATAAGAAAATGATTTATGTCCCCATTTAATTTCATATGCTAGCATTCTCCGTGATCCGAATATATAGAAAGTAAGACATACAGGTTTAACATGGCCTTCAAAAGCAAGAACACTTCTTCCCGACCTAAGATCCCAAACACGAGCAAGTGAGTCTAGTCCACAAGATGCAGCCAAGGAGCCATCATGGTGGAAAGACAGTCCATACACACTCCTACTGTGTCCTTCCTGAAGAAGCAACTCTTCACCGGTTTCCACATCCCATAAACGCCATGTCTTGTCAAAGCTAGTTGTGCCCAAGTATTTTCCACTTGGATGGAAGGCAATCCGTGCTAGACGATCCAAATGGCCCTCAAAAGTCCTCAAAGGAGACCCTTCTGTGTTCCACAACCTTGCTGTCCGGTCAGCAGAGGCAGTTGCTATATGATTGCATGTTGGAGAGAATGCAACATCAGTAGCTCTCTCGTTATGTCCCTTAAGGGTAGAAACCTTCTTTACATGAGGTATGCTCCATAGCTTTGCTACTCCACTCAGAGAACTATACACATGGAAACATTACATAAAAAATATCAACGATCTGTTAGAGGATTTTAAAGATATGCACATTAAGAAAACTCCAACTCTAGAGAGAAAGAGAGCTTAGGAGAACTATGATATAAAAATGTCTTGATAACATTTTTAGGTGTGTTTTAGTTGCTGGCTCCTGGATGGGTTTTCTGAATGATAAACAACGTCAACTTATAAAAAAAACGGTATAACACAATACGTTGATACCTTTCCCGCCTTAAGTTTAAAAGAAAGTTGAATTCACTGGCTTGTGGCATCTATGAATATAAAGTAATAGCACTCCATTGAGAATAAAGGAAAAGCTGAAGTAAACGAAACAAATGTTTCCTCCAGTCCAATACAAAAGAATTGCATCTCCCAAAAAAACTTTGTCCCACAAAAATAATGCAGTTTCAAAAGTCAACTTTGATTCTCAGGTAAAACTCCTGTAAATCCAAGCAGCAAGCAATTCTACTCAATTACTTAGAAACTTGAAAATACATTTTTAGGGGTGTATTTACGTGGCCATTCATAAATTTTGTGAAATCTTGCACCTTAATTGAGTTGATTAAGTAAAAGGTGTACCATACTCCTCATAGTCACATGGTGTGGAAATGATAAAAACCTTGTTTAGTAACCAAATCATAGCCACATGCTCATGGAGCAGATAAAAAAACCGTATAACCAAATAGCAACACCATGCACATAATCAAATAAAAACCACACACAGATTTATAAATAGACATAAACACATACAGATACAAGTGAAAAAGCGTGCACATGTATGAGAGGGTTCTAGCAAAAACCTATTAGTACTTTTAATCTCTACCTTTTATATATCAATCAATTGCTAGCACTCGTAAGGTGGCAATTTTTGAATTATCCTAATTCCTAAACTGAAACTGGGACTTTTTGCAAATTTTCTAAAATAATTACAAAACTACCATCTTCTCAATATTACATATCTCATTTATCAAGATGTTCTCGCATTATATGCCTGCCAAAACACACTCTTACAGCTAACAGATTACCAGGTAGCAAGCATCTCACCATCATGTGATAGTGAGCAACCAGAAAGCGGACGGTCATCTCCAATCTCGCTGCAATCAAGAACTAGAGTTCCTGCCTGGTTTAGAGCCGAATCCACTTCAGCATCCACATCTTCATCAGGGTCATCCCTTTTTCTCCTGGCACAATCAAGACGCAAAGCAGACTTCACAATAGAATACTTTGCAATCTCCAAACGAGCCTCTAAAAGGGCTTTCGATCCTTCAGTATAAAAAGGGTATTGAATCTCATCTTCATCTGCAGTGTGTCCAGCAGAAGCAGAAAAAGCTTCTTCATCCTCATGAGCTTTCATCAGCCTTTCCAGATGCCCTTCTGAATCAAGTCTCGCCATAAGTACCCTGAGTCTGTCCCTTCTCTCCATTTCCCTTTCCCCAAAGAATGTTATGGGCTCACCGAGCCGGCTGAGACGAGCCCGGACAGCCATGTCGTTCGTGGGGACAGCCAGAGCAGCAGCTCTTCGCTTCAACAGAAGCTCCTGCATGGCTTTTTCCTGTCTTTCTCTAACCAGTCTGCTCTCTTCAGATATCTCGTATTCTGGAGCAGGCTCAACCATTCCTGCATCTGGGTCGTCATGGTCAGAATCTGAGTCCATAGCTTGTGCATCTCCGTTCTGCGCCGATGGGGAAGGCTGAAGTGCCGGCGGTCGAACAGGGAGAGGTGCCAGAGGTGGAGCTCCTGGAGCAGGTAAACCCCCTGGCGCTACAAGTGGTTGAAATGCTTGATGCGAAATTGCATCAATGGATGAAGCCATGATTTGGTTATCGAGGAATATCAGTGACTGTAAAAGAAGGATCCATAGCTGAAAAAGAATTTTGTTCATCCACAACCATAGCCTGGACAAGGAAACCAAATGCAGGTATAGTTAAATCACCACAACCTAATTTCTCAGAAAGGATCAAATCCCTGATGAATTAACCTAACCTAATATTACAATTGCTGTTAGAACTTTGTATTATTAAGATTAAACAAAAGTAGGAAGAAGTGCTACTACTATGGGGGTGTTTGTTTCTCTCTTTTATAGCCTGTTTGGATCGAGTGTTGAGGAGTGTTAGTAATGGAAGTGTTAGTAAGTGTTGATGCTAACACTTGTTTGGGAGAAAAATCCAGAGGTGTTAAGAAGTGTTAGTAATGGTTAGGAAGTGTTAATAATAACCTTCCCAACACCTCAATTGTCCATTTTTTTAACACCCCGATTTGGAGTGTTTTGAGGTGTTGGACAATTATTACCCTTCTCATTTACCCGAAAAACATAAAATGCTTCGACATTTCACTTCGAATGTCTTTCCCACGGGTCTGATGGTTTGTTTTTTCATCTCTTCTCTTTAATCGTTTCTTTTGCCTCAGGGTAAAATTATTAACACTTCCATTATTAACACTTCATTCATTTTACTCTCCCAAACAAGGTAAAATTATGTCAAACACTTACACTTCCCTTCCCTTCCGAGTCCTTACTAACACTTACTAACACTTCCATTACTAACACTTCCAAACACTCCATCCAAACAGGCCCTTAGAGAGCACAAAAGTTTGAGTGTTTGTATAAAAGTTCACAAGTTGGGGGAGACCAACTTCTGAAAACTGATTCTGATTCTGCTTCTGCCTTAAAAGAGAAGTAGAGTCAGTTCCAAACACCCCTATATCGAGAGAATCAAACTAATCAAAAGAATCATTAATATTTTTAGAAACTTCGTAATGATTTATTTAGGATCTGTTTGCAACAGCTTCTGTTTTAAAAAGTGTCTTTTTAATGAAATAGGGAGAAGTGATTAAATAAAAGTATATAGTGTTTCAGAAAAAAGTGATTTTGAAAAGTAAAAGTTGGTGTTGTTTGGTAAAATAAGTGCTTTTTGTGTAATAGAAAAAGTAAAAACACTTTTGACACGAAAGCCAAGAAAGATAAAAGTTGGCAGTGTTTGGAAAAATAAGGGCCTGTTTACTAACAGAGATATTTTCTTGTTTTCTACTTCTGTTTTTCGTTCTCCAATTTTCTGTTTTTATTTTTCAGTTTTTCTATCTCCAATTTTATGTTTCTATTTTTTAGTTTTCCATTTTCAAATCTGAAAACATGTTCATCAAATTTTTCACCTAATTCTCCAATTCCACACCCTTGACCCCTACCCTTACCACGATCTTACACTCTACCCATACTCCCCCACAACCTTTCATACCCACCCATACCTACTCATAGGGGTCGGGGTAGGGAAGTTATGGGTGGGGGTGGGTAAGGGGTATGGTCGGGTGGGGTGGTAAGGTCTAGGGGTAGGGGGTTGGGTGGGGGTAGTGGATGGGTTAGGGTCGTGGTTAGGGATAAGGGTGGGGTAGTGGGTAGGGTTTGGGGTAAGGTAGAGATAGGGTATGGAGTTGAGATAGGATGGCGGTAGGGTGGGGCCGAGGTAGGGAAGGGGTAGGGATGGGGGTAGGATGGCGGTAAGGGTGGGGGTAGTGGGTAGGGTTGGGGTAGTGGGATAGGATGGCGGTAGGGTGGGCCCGGGATCTGGGTGGGGCCGAGGTAGGGTAAGTGTAGGGTGGGGGTTAGATGGTGGTAGGATGGCGGAAGGGTGGGGGTAGAATGGCGGTGGGGTGGGGCCGAGGTAGGGGCATGTGGTAAGGGCTAAGGGGTGATATACGAGTGGCGGCAGGGTAGGGTGGGTCGAGGTGGGATAGGGTGGCGGTTGGGTAGGGTGGATCGGGGTGGGGCCGAGGTAGGGGGTGGGGTAGGGTCATTATAGGGAAAAATGGGTATGCGGGGTGGGGTTGGGTGGGTAAGGTAGGGTAGGGGTAAGGTACGAGGATGGAGGTACCAGAATGGAATCGACATCGGAGCGGGACCAGACCTACCACCAGGTGTAAGTATGAAAATTCATTGCAGCGGCACTGTAGCATCTGCGTTTTCCAAATTTAGAAAACTAGTAAAAGTCACTTCTCCAAATCACTAAGGAAAAGAGAGACATGTCTCATTTTTTCCGTTTTGGAAAACGATTTGGTAAACACGTTTTTCTTTTTTCCTTTCTCCAGTTTTCCAGGAATTTCTTTGGTAAACACGTTTCCTGTTTTCTGTTTTCTAGTTTTCCAGTTTTCTGGAAAACTAGAAAATATCTCTGTCAGTAAACAGGCCCTAAGTGTTTTTTTAAGTCAAAAGCTGAGAAGTACTTTTTTAAAAGCATTTGCAAACCAACCATTAAAAACGTTATATATTTTCTTTTTGTCATGGTAATGTAACATATTTTTGCCTAACAATGTACAGAGTACGCTAAATTTATACTAGGTATAAAAGAAATTATACAATATTACTTCCGTCCTAATAGACTTTGCACTCTTTGGACACGTTTATTTCATGGGTTACTAAACGGTGCTTACTAATATTCGTGTTACTAAGTGGCACATAAAATAAGCAGTATTGTAGCTCATGTTTACTTCAAAGGATTTAAAATACCGTTTAACATTAAAATGTCCAAAATAACCCTATACATATATAGACACACACACATTCATGAACTCAAGTATATAATATAATATGTGGGGGTCACCTTATACGCTTACCCATACCCATAACCCCTACCCCGCCCGCATACCCCTGTACCCTACCCCCACCCTACACCCTACCCCCAATTCCACACACTTGACCACTAAATGGGTAAAGGGGTAGGGGTCGGGGTGGGGTCGAGGTAGGGAAAGGTGGTAGGGGTAAGGGGTACGGTAAATGGGTATGGTCAGGGTTAGGGATGAGGTCAGGATTGGGGTGAGTCGAGGTAGGGGCAGGTGGTAAGGGGTAAAAGGGTAGGATCGGGGTAGGATAAAAGGTAAGAGGGAGTAATGAGTTGGGGGTGGGGTGGTTAAGGGGGATATGGTCGGGGGTATATATGGTAGGGGTTAGGGGTATGGTAGCGGGGGTAGATGGGTGGGGGCGGGGTTGGAGGTGGGTCGAGGTAAGTAGGGTTGGGGGTGTAGCGGGTAGAGGGGTTGCAATAGGGTAAGGGCAGGGGGTAAAGCCGTAAAGGTAAGGATAAATTCGGAAACTGAAAAAGCTTAAAGTGTCGCTTAATTAATACATGGGGAGGTGGTGTGCTTAGTTAGCGGCACTTTAAGCACCTTTTCAGTTAGTAAGCTGTTTTTTAAGCAGCTTGCGTGTTTACTTCACCTGTCTTACTAACCTGACTGTGACTTTAGCAGCGAAGTAAACACCTCCTTTGAGTTAGGTGAGAAATAAGAATAATATAAAATATGTGGTTGACATTTGTGCAAAGGAAAGAGAAGTGAACATAACCACAAAATAGTTGCTTTAATTGGAAAATGACAAATTTTTTTGGGACAATATATCAAAAAGTGAAAGTTGACAAAGTCCAATAGGACGTAGGGAGTACTAAATAAGACCAAATTCAAAAATAGAAGAAGGATCCATAGCTGACAAAGAATTTTGTTCATCCACAACCATAGCCTGGACAAGGAAAGCAAATGCAGGTATAGTTAAATCACCACAACCTAATTTCTCAGAAAGGATCAAATCCCTGAAGAATTAACCTACCATAATATTACAATTGCTGTTAGAACTTTGTATTATTAGGATTAAACAAAAGTACGGACAAGTGTTATATCGAGAGAATCGGACTAATCAAGAAAATCATTAATATTTTTAGGAACTCCGTAATGAATTAATGATTTATTTAAATACGTAACAATATGTTCTTTTTGTCATGGTAATGTAACCTGTTTTTGCCTTACAATGGACACACTAGGCTAAATTTATCTAAAATATTATAAACACCAATGAGGGTTAGGGTCTTTTTGGTATATTAAATGTGTTGGTGTAACACAAAACAACATGCTCTTGTACATTATGCTTCCATCATTATACCAAATATTTTTATTGTTCTTTCTTCCGTTACTACTTCCGTTAAAATTCAAGCTTCATTGCATTTCCGTCTTTGCATTTAACCTCATTTCATTGCTGCAGGGAAGTATGTACAACATCAAATAGAAACAGTTGTTTTAATTAATACGACGTATTATTATTATTACCTGGATGGTATATTGTGCGTTTTTATATGGATTATATATAAAGCATATGTATTTTCTTATTATTATAATAATAATTAATACATAATGGCAGTTGGCATTTTCCCCACTCATTTTTGTTATCCGTCATGATGTTTTTACTTATTTTTTTAATATGCCATTCTAAATTTTTATTTGCAAGCATGAGACACTACATTCATTCTCTCTCAAATACACTCAATAACTAACATAATTCTAATGAATTATTAGATCATCTATAAACGTTTTTTTTTAACATTAAAAGTTTTAGTTATTTTCAATCCCCTACAAAAGAATTATGGGATTGGCACGAAATTTGGCACGAATTTACCGATTTTCCGTGCCAAATAGCTCCTGCCAAAGTGTTTTTGGCATATCCCTGCCAAAATTCCTGCCAATTCCCTGCCAAAATCTCTGCCAAAAAAGTGACAAGAGCATAACAAATTGATAAGGATTCAATCAATAATCTTTTTGTTGTATTCGAAAGAAAGATTGCTATCAGATATATCGATTTAGAGCCCGTTTAGTGACTCTTATTTTTGCATTATCGGTTTTATCAGTCAATTTTTTCATGAAAAACGTAACTTTTGGTTTCACCCGCTGCAGTGTATAATAATTACAATAATTAAAGTTGATGTTATTTTCCGAATTAATTGGCTAAAGTTACTCTAGATGGCCATTTTAGCTATTTTTGTATAATTCTTTCTTTATTTTGCTAATTTTTTTTCCATAAATCAGTAGAATCAGCCAATTCAGCTATAATTTTCTAAATTTCGGCTGAATCAGCCATTTTCAGTGTAATCAAATGGATTCTATCTTAATCTATATCCTTTCTAGATTCAAAGACTCGGCCTCAAATCACAACAGATATGGGTACATACCTTGTAAAATTAAAAACTCTAAATACACATTATTTAATAAAATAACCTAGACAAATATGATGGATTTGTGAAAAATATAATTTCGAAAATAAAAAAGAACATAAATTGAATTGAGGAACACGAGCAGAGGGTGATAAAAGAACAAAGGAGAGGGGCTTTTGCTCCTTGCTTTCTATCATTTTTGTCTTTTATGTTTTCATTGGTATTTATAAATAATGTAGTTGAAAGTTGTTAATTCTCTATTTCATTTTGCAGTGGACACTTCTTCGAGAGTTGATATTCCCTCTGTCCCATTGTAATTGTCATATTTTCCTTGAGTTGTTAACAAAATCATATTTTTATCACAATATTTCACTGTATTATACACAAATTTCACTACATCTTTTACTTTTTCAATTACTTTATTAATAATTGTATCAAATGAAAGCGAAACACATAAAATAGGGTAGATGTATTACTATTAAACGATGAGCATTTGATAAACAGAATAACTTGTGTTCACCTCAAAAAATAGTATTGAACTATGAGCTTATAGTATTTTGATGAGCAACTTTTGTAATGCACATTAGAAATGGCAAGAATGTCCGCTTTGCGGAATAATACAATTCATATTTAAACTTTAGTTACAAATGTTTATTACTGAAGATTTGTACGTAACTAATAGTTCATTGGACCAAATGTGTTTCTCTTTGTTATAAAATAAATAAGTATATGTCGGTTCCAATTCTTCCGACAAAAGGGAAGAGACACACTTCTTCCTAAGGGTCCCCGCAACATCATTATATAGAGACTCAAATGAGAATCGGTCAATCCATCACAAAGGGATTTTGTATCCTTAGAGAATCTAACCATCAATAATGTCTTTATCATCTTCTAGAGCACCATTCAACGTTTGATTTCTCCTCAACCGGTTAATGTTCTTATTGTGCTTGATTCTCTAAATTTTATCATGTTTGATGAGATTAGATCATATTTTGACTAATTTCTCAACAAATTTTTCTCACTTTGCTAATGCTACTAATTTTATTGTGAAACTAGGAAAATAGGATCTGGCCCATTGTGCGTTTGCATTTTTATTTATTTACTTTTAGCTTCTCTTTATTATGAAGGAACACTAAATACTCTATTTTTAAATTAATGCAAGTGTTAACATCTCAAATGCTAAAAGTAATCATATTAAATCCCATTACAATATACATATTTCTCAATAAATAATACATTGGGCATGTTATTCAATCGCGCAGCGCGCGTGTTGAAAACTAGTACTAGATATAAAAGTAATGTTACTGGTCTAATTTAAAATCCGCAAATTGCAATTTAATGGAAGTAGTATTTTACTCCGTACAAATTAAATGTATGTTTAATTTTTTCATATTAGTCAAGTGTGCTCTCTGATCTCAAAGGTGACTCAACAACTTGAGGAGTGAACAAATAGGTTAATCACATTTCAAACAAGTTCCTCTAAGATGTGAGCCTCAAACAACCAAATCATGACCCTCATTGGTTTGAAAGGTGAGGATCAAATGAAAGGAAGAGGAGAATGCCTTATGGATTTGGGGGGGGGGCTCAAAGGATGTCAATGTTGAGGAGCATCCTATGTTTGTGAATAAAAGGTAAAGTGAATTTATGTCCATTAAATTGACTTAGATTGGTTTGTGTAGCTATATATAAATTGCAATGTAATTTTGCATTGTAGTCGACGTTGCATTGATTTGTCGTTTTAATATGTTGTTTTCAACATAAATATTTGGTACATATGAACATAGTTTTCTATCAAACAAATTAGAATCCATCAACTTTACTAGAATTGTATTATCTTCGTCTTTTTATTCGGATTCGTCATTGAGTCAAAATCCGGTGAAGTTCTGATTTCACCAATATAGTTCTGACCGGCCGATCGACTTGATCTACTCATAATGGATATTATAGTCCTTTTCTTTGTTTTGTCAATGTTTTTTGTGACTATTGAGACAACTTTAAACCTAATTGTTGGTTATGCAGCTATTGGAGGAGCGTGATATATTTTTTATTCCCCTCTCCATGAGAATAGTGTTCATATCAGGCTGGCTTGTCGGGAATTCCGTCAGCCTAACTCCATTTTTGGCCGAAAATAAAGTTTATGATCCAATTTATTTATTTATTAGCATCAACAATTAATTTCAACTTCACTTTTCACCTCTAAGAATTAGTGTTAATTTATCATAAAATCATATTTAAGCTCGAAAAGATTTATTTTCGAAATGTGCTCTAAGATCTATTTGAAATTTGCTCTATGGCGGCATGATATGTCAGTCTCTTGCAAGACTACTTTATACCTTATTCTTATATTGAATTGTGTCCTACATTCTAACAAACATGCAATATTTACTCTTATTAACATGGCGATAATACATCTACGTTCTTGTAATATTACGCTTATTTGCATGTTGCACTAATACTGAATTCGATAAATATGGAAGATGTAAAAAGATCTACTAACATTATGAGTTTTGATGAATTGTCAATGTCAACATATAAATTTCAAATTTTATTATTGAAGAGAACGTCACGGAAAAGTGACAACTAACGTGAAAGAAGGGGAGCGAAGTTGTGCATAATGAGGTCGCAACTAACAGTGAAGTTTTAAGTGAATATGTTTGTGTATCACTTCTCCTTGCACTCAATATCGAAGAAGAAAAAGAGAATAATACTCATAGTGCATGATACTTGTATATAGCAACAAGCTAATGGGGGCCCTAGCTCATCTCAGTTTCAACTCCAATTTACATCTTTAGAGATGATGTTTTAATATAGCTAGCAACAATCTATGCAAGTATTTTACCTCCAAGAAAATACGGAGTACTCAGTATCTCCCAAAATTATCTTTTATAACAAAATACTCCGTACGAAATAGCAAAACCCAACCGGCATAGAGCGAATTTCGGCCATCGCCAAGGGTATGTTTGGGAGTTTGAGGGGAGGGAAGGAGAAAACTTTGAAGGTGCGTTGTTGGAGGGAAAAACTCTAATGGATTTATAATTAAAATTACTTTGAAATATGACAAATTCAAATAATTAAACTGATATTCATTTTAAATTGAACTTAAATTGTCATTTCATTAATTACCTTTCAAAACCCTTCGAATTGAGGTAGTTAAAAATTGAACGTTTGGAGGGTTTTGGAGGGCAATAAAAGCCCTCCAAAATCATCCCCTCCAATTTTTTAAACTTCCAAAAATGAAATTGAGGGTCATAAACCCCATCAACTTCCCCTCCCCTCCAAAACCTCACTTCCAAACACACCCCAAAGTAAAACAACGTAGGCCGACTATTGTACACCGGTTCAAGCTTTGGCCTGCATGTAAGTTTTCTCTAAGATAATTCTCTCTATAATGTCTAAGTAGCAGAGATGGGAGTTAAATCCAGACAAAAAGGGTACTCAAATGATTTAAGCAAGCCTAAATGGTCATTTAACTAAAGAACCAGATCGATCAAATTCACATAGGCATTTGTTTGGAGCATACAATAAGGAGAAAAGTGTCATTATGGTTCTTTAACTTGTCTTTAACTTGTCTCTCATAGCATAAAGAGTATATCATCATGCAATGGATACAACAAAGTACTTACACTCGGTTTTTCTATGTTAATTGAGTACAGATTGAACTATCACTTTATAAAAGATGAAATGGCAAGGATGAACCGTTAATTTTTACCTCATTTATCCCAGTCATCAAATATCCACACTTTTATTTTGAGGAATACTTGATGTACCCCAAATTTGTACACAAAATGTACACTGCTTGTGTATACGGGCATTTTGATAGAAAATTTTGTCCCTTTTCAAACGAATTGATGGTGTACACAGGCAACTAGGGAGATGGGTACAAATTGGGGTACCTATAGCTTTGTGTTCTATTTAATCTGATTACCTTTAGACTTTGCTACATCCCCTCTTATTTCTTCTTTTGCCTTTTCTCTTCTCCTGTGTTGGTCTTCTTCTTCCCTTCGATCTTATTCTTCTTTTTATCTTCTTCTTATTCATGCATGTGGCCTGTTTGCTTGTCTTTTGTTTGTCAAGCATTTACAATCTTCCATTTTTCTTTTGTCAAGGTTGTAAAAAGAGAAAGGGGCAGCTATCTAGCCGGAGTCACTTCGATTCATATGTCACAATTCACAAGGTCTCTATGGACAACGGGACAAGTGAATCACTTCTAGGTAGGGTTGTATACGAACCGAATCAAGTCGAATAGTAGGATTTTGTATTTGTATTTGTTTAATTTTTTCGAATACGAATTCGAATTCAAATATGAAACGAATATTAATTATGATTTGTATTTGTATTTGTTTAACAATACGAATAGTTAACGAATCTTATACGAATATCGAATAGATTAAATATTAGTCAAATATCACTTAAAATTAAATTTTCTTATATTTTTTTATGTTGTAAATGTACGCTATGATTAGATATGTGTTTTTAGAATTTAAATTCAATGGATCAATGCATTTTTAGATTGTGCACGATATACTAAAGTGAATCAATTTTATGATTAATAAATATAAATCCATTTCAAACTTTTTGAAATAAACACTAACATATACATATTAGAAATTACACTTATAATATGTGAAATAAGTTGATAATTATATATATATCAAAGTCAGACGACTCTAATTTTATTCTGCGAATCGAATACATAATTATTTGTATTGTATTTGAAAGACATTTGAACCAAAACTCCGATTTGTATTCGTATTTATACTCTGATTTATTACAAATGGACTTAGAATTTGTATGCGTAAATGTATATATGAACTACACTTTAGGGTATTGCTATCTTTTAAAAGTTATTATAGTGTTATTACTACTATTATTAATATTATTATTATTATTATCACTATTATTAATCGAATATATTTGATTAATATTCGAATCGAATACACTGATATTCTTATTTGTATTTGATAATAAATCGAATCAAATTTAATATTCATATTTGTATTTGTATTTGAATTTTCCGAATTCGAATCGTCTTATACGAATTCGAATCGCGAATCGAGTACAAATTATTTGATTCGTTTACAACCCTACTTCTAGGAACCACAGGCAACCTTCTACCTTTTGCATGTTTCATTCCATCGTCTTGTATTGTTCCTGGATCAGCAAGCAAAGCAAATGAAAAAATACAACATTTTTCTCCTTGACCAAAGCAAGTATTTTGATTATGACTTTTTGCTATTCGTAAAATTGAACTCCCTCAAAAACCTCAGTACATTTTCTCCTTCCGGCTTTCCTCACTACCTCATAAATCATAATCATTCTGCTCCAACCCATTGAATTGCCAACGACCAGGGACGGATCCAGGATTTTGAGTCAAGGGGGGCGAAATTTTTCGTTAGTGTAGGGGGTGTTTTTTTTTTGTTAGTGCAGCGGGGTGAAATTTTTTCCCCTAGTGTAGCGGGGCGAATTTTTTTTGCTACTGTAGGGCTATGCGGCTATTTTTATTCAAAAAATGATATTAATACTTGCACATCCCGAACCGGCATTTAAATCTATTACATTCTAAGTTTAGACGATGACAAAGACATCAACCAATACATTTTTAATAATTTCTACATTGTTTAACCTCATGAATCGGTTATTGAATTGTAATTTTTGTCCACCAAGGAGGGTGGTCGTGAGTCATGACTCATGAGAAGTTTTCTTAATATTACAATAGTAGTATACTAGTATGTATGAGATTGTTATTTTTAGAATAATATGCACCACATACACACACATATGGTGCATATTATATTTTAATATTTTTATTAATTCTATAATAATTTAAAGTTTATTATCCATGCAATAAATTATTTTTAGAAAGCAAGAAGTAAATGAATTATGTAATCTAATGTCTATAAATATTTATATTTTGGATTCATTTCATGTGATCTAAAAATTGTGTAATTAGTGTGTCTGGTATTTAATATTGTTTGATATATGTTTTACAAAATCCTGTACTTGTTATCTAATAAAGATAATTAAACATTACAAAACTAGGAATTCTTATATAATAAGTATCCTAAATCTTAAATAACGAGTTACTCTATTGTTTATTTGTTTAAGTTATGTAAATTATTTTAGATGTTTCTTCTTTTAAATCTCCAATTAAGTATTACATTACGTAAGACTATATACTAATTTTGAAAATTAAAAGCTAAGGGGGGCGAATATAATTAAATTATGAAAGTTTTATGAAAATATTACATATATGGTAAAAAAATTGAATGTCCAAGGGGGGCGATCGCCCCCCGCGCCCCCCCTAAATCCATCCCTGCCAACGACTCGTACTCTTGATCGGGTAACTTCATTTGTTATTAATTAGAGATTGCCTTAATGAAATGGAACATATGAGTTGGACTTTTTTTGGCAATCAAATTGACGTACTTTAAGGTATCTAACACAAAATAATATACTCTTTATGCTACGTGAGACAAATTAAGGTAGTATATTGACACTTTTCTCATTAAATAAGTTTTTTTTAGTTAGTGGATGAACTCATGAACTTAGAATAATATAATTCTTATAAGGCGGATCTAAATGACTTGAGTCAACTGAAATTCAAGACAATCTGATTTTACAAAAAAAATGTTTTTTAATAACTTTTTCATCTTTTCCAACTCAACTCAAATTTTTGGATCCACCCCCTACTCCTATACTATGCATATTACTAGAATATTGTTTTTGTCTTCTTCTTTTTCAGATGGGAGTTTATATAAATATTAAAAAAAATCGTGAATCTTAGCACCCCCATACTAGTAGTGGTGTACGGGTGTCCATAGAAAGTTTCAATACTTTTTTAAAAACCTGCTATTTGGACCTTAACTCAGGCAGTCAGGCCGTGTACTTTGTCGTAGTACACTACTTCACACATAACATTGGCAGTTCTCCTTAGATGGATCATTGGCTATTAGGACTGGTCTGGGAAGATGACATTTGGGCATGAAGTCCATGAACTACAAGAACGCTTTTATTAGAGAGCCGAATGCATATGAGGATATTCCCTATTTTGGAAACCACTTCAGTTTTGGGTCCACATAAAACTGCCAAGAAAGGTTATGAAGTAGAGCAAGCCTGTCCGAAAGTAGACTCCACAATGGAGTCTAACGACTAATATAGAGCCATATATAAGTGGCTTTGAGGAGTCATTTATGATTCACTGTGGAGTCATAGATATGTGGTCTCGTGATAGTCAATCAAATGTAATTTGCCCCTCATGAAAAAATATTGTCAACTTATGATCTTACTATAGTAAATAATAATAAACATAAACTGTCATACAAGTTAAACTCGAAGATTGGCCGTGCAAACCATACAATGGCGCAATAAATATCACTTTTACGTGTACTGCTTCACATTGAATGCCGCTGCAAATTGCTGATTCAAAAGATGATCCCTTCCATACTTTGGCTAAGCTTCGTTTTTGGCAGGGGGATTGACCATTCGCAGCCTCGCAGGACAAACATTTTTGCAAGCAAATACATGGCACAATTCTATTATGATTGGAGTAGCTTCTTGTAATCCTGGAATGTTCCATCAAAGGGTGTCACCCTGCCATCTGATACGGCCCACAACTGCTCTACACTGCCCGATATTAGATGTTCATCGTGACTTACCTGCACACAAGAACAGATCACAAAATTACAAAGGCCAGCCCATTTCATCATACTTCAGCCACTTAAGGAAAGTGTGGGGTTATAAGGTCAGTATGGTCAATATACCATCAGAACACCTCCTTGGAACAAAACGAGTCCTTGTATTAGTGCCTCGACAGCATCCAGGTCCTGCAAACTTTGTATTGTTATGCAAGGCGTAAATTGTATGTAAAAATACGAAAAGGAAGCTCCTGCTCTAAAGATAAATCGAGCCCCACTTGGTCATTGTCCAAATTGGCCACACAATGATTGTCTCCCAGGATAGAAAGGGTTTTCATTCCCGAAGGACTCCGGCGAGCCAAATGATTCATGAACAGAAGCCGAGGAAGAGAGAACGGGAGAAGTGGACATTGGTGACTTTCGGATGCAGAGGCTTGGAAATGTAATGCTCTTTCAAGAGACACTAATCCAAAAGACACCTCTTTAAAGAAAGGTGGTGTGACCTTTCTTTCAAAAAAATTATCCGAATTTCAAACGAAAAAAATTTAATGTCTATCTTCAGCTCCAAAAAGACCAATATATTAAGTTATTAACGACTTTTGGGCCAACATGTATGGCCCAAAAGGCCCATCAAGAATGTCTTGTCATTCATCTCAATGATATCAATGCATTACAAAGATGAATATAAAGAATTTAAATGAAAGAGGTTTTTCGTTAAGTATTACTAAGTAGTAATTAATACCCCCATTTTGCAAAAAGTTAATTTTTAGGTTTTAAGACATAAGTGTCACCAATGCAGTTAACAACTGTGAATTGACCAGAAACAACTGACCATTAACTGAGCTGGTGACATTTATGTTGTAAAAATAAAATAAAAAATGTGTTCTTGTTTAATGTTATTCAATTAGTATTATTTTAGGAATTTTTCCAAAATAAAATCCTTTTTTAAGGAAAATAATTAGTAAGCGCCTGTCTCACAACTCATGAGATGAAGCAGTGTTGCCTCGTGCACATGAAGAGAACACACCCACCAGACTTCCAACCACAACTTTAAAAACAAATACAGCAAGAATCCAAGTCATAAGTAATGAAGTACCAAGTGATTTGATGGCTCGTCAAGAAGTAAAATGTGAGGCTTCTTGAAAGTGATTTTTGAAAATGCAACTCTGCTTTTCTGCCCCCCTGAAACCATTTAAAGCATCAGTTAAGCACAAAATGTAATTAAAAAAAATTATTGTTGCAGTCATGCTTAGCGCTTGGGCTGTGAGAGAGACCCCGAGGCACAATATATACATATATACATCTTCATTGCCGAAATAGCCAGAAAAGGAGCATACCAGATAATGTATACATTGGTTGAAGGGCAAGATTTCCAGTGATACCAAAGGAACCTAGGTGAGAACGAAGTTTCTGTTCAGGTACACCCTGCAAGAAGCAAGAAGACAGATAAGCTACGCATTAATAGATCCATTGGTAAGCTATATGTCCTCAAGTTATGAACTAAGATAATTATAAGATAAAAGATGACCCATAGTTACATTACCCGTCAAATATCTCTGTGACTCCACATCACCCAGTTATTAAGATAATTTAGACAAATGAAAGAACTACTAGAACTAAGAACTCTTTTTTAGTACACCAACATAAGATTTTATGATTGATCCTTTATCATATACACTAGAATCACAACCATCCTTCTACCTTTGTGTCAAGGCTTGAGATTTCCATACCACATAGAAAACCAGGATTAACAATTCAATTATAGTATGATGGTTGTTAAATGAATATGTGCAGTTGAGGGGCCCCAAAGGGCTTTCGCACAAGATGATGAGTATGTGTAGCCGAGTAGGTAACTAGGTAAATATGTATACATATGCAATAATGCAATGTGTGTGTATCTACACACACATGCATTCATATACAATGAGAGAAGTGTATAGACTATCACAGACTTACAGGGAAGCAGCGCATCATATAAAGCAAGGGATTTGAAGTCAGGTCTAATCCATCAACATGGTGCTGGCTAAATACAGCGATCCGTACCTATAAGAGTAGACGTATGAAGTGCAAACCAATTAAATCAATGAAACATCAAGGGTAGGTTTTTCAAAGTTTATCCACTTTTAGTCTTTGTGACTATTGTGGTAATCACACTTTTACTGCCAGTCTTTGAACTTTTCAACTTTTAGTCTCCTCACTATTGTGAGAGTGACACTCATGGTCCTCCAACTATTGTGGCAAAATGCATAGATGAATATCAAAAGTGTCAATACTACAATAGTGACAGTACTAAAAGTGGAGCACCAAAAGTGTTCTCTGCCACAATAGTCAAAGTGAAGAAAGTTAAAGAAGGATGCCAAAAGTGCCATCGCCACAGTAGTCAGGACTAAAGTAGAAAAGGCTCTTGTAGCCTCGTGTTTGATACAATTAACACTTGGCATGAGGAATGAGACAATCAGACACAAGGTGGGAGTAACACCTATTGAAGATAAGATGTGGGGGTCTCGAGTACGGTGGTTTGGTTGGTCATGTACGTAGAAGACCGAGTGATGCACCTGCTAGACGAGCATGGATTAAAGGAGCCAGGTGTGGTATGCTTCTTCTTGGGTTGGATGAGAGTATGGGTTTGAAGAGCAAAATGGAGGGTGAATATTTGTGGAAGATTAATCTCTAGTCATCTTTTTTATCTTTTTATCTTCTTTATCTTTCTTATGTCTTTATCCTTTTATCCTTTTAATTATATATATACAAATTATACTATGAATATATATATATATATATATATATATATATATATTCTTACCTTTTTTATCTTATCATGTTTATCTTTATCTTATATTTATCTTTATCTAATCTTTTTTTACTTTTTTATCTTATCTTATCTTTTTATCTTTCTTATCGTTGTTTTCTTTTTGCCTCCGATATCAATAATTCAATATATCATGTATCGATTCATATTAGTCAACCCCAAAATCTTTTGGGACCAAGGCTCAATATGGTTGTAATAAAGTATGACACACCTCACACACTACACTGAAGAAGGCAAGAAACCGCAGGTGGCAAATTGAATAAGAGAATTACAAGGTACCTTAGCAGAACGGAACACTGTTCCTGAGGTTGGTTGAAGATCACCGGAAATTAGTTTCAATATGGTTGACTTTCCAATTCCGTTTGGACCAACCACTGTAGAGAAGTATATAAAGAATTTTAACATATAAAAACTAGAAATATTTCAAAGATGAACATTTACTCTTACAAGAGTAAGAAAATTGGGCAAAATATATTTGAGCAATCATTTAAATGAACTTACTTGCAACGCGGCTGTCCAAATCAATTCCAAAATTTAAATTCTTGAACAATATTGGCCCCCCAGGATATCCAAAAGATGCATCACTGCAACGATTTTCAAGCCCGATGAACAAACAAGCCTCTGATTGATCAAATCACAACTATACTAGCATAGATATTGAAAGAAAAAAACAAACTAATCATTATAATATATGAGGGAGACTGGGAGCAACACATACAGGCTGGACTATACTTTACAGGTGGTGAAGTTGTGCCGGTAGAATGGCTTTTGCAAAGACAAGCTCAGACCACAGGAACACTAGAATGCTCTTTATTATTTAGAGGGATTTCAAGATCGAAAAAATGGAGGGAGAGTATATATGGATGAAAATTGAAGGTGAAAACTTGGGTAATTAGCCAGTATCCCAAATTGCAGATGGAAGACTGTTACCGGGGCAGTAGCTAAAAGATGTGGTTACTTCAGTATGAAGAGAGCAATATATTCAAATAGCATAGGGCTTGGACAAAGCATTATTTCCATGTGGGCTGGAAACGAAAAAAGTTTGAAAAGGTCAGGAGTGCTCTTGCGGGTGGCACTAAGAATAGAAGAAAAATACAAGCCTGGGTTTGAGATCGAGTCAAGGGGCCATGTAAAGAAGAAAGCTAGCTGGAGTTTCTTTCTGAAGAACTTCAAGGTTGCATACTTGCACGCAAAAAGTAATGGAGAATGGCATGAAATTGCAAGGGAATGATTGTAGTGTTAATACAGATGCAGTTATGTACTCCTGAAACTCCCTGAGCTAATTAATTGTACCATTTTCTATTTTTCTGATCCTCATTTATTTACGTTAATCCTCTCTTAAACAGAGAAGGAATCGCATTACAAAATTCTAAATTATAGGAAATACACACAAATGTGCTAACATGTACTGTGTAACAATAAACAAAAAAACATCACCACACCCTAACAAACAAGCAATCAAAATCGAGAGTAATGAAAACTTCAACTGCACTCCACTGATATGTGGCTCCCAATCTCAGCATCTTGACTTGTAGCTTTGGAGAGTCTGCCTAATCAACATAGGACTCTAACACCATAAGAAGTGCTGACTGACGTTGACGTAATACCAACATGCTAGATTATACACTATACGCACTGGGCCAAAGAGAGATTGGTCACGCAAGTTACCAGGGCCGTCTTAGATAGGTGGGTGTACTGGGTGATATGAGTGCCTGCACAGGGCTTCAATTTGTTTGGAAACTACACAAAAGCAGGTCCAATATATTTTTTAGTAAGTTCATTACTTCATTTTATACTAGGCCTATGTACTTTGCATTAAGCTCAATCTTAATACTCCCTCCGTCCCGTTGGAATGTTCCCGGTTTGACCTACACACATATTAAGGAAATAAACTTACCAGGGGGTAAATTTTACTGTTTGGACACTGTTTGAACACTGTTTGACACTGTTTTGCACTGTTTGACACTGTTTTGATGTGGGATAACTTTCCATTTAGGGAAATGATAACTTTCCATTGGGACATCCAAATAAGGAAAGTGAGAACATTCCAACGGGACGGAGGTAGTAGATATTGTGTGTGTTTGGTAGCATAAGTCCCTACCTTCTAGCTTTTGTACTATTTAAAAAGTGTCTAAAAGTTCATAGTTGTATATTTGACACAACAATTTTTAAGATTATTTTTACATTTAAAATCCTTTTTGAAGAACAGATCAGTGGCCACTAAACCGTTCCTTGAAATTTATGAAGGATTGAAATAGATTCAGGTAGGGTCCACTCCCACCAATCATAGGAACGGGTTTGTTGGTGGAGTTTCCAGAAACAATGTCAACTCAATGTTTAGGGAAAACGTTCGAGGAAAAATTACAAGAAGTAGGCTAGAGGCGCAAAACGGAGAGGCAGAAGGTGGTGAAGAATAAGCAAGAAAGAAATAGTTTCCTATGTAATTAAGTAGTGGTTTCCCTTCATGCAGTAGAAGGTAGTTTCTTATTCTTTTATAGGAGTTCTTGTTCCCTTTTGAACAATAATACACATTGTTCTCCATTCTCGAGCTAATTCCTTTGCTTTTTTTAACTTATTCCCTTAGATTAGGAGCTGTTGTATCAGTTATACATTGGACCGAGATATTTTAAACACACACTGTAGTTCTACAAAGGAGACACTCAAGTACATGTGATAACAAAATAGATCCAAAACTGTGTCTTGTGCTGTGCTGTTACCTGAAACTTATAATCGGAGCCCCTGGCCGGTCATCAGGAGAAGGAAATTCAAACTTGTAACTGCGAATAGAAAATGTACGAAACCATTATTTGTACTTCACTGAAGAAGGTTAGAACTGCAGAGGACTAAATGGATACTTTTTTAGGACAAAATGCTTACTCAGGGTCATTGAAAACTTCATCTACATGACCCATCCTATCAAGCGCCTGTCAAAACGAACAATGTAACCAAGAACTTTCAACTGATAATAGAAGATCAGTCACTAGCAACCATAACTAGATGCATATTAGTTATTTAGCATTAGTACATGATTATAATACATGCTATTAAAATAAAAGATCTTCAAGGAAAACAGCACAGGTTGTAGTTATTTGGCATTAATATTGTACTGTCGCCTATGAAGTCACCATTTTATGCTTTCAATTATACCCTTCTTGGCCTTCTATCATCTCAAAATGGGAAAATTACCCATTGAAGTTAGGTCATAATTTCAAGTTCAAACTTTTGTTTTTAAAAGTCAATCAACTACCCCTTGAGTTTTGACTGTTTTCACTGTTTACCCCTCAGGCTTAAATTTATCTCATTTAGATTTGTATATCAGTTCAAATCTGATTAAGATTGCCTAAAGTTTCTCCTATTACGGCTAGTTGATGTTCAAAACAATTCACCATCATGATTCATGATCATTAGTCATAGTTGGGAAAGAAGTTATTGCATCTTCTTTGCTACTAGCAAAAGAAATTCATTGAGATTTTATAATAGCATTTTTTTTAGAATAGCAATGAAAATATAAAAAAAGATGTCAACTACTCCCTCCGTCCCACTAAGATTGGGACGGGAGAAGGTGGCATGATTATTAAGAAAAGTATGTTTGTGTGGTTGATATTAAATTGATAAAGTAAAAATAAAGTTAGGATGATTTAGAGCCACACAACCTTTACCAAATATGGTATGGGACAATCTTAGTGGGACTTCCCGAAAAGGTAAAATGGGACAATCTTAACGGGACGGAGGGAGTATGACTTAAAATTATGATGATGAATTGTTTTCACTTTTAAGAGCAAAGAAATTAGACAGAATTCATTATATTTGACACTCACATGAAGTTAAATTAGATAAATATTGATTGGAGGGGTAAACCGTGAGAATGATGAAAACTCGAGGGGTGAGTAATTGACTTTTGAAACCACAAAGTTATGACCAAACTTCAAGGGTATTAGCAAATTTCTGTCAAAATGTACGAAACTGGTTTTCCAATTCAAACCTATTAAAGGCCCGGATAATGGCATTTTAAGTATACCATCCACTGCAAGAAAAATAATTTCCACAAGACTTTGTAGATTCCACAAACATTCGTGCTGTAATACAAGGTGAGTAGGTCACTATGTCGTAAACAGTAATTTCAAGTAAACAATCTGAAAATATAAGAAGCTACTCACTCAGTCCCAATTTGTAAGATATGTTTCCTATTTACTTGGTCAACACAAATCACTCTTAATCACTTACTTTATAGATCAAATTTTTATCAAATTTGATTCTGTTTTTTGCGACTTTGTACAGCTTTTAATGTAGTTTCTGAATATGTAATTTTTTTTCTAAAATAATTTTTGAGTGCGGACAGGGATCCGTTTGCTTTATCATTGGTCAAACATCGTAAACCGTAAAGTATCTTACAAAGTGGGACGGAGGGAGTAATATTTTTTTAAGAGCTGAAAGGTACCTTGATTCTTGATTGAACAAGGGATGCACGCTTTGCATTGTAGCGGAACTTATCAATGAATGTCTGTAATAAGTTAAGAAAAAAAGATTCGAGTTAATAACAATGAAGTAGACAATAGCCGCACAATGCACTTTGTTTGTGTGTTCGTTTGTGTTTGTATATCTCGCTCCTGTGGCATTTGACTATTTGAGTAATGGGACGGATTTGGCAATACTATTACACATGTACTGATGTACATATAGAGGAAATGAAATTCTACACATTTTGACCACAAGCCAGATATGTAGAAAGTAAGTATACCTGCATGTGGGCCCTGGAACGTTCATTTGCCTCGAATGCTTTATGTTGGTTTTTAAGCTGTTCTTCTCTAGTTCTCTCGAATGTATCATAGTTTCCTTTATAGGTAATGAGTTTCCTATTTTGAAGATGAATAATGTCGGTGACAACCTGAAGTAGATAATGCCGGTTATATGGATGTTTCAAGGAGACACCGGGGAAAAAACAAGTCAGCTGAAATATATATACATATCAAACAAAAACCATGCTGACACTAAGCATGTGTAGCAAAGGAGAAAAAGGCATACAGTGTTCAAAAATTCTCTAGCATGAGAAACTACTATAAATGTCTTCGGCCACTTCACCAGGTAAGTCTCAAGCCACAGGACAGCATGAAGATCAAGATGATTCTGCCATGACAAAAGTGAAAGCTTGTAAAGTTTGTATATGATATTTTAGTGCACATACTACATAATAGTTTTCAACTGAATACAACAAACCGTTGGTTCATCAAGCAGTAGTAAGTCAGGTTCAATAAACAATGCTCGTGCAAGTGCTATTCTCATCCTCCATCCTCCCGAAAATGTTTTTGTCGCCCTCTTTTGCATTTCTGTGGAAAAACTGAGGCCCTGAAAATGTAATGATCTTATGATCACGAACTAGAACTGACTACACCGAGTACATAGAAAAATAATAGTTCAACTCTATGTAGTTTACTCGGGATTACTCGGTGATTACTTGGCCTTGTATTAATTAGATTTAATGACGTAAATGCCGGAGATTATAGAAATATACCAGTCTTAAATTATCTTAAAATGCATCAAAATGAATAAAATGATAGAAATGCTAATGGAGTAGAAAAAGTCATAAACACTCTAAGTGTTCAAGAAAATCAATCATCTAATAATATGGTAATATCTATGTTCACTCCCCATGTCCATCCTATTCATCTGATTTTCTCTTAAGTGTAGTATGAGCATATTGAGCACCATTAGGAAGTGTTTGCAACTGCTTCTGCTTAAAAAAAAAGTACTTTTGGAGATGTAAGAAAAAAGTGATTAGTAGTAAAACTTGTTGTGTTTGAGAAAGAAGTGATTTTGAAAAGTAAAAGTTGGTAGTGTTTGGTAAAATAAGTGCTTTTTGTGTAATAGAAAAGGGAAAAACACTTTTCACACGCAAGCCGAGAAAAAGTAAAAATTGGTAGTGTTTGGTAAATAAGTGCTTTTCTTAAGCCAAAAGCTCAGAAGTGCTTTTTTTAAGTTGTTGCAAACACTCCCTTAGAAGCATCAACAGAGTTCATTGTTGTCAATTAGATGATGTGTGGTAGTGTACTAGTGCGTATCAATCAATGATGTGCCATAGTAAACAATCAATATAGTGATATTAATTAATAAGTTTCGTAGTACAGAGTATAATATATATATAGTCATTCTAGTGAAAAGAATTTATTTATATCAAAATATATGTGTGGATCAATATTAAACAATCAGGACGGTGATATTTTAAGAATGCTAAAAAGAACATATGGCGAAGAAGGATGGGAGGGTGGAAGAAGAAGATGAAGAAGAAACAAGAGAGGGGAGAGGGGAAGATACGAGAAAGAAGATGACAACTTATTGAGAAATCGTAGTCACAGCTCTAGGGGGGATAGTAGATGTCAGAAACTCCGTTTAACCCAGGTTTTGTAACTTAATTTTTCAATTTTATAAGGGGGGCCGAGTTAGACTGAGTGCTCGGCAAGTTGAAAACTTCACTGAGTTGAGAAACTTGCCGAGTACTCGGCGAGTAACTCGGAAATAAAACACGGATCGAGTTAGGTAGCTACTCGACAAGGCCAATACGCGAGTTGCGAGTACTCGCCAAGTACTCACCGAGTACTCACCGAGTAGATAACCCAGGTACTTCAACTTTCCTCATGAAACACACCACATACAGATAAATGCAATTATTTATCATTCAGATGTATGATTTATCAAACCCATTGTACTGGTAAACCGATTAAAACTGGTATCCCTTTCTTATAGTGGTTCTGTTTCTTAGAAAGGACAAGCCCTTATGCACTTGAAGTTCTAAAAAAAATGCACAAATAGCATGATAAGCAGTAAAGATTCATACGCAATAAATTCAGATTCATACGCAATAAATTCAGATAACGCATTCATGTGGTAATAAAAACTGACCGCAAGGATGGATGCTGCACGTGACTCAGCAGAGTAAGCATCGATAAGCTCAAGCCTTTTGTATATCTCCTCAAGCCTTTGTGCAATAGCATTTTTTTCTGATTCCCCATTGCTCTTTCCAACTTCACCTTCTAGATCGATATCTCTCTAGAAACCAGTGATGCATTTCAAATGTAGAAATGGGTGAGCGGGGCAATTAAGAAAAGAGCATGATAGTATAAATAAAAGTGGAACACTATAATGTGTGATAAAATGCGCAATTAGGAAAATTATATTTTCCACCTGTAACTCAAGTAGCCGACTTTCTTCTTCCAATAGTCGGGTTCTTTCAGCATCACAATTAAGGACACATTGCAAAACTGAAGTATCATCACCAGCAACCTCCTGCTCCACGTGTAATATCTGACAGTTCCTAGGAATACCATCTATGGCATGCATAGCCATGTACCTAAGGAATGTTGTTTTTCCAGTTCCATTGCGTCCAACTAGCCCTACATGTTTAGAGCAAAATCTGAAGTGACGTACATATCACATGATTGCGGAAGTGCAACAGGCAAAATAAAATCATTTTGATTGCTAAAAGAAACAACATTTCATCTCGATTGGCAAAGAGACCATGCAAATGATGAAATGAGAAGCCACGCTATATTCAGCATAGCCCATTTAGAGACCAAACTGGCCTTATTTTTTGAAGCACGTTTCATCACAATGCAAAAGGATTAAATGATTTATATCAATTTATACAGACTTTTCCTGGCGATTCGAGCCTTCTTTTCGTCCAAACATAGGAAGGGGGTTGGCTTTCCTTCGCAACAAGCTAGTCATAGGGAACATGTGGCTAGATTGAATCCTTCTTTTATTTCAATATGCAGCTCCGCAAGCAAGAAGGCACAGAACCTAATAGGATCTAAATAATTGTTGAGGATGTGTGCACAACTGCGCATCACTCGTCATCATAGGAAGGAGGTAAGGTGTTGTAACTTGTAAGTACTTCATGCACTTCGCCCATGGCAGACACGAGATTTTTCATACTATTACGAACATAGTAAGTTGATAAATATTAACAATAGTGTTTTAAAATAATCAAATATTCACTATAATTATATATATAACTCTCAACCTCTGACATATTTCAGTTTATTTATTTCATGCATATAAAAATTCATAGGTGCACGTGACGGCCAACAGTATCACTTAGTCACATCACATGATCGGTAGTTTATTACAATTAATAGACGACAGCCAACATGGATCGATTCATGTTAGTCGACCCCAAAATATTTTGGGAATAAGGCTTGGATGTTGTTGTGTGACAACCAATGCAGCACAAAAAAAAACTCATAATAAGATCCAGAGGCTAAACTGAATAACTTGACTGGTTGAAATTGAAGAGAATAATTGTTAAGATGGTGTAGACTTTTTTACTCAGTTTGCCCTAACTTTATTTTGTTGACAATTTTGTGGTTTGATTCTTTAGCAAGATCAACAACAACCAAGTATTATTATAAAAGTGTTTGGGATCGGCTAACATGAATCAACATGATATTGGAGAAAAAAATTTAGATAGAGAAAGAGGGAGAAAAACAATATAAGGATCAACCCTCCACACTTATGTTCTCCCTCCTCTTCACCGTCTCTAAAATCAAACTCTCATCTAACCAAAGTCTCTGAAGTCAAACTCTCATCTAACCAAAGTCGTATCATATGGAGTATCATTTTTTACCACTCTAATCCATGTCTATCTAGGTCGTTCCCTCTCCTCTCTCCCTCCTCTCAATCTGTCTAAGAAGTGCATCACACGGTCTACTACACACATGACCAAGCCACCACCACAGCAGAGACTCTTGCATCTTACACTCAATAGGTGTTATTCCACTTCTTTCTGATTTATTTTTTAGGATCGCATAAAAAAATTGAACCAACTGTGTAAGGATGTTTCCTTATGGACTGAAATTTGCTGGTCTGGTCTGATCTTGTCTGGTCTGAATTGGTCTGATCTGAACTGGTCTGTCTGATAAACGTAAACGTCTGATAAACGGTGTATTTTATAACTACGGAAGTCTGGTCTGGTCAGGTCTGATCTGGGACTGAAAACAACCCAAAAGAAAACATCTTAAATACGTTATTTGTTTATACATATTTCTTAAAAATATGCTTTGGGAGGTAGCAGCCCACTTGTCCCAAATTTATAAATACTTGGTCCAGCTTTGGGTGAGATAAACATTTGGTCCAGCTTTATACCTATTTAAAAAAGAAATATGAACTCACCGTAGTGTCGTCCAAATGAAAGTGTCACAGTTCCATCAGTGATGAGATCACGGCCACCAACTGATATGTTGAAATTCTCCATATGTATATCCTTGATTGCTGCCCCATCCACAACGTCATGGTTTACACAAATAGCAGGCATCCCGGCTCTGACAGCTTCCATCTCTCTTAAATGATCTTCATACTGTGCCTGCAAAGCCATAAAAATGCTTATATGCAGATAGAAAATGGCAAAAAACATGATATGTTCACCACATAGAAAGACGCCATAGTTTGCAATATAATTGACATGCCTTCTCTTCAGGATATTTGTAATAAAGCGAGATTGGTCATATAGGAAAATTGTTTTCCTACATCAAATTTAAACACCCAAATTAAATTATACAGGAAAAGGCATCAGCGATCGCATACCATGAGGACTAGGTCCCAATCACGAGTGGATCTCAACCGTCTAGATTGACCTATTTGGGTATCTTGGGTGATTTTCTTTGAATGTACTTTGGGTCGGGTTGATGCTTTCTTTAAGTTCCGTTTCGTTGGTTTTTTGTTTTTGTTTTCCTTTTGTTTCTTCTTGTGTACTTTACTTTCTCCTTTTTTAATAAAAATAAAATAAAATTCCCGCCAAAAAAAGAAAAGAAAAAAAAAAGAAAAAAAAATGAGTAAATGAACGATTAAAACTGGCAAATAATATAACAAAGTATATTCACCACAGATAATCATCAGCATTAACAAATGATTAAAACACTATTAATATTTCAAAGAGTATCAGTTTCACATAATATAAAGCACATATCCATAAAAAAAATTACCTCTCTTTGTCGCTCCTCTTTTCTCTTCCTCCTCTCAATCTTAATTTTGTCACGCTCAGTCAGCAGAGGGCCATCAGTTGGCTCGGGCTTCTTTTTAGGAGCTTCCTCTTCATCCATCCCATCAAACATTCTCAGTGGTGCTTTCAAGCTTCTTACAGAAGGTTTTGGTTTCACCAACCCATGCTTCTCGAGTTTTTCAGACAATTTGCTACATACCTGGCATACAATATCCAATTAATGTAACTTAACAAAAACATGAGTATTTTTAATACTTCTGAGCTGCTATACTTCATAGTACCTCTTCCTCTAAAGTACCAGGATGATAAACATTTTGTATGCCTAATCATTTTTTTTAAATAGTATGCCTAATCATTTTAAAATATAAATTAAAGGTTTTCACTTTCCATTCCTTCTTTCTCCATACTTATACTTTCTTATTATAAGCAAATACAGGTAACACTAGTTTCCTCCTAGTAACCAGGCAAGAGAGCTAGATGTAGTAGCCCTTTTTTCTACTCCGTATTAAGTACTACAGGGTAAAAGATTGTAAATTTACAGAATAGTTAGGATACTCTACACATAAAAAAGAGAGTACATAATTAGATTGATTTCTCAAACAACTCATGCCCCAAAGCTCATCTGACTGAGAAATGACATTCCAAATTTCTATTGATTCATTTTTATGTCTCTCTGCATATATGTCATTTTGTCAAGTACAACTGCAGTTATTTCACAAGGAAAAACACAATGGACATACTTAATGCTTTTGTACAAATCAAATCCTTATAAACACAGCCCAAAATACAAAGCACTTTTACATTCAAGCAAAACCTAATAATAAATTTGATAACTGATCTCTAAGGCGTACCCTGCGACATTCAGAGTAGTCATAGACGCAATCGGATTCGACGAGGAGGTCGCCGATGGCTTCGAAAGCACCGTCTCCATCGACGCCGAAGTCGAAATCCTCGTCAGCAAGTACGTTGATGATGTAGTCGACAATTGGCTGGTCCACGTCTTGTAGCCGCCCGCCTAGGACCTCGTGCATGACAGAAGTAGTCACCTCGGCCATCAGTCCAGCAGTGGAGGAGTTTCAGCTGTTAAGCTCCAGAAAAGAAAAAGGTATGCTATACTGCTATGCTGTTATAATTAAAAGACTAAAACAGAGGAGTTTCCCAAGAAGAAGAAGAAAAGAGGGTTGCAGTCTACTCACTGGACATGATAATTGATAACAAGTTAACTACCTCCATTTTGTAATTGCAAATTTTAGTACTAGTATATCCTTATGAGTCATATGTCTACATTAATGTATATCGAGATTTTTTTGAAAGTATTATTGAACTAGTTTTCAAGCCCGTGCGATGCACGGGCAGTACGTAATTTAGTTAATTTTAAATGTTTTTTTTTTAAATTGGTAGTGGAATAAATTTATATTAATAATTGAAGTTTTTCATTGACACTATAATCTAAGAATAATACTAAATTGATCATTTTAGTTGATTCTGACTGTTTGAAAATATCATTTTATCGCAACATACATCTTAACCCATATAGACGTCTTAATTCAGACAGGACTTAATACAAAAAAGTAAACAATTCTTCAAAATAATTGCAACTTTTCCCTTTAAGGCAATAAATGATATATGGATGGACATTTATACCCTTATTCACGGCACCTCCATTTTGCGGAGTAATACCCTGCGTCTCTTTTGAATTACTTCTTGGCCACCCATCAGTACCCATCGTCTCTCTTCTTTATACTGAATATTTTTCTTCTATCTTTCTTTATTTTCATTTCTACTGCATATGCCATGGATTTGTTACAAGTTTCTCATAATCGATCCTACTTACCTTTCAACAAAACATGACTTCTAATTATTCCTTCATTCTGTTGCTTCCACCAATTTGGAAATTGAGAAAGAAGATTCGAAGAGCAAAGAGGTAAACCGGCTTCCTCCTGTGAATGCTTTCAAGATTCGACGGAAAAGAATAGGTAAATCCAAAAATTTCCTGTGAACGGAGGATAGTATATAGCTCGTTTGATAATAATAAAATTAATATGTGTGCCCAACCTCTATGTTGCAATTAATTTGGAACGGAGGATAGTATATAGCTCGTTTAATAATAATAAAATTGATCGAATTGACTGATTATGTTGAAATTGATTAAGTTCTGTCTGAATGGGATACATCATTGTTTTATAATTTTAATAGTGAGATAAGTGAAATAAATAAAAATGATATTGAAATCTGAGATAAGTGAATAAGTAGAGATGTGAAATAAAAAATTGAACTATGAATAATAAAAGATTAAACAACATGTATACAGACCATTTTGGAAACTCTTCTTATACTTACTTTCTATGTCCTAGGCAAGTTTGAGAAGACTTCCCTGTAAACAATGTTTCGGGTGTGCCTTTTGTATTGTTGGTTGGAATCATCGATGAAGAAGTGTAATCCTTCTGGGGAAGTTGTTCGAGATGCAGCCACATACAATTGGCCGTGACTGAAAACGGGTTTTGGCAGGTAGATTCCCACGTGTTTGAGAGATTGTCCTTGGCTTTTGTTTATTGTCATGGCATAACATGGCTTCAATGGATATTGTCTTCTCTTAAGTACAAATGGTATTTTAGTGTCCGTTGATGTCATCACGATTCTTGGTATGAGCATGGTGTTGCCTTGTTTTGACCCTGTAATAATTCTTGCTTCAATTACAAATTTTCCGAGGCGTGTAATAGTGAGGCGAGTTCCGTTGCATAGGCCTTGTGATGGGTTGATATTTCTTAAGAGCATGACCGGCATTTCTTCTTTTAACTTTAGTTCATGATGAGGCAAACCTTGCAAGGTCAGGCTGTTCAAATACTCTGTAGGATAGGCTGCCATCTGGTCATCTGTCTCTTTTGATGAAGAGCAAATTTCATCACAACTTTTATAGACAGTCTCTTTTCCGGGCAATAGACCCATCACATAGTCATTTATGGAGTCTGCAGTTTCATTCAAGGGAGTGAGTATCGCTCTTTCCCTAAGATATTGTTCATCACTCATGTTGTTTTGGAAATCTGGATATATAGTATTCACAGTCATTTCAATATCCAGTGCCCCTGTATGTGCTATTAATTCATCCGGTATACTAACCCAAGTCTCCTCTGACTCATTATCCTCAGATTTGGCTTCGAGTGATCCCTCACCCAATGATAATAGCCAGTCATTGAACTTTTTATTGCGGTGTCTTTTATCTCCAGACTCGTCATCTTCTGAAACTCTCATGCTTTTCTTTAGGGTGATTACATTACAGTCATTCCATATGTATGACCTATTTATTGATGCTTGGACTGTGTCTTGTCTACCGCCTTTGGTTACAATTGGAAGCACCTGCCGAAAATCTCCTCCAAGCAAGACAACCTTTCCTCCGAATAATTTCTCTGCAGCTTCAGGTTTATGATATCCAATGATGTCCTTCATAGTACGATCTAATGCTTCAAAAGCAAACCTGTGATCCATCGGGGCTTCATCCCATATAATCAATGATGTTATAAATAGAAGCTCTGCAAGTTGTGATTTTTGTTTTATATTGCAAGTTGAAGTTTCATTAAGATCGATTGGTATTTCAAACCGGCTATGAGCTGTCCTTCCTCCAGGAAGTAGCAGTGCAGCAATACCTTGGATATGAATAAAACCAAAAAACTGTAAGTTGGAGTATTTTATAATAATATCATTTGTCCAAAGATTTGAAATGCAATTTGGTGAGAGATAAAATAAAATACTATAAAACTATATTGTTATTATAGTATTTTGTAATAATGCTATAAAACCGATATCTTACTATAATACTGTAAGATGAAAACTTTAGATAAAATATTAATGTGATATTGTATTTTATTTGAAACATTATAATGAATTATATATGCTTCATAGAAATACCTGATGATGCGACATTTAAAACAATCTTGCGGTTTGATCGGAGTTTTGCTGATATCATGCCATATAAGAATGTCTTTCCAGTTCCTCCGTGTCCGTACACAAAAAATGTCTCTCCTGTGTCGTTTTCTACTGCTGCAATTACTTTTTCATAGACTGCTAACTGATTATTATTGAGTTTGCTGAGTTTCTCTTCACACTCAAGAAAGAGCTGCCTTATGTCATAGTTATGTTCTTCTCTAATGAGTTTGTTATCCATGAGCTCTACATCTTTAAAACTTGGTTGTGGCATTGTTTTGATTTCTGCCAATGATTTCCCAAATTTCATTAAAATCCTATCAATCTCTAACAACGTGTATGTCTTCATCTGCTCTTCTGTGAGAATGAGATCAGGATGTTTGAATAGTTTTCTTTTCTTCAGTAGTATGTCCTCTGAAAGGTCATTGTAGCTGGACTCCCAAAAAGTTGTTACATTTGTAACTTCACAAAACAACAAAATTGTGACAAAAAGTTCTCGTAGTTGGGAAGCCATTGCCCAGTGGCTAGCTTCTTGAATAGCATGATGCCATTCTTTGTCATCATTTAGGAGTCCGAGAACATAGCATGCTTCCTTATAAGAAGAATATGTGTGCCCTTCAACTGTCCGAATATCTTCAAAGCTCTTGGGCCCCTTAACTATGTTCAACAACATTCTAAGATAATACCTTTCCCCTGCAGCTGGGTGAACATATGTTATTCTTCCAATGGATTTCCCTTTCTTCCTCTTCTGCCACCCCTTGTTCCATACAAATGCAGTTGGGAATTGTGCATAGGTTAGGTCACTTGCCTCGGGATAAGCGGTATTCGCAGCCATCCATGCTGTTAGCATTGTCTCTTGATTTTTATCTATGTCCTTCACAACATTCAGATTGTCCCCGTCTTTCAAAACAATTGACTGCTCTCCTTCTAAATGTACAGGTAGGCGCATGACTGAGGGGTTTCTTTCTTGTATATCAAACTCAAAGATTCTCCAGGATGCTTCACATGATGAAACATATCTACAATCTAAATATGACTTGATTTCATCAAGTTGTTCATCCCCAATAACCATTGTGGCTCGATCTGGGCCTTTCGAAATATACTTGAATAGGTATTTTATGGCACGACTGGTACTGCACCATTCAACGTTGATATGAGCATCAAACATCAAAAGCAATCCGGGGTTGTATGGCACAACAGACCTATTATCCAACTTATGTTCACCCTTCATAATGAACCTGAAAGTTTTTTTTTTGTAAAATTAGCATGAAAACTTGTAGTTACAACATTGGACATTTTATATCGACATTTAACAAATAAAGTTATAGAATGGTGGTGTTGAGGTGTGGTTCTTTATATACTTGTCATCTTTCCTGCGTCTATACACAGGGTACCCATTCTTGTCAAAAGTTGTGTCATCATTAAATGCTTTAGGAAAGTTCTTACTGCATTTTTTATCGATCATGCACGGGCATTTTGGATTTGCATAGCCACATGGACCATGAATCATGCATCTGGAGACCACCTCATATAATTCAAAGTCTTTTCTTTCATCTGGTATCTCTGCAGTGATGATGGTATCAATGTATTGAGGAGAAAATTGCACCTCGTCTTGTTGGAGCCATAGCAAGATGTGTGCATGGGGTAAGCCTCTTTTTTGAAACTCTATTGTGCAAACATCTGTGACAAATAAATAATAAAAAATTGATAAATATCTTTTAGTATGTAAAAAACCTATGAATATGTGTTTACCTGCAATATCGGTTCCAAAGTAATGGTCTTCTTTGAGGACTTTCATTAGCTGTTTAAGTTTGAGTTTAAATACTCTTGAAGTGATATCAGGTCTATCCTCTGCCTTTTGTTCTTTTAGCATCGATTCCACTTCTGGCCACTTTGGATTTGCTGTGAATGTAATGAAAAGATGTGGGTTTCCATACCATCTACAAATTGCCATTGCATCTTGGAAATTTTGTTGCATGTATCTTGGTCCTCCAGTGAATGATGATGGAAGTAGAATCCTCTTTCCTACTGATGCACCTGATGAGTCTCCTTTAAGAATTGCGTCACATATGTTATTGTACAAATCACGTCTCAAAGACGCCTGATTATCTCTAATGAAATTCAACCTCTCAGCTTCTATAGCACAATAGCAGTCCACTATGAACTGGAGGAACAAACGACCTCCTTGCAGTAGACATTTACCTTCGTTTTCTCTTTGTTGGAGCCTGTATGCGTAGTATTCTCTCATTGTTACAAATTTATTTTTGCCTTTGTTTGTTTGCGTCCTCTCCTGATATTCTATGCCTACATAGTAGTTGTCTTCCCCATATGGGGATAGGAGGGGATATTGTAATGCCATGAAGCTTGGATGTAGCTCACTAATTCTCTTGAGACCTTCAGTTTTGTGCTCAATTATGATGTCTCTTCCACTGTTCTTATCTCCAATGTCTCCTACAATGAGAGCAGCCACCTCAGATGTTGTAGGGCTATTATATTGCTTAGAGTTATTGCATCTCGTTCCAATTAATTTAATGGATAAATTGATATTCTTCTGATGCATCATTCTTTGTTGTGCCATCTTAAATGTTTGGGCTAGAGGGTTAACCTCATACAACATTTTCCTTAAACCGTAAAGAATTTTTCGGTCTACTTCAGGGCTCCATTCATGCTTGCGTACTGCCTTTTCTCTAAAAGAGATATCTGAAGCACTATCATATATGTATAGCTGCGCAAAAGACGGGGGATGTTCTTCAGCAGGTAATAGAGAACCTATAAGGTGATGATTTTGACCACTTATTCTGAAAACGTATGGTCCCGGGGTTGTATTCACTGTATTGTCAATCTTAGCCCCCATTGAAGTGAATGCAAACAGGAATTATATATACGGATGTGTTGCCTAAATGCAACAGCACTTTTTTCATCACTTTGATATATTTTTTCCAGGAATTCTGGTGGATCTTTCAATCTAGGCAATCGGACCTTACCCTCATAACAACACAAATTGAATCTTATGTTGCTCCGGGTACTTGTGCTTTTAACTCTCTCATCGTACCACATAATTGCGCCACAATTTGTGCACTTGTATTCTGGTTCTCCCAAGCTGAGATATGTATGTCTTGTACCTGGAACAATTCACAAAATCTATCATTTTTTCAATTGTTGTCTATTATCTCAATCTATCTTGGTTGGTGCGTACATCCTATGATCTTATGTGCACAATATGATCTGCCATTGGCAGATAAAACCAAAGATAAACAATGAAGGTATGTAAAGAAGGTATGACTAAAGGTCTTTTCCACTGGGTAAAAGTTATTTTCTGAACATAATAAATTGAGTGTCATTGGTTACATACTCCGTACATTTTTAGGCATTAATGGCTATGAGCAGAAGCTTCCTGGTTCTAGAATATTTGTCATCATGATGGAAAAGATAAGTATTCTTTAATTCATATAGCATGTACGTAGTGTGTTTGTTCTTTTTGTCTATCTTAAATGAAGAAGCACTGTTAACCTCTATTATGTGTATCTCTGTTTCCATCCGATCTTCTTCTTTCTCTCTTCTCCAAAATTATTTGTCTACGTCTTTTTCTAGCTGTGCGGCAGAGCTCAATTTGTGATGCTGTTTGAGACATTTTTTTCAATTCCACAGGTCTGTGATGGACTACGTAGTATATATATATATATATTGATATGTGGAGTATTTAGAGTAATTATTTACATCTTGCAGTAGCCTCACATCTAATAACTTCTATTAGTGTTCGCAGGAATCTATTTTTATTAGTAAGGTAGTTTTAAACTGGAAACAAACTTAAATGTAAATCATTACTATAAGTACGAATAAGATTAGAAATAGATATTATTTCTAGTCTTGATTAGAAATAGATTTTATTCCTAATCTCGATTAGAGATAGATTTTATTCTTGATATGGTCTAGTCTAATTAGATCTAATCCGATTTGCCTGATTTGAACTGCCTGATTTGATTTGGTCTGATCTGGTCTAAGACTTAAATAAGTCCAATAAAAACATCCTAAATGCTTTTACTTGATTTGTGTTTTTTTTTTATATCGAGGAATACATTATTTTTTTGGAAAAAATTCATTGTAGTAATCCCAACTATAGGCGGTCCGCTTCTAATAATATCTACTATCGATTATTTCAGAATAATCCCAACTTTAGGGACCTTCCGCCAATAATGATCCCTGTAAAAAAAATCATGTAATTTTTGAAGTAGATGAGAAGAGATATAGCAAGTAATCCTTATAAATAATCCCAACATTTAATTTTTACGCTTAATTTCTATTTAAAATTCATTTGTTATAGGAGGTAATATTTGGTCATGGACCATTTTTGGCGGACTGTCCATATAGTTGGGATTATACAAAAATAATCAATATTTGAGATTATTGTTAGCGGACCGGCAATAGTTGAGATTATTATTTTCAATTTTTCCTATTTGTTTAAAGGAGAAGAAATACATTACTCTCTCCGTCCCATAAAAATTTTTCCGGTTGGACTTGGGTCGGAGGTTAAGAAAGTGAAAATAAAGTGAAAATGCCTGATTGTAATTGAGTAAAAAAGAGTAAATGAGGTGGAACTAAAAGTTACTAAAAAGAGTAAAAAATGTTACTTAGTAACTTTTACTGACTATAATTGTTTTCAAAAAATACATCGTAGTCATTACATCATAGTGGATTTTTTTGAACATATAAAGGTTTCTTAATTTGGATTTAAATTGTAGTTAGGTTGTAGAAATAAAGAAACAACTATGCTAAAAAAATAAAGAAACGATTAAATGTGTTTATTTTTTTGGGCTGATCTAAGCATATAACTTGTGAAAATACATACATACTACGGAATATATATATATTTATATTCAAAAGATTCAAAAGTATTATATATTTATATAATCAAAACATGTCATAGTATAAATTCCGTTTTGAATTTAAAAAATCTGGTGACTACATTTTTCATCATTCGAAGGTAACAAAGAAAGAGTGTTATGAAGATGTAAAAAATAGTGCAAGTATTAATACAATAGAAAATATGGAGTTAATAATTTTAATCATTGTCGTCTCAACAGCATTGAGTTTAAAAAATATAATACTCTTAGCAATCTTTGACTTTTTTCAGTTAAAGGTGATAAACTTTGATTCATTATTTGATAAATATATTTATATGAAACTTAATAAATTTATACGACCGTGGCACCGTGTATAAAAATAATCATTCACTTGAAAAATAGTGTTTGACTAAATAAAAGGAAGGAGTATTAATTACATTTTAGGAAATTAAACACTATTAGTACATTTATTATTTTTATAAAATAAGTTTGAAGAATAAAATTATTAGCAATTTGGCTGATTATTAATCTCATAAGGGGACGTACATGTCTTAATAAAATAAAAAATGACAACAAAATTGTAATTGACCCGAATGCTAATTGTAACGAATAGCAATATCATTAAAGTCAAGGGAATGAAAACACAATCAACTACTTAAGGTCTAACAAAACGTAATGTAACTTGCGTAATAAAAAAAAAGTGCAACAAAATGAGAAGATATCCACTACGATCTCATTTGTTGTACTCTGATCTTCACTGTGAGTGCCCCTCTCTTTCTGCATTTGTGGACTCTCTTGTTGATTTATTTGAGCCTATTGAATCATTATAACTGTTATTAATATCGTGCATGCCAGATAGAAACAAAAGGCAAGTAATATATTTTACATAGTAAATTCCTTTGGTCCTTTTTGACGCACCAATATCACTTGAGACATCAACATCATTCGCAGGATGGATGCGTTTTTTTGTAGGAACAATTGTTGTGCTTCCCGAGTCCTGCAAAGATAATTTTTTTTATAAGTCGATTCAAATAATTCAACTATTATATATACTCACATATATATTGTAATAATTTCAAAAGTGAAATACCTCGAGGATAGTCCTATCAAGGACTTTCATGACAGTAAATGATTGCCGTCGAGCTTTTCGATTGTAAGAAGTTACTTTGATTTGGAACAAAAAAGTATTACCGAGGAATGCATTATTTATTAGCTTTGGTATTTCGCTGTCATCATCGTAGTCATCCTAATAAAACACAAATATGTTATATGTTTTCTCAGTAATTTGTTGAAACATATGTGCTTCATTTGTATGAGTTTATGCGCGCGCGCACACACAATACCATTTCATTTATATGTGTTTCGTGAACAGCCGTTGCAGTTTGTCCAATAAGTCTTTTTGCATCTTCATCGAACACAACAAAAATTGTCGATCCACTATCATCTTCTGCCCCAACCTCCAAACGGTACCTAACAATTGATAAGTAACTTATAAGCAACATTTTTAAATGAAATTATTTTATTACATTAGTATAAAGGTTAAAATAAATGATAAAGATAATGACCTTAGTTCTGGTTTGGTTATTGAAACCATGCAGGGGTGACACCAAAAGTCTGTCATTCTTGGTGTTACTTTTCTCTTGCAATCGGGGCACCCAGTATAGTTCCAAGAATTTTCACCATAAATGGTATTCACTTTGGCCTCACAGAAGAACACCAAATATTCCTATTAAACGTATAGGTAATAATAAAGTTCAGTTGTTAAATAAACCATCTTAGTTCTTCAATTTGTTTCCTAATAATGATAGCTACGAAATAATATGTTGGAGTACCTTATCCATATCATCTTGAGTACGACTAAGAAGAGTGGGAATATTTATCTTGTTCAACATAATCTCTTCACGATTGGTCGTATTACTTTGCACTGCAACTCTTCCAATGGCAACTTCTTTCTTTTCACTGTTGTGGGCACAAACAAAATATAGCAAAATTTTCCTTTCCGGTACATAAAAGAAATTATAGCAAATTTTTTTAAGCTTGATGATTTTTTTTAAAGTAGCATTCATATGAGAGTTTTACTTGGGAATTATACCTCCAAAGGGTCTTCAACTTATTGCACTCATCAATATCAAGATCTATGTAAACCAGGCTTGAGGGGGATGTTGATAAACATAAGTTTCCTGCACAGTTAAAACAAATGTTATGAATATTTGAAGAGGCATTTAACATGATTTTATCACAAAGAACCCACTGCTTAATGGATTTTGAACTTTAAATCTTATTTTTGTTATTATTACTTACCATTAAATTCTTTAACTATAGTAGAGGTAACAACTATGACAAAATGTTTTTTAGGATCATCGAGTTCACTTCGTTGTTTGGTAAGCTGATCAATGCATTGACCCCATAATCTTATTTTGATCCGGTTTGCCCTGCATGGTAACAAAAGTTAGTACATACATTTAAATAACATTTAATATAACAAAATTGATGTATTTTAAACAATCAAACACATATTATTGCATTCATATCAGTTTGAAGTTGCATTCAGGTTACTTGAATTTTGTAAGAGAAAAATCAATATAATTCGTAAGTAGATATAAAACATACCATTGGTCTTCTATCTCAATAGCTGTAGACCCATTAGGATCATCGTTAACAACCATGCCAACCACATCTGCAAGAATAATATTTAGTGGGATTATTTGATTATGGAGATATAGTATCGATATACGAAGTAATATTTAGTAATAATGTTTTGTCATACCAGTCAAAAGATATTTACTCCCGAGACGGTTCTTTAAAATGTTGAAAGATACGAAGTCAAATTTATAATTTGGCACTTCAATTGCTTCTCCTTTGACTTCTTTGATGATAGTGTTATGAAAGAATTGTATCATGATTTTATTATCAGCTACAACACGATACTCTTCTTTATTTGGAAGCACTGAGAAGTTTCTTATGATGTGTATCATTCCTTCCTTTATTTTGGGACGTAATGTATGAACATATCCACTTTTTATAGATGCATGAACATAATCACCCTGCAATCATGAAAAATATCATTAGGTTTTTGTGTAAAATAAATATAAATACATTAAAAATTCGAAATTTAAAAAAAAAGTATACCTCTTCATCGATCAGAACCATGTCTAGACAAATTAAGCTTCCTTGTCTTTTGTGATTGATGACATCACAGAGGCGTGTAACACGAACTTTGATTGTCCAGTCGGACTTGGATGTATCAAGCTGACGTATTAGAGAATAACTTCTGCATTTTATGGAACATTAATCAATAAGGTATAATGCATAACAATATCATGTATCATAAACATGTGAATGATAAAGTATCATAATACTCTGTATCATAATACTATTTCTTTGTTACCTTCGAATGATGAAAATGCAGCCACACGATTTTATAAATTCAAAATGGAATTTAATTTATATTATGACATGTTCATGTATGGAATCATTGAAAAAGAATACTTTTGATTATATAAATATATATATACTCCGTAGTACGTATGTATTTTCACAAGTAATATGTTTAGCTCAGCCCAAAAAAGTAAACACGTTTATCATAATATTAATCAAGTTTATGGAATATTAATGAATCGGGTATAATGTATAATAATATCATGTATCATAAACATGTAAATGGTAAAATATCATATGTACGTAGTATTCAATAATATATCATTAAAAATGTTGTAGAAACTTACTGTGATGACATTCTTGATATAAGAACACTAAGCAATAGAATTCTTCAAACTAAGGAGAAAGCCAATAGTGAAAATACACATTTGTTTGCATTCTCTTTGTATATATAATAGCCTATTTGTGCACTATAGGTAGTTTTTATGTTTCTAATTCTAAATTTAGAAACATAAAATATTTTAAAAGTTTACTCCAAAGTTAGGAAAGGATATATTTTACGTATTGCTAAAATCAACATAGATAATTAAATGTGAGTTTCTCACACAATAAAATATAAAGTTACTAAAAAGTTTACTAAAATACGTAACTAATACGTAATACTAAAATCAATAATCAATAACATATATTAAAAGTTTACTAAAAGAATTATGGAATAAGATATAGTATAAGTTTACTAAATCAGATTTAGTAACTAATACAAAACGTATATATTAAAAGTTTACTGAAGGATTTACGGAATAAGATATAGTATAAGTTTACTAATTAAATCAGATTTAGTAACTAATACAAAACGTATATAAATAAAAGTAATTAAATAATAGTTATGTATGATGACATGGCAGACTTAGGTGGCACTCCGTATGCTCTTGAAAAGTTCCTCTTTTATATATATATATTGATTGTCTTGTTACAATTTTTAAAAAACTGGATCTTTTATTTTTTTTACTAATGAATTAAATATATTAATGATCAAAGTTTAATGTGAATAAATATAAAAATGAAAGTGTTATGACTAAAAAATAACATATGGAATATACAATACTACCCCGTCCCCCTAAGTTTGGGACAAAAGAAGGTGACACGGTTATTAATAAAAGCGGGTTTATGTGGTTGATATTGAATTGATAAAGTAAGAATAAAGTATGAATGATTTAGAACCACACAAACTTTACCAAATAAGGTATGAGACAATCTTAGTTGGACGGATCGAAATGGTAAAATGAGACAATCATAGCGGGACGGAGCGAGTTTATATAAAAATTGATCCTCGCGCGTTTTTTTCTAATTAGCAAGCAAAAACATGTATCCTCACGTCCAATGTTGTACTTGTAGAGGTAAAAGATTTGTCAATCCTAACATTTTGTTGTCACGCCAATAACCCTTTTGGGTTAATAAGTTCATTGAAAGTTTATTCACATGATTTTTTTACTGATTATTTAAACAATGTTACACAATGGACTACTTTTCAAAATCTAAAAAGGTGTTTTTATACATCACTTTTGATTTTTAATACGTTATTAGTAACAAAAGAGTTGTTTACACGCTATTATAGTAATAATATTGTATAGTGTGTGCAGATTGCACATGATATGGATTATAATCTTATGTATATGATGATTAAAAAGATGTGAACGAAGTGTTTATACACATGAAATCATTTCTTATATGCCTGTTGTGTCCATTTGGGAGTCTTGCTTTTTAGTTTATCGGTCTTATAGCTCTGCTTGTTGAGTTGACTTAAAGTAAGAAAATGTGAAATTTTGGATTGCGTGTTCATTGAAATATGTGGATTGCCTGACTATCATTACTTTGTTTTGTTGATATTCCCGTTTCAGAAAATCATTTATTTCAACAGATTCAACCAACTCATGCATTTCAACAATTTCAAGAGGTCCATCCATTTCGGTCTTGATAGTAGGTTAAAACGAGATTTGAAGAGTTAAAGTGGTCCGCACAACTTCAACGATATTATTGCTACATGGTGCCACTGTTACGGATGCTTTTTATGGCGATTCCATACCGTAGAATGAAACATATGGGCCAGAGAGACATTTAATTAAATAGTAGTCTAGCTTGATGTTATATTTTATTATTTATTTTTTCCTAAGATTTATTGTTTCCTAAGATTTATTGTTTCCTAAGATTAGGGCTTGATCCTGTAAGAGACAGGATGCCTATTTAATATTGTTTCCTAAGATATTTAGAATTTTCAGTTAGAGTTTTAATTAGATTAGGACTTGATTTTGTAAAAGGCAGGATGCCTATTTATAATCGTTTCAGCAATAATAAAGATCATCGATCATTCAAAAATATCCACAGAGAGAAGTCAGGGACTTTCCCCCTCCCTTGCGCTCTTCCGATTACGACCTCAACCGGGTACCCTGCTACCCCAAGTCGTCCATGGACCCGTCCTCAATCTCAGAACCCTAACAACTTGGTATCAGAGCGTCACGATCCAAGGCGCCACCAGAAGATAATTTAGCCACCATGATGAAGGAATTCATGGAGACGATGACCGTTAGGACAACCGCCATAGAAGGGCAGATTGCCGCTTTATCTCTGGTAGTCCACAAACGCGATTCAAAGTCCACAATAACGCAGGAAGATGAAGTGGATAGCAGCCATGTGAATGATCATACGTCGTACAGAACCACAAACACCTGGAGGCCACAATACGCGGAGATGGAATTCCCTGTGTTTGATGGCAGCTCAGACCCTATCAGTTGGTTGAAAAGGTGCGAAAAAATCTTTTTAAATCAAGAAACTTCTAGCGCGGCAAAGGTGAATGTGGTCTCATTTCACTTGATAGACGATGTGCAGTTGTGGTTTGATCTGATGATAGAGGAAGAAGGAGAAGTCAATTGGGGAAGGTTTAAGGAACATTGTCTGGAGCGCTTCGGACCACCGTTGAGTTCTAACTCGATTGGAGATCTGAAACTTCTTATGCAGACCGGCTCAGTTGATGAGTATTTTGCCCAATTTCAGAATGCCTTAGCAAGAACATCAGGAATACAACCCACCCGTCATATTGCTTTATTTGTCGCTGGTTTATAGCCATATTTACGGGCTGGCGTGGAAATGGCAAAACCAGAGAACCTGGGTTACGCTATAAACCTTGCAAGGACATTAGAAGCAAAGCAAACAATGACTCTTACACATGTCAAAGCCTCGGGAACTGCAGCAGATGCAAAACCACGAGGGCCGACACAACATATTCAAGCGGTCATTACAACAAGGGCAGGAAATCCAATTGTTAAAAGGCTCACGAAGGGTGAGATGGCAGAGAGACGAGCAAAAGGGCTATGTTACAATTGTGATGAACAGTGGTCGATGAATCACCGGTGCAAGAAGTTGTCCTTGATCGAGATCAAAGACGAAGGAGAGGAGGGTGATGACTTCCAAGAATTGGAGTTGTCTGCCAATGTTATAAGTGGAACAAAACATTCCTCTACAATGCAATTAATCGCACGGATGACAGGCATAGGACTGACAGTGTTGGTTGACTCCGGAAGCACCAATAACTTCTTAAGAGAAGCAATAGTAACATATCTGAAATTACCCATTGGCAGGAAGTATGAGCTACAAGTGCGGGTGGCTAATGGCGAAAGGGTTCCCAGTAAAGGAGTATGCAAATCAGTTCCTTTCGTAGTTAATGGAGAGGAATATAAGGCAGATTTCTATACCATTCCACTGGAGGGTTTTGATGCCATATTAGGTGTGTCCTGGTTGGCAACTCTAGGTCCAATATTATGGGATTTCTTTGAGAGAATGACATTATTCACAAGGGGAGCCAGAACAGTTATTTGGCATGGGCAGCACCCTACAAATGTTCCTCGAGTGGCTCTGCTACACACCAAAGATTCGGACAAAGCTCTGTTGGATATCTTAATAAGGGAATATGAAGATTTATTTGTCGAGCCCAAGGGGTTTCCACCGCTAAGAGAATGTGATCACCGGATTACATTGAAACGTGGAACAAGATCGGTGGTCGTGCGTCCCTACCGGTACCCCTACTTCCAGAAAGATGAGATTGAAAGGCAGTGTGAATTAATGCTCGGTTAGGGAATAATCCAGCCAAGCAAATCGCCATTCTTTTCTCTGGTTCTGCTCGTTAAGAAGCATGACAACTCTTGGCGGTTTTGTGTGGATTATCGAGAACTTAATAGCAAAAATGTCAAGGATAAATACCCTATTCCGGTTGTAGACGAATTGCTTGATGAACTACATGGAGCAAAGTATTTTACCAAACTGGATTTGCGATCAGGGTATCATCAAGTCCGGATGCACCCCGAAGACGTTGAGAAGATTGCATTTCATACCCATCATGGGAATTTTGAGTTCTTAGTTATGCCGTTCGGGCTAACTAATGCCCCATCAACGTTTCAAAGTCTCATGGAACAACATTTTTCGCCCATATCTATGTAAGTTTGTTTTGGTTTTCTTCGATGATATTCTGATCTACAGTAAAACATGGGTGGAGCACCTTCATCATGTGCAACTTGTATTTGAAATTCTTCGCCAGAATAATCTCTTTTTGAAACAATCCAAATGCATGCTTCAAGAAGTCCAAGTCACCTATCTGGGACATGTCATACATGAAAAAGGGGTAGAAGTTGATAGCTCAAAGGTTACCGCTGTAAAGGAAAGGCCAACTCCCCACTCTACAAAAGCTTTACAGGGTTTCTTTGGACTCACAGGCTATTATCGTAAATTCATACAAAATTATGGCGACATTGCAGCACCTCTGACTTCGCTTTTGAGGAAAAACTCATTTCAATGGACTCTATGAGCACAAATTTCCTTTGAGAAATTGAAAGAATTACTCTCTTCTGCTCTCGTGCTTTCGTTACCAAATTTCCGGACCGACTTCATAGTGGAATGTGATGCATCCGGAATTGGAGTGGGGTCAGTACTTCAGCATGAGGGACACCCTATTGCTTTTTTTTCAGTAGGAAATTCGCTGAGAGACATACAAAACTTGCAGCTTATGAGAGGGAATCAATTGGCCTAGCCAAAACAATAATTCATTAGAAACCATATCTATGGGTTTGTCAATTCTTGGTACGAACAGATCACTCCAGTTTAAAGTACCTCATAGAACAACGTCTTACGACCTGCCCGCAACAGCATTGCCTAAGCAAATTGGTGGGATTCGACATCCGCGTGGCATACAAACCGAGAAGTTTAAACAAGGTTGTGGATGCCCTCTCCCGTAGGGGGAAGATGAGGTAGCATGCGAGGCCATTACTGTTCTAGTAACCACGTTGTTTGAAACAATTAAACAAGAGGCAGCTGGTTCTCAAGAATGGCTTGCTTGGGAGGAAAAAGTTAAGCAAGGAAAGTTAGGAGAGCATTGGAAGCTGACAGAAGGGTTACTTCTATTTAAAGGGATAGTTTTTCTATGCTCCGATATTCCAATTCTTCCGAGGATTATCTCTGAGGTACATCATATGGGTCACGAAGGTATAGAGAAAACTCTGCAACGTATACGGAGGGATTTTTATTGGCAAGATATGAGGAAAATGGTGGGAGATTATATTGGATTGTGTCAAGTTTGTCAAATAAATAAATGAATAAATCTACACCCAGCAGGGATTTTGCAACCATTGCGAGTACCAGAAAAGATTTGGGCCAATATCTCGTTAGATTTTGTTGAGGGACTACCGATAGTCCATGGTAAATCAGTTCTGCTTGTGGTGGTTGATCGAATCTCAAAATATGCCCACTTCATTCCAATGTCCCATCCGTACACCGCGCCTTTAGTAGCAACAATTTTCTTCAATGAAATTGTCTGTTTACATGGGCGGCTGGAAACACTAGTACCTGATCGTGACAAGATTTTTCTGAGTACTTTTTGGAAGGAATTGTTTCGTTTGTCTGGAACAAAACTCACATATTCCTCAACTTACCATCTGCAAACTGATGGGCAAACGGAGGTCGTTAATCGAATAATAGAGTTGTACTTGCGGTGAATAATTGGAGAGAGGCCATCAAAATGGGTGCAATGGATACCTTGGGTCGAATATTGTTACAAGACCTTCTATCACACAACACTTGGAGAGACGCCATTCCATCTGGTATATGGCCGAGAACCGCCTACATTATTGGCCTATTCTGCAGGATCCATACTGATTGAGGCGGTTGATAAGGAACTAACTACGCGTGATGAGCTTTTAGCCACTGCCAGAGAGCAGTTATTATTGTTGTCCCAACAGCGCATGAAACAAGCATGTGACTATCATCGCCGAGACCTCCAATTTAATGTCGGTGATTTGGGTGTGGCTGTGCTTGCAACCATATCAACAATTAACGGTGGGTCACTCCAAACAACATAAACTGCTCCCAATTTTTTTAGGCCATTTAAAGTATTAGCAAAGGTGGGCAGTGTGTCCTATCAGTTAGAATTGCCACCACAGAGTAAGATCCACAATACTTTCCATGTCTCCTTATTAAAGCCTCATCAAGGGAGCATTCCACCGACACCAGGGCTGCTACCACCACTAAAGGATGGCAAAATACTGCCTCTACCAGCCAATTTTCTTCGTGTACGTTTAAATAGAGGTGAGAAGGAACTATTAGTACAGTGGGAAGGCAGTACACCAGCTGAGGCAACTTGAGAGCCATTTGAGATTTTGTCGCTGCTTATCCAGTATTTGAGCTTGGGGACAAGCTTAGTGTCGAGGGAGGGGTGATGTTACAGATGCTTTTTATGGGGATTCCATACCGTAGAATGAAACATATGGGCCAGAGAGACATTTAATTAAATGAGTAGTCTAGCTTGATGTTATATTTTATTATTTATTGTTTCCTAAGATTTATTGTTTCCTAAGATTAGGGCTTGATCCTGTAAGAGACAGGATGCCTATTTAATATTGTTTCCTAAGATATTTAGAATTTTCAGTTAGAGTTTTAATTAGATTAGGACTTGATTTTGTAAAAGGCAGGATGCCTATTTATAATCGTTTCAGCAATAATAAAGATCATCGATCATTCAAAAATATTCCCAGAGAGAAGTCAGGGACTTTCCCCCTCCCCTGCGCTCTTCCGGTCACGGGCAAGAAGAGGAATAACCCTAGCAGGAAGGTTACGACCTCAATCGGGTACCCTGCTACCCCAAGTCGTCCCTGGACCCGTTCTCAATGTCAGAACCCTAACAACCACTTCTCTAAATTTTCTAATTTTTTTTTATCTAATCATGGATTAAAACATACAAAGTATTTCTCCGTTACTTAATTAGCGGTTAGTAATCTCCATTTGAATCTATTTATTATTGGGAAAAATTGGGTGTATGTGCATTTTTAAATAAGTAGATTTAAGTTACTATTATATACTCTATCAAAACAGAAATTGTAATTTTTTATTTTTCTATAAACTCATGAGTTGTATATGTCCAACAATTACATTGTCGTAGAATTTGACTCTATCACATTTTGTATAATAATCGCAAAAAATTTGTAAATTTTATTTAAAATAACAGGAGTTATTAACTCATGTAACCTTCTTTTTATGTCACATAGTCCTTTTTCACTTTATTGTTTAATATTTCTTTTGTCCCGTGAAATTGGGACAAGAGGGACGGAGGTATACAATTATACTTCCCCGGTCTCATTATAATTTTTCACTTTTCCCTTTTCATTCGCCATACTAAGCTTATCTCAAATCATGATAGGTAATACTTGTATGATTATAATTCTTTCTTATTTTTTAACACTTTATCAACTCAAAATCAAATTTTTTTGCCTAATTCAAAATCAATTATATAACTCTAGTTTATAAGTGGCCATTGATTGAGTAGTCGGCCCTAGGAGAAACCCTAGGCGGCCATCCCCAACCTCCTTCAAGATCCGATTTTCCAAACTTCTCTTCGTCAATCAGCAAAAAAATTTGGAAGATGGTGACATTTTCTAAGTAATGAAAGATTGAATCAAAGGTTTTTCTATGCTTTTTTTTTCAATTTCTATTTTCGAGGATTTTGGTCCGGCTTCTTCATTGACCGAGAATTTTGTCCACTTCATGTGATTGTGTGGTATGTTATTCTCCTAGCAATGTCTAGAGGTCATGTGTTTCTAATCGGTATAATTGGTATGTTGAATTTTCGTTGTTCATGGTTGGTAAAGCCTTTTCAACTTCATTGTTCTGATGCTTCAATTACTCGACCACCACCTGAACCGTCGTCTCGCTCTGGGAAGAAGAAATTGCTCAATTGGATCTCCTTCCGGTGGCTGGTCAAACTGATGATTAGGAAATTTTATGCTCAACTGGTTTTCCTTTGTTGGTTCTGGTCAAATCAATTCTCTCTTTTCGGTGGATGTGAAGCCAGATTTTTTTAGTTGTAATTTTTTTATTTTCTCTTTAAAGTAGCAAGAAGAGCAGCAAGACTGTTATATTATACTACCTCCGTCCCGTTGTAAGGTTCCCATAGCAAAACGGCACAAATTTTAGGCAATAATTAAATAAAGTACTTCGAGTATATATTTTGAGAAATAATTTTAATAGGTATATATTATAATGTAGTTAGTATTGATAATTGTGATGTTATAAATGTATTATTTTTAATATTTAAAGATTAATTTTCACTTAAGGTTGTTAATTGTTTCCTAAAATGGAAATGGGAACCTTCTAACGGGACGTCCAAAAAAGGAAAGTGGGAACCTTCTAATGGGACGAAAGTAGTACTACAGAGTATATTATTGTGGGATTAGTGATCTAGAAGGATTCATTGGACCTTTTCCGTTTATGTCTCATCCAGGGGCGGAACTATTCAGGAACTCGGGGGGTGCTTGTGCCCCTGCGGCCTCGAGGTTCTCTTTATATTATACGGACCTGCTGTATGTCTTGATTCATGCCTGTTGTTGGAAAGGTGATGAGGTGTCAGAAGGTGAAGCTGCCTTAGCTTTTACAAGATGAAATGGCTAGACATTCTTTGCTAGGTGAAATGGGTGGGCCTTCCTTGCTCACTGGCTGGCAGCTGCCTTTTACTTACTAGGTGTCCAAAGGTTGATTTGGGCTAGGACTCTAGGAGCTTTAAACCATAAATAGTTTTCGCTAATCTTTTGTGGGGTGGGGTGAAAAGAGTGAATAAATTTATATAGGGAGTATTTAGGATAAAAAATACTACTGTTACACACTTTTCATACACACACATACACACTCATGTCTGTTTAGGTTTTTTTATCTGTATATAGACACAACGTATTTTCAAATACGTTGTGTCTGTATAAAGACAAAAAAAACTCTACACAGATCAGACATGAGTGTGTATGTGTGTATGAAAAGTGTGTACTTCAAGTTGGATTCATTTAGGATTACAACGTGGATTATAAAATCTTTTGCATCCCAACATGTATTATTGTTCTCAAGCCACTGAAAGCTTTTTTATTTTGCAAATGGGTAACAATCAAGATACCCTTCTTTTAAAAATAAAAAATAAATTAAATTAAATAAAAATAAAAAGGTTTTCGCCTTGCCGCCTGTTTGAGGCCTCTGTTGCACATCAAGCCACAACGACCTAGACGGCGGACACATCCTCGTCCGAACGACTCATAGTACGCAGCATTGCAACCTGTTCAGTACTTCCTCTTGTTGCCGCCTACTTGTCAGAGACCGGAATTCCAGAGTCGCAACAAGCCGCCCGCCTTGTTAAAAACATTTCCTTTTCCCAATTTGTGCCCCTCCAAGGTCCTCGGGCTGGTTCCGCCACTAGTCTCATCCCATTGTAGCTTTAGATTACTCAGTGTTGTATATCTTTGATTTTTTTTAATAATAAATTAGCTTTTGATTTAAAAAAATGGTCATTCATTTAGTTTCCACTTTTTTAAAAAGTTAGTTTTTTAGCAAGTTCAATGTAGTAAAATAAAATGTATTACACAATACATTTTATTCAACGTAGTAATTTGTCGTTGACAACACTACATTTGTAGAGTTATTGCATCAATACTTTCTAGTTAATATTGCAGTGGTAAATAAACCTCTATAATTGTGAATTCGTTTGGTAACCCTCATTTTCAGCTTCTTAATCAGCCCTTTTAATAAATACACAATCTTTATTTCGCATGCCTAAATGTATACTTCATAATAAGTAAAATATGTAAGGTTGAAGTTATTTTTCAGATTGAATTGACCGAAGTTAATTACTCTAAAGAACTATTTTAACTATTTTTTCTTATAAATTTTTCTTTAATTTATTAGTAAATATATTTTAACTGATTCACAATTTCATATAACATACTCCTTATGTCCCGAATTTATCTTCAAAAAGTACAAATGACATGTGGATTAAGATAGTGAGCATCATGTGGTGGATAGTTGTACAAATGAAATAAAAACATGTAAGAAAGTGTAAAAAATGTTGTATGTCACAAAATCTTTACCAAAATGGAAAATAAGAGATAATTAAATGGTGGTATTCTATACTTGGATAATAGTAAGGGTCGTTAATGATAACTACCCTCGATGAATTAGAGATACTCTAAGATTGAGTATTCGAGATGAGACAAGTTAAAGATATAACCGGGATCAATCTACTTACTTGTTTATTTCGAAAAAAATGATAATTATACGGTGGAATAATCTGAATTATTGACGATCCGTTCAAAGTAATTCCAACTATATGAACATTTCACCAATAATGGTAGGTCCCATGTGACCGGCTACATATTCAGTCAATTAAAAAAATATCGCATTATAATAATTCGAACTATATCTATCGATTTTTGTTAGACCTAAAAAGTAAATTAAAACTTCCATATATAAATAAAAAACCATAAAGATTATAAATATTTATTTATACTTAATTAACCTTTTTAGGTAGTTTATGGAATTGAAGGATATATAATACGTAGTACTTCGTATATAAAAATAGAATATGTAAAAACTTATATAATTTCAAAATTAAAATTTTACAGTATGTAAGAATGTAAGATATTATAAAGATGCAACGAATATAGAATATGTAAATAAACAGAGTAAAAAGGTCAATATAAGAGCCTTAAACAAAAATGAAATTGCAAATTAAGTTCAAATTAAAAAAAATGAAATATTGTTTTATTTATGAAACACAATACGTTTTTAGATTTTGTTAAACTTTCATTTAAAAAATCCAAATTCTAATATTTAAATAATTTTTTCCATTTGTTGTAAAAAATCTGGTTGATGGTTGAGGTTGTTAAAAGAAGAACGAGTGTACTATATATATATATACTCCGTATATATATATTTAGAATATGTTTAGTCATTGATCATTGTTAGCGAGCGGTCCATATAAATAGGATTATACACAAACAATCTATATTTAAGAGTATTGTGAATAGATCAATAATTGATTTTATTGTGAATAGTTATGAATACTCAGGATTAATATTTTCAATTATTCTTATTTACGCATGTTCAAAAAAGAGATAATAGCCCTAAATAGGACTAAACTAATCCCTAAATGTACAAATACGATTATTTTATTTATCTTCCCAAAATAGGAATAAGGTATACTCTATCTACCTATTATACCCATAACTTAAGAAGATAAATATGATTAAATTAGAGTGAAATTCATACAAAAATTGTGAAAATTAAAAAAAATCTAAAATATTTTTAAAAATACTAAAATAATAAAAAAAATTAAAAATTGTTATTTTAAAATAAAATTCAAAAATTAATAAAAATAGATATAACACCTTAAAAAATATAAAAAAATATATGAGGACCTCTTCCATAGTTGGCAACTGCCCAGCCAAGTTACATCTGTTCGGCTAAAAAATGTCATTTTGTAAAAAAACTGCAATTTTTCGCTAAAAATGCCATAAAGAACTGTTGGATAATTGATATCCATATTGTATAAACATGAGAGATTGAACAAGAATAGAGAAGAAATAATGAAAGTCTATAGAATGAATGAATATTTGTTATGGTTTACAAGCCTTACATAAGGGAGTATATATAGGGAAAATCCGGGTCTGAGCCTCTAATATGGGCCTGACAGACCCAGTTACATAAATAGATTGATAGTATAAAAAGCTAATCTAGAACATCTGAAAAATAATGTACAATAATAAGAATCCTCTAAACGTGTGTGAGCCGCTGTACAGGCCCAATAGTCGGTAGACCGGGGGGTCGGAGTCCATATACTCCATCAGGAGTCCCCCACTCCCTGAGCCGAGAGTACTCGAGGTGAAAGGGAGTAGTCCAAACTATAGCTGCAACGTTCTTCTGTCTTTGGTTTCTTCCTCTTCGGTCGGGGGACCACCACCCTTGTCCATGATGGGGAGGTGCCTCGTTAAAAACCTTTACTAGGAAAAAACTCAGTGGGAAAAAAATCCTAATAAAGGAAAAAAGAGTACACCTAGCGCCCCCAACATGAAACAAGGAAGGTAGGCCCCCTCCGGCATAATCACTTTTGTCTAGCTCAACCCGTCTTCATCTGACTCGTCTCTCGTTCCTGCCCATGTGTGATATTCTCTCCTCATCTAGAAACTCTGACCCCTCTGCCCCCCAGTCCCCACTTTTTGAGACGAGTGGAGACGAGATGAAAATGAGTAAAGTCATCTCTGTACCTACACATTTATCATACATATAAAATCTTTTTCTTGGAATTTATGTTTCCTATCGGGAGTTCGTTACTTGAAACAAGTGGATATGTGAATTGTTAATGTAATGATTAAATACTTAGTAGAATGGATGTTTGAGCCATTCGTAAGCAACAGTCGCCACTCGAGGAATGACTAAGACCGGTCTTCGTGCCCGACTTGGTCGGGGCTTTGTCTTCGTGCCCGAATTGGTCGGGGCTTTGTGCCTGATCATGGTCAGGGCTTTAAATCCCAGTGATGGGTCTCAAACCACACTCTACTAGGCACTTGATCATAAGTGCGTGATAGTGTGACATTCAACCGACAAAAAAGATAATTTAAATAAATATAAATAATATGAAAATTAAAGAATACTTATCTTTTTTGGGCGGACTAAAAAATGTGGGCTGACTGGAATAAGAACTTGGACCATGAGTCCATGAGTTGGACTTTCTCTAATGGGCAACCCACTTATCTTTTTGACCAGCTTGACCTAGCCTACGTGGGCAATAATGTTGCAAAGTTTCTGCCCTCCTCAAATCTACAAGTCGCGGTCGTCTTAATTGAGTTCTAGCAAGGTCATGTGTGGCATGGCCCACTGCTGCCCTGCACCAGTTGGCACCAATCTTGGCAGACCCTTGATTAGTCTGGCCTACACTTATTCTCGCAGCTGGCGTTAGGTGTGGAAGAAATAGGGGCTTCGTTGGCCTTTGACGACATACAGAGAGTTGTGATGCACTCCGCCTCTACTGCCGCTGGAAATGGAGGTAAGAGTGATAGATGGTGGCCGTCGGTCAGAAGAAGGGAGATGTATCGCAACCACAGTTGTTGTCGGAGGGGTGAGGGCGAGGATTGACCGCTGACTCGACCCCTTCCATCTCGTGCTCGAATGTCATTTGCTCAGACCGTTGGGCGCTTGGTAACATCTCTGGTCGTCGTTGCGAGTCGTCGCCGGAGAGTGGAGGGTGGTTCGCCGGAACAACAGCTGTGCGACACAGCCTATGCAGTTGAAGAGCCCCTCGTTTAATCACTGGAACGACTAGGCCAGCTATCAAGCATAGCAGTGCGAGTTAGAGCAGACTGTGGCGGCGAGATCGAGCTGCTGGTGCCGTCGTTGTACGGTAAGGTCTGGCCGAGGAGCTGAGCTAGCAAGCTTACCTTTTCCAGATTTAGAAGTTCCAGATCCCAGTTCAGAAACTGCGGCTGACGGGTGAGCTTCAGGCGGTTAGGATGAGGTCTGTAGCCATGGCACAATCGATGGGTGGTTCCTACGGCTTGCACTGCACCGAACTCGGATTCCATTCTTTTCTCCCTTTTGACACTGTTTTTTGCTAGATCTGTACTCGCCATTGATGGCTGGCAGAGGTTCACAAGCTTTCTAGGTTGTAGGTTTGCAGCGGCTTTCCTGTGCTGAACCGCTAAAGGACAAGAGCTACAACAAAGGCACAAAGCAGCGAACTTCAGGTGATGCGCAAGGCTTCTATGGATTAACTGAGTCTGCTGGAGTTCGGGTCGCACCGGAAAAGTTCTAGATCGGGACTCCCTTATTTTTCTTGGATGCTTTTTCATTTTCCCGAATGATTTTTGTGATTTTGGTAGTGTTTTTGGTTACACGGGGAGGTTTTCTCACTTGATTGTGTTCAACCTCTCAACGAGAGCACCAAATGACGGACAGTGTATCCGGGGGTAGCTTATCCGAGGGGTTATTGCGGGAATAACTTAGAGAGAAGTCAGAGCAAACAAGTAGGAGAGAGAGGCGATTATATTAATGAACTCGATATGTTCTGATCCTTTACAATGGGGGAAAGGGGTGCTATTTATAGTAGCAATAAATGCGACGAGAGTACACGTGGCGATAATCTAATGGCCGAGAGGTCACCTCAATCGGGGTGGCACCGGCAATCGCGCGTTCACCGCATTAAATGCGGTGGGTGGATGTGACGTCGCATTAAATGCGGTGGTTGGCTGTCTCCAAAGGGAATCTTTGATGATTGAGCCTGTTTAGCCGAAAGCTCTCCCAGCGGGCCGAGGGCTCTGTGTAGCGGAAGGCTTATCTGATGCCGAGGGCACAACAGTGCCGAAGGCTCATGTTTTCTACCATTTTCCCCCAATAGCTTCGTATGCTCAAATATGGCTGTTTTGTGAGTTTTGGAGCCTTCGGCCATATTGCCGAAGGCCTGTATGTGCATCGCGGGCCTCCTTGAGCTTGGGCCGCAGCATTTTGGGCCTCCTGAGCTTCTTGGGCTTTGTTGGGCCTGTGATAGAGTAGTAGGAGTCTGTGGACCGGGGGTTCCTGGGCCATATACTCCATCAAGAACATTTTTATTCTTTGAAAATGTCTAAATTTTCTCAAAAACTGCTATCAATATGACATTTTAGGCATGTTTTGGCATTTTTTCCGGTGATCGGAGCTAGATATGCTGGGAGGTTGTTGAGGTGGCAACATAGGCCTACATATTTTACATCGTAATATTTTTTCATTTTTTATTTATTTTATTTTATTTTATAATTTTTTATTTTTTGTTTTTTTATTTTTATTAATTTTATTTAATATTTAATTCATGTTTTTTTAACATTTTCCTTACAAATAAAATTATGTTATTACTTTTATATTCAAATATGAATTGTATTAAAACAAAGGGTAGACTTGAAAATTAGTCCTATTTAAGGAATTTTTAAGCTATGATCATATTTTGGCAATTAAAGTTTCACCTAATCCCATATAAGGAATTTTTTTATTTACGAAGTATTTATGTTCACTTGTACTTGTATTTTACTCTCTTCGTTCCTTAAAAATTTGTCATCTTTCTTTTTTTAGGACGTCTCAGAAAACTTTCCCTTTTAATCAATTATGGGAAAATGTGCAAATAAACCCATGTACTAATAAAAAAAGGTCAAATAAGTCCTTATTTAGGAGACTCTGTCCGGCCGTCGCCATTTGGGGTGGTTCCCGGTGGAATTTTTTGAGCATCTTATTCATTAAGTCTAGTTTACTCATACCAAAGTTCAGCTAAAACTTCAATTGGGAAGACATTCAAATGAATTTTTGAAAATAACTGCGCAGTTATCTTCAAGAATTCATTTGAATGCCTTCCCTATTGAAGTTTTAGCTGAAATTTGGTATTAGTAAACTAGACTTGCTGAATAAGATGCTCAAAAAAATTCATCAAAAAATTCCACCGGTAACCATCCCAAATGACGACGGCCAGACAGAGTCTCCTAAATAAGGGCTTATTTGACCTTTTTTGGTTAGTATATAGCCTATTTGCACCTTTTCCCATCAATTATTTTGTGGAATCTGTGATTTCTCTCTCCCATCAATCACACAGTTTTTACTTTATTATTCTCCGTGACGGTAAACTTTGGTAAAATTTTAAGGGTTTGTATTTTATTTGGTTCCAAATTTCTCCCCACTTCTCACTTTATCCGAGTAGTTTGACTATTTTATCCCCTAATTTCTGTTTCCTAGCAGGACCCACCCACATATGTGAACCTGGTTCGAATTGGAAGCGCATGGCGATGCGGGGAGTAGGAGGCCCTTTGTTGTGCATAGGCGATCTGCTCAGCGATGTCGGAGAAGATGGCTCCGGCTGCGACAACCTCTCTCGTTGCGGTGACATCAAGACTCCGTCTTTTTCAGAGTCCTGTCCCAGCTTCAGACCTTCCGATCTCCCCAAGCTCTTTCAGGTGTCTTCCCAGTCCGTATCGTATCACTCAAAGCCGATTCACCTTTTCATGTTTTTATTATTTTATATTTTATATGTGTTAGATTCCGTACAAATCAAACACATTTCATTCAAATCCTTAGATGTAGTCGAATTTTTCTTAATTCATTTAATGAACCCGGGAGATTCTAGTGTTCCATCAGTTCTATGCGTCATACACCGTCTTTCAGAACTACCTTTGGAAATATCAATGCATGTGCTAGAATATGTTCTCATAAAACTCAATGCACATGTATACAAAAACCATTCTTATGTTTTTGCTTGCGTAATGTTTTTTTCTAACCCTGTAGTTAGATGTACTAGAATATGCATACAAACAGCTTTCTTATTCCTTAGTTGTGTACATGTGTAATGTTATTCTATACTACGTATATAAAACTGATATTATGAAAAGTGAAGCAATGGGTTCCACATCAAGGGTCGTTTTCCAATTATAAAAAATGAAATGTGTGAAGGGTTGGAATTATTTGTTATTCACGCAATAAGAACTCAATGTGTTTTTTCTAAACAAAACATGTATAGAGGGGATTGAATATAATGAATTACGGGATAGTTTCGATATGCGACGTGTGAGCTTTCATCTTTTATGAGGGATCAATAGTGGAGCAAATTTTACTATTCTGGTGCAGGACACGTGGGGTTAATCATCTCGTGTACTAGCCAGCACTTTTAGTACAGTTGACTCGGTTTAGACATTGTAGTTGATAAATTACTACTAGTTATTGTGCAGCACAGATTGTTTAGGTAATATGTAAGGAATGCGATATTGTTAAGGTTTCAGGTATGAATTGACGAAAATGGATGAAAGCCATGTTTTCCGCATATCTTGTGTGCTGTCACTTCTTTAAATATGATGTTTGTCATGTTGTGACTTGGAACTGACATCATGGCAATTTTCCAAATGTTATGTAATGGTTTATTAAATTATGGGGTTCACCCTCCATAAGAATAAATTTTACTCTAGGTAAAATAATCAGGATGTAAAAAACTGTTAACCTATATAGAATGCAGATTTTAAAGCAGATAAAACTGTTATTTGTGTACCTTACGAGCTGTCACTCCTTTAAACCAGATTTAAATGTATAAATCTGTGGGATGCACTCTCCATACCAGTGGATTGTTGCTAGGGTTGAGGTCAGTATAGAGAGATAATTCTAGAGAGAAGTGAGAGCATGATGTGTTTAGATGGAGAAAAAATTCGTTTAGATGGAAATGTTTGCATGCCATGCACCAGACAAAGCCTCATGGAGTTAAGAAGTACAATTTATTTCCATTTAAGATTTATGAATCTATTATAAAGTGTATTATTTTATTATTTCCTGGAGAAAAAATTCGTTTAGATGGAAATGTTTGCATGCCATGCACCAGACAAAGCCTCATGGAGTTAAGAAGTACAATTTATTTCCATTTAAGATTTATGAATCTATTATAAAGTGTATTATTTTATTATTGCAGGATTAGGACGCATTGTTTTAGTTGTTTAGAAGCGAACAGATATCACATTGTGTTGATGGATTGTATTTGCAGGTGTAGTACTCAGTGTGTAAGTTAGGGCATCAATGAATACCGAATAGCATACCAAAGTCAGAATGTTGGATCAAACAAACCCTGAATTGCTATCATCATTATTATTATTATCATATAGTTCTATACTTATTTACAAGATATTGCTAGTGTAGTAGTGTTAATGTGTTCTGTACTTCTGTCTGTGTGTAAACATAATTCTATACTTGTTTTTTTATGCTCGCCTATATTTGGTTCTGCTATGTAATTTGTTTTTTTAGTAATAGAACACTGGTAGAATCCAAGTGAAACAGTTGCAATTCTAGATCAATCAAGCTAAGAACAGATCAAAATTACGTTTATTGTGATAGGGAAAAATCAAAGTAGGTATACAAGGGACAGTTCGAGAAGCCCACTCTCCAATTCTACAGCCAACTGAAATAACAGCCTGCCTTAATGTAGCTATCTATCTTCTGTTTATAGCTAATATTCCCTCAGGGAAAGTCTACTGTTAGTTAACAGACTTGTTAACTAACTAACTACCCCCCTTATTCCTCCTTTGATAGACTCTATTGAAGTATTTAATAGGCTGATCACTCATATGCCTATCATTTAGTTAAGCCATGAAGCTAATTTCTTATTTCTATCTAGGAAAACTATGAGAAGCTGAATGAAGCACTTGCTGGTACTGACCATTCATGGACTGCTCTCACACTTGAAGTAAGGGACAATTTGATTCCTACCATAAATCTTAAATATCCTGAAGAATGCAGCAATTACTGTTTTCTCTTTTGCTTACAGTAATGGAGCAAGGTAGACGTGAAGTGTAACTGTGTAATTCCTCTATAATGTCCATATAAATGCCATGCTATATCTTTATCCTCGCGATCGGATAATTTGTTCATGTTTTTCCTTTGAACCGTGTTACCCTGTTCGGTTTATATATTGAACCAGCCATTAATTTTATGTGAGAGCATTTATTATGGATTTAAGAAACATGAATTAAATTTGAACCCACCATTTTTTATTTAATTTTATCATGGATGAAAGCCATTAGGAACATAAATTTCATCTCAACCCATGTTAATAGTCTTTATACGATAGTATAATTTTGCACTGCTCTCAGCGAGAGGGTGAGTTTTTAGTAATATTATGGGTGGAAGTATGACTCAAGTGCATGTATCTTACTGGACCTTTTAAATCATTCTATCTAGTATTTGCCCAGGCAGAGCTGGGGGGGGGGGGCATTACCAGGCCCAGGCCCACATTGCTATCTTTAATTAACTCTTGCATCTATATTTTCAAGTACCTCCAATACAAAATTGTCGGGAAAATAACCTTAAATAATACAAATTATCTTCCGTGAACCAAGAATAATACATACTTTGAAAATAAGTTTTAACAATACCAACTATTCGAATATATACCACAAATGATATAGGGCATCTTTTTACTAAAAATTCAACCATCTAACTTATCAAAAACTTATATAAAAATATCTAATTAGTGAAATATTTCCAAATATCATTTATTTGATGGATTGTCATTAGCTTTTGATGTCTTAAATGATCGGATTTTTTGTCAAAAAATGACTCCATATTATTTTTGTTTTACATTCATATAGTTGGTATTATTAAAAGTCATTTCCGAAGTTTGTATTATTATTGGTTCAAGGATGATAGTTGGTATTATTTAAAGTAATTTTTCCCAAAATTGTCTGAAAAGTTCGCTTCAATTTTTTCTGAAGTACTCTTTACTTTTGAAATTTATCTAAAAATGAATTACATTCTTGATTTCCAGTCAGGCCCCACCCCCGCATAAAGTCCCAGCTCCTCCCCTGGCTCCACAAAGCTTGTTACATGTTTTTGAGCTTCCATGATTGCTTCACCATGACATTGTCTCTGCTTGTTCTAGCTTCCCAACTGCAATGCTGGGAAGCTGTCAGAGAATGTCCAGACACTTCAGGAAATAATTAATCGGAGAGATTCAAATATAGCTGCAGCAAAAGCCATTCAAAAGTTGCCTGAATGGAAAGGGAGCCCTGATAGTGAGAATCATCTTCAAATTTGAACGGTAAAGATATGCTTGCTGAGGGGATGTATAGTCTTGGGATGTTCTTGTGCATTATGGCTGTTAAACTTTTCCCATTTGATTTTAATCCTTTTCCAGGAAAATTGTATTGATCTTAATATGTAGCGTTCAAGATTTCATAAATAAAAACTTCACGTTTGAAGTTTGATGATGTTTTTTGTTTAATACTCCGTTTTTGTTAGATGCTTCACTGCGTTTTACACGTTATAATCTGCAGCAGTACAGAGAGTAGCTGAGTAGGTGAAAAATAAAAAGGTGAAAAGTAGAAGAAAGAAAAATGGTAAAATAAGGATATTTATATCTAGAAAAATTACTTTTGTACGCTTCATTTTGTATAAGTTTTTATAGACGCCCTATTTGGTCTCTGTGCATGGACCATTTATAAAGCGTAAAGTTTTTGAAAGTTGCATAATGCATATACACAGAGACAATTTGAACGTATGAAGAACTATTGTTATGTCTAATGTGTTACAATTTGCTAAAACTGAAAAGTGATGCACATATTAAATAATTCCAAAAAAGAATAAGGAACAACTGTTAAAAATAAAGGTAGTATCATTTGTTTTCTGATTTTTTTCTTCCTCTTTATTACTTCCTCCGTTCTTTTTTAATTGCAACAGTCCACTTTTCACGCTTGCCAACGCACAAGTTTGACCGTTAATATCTTCCATTCCTTATTAGTAAAAAATTTAGAAAAAACAGATTTTGAAAATTTATTATGAGAGGAATTTAAAAATATTTTTTGAAAATTTAATTCGAAATACAATAATAAATAAAATGTAATCAAAGTAGAATATGTGTATAGTGAAAAAAGCCCTACGTTGCAATTAAAAGAGAACGGAGGTGTTATTATTATTATTATTAAGATTAATAAAGGTAGTATCATTTGCTAAGCTTTCTATTTTTGTATATTTGTTTAGTTGCAAATAACATTTGAGCCACTACATATATGATATATATAGTAATTTAAATTACTAGTACTTACATATAGACAAATAAATTTTAATTATATCATACTTCTCTGTTTTATCTAACACAACTTTTCTTTTGTAGAATTTTTAATACTCGAATCTTTTATTTATTTATTAATTAAAATACATAAACACTCTTCATTGTATCATTCCAATTTTGCACTATTCTCAAAAGCATAATTTAATTTCTAAACTTCGTACAAAGTATAGTGGAGCTTGAATAAACAAACAAATCATAGTAACTTAATTAAATTAGATTATTTAATTAAATTAATGTGAGTTTACCAAGTGAACTCTTTGGTACAAGTGTACAACTAGTTTTAAAATCGTAACATTTCAAGAGCTGAGTTCAAGAAGGCACACATATTATATTTGAGAAGAGATTCTCAAAATTGACTTGTTGTCATTTTTTCGGTTTTATTTTGTAAAGCAACATAACATGTACAATTATTTAGTCAAAATTGTTAGCAATTATTCTATACAATTTCCTAATATACTAAATCATAATCGATTAGTTAGATTGTTTTTAAGTGAATTAAAATTTTCTATTTTCGTTCAATTTGTTTCATTTGATCTGATATGTTATTTTAAAATTTGTTTCATGTTTACTTGACTATTTCGTAGGTAGCATTATCGAAATTAGATTTGGTTTAACAATCCGAGACAAAAGCCAAAACTTTTTAAAAAAGAATGAAATGAAATGCAACATTTTTTTTAATTTTTATTTTCAACTTTTTCTTCCAAATGCCACACTATACGGCATCTTTACGCCTTTACCGCTTTAGTGCTTCCAAATCATCCCGGAAGCATAAACTCGTGAAATGCTCACATTCAGACCATTGACACTTTCCTACTTCAGACCAACCTCATTGCTTAATTCAACATCTGGCGCTGGTGGCCTGAGCTTTACCGGAATATTATCCGGCCAGCCCTTTCCGATGGCCAGCTTGTCTACTGTTTCTACCCAGAATGAGGGAGCCGTTTCGGAGCCAAACTCAAAGCCCGCTCAGCCCCTGCAGGTACAGTATGCTCTTTTTCGGTTCCAATTATGATCTGTTAAATTGCTAGGAACGCGGGAATTGCTAATTATATCTAGCTCATGGGCTGTTTTCTTCTCGATCTTGTTGCTTTTATTGTATTATACATCCTCCGTATCATTTTTCCCTAATTCGACCACGGCGACATGTGCACCTTTTTCTTTGTGGAGAGCCCTTCAGATTGGAAATCTCATAGTGAAGTGCCCAAAATGGACTTGGTTGAGTTTGATCTTCCCCTGGATGATTTAAATGTGATAACTTTAGTTTTAACTAACCAACAAACTTGAAAGAAAAAGCAGGATGGATGATTTTTAAGACCTGCACATTACCAAAATTAACCAATACCCAAGTCAAACAATAATCTTTTTTTGTGAAGGTAGTAACTTGCAGTACAACTTTAGATCACTCTATTTTAGTATTTTTATGCAGTTATGCAAAATATTTAGTAGGCTTCTCTAGAAGCACATATGTGAGAAGCACATACGTCAGATGCGGCTTCTTAGTGATAGCTTAATTATGCTTACTAACTTGGAAGTAAAAACTTTTGGATCCGTGTTGCAGTTATGCTTGCACTGCCTTTCTTAGTCAATACCCAGAGCCTTCCCTCTTAGGGAATCTTGGTGATGGCTTGTTCAATTGTTTTATGAAACTGTTGGGATAAAATACTTTGCCTCAATTTGACTCTAACTAGAATTTTCAGTACTGCATGCTTACTAGAGGGCCGAACCACCAGCATTCTTTAATGGCAGATTATTACTGCAAAAATAACACTACTGTCCTACTCCGAGAATGGAATGTGTTATAAATCTAATGCACTAAACCTATGATTTATATAAACCTATGGACTATGGTCTCTTATACTTCAATACATGCCCTCAAGCTCATAGTTTGACACAAAACTTGACCTTAAAAGTTGAAATTGTAAGTGTTGAAACATCATTGTGGAAAAAACAAACTTTACAGTGAAATAGAAAACACTTTAAAAGATTTTCGGTTATTATTCATGGTTCATCAGTGTAGGACTATTTAAATTGAATGATTACAACAAAAGACTATGTGATCTATTTAATTAGGGAAAGAAATAAAGACAAAACAGAGATGCATAAAACCTTAATCATGGATTCATGGACACCCCTTGATTTGATTATCCTACAAAGAACAAGACATCTACTAATATATATAAGGTTTGTTAGAATTTATCAGTGATGACTTTGATCCTAATGGGTTAAACATAGGTTTTCCGATTTAGCCATTTGTATAGACTAATAAAATGCATATATAAAAAATAATGGGCCTAACCTTATGGTTGAATGGAGGGTTTCATATACTTTTTCCTAAAAAAATGGGTTACCAAATGGGCATATTGTTTACTATTTTCTACTCACCATTTTTCTTATTTCCAGGTTGCAAAGCGCCTAGAGAAGTTCAAAACCACAATTTTCACCCAAATGAGTATGCTTGCCATCAAGTATGGTGCTATAAACCTTGGCCAAGGATTCCCCAATTTTGACGGGCCTGACTTTGTAAAGGAAGCAGCTATTCAGGCAATCAGAGATGGTAAAAATCAATACGCTCGAGGTCATGGCATCCCTGACCTAAATGTTGCTGTAGCTGCACGGTTCAAGAAAGATACTGGCCTTGCTATTGACCCTGACAAAGAAGTCACTGTCACCTCTGGTTGCACTGAAGCAATTGCAGCAACCATGTTAGGCTTGATAAACCCTGGTGATGAGGTAATACTCTTTGCTCCTTTCTATGATTCTTATGAAGCTACATTGGCTATGGCTGGAGCTAAGATAAAGTGTGTTACTCTACGCCCCCCGTATTTTTCGGTCCCCCTAGATGAGCTCAGATCAGTTATATCTAAAAATACCCGTGCAATCCTCCTGAACACACCCCATAACCCAACAGGGAAAATGTTTAGCCAGGAAGAACTCAATGTAATTGCCTCTCTATGCATTGAGAATGATGTTATTGTCTTTGCTGATGAGGTTTATGACAAGTTAGCATTCGAAACAGAACACATTTCAATTGCTTCTCTTCCAGGAATGTATGAAAGGACTGTTACCATGAACTCATTGGGGAAGACATTTTCACTGACAGGCTGGAAAATTGGCTGGGCAATCGCTCCCCCACATTTGACATGGGGAGTGAGGCAAGCTCATTCTTATCTTACTTTTGCTACGTCTACTCCAATGCAATATGCTTCTGCAGCAGCCCTTAAAGCACCTGATTCTTATTATGTGGAGCTTAAGAAGGATTACTTAGCAAAGAAGGCCATATTGGTGGATGGGTTGAAGGCTGCAGGCTTTACCGTGTATCCATCTAGTGGAACATATTTTGTGATGGTGGATCACACGCCTTTTGGAATGAAAGATGATATTGCATTTTGTGAGTATCTAATAAAGGAGGTTGGCGTCGTAGCCATACCAACTAGTGTTTTTTATCTAAATCCTGAAGATGGAAAGAATCTTGTAAGATTTGCTTTCTGCAAAGACGAGCAGACACTAAGAAGTGCAGTTGAGAGGATGAAAGAGAAGTTATTGAAGAAATGAAAAGAAAACCCAAAAAGTAATCAGGTATTCTTTACTTCACTACATAGGAAAATTCGTCGGTATCCACAATTATCACCCTCTACTAATACGTGGCATCTTAACATAAGGAATACAATGTCACTGCTATAATAATGTAATACATATAACTCCATGGAACTTAAACAAAATGTTCACTTTATCAAAATAAAAAAGGACAGTGAGATACAAATGAGTATTTAGTTATCATTTATCACAAAAACATGTGTGAGACAGTCAGACTATGTCCAAAAGCTAATACTCTTTGGTCAAAAGTAATACTTCCTATGTCCAAAAGTTCCGTTTCTTATGATGGTTTTAGTATTGGAAAGATTGCTCTTTTCTCGGGATGGAGGTAGAACTTTTAAACATATCAAGAGCCCGTATAGTAACCTTCATTTTCAACTTATCTATCTTATCATCCATTTTTTACCAAACACTTTACTTCTGATATCACACGTTGAGTTGTGTAATAATCAAAATAAGTACGGTTGAATTTACTTTTCTAGCTGAATTGGCTGAAGTTATGGTAGAAGACCATTTTTATTTATTCTTTTCCATCACTTCCATTACTAAACTGTCTGCGCTTCTTAGTTATAAAGCAGCAGTCACTCAGGCAGTCCATGCAATTTTCAATGCGATTTCCATCACGGGTCATCCAAACATAGTCTCATAGTCTCTTTGTGCTCTAGTACAAGTATAAGGCTTCATAGATCCAACCCCCCTTACTACACTGTAGAAGGCAGGGTGCATGCTATGAGAGCCTTTGCAGCACTGGGGAAATATTATTGTTATTAATAAAATATACTATCTTCCGTTCTTTAATTCTTGCAACAGATTGACTTTCTCGTTTGCCAATGCACAACTTTGATGGTAATTATATTTAATTATGTATTAGTAAACATTATAAGAAGTTGATATTTTGGAAATCCACATTGATAGGAATTCAACAACATTTTATACGTAATAATTTGATTATATATATTAATAAAAAATCGTTGTCAAAGTAAGGTCCGTGAATAGCGCAAAAATCAAATTGTTGCAAGAATTACAGAACCGAGGAAGTATTTTATACTACATATATAATTTTCCCATAATTTACCAAATTTAGCCAATTTAGCCGCTTCAACCAACGTTTCATCAATTTGAGCAGATTCATCCAATTCAGTCAATTTTAGTGTTACCAAACGGGCCCTAAGTAGTAGTATTATTTTTGTTTCAGAAAATAAAAAGACTTGCAGTAATAGTATGTATTACTTTATGATCAGATAAACCGCCTTTAAGTTTTGTGTCAAAAAAAGTTTCCGGCTTATGGCTGTCTCACCATGAGATGGTCTTACCATAATGATGAGCTACCCTATTCTTATACACTATGGTACATTACCCTTTTCCTGCATTGTTATTAACTTATGATACTACATTTTTGAATGATGATATAATAGCAGGCAGCAGGTTAATTGGTACTGTGGATAACTTTATAAATTGCATTCTTTGTTGGTTAAAGATGTTTCTGTCTCACATTAAACTGATCACAAAGTTTCAGCAGGCACTGGCGCAATAAAAAGGGCTACATGTAAAGTTCCACAAAAAGTATAGGTGGCGAACAGCTGCTTGAACCTTCTGGCTCTATTTGCAACTTCACACTTTACAAGTGAACAATTTGTTGCATGCCCATGCTCATAGTGTATCTTGTGTTAGCAACTTACCTATCTTTTATCTCTGTAGTACACGTTTCTGTTGTTCGCCTGTTATGCCATGTTCATTAGTCTATTTGCTGTCTGTCTGTCTGTAGTTTTGCTGTTTTTAATCTTATTCCTACTGTCTACTGCTGCTGCTGTTCATAAATCTATAAGTCCTTCTCTGATGCACAGCGAGATCATCACAAAGTATCAGAATAAGTGGCGTGTATTTGTCTACCCAAAAATAGTTCTCATCTGAGGGGACGAATCCCCTGGAGAGCCACTGGAGGGTTACTTGGATTTTAATTTCAGGGTTCATAACTTTGTGGAATTATTCGCACAAAAAATGGTATGGACACATGCATTATTAATAAAAGAATAAGTGGCGTGTAATATTTATGGTCATGGTATTATTGAAAAATCAAATGCAGATAGGAGGGTAGAACTCCGTATGATTTTACTGAAAAATCATGGTGTAGTTTTGGTGTTCGAGAGTCTAGTCCGAGTTCTTAAAGGCGGCCTAGGTCTAGGCCACCTCTTTATTGTAGCGGCCTAGGCCGCCTTGACTCCCTCTTAGGTTGTTAGGTAGTAGGCAGGCAACCTAGTTACCTAGGTACTCACCGAGTATTGTGGTTTTACAAGTTGATCAAGAATTCCTCAAAAAACAATGACTTGAACCTGCCACTTACCCAATGTACTCTGTAGATGAAGTCTGTTAGACTGTTACCTTTAAAATTCGCATTTTGTTGCCTAGGCATGATGTGATGACAATTATTCACACATACTACGTAGCTATGTTGCACGGATACGCTGATATGCGAATACGGGTACGGCGATACGGCAATTTACAAAGGATACACATCGAGGTATCAGTATCGGATACGCGGATACGGCATCGAGGTGAAGTCTCGGTGCAAGACTGCTACGTAGTAGATAGACATAGAAAAGGCGGCTTGTTTGCGAATTTACTACTATGAGGCTGGAATGCTGAAAAGTTTGGAAGACTGAATTTGTTGAAATGAAGGTGTTCAATAATACATCAGTTGAAATGGCTGATTGAGTGTAAAATTACTATAAATGATATTAGCTTATTTGTATTAAATATATGCGTACGTGTGAATTTTACTAATAATCTGTTTTTGCTTGATTAGATAATTATAAGACTACCTAAATAATTGATTACTTTAAAAATTTTATTCTTACTCTTGCGTCGATTTTATATTGTTTTATACAAATGCTGTCCAAAAATGTGTATTTTTGAATGAATGACATTAGTATTGTATTTTTTCTTGTCAAATATGAGTAAATTAACAAACGGACATGCACAACAGTGTGTTTTAGTATCGGCCTTTAAGAAAAAAGTCCAAATAGAAAAACAGAAATAAAAAGGAAGCCCCATAGAAACAGTACAAAAAATACAGCCCCACCTTATTTCTTGGTGACCAGACTCGTCGGCATGAGTCTAATTAGCAAAAGGTTGCAATATCAATTCGATATTAATCATAGGGATAAGGGTCAGTTTAGTTCTCGAAGTTGCAAAAAAGGGGTCAAATAAGTCCTTATATAGAAAATTCTGTCCGGACGTGCCACTTGAGGTGGCTCCCGGTGGAAGTTTTTGATGAAATTTGTTGAGCATCTTATTCATTAAGTCTAGTTTACTCATACCAAATTTTAGATAAAAATTCAATCAGGAAGACATTCAAATGAATTCTTGAAGATAACTGTGCCGTTAAAAGCGCTGTTATCTTCAAGAATTCATTTAAATGTCTTCCCGATTGAATTTTTAGCTGAAATTTGGTATGAGTAAACTAGGCTTGGACCCGGTTCGGGCCGCCCGGCCCGGGACCGGCCCGGCCCGTCACTGTGCGGGCCCGGAACCGGCCCGGTTCTCGGGTCCGGGTCCGGTTCGGGCACCGAACCGGTTGGGTTAGCGGGTCCGGGCTCGGGTCATGTTTTTGGAGGCCCGGGCCTAACGGTCAGATTTAAAAAAAAAAAAAATTCTTTTTAATTTGAAAAAACCCTTTTGGCTCAACCCCCACTTCCCAAACGGCTATATAGCCGTTGGGGGGGGGGGGGGTACCAGGGGGGGGGGGTCCGGGGTGTTTGGGGGTGGGGTGGGGTGGGGGGTGGGGGGGTGGGGGGGTGGGGGTTAAAAAAAACCTATAAATACTCCTAATTTTAAACATTTTTTCACACCTCTTCTCCAACTTTCCCTAAATCCTACTCTCTACTCATCTCCAATTCTCCATATTCATCTTCTCAAATTCTCTTATTCTCCTTTATATTTTATTTTACTATTTAATATTTATACAATTATTATATCTATTTATATATTAATTATCTACTTATAAATACATATACTATATTACATATATTTCTTATCTACTTAATCTCTAGTTATATTTCTTAATACATACATACATACTACATCTACTTAATATATACTTTATATAATAAAGTATTAAATATACTTTATAAACTATTACTATATACTTAATACATAATAATATCTACTTCTCTACTTAATAATTTCTATTTTATATATACTTATTTTATAATATCTACTTTTATATATACTTTATAATATCTATTTTATATATACTTATTTTTTTATTTTCCAATCTCCAATTCTCCATTATACTCTAATATTTAATTCTTATACAATTATTATATCCACTTAATACATACATTCTACATCTACTTAATATATACTTTATATATTAAAGTATAAAATATAAGTGTATTACTCATCTTATAGTAGTATACTTATATATTATATACTATAAATATTATATTACTTAATATAACTAGTATTGTACTAGTTAATTAGTTAATTAGCATTCTTGTTACATTTATCATTATAATAGTTAATTAGTTCATTACCATTATTGTTACATTTTTCATTATACTAGTTAATTAGTTTATTAGCATTGTTGTTACATTTGTTATTATACTAGTTAATTAGTTAATTAGCATTGTTGTTACATTTTTCATTATACTAGTTATTTACTTCATTAGTATTCTCATTAATTGTTAAAACAACTCTACTTCAATAAACTAGTTAATTGTCATTAATTCATTATAGTTAAAGTCACATTTTCTTATTTTCAATTTATATTTGTAGGAAGAAATAGTAGTTCAATCATTTAATTAAAGTACTTCACATTTTATTTAAGTAGTTTTTACTAAATTAAAGTACTTCAAAAGTTGGTATAATTTTAATTTTAAAGTCACACATTAATTCTACTTTGCACTAAATTAGTTTGAAGTATTAATTAAAATAGTTTTAATTAGTTGCATTAGTTTTGTATTCATTATTATATTGGTTGTCAATTAATATTTGTTACATTTTTAACATGGAAGGGGGTAGATATTCGGTTGATTTGGGTAACCTCCAACGCAATCGGAGGAACGAGATTGGGAGGAAGAAATCCCGAAAAGGTAAAGAACTTGCCGGTTCTTCATCTCAAAGCCGAGATGATTTTGAAACGGGTTACCAAAGGCGAGATGGAGATGCGATGTCCGAAGAACAACTCCAACAAGAATTGGCCCGACATAATAACCGCTTTCTACAACAACAACAAATGCCGACGACCATTGACGAAGAGGAGCTTGAGGATGAAGATGCGGAGGAATTGGAACCGGAGACGGCCGAGGAGGAGGGTGCCGGCAGCCACGACGCCGACGCGCCTGCCTCATCCCAAACCGCCACCGGTAATAAAAAAAGTAAGTCTGAACTAATGAAAAATAATTTTGATAAATGGAAGGACCCACAAACCGGCTATTGGCACGCAACTTGCAAGTGGTGCAACAACAATTATAGTTTGGGAACCTCCGGCGGATACGGATCCGCCGCAAGGCATCTTAAGGCAAAGCACCCCATGGAGTATGCAAAATTAGGCGGCGGAACGGGGAAGCAAACTCAAATATCGAGGTTTGCGAATTCTCAACCTTTTGGTAATTTCTCCTACAATGATGCACAAAATTTGACCGGTATGGCTAACTTAATTTGTGAAGAAAATTTGCCTTATTTGTTTTCTGAAAGTCTTGCTTTAAGAGATTATGCACAAGGTAGTTTAAATCCTCAATTTAGAAATTATAGTCGCAAAACTGTTAAGAAAGAAATAATAAGGCTTTATAATGCGGAAAAGGAAAGGTTACAAAATTTTTTTGCAAACTTTGATGGGCGTGTTACTATTTGTTCTGACATATGGGAGGATGATTTTCATCATTTATATTATTTGGGTCTGACTGCACATTATATTGATGAGGATTGGAATATGCATAAACGTGTTCTTGCTTTTCGTGAATTTAATGATCGTCACACCGCTGAACATATTTATATTTTGATTGAGCGTATTTTAATTGAGTATAATTTGATTGATAAGGTGTTTGCTATTGGTTTCGATAATGCTACTAATAATACTGCTGCTATACCTAGATTGCGTGAGTTGTGTGGTGCCAATTCTCTGATGGGTAGATTTTTTCATCAACGCTGTGCATGTCACGTTATAAATTTATGTGTGCAAGACGGTTTAAAAGCGTTAGGAGATTCCATGGAGGTAATAAAGGGGGGGATTAGACGTATTTGGGGTAATGGTCAACTTAGATTAAAATGACAAAGTTATTTGACTGAAAGAGGTGTGAGATATGTTGCTTTTCCTAAAGATTTGAGTATTCGTTGGAATAGTACTTATAAATTACTTAAAGTTGTTCTTAGATATAAAGAACATTTTCCTGCTTTTTTAAAAGAACATGATAACTATATTATAAACGCGGCTGAGATCGACACTTGCGAAAAAATTTGTAATGTTTTGATATTTTTTTTTTAATGCTACTGAAACTTTTAGTCATGTTTATAAACCTACCGCAAACCAATTTATTCCACAAGCTGTTAATCTCGCCGATGCTTTTAAAGAATTTCAGAATGCCGTTTTCGTTCATTATTTTTGTGATCATATGAAGGAAAAGTTTTTAAAATATTATGCGCATATTCCCCATATTTATGGTATTGCATTTATTCTCGATCCTCGTTATAGACTTGCTAATTTGGAAGATTGTTTCAACTTCTATTATCTTGCGTTTTTCGGTGAATTTCCAATGTATGACGATAACCCCATAGATCCGAAAACGGAATACAACGAGGTTAGTACTTTATTTTATTCCTTATTTAATGAGTTTCGTGCACAATATAGCAACGCTCCCCCTCCCCCGTCACGAACATCTTCATCTAAAGGAAAATCGATTTTTAAATCTGCATTTGGCAATCTTATGAAAAAAACTAAAACAACTCACGTCACTGAACAAAGCGCATTGAATGAGATTACTTTGTATTTAACATATGAAGTTGATTTTGAAGAAAATGATGACTTCGACGTTCTAGACTTGTGGAAGTCAAAAGAAAGAACGTTCCCGATTTTAGCACGGATGGCTAAGCAAGTACTATCAATGCCGGTTTCAACAGTTGCTGTGGAATAAGAATTTAGTTCGGCCGGCAACGTCCTAACGGCATCTAGATCGAGATTGAGCGCGGAGTCTCTTGAGACGCTTATATGCTACCACGATTGGTTGAAGGCCGCACGTAGAACTCAAGAATTGAGCATCACCCCCTCCCAGGATTTTATGGATGACTCAACAACCGATGGTGGCTCTACCTATGCCGGAGATTCCGATTGATTGGTATTTTAGAATTTATTACAAAATGTATTTTATAGCACTTGTCAAATTTATTTATATTTGTACTTCATATTTCAAAATTGTAAACTTGTACTTCATATTTCAAAATTTTAAATTTGTAGTTGTACTTCAAATTAATTTGTAAACTTGTACTTCATATTTCAAATAAATATGTGTTCACTTTTTCATATGTAGCACTTCTCAAATTAATTAATTGGTTACAATCTAACGACTTAAAATTATTTTTCTAAAATATAAAGCCGATTTTTAAATTAAAAATACATTTACAATATGTAATTTGTTTAAATACATATACACCTATTTTGTAACATTTGTAAATTATAAATCAAACCACTTTTCTAAGTACAAATAGTTTTAGTTTTACTTAATTCATTAAATTAATTAATTTATTTTACAATATGTGTATAACTTTAAAAAAAAATATTAATTCAAACCTCCCAAACGGCTATATAGCCGTTGGGGCTATGGGTGGGGGGCAGGGGGGTCCCGGGGGTGGTGGTGTGGGGAGTGGGGTTCAAAAACATCTATAAATACATCTATTTTCTAACATTTTTCTACACCTCTTCTCCAATTCTTCTCCATCTTCGTCTTCTCTTATTATCCTACATTCCTACTTATACATATACCATTTTAAATATGGAAAGTACATCTTCCCTTATGCAAAACAATTTTGACAAGTGGAAGGACCCGAAGACCGGACTGTGGTGGGCAACTTGCAGGTGGTGCAAGAAAGACTGTTGCTTGGGGCGTTCATACGGATACGGGATGCCAATAAAACATATGAAGTCCTGTGACAAAGGGAAAACAACAACCAACGGTGGCGGAAATCCCAATTGATATTAATTACAAAATGTATTTCGTATTGTTATTTTTTTCTCAATTCTCAAATGTAGTTCTTATTTCAAATAAATACACTTGAACTTTGTTTTTAATAGCAATTTGTATAATATATAATTAATAAAAAAATGTACTGGCCCGGCCCGGCCCGGCGGGTGGCCCGACCCGTGACCCGGGTGGGTGGCCCGGCCCGAACCGGAACCGGTCATTGACCGGTCCGGTCCCGGGCCTACCATTATAGGACCTGAGGCCCGACCGGGCCTTGACCCGGCCCGGGCCCGACCCGACCCGGTTCCATCACTAGAGTAAACTAGACTTAATGAATAAGATGCTCAAAAAAATTTATCACAAAATTACACCGGGAGCCACCCCAAACGGCACGTCCGGACAGAATCTTCTATATAAGGACTTATTTGACGCCTTTTTTGCAACTTCGAGGACTAAACTGGCCCTTTACTCATTAATCATATAAATAAAATTTTATTAGTTTTTGTGTCACTCTCTCTTATTCCATTATTAGTGGGAAGGAGGGAGTAATAGTTTATGTGTAAACAACCCCATTTATGTTTTTGTTCGTAACTCCCTCCATATATAATAGGAAAAATTGATAGTAATAATCCCAACTATTGGCGGTCCGCTCATAATAATCACAACTATTGATTATTACAGAATAATTCCAACTTTAGGGACCTTCCGCCAATAATGGTCCATATCAATAAATTCTTGTAGTTTCTAAAGTGGATGAGATGAGATATAACAAGTAATCCCTATAAATAATCTCAACTTTTAATTTTTACGCTTAATTTCTATTTAAAATTCACTTTTTATAGAGGTAATATATGGTCATGGACCATTATTGGCGGATAGTCTATATAGTTGGGATTATACAAAAATAATCAATAGTTGAGATTATTTTCAGCGGATCGGCAATAGTTGGGATTATTATTTTCAATTTTTCCTATATAATAATCGCACTATTCCAAATATATGGCCTGTATGATAACACTTGCATCGTTTGAATTGTCGGGATTTGCTATAATTGCTGAAATTCTATTTTTTATTGTTGGATTTTCTAGTTTACGATAATATTTGTTTAATGTTAAACGTCAACTTCCTTGATTGTGATGTATTTCAAAGTTGTGATTTTGAATGTCACGTAATCCAACCACAAAGTGCTTAACGCTAAATTTCTTGTCAAAAAGATAGAATTGATTGAATTTGCTAGATTTTAAAAATGAAATATTAGCTCAAATCAACTGTATAGTATAAACTCCAAAAGCAGTTTAAATTCGGTTTGAGCATACAGTTTACATTGATGAACCCCAAATCAAAGTACTAGTTTTCGATTTATTTGGATTCAGTTGAACCAAACTATTTTACTCAATTACTCCGTATATTTCATATTATCCGGAAGTTACTGCCATATTTGGAAAGAAAACAAATCTATGTAAAGTGTAAACTAGGAAATTCCGCTGGAATCCCTCTTAAGAGAAGAACACCAAAGGAGAATAGCCATCATAGTGTTGCCTTCCGGATCTCTTGTGTAGTTTCATATAATTTAAATTTTGATTAGCAATGTCAATGCACCCCCTCCATTCTCTAAAACATTGTCATCTTTTCCTTTTGGGTTGTCCTAAAAATTTCGTCATTTTCTGTTTTAATCAATTAAGTCATCTTTCACCTGCACAAACTTTAACTACAAAATTTTTATTAGTCTCCATACTTGTCAAATTTTGTTTTCTACTAGGGAAGAATTAAGAAATCAATTTTGTTCACCACCTCAAAGGAGAGTGAACATCGCCCCATCCTATGTTCTTGCCATGTGGCAAGGCAATTAGTTACCATATTGCAATTAGTTTAACTTTTTATTTTCTAATCCAAATTTTTAAAAAACTATATGTCAAGATTTTTAATTGTTTGTAATATTTCATATGGTACCAATATTGTATATATAAAATTTAAAAAAATCCAACTAAAAATGAATATTTAGAAGAAACGAATTTTTTCAAATTTTTTTTAGGTGAAATTCATGTAAATAATCCATACTTCTTGACATTTTACAATAATAATCCACACTTAACAAATTGATAAAAATAATCCAAACCCTTAAGCCACTTCACAAAAACAGATGATAGTAAACGGAAGTAACCATTCCGTTATAATCTGATCCCCAGCGTCCCTGCTCTCAGCTCTCTTCGTCGTACACCGTATTTTCTTTTCTTCTTCTTCTTCCAAATCTACTGGTCTTCTCCTCTTATCTATCATCTTCTCCTTCACATTTTTCATCTCTTCAATTCATATACAACCGTTCTTCAGATTCATCCATCTATCTGCTATTAAATGGCTGCCCCTGTTTTCTAGTTCCTCTTGGAAATCCTAGATCCAAATATATTAATTTTCTGCAAAATCATCAGTTTTTACAATTTTAAGGAAGCGAGTTCAACATCGAGCCCATCATCAAAATTCATAACGAAATTGCAGCAACTTTTTAGTAAATGTGTCTTTTGCTGATTGAAACCATACAAATAATTTTGGAACTCATTCAATAAGATATACCTGCCCCTGGCATCTGGCAATAGCAATTTAGAGGTATTTGTGCCCTGTTCACAAATTAAATGTTAGCACTAGTAATCCTATAATTCCCATGATTTTGTTTTTTGAAAAAAATAGTGATCATTCACGCTGCAAAAGGACTAATTTTCTCGGGTTTTATAAAATACCCACAACTCTCATGTTTTTTTTAATTGAAACATTGAACTTCCATGGCTACAAGTGGCTCTTAAGTCTCATGCTTTCCTGTTTTCGAAGCTTAGCTTCAAGATTCTGTTTCACTTTTTCTTAACTTTTGAATTGAATGCTTTGAATTAAGAAGCCATCAGAAAAGAGAATGTTCAAAAGCAGAGTAGAAGAAGAGTATGGTGAGGGGATGAAGCGTTCTCCTGGAAATGAAGACCAAGGATATTTAGAGATGGGGTTGCGTCGTTGTGATGTTTGGGAGTTGGGCTGAGACGGAATAATTGACTCCGTTTTATTTAATCTATTCATGTGACCAAGTTTATCTGTTTGGATTATTTTTATCAATTTGTTAAGTACAGATTATTATTGTAGAGTGTAAAGAAGTAGGGATTATTTACATGAATTTCACCAATTTTTTATATACAATATTGATACCTTTGGAAACATCTTCAAGAATTATTTAATATGATATATTTTTTATAAAATTTGGACAAAAAATAAAAAATTTATTCTAATTTAAACAAAAAAAGAAATGAAATTCCAAATGGCAAGAAGCAAGCTAAGGGGTGATGTTCACCCTCCAAAAAAAGGATGAACAAAATTGCACTCGAGAATTAAAACTATTATTAAACTTTGTGGCACTGGAGTAATACTAATGAATGGATCAATGTACTACTATAAATTACGACAGTAGAATTTTAGTTGGAGTACTAAATGTTCAATCATAAAGGATCACATATTTTTTCATTAAAATAACATCTTGATAATTTTATATGTATATATGTGTGTAACCAAATCATACACACACGTTATAATAAATTCAAACCAAAGTGATAACACAAATGCCAAACCAAAGTACTAAAGTAGTGATATTACCAAATCAAAAAGCTGGGTTAGGTAAATTTGACTACAAATTAAAGTTGACAATAAAAACTCGGGCCGAGGATTGGTGGAATGGTGGTCTTTGGTGGATGAACAATGCACCCCTTAACAAGACCGCATATACGTTGAGCCAACCACCAAATTTAGCTCCTTAGTCGTTCACCACACTCCTTAGCTTCAAACTCGTGTTTGTAACAAACTACTTATATGTGTGATAGTTTAGCCGTTTAGGTGTATAATAATACAATTCATTAAGATAATAGGCGTGTTTGGCATTTAACAGCAGATTGTATTAGCGCGTTGTAATTAACGGACTCGGTCGGTGAATTTGACTAGCGAAATTAGTTGACGGGGTGTCAGAATATGTTTGTTAATTTAGCTGTTTGATCACAATAATTAGTATAAAACGCTATTATGGATAGTGTTAATATGGACACACACACAACTGCAGCACTTTTAATTTGGATAGTTGGTTATATGCAACTTTGGCTATTAAGTATTAACATCGACTAATAGTGAAAATTACAGATTTTAACAAATCAAATTTTAAAATTTTATTTGTAGCAAATTTTATATTTTTATATAAAGTAATTGTATAATACACAAATGAATAAAAAAAATGTAGTGTCTGAACAATGCAAAGTCAATTAAACATGTTAAATATGAAATTCGTATGATGACAAACACATATTAAAAGTGTTGCAATTGTATAGACTATGATAATATTGTTTATTTCATAATGAAAGTTTAATGTTAATAGTATCCTAACGAATGCTAAAATATTTTGAATTGTGATCTTAACTACTCCCTCCGTCCCGCAAAGAAGTTCCCTGTTTGACCTACACCTATTAAGGAAATAAACTTATCAAGGGGGTAAATTTTAATGTTTTGACATTGTTTCAACACTGTTTTGCACTGTTTGATACTGTTTTGATGTAGGATAATTTTCCATTTAGAGAAAAAGGAACTTCTTTTTGGGACTGCTAAAAAAGAAAAATGAGAACTTCTTTGCAGGACGGAAGGAATATAAATTTACATTCATGAAAGAAAAAATATGTGATTATCATATTAAGATAACTTTTTATGGAGTATAAAGTTTGTGATATAATATATTATATATATATGTGTGTGTTATATACCTATACAAATTTGAAATACTTATTTCATAAGTTCATAACCCTTCAAAATTCGAAGTATTAAAATTATTTTTCCCTAACTTTTATTGGCAAATCTAAATCACAAATTTTGGTATTGATCCAAATTGCACTATTTTAGTACTACGTATTATTCATATTTAATAAATAAATGTCGAAATAGTACTCCGTAATATAGTTATTGGTAAGGAACAAAAAAGGCCGGGGACCTACCCTTCTAGACTTATCGTCAATATCGGGAAGTTGAACGAAAGACCAAGTATCCAACGGACAGGAACACACTCCCCAATGATCGGACGGTTGCTATCAAATCCAGGAGCCCTACTGGTCAGTCCTCCCACATGACCCGGCCCACTTTCAACCCACTCATTATCATCATCACCTAATTTACCTTTCTCTCTCCTCCTCCCTGTCTTTCTCTCTCTATGCTTTCCTCTTGCTTCAGTTTACTCATTCAAACTCCCAAACCATTTCTTATAAATTAATGATTTTGAATTGAATAATCACAAACTGCTTCTTCTCTCTACTGTACATTTGCCTATCTATTGGGGAGCCTGAGATGAAGGCCCTGTTTGGTTGCGCGGTTAAGCTTTCGAGATGCATTAATGGCAGCTTTCTGAGATACTAAAGTGAGGAAGAGGGGGAGGGTGGAGATCCGATTCCAACGGCCGGGAATTTTAGCGTTTTAATTTAAAAGGTTAGATTTTAATGGAAGGTCAGAAAAGCCAGGTGAAGCTCACGAGGGCCCACTCCTCCTCGCTTCTCCGGTCGTCGCCCACCTTCCGGCTATCGATCCAAAGCTCCGCCGTGAACGATATTCCGCCGCCCGATGGGGGCGACCCGCCTGACCTAGAAGAACAGAAGCCCCACTGTAAAAAGCCCGGCGGAACCACCCCGGCGCCGTCTCCGGCTCATGGATTTCGCCCGTTCCGATCTGGTTCGGCTCGGGAGGCTTCCATCCTCGCCGTCTCCCTCTTCTCTCTGTACATTCTCTCGGTTTTCTTCAACTGGGATGACGTCCCCACCTCGGAGAATCTCCTCCTGGCGCTGATTTTTGTTGCGGTGCTTCTGTTCATGGTTCGGAGGAATAAGAAGATGGTTCGCCTGTGCTACGTTTTCCTGAGGCAGCTTTGTGAGGAGTACGGGAAGAGAGTGGGGTTCGCGTCTAAGAGTTCATCGAGTCCGGTGGAGTGGTTCATAGGCCGGGAGGCTAATCCGGATTTGGAGAAGGAGAAGGTAATGGCGGTGGTGAAAGAAGGGGTGGAGTTTTACAGCAACGGGGACTTGTACGAAGGGGAGTTCCACAAGGGAAGGTGCAACGGGAGCGGGGTTTACAGTTACATGGGGAGTGGGAGGTATGAAGGGGACTGGGTGGATGGGAAGTATGATGGGTATGGGATTGAGAGCTGGGCCAAAGGGAGCAAGTACAAGGGACAGTATAGGCTTGGTCTGAGACATGGCTATGGAGTTTATAGATTCTACACAGGAGATGCATATGCTGGGGAGTGGTGTAATGGGGAGAGCCATGGCTGTGGGGTTCAGACTTGCTCCGATGGAAGCTTTTATGTTGGTGAGTTCAAGTATGGTGTCAAACACGGCCTTGGCTGCTACCATTTCAGGTAAGAAAATTGTAAATGAAGCCCCCCTTTCTAGTTCCATATTGTGATGTTTTTTTTTTCTATTCTATTTTATGTTCTTTTTTGGTGGGGATGAGGTATGGATTTAAGATTTAAAGATGACTTTTTTATTCTTGAATCACACTGCGCTTCTCTTCTAGTTGAACAGTAGCGTTTTTTGTTCTTACACCAGATGATAGAGATCGGAGTTTAAAACCATTTTGCGAGTGGCCTTTGGGCATTTAATATGTAAATGATTGTTGGATTCGGTGATCTATAGTGGTTATTTAGTTGAACCTAATGTGAAAATAGTCTAATCATTCATTTGAATTTGTGATACAGTAGCCAACTTTGATTTTAGTTTACTTTCCTGTGGTTTCTGTGACATTTCCTTGGGTTTTTTCTTTGGGGTAATTTTGTCGTTTATTTCAGACTTTTGCACACCCTTGCATCCATAATTGGCAATTAATAATATAATATGCTTATACTTGTTGTCTTGATGATATCATTTGCATTCATGTATTGAACTGTTAACTGACCGTTAGTCGAATTAGTGTAAGAATATACTTCATAGTTCATATTATTGTTTACCGCACCCTAATTGTTAGGGTCATCAGTTTGTTCAAAGATGCATCTTTGAGACCATCATTAGTTAGGATGATTTTTTAGGAATGGCGTAAAGTAAAAAAAAAAAGATAACACTCCATCCATGAGGGCCCCAGAATTGGCCAACTGTTGCTGGGAAAGGGTTTGGCCAGGGGACTGTGGAAGTGTATTTTGTTATATGGGCATGTTTAAAAAGGATTACCAAATTAGAGTTTCACATATTTTGGGAAAATTAGAGATTTATTAGAGTATGACTTTCACGGATTTTGAGGATATTAGAGTTTTATTACGGCTGGAAAAGACTTTTTTTACTGGTGAATAATGAATATTGTACTGGTCAAAAAGTAGTACTCCTTCCTTCCTTTCTTGTTAAGTAGACTTCCCTATTGGGATGTCCAAAATGATTCAATAAAGCAGACTTTTTATTTTGCCATTTTCTCCGGGTCAAACTCTAATGCATCATGTTTTGGGATGCAGTATTTTTATTTTATGGTAACAGGGTAAACTGATTAGTTTTCTACCAAATAAAGAATGAAAACTCTATCTACATACGTCTTAAAAAAACAATGCAAAGAGATAAATAGAAACAGAGGGGAGTAAATATTTTCCCATATTTTCATCATGTGCATTCAGCCAATTTGGCCAACTAATTCCACTGGCTCTGAAATTAGTAAATCTACGGTGGCCCTTTTGGAGTCAAAGTACCAATCTCAAAAAGCAAATTATTTTTATGGCTTTTTAGGAATGGAGACAGATATGCTGGAGAGTATTTTGGAGATAAAGTCCATGGTTTTGGGATGTATCACTTTGCAAATGGCCACTGTTATGAAGGGTCATGGCATGAGGGGCGCAAACAAGGTTACGGGGCATATATTTTTAGGAATGGGGAGACAAGAAGTGGGGAATGGCAGAATGGCAATCTAAAGTCTTCGTCTCCCTTAGTAAATGAGGCAGTCTTGGAAGCAGCAGTTCAGGTAAATAATGTGGTCAACACATTTAAATTCTCATTCAATGAACTCAACTTCCTTTTCCTCTTTACCCATGAAGTATACACACATGTAATAATAACTAACTATACAATGTTTGCTCACTTGCTCTGCAGGCTGCAAGAAAGGCAGCACAAAAGGCTATCAATATTCATCGCGTAGAAGAGCAGGTAAACAAGGCAGTCATAGCAGCAAACCGAGCTGCTACGGCTGCTAGAGTTGCCGCTATTAAAGCAGTTCAGAATAGAATGGATGGAAAATTTTGTGATACCTGTAGCTAAAAGGTTACACGACTACTTGTAACTTGTAAATGTATGTTTAAAAGGAAAGATTTAGTTCAACTTTTGGTCCCATGACTGTTATTTCATTCCAGCTTATGGTCCTCAACTTCTAGCCACATTTCTAGCTACTTTCCATACAATTTCCGGTCAATTTTCGTTGCAAGGACCATAAGTGAGAAAAAGTCTGGTGGTCGGTTCAAAAGTGAAGAGGTTCAAGTTGAGAATGAAATTTCAAGTCATGGGACCAAAAGTGTAATTGCTTCAAAAAAAAAAACTTTGTTGCTGTTATGATGTTTATAACCCTGGTTAGCAAAAGGCTAACTGGAGGTTGAGGTTTTGAGCTTTGGCTTTTGACTAAATTGTAAGCCTGTAACTTGTACATAGTGCTTGTTTTCTCAATGAAAACATCCATGTGATTTTTTTCCAAGCAATTTATTGTTCTGCCTTGTCTAGTTGTCTTTACTCCTGCATATTTATCCTCTGAGTTAATTAGCAAAATGGATTAGAATGGTTGATCATTGTTGATGAATGATGTATACTGGGATATCTTTAAGATAGAAATTTTGGGCAAAAATAATCCCCTCGGAAACACATTCACAAAAATAGTGTTTTTGTTACCAGAGTCACAATTAAGTTCCCTAACAAATTTTAAGGTTTTCCGAGACTTTTAAGTTTTAACATATTACTCCGTGTAATTTTCTTTATATAAATGACGTTTGTGTTCAATTGCAAGCTTTTTATTTTTATTCTTCAGCACGCAGAGGATTAGAAAATCATCGATATAATCTTGAAATAATTCTGGTTAAGGATGGACTCGGGCCGGGCCAACCGGCCCGGAACCGGACCGGCCCGCTACTGTGCGGGCCCGGACCGGCCCGGTTAACCGGTTCGGGCCTCCCGGCCCGGTGGTATACCGGTCCGGGCCCGGGCCTCCAGTTTAGTGAACCGGCCCGGCCGGGCCCGGTTCGGGCCGGAATTTAATTTTTTTTTTTTTTTTTTTGAAATTTTTTTAAGTTTTGGGTTGGATTAGGTATTTTGGGCCATTTGGGGTGGTTTGGGGGTGGAGGGGGAGGGGTAGGGGGTTAAATAAGAGAAGAAGAAGAAAAAAAAAAAATAAACATTCCGGGTGGCCCGGCCCGGCCCGGCCCGGTTCTGGCCCGGAACCGGAACCGGAACCGCCCACCACCGGTTTGGGCTCGGGCCTCCTTTTTCTGAACCGAGGCCCGGCCGGGCCCAGGCCCGAACCGGGCCCGAACCGGAACCGGTCCACCCCTAATTCTGGTCTCTAAAGTTTGAATTATACTTCGCATATTAATACCTTCGTTACATTCTAGTTAATACCTTCGCAAGCCCTATATGATTCTATTATGAAGTCATATAGACGTATTTAATTATTTGGTATCATAATTGACATTTATTTTTACAGTGAGGTTAAAGTGGAGGACTCTAATTTGAAAATGAAAGGTTATTGCTTATAGGATTTATAGGATGTCATATTGGAGTTTATAGGACTTCATAATATTTGTAACGTCTATTAAAAAAATCATCGGATCAGGCTATGTGTTCAAATGTTCAATTGAGGCTATATATGGCATACATTTAATAATGGGAAAAACAATAACCCCAAACATTGAAGGAGAGGTGTGAGGTAAACACCCCAAACTTGCATATATAATTTAAATACCCCAAACTTTATATAAAAAATTATTTTCACACCATTGTCATGTATTATTTCTTTCAAATATGTGTATTTATGGGGTTATTGCATAATTTAAAATAGCAAATTAAAAGTGTTGCAATTGTATAAATTGGGGATAACATTATTTATTTCACAATAGAAGTTTAGAATGTTAATTGTGTCTTCATGATTTCTAAAATATTTTAAATGATGCAGTTAACACCATAAATTTAATTTTCTTAAAGAAATAATACTTGACTATGGTGCTAAAATATTTTTTTTATGAAGTTTGGGGTATTTAAATTACATATGCAAGTTTGGGGTGTTCATCTCACACTCTTTCAAAATTAAGGATATTTTAATTATTTTCCCCTTTAATAATCAATATATATATTCAAGATGCATAGTCACTTGAACATATAAGTTTGGATAAGGGATCATAACAAAACAATATAATTGTTTTTAGAAATATTATTTTATTTTCATAAAATTAATACGTGTTCTTTAATTTTAGAGGGGAAGATTCAATATAAAACCAATAGTACTAGCTAGTAATAGACTAATAGTTAATGAGTATAGAGTAGTAAATTAGAAATATCTAGTAAGTAGGGATGTACCGGGCCCGCCAGTCCTGACCGGTTCAAAACCGAGCTTGGCACTATTTGGGATTCGCTCGGACACAATTTTTCAGTCCCAGTCCTGGACCGTCCCCTGTCTCGGTCTTCATTACTTGGCCCAGGGTGTGATTTCGGACTGGACCTGTCAGTCCGGGCCTGGTTCAAGGCCACGCAAGGACCGAACTCGCCAGTTTACCCCATCCAGTCGAGGACCGCTATCTAGTGGGTCGGTCCTGGTCTCCTGGACCTCCCTTTTCTTCGGTAATGACCAACCAGTCTCATTCTACAATCAGGAGTGGGGAAGATCAAATCATTTATTTTTTTAGAATATGTTTCACTAAGATTGTCTCATACTACCAAATTTGATAAAATTTGTATAATACTAAATCATTCTTACCTTATATTCATGTTATTAATTAATTTATTATGAATCACATAAACTCTGGTTCAAAACTTTTCAATGTTTATGAGAATTGGCCAGGGTTAGTGAATCCTCAATTTCAAATTGGGAGCACTATCCGCCTACTTAAACAAAAAATCGCGAACAGGTACTGATTTTTGCTACAGAATCAAATAATGGACACTTTTGTGCTACTTTATGTACAATCTAACTTTTATATGCAAACTCCTCCAATCTATAAGGTTTTTAGGGATGATCTTTTCAGGCATTGGCCATTTGAGGAAGTTTTTTCACAAATTATATGTATGTGATATATTTTATGATTGTCAAATCTAAGGATCCAGCCAGCCGTCCACCGGGCCCATTCTCCCCAAGGGGAAGACATTATCATGGCTTCGCCCACTCCTCAGCACTTTCGTGCCAACTTAAAATACCGAAAAGAATAAGTAAGTAATGGCATAATAATGTTATGTACCTTTCGTGGCATCACAAAGGAGATGAGGATCAGCTCTGCATTCTTTATTCGTGCTTCACGTAACACCTACCTGAAAATAGATGTGGTCTTCTCATTGGCCATTGCAAATCAAATTTAGTTCCAACTCGAGTTTTTAGCCAATTTAAAAATTAAAATGGCAAATTTCTTGAGATATTGTGTATCTTGTGGATCAACTCGAATATTACAATTGAACACTTTAAATACTTATAAACGATAGAGATAATGATGTTGACTACGTTGTGGTATGATGAGATCAAGCAAGCTATGTTACAACTTACAAGTTTGAGTACCATTCCATATTTCCATTTAAAGAGGTTGATATTTTCATCTAACAAATACAAATAATAAGCTTGTGATTGTGCGCATTTTGAAACAGGGATCTCTAGATTCATTTTTTTTACCAAGTGGGGTGAACATGCGCAACATGGATGTATAAAAAAGTGACATGTCATTTTCTTTTTTACGGAATGTAGAGTTGTAGACGGATGACTTATAATGATTGATAACGCACACACCACTTTGTGAGAAATAAACCTCAAACTCCTATTAGAAAATGTTCACCGGCCACCGCAATTACCTTATTTATACTTATCCCCAAATAATATAACACATGTTGCGTATTTTGAAGAAAGTAGAACTAGAGCTCACTGCTCACTTAAACTAGTTTCAGTCGAAATGCACATAAGAAAGCAGTTGGCCCTTTACCATGATGAGTAATAATACTAAATAGTGAAGCGTGATAGATTTAATGTAATGAAGGGCACGCATGTAAACGAGTCATTTTCCTCACCAGTCTGTTCTAGTAGTCAAATTGGAATATTAACTAAAATAGGGGAAATTGTCAATCTTTTTGGGTCCAATTTACCTATCAGATGCATCTGGTCGTGATTCCAGTTTTGGGCGGTTCCAAGCAAAAAATTGAGCTATAAAAAAACCAGAATCAACTTGGTCGATTTAAGCCACATCAATTTTGGTCAAGTTTTGAAGAAAAAACGCAGTCCTTCTGTCGAACTTGGTCTGATTCACTTTTTTGGTCAATGATAGCCATGGAACAATAAATTTCATATACGGAATTATTTAAAGTATGAAAAATTATATGAAAATGTTCTTTATTCAAAAACTTACGGATTATATTTTTTCACAAATACAATAACTAAAACCATTACTCAATATTCATTATCATTGACAACAAATGTTAATTTGACTAAATTTTGTGGGACATGGGACGAGTATAACATTGATTTTGTTTTGGTATGTAAACGTTTTGAGTGGCGTCGCAAAATTTGTGTGCTATTATGAAGTCTAACAAAAAAAATCATGAAATACTCTATTACTCCGTACCATTTAGCGTTCCATTATGGAGCCATCATAGTAACGAGACATTTCGTTTCTTATTCACAATAGTGATGTTGATATTGTTGTTTTGAAGAATATATCTAGTCAAAATAATGTTGTTTAGGCCATTAGGACGTGGGTTTTTTAAGCAAAATTTTATTTCTTAAATTTAACAACATTATTATTAACTGAATCGAAAGCGGGCACTAATCACTAATCCTTCACCTAAAAAAAATATAATACTCCGTACTTTGGAAGGAGAGCATTCTTCAACATCTCATACCCACATCGTGCATCAAAACATTTCTTTGTTATATGTCTTTGGTGCAACTTCATTTATTTTGATCGGAAAATGATTGCACATAAAGAACTCAACTTTTATTTCTCACACGTATGATCAGATCGAATCGCCAATCTCATATTTGAGTAAAGCTCACTTTGACTTCATACTTCTCTCTAATAGGACCCTATTACTAACATATGTAAAATAACAACACAAAGTAAGAGAATTTGAGATCGCCGATAAATAACCGCCTAAAAAGCCATGAAATGATAAAGGTAATCCAAACCTAGCGGGACATTGGTGGTGCATATTGCGGTATACGTCGTAGGGCGAACAATAGCTTTTGAGAAAATATAACTAATTAGTTAGACAAAAGGGATATTCTTAACAGCAATGGAACAATAGTATATCATCCAAGCTCATTTTTTCTTACACGATTGCTCTCCATTTTTCTAAATTACGTAGAAATCCAAATCTAGTATTTCATTCCATGGGCGAGTACAATCGCTCAATATTTTGACAGAAAATGACCGGTGGACACCATTTATACACATTAAGTTTAGTCAAGTCACTAGACAAATATGTGGCATTTGTTGACATGCAACTCGTATTTGAATGAAAAGGTTATCTGAAACAATGGTAAATGCTCATAATAACTAGTGTGTGAGCAAACATTAGTTTGTCATTCAAGTGTACGTATTGGTTTGTGGGCATGTCTATCTTCTATCTATTTTGGGTAAGTTTTTAAGAGTTGAGTGCACAGACAGCTATGTACGCAATTGATAGTAGCTATCTTGATTGTCTATGGTAAGACTTTTTTGTCTATGTAATGGAATTTTGTATTCTAAATGTTCAAAAAGTAAACAAGCTACGAAGACTGCTATGTTTGGCTAGTTGGTGGCTTCATGCGTAGCTTTTTCATTTCTTTGTTTCTATTGCATTTAAAACGTAAGACATATATAATAAGTATATTACAAGTAGATAAGTCTACATGGTTTGGGGAACACAAAATAGGTTAACGTGACGAGATGATGGATCGAAATTGGTAACAAGGGTGAAGTGAAAAGCACGAAGGACACGTGTGATTTGATATCACATATGGACAGGACATTCTCCACTATAATATATTCAAGCTATATGTTTCGGGATGCAAATTCATCTCACGCACACATAATTTTACAATGGGATCAAATCAAATACACAAGGGAAAACTGTCCAATAAACTCCTGTAGTATAGTCAAATAGTCAATTAAGCCCCGTACTATCGAAACACCCAATAAAGCCCTCGAACTATAAAAAACACTCAACTTTAACTTTTAGCTGGTAGACTACAAGTTCCCCGGGTTACTGCCCACATGGACTTTCCACTTGGTTTTTATTGTTTTTTTTTTACTTTTATTTTTCTATAGGTATTTAACTTTCTTCTTCTTTATTTCATTTCCATTTTCTTTTTTCTTGTATAGTAGGAGCAACTTCCTAGGCCAGCCATGCCTTTAGTCTTACCCTCGTCCCTCATCAGACCAGGCCACCAACTTCACCGACGTTCTTTGCACCTAATCGCCGGCGGCCGATTGGTGATTAATTTAACTAAATTGGAGTCACAAATTAATTCTACGTATTATTTCTATGAGATTGGCGATTAATTCATGGTTGTTCCAATTGGAGTGAAAAGGGGATGCCTGTGAAAATCTTGGTTTCGGCCATGGAGATTCCAACGTTTCTCAAGTGACTCTCTGGTTAATTATGCATTGAAAGTTTTGATTCCCAAATTAGTTTGTTCTATGTTTAATTTCTAGAAGAAAAGAAAGCAATGGTAGATGAATAGTTCCTATACGTAATTTGTTCATTGACCAGGCAGGTTGAGCAAAAAACCTAAAAGTTAAAGTTATGTGGGTACATGTCGACAGCAACCAGCTGAATTGGTAATTAACCGGCTAAAAGTTCAAATTGGGTGTTTTTTTATACTTTGAGGGGTTAATTGGGTGTTTCAATAGTACGAGAGCTTAATTGACTTTTTTGTTATACTAAAGGAGCTTATTTGATAGTTTTCCCAATACACAAGTATCATGATTTGAAAGGAAAAGGAAAAGAGATTTTTGAGCAAGTGGGCTTTGGCCTTCAGATCAAGTGGTTCCCCCCTCCACAATTCTCCCAAACAACCACGAATCCCCGAGACACCACGCCTCTTCGACTCTCGCTGGAAGTAGGGGTGGATCGGGACGGATCAACCCAACCCAGACCCAACCCATTACTGTATAGGCCCAGTCACGTCCAGCCCAACCTGGCGGCTATAGGAGCGGGCTTTGGGCTCAAGTTTTTGGACCCCACCCGGGCCTAATTGCACTATTTTTTTAATTGAATGCCCAATCCCGGCCCGACACGGTATTGGTACAAACCCGAGCCGGTACCGGGTCTGAAATCCTTAAGCCCAAAGCCCCCATGGCCCCAGTCCTATCCCAACCCTGGCCTAGTCCCGTCCCCGTCCATCCCTAGCTGGAAGGCATTTCAACATTCCATAGTGTGTGATACCTACCTCTTTACCAGCTAGTGTAAGAATTTAATTTGAAAGGCCTCCATAATGAACAAAAGTGTAAAACCATGTTACAAGAGATCCAGTTAGTGCAATCCCACAATTTAACTTTACCTACAAGATGAAGGTATAAAACACCTGACTCTTGGGTTTGGGGTGCAAATACTAAGAAAAGGGAGTTATGCAGCCCTTTGGAAAGGGATTTTTAGATTATGGAAACACCCCTACAACCTATGAAGTCGAATTCAAACAATATATGCATTTAGAAGCTGCAGGTCTGCATCGACAAGGGAGTTTGGAAAAGAAATAAGGACAGGTAGAGTTCAAGTAAATGCAAAAGTCTGCCTTGTTACTTTACCAAAACTGAAGAAAAATATAGCCTTCTGGATACTAAATTGCAGTAGCTAGTCTAGCTACTACCACATTGTAGTAGTAATAATGAAATATTTTAAGATATTTTATTAATTATTTTATGTAACGAGCTGATCCTGAATATCCCTTATATATGGGGTAATAGTCTGGTTGAGGACCATCTGGTTCCAGATTTGGTCCCCAATTCAATTCCTTCTGGTTTAAAACACAATCAGAACTGGACTGGAGAATAGCCGATTAGTGGTGCTGGTTCTGGAACCACCCCACGATTTAGTTTTTGGTTATAGAACTGGACACTCCTTTAATATCAGGACTACTGCGTCTGGCCGTCTGCCCTACCTCACAAATCTATGTGGTTCACCGTCGTAGCTGAAGTCTTCAACAACTGGAGTGCACCACCATAAAAGATGCATGAAGTTGACTAACATAACAAAGAAAGATGACCCCACATGCTACAGAACTAAATTATGACCAGTGGACTTGGTCTTTTCTGTCATTCTATCAACGAACTACAAGAGCATGGCATCAATGAATCCCCCCAGACATGATAGTAGATTAAACCAACATGTTTACACAACTTAGCATCATATCAACAGCTTAATATATTGAAATGCCCAAACTCACCATGGTGTTAAGTTAGGAATCAACATATCATAAGCCTTCAATTAGCATTGAGATATCTCAAGAGGGAGAGGGGATGAATATATACAAGAGAGATTATAGCACCCCTATCTGTAGGGTTGTTCTCTCAGTCTTGGATGTCAATATATATCTCACATAATACAAAATTGGTGTTACAGACACACCTGGCAATGTGGATATGTAGAGCAGGTTCAAGTGTACCTATAATAACTTGGATATGACTTCCCTGGGTCTCCCATCAAACAAGAATGGAAATGAATGCTATTAGCTTGCTCAGTACACATGGTCATGCAAGACTCGGGTTTTGATTCTTTTGAAGGAACATTAACAAAACAGTGCGTAGTAAAACACCTCTTCAGAGATTGGTGGAGTTCTTCTGCTAGCAAAGTGAAAATGAGAAAATACATGTTAAAGCAAAATGTGTATAGTTTGCAAACAAATTAGGACTGGACGATTCACTTAATCAAACGTGCAGAGTATACCAAGACAAATGATTAAACTCTAATGCAATCAAAAAGGAAGAAAAATTACCTTAGACTCTAAGATTTTTCTGCTGTCTGTGTAGTATTGGTTTGGATGACTAATCCCAGCATCACATGGTGAGCCATGAATAGCCTCAAAGGTCAATGTACATGCCACCTAGAAGTATAATGATGGCCACAATATTAGCCCCACACAGAAGAGTTGGAAGTCATCCAAAGCATTTAAGCAAACAACTTGGGATACTGTACTGTAGTAGTGTAGACTGACCTGATAATGTCTATTCCGCACTTTGCCCATCACATCCTCCAAAGCAAGGTGTCCAACTCCCATCCTGTTTAGGGCAGCTCGTAAATTCTCTTCACTGTTCACAAAAAATTAGCAAGTTGGAGGTAAGTCAAACCAAATGATAATTTATTTATTAAAGTAAAAATAAAATATAAACAGAAATAAAATATCGTCAACGATTTTGAGTACATTTATTCCAATCTTGTTCTACATAATTAAATAATATTTGTGGGAAATTGCAGTAAAACTTTGAATGGAATATCAAGGAATGCTCAAATATTTACAACATTTTATATTTTAAGATTATAAGGAGCCCCTTGAAAATACATGGCACTTAATATTTCCCAGGATGGAAAGGGAAAGGGAAACCAGCAACTGTAAATTTGTCATATCATGTTGGTTTCATGGTAACTGCATAGGAATTGAGCATGCTTTTGCTGAACTTGCTATGCTTTTTTAGCTTTGCAATATGGAAAGGGAAACCAGAAGGGCTAAACCAATCACTGGTACAATAAAATAGTGATTCTTCAATCCAGTAAAGTAATCCATGGGAGGTAAACTCATAAAAAAGGGCGCACAATGTCAAAACTCCTACCTTCCCTTGCACTGCATTAAAAGATGGGGGGGGGGAGGGGGGTCTAGGAAAGAACACAATCTGGGGCTCTAAGCCACCTTCCCTTGCACTGCATGGAGATGGATCTGAACCCTAGTCCTCGTGGACACAATAGGAGAGACTGCGCTAGTTGCCTCAAGACGTTGTACCAATAAAGCACAAACTATTAGACTATGCATGGATTTAAAAAGACCAGAAAGTCCATCGAATGTCCAAGGCAAACTGATCAAATTTAAACAACCCACTAAATAAATTTAATATTTCCCTATCACATTTGCTTCAGGCTTTTACTGTACCACAGCCATCCAATAGAGACATCATGGTTGGTTCATAGTGCGTAACCCAAACTACAGACTAGATTAAACGGAAGGGCATGATGTGCCATATGTTGCAGTTAGCTATAATTCAATGGATCAATAATGATAGCCAAACTATTGTAATATTAGGATTGCAATAGTTCAGTTTTTAGTATGTAGGTGCTTGTTTAGAACACTTCCCATTGCAGCTTAACTATTCCAGAACAGCAAAAGCTCTTTGTTAAGAAACTTCAAAGACAATGCTTATAAAAAAGTAAAAACCCTTTCCTAAAAAAAATCACAAAGTCAAAATAGCCTGTATATATAAAGGACTCAAGGAGAAATGCTTTCTGGTTTTGAAGAAATTACACTCAATGCAAATTCACAAGGTTAAAACCTGAAATGGCGATAGGGACATCCGTGATGATCTCCAATACCAGGTGTTAATGATATTAACTTTTGGCAAGAATAAGGTGTGCAATCCTGTAGTCAGGCATAACGTTGCTTGAGAAAAATAAAATAAAACACAAAATATGTCACTTTCTAACTTTTAGCTTCCATTAAAGGGGAAGAAATGAAGAATTGAAGTTTCCATTAGAGCTAACCATCAACCTGATAGAGAATAAAATAGTGACTTACCATTCGCTTTCCTTCTTTCCCGTAATAGTGACGTACGCTATATGCATATTCTTTATCAAACCTTTCAGCACCAACCTACAAAAAGAAAGCTGATGAATTACCAACACTTACTGCTGTCGAGCAGTCACACCACAGCAAATAAAAATATTGATCACAAAGTTACAAGCATCTTATTTACAACCTCAGGATTACATTTTATTATTTTACCACAATTTTAGGGTACCTACGCTACTTTTTCTACCTACATAAGCATGTCATTACAATCTTAGAATTGGAAGATAGACAATTGTAATTCATAATGTCAGCATGGTATCAAGAGCCTTCATTTAAACCATCCAACTGCCTAACATTAAGATTTTTATAGGGTCTTTTATTTTCTAAACTGCCCACCAGCTGATTTCTCTTGAAACAGTTCACGTCAAGAGATGTTTGTTCATGCTATAGTAACTCTACAAAGCTGTCCTGAAGTCTTAGATGTTTGTCAGTAATCAGTTAATTACATTAAATGATTAATATCATTGCTCCTTGATCTTGAGAGAAAGAGAAACAGGTCTTGGAGCTATTTGAGGAAGAAGAGATAGCCAAGGAGGAGAGCATAGGCTACCTCGTTTTGGTACTATGCAAAACATATAGGCGGCACACACAGGAGCAATGTTAGCAACTCCTTGACTTACTACAGGTGGTTTATGTTGCTCAAATAAGTATAAAGTCCAGAAGCTAAAAAAAGAGCTATTCAATACTTCCTAAAGAGCACTTCCATCATGGTCCAGGCAGTGAGTCCAGCTCAGTTTGGGTCATTGACTTTGGATCTAGTGATCGCATTTCTTATTATCTATCACTTTTGAATCATTAGTTCATTACATTACACATTCAAATTCCCTCCAATCACTTACACTTGGTCGAAAGGCATTGCTTAAAGAAAAAGAGTAGCTAATCTTCTCTTCTTGATCAATCTTATGTTTTGCATATTTGTGGATCTCTTTTCAGCCTTACTTGAGTATCTGAATTCTACACATGCTCTCTATCGCATTGTGGAGAACTCCAAATCTGTGAACGCACATGACCGACAAAAGAGGGGACAGTTGGAGCGGTTTATAACATCTCATGCACCAATAGAGCAAGTGCGGCTACTGTATCACCCCTAGTGGCTTACTACCGCTCTGGACATTCTAGTCCACCAACTTTGGAGTTCCTTGAGTGTGAGATCGTGAGTCTCAACAAGTAGTATCTCAAGATTAACAACCTATTATAGAAGGAAAGAAATAACATTTGACCCAAAATACTTACTTTTTTGGAGAACTCGGACTTCCAAAATGCAAGGGCATCATCCAGCTTTATCCCAACACCCTGTGAACAAAGTAATGCACAATCAGAAAATAAAGAGAAAAAGTATATGCCATGCATGCATGTTTCTTCATAAAAAGAAAATGCCTACAGAAGTATCTGATAACAAAGGATTAGGATGATAGAAATAATATTTCTAATATATCTTCTTGTGCTTGATTGGTCCAAATCTTTACTTTATAAAAGGATTTCCTGTCTTCTTATCAACTCTCAAAATCCACTTTTCACAGTGTTGAAACGAGTTGAGGTACAGGTTTGCTAGAACTTCCTAGAGAGGTCATAGAGAAGACCTCTTCATGCGTAGGTCTCCTAGAAGTGTTAGAACAATTCCTGTCTCCCAAAAGAGAAATGTGTACACCTTAGTGTTATTTGCGTTCTGTGTTGTTTTGAACATTCTTAATAATTAATATTATATCTTCCATCTTCGATACATTTTCTGGTTAGTATTGCTACTTTTGGCGTTCAAACACCGACAGAATTTTTGGCTAAATAATCATGGAAGCACCAAATATGGCTAATAAAAGATTTCACGGTTTCACCTTAAGAAACAAGCAACAGTTCAGAAACAAAACATCCGTCTTTTGACATGAAATTGCATTTAAAAGAAAATACTGAATAATCCAACCTTTAGGAACAGGCCTAACTGCAACCTTCCTCCATGCTTCAGATGATGATCCTCTCGTAGCTGCAGTACATTGGGGAACAGAATAAAACCACAAAGTCTATACTTTTTAGTTACTGGTACCTAGCATAAAGATAACTGATGCAATACAGCCACAATTCCATGAAACAATTCCCACCTTCTCGAAAAGATGACGCATGCACAAAGGAAATGAAGTCTTCGCAGCTTGATCAATATCCTTCAATGAAATTTCTGTGTTTTCCTGTGGCTGCACCAGATGTTAAACTATTTAATACACTTCAAGGTTTACATCAACACCTCAAAGATATGGACATTGGAAAAAACAGTGGGTTAGATTTTTTGAAAATACCTGGTTATAATCTGGACCCAAATAACTAGTTGATAGGGCTTCAACTATCTAAGCAACCCAAAGAAAAACAGGGATAAGGGACAAGGATGAAGAATTTGAAAGTCAAACAAATTTTGGACAAAGATTCCATCAAACTTGATACTAACAGGAGTTAATCTATCCTTCTCTTGTTCTCTAATCATTGATGTCCATTTCCTGAAAGAAGTGTGCAACTTATAAGAAAGTGATGGAATGGAGTATGGTTTTATCCTTGTTAAGAAACAAAGAAACATAATCATGGATAGGCATGCCAAAATCCCAAAGGCACCATTAAATTGGTGATTCCATAAAATTGGAGGTTAAGAAAAAATTAATTGTAAATTTAAGTGCAGTCCTAGTTTTTGAATAAAGTGACTACACTATGAGGGTTTGGTGGAGTAAAGAACCTGTTTGTGAGAGCGAGCGCTTTTGATAGATTGCTACGGAATTGATTGATAACAAAAGAAACCAACTGCACGAATAAGCCACATGTGATTAAGTGGTAAGACTACAATGGCTATTTTATAAGAAAATACTGAGACACTATTAACCTGATGTGCAGCAATGTATGCATTCCCTTTATGTATATATACCCTTCGACCAGCCACTAGTTCTGGAACCTCTTCAAATGGCACCTTAATTTACCATGTGTATGTGCCAAGATAAAATAAAATTTGGTCAGGAACAAAAAGGACCAATGATGCTTGTAAATATGGCAGAACAATGGTAGGTGTGTGCACAACAGTGCATATCCACCTACTATTTACGGATAAAAAACTCAGCAAACCAATTAAGATCCTCAACCTCATAAGAGTTCATATAGTATCACTAATAATGCCCTAGCACTCCTGAAGAATAAGTAGATAGTTTTGAAAAATTCTTGCCAGATGTGTCTTTCCTTGTTGGATGGGAGAAAAAAATCATACCTTGTAAAATATTGCTTCAGCTGCAAAAGAGTTAATTAAAATAAGAAACAAATCAAGTATAGTAATTCTAAATATGTACCATTGTATCCATAAAGAGTGTCAGCAAATAGAAGTTCTTCACATTGTGTACCTTTTGAAAAAGGTTGGCCGATGGAACGCGCAACTTGGCTCAATTTGTCTTGTATGCCCTGTGTTAAGACAAATATCAAAGTAAGAACATGATGTTGTAGTTTTTCATGCATGATAAATTGAGTGAATCTTTCTCATCAAAGAACCACCAATAAATTATGAAAGTTAACAAAAGCTACCTCAAATTCAGCATTGCTCAAAGCTTTGTAAGAAAGGTCAAGATCTGCCGCTATAGTCCTCTGCATTAAAAACCTCATGTAGTTACTAGTCTCCACTGACTTACAAGGAAAAGAAACCAAATAACAGTTAATAAATAAATCATACCTGGACAGCTGTAGTTTCATTCTGATAACGGTAACGAAACAAGGTGGTCTCTGCTGAAAGGAACCATCTCCTTAGTTCCTCCCTAGAAGATGATGTAACAAGTAAAAAACCTATATCCAAACTATGAAAACTGAACACGGAAAGGGGAAAAGAGCTATTACGTTCTGCAATAAACAAGCCGTAAAACAAAGTGTGAAATTATGTCTTTTTCAATATCTTCGGATGCATGTGAATGCCTCATATTGTCCTTCCATAGACCTAATACCTGTAATTTGTAACTGAGTTGACAAGGGATACAACACAAGAATCACAAAACCTAAGTTATAATAATGAGACTCCACCATACCAATTTTGACATTTCTTCTGGTTTCTTTCCCCGGGACAATCCATCAGAAATTGATCTCAATACTGCATTCCAATCACAATTAAAAAAATTAGCCAGTGCGACTATTGATGTGGCAATGGAACTGATGCAACTAGGCAAATGAGAGTAAAAGCAAAAAACATTATAAAATATGAATATCTATGTACAGAAATAGAAACTGACGTCACAAAACTTCAGAGTCTGTTTTTCAGGGTATGAGCCTTATGAATAAACTTTTTCACCAAAGCGTAAGTTTTGATTTCTCGCAGTGAGTTGTATAATAATCAAAGTATATAAGGTTGAAGCTGCTTTTCTAACCGGATTGACCCAAGTTGATGTAAAGAACTATTTTAGCCATTTTTTCATATAGTTTGTTTTCTTTTATTAATATAATACTCCGTACATTTTAATACTCCCTAAAACTTTTTCATACAATACAGCCATTTCAGAAAGACCTTCATGGATTTCAGAATCAACCAATCTGAAGCACATAAAGCATAAGCAATTCTTAAGGAACAGATATATTCGGAAACCGAATCCAGTGGCTCAAAAAATAGGTTTAACTAATGGAAAATTTTGAAAGGAGTTTTTACTTTCTCTTCAGTTCAATTAATTTCAATGGAGTGAGAAAAATTTCTTAACCTTTAAGGCGATCCACGGCAAACTGCTCGAAGTCTTCGAGTCTGACCTCGAGAGGCGGAGCAGAACGGTAGATAGGGAGAGTCGAAACGACGCCGCCGGAAACTGAAGGTTTAGATTCAGATCGGACAATTTCCATGGTTGTTTGATACGCTCCGGTGACCGCCTGCGCCGGTGAAGCCAAGCTATGCTGTGAGTTAAGATGCTCTGGTTCAGTGTCCTTGAAGAAAGAAGGAAAGTCCGGGTTGGGGAGGAGATTTGGCGGGAAAGTTCTTAAATGGCTCCCGCTATTTGTCTGTGACTGATATGGGACACTGGTACAGGAGGTGTCATAAAATTCGGAAATGGCCCAACTCGGATACAAAACTTTGTGGTCCAGCCCAGAGTTGTTCGTCCTTCGTATAAACCAAAAACTCCAAAAGAATAAACGTGAATACGTGATCCATTCCGAAATATCCAAATCTATTGACCAGTTCAATTGTCAGATTACCGTCTCATTTTACATCTTTTGTTTTGGAGTGATACTATTATTATTAATAAAATGGTTAAAAAGTAAACATTGTGATTAAGATTTAAATACAATAACGAGAAATGATGTGAATCTCATATTACCTTCTAAAAGATGGAATATGATATTTATTTTGAAACAATCTAAAAAGAAAAATAAGACATATAAAATATGACGTAAAAATAATATTTTATACCGTACAATTGTGTAAATTAAATATGTAAAAAGGTATGGAAATGACAGATAAACCTGTGGATATGTAAAAGTTTTATTTTATATTTGTAGGTTATAAGATGACAGGAAGGGTTCATAGGATGTTTTCTTTTAAACTGTTTTCAGTCCCAGACCTGACCAGATCAAACCATACTAGGCCAGACCAGATCAGATCAGATCAGACCAGACTTCCGTAGTTATAAAATACATAGAGACAAGACGTTTACAAGACCCGACCAGACTAAACCAGATCAGACCAGACCAGACCACATCAAACCAGACCAAACCAACAAATTTCAAATCGAAAAGACATCATTATTAGAACTCATCTTAAATGGAATCTTATTTTAAAATTGGTTACCCGTATTGCCAACAAGTCATATGCGGCCAAGGAAGGTATATCACCGTTCAAAAATACTTGAATTTGATACCAGGCGTTTACTAGACCTGACCAGACCAAACCAGATCAGACCAGACCACATCAAACCAGACCAAACCAACAAATTTCAATTATTAGAACTCATCTTAAATGGAATCTTATTTTAAAATTGGTTAACCCGTATTGCCAACAAGTCATATGCGGCCAAGGTATACCACCGTTCAAAAACACTTGAATTTGATACATCTTGGCTCTAGCTAGTGGGCGGGGAGGACGACGAGTACAATTATCAAGGTTTGTGAATTCGACTTCTAATTAAGTTTTATTTATTATGACGAATGACATAAAAAACATAGCTGATTCAGTTGTTGTTTTTTACCATACACTGTATATTTATTGAAAATACAGCATTGAGATATTGTGATCAAGGATCTCTTAATCATCAATTTTGAGATTATTCCATAAAATAGTTTAGCGTGATGTATTATACAATACCGATTTGAAAATAAAATTTTAATAGATCTTTTGTCTAATTACACATTGCCGGTTACTCTTTATTGTATCGCATCAACATGGGACGATAAATTGATAGTTGATGAGTATCAACGTACGTTACATTGATGGTGAATGGATAAATAAATTGGTACTCTTTGATTGTTGTAATGCTACTAATAATGTTGTCACAATACTTAAATTGAGAGGTATGATCGAGACTCGAGAGGACTACATGATCATCTACAACTATGATAGAATGATTTTCATCAAGGATGTACATATCAAGTTTTAAATTTAGGCTTGCAAATTTGTCACAAGTACGTGGTAAGGGAATGCATGAATAATGACACGTCAATGGTCACATTAAAATTATTTGGCCGATGTGTTTAGCTATAGAGGAACGATGATGGAAAATGGACATTATAGGTAGCGTACGTTTTTATGTTTCTACATAATTTGACTCAATATTAATACCACGTTTATCGATCTATAAGTAATAATGCTTTTGTAGAGTTTTCCAATCTTGTTGTTGTCTTTAAAGGGAAATGCAATATCTTGTACACATTTTTTGCGAACTCGCTCACAAGTACTTGGGTTCAGCCGTTCAGGGTAAAACAAGTGGCTAACTCCTTGTGTGTATACAAATATACAAGCAGATGCTCATTCAAGTAAGTGGTTATGTTTATCCAGAATCTTATTGTGCTTTTAAAAAATCACATGGCTGATAGCTGTAAGGAGTATGGTAACCACACTCATTGCACCTTTGCAGGAAGTGATTATAGTAAGATATTTTTAAAAAATTAAGAACTGCAAAATGACTAGAACCGAATAGTAAAGGTTTGGTTCAGTTTCATATTAGTTCTACAAATAATTTATAAGAATTGAACCAATAATAAAGGTTTGGAATTTTAAATAGTTCTACATGTTTTTTCTTAGGATGAACCGGTCTCAAGCCTGATGATAAGTTTACAAATTAAAAGTTACATCCAAAGGAGGTTGTGCTGCAAAACTTGACTAAATATGGAGTATAAGGTTTGCCTTGTGGCAAGTACCTTTTGGTCTGATGGCATCACTGTGAAACTAACAAAGAGAAGGTCATAGGTTTGAACCTTACCTCAGTTCAAATATGTTGACTTTAACGGTATAAATTTGTAAAAAAAAGGTTTGCCTTGTGGCTTGCGCACGCAATATGAATCTTCGTTGCCCCAATTCTAGGAGTTAACATATTGATTTGGGTTCATTTTTATCATTTTTTATTCAATTTGAAACAGATTAAAAGAATGGTTTCTAAATGATAACCATACTGTATTTTGGTTGGTTTGGTTTCCAAAAATTCTATTTTGATTGATTTGAATTAGTTTTTTTTTTAAAATACACTACGTATTAAGCTATTATTATTGTTTATTCGTTCGGTTCTATATGATTTTTCACGATTTTGATTTAGTTCGATTTAAAACGTTTTGGAAGAAATACTACCGACCCGATACCGAATTGCATATGGTTCGACACTTCAACTTCAATTCGCCTTAGTTCAGTTAGATACAATTCCATTCGAACCAATGTGTTCTCAATTGAGCAAAAGATGTGCTAACTAGTACACCCTCCATCCCAAATTATAAAACACTTTACGGTTTACGATGTTTGACCAATAATAAAGCAAATTGATCCCTACCAATGCTCAAATTAACTTTAGAAAATAAATTTTACATATTCGATAATTACGTTAAAACCGCTACAAAGTCTGCAAAAAATTATTCAGATTTCATAATTTTGATATATAAAGTAAGAGATTAAGAGTGATTTGTGTTGGCCAAGTGAAGGAAAGGTATCTTATAAAATGGGACTGAGGGAGTACTACGTAACATCATTGCAATTGTTTTCCAAAAGCACTACTAAAACCGGTAAGTATGTTTTTACTTGGACTATAATATGTCCCACACGAGATCAGATCAGACCAGAGCAGATCAGAACAGACCAGACCAGACCAGACCAGACCAGACCAGACCAGACTTGGATAGTTATAAAAAATACAAAGAAACCAGACCAAACCAGATCAGACCAGACCAGACCTGATCATCAAATTACAATCCAAGTAAAAACATAGTAAGAGTACGAACTCTAGAGAAGCTTCAAATGTTTGAATTTTATTAGATCTTTGTACAATACATATATTTAACATTTGAAATCTCTTATTTTATTGTTTTAATTTCTAATGCAAATGTATCAACCCTCGAATGTAAATGCTTGAAGCCTTTCTATATAATGTTGTACTCTCCTTTTTGGTGGCACGGAAATCGGTTGATTCTGCTGAAATTTATATGTTCTGGGTGAAGTGGTTGCATTGGCTGATTCCGCTGATTAGAGAAAAAACAATTTTTAAAATACACTACGTATTTTATTAATAAAATAAAAAAAAATTATATGTAAAAATAGCTAAAATGGTCATCTACAGTAATTTCAGTCAATACAGTAATAAAAGTACCAACCTTGTTTTTTCCGTTTATTACACAATTCAGTGCGCGAAAGCAAAAGTTACATATTTTGTGAAAAAGTTGACGGATAAGCCTGATAAGTCAAAAAATAGTGTTGTAAAACTGCCTCTTAATACAAGGAGTATGGCTTAGTAACTTATTCATATTGTGTTCCTTCAATAATTTTTGTGCAACAATACTTTAAAAATGGGCTGGCTGCCAGAAACCAGTATGTAAGGTGCCGGTCTAGATTATAGGATATACATCATTGGAACTAAAATTGGGCCAGGCCGACACCTAACATGTGGTAGACGGTAGTTGATAAACATGAATTAAAATCAAATGCCATAAATTGTTCAGTGTAATACTCCGTATCAAGTAAAAAGTACATACAAACCCATTTGGTATAATGTCATGTGTAGATGCACACTATATAATTAATTTGAATTGAAAATGATTATTGAAAAAATCAAAATATCTCAATGATGGAGTATATGGCCCAGGAACCCCCGGCCCATACACTCCTACTTCTCCTACACAAGTCCATTAAGCCCAGGAAACAACTCAGGCCCAAATACAACGGCCCAAGCCTCGAAGTAGCTCGGAATACACACTGGGATGCCTTCGGCCTCCTTGGCCGAAGGCTCCAGAACTCACAGGATAGCCTTTTTGGCATAAGAAGCTGCTGGGCGAAAACGGGCGGAAACGTGAGCCTTCGGCATTGTCATGCCCTCGGCATCAGAGAAGCCTTCGGCTAAACCCAGCCTTCGGCCACATGAGGCCTTCGGCCACACAAGGGTCCTTGCCACATGGAACCCTCGGTTACATGGAGCCCTCGGCTGCACAAGGAGCCTTCGGCCAAACATGTTCAATCATCGAAGATTCCTTTTAGGGACAGCCAACCACCGCATTTAATACCACGTCACATCCGCCAACCGCATTCAATGCGGTGGACGTGCCACTGCCGGTGCCAGCCGGCTGATGTGACCCTTCGGCCGTTGGATTACTGACACGTGTCCTCTCATCGCATTTATTGCTGCTATAAATAACAGCCCATTTCTCCTTGTAAATCAGGATCTACATCCCAACTCCACACGCTGAGTTCATTTAATAAAATCGACTCTCTCTCCTCCTATTTGCTCTGACTTCTCTCTAAGTTATTTCCGCAATAACCCCTCGGATAAGATACCCCCCGGGTAGACCATCCATCATTTGGTGCTCTCGTTGAGAGGTCAGAACAATCAAGTAAGAAACCCTCCCCTTCTACCAAACACAGAACACTTACCAAAAATGGGAAGAACCACCCGTGCCCAATCCAAAACCCTGGAGGAGAACCACGTAGCCCCCGGCGAAACCAACGGGGCTGAGGCCTCCAACAGGCTCTTAGTGCCGGAGGGTGGTATCATCCTCGAATTAGAGCAGGCTACTGCTGACCTCCGTCAGCAGCTACAGAAGAATGCCCCTGATGCCCGCATTGGCCTTGATAATCGAAGGAGGGATCGGAGTGAGAACCGAGTTCCTCCTCCGGCCTCGGCCATCGATCTTCAGGCTGCCTTTGCGGCCTTTGTTCAAAACATGGCTCTCAATTCTGGAGCCCTCGCCTCTCAGGCACCCCTCCAGCCCTACGCTGGAGGGAATGTTATTCAATTACCACCGCTCCCTCCTCTGTTCAACAATCCTCCCCCGGGGATTGGAAACGCCGAAGGGGTCATGGGGCAGGATACCGCCTCCCAAGAGGCCCAATCCAGAGATAAACGTCCCTTGATGAAGGAGAAACCCCGGACCTCTGCACTTGAGAGGCTTGGGGGAGCTCCCGGACGCCGAGGGGTCCAAGACCGCCTCGGCAAACAGGAATTCAGCAGGCCTCAGGAGAGTGGAGCCTCCGCTTCGGGAGCCGAGGGCATGCCTCCCCCCCGAAGCAAAGGCAAAGCCCTCCTCCATGCCAATGATGCCAGGCACCAAATCACACAGGCGCAATCCTTCCGGGCCAACTCCCAAGGGGTTGCCCCGAAGGATCCCAAGGACGAAATCATTGAAGCCCTCCTCCGTCAACTCGAGGAGAATCGTCAGGCACCCCCGACGGCTTCCACATCGAGGCCAGATCCAGAGTACGCTGACCTCCGGGCGCAAGTGGAGGAAATGAAGCGTAAGCTCGCCGAAGGCTCAGGCGAGCCCCTCATTCAACTCCGCACTAGAACACCCTTCACCCCAAGGGTGTTGGCGGCCAAAATCCCCCACAAATATCGGGGGCAACCCATCAAGCCGTATGAGGGGAAGACGGATCCCCAAGAGCACTATAGTCGTTATCAGAACAGCATGATGATGATGGGGGCATCGGATGAATACTTATGTCGTTGGTTCCTTTCCACCTTGGAGGGACCGGCGTATGAGTGGTTCAACCGATTGCCCGAAGGCAGCATTGATTCTTGGCAAGAGCTTGCCCACCGCTTCCTTACGCAGTTTGCAGGGAGGCACCGCTCGAAGAAACACTTTTCCCACCTTCTAAACGTGAGACAACAGAAGGAGGAAACCCTTCGGAGTTTCCTGGAACGCTGGAGGCAGGCCTCCCTCGAGGTCGAAGGCGCTCATGACAGGACACTAATGGCCCTCTTCCACACCGTCCTCCGCAACGGTAACTTCTCTCGGAGCCTTATCACTGATCCCCCCCGCGATTATACAAAGGCCCTTCAGCAGGGGGACCGATATGCCGAAGCAGAAGAGATCGAGAAGGACCGCCGCAACACGGATCCTTCTCAGAAGAATGAAGGCAGGAATCGGCCCGGAGGACCTCCTCCTCCGGCCAACCGCGAGGCTCAATATAATGATCGCCCCCGAGGTGGCCAAGCCAGAACCGGGGGCGGTTACAAAAACAACCCGAAGGCATGGGCGCAACCCGTCCTCCTTGAGCACCCACGCACTCCCTTGACGCATCCCGTCAGCGTCATTCTTGATCATGCAGAAGAGCGGGGGCTCGTCGAGCGAGATTCCCGTACACCCCTCGAGATCTACACCATCGGCCCTGATGAGCCATATTGCCGCTTTCACCGCCACCATGGGCACAAAACCGACGACTGCCACCAGCTGAAAAACGCAATTGAGAGGCTGATACAGGCGGGCCACTTATCTCAGTTTATCAGGGGCCCTCCTCCCCAGGGCCCCCCTCATCATCAAGGGCCTCCGCCGAAGGCAAACAAATGGGTGAACCCCAACACCATCCCCTTGGGGAACCCACAGGGGAAGAAACGTGAAATTGGGGGCCTCGAAGATGAGGGAGAAGGCTCCCATCAACAATACAAGCGCCACGTCCACATGATTAATGGTGGCAACACTGGTGGAGACTCCACCAGCCAGCGAAAGAAGTGGGCTCAATCCCTTTACGTTGGGGAAGTCAATCACGTGCCCCCAACTAAAAGGCCGAGGGCGGATCCAATCTTCTTCACAGATGCGGACCTCCCCTCGGGTTCTCTGCCACATAGGGATGCCCTCGTCATCCGCACTGAGATCAATGATGCCATCATCCACCGGACTTACGTCGACACGGGGAGTTCTGTCAACGTCATGTACCTCAGCACTTTTCAAGAGTTGGGACTCGACAGGGGGTCCCTTCGGCACATCAACACCCCCCTCTCCGGATTTACGGGGGATAGCATAGACGCCGAGGGCGTCATCACACTCATGGTCGAATTCGGCGACGGATCCCATAGAGCCAAGCTCGAAGTGGAGTTCGTCGTCGTCAACCTCGACTGCGCTCACAACATCATCCTCGGTCGGCCTGCCCTCGAGGACTTGGAAGCCGTCATCTCCATGAGACACCTCTGCCTCAAGTTCCCCACACCCACCGGCATCGGCTATTCGAGGGGGAACCAGAAACTCTCCAGGGCCTGCTACCTTCAACTTACCAAGAAGGTTAGTAAAACAGAGTTTCGTGTTGACACCATCACCACCAAGGCCTTGGAGGAGGAAGAAGGTAGGCCGAGGGCTGAGCCTGCCGAGGAAACCGAAGACTTGACACTCGATCCGGCCAAGCCATAGAGAGTCCTGAAGATTGGAGCCAAGCTCCCCGAAGACTTGAAGGCTAGCATCACCGAAGCCCTCCGCGCCTACTCCATTGTTTTTGCATGGGGGCCGGAGGACATGCCAGGAATTGACCGGAGGGTTATCACCCACCGCCTAGCGGTGGACCCTTCGGCCAAACCAGTGCAACAGCGAAGAAGACCTCTCTCGGCCGAGAGAAGGGAGTTCGTGAAGGAGGAGGTATCTATGCTCCTCTCCATCAAACACATTAAGGAGGTGAAATACCCTTCTTGGTTAGCGAACGTAGTCCTCGCACAGAAGCCTCCTACCTTCTGTATGTGCGTGGACTACACAGATCTGAATAAGGCATGCCCCATGGACCCCTTCCCGCTGCCAAACATTGATCAATTAGTAGATGTGTGACACCGCACCCGAACGTCCTTGAAAAACTCAATATAAAAAAAAAAAAAAATTAATTTCTATGTATTGAATTTTCGATTTCCAAACAATTGTAAAACAATTAATGTTTTACGTAGCGCATGATTGATTTTTGTATTGTTCAAACTCGTATGTTAGTGTCGGGTTTGCAAATACTTATTTGGGCCTTATTAATGAACATAGGAGCCCAACATTATCTAAATAATGTTACATAATCTTTCAAAACAATTTGAGGAAGGTCGGGCGGCCAAACATTATTTTGGGCCCAACCTGCTAAAAATAGCAAGTATTCAAGGATGGCATCGTAGGCCCACTCGGGGGTGACCCACACGGCTAGTAGTCCAATATATGAATGACAATGTCAAAATAAGTGATAGTATGATTAGAGAAGAATACAAATGCCTATGGTCCCATCTTCGACATTTTTGAGCTAAATAATGGGAGTATGATTTTCCTTCTATAATATTCAACATGTAAGTTATTGGGATGATCCTACACATGTTGGGAATCAATAATATGATTTATGAAGTTGACTTGGCCTACATAAATTATAAGGAGTACAAAAAGACATCTCATGACAAGGATAAAACAATAGGGTCCATCTTTTCATTTTGGAAGTATTGGTAGGTATTTTGGACCCCAAATTGAATGGGATCATTTGGGAACCATCCCACATGACCTTGGTACCTGCAAGACAAAGAAAAATGGGTGAGACAACTATGTGGGGCGGACATTTGACTTGAGAGCTACAACATTACAAAAAAGAAATAAAAGAGGAGGTCCACACCATGTTTAATTGCAATCAAACACCCTACCCTTTCTTTTTGTGAACCACATGCTTAGATATCATTTTGAGAGCTCCTAAACACCTCCCCCTCACCCCCCATTCGAACTGAAAGGGATAAGAAAGAAGGGAGAGCCTCACACTCAAAAGAGAAAGAGATAAGGGAGCTGGCCGCAGGGTTAATCTCCAGTTCGTGGAGCTCACTGTTTGGTTCGTATCTTGAGAAATACTCATCCAAAAGGGGCGTGTGAGGTGTCCACTGAAAGCTCTCAAGAAGAGGAATCCATAGACATGCGGTTTGAAGGAAACGGAGCAGTTTAAGGCCTCCAAATCGTCCGAACAAAACGCAACCTTGCAGAATACGTTTTTGTATTCAAAGTAAGTTTGAATCCAAAACCTTCCTCTCTATTGTCTAAATCGTATGAATGATTTAAGAGCTATTATAAACTGGTTGAATGGTATAAGATGCTATTATATAGTGACTTTAATTGTTGGAAATGTTAGATACTAACCTAGACAAAACCTTGAAAGGTTAGGGGACGAATTTGTCGGAAAAACACCCGTTCTAGGGACTGTTTTCGTGTCTTCGGTTAGGAGTTGAGCAAGCACCTCGAGGAGGCTGTTTAACACTCATTTTTAAGCAAGGAATCAGTTCTCAAACTTCCTTGGCCGAGGCTTTGGTCATTGGATCAAGAAGGAATAGTTTAAAGCTCATTTGAGGTGAGGATCGACATCTAATTGCTTACAACTTGTAGGTTAAGCATGAGATTACCTAAATGCCTAAATCATAATTTTTCATGGATTATGATGATTAAATATTGATGAAATATTGATATAGTTCCCAAAGAATGAAATTGGAAATGATTTGAGGATGTATGTATAATAGGAGAGATTAAATGAGTTATAAATGAACTATTTTGCGAAATAGGAATTTTACTCATGTATTAAATATGTGGATACATAAATGGATATTATGTATTGAAGTTGAATATTTAAGTTGATGCTACATACTTATAAATATGTAGAGAATTACAAATGAAGATATTTGTATAATGACAATAATCTTAATAGTATTGAAAATACTAGTTAGTGATTATTTGAAATTGTTGATAGAATTGATCCTAAGTATTGGATTGTATGGAATGAACTTGAATGTACTTCAAGTGTATAAAACGACTTAGTATGAAACTAAGGGCAAGTTATGGGCGGTCATTGAGAATGACCCAAGGTAGATTATTGAGATGTCAATTCTAGGCATAGAGTTGCTTAGGAATTGGACTATAATGAAGAATTAGAGCCGGACTCTAAGATTACATGGAAACGTAGTTGGGCCGTGCCCTTGCCATGTAATTGTGATTTGCATGGAAATGTAGTTGGTCCGAGACCTTGCCATGTAAATTGTGATTTGCATAGAAATGTAGTTGGTCCGAGACCTTGCTATGCAAATGTGATAGGATGTAATTGTGATTTGCATGGAAATGTAGTTGGTCCGAGACCTTGCCATGTAAATTGTGATTTGCATAGAAATGTAGTTGGTCCGAGACCTTGCTATGCAAATGTGGTAGGATGCAAATGTAATATAACGAACTTGACATAAAGGATTGCATAGAAATGTAGTTGGGCCGAGCCCTTGCTATGCAATGGTAATGTAATGAACTCTATGAATTGTCGTGGCTCATAGTCACGGAGAATGGGAATGGTGATTTCTAAATGAACATGGGCCCACGGGCCGACTACTTAACTTTTATATAAAGTAAGTATATTTTCAAACGAGGTAACTTGGGGTTACCACTATATTGTATTATCACCCTATTTGAGGGTCTTGTGTTTGAAATACTTGTTGTATATCCCTTAGATGCCATCCACACCAGCACTTTATAGCCCTATAGAGTGCTGACCCCTTCGGGGGCGTCCCACCACCATTTTTCAGGTTGAGGCTAGAGCTTGCTTCCTGTGCCCGTTGCTCGGGTGATCCTTTGGAGAGAAGACGTGGTTCGTGCTTTCTCCATTCCGTTTTGAACAATATTAAACATGCTCATGGATATTTTACTTTAGAGCCTGCGTGCTCATGAATAGCCCTGTGTGGCCCTTTTGTTTTAAACAATGTTTTCCGCTGCGTTATGAATTACTTATTATGTTTGTTTATGGATGTTATATGTGTGAATGATATTCAAGACGCCTTGTATAATATGAATGTGTTGGACTGCGGTTGACTATTCGTATTGTACGGCGGGTTGTTGACGTGTCCGGGGAGGTCCGGGGCGTGACAATTAAGTTGGTATCAGAGCCTTAGTCCATAAACTTCATAATGAAGTCTCAAAATTCTCTTTTTGAAAAGATTTTGAAAACCATGAGCATAGAAGTTTTGTACTTGGAGAGCTTTTGGTACTTGGGTTGCAAGGTCTCTAATTGTTAAGATGGTACCCTTAGCAATTGGTATGGCGGTGACTCGAGCCAAAATGTGTCTTAAGTACCTATCCGTCAATTGACATTTGATACGAGTCTAACGACTCTTTCCAAAATTTCTTTCAGAAATGGACGGTGGTGGCAGGGTTACGAGAAAGAACCTGATGGGCCGTGCACCGGTAGCGACCGGGCAGGGAAGCCGTGGGGCCTCTAGAGTATCTAGAGGGGCGAGCCGTGGAGGCCGATCGCACACTGTGAGCGGCGGTCATGTGGACACCGAGGATGAAACCTATTGGTCCTATGAGGACTCGACTTACCAACCGGAAACCGAGCCGGTTGAGACCCCTTACGAAGGGGATGACGATGATGTAAGTGATGACGAGGAGGAAAATAACTCCTTAGCACGAATCGAAGCGTTACTCCAACAGTATCACCGTGAGCGTGAGGAAAGGAGGGAACGCCGAAGGCGCCGAGCTGGTCAACCTTCGGGTGGGGCTTCTGGAGTGAGAAGCCATGCCGACTCTAGGACCCACATCGAACCACATGGGGGCCGAGGTGATGGGGGTCCAACCATAAGGATCTCCAAGTACATTAAGGAGGCAAGGGACTTGGGGTGCAAACCGTTCGATGGGACGGGAGACATCTCGATTGCCGCTCAATGGATCAAGAGGTTGAATGAGGCAGCTCTTGACATGCAACTCACCCCCGAATTTAAACTAAGGGTGGCGGTGAGACTGCTCGAAGGGATGGCATCCACATGGTGGGACGGAGCCAAGGGAAAGTATGGCAATACCGTGACTTGGGAGAATTTCCGACAGGAGTTCTTTGCCCAGTACTATTCTGATTTTGAGGTGAACGTCAAGAGGAGAGAGTATACCCTCCTGACCCAAGGTGGCAAAATGACGGTGAGGCAACTTGAACACAAATTCAGGGGGCTCGCGGAGTTCATACCGGAGTATGTTTGTGACGAGAACCGGATGGTAAATCACTTCTGGGATGCCTTGGACTTGGAGGTACGTGAGAGGGCAACACAGTTGCCTAACATGACCTTTAGCCAAGTGGTCGAGCAAGGGTTGAAAGGGGAGAAACAATGGGAGGAGAGGAAGAGGAGAGATGCCGAAGAGGCGAAAAAGAGAAAGGGGGAGAGTCATGGCCCTCAAGGTTCCAATAAAAAGGGAAACCATGGAGGAGGACCTTTCCGAACACCACCGCCCCCACCTAGGGGGAACCAAGGCCCGAATGGACAAGGATCACGGACCTCGGGGGTAGCTCGGTGTAATAATTGCAAAAGGAGCCACTTTGGTAAGTGTCGTGACCCTCCTAGATGCTTCCAATGTGGGGATGCCGGGCATTTGAAGATGAATTGCCCACAATTGGGTGGGGCAAGGTCATCGGGACCAAGTAGCGGGGCTACGGGAAGTAGAAACCAAGCCGGGGGTTCCCAAGTAACCAGGGGGCAAGGGGGAGCAAGCGCGAGTAACGCGCCGTCCGTGAATCAAGGAAGGACGCAAGCTAGAGTCTACGCAATGACCGAGGCTGATGCTCGGGCTAATCCCGACTCCGTCGCAGGTAATACACTTGTTCGGGTCATTTCTAGGCTTATTTTGATCATATACGTCGTTGGGATTAAGTACGGGCCACCCCGGGGTCAAACTGGGTGAGTTAGGCCGAATCGGGCTGGAAACAGCCACTGCTGGCCAGGCACGCCCGAAGGCACGCCGTGCCTGGAATCGTGCCTGGAAGGCAGTGGCACCCGAAGAGAAGAAAAAAAAAAAAAGAAAAAAAAAATTTTTTGGGCCAGGCACGGCCTCAGGCACGCCGTGCCTGGCGTCGTGCCTGGGAGGCAGTAGCGCCCAGGGCTTTTTCCCAAGCCAGGCACGACCGTGCCTACCCCAGGCACGCCGTGCCTGGCACCCAGAATGCCGAAACCCGATTTTTTCGCACCGTTTTGCGACATTAAGACCTTTTCTTGATCCCTAACACATGTGTGAACATAATAAACCTCTCTAAATGTGTAAGAATGGTAGGAAAGGTATCTTACATGACTTATAAATGTAGGAACACTAAAGATTAATGGGAAGGATGCGCGAATCCTTATCGATACCGGGGCGCAACGTTCATTTGTGAATGAAGCGTTCGCCAAGAGGTTGGGAGTGCAATCCGCACCATTGATGCAAACCTTAGTGGTGTCAACACCACTAGGAGATGACGTGGAAAGAACTTGTTATTATCCATCTTGTGGGGTGGAGGTTAATGGTCAAACCTTGACGTGTGACTTCGTACCGCTGGGCATGATTGAATTCGATGCAATCCTAGGGATGGATTGGCTAGAAAGGAACCATGCTAGGGTAGATTGCTACACGAAGGTTCTTGAACTCGAAGGCAACGATGGGGAGACCCTACGCTTCGAGGGCGATCGAGGGAGATCAAATAGCTGTATCATATCCGCCGTGAGAGCGAGAAGTATGATGAGAAAGGGATGTCACGCATATCTAGCATACGTGGTTGACAAAACCAAAGAAGAAACGAACATCGATAATGTGAGGGTGGTTTGTAAGTATCCGGATGTCTTCCCTAAAGACCTACCGGGGCTTCCACCTGATAGAGAGATTGAATTTGTGATCGAGGTCGAGCCTCGTACCAAACCAATCTCCATTGAATTCCTTGTTATGTCGTTAAGGTTAACAAACGCCCCGGCGGCATTCATGGACTTGATGAACCGAGTATTTCATAAGTACCAAGACCGATTCGTGATTGTGTTCATAGATGACATCTTGATTTACTCAAAGAGTGAGGAAGAACATGAAGAGCACTTGATACTCGTTCTTGAGACACTACGAAAGAACCAACTCTATGCCAAATTTTCTAAGTGTGAATTTGGCTAAAGGAGATTGGCTTCCTCGGGCACGTGGTTTCAGGATCGGGAATTGCAGTTGATAACAAGAAGATAGAAGCCATTACCGAATGGGAGAGGCCAAAGAACGTCAAGGAAATTCGTAGTTTCCTTGGATTGGCAGGCTACTACAGAAAGTTTGTGGAGAAGTCCTCTGTTCTGGCATCATCATTGACGAAGCTCACTCGTAAAGGAGCTAAGTTCGTGTGGGATGACAAATGTGAGAAGGGGTTCTTAGAAATGAAGAAGAGGTTAACCGAGGCACCAGTACTTGCACTACCCAAACAGGGTATGGGGCACGATGTCTATAGTGATGCGAGCATCCAAGGGGTTGGATGTGTGTTGATGCGGATGGGAGGGGTAATTGCCTATGCTTCACGACAGTTGAAGAGGCATGAGGTAAACTACCCTACTCATGATTTAGAGCTGGGAGCAGTGGTGTTTGCATTGAAGATATGGGGACACTATCTCTACGGGGAGACGTGTCACATACACACTGATAATAAGAGCTTGAAGTGTGTATTTACTCATAAAGAGTTAAACATGAGACAGAGACGGTGGATGGAGTTGATAAAGGACTACCATCTAGTTATTGAGTACCATCCAGGTAAGGAAAACGTTGTAGCAAATACCCTCAGTCAGAAGAGTTCGTCTGGGGCATTGCTGACTAGTTTGAGGGCATTGAGAGCCCAATTGGATGTATATCCGCCTGTAGAGGAACGTGAGGATGTGAACTACGTTGTGCAACCGATTAAGGTCATTGATAGAAAGGTGAAGAAACTGCGGAGTAAAGAAGTCCCAATGGTTAAAGTCCTTTGGAAGAGCGATCGTGTCGAAGAAGGGACATGGGAAATAGAGGCTTTGATGAGGGAGTAGTATGCTTCCCTATTTGAGTAGAGTTGCGAATTTCGGGGACGAAATTCCTGTTAAGGGGGGGTGAACTTGTGACACCGCACCCGAACGTCCTTGAAAAACTCAATATAAAAAAAAAAAAAAAATTAATTTCTATGTATTGAATTTTCGATTTCCAAACAATTGTAAAACAATTAATGTTTTACGTAGCGCATGATTGATTTTTGTATTGTTCAAACTCGTATGTTAGTGTCGGGTTTGCAAATACTTATTTGGGCCTTATTAATGAACATAGGAGCCCAACATTATCTAAATAATGTTACATAATCTTTCAAAACAATTTGAGGAAGGTCGGGCGGCCAAACATTATTTTGGGCCCAACCTGCTAAAAATAGCAAGTATTCAAGGATGGCATCGTAGGCCCACTCGGGGGTGACCCACACGGCTAGTAGTCCAATATATGAATGACAATGTCAAAATAAGTGATAGTATGATTAGAGAAGAATACAAATGCCTATGGTCCCATCTTCGACATTTTTGAGCTAAATAATGGGAGTATGATTTTCCTTCTATAATATTCAACATGTAAGTTATTGGGATGATCCTACACATGTTGGGAATCAATAATATGATTTATGAAGTTGACTTGGCCTACATAAATTATAAGGAGTACAAAAAGACATCTCATGACAAGGATAAAACAATAGGGTCCATCTTTTCATTTTGGAAGTATTGGTAGGTATTTTGGACCCCAAATTGAATGGGATCATTTGGGAACCATCCCACATGACCTTGGTACCTGCAAGACAAAGAAAAATGGGTGAGACAACTATGTGGGGCGGACATTTGACTTGAGAGCTACAACATTACAAAAAAGAAATAAAAGAGGAGGTCCACACCATGTTTAATTGCAATCAAACACCCTACCCTTTCTTTTTGTGAACCACATGCTTAGATATCATTTTGAGAGCTCCTAAACACCTCCCCCTCACCCCCCATTCGAACTGAAAGGGATAAGAAAGAAGGGAGAGCCTCACACTCAAAAGAGAAAGAGATAAGGGAGCTGGCCGCAGGGTTAATCTCCAGTTCGTGGAGCTCACTGTTTGGTTCGTATCTTGAGAAATACTCATCCAAAAGGGGCGTGTGAGGTGTCCACTGAAAGCTCTCAAGAAGAGGAATCCATAGACATGCGGTTTGAAGGAAACGGAGCAGTTTAAGGCCTCCAAATCGTCCGAACAAAACGCAACCTTGCAGAATACGTTTTTGTATTCAAAGTAAGTTTGAATCCAAAACCTTCCTCTCTATTGTCTAAATCGTATGAATGATTTAAGAGCTATTATAAACTGGTTGAATGGTATAAGATGCTATTATATAGTGACTTTAATTGTTGGAAATGTTAGATACTAACCTAGACAAAACCTTGAAAGGTTAGGGGACGAATTTGTCGGAAAAACACCCGTTCTAGGGACTGTTTTCGTGTCTTCGGTTAGGAGTTGAGCAAGCACCTCGAGGAGGCTGTTTAACACTCATTTTTAAGCAAGGAATCAGTTCTCAAACTTCCTTGGCCGAGGCTTTGGTCATTGGATCAAGAAGGAATAGTTTAAAGCTCATTTGAGGTGAGGATCGACATCTAATTGCTTACAACTTGTAGGTTAAGCATGAGATTACCTAAATGCCTAAATCATAATTTTTCATGGATTATGATGATTAAATATTGATGAAATATTGATATAGTTCCCAAAGAATGAAATTGGAAATGATTTGAGGATGTATGTATAATAGGAGAGATTAAATGAGTTATAAATGAACTATTTTGCGAAATAGGAATTTTACTCATGTATTAAATATGTGGATACATAAATGGATATTATGTATTGAAGTTGAATATTTAAGTTGATGCTACATACTTATAAATATGTAGAGAATTACAAATGAAGATATTTGTATAATGACAATAATCTTAATAGTATTGAAAATACTAGTTAGTGATTATTTGAAATTGTTGATAGAATTGATCCTAAGTATTGGATTGTATGGAATGAACTTGAATGTACTTCAAGTGTATAAAACGACTTAGTATGAAACTAAGGGCAAGTTATGGGCGGTCATTGAGAATGACCCAAGGTAGATTATTGAGATGTCAATTCTAGGCATAGAGTTGCTTAGGAATTGGACTATAATGAAGAATTAGAGCCGGACTCTAAGATTACATGGAAACGTAGTTGGGCCGTGCCCTTGCCATGTAATTGTGATTTGCATGGAAATGTAGTTGGTCCGAGACCTTGCCATGTAAATTGTGATTTGCATAGAAATGTAGTTGGTCCGAGACCTTGCTATGCAAATGTGATAGGATGTAATTGTGATTTGCATGGAAATGTAGTTGGTCCGAGACCTTGCCATGTAAATTGTGATTTGCATAGAAATGTAGTTGGTCCGAGACCTTGCTATGCAAATGTGGTAGGATGCAAATGTAATATAACGAACTTGACATAAAGGATTGCATAGAAATGTAGTTGGGCCGAGCCCTTGCTATGCAATGGTAATGTAATGAACTCTATGAATTGTCGTGGCTCATAGTCACGGAGAATGGGAATGGTGATTTCTAAATGAACATGGGCCCACGGGCCGACTACTTAACTTTTATATAAAGTAAGTATATTTTCAAACGAGGTAACTTGGGGTTACCACTATATTGTATTATCACCCTATTTGAGGGTCTTGTGTTTGAAATACTTGTTGTATATCCCTTAGATGCCATCCACACCAGCACTTTATAGCCCTATAGAGTGCTGACCCCTTCGGGGGCGTCCCACCACCATTTTTCAGGTTGAGGCTAGAGCTTGCTTCCTGTGCCCGTTGCTCGGGTGATCCTTTGGAGAGAAGACGTGGTTCGTGCTTTCTCCATTCCGTTTTGAACAATATTAAACATGCTCATGGATATTTTACTTTAGAGCCTGCGTGCTCATGAATAGCCCTGTGTGGCCCTTTTGTTTTAAACAATGTTTTCCGCTGCGTTATGAATTACTTATTATGTTTGTTTATGGATGTTATATGTGTGAATGATATTCAAGACGCCTTGTATAATATGAATGTGTTGGACTGCGGTTGACTATTCGTATTGTACGGCGGGTTGTTGACGTGTCCGGGGAGGTCCGGGGCGTGACAAGATGAGACCGCGGGATGTGAGATCATGTCATTCCTCGACGCATTCCGCGGATATCATCAAATCTACATGCATGAGGAGGACGCTGAAAAAACTGCCTTCATGACACCCGAAGGCATCTTCTGCTATCTTGTGATGGCCTTCGGTCTAAAAAATTCAGGCGCCACCTACACGCGCATGGTGGCTAGGGTTTTTCAAGCTGTCCTAGGACGCACCATGGAGGCTTATGTTGACGATATGATTGTCAAGAGCAAGAAGGCCGGCACTCACGCCGAGGACCTCCAGGAAATCTTCGTCATCATGCAAAAATTCAACCTTCGGTTGAACCCAAAAAAATGCACCTTCGGCGTACAAGGTTGAAAATTCTTGGGCTACATGGTAAGCCGAAGGGGTATAGAGGCCAACCCCGAGAAAATCCAGGCCATCATCAATATGGAGCCTCCACGCAACGTCAAAGAAGTTCAACGGCTGACGGGTATTAGCCCTGCAGCTATCAGCTCAGTACTAATCCGAGAGGAAGACGGCATCCAACATGCCATCTTCTACGTCAGCAAAACCCTCCGGGAGGCCGAACTCAGGTATTCTCCCGTTGAGAAGACGGTGCTAGCCATTGTGTGGACCGTCAAGAAGCTTGGCCACTACTTTCAAGCTCATCCAGTTCAAGTGCTCACTCATCAACCCCTCGGCGCCCTCATGAGGAGTCCCACTAGCTCCTCCCGGATGGTAAAATGGGCCATCTTCCTCAGCCAATACAACATAGACATCCGTCCGAGGCCTGCCATTAAGGGCCAAACCCTGGCAGACTTCGTAACGGAATGCACCGCGAGATCAGCAACTGACGGGGAGCCTTCGGCACCCCTCGATGAATGGTGGACACTCTATACCGACAGCTCCTCGGCCACCAGAGCATGCGGAGGGGGCGTGGTCCTCATTACACCCGAGGGCTTCCGCGCCTATTATGCCATCCGCTTCTCCTTCAAAGTCTCCAACAACGAGGCCGAGTACGAAGCCCTCCTATGTGGCCTTCGGATGGAAGCAAATCTGAAGGCTAAAATGATCCACGTCAAATGTGACTCCAAACTCGTCGTGGGTCAAATTTCCGGGGAGTACGAAGCCAAGGAAGGGAGGATGAAATAATACAAGGAGGCTGCCAAGGAGTTGCTTGAGGTATTTGAGGCACATTCTCTCACCCAAATACCGAGGGCTCAAAACTCTGAGGCCGACATTCTATCCAAGCTCTCGGATGAATCCCCCGAGCACCTCTCAAAAATTGCAAGAATCGAGGAGCTCAGCCTCTCAAGCATCCACGCAAGCCCCATTATGAATATTAACCTGAGACCGGAGGATTGGATCTCCGACATCATCACCTTCATCACCACAGGGCAATTGCCCCAAAACGAAGCCCGTGCCAAGTTAGCAAAGCTGAGGGCTCCCAGCTACACCATCGAAAACGGGAGGCTTTACAAGAGATCTTACAACGGCACCCTTCTCCGGTGCCTTCATCAAGATGAGGCCGAAGTCGCCATGGAGGAGGTGCACAGTGGCACTTGCTCAGCTCACCAGGGACCCTTCTCCATGTCCCGAAGGCTCATAGTTCAGGGCTACTTCTGGCCCACAATGGCTAGAGATTGTGCTGATCTAGCCCGAAGGTGCACCACTTGCCAACACTTTCAGAAGGCCCCCGGCAGACCAGCTGTCAACTACGCCCCCATCAGCACCGCTATACCCTTCTCTAGATGGGGAATTGATCTAGTAGGCCCTCTGCCGAGGGGTACCTCCAACAACAGGTACATCATCGTTGCCATTGACTACTTCACCAAATGGGTGGAGGCCGAACCCCTCGCCAGCATCACTGAGGCCCGGTGCCGCCACTTTGTTCTCAAAAATATCCTCACAAGGTTTGGCGTCCCCCAACAAATCATCTCCGACAACGGGACTCAATTCGAGGCAGCCCCCTTCTGTGCCCTCCTGGAGGCATGGGGCATCAAGCACGCTTTTTCATCCGTTGCCTACCCTCAGGGCAATGGGCAAGTAGAGAATGCCAACCGCACCCTCCTCGAAGGGTTGAAGAAGAAGCTGGAAGCCGAAGGGGGAGGCTGGGTAGAAGAGCTTCACAACATCTTATGGGCCTACCGCACCACCCCTCGGCGCGCAACAGGCGAAACACCCTTCTCCCTATGCTATGGCTTTGAGGCTAAGGCCCCAACAGAGGTGACCCTTCCGACCCGAAGGGTAGAACAATATGAGCCCGAGGCCAACGACGCCAACATGGCCCTCGACCTTCATCTCATCTCAGAACGCCGAGAGCAAGCTTTCCTCAGGGCCGAAAACTATAGGAGACAAGTCAAAGGCTACATCGACGTCAAGGTCCGCTCCCGGGAATTTCAGGTGGGTGACTACGTCCTCCGACGAAGGGAGGCCAGTCTACCCACCGAAGGAGGAAAGATGGCGCCCTAGTTTGAAGGCCCCTACATCATCTCAGCCATCATCAAACCAGGGACATACAAGCTTAAACGACCCAATGGGACGGAGGTCCCTAGACATTGGAATGTGCACCACCTTGTCAAATTCTATCAATAAGGCATGAGCGGCCAAGCCCTCATCCTGAGCAAGTGTAAATATCAATGGCCCAAGGCCCCATCTGTTTTTGAAGAATAATCACAAGGCCAAGCCTTCATCACCTGCATATTATACAAGAGGCCCAAGGCCCCCTCATCTCTTCGCCATAAAAGGCCCAAGGCCTCTCCCTTTCGTGAGGGGGAACAACAATTCAGGTACCAAGTACCAAGTGTATGGGTCACCCCATCACTCTTTGAAAACACCAAGTGTTTTCTCACTAAGCCGTACCCCACGAGGACGCAATCATGCATACATTATGCATACTTATACATACTCTATCCTCCAAAAAAAAAAAAAACAACAAAAAAACCGGGGGGTGCAACACCCCTCGGCTCCGGCTGGTACCAAGTGCCCCCGGCTATTTGTGTTCCACACGCAAATAAAACCCTTCCCAGGAACGCTTTCCGCGCCATCCCCCAAGGGGAGGCGGGCAACGGACCATGTCCCGGGCCCAGGATTCGACTTCCACAAACGAAACGCTCCCCGCGCTATCCCCCAAGGGGAAGCAGGCAACAGACCATGTCTCGGGCTGAGGGGACGACTTTCAAAACCGAGGCGCTTTCCGTGCTATCTCCCAAGGGGAAGCAGGCAACAGACGATGTCTCGGGCCGAGGAAACGACCCTCAAACCCTTCGGGATATCGGAAGGTCATTCCCGAAGGGGGAGCCAACGGTTTGTTCCGTTGCCTCTCGTATAGGCCAAGCCTTTCCTAGAGACCAAATTTCTAGATGCCTCTCCTACACCATCTGTTGGTCCCGTTTAATATGGTAACCAGTCTAGAGGGGGGGGGTGAATAGACTGGTTCGTTTTTCAAATTTTCTTTAAGTCTGAAGTGACTTATCAGAGAAGGTCTGATTCTGATGACAGAGAAAGGCTGGTTCTGATATCAGAACTGGCCTTGGCAGCGGATTCTGATCTGTCCGGGTAGCCTCAGAAACACTAAGGCAGATGCCTTTCTGATAACTCTGAAAACAAGATCTGCTGAACACAGATTCCAAGTCTTAGAGTTAACAGTTAATATCCTAAGTGCAGAAATATAAATTGCAGTAAAGTAAATGACACCGGATATTTTATAGTGGTTCAAGGAACAACTCGTTCCTCTAGTCCACTGTTCCACTAGCTTTGAAGTAGATCGGTTACAAAGCTTAGTTCCTAGCACTTAAGAAGTTCTCCACGCCTTCTTCAAGTCTAGCTGCCACCCAGGATGCAGTTCCACGTCCTGATGGCTGGTCCTTTCACTCAGCTTCCCGGAAGTATCACCACTTCACTACTGCAGTTACTTGGACGCCCTTCTTTTCAGAAGATCCTTTGAAAAACAGAGTTTTTCCTCCAACTTGCTTCGTTACAAATGATGTTTGATGAAGTTCTTGAAGTGTTGAAGAACAGGATGAACTTTGCTTGTTTGTTGGGGATGAGAGATTTGGAGTTTGAATCTTCCCAACGTAAGCTTGTCTTGTTGAAGGTTGTAGAATTTTAAACTCAAGAGAGCTTGAATGATGATTTGCAAGAATTGTAGCAAAGTTGTTTTCCAGTTCTTCGGTGTGTAGCTTATATACTGAGGTTGTCTGCCCGTTGGAGGAGGAGACAACTGCATTAAATGCGCGTACAGTTGACTTGACCGCCGTTTTTGGAAGGTTTCTATTTTTAAAATATATCTTCCCGGATTTCTTGGTCAATCATTTGCAATCAATCCTTCAGCGTATCAGGCTCATTTAATGTGCATTAAATGCTTTCCTTTCATGCACAGTCTTGTAGCCGTTGGATGTTTTTACCCGTTGGATTCATAGCTGTTGGATGTTGCTTGAAATTTTTCTAAGTGTTCGTCGGGCTCTGATCAGGCTCTTCTGAAATGTTGGATTCTGAAGGCTTTCTGACGAGTTGAGTTCTGATGGTCTTCTGATCTCTGACTGAACTCTGACTCTGACTCTGATAGGTCCGCTGATGAGTACTTCTGATCTGTAGTTCTCATCGGCTATCAGATGTTCAGGTTTATCAGCAACTCTTATGATGCAACTCTGATGGACTTCTGCTAAGAGAACTCTGATGGAGCAGTTCTCATAGAGCAAGTCTGATGCACTACTGATCTGATCCAAAACAGAGCAACTCTGATCGTCGACTACACTAATACTTACAATTGAAAATTCTAATACATAAAATCTAATTGGGGGTACTCTAACTTTCTAATCCTATAGCATCATCAAAATCTAATTACATTTATTCCTTACAATTTCCCCCTTTTTGATGATGCCAAAACCCTTAAACTATTTCCAGAGAAGTGCCTTTCACCATGAAGAAAATAAGTTAAAGATAAACTTTTATTTAAAATCTTGGTGGGCACTTGGCATAGGAGGATAGCAAGAGTAAGATACAATCAATCAGATAAGATAAGAAATAACATAAGGTATCAGAGCATAAATAATCAGAATGCAATAGAGAAATAATTTGAAAGTGCCATGCAAACTAGAGGCAAGCTGGTTATCTTATTAAAGAAATATATTTAAAGCAACAAGAGGATAGAGTTTAGAAGTCTTCCTCTTCTAGATCAGCTTCCTTTGCTTCAATTTCTTTCAGATCAGCATTGACCCTAGCTCTGATTGTAGCAAGATTCCTGGGATTCTGATATTCTGACCAGGCAGGTGCAAGCTGACAATCAAGATAGTTTCTGATGGCTTCAGAAAAGTCCTTGCCAGGGATCACTTTCATCCGCCACCAATCTTCTGCTTCTTGCATGGAACCACCATGATTAATAATTATCAGCCCATCTGTATCAAGGATGAGATTCTCTTGTTGTGTGGGGGTCATATGCTTCTTCATTTCTCTGAATTGAGCAGCATCAGGTTTAGCCAAGTCACTGTTGAGCCATTGGGCCAAAGTGAAAGTAGAGGCTGACTTCTTCCCTTTCTTGGACCGAGGAGGAGGAGGTCTTTGAATACCAGCAGCTAGCCTCTTTTGCCTTGCTCTTTCAAAGTATATAGCAGGATCAGGGGTACCAGAGATGGGAGTCAGAGCTCTGGCGTTTGATCCTTCTGCAGTTCTGATGGCTATTACAGAATCTCTGGTATCTTCCCCCTTTTTGGCATCAGCAAGATCACCAAGAAGAAGTCCAATCTTCGAGAATTCTGTTGCCTGGTTTTCCTTAATGACCTCAAGGGCATTTGGCAGAGTCTGGGTTACAGAGGCCAGCCCTTCGATGATTTCCTTCTGTTTGTCCACAGCAGACTGGATATCTTTTGTGGTAGCTTCAAGGAGAGTCAACTTGTGATCTCTGTCCTTTCCACTATTTATCAATTTGATTGCAAGCTCTTTGTTGTCCTTACATAGTCCTTCAACATCTTGAAACTCCTGACGGGCTTTATCAGAGGACCACTGGAGATCATCAATCGAGTCAGAGATGTCTTTAATGGCCTTATCCTGCTCTTCAATGGCCTTGGAGTGATGAAAGAGGACAGCGTTGATTCCATCGACTTCCTTAGCAATGTTTCCCAGACTTTCTGCTGTTTTGTTCTTGTGCTGTTCAAATGCCATAGCAATGATGCCTACATTCTTGAGCAGCACATTAATCCCTTCTGCTAGCTTTTCACTATAGACGGTGAGATGGTTGTCTGTGGTATGCTCAGCATCAAGAATCTTGTCCATACCCTTGACAATCTGGAGTCCCACGTGCTCTATCTCAGCCAGGAAGCTTTGAGGAGCTTGACTGGTGGCCAGAGCTTGATCAGATTTAGGAGGGGATTGAGGAGGAGCCTGAGGAGATGGCTCTGATGATGAAATCTGAAGAGGTGTTTGCTGGGGTGAAGGTAGAGGTTGAGAGGATGATTGTTTTGGAGATGGTGGTGGTGATGGTGAACGGTTTCTGATGGGGGTGAGGGGTTTACAAGGTGATGGTTGTTTGGGTGAGGGCTTCTTAGGTGAAGAGGTTGGGGTTGTGTGAGGAGAGGGGGATTTCTGATGGATTGGAGATGGGGTTTTCTGGGGTGTTGGAGTGGGTGATCGTGATGGAGGTTGAGGTGAAGGTGGTGGAGTGTAATTAGGTGTTGAGGGCATGGGAGATGGGGATTTGGAAGGTGAGGTATGGGGTTCTGGTGTAATAAGAAGAGGTGGAGAGTTAGGAAGTACCTCAAGAACTGTTTCTTCAAACTGAGAGTCTCGCCATTCTCTGATCAGATTCATCATGGCCAGAGACACATCATTTGCAGTAGAGGGTTCACCTTCTGCACCTGGAATGGGTTTCATCTTGATCAAGGATTCCCTCCTCTTCTTTTCCATCAGCCATTCTTCAAAGATGGGAACCTCGTGATCAGCTAGAGGTTGAACATGCTCCTCTGGTGGGGTAGTAGTCAGCTTCTCCTTGCCTTTGTGGCTTGCCTTCTTCTTTTCAAGAATAGATTGTAAGAATTGAAGGTCGAAACATAAAGAGACATCATCAGTACCTGCCCATTTGAGGACTTCAACTTCCTCAGTTTCATAAGTGGCAGCTTGAGCAAGAATCTGTTGCAGAGGTCCCATCCTCCATTTCCTCCAAGTGAGTACCCTTTGAAATTGTCTTTCTAGGGCAGCATGAGGATCCAGTTCTGGGATTTGAGTGGTGAGATGCTCTGGTGGAGTTAAGATGATGTGCTGATCTGGTGCAGAGATGGGTTGGATCTCTGATTCAGGTTCCCCCTGACCATCAGAGATTACTAGTGCAGTAGCCAGCTCTGGTGCAGGTTCCCCCTGAGGTTCTGACTCCTTGGGGGGTGAGAGAATCTTCTTCTTCTTCTTGGCTACTCTGATAGGAGACTTGGAGCTATCAGAATCACTCTGTATGATTGCTTTTCTTCTCCTCTTCTGGCTCACCTTCTTGACAGGAGTAACTTTGGGGGCCACAACAGAGGCTTCCTTCTCTGATGCATCCTCCTCTGATGCTTCCTCCTTTGTTACCTCTTCCTCTGGCTTTGAGTGAGGCTTCCTTTTCTTAGGCTTTTCTTCCTTTTTGACCTTGAGTTGGGTAGCAGCAGCCACAGGTTTGATAGCCTGCTTCTCCCTGTTTTGTTCAAGCTTGTTGGCTTTCTTGAGCTCGGCAGCTATGGCCACATTCAACTTGGGAGAGAGGGTGAGAAAGATGGTTTTCGTGTGGTCGACTTCTGTGGCTTCTCTTAATGCTATCTTGGCATTGGAGATTAGCCTGGAGATCAGAAGTCCATGTCCCATCTTGGTGGAGAAAAGGCTAGTTTTCTTATCCTTTTTCCCAATAGATTCAGAGATGGACTGAAACAATACCTTTCCCCAGTTGATGTTCATCCCCCTGTGAACAGCATATAGGGCCTTGGAGTTGGCGTTGTTCATCTGATCAGTTGAGCCTGTTTTGCACCACAGACACCGGTGCATTATGCTCATCAATCTTTCAAAGTCCTTCTTCAGGACATTCTTCTTCATGTAGAGAGTCTCTACCCCGGTTGCATCTTCCCGGCAGTAGGTGGCCACAAAGTTTTGGACAGTGATGTCCACATCATCAAGTTCGATGAAGCTTGAGTTTTCCTCTTCCTGAGGGTCAAGCTTGATGTCAAAGAACTCGTTTAGTGCGTTAGCGTCAATCTTGAGGTCCTTGCCCTGAACCTGAGAGAAAATGGTGTTGTTGCTGATATGGGCGTTGAGGTAGAACTCTGCTACATCAACGTTGCTGAAATGCTCATAGGGATGAGCCACGATCTTGCTCAGCTGGGAGTCATTCATTCCCTTGATCACTTCGTTCATGATTTTTTGATTTGCAGCCAGCAGTGGTAGCGAGGACATGTCTACCTTCATTCCTGTGACAATGTTTGTCACCAGTGACTTAGCTTCAGCCTCTGAGAGATCAGAAATGTTGATGAACTTCATTTTTAGGTTCTTGGAAAGATTTGAGAGGTTTGAGGATTGGGAGTCTAGAGAGATAGAGCTTGAGGACGAAGAATAAAAATTGCAGTAGCGATTTAGGTTTTCAGAAGGGGTATATATGAATTTGGGTTAGTGGACGTTTGATATAATTTGCGGTTTCGAGGTCGCATTAAATGGATTGTGGGCGGAAAGCCGTTTTCCAAATATGGTAATAACTACCGGGGGTAAAATGGTAACTTCCGGTTTATTGAACAGCCTCGCCCGAAATTTAGAAAATTTTTCTAAGTCCACAGCCACTCTGATAGGTATTAGCCCTTGTATCAGAGATAGAGATGTTCTGATATGAGGACCTCTGTTGAATACCAAGTCTGATCCTTCCTGCAACTCTGGCTTTTGCAAGTCTGAGCCTTCATGATTCTGATTCAAGCTTCTGATGGGTAAGAGCTTGAGTATCAGAGATGGGATGTTCTGTTGAGTCCACATCTGATACTTCTACAACTCTGATTCATGCATCTCTGGGAAGATCATCCATCATTCCCAATTCTTCTCTTAGCTTGTTAAACCTTGCCTCAGAGAGAGGTTTGGTTAAGATATCTGCAAGCTGGTCTTCAGTTGGGACATGCTCAATTGAGATGTGCTTCTTCTCCACATGATCTCTGATGAAGTGATGTTTGATCTCAATATGCTTGGTTCTTGAGTGTAGCACAGGATTCTGAGTGATGGCAATGGCACTGGTATTGTCACACAGCAGCTTGATCTCCTTTGCTTGCACTCCATAATCCTTGAGTTGTTGCTTCATCCAGAGTAATTGAGCACAGCAACTTCCAGCAGCAATATACTCAGCTTCAGCAGTGCTAGTTGAGATTGAATTCTGCTTCTTGCTAAACCAGGAGACAAGTCTCCCACCTAGCAATTGACAGTGACCAGAAGTACTCTTCCTGTCCAATCTGCAACCTGCAAAATCTGAATCAGAATAACCAATTAGTTCAAAATTACCTCCCTTGGGATACCATAGTCCTGCATTTGGATTTCCTTTGATATATCTGATAATCTTCTTAGCAGCAACTAGATGGCTCTCCTTGGGCTTTGATTGGTATCTGGCACAGATTCCTACTGCAAAAGCTATGTCTGGTCTGCTTGCAGTCAGATAGAGGAGAGATCCAATGATTCCTCTATAAGTTGTAGCATCAACATCCTTCCCTTCATCATCTGGTCCAATGCCTTGGGATGCATTCATTGGAATCTTGACTGAAGATTTTCCATCTACTCCAAACTTTTTGATGAGATCTCTGGTGTACTTTCCTTGGTTGATAAAGATGCCTTCCGGTACTTGTTTGACTTGTAATCCAAGAAAGTAACTGAGTTCTCCCATCATGCTCATTTCAAACTTCTTCTGCATAACTTGAGAAAATTTCTTGCATAATTCTGGATTAGTACTTCCAAATATAATGTCATCAACATAAATTTGCACTAACAGAATATGATTAGCAACAGAGATTTGAAATAGAGTTTTGTCCACCTTTCCTTTAGTAAACCCATGGTTTACTAAGAATAGGGACAATGTGTCATACCAAGCTCTGGGAGCTTGCTTAAGACCATAAAGGGCCTTTCTAAGCTTGTAGACACAAGAAGATTGAGTAGGAATGACAAAACCTGGAGGTTGTTCAACATAAACTTCCTCTTCAAGTTCTCCATTCAGAAATGCACTCTTGACATCCATTTGGTATACTTTGATGTCGTTGTAAGCAGCATAGGCTAGAAATATCCTGATTGCTTCCAGTCTTGCAACAGGTGCAAAGGTTTCATCAAAATCTATGCCTTCTTCTTGACAGTATCCCTTTGCAACAAGCCTTGCTTTATTCCTTACAATATTGCCTTCTTCATCTGCTTTGTTTTTGAATACCCACTTGGTTCCAATGACATTCTGATGCTTTGGTCTGGGAACAAGTTTCCAAACTTCATTCCTTTCAAATTGTGTCAGCTCTTCTTGCATTGCATTGATCCAATCTGAATCTTCTAGAGCTTCTTCCACACACATTGGTTCCATCTGGGATATGCAGCAGGTGAACATGGCTTCTCTTCTTGATGCAGATCTGGTCCTTACTCCACTGGTAACTTGACCAATCACTTGATTAGGAGGATGGTCTCTTAACCAAGTTAGATCAGGTTCTGATAGTTGCTGTCTAGGTAACTCTGATGATTCATCTTCTGATACATCATCCTCATCTTCATCTTTGTCTATCAGAATTGGATTGGCAGGAGGAGTTGAGAATATAGGATTGTTGATGGCCTCTTCTGATAGGTCTGAAACCTTATCTTCAAGATTGATCTTCTGCAAGGTCTCTGATAGTTCTTCTGTAGAGGTGCTGTCATCAAACTTGACATGAATGGATTCTTCAACTTGTAGAGATCTTCTGTTGAGTATTCTATAGGCTTTGCTTGAGCTTGAGTAGCCCAAGAATACACCTTCATCAGCTTTTTCTTGAAATACTTTCAGGTTCTCCTTTCCATTGTTTAGAATGTAACATTTGCATCCAAACACATGGAGGTAGCTGATGTTTGGCTTTCTTCCTTTCCACAGCTCGTAGGGGGTCTTCTGATGATTCTTGTGGATCATGCTTCTATTCTGAGTGTAGCATGCAGTGTTGATTGCTTCAGCCCAGTATCTGATGGGCAATCCTGATTCTGCAATCATAGTTCTTGCAGCTTCTTTCAGTGTTCTGTTCCTTCTTTCTGCAACACCATTTTGTTGGGGTGTTCTGGCAGCAGAAAGTTGATGGAATGTACCATTCTGGTCACAGAAGTCTTTGATCACTTTGTTGACAAATTCAGTTCCTCTGTCAGATCTGATTGTTCTGACCTTCATATTTTTCTCAGTTTGGAGTTGCTTTAGCAGAGACGGCAACTTCTGAAAAGTTTCATTCTTCTTGGTTAGGAACACAGTCCAAGTGTATCTTGAGTAGTCATCAACCATAACAAGAGTGTATCTTTTTCCACCAACACTGGGAGTTTCAACTGGTCCAAATAAATCCATGTGGATCAGATTTAGAGGACAAGTAGAAAGATCTCCAGCTATGGGTTTGAATGAGGTCTTTACTTGTTTTCCCTTTTGACAAGCACTGCAGAGGGTCTCCTTCTTGTAGACAATGTCAGGCAGACCATCTACAATGTGTTCTCTTGCCAGTTTGTTGATGGTTTTGAAATTCAGATGGCTAAGCTTCTTGTGCCAGTCCCAGCTTAGCTTTAAATTGTCCTTAGCTATCAGGCAAGTTCCATCTTTTGCTGTTTGCCAGTCAACAACATAGATGTTCTTCCTTCTCTTGGCTGTAAGAACCACTTCTTTGGTTGTCTCATGCTTGACATAGCATAAGGTCTTGGTGAATTCAACTGTGTAGCCTTTGTCACAGAATTGGCTAGCACTCAGCAAGTTGAACTTTAGACCTTTGACATATGAGACATCTTCAATGATTATCTGTTTCTTGATCAGCTTCCCTCTTCCTTTTGTTTGCCCTTCCTTGTCATTTCCACCGAAAGTGACTCTGGGTCCATTGATTTTCTGGAACTCTGATAGGCAACTCTTGTCACCTGTCATGTGTCTGGAGCATCCACTATCAATATACCATTCTTGTTCTGAGATAGCTCCAGCACACTGTTCCTCATCATCTGATTGTGCCATGAGGCAAAGGTCTTCAGTTTCTGCATCCAAGCAGCAGAATGCTTCATCAGAGTCGGAGTCTGAGCTAGACTCTGATTCAGAGAGTGGATCTCTCTCAGCTTGTTCTGAGACAAATGCTCTTCTTCTTCTGTGTTGATCATCTGGTTTCTTTTCATCTTCATGTCCTTGCTTCTTGGACACTCTTGGATAGGGGCAGTTTGCTTTGAAGTGCCCAGGCTGTCTGCAGTTGTAACAGAGGTACTCTCCATTGCTTTCAGAGGACTTGGTCTTCTGATGTGGTCTTCTGATGGAAGATAGACTCCTTCCATCTTTCTTCATAAACTTCTTAAACTTTCTGGCAAAAGCAGCCATATACTCATCAGATAACAGAGTAGAAGGGTCAAAGTCACTTACCTTTGAGGTGCTAGCAGTGAGAGCAGTGGTGGTCCTCTCATCAGGAACTTCTTCCTTCTCTTCATGCATCTCAAACTCATAAGCCTTGAGATCAGAGATGAGTCTTTCAGTGGCATAAGTCTTGATGTTCTTGCTTTCCTGGACTGCAATCACCTTCATCTTCCAAGCTGAAGGCAGTCCCCTGAGGATCTTCATGTTGACTTCTTTGATGGTGAGCTCCTTCCCAAGCTCAGAAATCTCACTGATGAGAATCAGCAATCTCTCATGCATCTTAGCAATGCATTCTTCTGGTAGGAGTTTGAAGTCATCAAACTTCTTCATTGCAATGGTCAGCTTGTTGTCTCTTTCTTGTTCATCTCCTGCTCCAATCTCATCCAGCTTATCCCAGATTTCTTTGGCAGTTCTGCACTTCTTGATTCTGTTAAAGTATCTTTCATCAATAGCCTTGTAAAGGATGTCCTTGGCTATATTATCTAGATTGTACTGCCTCTTCTCTTCCTTGGTCCATTCTGACCGGGCTTTCTCAATCATCTGGGGCTGAGAGTTATCAATGGAGTGAGCAGGATTGATCTTCATGAACTGGATAAAGGGGCCATTTTCCAAGACTTCCCACATTTCATCATGAAGAGCACATAGATGTGCCTTCATTCTGATCTTCCAATCATCATACTTCTGATCTGTGAACATAAGATGCTTTGCAAGAGAATTATCCATTATAATAAATAAGGAGAGGCTAAGAACAAGTGGATCTTTGTTCAGAGAGTAACCTAAAAGATTACAAGAACAAGGAGGCTCTGATACCACTTGTTGGTCCCGTTTAATATGGTAACCAGTCTAGAGGGGGGGGGGGGGTGAATAGACTGGTTCGTTTTTCAAATTTTCTTTAAGTCTGAAGTGACTTATCAGAGAAGGTCTGATTCTGATGACAGAGAAAGGCTGGTTCTGATATCAGAACTGGCCTTGGCAGCGGATTCTGATCTGTCCGGGTAGCCTCAGAAACACTAAGGCAGATGCCTTTCTGATAACTCTGAAAACAAGATCTGCTGAACACAGATTCCAAGTCTTAGAGTTAACAGTTAATATCCTAAGTGCAGAAATATAAATTGCAGTAAAGTAAATGACACCGGATATTTTATAGTGGTTCAAGGAACAACTCGTTCCTCTAGTCCACTGTTCCACTAGCTTTGAAGTAGATCGGTTACAAAGCTTAGTTCCTAGCACTTAAGAAGTTCTCCACGCCTTCTTCAAGTCTAGCTGCCACCCAGGATGCAGTTCCACGTCCTGATGGCTGGTCCTTTCACTCAGCTTCCCGGAAGTATCACCACTTCACTACTGCAGTTACTTGGACGCCCTTCTTTTCAGAAGATCCTTTGAAAAACAGAGTTTTTCCTCCAACTTGCTTCGTTACAAATGATGTTTGATGAAGTTCTTGAAGTGTTGAAGAACAGGATGAACTTTGCTTGTTTGTTGGGGATGAGAGATTTGGAGTTTGAATCTTCCCAACGTAAGCTTGTCTTGTTGAAGGTTGTAGAATTTTAAACTCAAGAGAGCTTGAATGATGATTTGCAAGAATTGTAGCAAAGTTGTTTTCCAGTTCTTCGGTGTGTAGCTTATATACTGAGGTTGTCTGCCCGTTGGAGGAGGAGACAACTGCATTAAATGCGCGTACAGTTGACTTGACCGCCGTTTTTGGAAGGTTTCTATTTTTAAAATATATCTTCCCGGATTTCTTGGTCAATCATTTGCAATCAATCCTTCAGCGTATCAGGCTCATTTAATGTGCATTAAATGCTTTCCTTTCATGCACAGTCTTGTAGCCGTTGGATGTTTTTACCCGTTGGATTCATAGCTGTTGGATGTTGCTTGAAATTTTTCTAAGTGTTCGTCGGGCTCTGATCAGGCTCTTCTGAAATGTTGGATTCTGAAGGCTTTCTGACGAGTTGAGTTCTGATGGTCTTCTGATCTCTGACTGAACTCTGACTCTGACTCTGATAGGTCCGCTGATGAGTACTTCTGATCTGTAGTTCTCATCGGCTATCAGATGTTCAGGTTTATCAGCAACTCTTATGATGCAACTCTGATGGACTTCTGCTAAGAGAACTCTGATGGAGCAGTTCTCATAGAGCAAGTCTGATGCACTACTGATCTGATCCAAAACAGAGCAACTCTGATCGTCGACTACACTAATACTTACAATTGAAAATTCTAATACATAAAATCTAATTGGGGGTACTCTAACTTTCTAATCCTATAGCATCATCAAAATCTAATTACATTTATTCCTTACACCATCTAAAAAAAAAAAAAAAAAAGATGTGTAGGGGGGAAGGAACTCCCCGGATACTATTCTCCCCGGAGGCTCAACACTTCGGATATACATTCCCGAAGGCTATTCACCTAGATCGAAATTCGGTTGGATCAAAGTCAACTATGTGACATGCCGAAGGCTACACCAAGTTCTAAGGCAGGCTAAACCTATATCTACACAAACCGGAGGCTTCATGCCGAAGGCAGAATATCACCCGACTCATTCAACAATGAAAAAGTTTCTAAGTCCACATATTAGCACCCGTGGGAGGTCACTCATCGAGCCGAAGGATGCTCACAATATTTACACTCTGGGTTTCACTCATCACTACAACACCTATTGAAACTCCGTGAAAAAATGACTGAGTCCACAAATGGGGACCCTTCGGGGAGCAATTCTTCAACTACACACTCGTGGCCGATGGCCACCTAAACTACTGGGCAATGACCTGAAGCTACACTATAGACGGAGGCTCGTCACCGCCGAGGGCCTAATGACCAAGGAAAATTTTCTGAGTCCGCAGCTGCAAGCCCCCCGATGGTCCTACGCTTCGGCCGAGGGCTCATGACAAAGTTCTTGCTTAGAAAAATTACCTAAGTCCACAATCACAAAACCCCCGGTGATTCTACTCTACACCCGAAGGGTTCTGATCAGGTTGTACTTGTAAAATATTCTAAGTCCACAAACAGCGACTCCCCGGCCACCCTACTCCACAGCCGAGGACTCAGACAGGGTTTTCACTTAGAAAATTTTCTAAGTCCACAACTACAAGCCCCCGGCGAACCTATACTACAACCGAAGGCCTATCGTCAAATTACTGCTTAGAAAACTTTCTAAGTCAGCCAGTCCTCGGCCCCCTAACAGACATATGGAGGAAGGAAAGCAGGCATTCATTCAAGAAAAGAGAAACATGCATAAAAGCGAAGGCATACATTCAATTCATGGGCACGGAGGCGACAAATTAAGGCATTCACATAAGAGGCCCGAAGGCATTCATCCATTAACAGAAAATTCAAAATAACAACAGATCGTTTGGTTTGCAAGGACAGAGCCGAAAGCACACTGGGCTATTACAACAGGTATTTCAGGAAAAAACACTAAGGATCAGCTACGGGCCCATCCCCCTTCGACTTGGAGGTAACATCACCTTCGGCATCCTCATCGGCATCCCCAGCCTCCATCAATAGCTCCGAGTCTTCCAAATCCGGCCTTTCTTCTCCGGGGGGGAGGGGAATCCTAACATCGGGCTGCCTGGGAGGAAGACCGTATGCCGACGGTTCGAACTTCTCAGCAGGAATTTGGAGGTGGCGGGCCAACCGTCGGTACACGAGGCGTTGAGTGAAGAATTCTCCGCCGTCGTAGTAGTCTTTACCCCTCCGGGCCAACCATTCGGCCCCGGGGCCTGCCACCCATGCGTCCACAGATTGCTCAACGACCGAGGTTAGCCATTGCTTCCGCTCTTCGGCCTTCCAGCCCTCGGCGGTGAAGGAGTCCACTGCAGCCTTCCCAGCCTCGGCAATAGCCTCCTTCTTTGCCACCTCTGCAGCTTCGGCGGCGAGCTTGGCGGCAGCACTCGCAGCTTCCTCGGCAGTAGTTTTACCCTTTGCCTCCGCCTCCTTCAGCCTCTGCTCCATACCATCCTCTGCCGCCCGGAGGGCCGCCTCCATCTCTGTCATTTTCTTCCGGAAGGAGGCATTCTCCTCAACCGCCTTCTTCAAGGCGAGGTCAGCTTGCGCCTTCTGCACACGCAATCTGTCCACCCTTCGGAGTTGCTCTCCGAGGGCCATGGTAGCCTGCAATCACATAAAACATATCGAGGGTCAAAATGAGCAAAGGAAGAATGCCAAGGCAAATCGATTGAGTAAAAAAAAAAGGGGGCCGACGGAACTTACGGTGACAGAAGCTTGCATGATCCTGCAGTCGAGGACATCATCCTCGTATTTGGACAGCACAAGCCTGTCCTTCGAAGGGGTGACCCCCCTCATAAACTCCAAAGGGTCAAGAGACCCAAGCATGACGGCGTTCCCCTTCTTAAGGGGAAAGTGGACTTCCTCCCGGGGCCACGTTGTCTCTGGGTCCGCGGGGGAGCGCGGAGTGGTCACCCACCCCATCTGAGGCTCGGGGGAAGAAGGCTGGTCATCCACAACCACCAAAGGGGCATCTTTCCCGGGGGCGATCTCCACCTTCTTCTGTTTTTTCTCCGGGAGCGATACACCCTTCCCGGACCGCTTCCTTTTCAGCTCCTCTGCTTGGGAGCTTCCGGCGTTAGCACCGGTGACGACGGGAGCCGCATTCTCCGAAGGCTCTTCTCGTCCTTGGGTCTGGGGGGCCTCGCTCTTCTTGAAAAACTCGTCCACTGGCTTCTGCTGGGACGTCCCATCCTTCTTCTTTGGCGCTTTCGACGCCTTCTTCTTCAATGCGGCATAGGCCTTGACGTCCATTGCTTGACCTGAAAGAGAGGGGAAATAAATGTTAGGCAGTGGCAATCATGGGAATAAAAAAACTACTAAGTGCTAAAAATGTGGGCCCTCGGCAACAACCTCCGGCGCCTTGGTAGCCCCTATCAACGAGGGGATATCTTTCGTCCTTCTCCCCGGCAAGACGGTATCGCCGAAAACCGAGGCCGTATAACTCATCCGGGAGGGTAGCTTCCTTAATCTTCATCACCTTATCTGAGCCCTCCGGTTTGGCCGTCAGCTTTTTCCCCTCCTTGGCAAGGGCAGCATTTCCCACCTTCAGATGCCTCCGGAAATGATCTCGGAGGGGAACGGAAAAAGGATTCTCCGCCATCCTTATATAGCAGAAGCGGTCTTTCCAATTCTTATGGGAAGAAGGGACCTCCGAGAACAATCTCCATTCCGGGATTTGTTGTAGGTTCGCGAAGCCTCCCGCGTGCGAATGACCCCCCGGCACAGGTTGAAGGATTGGAAGAATAAGTCCAAGGTGGGGGTAACCCCCCGGCTAAGACACAGGGACAGGAAGCCCGCCAAATAGGAGTGGCTATTTGGCGTCAGTTGGCAGGGAGACAGCTTCACGAAACGTAAGTACTCCAAAACAAACCAGTGGAGGGGGAACCGGAGCCCCAATTCAACCGAGAGGATATGCACGGCGAAGCAACCCTCCGGAGGATGCAGCAACACGTCGTTAGACCCCGGCTCTACTACTTGTGCCGAAGGCCCCACTAAAAGCTGGGTCTTGAGGTACTCAGCCTCCCCGGCCTTCGTCTTTACATCGAGGGCCGCTGTGTTAAGATACGAGTGGCCCTCGGGGATGCCAACCGGCTGCCCAGCATCGGCAGCCGCCTTCTTCTTCTTCGGGGCCGCCCTCAGCTTCTTCTTCCTCTTACCCAGAGCCACGCTGAGAGGTTCCGGATTCAGGGGCTGGGAACAACTGGCCTCTGCATCATTGCGCGCCGGCAAGACAGCCACGGTCACCTTCAGCCTTTCCTTTTCTTCCTCCTCCTCGGCAGCCTGAACAGCGAGGGCCAGCTCCTCATCTTCTGCTACCTGTTCGAATTCCTCGGCCTCGGCCTCGATCCTGAGGGTGTCTTGGACCTCCTCGGCAAAAGCGGAGTCGTTATTATCCGAAGACTGCACGCTGGAGGATTCTACCTCGGACTGGCTCCCCGATGCCACCGAAGCCTCCCTGGAGATGTCTTGAGAATCGCTTGCCGGCGACATTCCTCGGTAATATGGAAGAGATGAAGGCTAAGGGTTTCCTAAGGACACTCTAACACTGGACCAAGGGGGAAGAAGGAAAAATATGCTAAGTGTTTCAACAGATGGGAGAACTAACCTCGAGGGTGGACCTTGTCCGAAGGGAATACTTTCTCTCTCTAAAGAAAAATTGGCAGAGCTCCGCTATCTCTCTAGAAATCGCACAAGGACAAATGAGCTGAGACCCGGGGTATTTATAGGCAAATGGGCCTCGGGAACTGGGCCTCGATTTGAAAAGCCCATCATTACGGGCCGCCGCCTCAGCCTATGGGTGACACCCGCCCCCTTTTAACCAACGGGAACGCGCCACGTCAACCCCTCTCCCAACGGCTATATTACAACGACTATATTTCGGCAACACTGGGGGTGCCCTCGAATGATAGCCTCCGGTTATCACTCACCGTAGCCTTCGGACAACGAATTCCACTAAACGCCTTCGGACCCACAGCAGCATAAAGCCTTCGAGCATATGGAAGCATAGGCCCTCGGCTCTTCAGAGTGGGACACCGGGATCTTACCAACACATCATGACTCCTTCAGCCCGAACTTGCCTTCGGCCTAAAGGAGTGGGGGACTGGGACACACCCCACGGGAATCACAACCTTCGGCGGAGACAGAATATCAAAAGTTTCCACAAGTCATTTGCGGAAATGAAGCAGCCCTCGTCACAACACACGCACGCAATACATCTATGCTTTCCTCAGAAAGCCCTCGACATGTGAGGGACTGAGGGGAGCCCCCGGCAAACATGCGAAGATCATGAATACCTACCCTCAGAAAACCCTCGACGTGTGAGGGACTGAGGGAAGCCTTCGGCAATCAGCAGAAGGCAAATTCTCAAGCAAAGGCGCCCAACCAAATGATGGAGCCTCCGGAAGAATCAACACATCTACTCCTTTTCCCTCAAGTACCTTTCGGCAAAAGGAGTGAGGGACTCCTGATGGAGTATATGGCCCAGGAACCCCCGGCCCATAGACTCCTACTTCTCCTACACAAGTCCATTAAGCCCAGGAAACAACTCAGGCCCAAATACAACGGCCCAAGCCTCGAAGTAGCTCGGAATACACACTGGGATGCCTTCGGCCTCCTTGGCCGAAGGCTCCAGAACTCACAGGATAGCCTTTTTGGCATAAGAAGCTGCTGGGCGAAAACGGGCGGAAACGTGAGCCTTCGGCATTGTCATGCCCTCGGCATCAGAGAAGCCTTCGGCTAAACCCAGCCTTCGGCCACACAAGGGTCCTTGCCACATGGAACCCTCGGTTACATGGAGCCCTCGGCTGCACAAGGAGCCTTCGGCCAAACATGTTCAATCATCGAAGATTCCTTTTAGGGACAGCCAACCACCGCATTTAATACCACGTCACATCCGCCAACCGCATTCAATGCGGTGGACGTGCCACTGCCGGTGCCAGCCGGCTGATGTGACCCTTCGGCCGTTGGATTACTGACACGTGTCCTCTCATCGCATTTATTGCTGCTATAAATAACAGCCCATTTCTCCTTGTAAATCAGGATCTACATCCCAACTCCACACGCTGAGTTCATTTAATAAAATCGACTCTCTCTCCTCCTATTTGCTCTGACTTCTCTCTAAGTTATTTCCGCAATAACCCCTCGGATAAGATACCCCCCGGGTAGACTATCCATCACTCAAAATGCCGAATGAGAAATAATTGATTTTGTTGAATACACTACAAGGCAAAAGAGATACCCGAAATTAGGGGTGGACCCGGGCCGGTTCCGGGCCAATCCGGGCCGGGCCGGTTCCGGGCCAATCCGGGCCGGGCCGGGCCAAACCGGTCCATTTTTTTTTTTGGTTCTCCTATTTAACCCCCTACCCCTCCCCCTCAACCCCAAACCACCTCAAATGGACCAAAATACCTAATCAAACCCAACACTTAAAAAAATTTCAAAAAAAAAAAAAGGCCCGGACCGGGCCCGAACCGGCCGGGCCGGTTCACCTAAAGCAGGGCCCGAGCCCGGACCGCCCATCACCCGGGCCGGGCCGGGGCAAACCGAACCGATGGACCCACCGGGCCCCGGGCCGGGCCAAATAGTAACCGGGCCGGGCCGGTTCCGGGTCGGGCCGCCCGGCCCGAGTCCACCCCTACCCGAAATAGAATAAAAAATTCTCGTAGCAAAAAGATACCAAAACATCTAGAATGCAAAACAAAATGACCAGCTTTAAAAAATTTGGACAAATAAGCCCTTGAACTATTTGTAATTCTGCAATCAGCCCCGAACTTGAAGAATTGCATATACACCACTCAATTCATTGAAAATGATGCGATCGGGTCCTTTTTACCTGCTAGTGCTGGTAATACTTCATCTTCTCACCCCCACCAACAGGTAAAAAATGATCTGATTGCATCATTTTCAATGAGTTGATGGATGTATCTGCAATTCTTCAAGTTCGGGAGCCTGATTGCAGAATTGTAAATAGTTGGAGGACTTCTTTGCCTCTTTTCTCAAAAATTTGTATAGAAATGTGATTTGTTTAAGAGATTCTTTTTTATCATCAAATCCAACAAATCCATTAAATCAAAATAACGTTCGTCACATGATTGATAATACAATCAAATAACAAGAAGTAAACAAAGCGATAAAAAGCCTTATATTTGTCGTCCGCCCTTGAACCAGACTCAGAATATATCACCTCTGTAGAAGCAATAATATATTAATATTCGTTGATCCTGTAATGGGCTTAACTGAGCCAAATGACTAGCAAACAAGACTTCTCATCACATGACTTAAAATCTAGAATCTCTTTGCTAGAAAATAAGAACACGTCCAAAACAACACGCAATTCGAAAGAAAAACACAAACAGAATAAAATGGAATTAAAACAGAGTTCACCCACCTTCTTCCAAATTGTAGACTTGTTTGCACTCCATGGCGGCGGCTTAGGAGGGGGCGGCTTAGGAGGGGGACACGCCCGCCGCACATCCGCCGCAATAGTCATGCTTTTGAATTGAATGATGATATCCTCATTTGACATCCCTCGCTGCTGAATCGAAAACATACTCGACCTTCGACCAGAAACAACAACAGAAGTCGAGCCCTGGCCGCCAAAGCGCTGCATCCCTGGTCCCGCGCCTGCTTGCACGATCAGACTCTACTGACGGCCGCCCTTTGTCGATGACAAAAGCGGAAGAAACAAAACCCTAACTCGTAGGAAGATGACTGCTACAGAGAAGACTCTCCAATTCCAACAATTCGTCGGAAAAACCTAGCCCCGCTCCTCGGCAAAGGCCGATAGCGGACAAATCCAAGCTAGCGATTACCTTGCGACAACCCTAGATAGAGAGGTAGGTCGTCACGATGATGAGTCCATTAAAACACTGATGAAGATGAGGCCAAATCTGGATTCCTATATCATTTGATTCCGATGATTTCTTTAAAAGATTATAAATTGTACGGAGTATAAAGTTGATTAATTTTTTCATAATCAATTACTAACATTTGCATTATATTATAACAAACAATGATAATGCTAAATAATGAATGGCTAAAGGGTCAAATAGGCCCTTGTACCAATCGTGTAAGCTCAATTCAGTCCTTAAACTAAAAAAAGATTCAATTCACATCCCGAACCAACAAAAAATGGTTCAAATTTCATTCGCTACGGGTGAACAACCGGTCATTTATTTAAATTTTTTATTGTTTTTGTTTTTTATTTTCGATTTATTGCAATTTTGACATTGTTTAATAGTTTAGGGATGCAAATTGGACCTTTTTTACTGATTGTTTAACCTTAAGAAAATCAAACTTTAACCCTCTTTTGCCGGTTCGGAGAGTGAATTGAACATTTTTTAATTCAGCGACTGAATTATAGGATCGAAGCCTATTTGATCCGTTCACTCGATTTTCTAATCTATCACTTTCATAACCCTTCGCAAACTTATCCCATAGCATAGGGGCATGTATAATATTTGTGATGATATCAATCACATAACTATACTTAATTATGAGTGTTACTCTCCAAATAATACGGAGTAGGAGAGACAGAGTGCATTATTATCATTCTGATAGAAATAGAATTAATATTGGGAGAAGGGGCAAATAAGGCCACGCAATAACCAAAAAAGGTCAAATAAGGCTTTATTTATGAGGCTTTGTCCGGCCTTCGCCATTTGGGGTGGTTCTCGGAGGAATTTTTTGATGAAATTTTATTACCATCTTATTCATTAAGTCTACTTTATTCATACCAAATTTCAGCTAACAATTCAATCGGGAAGGTATTCAAATGAATTCTTGAAGATAACTGTGTTTTTAACAGCGCAGTTATCTTAGAGAATTCATTTGAATAGCTTTCCGATTGAATTTTTAGCTGAAATTCGGAATGAATAAACTAGACTTACTGAATAAGATACTCAAAAAATTCCACCGGGAACCACCCCAAATGGCGATGACCGAACAGAGCCTATTAAATAAGGCCTTATTTGACCTTTTTTTATTAGTACGTGGTCTTATTTATCCCTTTTCTCAATTAATATTTGAAAGGTTTCAAAAAACGGTTCAGGAAGTTGGCCTTAGACCCTTAGGATATAGCGACGGGATCACGGGAGGGGACCAAACGTCTAAAGTCTAAAACCTGGAGTCAATGGTCTGCGATGTTTGGGGGAGGGGTGGGGACTGGGGACTGGGGAGGGGTGGCCGGTGGGGGTATTTTTAAGAATGGAACTTGTTGTCTTTTTATCAAATCATTTGAACTCTTTGTTTTTTATGGGAAACTGTATGCTATCCTTGGAATGTTAAAGTCTAGTTTAATACTCCGTACTACGTATAATCTAATTTATTTAAGTTTCATCTAATATGGTTTCATTTTTTTAAATCTGATATGAAGTGGTTTGATAGATTTTTTTAATTTGGGTTTTACAATAGTTAAAATCTGGTCTAATCTAATTTGAACTGATCTAATTTGTTTAAATCTAATTAGATATTTAGAACTGAAACAAATCCAATAAAAAAACTTCATTGATCACAAAAAGTAAGACAATTCATCAAACATAACACCTCTTCTGCCCTTCACAGTAAAAAAGAATGGTCACATACTTGATCTATTTTAAATTTACTTCACAAGCCTTAATTTTTGTTCACATTTTATATGAATGAAATAATTATACGGAGTATGATTGATAGTGAATAAGTCTTAAATCAAAGTGAAAAGAAAATTTTAGGAGGAAAGATGTAAAAAAGTAAAAGAGAAAACAGAGTGAGTAGGAGATGAGAAATAAGCGAGGTCCAACATATCTTTATCTCAGCTTTCTCTACTTTTCATGTACACAAAGCTCTCATCCCAACCACCAGTGTCAATCAATCCCTCTCAACCCATGCTACTCCCAAAATAAAGCAATGTGAATGTATGCATTTTACATCAGTTATCAAACACACACCAAAAAAAGATGAAAAAAAGTGGAGTTGAAAACATATTCAACATACCTAAATGCTGTACAATAATACTCAATGTTATTTAATTCAATGCACTTGATCCTTTTTTCTTCTTTTTGTTGGGAATTCTCTTGGGTTTGTCCCCCCACCATGTATGTTCTCTCAAACCAATTTTCCACTACTTCCATTTCTTCTCCATGCCAATCAATGTACAGGTAACCTACTTTCCACAACCCTGGCTGGTTGGCAAATTTTGGCAACACATTGGGTACCCCCAAAAAGACACTGCCAACCCATCCAAATGCCACACTCTGGCAGGTAATCTGACCAGCTGCACCAACCAGTAGTGATGTGGCGTGGGGTTAAAGTCATCAATGAAACAGTTATCATTGATTAAACGTGTTCATCTCTTCGACCAGTCACCTGCTGTCTTCAACGAAAATTCTTCCGATGAAATCCCGAAACCGCCTTGAGTACAACTTTGGGTCAACGGCTGATATTGAAGCGGGATCAACCTGAAAGGATTTGTAAACATGCTCCAGCTTCTTGCTGATATCGTAGTCTTGTAAGATGTCAATTATCCCAAAGTAAAGGACTACTTCGTAGGTTTCAATGTTCCGAGAGGGCGGCGGCGGAAGATAAGACCGACCAGGGATGTACTGATCAAAATCACTACGTCGCGCAACTCGCTCTGCTCTTGCAGGCATGTTTGCGCCTAAATGTATCAACGGCTTCCTGATAAATAACATATAGAGGGTTCAATTATTGAAAACTGAACAAAAACCATATGTTGCATTTAATCCGGGGACTTCAGTTCAGTCAGCAATTACATGTTAGTAGCCCAAAAAATCACACACATATACATGCACGTATGTATAACAAACAAACATAAACAAAGTTGTGCATTTCTATATTGATTTATGTATATACTACCTCTGTCCCACTATGTTTGGGGCATGAGGAAATGTCACAGGGTGTGTGATATTGTGTAATTGATATTGAATTTGTAAAGTAGCAATGTGTTCGAAGTATACAAATATTACCAAATATCATACAAGAGGGCAGAGGGAGTACTGCATTGCATGTACATGTATATACATTAAAGATGGTAAAGTTTGTTAGGAAAAGGCTAAAATAAGAAGCTTTTGTCATGTCAATATACTAAGCCATGTGAAGTCTCGCTCAAGTTCAATGGAAACAAATAATTTGTAAGAGAGAGATCATGAATAATAACTAGGACGAATCTACAATGCACTTCTGGAATTTTATTATGATGATTCAATAAAGTGAAAAAACAAGAAAGAGGAAATTCATAACCATGGCTAGATGTCATCTTCAAATAATTAGATTTAAGCACAGAGGCACAGTTCATATCTAACTATCCAAGCACATAATTGTTTGGCTTTCAGAAAGAAAATATTATTAAGCAACTTAATTCAATTTATTTGCAATAGGTAGATGCGACATACCGGCCAGCTATAACTCGATCCATGTCTTGTAGCTCTGCTTCAAGGAATCGGCAGCCACGCATAAACTTTTCATTTTGATATGAATCACTTTTCCCTGAAAATCAAACACATGCACTTAGTCCCTTTTGTGCGCCACAAGTTTTTTAAAAGCTACATACAATAAAACTCATTGTAACAACTTAAAATACTAACCTGTTCGCAAGAGGAAAGGTGACAACCCCATTTTGTCACCAGTATTATCATCCCGGAAGTGGAGACCAACCAGAAAACTATAATCCATGATTCTCTCTGATTCCAAAAACTCGCAATCCAGATCAATTTGTCTGTAAGATGAACCACCAAATTATAAATATGCAAAAAAAACACATAGGGATTAGAGACTGTAAGCTGAAAAGGAATAAGGCTCGTACTAACTTGATCAGTTCAAGGTACCAGTTCCGCTGAAGTCGAAAAACAAAATTAAGGTCAAGGTCTTTTAGGGTAGCAGTTTCATCAACCTCCTCCTCGGGTTTATTTGTTGTGCGGCGGCCATGAGAGGAACCTTTAAGGTCAAAACGCCTGTGAATTCGGTATTCCGAGCAGAACAAATTACCCATCACAATAAACCGCGTCTATAACAAATACATAACAACATAAATTAGACAAATCTACATTTGCAGCATTGAGAGAAAGGCATTCAGTTCTATTGACCACATACCTTCATGCCGCCTGCTGGTTTCACACAATGCACACCATAGAATTTTGTCACAAGAGAATTTTCATACCGACAGACATGTTGATAATAACTTGGCAACATCTTAAGAAGAACCTGATGCAAAGCACTAACATTTTCAGTCCCACAAATTGGCCATTGTTTGATTATTGTCAGAGGGTAAGAAAGTTCAAATATAAAGAAAAATATGTCCAGAAGACATCTTAGGGAACAAACCTTGACTTCTGATCTCCTCACAGTTTTGATCATAAATCTATCATCCTGTGTCAGGTAAAAACAACTTCCACTCTTTCCTGGAGAGGAAAGCTCTCTCAGTGCACCATCTCCGCAAACAGACATCATGTAATCTGCAGAGTCTACTTGGAATTGCTCCCGCAAACGCCTATACAATATCCAACAGACCAATTAACAAAAAGACTCTTTATTGGGGGGACAACCAATTGATTTATGGCATCGAATTATTATCAATTACAATATTGTGAATGAGCAAATAATAATTTTGCTGATAGAGGTTTGAGAATTTTAATCAGCATAGAAAAAAATCAACCATTCACACAATAAATGAATACCTAAAGACAATTGGACAATAGTCCTTCCACCGGAAGTCTACAGATAGATGAGGGGGCGTGACTTTAGACCCTTGTGGTGGAAAACTAGTCCAGTACTTCTCCATTGGATCAAAATCACTCGGCTTAAGGTCTCTCAATACAGGAGCATGCTTTCCAACAGAATAACTGCAAGAATTCAACACCATTCTCTAAGAAAAAAAATACCAGAAAAGCTTTTAATATTTACAAAAACTCAAAAACGACCAGCTAAAAGCATACCTAATGCCCAATTGAAGATTGAGCATCAAATCGTAGTCCTTATGGCCCTTTGATATTGTCTGTCCTGGCTTCTTCCCTTCCCCGTTGAAAGAACAAGGATTTCTCCTAAACTGTCTGATCCCATCCTGGTATAAAGTAGAGGGTTCCATTGTGTCTACAATATCACAAATTATATCCCCTGCCTCGCCATCAGATTCCCAGATGCAAATCCTGGGGAAACTTCTCCCTTCCAAGCTTTCCCTTCCGTCCAGAGATGATTTCATCTCCCCACCTGTCACTGCCAATCCATACTTCTCATCCTCCTTTAATGGAGAACTCAATAACTTATGCTTGAAGAATGTATCGAATCCTTCATCTTTAAAATTAAACTTGCAGATATCATTTTGGGAATCACTGGAACTTGTTTTGTTTTTTATTCGTGCAGGATAAAGAATCCCATTCAAGACTTGAGCGTGCTGTTGATTTTTTTCATCTTGAGACCAGTAGCCAATGTAGCAGCTGCCGTCAGGCCAAGTGAAAACCCCATTGCCTTTGGGAACACCATCCTCCCAACTCCCATCAAACCGATTCTGATTAGCCCAAATCAAGACGCCCCTTCCATGAAATGTCCCATTCCTCCACTCCCCTACATACTCATTTCCGTCCTTCCACACATACCTTCCTTGCCCATCCTGAAGGTTCCTCTTCCAATGCCCTTCGTAGTAGTCTCCATTACAGTAACGCTTCTGCCCATAGCCGTGTTTACGATCAGCTAGCCACGAGCCTTTGTACATATCACCATCCGACCCAATGAATGTGCCCTTTCCTTCCATCCGACCAGACCTGAACTCGCCCTGGTAGGTAGCTCCGGACGGCCAGGACAGCTTCCCCTTCCCGGAGGCTTTCCCTCGCTTCCACTCCCCTTCATACATGCACCCATCAGCCCACAGGTACTTCCCAGATCCGTGAGGCGCGTTGACTGAGAAGTTCCCGGTGTACAGATCGCCGTTGGAAAGGCGTTTCTCAACCACCGCGGATGCAGTGGTGGGAGTGACTCTACGACTGGTGCTATGAGATTTGATCCTGGGGATGATTATAACAGACCTCGGCGTCGTGGTGGTGACTTCAAACCCCTTCCCTCCCTCCGTCTCCCGATCGTCCTCTCTTTTCTCTTCCAACTTCTCCTTTTTCGAGATGGGCGTTTCATGAACTCTTAGCATCATCGAGTTGGAAAACAACAAATCGTGAGGCATTTAGTAAAGCGGATGCAGCGGCAGAGCTTATGGTGTGCGACGGCGGAAATGGTGGCGGAAATTTCAATCAATCGCCGGAAACTGAGACGGGAATGCGCCGCAGAGCCCAATAATTTTCAGGACGAGTAGCATCCCGACAGTGCTTTCCCTTCTTCTTCCTTGCAATATCCGACTGCCAAAGTAAAAGCAGGGAGACAAAGATAGAGAAAAGCCAATATATACGAGAAAAGTGAAGAAATTAGTACAGTGTACACAAAGAAAATGAAAAATAAAGCAAAAAATTGAAAAGGATGGTGGCGAAATTAAGGAGGGGGGGGCTTTTATATGAAAAAATAGGAAAAATTGATACTCACTAGTCACTATTAGGGCATGTTTAGCACAACTAGCTGAAAAGATACTTTTGTGACATTTTTAGTAACTGTTAGCTTTTAGTGACTGAAAAGATCTTAAAAAGAAAAGGTGATAGCTGTTTGGTAAAAAGCTGACTGTTTGATTTAGTTCGGTTTGGTGTACAAGCTGTTAAGACTAATTAATACTAAAAGTCACGAGCTTTTCTCAGATGCTACACCCAGTAGCATCTCAAAAAAGATCTTTTAATTTTTGAAAAGCTCATAAAAAATGTCATGCCAAACATACAACTAAAGTCTTTTAAGGTCTTTCTAAAGAAAAGAGAAGTTAATCTCAGGTCGTGGGTTCGGTCGATCTCTCCCCGGTAGGCAGCTAATCTCATATATCCTCTCAGGGTATTGAGTTCTGTTGTCATCGCGGGGTTTGTTTTGTTTTGTTTTTGTTTTCTTTCTGGCTTGCAATTGTGGTGAATCTTGATTTGGTTTGAACGAAGCTTTTATTTTTTCTGCTTTACAAGAGCTGTGAACAAGCAAGGAAGCTTTCAGGAGGGTTCGAGGCTTCTGATTTTGGCAGGGGACGTGTTTAGCAAGGGGAAGATAGGGTGCTGCAGAATGTTGAAGACGAAGCCGAGCTGTTATTCTTCAGCAGTTTGGGAACGAGTTTTGACGAAACAGATTGCTATTGGTGAAAGCATGGAGGTTCTGGTGGTCGACATCGTGCTGTCGGACTGGAAAATCAAATTTCAGGGGTTCATTGGTGGCCTATGTGTGAAAGAAGACGAAAGGATGTTGATCCATCCACCTCCAGAACCGCCGCCTTGGAGGAATTCTGCGACTAGGGTTTGGACGAGTATTTCTATTTCTGCTGAGTCGATTGTGTTTTGTTTTTATTTTATATCGATTGTGTTTTGTTGCTTATTTATTTTATGCTGTAAGACTTTTGCACTTGGATTGGGGGATGAGAGGATTGTGTAATCGTCGTGATTTTGAATATGCCCAAGTTAGGATTAGCGAGTTATATTGCTTTGTCAAAAGTGATTAGCTCAAAGTCTCGTCCACGGGTGGATGGTTACATGTGATCCTTTTGTTATTTCAACCCCTTTCTAAGTGCTTTTTATGAATGAATGCCCGTTCGATGATAAAAAAAAAAGAATCCCTCCCTTGATCGTCTCTCATTCACATCAATAACAAGATTATAGAAGTATTGAATTATTGATATAATGAGGTGCTTGAAATATGGCGTTTCAGCAAAAAGAATAGTGCCATAGTGGTTTGATCATTTTTAATTGTTTTTTACTTGTTAAAAACAACACAAATAACACTATTTTGATTAGTGTTTTGAAATAAGGCATTACATACTACTACGTAATTGTTTCGTCCAAACAGCAAATTAAAATACCGAACACATTTTTGCAACTCACTGGTTTATTTGGTAATCAAACTTGCTCATTAAATCTACAATTAACAACTTGTTAATGTACTCCACTAACCATTAACGCTAAATGTCAAATGCTAAATATATTTTTAACAAAAAATGATTCTAGCCTAGCATGCTAGCTCGTAGCTATCCTTGATCCATGACCATCGCGTTTTACTTTGAAATTCGCCATTTGGTCTTCCTTGCAATGATTGATCTCGACCAAGCTCTGAAGAGCCACACTTTCAGTTTTGACCATCTGATAAATGAAGCAAGCTAGTATAAATGAAGTAAACAAATTTGAAATCCAACACACATACTCCCTATAACTTATTATTCTGTTTTATAATGAAAAATGTGATAAACTAATCGAATTGCATTTCAATTCTAGAACTCTATAGTGTTGTAAACATTATACGAAGTAGGTAAATAGCTTGACATAAGACGAATATGAGGAATATCAAATACTATTGTCCTCCGTACATATTTTGTTTATACCCGAACTCCGGTATAAACAATGACATTGTTTCACAAAAAAATCACGGGGAAATGGAAACTAATAATCCAACTTTTTAGCGGTCTTCTTATAATAGTCTCACATTTTCGTTATTCATGAATAATTCAACCTTTTCACCTCATCTTCATTCATTGTTTCTTGACCAGTTAATGACCTGCTATTCCAAGTTATTTCCTTATTTTTGCAAAATATTATCTTTGTAAAAAGTGAGATTTATGTTATAATTGTATGCAAAGATAAGAAAATAACTTGAAATAACAGGTTATCAACTGGTCGGGGACCAGTGAATGAAGATGAGGTGCAAAGGTTGGATTATTCATGAATAACGAAAAGGTGGAACTATTGTAAGAAAACCGCTAAAAGGTTGGATTATTAGTTTCCATTTTCCCAAAAATCATTAAATAGATTTAGAGTCGATTTGGTAACATTAAAATTGGCTGAATTGGCTGATTGTGCTGAAATTTATGAAATTCTGGCTGAAGTGGCTGTATTGGCGTGATTCAAGAAAAAATTATATTCAAAATAATTGTTATTAATAAATTAAATAAAAAAATATATGAAAATAGCTAAAACCATCCTCTAGAGTAACTTCAGCCAAAATAACCAAAAAAAGTAATTTCAACCTTATTTTTTTTTCTTAGTACAAAATTCAACTTGCGAAATCAAAAGTTACGTGTTTGGTGACGTGTTTGGTGAAAAAGCTGGCTAATAAGTGTGATAAGCCGAAAAATGATCATGAAACGGGCTCTTATACTACTTCCACTATATAATTAGCTTCTCAATTTATCTTTTGAGGTCAGATACTCGGTATCATTTTTATTTTGACGCTTAATTATTTAAATATTACTCCCTCCGTCCCATTGGATTTTGCCAACTTTTCCTTTTTTGTCCCCAAAAACTTTGTCACTTCCTTATTAAAACAATTAATTTGTGGTTCTGCACATTTCTCTCTCCTCTGCACAAATCTCAACCACACCGTTTTTTCTATTCTTATTTATCACGTACTTTGCACTTAGTAAAGTCCACCGGAACGGAGGTAGTATATTAATTCATAATATGAAAATACTGTTGAATATTGTTTACCATATATTTACAAAATATTAAATTATTACGGAGTATAAATTTATAAACATAAATTCAAATAATAATGGTCAAACACCAATTCAACCTTGTTTGACTTCATGTGTAAAATCTAGAAACTAATTTTGCAACAAAGGGATACGGAGTATATGATTGAAGATCGACTAGATTTTTTTTTTTTTTTTTTTTTTTTTTATTGCAACCAAGATCGACTAGATTGTATACCTCAAATAGGACTATAGGAGCATTTGTAATGCTCCTTATAAAACATAAATGGTGCATAATAGCATGAAAGATATAGACACATGAAACAAAAATGTGCATTTTCTATCTTTCTCCTCGGTGTGTTAGTTTTTTAGCTACTTTATATAGAGTAGTCACAGTGTAATAGATTTAGACATTGTGAATAAAAAGTATTACTACGTAGTAACTAATTAAGAGGCCGTTTGGCAACATAACTTTTCGACTTATCAGGCTTATCGGTCAACTTTTTCACCAGACATGTAACTTTTGCTTTCGCGCACTGAATTGTGTAATAAGCAGAAAAAGTAAGGTTTGAGTTACTTTTCTGGCTGTATTGACTGAAGTTACTGTAGATGATCATTTTAGCTATTTTTACATATAATTTTTTCTTTGTCTTATTAATAAAATATATTTTAAAAATACTTTTTTCTTAAATCAGCAGAATCAACCACTGTAGCCACTGCAGCCAGAACTTCATAAATTTTAGCAGAATCAGCCAAATCAGCCAATTTTCGTGCTACAAAACAGGCTCTAAATCAGCACAATATGCAAAGAAGAGAGAAAATCACAAATGGTTTTTAATCTCGGAGAACATCCTTCATTGATGCGAAACTCGACATCGTTTATTTGAAAAAATAATACGGAGTAATTGAAAGTTATACAGAGCCACAAAAATAAATCTAGAGGCCGTTTAGCAACACTGTTTGCCGGCTTATCAGCCAACTTTTTCACCAGCATGTAACTTTTGCTTTCTCGCGCTGAATTGTGTAATAAACAGAAAAAGTAAGTTTGAAGTTACTTTTTTTGGATGTATTGATTGAAGTTATTGTAAATGATCATTTGAGCTATTTGTACATATAACTTTTTCTTTTTTTCTAATAAAATATATTTTAAATTTTTTTTTTTTCAAACCAGCATAATCAGTCAATGCAGTCACTTTAGCCAAAACTTCATAAAGTTAAGCATAATCTGTCAAATCAACCGATTTTCGTGCTACCAAACAGGCTCCTAGAGTACGAAAAAGATGATACTAAAAAAAATCAAATAGCGTCATTCAAGAAAAGTAAAAGCAAGAGTGGTTTTGAGACATGGACCATTCTTGCTGTACACAAGTTGTACACAAAACGTGAACATTGCCTGTGTACACAGACAATTTGACATGAAGTTAAGTCCCTTTTTATACGAATTGCATGTGCACAGGCAACTAGGGGAGTTTTGTGTACAATTTGTGTACAAGTCATGTACACTAACAATTTTCCTTTGAGACATTATATATAAGCTAGCTAAGAGCGTGCCTAAGATCACAATTAAGCCGGCCACAAGCTACGAAACCGAACGCTAGGAAAACTACTGCCAATTATGAGGCAGCTATAAAAACGTATAGCCTCAAGCGTTAAGTTTGAGTTTGCCAATTATCTAGCTAGCTACTCTTAGCCGGCTTTAATTTGTAAACTAATCATGAAGAAGAGAGTAATATAAACTGGATCATTTTGCAAAACAGAAAGAAGTACATGAAGAGAATAGAGATCCGTCTAAATTGATTGATATGGAATGATATCATTAAAGATGCCTGATCCTACCATTTGTATGTTTTGTCAAGTGCTGCTTGCTACATATTTATATAAATATACCATGGAACCTAACAATAAGGGTTTATTTATGGCTATGACATGTAAAGTTTTACTAATATCAATATTTGGGCACTTGAATCAGATTTTCATTATACGTGCGTCAAATATACCAATCAATATATTTATTGCATATATTTACATTATTGTGATGATTTGGGCACTTCATACTTGGGTTTCGATCAAATGACATGGTCACATGGCCATACACCCAATTGTCTATGTAATTGGTGATGTTTTTTTTTTTTACTATTTTATGTGTGTTCCACTTTTTTCAAATTCGTGCTTTTTTATCATAGTATTAGAGATTACTCGAAATAAGAATAAAAATGATGTGAAATTATTATGCTAACTTAAAAATGCTACACATCATGATATTACTATATTAGTACAATCATATTGTTGCTTGATTATACAAAAATATGACAATATGATTTGGGATCACAAAAATACATAGTGTGATAGTGATAGTATATATTTTGAATTCCACGTTGCTTTACTCATATTTTGATAAAGTACCCCTTTTATGTTGATCATATTCATCTCTAAACTTGAGTAGGCTCCGGCATTATGCCCTCTTACTATATGTAACCTTTCTTATTATACAATAAATAAATAGGTACTATGATCCTTAATTATAAACTTGAAAAAATGTTCTCAATTTCCTTCATTATAGACATTGGAGAGTACTCATTTGTCTTAGTAAATGTACAATGGCTCTGATACATTTGGATTTCAACATACAATTAGTCTATTTTCAGTTACGAGATGATGAACCAATGTAGCACATGAAAGAACACTGAAGGAAACAATAGAAAAGACACCCAATAAAATGAAAGATCAATTTTTTATACTAAGCATGAAAGGAAACTTTTATTTACCTTTGTTAATTTTATGAAACATCTGCCACAAATCTATAATTTTTAAAAAAATCGCATGCATAGTTGAGGACAAGACTTTTATTTGTTGTTCAGATCGAATCAAACTACTCTCATGTTTTGACATAACCTAAGGCAAGTTCAAAGTATTATTAACCAGAGTAGAGCCTTTTTGTTTTGTCCATTAGTTCGTAGCCATTTTCAGTTCGAAAATACGATAAGGATGGGGTGAATTCACGTGTGGCAACACAGCCTCACCAACACGACAAGTACTCGGTGCAAATGTGCAATATTTGAACATAATATAGTGTATAAACGTATATTATGAAATATAATACATGATAAACTAATTGATCACATTAACTCAGACTCTAATATCCATTTCTATTTGATTTGACTTCAAAATTTAAGCAAAGGGAAGAGATGTAACCTGTGTGATTAGCATTTAAAAAGAGCAAAAAGACACAAAAAGTTAGATAAAAGTACAAAGAAATGAAAATGAAGCACGGATAAGATGGAAAATAGTAAGAAAGAAAATGCAAACATGGCAGTTTGGATCGACATGTTTGAAAATAATAATATCATAGGCGCTATATGAGTGCCTAGTCGGCGTCTAAGCAATGCCCAATGTAGCTGGGCGAGGCCAGGAACCCTGTCGGGCACTCTCGAGTCTTGACCGCTTGTTCAACGGCAATATGTTTTCAGGTGATCTCAATTCCAATTCTTGACATAGCTATTCTCATTTCTAAATCACAATGTACTTGGAATCCAGTAAAAAGCACGATGATTTCAACCTCAATCCGGTTGAAAAGTGTAACATTGTTTTCCAGTAGATGGATGCAATCTCAGGTGCAATAAGTTCATTCCAAGTTCAATTATTCAATGGCTTGATGCAACAACAGTCTCAATTGAATGTCATTTAAATGTAGGGATGCCGCTGCGCTGTGTTAGGACTTTTGGCCTTTAATGCATATTAACCATTCATTTAAAAATAAAATAAAAGTAAATGTAGGGATTCGAAAAGGTTGATCCATCAATTATTTAACACATTTTATACTAGGCTTATGGACCATATGTTTGTCTTGTATGCACATTCAATTCATTCAATATAAGCTCAAGTAGTCCAAATCCAATTATATTATTTAATGTGGCAATAGCCTCTTTTATATGTAGGGCTGATGTGGGCCTAAACTAAAACAATTAATAATTGAAAGGCTAATATTTTACTCCGTATTATTTTTTGTTGCATCCCGAGCCATTCATTATAGACTTCTTATGCCACAAATTTGACCTTAATTTATTTATTTAAAAAGTGGTTGCAACAAAAACAATATCTCATTAGCATGATTTTACATTTTTAGCCTTTCATTTCATGTTAGTACTAAATTTAACTTCAGATTTAAAAAACACCCTGGCAATATTCGAGACATAGTAATCTTTAGTATCAACCCATTGTGCCACTGTGCCAGCAGATAGAGCCTCATATCTTGCAACAGGTTTGGCCTTGATTGGTATGAAAAAGTAACAAACCTCTTAAAAGTGTCAAATGTGGTGAGATTAAGGAGAAGATAAAAAATGGAAAAACAACAAAGTAGCTAGAGAAAAAATGGATTTTTATATTTATAAGACTAGAGAAGCCCTCTCTCTGTATCTAAATCTTTCCCAAAAATGCTAAACAATACAACTTCGCTCAAGTTTTACCCACTGTTACAAGGGCATAGATGCATGAACAAGCCCCAACGGGGGTTGAAGTTAGCAATGTACAAGTGAAAGAAAACCCCTTATTTACTATCTTTGACAGTTCACTCCCTGTAATCTGTGCAGATCTAGAAGAGACCGTTTATACCCGTTTAGGGAAAAAATGGAGGGAAAAGAAAGAGGCAAAATGGAAAGGCTTGACCTTGATCAATCCAGTGTCTGGTCAGACGGAATTTGACCAAAGATATCTGGACAAGAATCCCAGTGACCTTGATCCCTTGCTTCCCAGTAACCACCATTGTAGCGATACGTACCGCTCTCATTCTCCCTAGAAAACCATCGTGGCATCCAGCCGCTTTCTTGCATTCTACGGGCCTGCAGACCATATATTCAAAGAATGTTCAACATTGTAACTGGCACATTCTGCGCTAATGATTTATCAATACAAATTTGGTGCTCTATTCACTAGCTAGACACTGATTTGCCAAATTATTATTAAAAAATACGACAGATTTACTTAAATCAGAAGGGGCAGAGAAGTTTGAGAAAATAGAACCATATCGACTCTCCTTTGCAAAACATGTCCTCTATAATAAATTGAATGATTATCCTAACGCTTTGAGGCTGAAGAAAATTTGAGAACTTGTTTCCTCCTAGAATATGCATATAGGAAACCCAAAACTATATTTGAGTGGTGGTTTTGGTGGGTTTCAGATAGTACTATATATGGATTATGGTAATAAAATGGTTAAAATAAAATAACAATTTACTAGTTTCTGTTTTATTCTGCAAATATAAGTTAAAGCAATATTTTTAATGAAAAATAACCCTACAATTTCTCCTCCAAACTACTCTGAAAATGAACTCCAAACATACTCCAAAAAATCAGAAGAAGAAATCATGTATCACTTATAGCATTATAAATTCATGTTTCTTCATACAATAATCTTCAACTAAAATTATAGCAGAGGGCAGAGCGGGAACAATGAGTCAATGAGCATATTCAAGTTTTAGAATCATTTGGAAATTATACAAGCCTTTTAGTATTACACCACTGTTCTCCATGATGAGATTAGTAGAAAACTACTATTCATGCATATATGATAAAAATACATATAGGCGGCTCTTTTAGTGCGCCTCTGTGTATAATCTAAATATAATTATATATTTGTATGAGTTTTTTGTTTGTTTGTGTGAAATAGGAGCAATATTTAGATCTAACTATCTAAGTGGTGAAGAACTGAAGACTTTGACAAATGCAGTTATTATTCTAAATTAGAGAGAATATATTTCCCAACATTAAACCAAAGGACAAATGAGAGCCATATACACACAAGCAAAAGTAAAATTCAAAAGTAAAAATCGGCTGCTTATGACAGTTAACAGGAATCCTTATCAATGCATACACTCTAAATCATTCACCAGTAAAGTTTTACCTGCCGTTGCTGCTGCTCCAGTCGCTGTTTTTCCAAGTTTGCCTTCTCATACTCTCCATTTTCCAAGCATCTCTGATCAGGCCTCAGCCGAGAGTCTGTTGGTGGCAACTTTTCCTGGCAACCAAAGAACTTGCTTCAGTAATACATATGGGAAGCAACTTTCAAGTTTACGAAAGTTAAAAATAAGAGACACAAGACAGAACAATCCATATAGTTACTGAGCAGTGAGTGGACAGGGCTGAACAAGTGCTCTATTACTTCAAGTTTTTCAGCTCATGTCTAAACTATAAATCCAGAAGTTCGAAAGCATGAATTATTATAAAGTATCCAGAAAGAGATATCACGTCTTGATGATTAATTTTCAGAAAGATCAAATCTTAGTGTACCAAAAACTGGTCAAAAGTAGTTTTACTGGACCCCCAGGCAGGGAGCTTGATGTATGAGCATAACAGGTATTTATACATTTACACAAATGTTTACAATAGCCTCATAGAAGGAACCAAGTATAGCATATCATGAAGGAGTCAAATCATATGAAATTCAAAATAATCCTTATGCAACTAGATGGTATAAGTGACCTATGAAAAGAAACAAAAGAACTCAGCAGAGCAAATATATCACATATATTGGAGAAATTACCACAATAAGAAGTAATAATATACCTTGAGTCCCATTGTTAGCTCATTCATAGTAATGGCAAAGCGTGTTAGATTATATCTGGTCGGGTACTGAGGAGGCTTGCTCCGCTTCCAAAGCAAATGAGCCTCTGAAACAGAGTCCTTCGAATATCCTTTAGAGCTATCTCCATTATCATAGAACATACTCTCATCCCATTTACCGAATAAAGTAGCAACTGTCTTCCCGCTCTTATCTTGGACAATTCCATGTACCTGCGTTCAGTGAAACATATTCAAGCACTCAACTTCAGTTTTTACATTCTGATGATCACATAAGTCTCATCTCTCTAAACCCATACTGATGATCACAAGCAAAACTAACAAAAAAAGTAAGCATTAGCGACTTTTACATAAAAGTAAACACCATAGCTCAACCATAGACTGCTCCTTAAACTTAATTAGGGAGAAATGCAAACAGAGAAAGAAAACAAACCTGGTGGGGATTACGATCTACAATAGATTGCTCCTTGAATTTCAATTTACAAGAGTAGTTACGATTTCCGTGGATACGCATAGTTCCGTAGTGATCACAATATAGTTTCCCCAGTATCAGATTATATATGGATGTTGTTACCTGTAACAGGGTTGATCATATGTCACAACATTGAATCCAACAAAAGACTGAAGTTCAAAATCAACCATCTGAAATTACCTTGTTCCACTGGAAAATTTCCCCATCATCAAACTCTAGGGTTAAAACACCTTCAGGATCCAGCTGTATTGAGCGACCCCAAAATTTGCTTTTCAAATTGCTATCACCCCAAAATTTCCACCCTGTACCCTCACAATGGCATGCTATAATCATGGGGTGATGGCTTACCTAAACAAAACAAAATCATCACTAAGAGAAACAGTTACATTGTCCAACTAATAAGTAAAACATATAGAGGCCGGGTCGAGGGTACGCAGCCTGGGCACATTAAAGGAGGCTGGACGAGGTGCGCAGGTCCCCATGGATGTGGCCTAGCTACTCAGGTTGTCGGTAGCATAAGGCATGTGCCTTGGACGGGATAAAACATATACATGGTACAAGAGATGCACATGGTGCATCTCTTGGACGCAGCATCATGGTTGTGATACGAGTCGTAGGTGTGGTGCGATTGTGCGAAGCATGGACACGCTGTGATGTGTGATGCCACAGTGCATGGTCTCATGGTGCCACCCCCCGTCAGGGATAGCCATTTCAAAAGTACCTTCCTGCTGCTCACACGGCCAATATCACAATTCACAACTCATAAATCAAGGCACAGTAACCCCGTAACTCACATAGTAGATATACCCTTTTGTACAATAGAAACACGTAATCTCAGTTTAGATGGACACACTCTATTAACAATTAACCGTTCAAGCTTATTGCAATAAATGATTACAGTGATTTCATATATAGTTTGTTACTCTAGTAGCCCTGTGGAATTAGTTCCGCCAGTTACAACGAGCAGTATTGGCTAAAAGACTGCTGTGCGGCAGTGCCGGAGTGAGAAGCATGCCACTTGGATGAAAATTAGACAAAGGAAACTAATCAGGCTGGAGAAATGCATGGTTTCAGATGTATGGTGGACTACGGAAAGAGAATAAATAAGCTAAGGCCAAATAGAAGCATGATGGATACACAATTTAGACAAAAAAATGAAATCTTACAAAAATTGTGAAACAAATACCTTCTAATGAGAAATTTAAAAAGACTGGTTAGTTATCCACTTACGAAAAATAGCTCAAATTTTACACCCTCCATCCCAATGGTAATGTCACACACTCCCACTTTCTTTTTTCATGTCTCATTTACATTTTCCCATTCTAAAAGTGGAAAAAACTTCTCTACCAAATGCACTTTTTCACCCTCACTTTACTGACACCCCATCGCCTAGCACATATAAGGAAATGCACAAAAAAGTACATTCCCTCAAAACACAGTTCCGTAAGTAAATGGAACATTATATTAAGGAGGGAGTCAGGGAGTATAAAAGTTATGGGCCTTATGGCTGTTTCTGTCAATGAGCAACTTTTCATTATTTAGGATTACAAGGATGAAGTTATGTATAAACTCAGAAGAGTATTAAACAAAAGTAAAAACCTTCATTACTCAGTCATAAAAGTCTTACCTTCTCTGAGAAAAAACGGACACCTTTGTCTGGATAATCAGCCTCATATGTTTCTCCTAATAATGGATTGAATGGCTTGCAAATTCTTCCTTGTGTAGAAGCATAGGCAGATACAGCAAATGCAGCTACGTTCAAAATCCTCATAAGACTGTTACCCTACCAAAAATCCCAGTAAATGATAAGATATTTAGGTACTGAAAAGCCCTACCAGAACACAATGAACATTCATAGACACGACTAGAGTTATTCTACTATATATATGTATGTATAGGGTTGAGTTGAAATATAAAGTGCACTTCACGGGAACACCACTTTTTATTGGAAATTTGGATCCGCAGCCCAAATATGCTACACTTCTTAATACTCTAAAGAGTAGATTTCTAGTGCCCCATGCAGCTTTAAACACCAGAAATTTACTCGGAAAGGACCAGATTAGTGCAAGCAACAATAATCATATACCAAAAGTGGTCAAAGTCAAAGACATGGATCTAATGTAGGATTGGTATAATAAGTCAATTTTATTCTTTAGTGACCTCTACATACGATATGTAAGAGGATTGACGCGAAGCCAGGAACAATGTGGACATTAACCTTGGATATTGAGCTGCACAAGGTTGTCCCGGACTCACAAAAAACTTAAAAGTATCGTTTAAAAAGATGAACATCTATTTAATTTCAATAACCTAGCTGAATGCAGAAAACTAAGATCAGTTCACTTATTATCTATGAATGGAGCTAAGCATCTTCCCAAAATGGCAAACTAGGATCGATTTACATAAATAATCTGCACTGGGTAACACCATGTCACAAAGTTAAAGTATATAGGAGCTACAACCTGCAAATATATATCAATATCAAATGAATTTTAAAATAACAATAATGAAAAGAAAAGCGGGAATTCATCTCCTTACTTGCTTGCCCCATTCAAAAGCACGATCAACAAGATATGAATATTCCAAATCTTCAAAACTCTTTTGAAGTGAAGACAGTGGTTCGTTGAAATAGACAGGCAGGCAAACTTTTGTCAAGTCCTTCCCAATATTGTCTTTAATCATGGACCATAGCTTCACTCCTTTTTCTTTCTCAATAGGATCTGGCAATTTCTTTCGGCGCTTGATATAAGGGAACTTTGATGATGCAGATCTAATAACCGGATCAACACTCTCATCTGATGCATAAGCATAGATGTCATCTTCTGAAGAGAATGAGGATTGTCGAAAATCAGAAGCATTGCTTTTAAAAGAACTTGATGACAAAAAATCCCTTGTATCAAAGAATGTATTCTCTTCCTCATCTGTGTCTTCCTCCGCAGCATCAGCCCTTTCATTATCATCTTCTGAGTCACTCACACTTGCCTCTGAAATTGATATCCAGAAGCATAAAGATTGGTTGAGATTTTTAATACAAACATCTTAAATATATCTAATATTAGCAATGCGGATAAACTTTAACTAGATTATATCACCCAAAGTCAAGAAACCCACATATTTTTATAAAAGAAAAAAGAAAAGGGAGTCTTATTGAGTTCATAAACTAAGATAGAGATTTAGGCATACCGCTGTATTTGTCCTGCCTCAATCTACCAGATAGACCAACACTGTCTATTTGCCTTTGACTCTCGTCAACCACTGTATTCTCTAAGTCAACTTTTTCGGTCTATAGAGCATGACATAAAACACTACATTAGCAAGCTAAGGGAAATAAATTGCCAAAAGCAACATACTTTCTGAGTTTCTGTAGATGGACAAATTCCAGAAGGTAAACAAAAGTTATTCAAAACTAATAACTTCAAAGGAGCAGAAAAGTGAGGCTACACATGAAGCCAAAATGGTACAGATGTCTGTGGGACTACATAGTAACTTAAAATAAAATAGAGTTCATCTTGGAAAATGGGAATGTTAATAGAAAATTTAACACTTCTCTACGACACAGTTTCAGTGAAAGGCATAAAAGATGTTATGCACCCTTTGACTTCAATATACAGAAAGAAGTCCCTATAGAATATAAGGTAGAAACTCGAATGTAAAAACATGACTGTGTCCTCAGTCAAACATTCAAGGTTTATCCTACAAGGCTACAACTGTTAGCAGCACACAGCAGCTACCAGCTTATCCTTCTTGAACAAAAGCGGTTGATTTCTCCAATGGTCATGGAATAAAATCATTACAACCATTTCCAACTACATAATGTGCATCCCTTGGACAACCTAAAATTTTATCAGTAAGATGTTTGGTTCCATAAGTAATAATAATACTGCAATAGTAATATTAGGTACCTCTAACTGGCGAAGTGTGTCAATGAGGAGCCGGTGCTTCTGTCTTAGAAGCAGCATTCGACTATGCAGGGATGCAAATTCATCTCTCATAATCTGCTCGCTATCCTGGATGGCAGCTTCACTTAAACATGCTTCCTGCAGGCGCTTCCGTAACTTGTCCGTTGAAACAGAAATGTTCTCTAAAGGAGCCATTAACTCACTGTTAGAAAGTCTTGGGAACATATCCTTTACTGCTTGCAGTGCTTCTACCCAGGCTATTCTATCTTCTCTAGACTCTGCCCTCAAGTGCAGCCTCTTTGTTCCAGTGAAAATTGAAAACCTTTTGTCATCTGATCTGCTCTCACATATTGATGAAACCTATAAGAAACTACTCAGATTTTAAAGAGGCTACACAGTGAATAGTTTACACCATGCATGCTGGGTAAAATTGAAATTGCAAAAACCAACCAAAGATAATAACAGAGAAAAATAAAACTATAAATAAATAAATTTATATAAAAAAAAAGAAATAACTAGCATGGCATGCCAAATAGGCTTGTAGGTGACCAGATGAAAAGAACCTAGCTTGTCTCGCAAGGATAATAAAAAATTAACCCGCAGACCCGCAATCAACTACATTGTCAAAGAGCCACTAATTCAGATATTTCTTGGTCTAATTTGTTAATTACAAGCTTTGATCATTCCTTTCTTTCGGACAATGTACTTTAAACGCTACTTAATCCTGCATCAAAACGCAATCAAGAACAAGAAAGCAAAAAAATAGTTAAACCTTGAGATGAACTTCGCCCGCAGGACGTCTGCGTGCCTGCGAAGCATTAGCATTGTTATGCCTCTTTGATCGGGATATTCTACGAAATGACTCCTGGCCAATGACTTTCGAGCCCTTCTCGGTCTCGGGAGTAAGGACGATCTTATCAGGCCCGTGGATCTTATAGTAAGACAAAACTCCGTCCTGCAACACAAACCACCTGGGCCTCCACCCCTTGCCGTAGTTCACCCACTTGTACAGGACTCCAGAAATTCCATTCCCCACTATGTCGTTGATCTTCACTTGCTGCTGGCTATCCACCACTCCAGCGCACACAAGCTGCGGAGCCTCCCTCGTGGACGAAGACTCGGTCAAAATCCGATAGTCAGAATTCAAATTGTGTCGATGCGCTTGATTCTTGTTGTAATTTTGACTTCCGTAGAACGTAAACGGTTCGGACGATCCGCCTGCGGAAGACGGTGGTAGCGGAGGAGGAGGCCGGGACATGGGCAAAATCGACGAATCACCGTTGCTGCAGTTAATGGTGGAAACGCAGCAAAACGGATGCATAGTGTTGCATAATCACAAGATAATCAAGTAATCGGAGAATCAGATTAGCAGAATCGCAGAAACTCTGAATATATATAAGCTCCCGCAACAATATTCTCCCGCGTTTTTACTGATGGTTGCTTCTGGGAAACAGAGTGTAATGTGACGAAGAGATGCGGATGATGCGAGGAGGCGGCGGCGGGCGCGGAAACGGACTGGAGCCGGAGACGGGCGAATTTTCCGGAGAGTGGAGGTGACGTGGCGGAGGAAGGCGAGGAGTAGAGGTGGAAAGACTTGGTAGGGTGCGTTTGGGGAAAACTGAAAAAATGCGGCAATAAATAAGAGTAAATATTGTAACTTGGAAATCAGGTTGGCGGTTGCGAGTGAGAGCGTGACGGGTGGGAGATCTATGCATGCACACGTGGCTATACGGCATTGGTGAGACGGAAAGGGTAACGCGTTGTGGTAACTTCACGAGGACTCGGTAAAACAATAATTTTCTCACGGGCATAAAAGTTAAGTTTAATCCACCGGTGTGAACGTCTAGTTAGTTAAATATACGGGAATCAAACGGGGTTTAATACGTTCGCGTTTTATTCGGTAACATAAGTGGAAAAAAATGGTCAAAAATTCATTGAAAAAAATGTTGACTTTTATAAAACGTGTAAATACGTATACGTGTATAATACGTTATCCGTTACAAAAATTCGGACAAAAAATACGGACATTATTTTGAACATTTATATTATATACTTTATACAAAATAACATATTTAGTAAAAAGAAATAAAAGTATACACATATCAAGTAGAAAATTCCATTACTACATAAATAAATAATTCATAATTCTACTGGAGAGCCTCCAGGACAAGGAGGCGGGGATCAACCACAACCGTTGACAAAATAAGGCCTAATAAAAATGAAATGAGACTACGTTAAATCATTATCTTTCTATTATCATCAAATAACACTCAAGTTAAACTCACAAATTTCATCAAGATTACAGATGACATATGGAAAAAGTTGTGCGATTGCTAGGCTTATTATTGTTTGTGTAAGAGTTTATACTAAAAAATGTCATGTATAGAAAAAACTTAATTTTGATGTGCTTGTTTGAAAAAAAAAACATCATAAATCTACTACTCTTCATCGCTGAAAGAACTTTCAACTTTCCTTTTTCATTCGCCCCAAAAGAACTTCAATTTTTCTTTTTTGGTAAAGAATTAGCTGTTTACAACATTTCTTACATATTTATGTATCATATGCACAACTCTCCACCGCACAATACTCATTTTCTTAATTTGTGTGTCATTTGTACTATGAAAGAACTATTAGGGGCGGAGAGAGTTCTATTTTAAGTTTTAGTCCTTTTACGTTTTAACTGTCATGCAATTAATTTTAGTAATTAATAATTGTATTGTAAGTGTTTTCATTGCATTGCAATTAATTTTAGTAATTAATTTTAGTAATTAATAATTTTAGCAATTAATTGTAAATGAGATCACGAGGAGGACATTTTCATTTCTACTTTTACACTATTGTTGATCTCCTATGCATTTAATGCATTCGTTCAATCGATCAATTCATGTTTCTGTTTTTTTTTTGTAAAATACGGGAAAAATACGTTTTATACGAGAAGTAGGAGTTTTTTTCCTTTTTAAACAGGCCGACATTATTTTTTGTTTTAAACGTGCTTTTTTACTCAAAAAAACGGTACGTGTTTAAAACGCGTTTAAAACGGAAAAAAGCTAACTAGGTGTGAAAGAAAGCATCCCAAATTATTAAAATTATTTCCCTTCATTTTTTCATTAATATGAGAAACTTGCCGAAAAAGGAATGAACATTAATGTGAAATTCCTAAAAATGACTATCATCTCACGCTTGTTTCAGCTGGGTGAAGAGGTAAACGACTAGTGCATACATTTAATGGAACCATGCTGGTCAACTCTATTGATAAGAAGGAAAGGGTACCAATTTGGCGGTTAAATTGGATATGGCCAAAGCATTTAACAGGCTATCCCGACAATTTCTCAAGGAAGCTCTGGTTAAATTTGGTTTTTCTTCGGCTTTGATTAATTTGGTTATGGAACATCTAAATGCTACTCACCCTACTACTCACTTTTCTCTTCTTATTAATGGAGTCTCTAAAGGCTTTTTTCAACCTCAAAGAGGTGTCAAGCAAGGAGATCCATTATCTCCTTTCTTGTTTATTATTGCTAATGAAGCACTTTCTAGAGGGATCAAAACCTTAACTTCTGTCGGAAAGATTAAGCCCTATTGGACGGGGAAAGATGGATTTCCTGTTTCACATTATGTTTTGAAGATGATGTACTTATCTTCCTTAATGGAGAGGCTAGATCCGTCTTATGTTTTACTAGATTTCTTAAATTATATCAAAATGCCTCATGTCAATCCATTAATTTTCAAAAAAGTAGCTTCATATGTGGGAAAACCTCCTTTGCGAGAATCAGGAAGCTGGAAAGGCTGTTGGGCATGACCAAGTGCAACCTTCCTATGAGGTATTCGGGGTGCGTCTCTGCATAAAGGAATTAATTTATTAAGGCTGTTGATAAAAGATTATCTACCTGGAAGCAAAAGAGTTTAAATCGGGGGGAGATTGATTCTTTTAAAGCATGTCCTTTCTACTACCCTTTTACATATCTTAGCTGTGGACAATCTGCCAAAGTCAACTATTAAGATTCTTGAAAAGAAAATGACTCATTTTTTGTGAGGTGCTACTGCTAATAAGAATAAATTTCTTTGGATCAAGTGGAAGGACATTTGTCTACCCACAGCTGAAGGTGGTCTGGGGGTCAGGTCTTTGACGGATATTGAGAAGACTTTTTTCGCTTAAATTATGGTGGAAATGAAAGTGTAAGGAGGGTTCTTGGGCTTTATTTGTCTAACTCACGCATAATTAGATGTAACTCACGTATAATAAGATATAACTCACACATAATAAGACGCAACTCGTACATAAGAAGATGTAACATCAAATGTAACTCCAAGAATTAAAATAAACAAATTCAATGCCTTAAAATTCTTAAAAACATATAAGAGATAAAAAAAATGTAGAAAAAGAGTATGAATATAAAAAATATATTACATAAAGTGTATGAATATTGTAAATATTACAGAAATAAAAGCAGTGTATGAATGTAAATGCAATATACTTTTTTAATTTAGATTTATAAACTTTTTGTTATGTATTGATAGAGAATAAAAAAATAGATTCAATTATTATGTGGATTGATAAAATATGCCTTTTACGTGGATTAATAAAATATACCTAGTAAAATGTATTACAATACACTTATTTTGTGTGGATTAATAAAATTTTGTAATGATTTGGTAAAGAAAAAATGTAAATTCATTTTTATTTTAATTAGTTAAAGATAAATATAAGTAAAATCACAAATAAATTTTTAGTATTTTGATGTTAAAGAGAAAAGAATTGAAGAAAATAGAAAAGAAAAATAAAGAGAAAGAAAGTATTTACCTGGATGAAAGAGAAAGACGGCTTCCGTAATGAGGAAAGAAAAAAACGGCACCGTATTGCAAACCGTCATACCATGAGCATGGTATGCCGGTTGCACCGTATAATTTGCGATCTTAGATAAATTTTTACTAATTCAAGTTTATTGGATGCGCTCATTCATTAATTGGCCCCCACCACACCCATGGACTAAATATTATCTTACTATTGAAATTCAATATTTACTTAATAGTTTTTATTTAATTTTTATGTATGTTTATACATGTGCCTTTACTCATTTTATTTCCGACTTTTAATTTACTTTTAAATGTGTCCATATGCTTTTTAATATCGGATTGCACATAATGAAAGTCTATAAACATATCTTATTCAATGTAAAGTTTATATCCATGTCTTATGGAGTACAAATTGTCTTCTCCTGTTTAGGAAAAAGAAAAGTGAGTACATGAAAGTTGAAAAGGAGAAAGAGAAGAAAAGCACGGCAACATACAAAAAGGAGGAATAAAGAAAGAACTAAAAAAAGAACATCAGATAGGACTAATGATAAAAGCCCAACCCTAAAATGAATAACTTTTCCTTTTCTTTTCTTTTTTATTTTTGAAAAAAATAACTTAATTATTGGTAACAAGAAACACAACAATCAAAAGGTGAAATATTGCAATCAAGGCGTTAAATGCTAACCTTGCATTCAAGGGTGAGACAAAGAACAAAAAAACTACATTCAAACGCTCGTGTTCGCTATCACTGCAACCATGTAGACTCGTATCATAGTGTGACTGTTGATGCAACTCGAAATGGGTCCAATTTGACCAACCAACGAAAAGAAATTATTAAACTTGTCGGTTTTTCTAGCCACTGGCAAGGAGCAAGTGCAAAAATTGTTCCGTTTTCACCAACCACAGGAAAAAAAGGAATCCATGCAATTTCATCTTCTTGGATCGGGAGTGGTTTGGGGGGGGGGGGGTTGCAACCGACCTCTATGCTGCAGAAGAAATCAAGATTCATGATTGATGAAAAAGTCGATACAAACCTTTTACGAGCACACAAGAACACCTGACCGATAATGGTGGGAAGATACATCTAGCAAGCGACACTTTGCCGCAAAAAAACATCTCTAGACAGCGCTAGGAAATAAATGTATATATAAAACTGAAAATACGAGTTAAATGAAACCTTTTTCATGATTGAATCCAAAAGAGATTAAGAAAAGAATGAAAAGAAGAGGCACTACAAGAAATATAGGTTTTTGTGACAGTTATAAACTGTCATAAAAGGATATATAAACTGTGGTAAATAGTATTTACGACAGTTCTACGACAGTTTTGTGTGCGTGGGCATAACAGCCGTGGTAAAAACCTTTACCACAGTTTTTAACTGTCGGTTATACTAATAGCAACGGTACATGATCTGTGGTAACTAATATTATGTATAGTGTTGTGTTTAACCTTTGGCCACACGAGGAATCCGTAGTAAATACTCTACGATTGCAGATTTGGATCATATAGAGAGATTGGTTATATCTTTGTTATAAAATTCATTTTTGTTCAATTTGAAAACCCAAATAATACAACATCACTTTGACAACGTAATTTAGTAATAGAAATACTTTTTTTTTCAACAAAGTAATAGAAATACTTAAATACTCCACCATACACATGCTTCAAAACTATTAGTAAGTCATTCAACAAAACATAATTTCATAACATATGGGCAAATGTTGAACAAAATCATAATAAAGGTTTTGGGTACATGTAAAATGTATCTACCACCCCAAAATTAGTACGAGTATTTTGTAAATCATATTCTTGGATGACATGTTCCCTTCAACTTCAACCAAAATATTTTCCATCAATTTGGGATGACCGTCATGGCTGCTCCAATACCTATAGAAAAAGAAGTAATACAAATTAGTAATGCTAAAGCACTTAAATAATTAAAATCACTTAAAGTTGTTTGTTTCAATATATTCTTCATACATGCTTTCCTATGTTTTGGCACATATTAAATATAGCAAAAAGTATAGTGTGTTACAAACTTGTTCTTGTGAGGCATCCAACTTGGCTGTCAAGTCATCAATTCTGGAGTTCAATGCAGCAATTATAGGCTCATAATGATTTTTAACCTCTTCCATTAGTTCTTTCTTAAGTTGCTCCTTGTTGCCAAGTGATTCATCCTCTCTCATCTTGCTATTTATTTGAGATTTGGTTGGTCCAGTTCCCATTGTGCGGCAGCGCCCATGGCCTTCAGGTCCCATAACTTCATCAAATATTTCATTTCTTTTTTCTACACAGTCACGCTCATCCTCATCGAGCTCATCTAATCGCTCATTAAATGCTTCCTTTGAGAGATGAATAAGTTACGGTTAGTAATATATGTATAGATTTAATATAATATATTCAAAATACAACTTACTATCTGTTCAAGAGTTAACTGGTCTTTTGGTGTGCCATCTTTATTCACCCTCATTTCAAGGTAGACGCTCAATTTATCTGTCGGTTTTCCAACTTGTTCCATCTATAAAAAAAGTCCATTCACGTGAGAAGTTAAACTAAGCACACAAATAAAAGATGAATGATGCAAACCTCATAACGTATATCAGCACATGACTTCCTTCCAGTACGATGTGGAGGGCCCACAAAAGTTCGATTGCGTTGATTTTTGGCAGCAATTTCCTAAAAATAAATATTTTGAGTGGTGCATGATATGATCTCAATTAGATTGCAGTTATAAGTTTTTACCTAATCAAGAAGATTTTTAACAACTGATTTGTTCATTAACAGGCAGATGACTGGTGCATAGCAGAAATTCCGTTAAGGAAAGACATATTAGGGTGTAACAACTATAATCATAAACAGTCCAATGCACTAGCTCATCTCATCAATGTAAAAGTAGAAATGAATACTGATTGATCTACATGTAGTCATTTTCTTTGTAATAGATGAAACAAAATAGTTGAGAAAAGAAAGAAATGTAATCAATGCACCTGATCTGTTGGTTTATGCCATTTTTCAACAAGAAATTTCCACTCTTTATCTGAAATGAGGCTAGGAGTTACAGACAAATTTTCTTCTTTTGTTTTGTTAGTATCAAAGTAATCCTCCTTCACACGAGACTTCCAATCACGCCATTGTGCAGAAATGGATTGTAAACAAGTTTTTTTATATGCAACTGGAACAACAACATTGCGCTGTAATTACGAACACAGTTGTGTTAATCGATAAGATATGACAACACAACCTGCAATTTATCAGTGTAAGTGCAAACTGAAATACATGATCTACCAATATAATCATATTATTTTAAAACTTTTGTGTATGTAAGTTATGATATCATACCTTCACCTCTTCCCAAATAAAATCCTTCATACTTTGAGGAACCTTTTTACATGTATCAAAACAAAGAGGTAGTCTCACTCCGTTACGTGCCAAAGTTCCCAAATAAGATGCAAGTTTGCTTTTGTTCTCACCCACTGGTTGCAAATATTGATTCCACTCAACTTCAAGCTTATTACCATTCTTTGTTTGAAGTCCCTTTGCTGGTCCACGCCCTTTTTGACAATTTTCAGCTTCACTTCCTACACTTGATTCATAGTTCAAAACATAAAAATATGTAGTATACATTATGTATTTTAATTAGATCAATGTACAAAAAATATATACTAGATAATGACAATGAAATATTTGCTAGTTCATAGAGTATTAGTAGGTTTCAGTTGACCTTGAGAAATGTCATTTTGCACAGTTACTTCCAGTAAAATACCATCATTGCCATTTTCACACTGCACATTATGAATGCAAGTTCTCTGGTGAAGATTCATACGAGACTTGACTGGCTATATGAATACAAAGAATATCAATCAGTCTAATGCACAAGGAAATCACAAATAGGTAATGAAAATATAAAAAAATAACCATAGTTGTTGTCTCTTCTTCAACCAAATCTTCTATGTCAATATCCTGTAGACTTCTAGTTGCTCTAATTCTTGGTCTAACAGTTTTGCTAGCCCTGCTTACCTACAAAAATAAAATAAAAAAATACATTATTAATAAACACATGAACTTAAAATAATGAAGCTCTAAATGTCGACAACTATATTCAAATAAAAATAAAAATAAAAATATAAGATCTCACTGGGGTTTTTTTGTTAGACTTTTTTTTCATTGATAAGATCCCCATCTCCTTCAAAAAAAATCATAGTTAGTATAGTCTCTGCAGTATTGATTTTTTTTATCAAATATATACAAGCTAAAACTAGCTACCTCTAGCTTTCGTTTGTTATTTGAAATGTTCTTGTTGCGGGCATCTTCATAACTATTTGCACAAGCTTCATTGATCATTTCTCACCAAATCTTAGTCTGTAACACCACAATAGAGGAAAAACATATATCATTAGTTACAAGATAACCAAATAAAGAAGCACTAAAACTCTTTTATTGGCAATCAAGATAAAGTTAAAGCAATATAGATTACAGAATTTAACCATTACTTAACACCAAACATGTTGAAATCGTATAAATGAAACCTAAACAAATAGTACACTAAGACTTTCATAATTGACTCACTAGTTGGAATTTGTCACTTCAACTAATGGTGGTGCCTTCTATCCCTTGCCTAACCCATAAAATTTCTTCATCCTTTGCAAAACATGCATTTTCGTCCAACATTTGATCTTTACGAGGTTCTGTCTCATATGACTCAAACTTGTCTCTTCGTGCCATTTGCTCAACCACAAGCCAACTTCCCTCGGAAGGATCAGAAACATAATACACTTGCATCGCTTGTGATGCCAAGATAAATGGTTCGTGACTTTCCAAATTATCTTTGTACATACAATGACTAAAGTTCACTAATGTGAAGCCAAATTCATCATATTTCAATCCCTTTTGATTGTCAATCCAGTCACATTTGAACAATCCAAATTTCATTGTGTTTGAATACCGTATTTCTATGATATCAGTTAGCACTCCGTAGTAAATGAGATCACCAGCAATGGGATGTTTATCTTTTGCACTAGAATAGCTCATTGTTTCTGCCTTGGTAATTACTCCACTATTTTGAGTGCATCTCGCACTTTCATGACTTTTTGTGCGAAATCGAAAACCATTAACAATGTATGCTTTAAACCTTATTGCTTCAAAATCAGGACCAGGTGCTAATGTTTTGATTTCATGTGATAATTCCTTATCGTGAAGAATTTGTCTTGCCTCAACCTGCATTTGCACATATAATGTAGACAAGTCATGCATGCAAATATAACACCCACACTAAAGTTACAATGTACTTCATCTGCCACACTTACATAGCTCTTAAGCCATATGTGAAACTCTTTGTTATGAATATTTTGTACATCTCGATCACTAAGTCGGCGGCTTCTTCCAATCTCTGCTCGATGAATTCTATAAAAGGTATGGGTTATCTTCTAGTTTTATTTCAAGAACAAAATAAATCAAGGAGTATTTAGTGTTTCACATCTCACTCTGCTAAGGGCTTTATTGCTTCATTATTCATTAAAATATAACGATGAGCTTGTACCCACGTAACTTTATCCATCCTTATTTTAACACCTTTTCCTACTCCATGTTCAGAGTCTTCATATTTGCCAAGCCTGCTTGGCTTTTTATACTTACTGTCTACATCTTCAAGGTATCTTGAACAAAAATTCATGCACTCCTCCATCACATATCCTTGTGCAATGGATGCTTCCGGGTAAGCTCGATTACGCATATACTTCTTTAGAGTACACAGATACCTAGTTGTAATAAATATTGTCATAATAATATCTCTTGAAATCTGTAATATCTTATTATCAAATATAATAAGGGATCACATACCTCTCAATTGGATACATGGTCCTAAATGGTGCTGCTCCACCCAACAAAGCTTCCTCGGCCAAATGGACAGTTAAATGCACCATTATGTCAAAGAATGAAGGAGGAAATATCTTCTCAAAATGACATAGTGTCAAATTAATCCTATCTTGTACATTTTTCAAATCACTTTCACGATTTGATTTGGAGTACAATAGCTTGAAGAAATTACCCATCTCAATTAAAGCTTCAACTACATTTTGGGGTAATGATCTACGAACTGCCAAAGGAATGAGTTGTTGGATAAGAATGTGACTATCATGACTTTTGAGTCCCCAAAGAAGTAGCTTTTCTGAATTAACACACTTAGATATGTTTGATGCATACCCATCTGGAACTTTTATGTCCTTTATCACCCTACAGAAGTTATCTTTCTCAGCCTTACTCATAGTAAATGATGCTGGAGGAAGATAATAATTGCCATTAGCCTTTAAAACCGGGTGTAAGGGCTTTCGAATATTCATTTCTAACAAGTCTAGTCTGGAATTTATGTTATCCTTCGCCTTCCCTTTAACATTTAATAATGTGAAAAGGATATTATCAGAGACATTTTTCTCAATATGCATCAAATCAAGATTGTGTCGGATTAGGTTGGTCTTCCAATAAGGAAGCTCAAAAAATATACTTTTTTTCCTCCAATTACCGCATAAGTTCTCATTTTCGCCTCTTTTCCTTTTTAACAGATCATCTTTTTTATACTCAGTCAAGACGACTTCACTAATCTTCTGTAACACCTGGGTTCCAGATAATCGTTTTGGTGCTCGGCCAAATTCTTGTTTCCCATCAAAAGATGGTTTGTCTCGACGGAATTTATGAGTCGAGGATAAGTATCGGCGATGTCCCATATAGCATGTTTTCATTCCATTGGACAACCTCAGATACTTTGTTTTGTCTTCACAACATGGACAACCAAGAAACCCCTTTGTACTATACCCCGATAAGTTAGCATATGCAGGAAAATCATTAATAGTCCATAACAATGCTGCATGTAACTTGAACATCTCATTAGCAGATGCATCATATGTTAGTACACCTTCGTTCCACAAAAGCATCAACTCTTCAATTAATGGCTGCAAGAATACATCAATTTTGTCTCCAGGTCCATTTGGTCCATCAATTAACATAGACAAAATTAAAAAGGGTTGTTTCATACATAGCCAAGGAGGTAAATTATAGGGAATTAGGATAACCGGCCAAGTGCTTCTAGATGTCGACAACGTCCTGAAAGGATTGAATCCATCTGCTGATAAACCTAAACGAACATTACGTTTATCATTTGAAAAGTCCTTATTATTCTCATCGAAAGCTCTCCATGCTTTAGAATCTGCCGGATGCCTTAATACACCATCATCGGATCTACCCTCTGCATGCCATTTCATTAGTGAAGCAGTCTTGGAAGACATGAATAACTTTTGTAGTCTTTCCTTCAAAGGAAAATATCTCACTCTCTTTTTACCAATCTTTTTTCCACCTTCCCTGTATCTATTTTCTCCACAAATGTAACACTTATCCAGGTTTATTTCTTCACCACGATAAATCATACAATTATTTGGGCATGAATCCCATGTATGGTAATTAAACCCCAAAGCATCAATAATTTTTTTAGCTTCATAATATGAACCTGGAATGTTCTCAAACTGTGGAAACACTTCTTTCAGTAGTTCTAAAAGCAGCGTGAATGACTTATCTGTCCAACTCGAGAGGGCTTTTAACTGTAAAAGGCGAACAATAAAAGATAACTTGCTAAAAGTTTCACACCCCGGAAACAATTCAGTTTCAGCATCCTCTAAAAGCTTAAAGAAATCTTTAGTTTTTTCATTTGCACCACTGTTATGCTCACTGTTGGCACCAGAATGGACTCCATGAGGAACACCAAATGCTTCATGTATCATATTGACCATATTGTCATTCATGTGCAATTGTGTATTATCTAAAGCCACTGTGTTCTCTTGAATTGGAGTAGTATTGGTCTCACCATGATAAATCCAACACATATACCTTGATGTAAATCCACGTACTATGAGGTGCGAGTAAGCCTCAGAGCGATTTACATAAAATCTATTTGCACAATCCTTACAGGGGCAGTAAATCAATGAGCTTATGTCCTTGTCTCTATATGAAAAGTTTAAAAACTCTTTTACTTTTTCTTGGTACTCTGGGGAGATTCTATTTTGTGAATACATCCAATCCCTATCCATGACCTATAAATAGAGAAAATAAACTATAATGGGCAGATTACGTCATGACCAGCACAGAGATTCATCCAGAAAAATTATATTTAACTAATCCTAAAAATAGGAGCAATTACTTTTTATTCGGAAAATATGATATGGATACAATCTGTATTACTAAGCACTCCTATAAGATTCGGAAAATATGATATGGATACAATCTGTATTACTAAGCACTCCTATAAGGAATCAAGAAATCAATTAAAAAAGTAATATAGAGCATTTGAATTACCATACTCTCCTTAATTAACTCCAGGAAAGATTATAAGTTAGTTGATGCAAGTTTGTGCATTAGTTTAGTTACTTCTGCAATATTGATGTGTTATTTAAATTAGAGTTTAGTTAGTAGTACGTAGATTGCACTTGGTCGTAGTATCTTTAAAGCTACGTTTGTGCAATATTTGGTATGATAACAAAAAAAAATCCTTTAAAAGAAACTTTTGCTTATTGCTTATGTAGCAGCTGCCTATACTTGAAAAAGCATACACTTACAAATCTGGAGTACGAGCATTATTTTACACACAGTAAAATAGAGTGGAACCAGAAATATACCAAAGAAGTTTATCGATTGGTGTTCCAGAGGAGCTCTGCTTGGTCCCCGAATTTGAAGTGAGAGCGCAAATCCAAATCAAGACTACATAAACATTGGATTAGAGAAAGTCTAATGTAAACCTAGAAGCAAACTGATATGAGTTTAAGAACTATTCAGAAAAAGCAATAACTCTATGACTTTAAATTAGGATGTGTATATACCTTATCAGCAAGAGAGAGGCATTTTTCCATCGACTTGCTCCTGTGAAGAAACCCTATCGCGCGCTTGATATGATTCTACAGAGGCGTGCTCTTTTTAGGTTTCCCGCGATTTGGTTTCGCTGCTAATGTTTGGCGCGAGAGTTTTTGGGCTGTGTGGTTTGGCTAGAGAATGTCTAATGTCAAAACTTGTTGTGAAAAGTTAAAACTTGTCTCTTTAAAATTGAAGAGAACCGGAATATGGTTTTTCTCTTGTACCAATACCAATTTACTTAAAAGTATGTAGTTATTTTTGAAGAACTTAAAGGTATGTAATTAAAACACATTTAAATAATACTACGTATAAGTTACATGGTTTATAAGGGCTCATTTTGTGACAATAATTCTACATAATATTGTTTAAGTTGATAAATTTATTCAAAATTTTGAAATTAAGAGCCTATTTGGTGACATTGTTTTTCTTCTTATTAGTTTTATCAGTCAAGTTTTTCACCAAAAATGCAAGTTTTCATTTCGCGCGTTGAATTATGTCATACAGAATAATCAAAATAAATAAGGTTGAAGTTACTTTTTTGACTGCACTGATTGAAATTACTGTAGAAGACAATTTTAGCTATTTTCATATATTTATTTCTTTATTTTATTAATAAAAATATTTTAGATACTTTGTATAATTTTTTCACAGATCAGCAGAAGCAGTCAATCCAGCCACTTCAACCAGAACTTCATTAATTTCTGTAGAATCAGACAATTCAGCCAATTTTAGTGTTACTAAACGGGCTCCAAATTGTGACGGAATTTAATAAATCTACTAAATAAAAAGTGGATATTATTAAATGATGTTTTTTTCATAGATGTTACTCCCTCTGTCCCATAAACAAGTTCTCATTACTGTTTAGGAGGTTTGACTGGAAAAAAAAAACAACTCAATTCATGTTCACTCTTAGATTATTTTTAGTAAATAAAATATACATATTCAGAAACTTCATTAAAACCGCTACAAAGCCTGATCAAGAAAATTTAAATTTGATAAAAATTTGATATATAAAGCAAAAGATTAAGAGTGATTTCACACATATATATGTTCAATAGTGTGTCTTTATACGAAGTATATAACTAAATAGGTTGAAGTTGTAAACTCAAATGGTTAAAAGTATCCGCAATTGTAAAAAAATGATAACAAGCACCAATTATGCCATTGGCATGGTTATTGTTATTAGTATAGAGTATAGACCATACTTTTATTATTATTGTATAAACCACATTATTTTTTTACCACAGTTGATTTCCTGTGGTGAGTAATGCTTATAACCACACATTTCTTATTGTGGTAAATACACATGTGGTTGATGCTCACTTTTCTTGTAGTGAGGAGGAGGCTAGGGTTTCCCATAGCTGCTCCTCTCTCTTCGCATGGCTTGGTTACAGAAACAGAGTATCTTTTTCTTGATCACTTCATTTATATAATACACATATTTATATATAATTTGTAATATTAATCAGTTTAAAGGTCATATTGATTTCGTAGTTAATGATGTAGGCAGCTATGTCAGAAACAAATAGAATAAGTGACAAAGCGAAAACGAATAATTTTTCAATATTATTACCCAATTCGAACGATTTCCTTATTTTATTCGGCATAGTAAATGTCAAAATGTTTGACAAAGAAAATGAGAAAACTGAGTATATGTTAAATTATGGTAGGACCTACTACACTTTAGAATGGTTCATTTGCGTTACCTTATCTTTTAGAAAAAAAATACAGTAATACATTACTTTTTTGACCAATTTCACAAGATTGATTAATTTTGTCATCATATGTTTTATAATTTGGTATAAACCTTCTAATTCTTAAAAGTCTTCCCAATGGAAACACTCTCACTACAATTTAATCAGGAAAACAATAATTTTTTTTATCGTACCTTGTTTTTATTTTGATAAACATGGGCGTAGTCTTCATGTCTCTTAGTGTCTACTTTATAAGAGCAGAAATGAAAGTATATTTGATTTGACAATGGTGTCTTTAACATTTTCCCTCAAATTAGTTTATGGTCACTTTTCAAAATTTTGTGACACATTCTTTGCATGATGGTAGAATAAATTAAAAAGTCTTGTATTACTCTTTGATAAGTGTTATAACTGTTTGTGCTTTACATAAACAATTATAAGTATATGTTAAGAAAAGAAGAAAAATGAGACAAATATTGTAAGTTTAGCCAAAAGCGAAGATTGAATTAAGGTTGGAATTGAAGAAAGAACAGTCACAAGTTGAATGAGTCAAATCCGTCACTGATTAAATACAGAGGACGAAAGATGATGAAAAAGTAAACTTTAGTTTTCACATCCCGAACTTTATAGAAAAAATATTTTTTCTATGTGGATCGCCCAGTACTTTACTAGTACATATAACCACAATTGGCATATGTATCCTTTTGATGTTTTAACCGCTCAACATCACATGAATTTTCTTTACATTTTATATTTGTTGTTCTTATGTTTGGTATAATTTTTGCAGAAAATATTTGTATTTGCATAATTAATTTTAAGAAATCTAGACTCTAAAAACCTCGAAGATCTTAACCTCGAAGTTGAATGAACATACAAACACAACTAGAGAAGTATAAGAAAAGGACTAGTAAAGATGATATGCTACTAGAAGTTAGTGGTGAGAGGAGAAAAACAAGTTGTCCAAGCAGATAATATTGCATAATAGGATGATAATTGTTCTCAAACTCTTGACAATAATGCTGATGAATTTAAAATGTCTACATGCACAATGCATAAGCTATGGGAGAAAACATGACAAGACACGGAATCTGGAGAAGCCCTAAATTTGCAAAGCAGGTGGAAAGGAAACATGAGAAAAAAGAGTTGTATTTGAATTGAACAAACTCACGTAGAACCCATTTCACCATCGTAAAAATGTGAGGGTACTAGGTTATGAATAGTCGTGTCCGTAAATAGTGCATAGATGGTTGAAGAGTAAGTAGATAAAAAGGTACTCAAATGGTATAAAACCTCTATTGATAGATTATGACAAAATAAAAAGGTTAGAATATTGCCCGAGTCATATCGTTCCCATTCACTCCCAATGATACCTTCTTTTCATGAAATTTATGATCATATATACATAGAGGGACATGATTTGGTCAGGCGCACCTAACCATATGTCTCCTACGTCCAAGCCTGTTTGAGGGACTTTCAGGTCGATTTTTTTGATAAAATTTTGTGAGAATATTTTTTCATGAGGTGTAGATTACTTCCATAAAATTTCAGATTAAAAACATTGTGTCTACACTTCATATAAAAAGCGTTGAAGCATTCACCGATACCGCTAGGTAGTCACCTTCCTCTGATACGTTGTCTATGCTGTCCAACCCTTTGTACATATTACTCTCAAGGTAATATGAGTACAAAAGTGTACATAGTGGTGGGTATTCTACATTTAGGAGTACAAAAGAATGTAGATTTTCAAAATCTTGTACTGTATGTTTCAGATACGAATTAGGTGAAGATATAGTTATCATGTGAAAGTGCAGATGATTTTAAATCGTGAAGACGATTAGGGGTCTTCGCATGCGATAACGTACGCTCATCTCGCGATTGAAGATCCATAGGAGGTTGCATAGGGAGATTAGATGAGGAATAAACATGAAATGGAAAAGATATAAAAGGAATAATCGTAATCTATTATTATTATTATTATTATTATTATTATTATTATCATTATCATTATTATTATTATTATTATTATTAATATCATCATCATCATCATCATCATCATCATCATCATCATCATCATCATCATCATCATCATCATCATCATCATCATCATCATCATCATCATCATCATCATCATCATCATCATCATCATCATCATCATCATCATCATCATCATCATCATCATCATCATCATCATCATCATCATCATCATCATCATCATCATCATCATCATCATCATCATCATCATCATCATCATCATCATCATCATCATCATCATCATCATCATCATCATCATCATCATCATCATCATCATCATCATCATCATCATCATCATCATCATCATCATCATCATCATCATCATCATCATCATCATCATCATCATCATCATCATCATCATCATCATCATCATCATCATCATCATCATCATCATCATCATCATCATCATCATCATCATCATCATCATCATCATCATCATCATCATCATCATCATCATCATCATCATCATCATCATCATCATCATCATCATCATCATCATCATCATCATCATTATCATTATCATTATCATTATCATTATCATTATCATTATCATTATCATTATCATTATCATTATCATTATCATTATCATTATCATTATCATTATCATTATCATTATCATTATCATTATCATTATCATTATCATTATCATTATCATTATCATTATCATTATCATTATCATTATCATTATCATTATCATTATCATTATCATTATCATTATCATTATCATTATCATTATCATTATCATTATCATTATCATTATCATTATCATTATCATTATCATTATCATTATCATTATCATTATCATTATCATTATCATTATCATTATCATTATCATTATCATTATCATTATCATTATCATTATCATTATCATTATCATTATCATTATCATTATCATTATCATTATCATTATCATTATTATTATTATTATTATTATTATTATTATTATTATTATTATTATTATTATTATTATTATTATTATTATTATTATTATTATTATTATTATTATTATTATTATTATTATTATTATTATTATTATTATTATTATTATTATTATTATTATTATTATTATTATTATTATTATTATTATTATTATTATTATTATTATTATTATTATTATTATTATTATTATTATTATTATTATTATTATTATTATTATTATTATTATTATTATTATTATTATTATTATTATTATTATTATTATTATTATTATTATTATTATTATTATTATTATTATTATTATTATTATTATTATTATTATTATTATTATTATTATTATTATTATTATTATTATTATTATTATTATTATTATTATTATTATTATTATTATTATTATTATTATTATTATTATTATTATTATTATTATTATTATTATTATTATTATTATTATTATTATTATTATTATTATTATTATTATTATTATTATTATTATTATTATTATTATTATTATTATTATTATTATTATTATTATTATTATTATTATTATTATTATTATTATTATTATTATTATTATTATTATTATTATTATTATTATTATTATTATTATTATTATTATTATTATTATTATTATTATTATTATTATTATTATTATTATTATTATTATTATTATTATTATTATTATTATTATTATTATTATTATTATTATTATTATTATTATTATTATTATTATTATTATTATTATTATTATTATTATTATTATTATTATTATTATTATTATTATTATTATTATTATTATTATTATTATTATTATTATTATTATTATTATTATTATTATTATTATTATTATTATTATTATTATTATTATTATTATTATTATTATTATTATTATTATTATTATTATTATTATTATTATTATTATTATTATTATTATTATTATTATTATTATTATTATTATTATTATTATTATTATTATTATTATTATTATTATTATTATTATTATTATTATTATTATTATTATTATTATTATTATTATTATTATTATTATTATTATTATTATTATTATTATTATTATTATTATTATTATTATTATTATTATTATTATTATTATTATTAGTTACTCGGTATTACTTAATCTATTGTAAAACGATTAACTAAACTTTCCAAAAAGAATCAAGAAAAATGTGTTGGAACTGAACCGAGCTGGAATCAGGACCGTCGGTTTTGGATCTGACACTATTCGATTTCAGCTCCCTAAAATTTGGAACCAAGATCCGACGTTTTACTCCCCTAACCACGACCCTACCCCACTCCCTACCACTTTCCCCTACCTTGCCCCCACCCCTGATCCCAACCCCATCCCCTCACCCCTAACCCTTACCACCCCACCCCCTACCATACCCCTCACGACATGCCATGCCCCTTCCTTGGCCTCACCCCAATCCTGACCCCACCCTACCACCATATTACCCCCCCACCCCCTATCGTGGTAAGGGTAGGGTAGGGGTGGGGGTATAGGGACGGGGTAAAGGTTTAAGGGTATGGGTACATGTACGAGGTGACCTCACATATTATATTATATACTTGTGTTCATGTATGTTTGTGCGTCTGTATATGTATAATGTTATTTTGGACATTTTCATATTATACGGTGTTTTAAACCCTGTGAAGTAAACATGATCTTACAACATTGCTTATTTTATGCGCCGCTTATTAACGCGGGTCTTAATAAGCACCGTTAGTAACCTTTGAAGTAAACATGTCCTTAGTGTTTGGGCTGCACCATTATAGCACGAAGCCTTAAAATGGTGGGAACAACAACTATTTTATTTATTTGGAGAGATATTAAGACAGGAATGTGGCTCCAATAGGGAGCCACCATTTCTAACTCCTCAACTACCACTTCTTACTATAAATATTATCTCTCTAATTTAGAGGAGTTGATATTTGATAAGTTAGCATTTTAGAGATTTTTTTTTTCTCTTTTTTTGGATCTAGCATTGTGAATGTTGTTTAGAGCTATTGAGTAAAAATTAATATTAAACTTGAGCATAATGTAAAGAGTTTAAGCCTTACCTACTCATTCCATTATTATTTCTATCATCTATCTTCATATTCGATCAACAATATAAAACATACGTTTCCCAAAAAGTACTACGTTGGTTTTGAGCTGAGGTAATACCCGATCAACAGTATATATATAACTGGATGGATAAATCAAAACTGACCTATATACAAGCGAAGCTAACAATATGAGAAAGGAAATTGATTTACCAGCATACATATATTCAGAAAACATTTACTATAATGACATGGAGTCGTCAATGAGAAATGAAAAGAGATACGATTTTAGTAAGTTTAAAGTAGGAGAAAATAGTAAAAGTATTTATACGAAATAACATATTAGATGAGGGGATGTTGAGAATAATCAGAACATTACATGATAAAAAAATACTTTTGACAATAAATATAATATATACAGGATATATTAACCGAAAGTATATTTATCTATGATTATAACACCTTGAACAAAGAGTGCCATTATCCTGTAGGGAAACACTGTGTTTATACATATACATGAACTATCCTACAACTAATCAACACTTTAACACATCATACTCCCATACATTGACTATTTCCGATCAACCGAGTAATCATTAACTTAAACCCGTTTTGTATACGTATTATTCCTGACATATTACTAATTTATCATTAATTGTCTTTTAGGGCAAAAAACGTTTATCTTGTATACGTATTACAATCAAGGGCTATTATCTTGAACGTTTATCTGATCCACGTTCAACCGTAATATCTTAGATGTAAACCACTTAAGTATATGATTCCCAGATTGGATGAAAGGTATAGTTTATGACTGTTCAAGTACCAAACAATTATAGAGTTTTTGTGAAGAAATGTCTTATTCCAACTATATAAAACTCATTGTCTAAGATATTTGTTGGATATCTTCTACAATGCATTAAGTAAAAGGTTAAACCTAAAGTGAAATAAAACTTTGATTCGATCATCCCTAAAAGATCGAACACACAGAAATACGTACAGTATTCACTCAGAGCAAAATATATTTGTCCCGTCTGTATAGTCGTAGGATTTTTTAAACGTATCAATTCTTTAGAAGATATGATATGGGCTTAATAGCGTAAATAAACTCGTGAATGTCCCGTTTGCTAAATTTATGGTTCATATCCCTTGATCTTTTGATCCCTTGTTTATAGATATTTCATTAAATTGATCTTCTTAGGCTGTAAATGCATTAGCTCTAAAGCTTATTTTTAGGCGCTGATTTCTAAAAGAGCTAAATCATAAAGATTAGGCTAAAATATTGAAGTGTTACAATGCATTAAGTATTAATATCAAAAGCTGTAAATTAAATAATTGTATGAAAACATAAAATTTCCAACTCCAACAAACAGAACTTTCCAACGAGTTGATATTTAGAATTTTGATATCAACTCCAGACGGTAGGAACAATTGCACAGATATTAGGAACACACAAAAGTACAATTTTGAGTGTTCTAAAGCTTTTGGTTTCAACTTCAATTACAAGGGTACAACTTAGCCTAATCTATATGATTTAGCGTTTTCATCCTAAATAGAGCACTATATAACATTAATACAAGAGAAAGATTAGTCAATTAAGACTAATTATGACTAAGTTTATCCAAAAGCTATTTGTTTTGATAGACTCGATAAATATTTACCAGTTGTACTAAAAGTGTATTTGTAAACTAATGTTTACACTATCTGGAATACCTTACAACGTTTTATTCTCATTGTGAGGCAATTTCTACCATTACCTATATAATGGAAACAAATATACTCAATTACAAGATACGTTATTTTATTGTGACACTCATTAGCCTCATAAATTAAAGTGTGTTCCGCCTACATCTTATGGTTTGTCTTTCCAAATAATTAAATCTATCTTGTGGACTCATATGCGCTTCCATGTATACAATATCTTTTGACATCATATATCTCTTTGATCTTTAAGTGATTTACAATTTGAAGACAACTCAAGGGCTTATAGCCTGGGTGAATTCAAAATTATATCTGCCTATTTTTTGAACTAAAGAGATATAATACATTTTAAAAGTGCTCTATTTAGGCTGAAAACGCGAAATCACTTTAGAATTCAAAGGGTGTCTATATTATCATAACACAGACCTTTTAGATATTTCAACCGGCCTGTATGGACTTAATATCAGTTTAGCTACCCTCATCATAGCTAATATACGTATTATGGAATATGTATAACGGGACAAAACAGGGCAAGATATGATCGGACCAATTTGCCACCAATCTATTAACATCAAGCGTTTACAGGCTGGTTTTCTTATACGTTATGGATATTAATCAATTTACCCTAAACCCTAAACACTACGTATTAAGTTCGTATAATAGATCAAGCGCCTTCGAAACGTATCATACTTAGCGTATGATTTTGAGATACGTTTTCTCATGTATTACATATCTTTAAATGGTTGATATTTCTGTCTTGATCATCCCCTAATTGCGTTTTAGACATCCGTTAATACACAATGTAAGTATATTCACTTATCTTCCTCATAAGGCTCATATTAAATATCGGTTAATTTGAAATTTAACAGATACCGTGTTATAGAGACAAAAAATAGGGTCTAAATAGAGTCTTGTTCTAAACAAGATATTTCATTGAAGATTTATAATAACATCGTATTGCCTAATATCGTAAGCATATGAACGTTTTCATATTTTGTTTTACCGTTTTACGTTGTGTTTATAATATTTTTTATTAACTAGCCTATAATTTTGCTATAGTCATTTTGCTATAGTTGCCCTACGTATTACCTTAAAAGGCATAATTTATTTATCATAATGGCCATATAGAGCCATTATGGAACATCAGTATGTATTAATTCTAATAAAAACGGATCCCGGAATAGGAATATCCAAAGAGATACTCTATACGTTTAAATATCAGTAGGGAAGACCCACAATAGCCTAATCAAAATGTCTTTCTCAATGCTAAACAAGAGAGTGAACGTAAATTTGAAGCACACCTTTTGGTAGCATTTACCCTAACGCTAACTATTGTTTTCTTATCTATAGAAATTATTTAAAACGAATAGTTGATACCTTAGATTAAACTCGTTATTGTTACTGTACTTATCTAATTTTATTAAATACACTTGTTTTTAAATTGTATGGTATTAAAAACAAGTTAACCTTGTTTTTAATTTATCTACACCTTATTCACAAAGCTTATGTGACCCTAGCATAAGCTTTTCCAAACATGATATTTGATCAGATCATTTAGCGCTCGATATGTTAGGAACCCCTAAATACTCATCATGTAGCTCATAAGTTTCTAAATGGTTGCAACAGTCAACATTTCACGTTTGCCAACGCACAAATTTGACCATTAATATTTTTCATTCCTTATTAGTAAAAAACTTAAAAAATTCATATTTTGAAATTTTAGAATGAGAAGAATTTAACAATATTTTTTAAAAATTTAATTTATTATACATCAATTAATAAAATGTAGTCAAAGTAGAACATGTGAATAGTGCAAAAAGTCCAATGTTGTAACTAAAAGAGAACGGAGGTAGTACCTAATTAGCAGTAAAGTGTACGGCTGAATAGTTTCATCAAATAACTATATCTCGGGCGGTTAACATTAAAACAAGATTCTCTACGTTAGAAATGCACATTTTAGATTATATTTTAGTGCCATAATATATATGTGCACTAGGATGAAAGCGACATACCTTTGGCTGAATATATCTTTTAATAAGAAGTATATGAGATGCTTTTGTTGGCTTTATCCTTCTAAAATCAACGTGTTGACCGTGTTGCTCCTAAATTAATCTCATTGACTATCTAGCTTCGAGAATTGACCTGCAAAATAATCACTAAAAAGAACTAAAAGTATATTAGTGGCTCGAGATGCGTCAGACGCTGTCCTAAGGAATTATTCCCGGCGTACGGAAATTTCTCCCAAGATATAACGAGCCCTTCGGTACAAAACCGGTAACAGAACTAACGAGAAGAAGATTAATATATGAACCCAATAATCATATAAACAAAATATAATTTGTAATATGTCTCATGTAAATATACAATTCGTATATGGCTAGTATACTCCCTGACCGAACTAGTGAAAACTATCTCTTTTTGCTTGACCGCAGGAGAGTTCAATTTATAAACAAGTTGATAAAATTGGCTTTCACCAAAATAATGACTAAATTAATGGCCATTATTAACAGTACATTTTTCATCATTAAAAGCAATGTATAACGTTAAAAGCAATAATAATTTGTAGGTGAAGAGCCATTTTGTAACAGGTTAAAATTATAGTTTAAAACAGTCTTTTGAGTCATAAAATTTTCATAATAATTAAAAAAACTTATTCATTTGAAATATTCAAAAATTTCCAACAATCCCCCACATATTTCAAATGAATTAATTTTATATTTTAAAATAGTAGTTCCTTACTGGGCTCATATATGGGATGAGGTTTTTCAATCTAGTGTCCGTAGACTTGAACCAGACCTAGACGCCTAAGTCTTTAAATACCGAGTTTATTGGTGAAACGTATAGTTTCTATGAACCAATAATCTACTTTGGTAAGTCAGTGTCTTAGGAGATCATTTTTCACCCCCACCTTTCTCGTCATTAACGCCGTTGTGCGCCTCTAGGCCGTGCGCGTGCTTGGTTTTCTTGAGTGCTCTAGAAGCGTTGTCAATGTTTCATGGAGGCGGCCCCACCTCACACTCATATAGGTGACTTCATCAAGTGTGTCCTGCACTTAACACACCACCCGTAACTCCGTAAGGGCTATGACAATCATTAAAAGCTTTAGCTCAGCCTCACAAAGAAATGCAGTCTAGCCTTCCACATCATAGAAATGGACATTTTACAAGGCTAGCAGAACAAATAGAAGACTTGTTATTACCCATTTGAACTCGCTTCATGGGATCTCCAATCACACAAGTTGGGTTCCCATCCCTATTTGTTGTCAAAGTGACATTAGTCCATTTCCCTCGATGTTTAAATTTATCATTTAACGTCCTAGGGATTCTATCAAAGGAGTAGCTAATTCCTTTTAACTTCACAAAATTAATGGAATGATTCCATTCTCAAACATCATTTCACCACTTTTAAGAGTGAATGGCTATCCACTATTTTATCTCACGTGAGTCGACTCAGATGACGTCGTTATATCCCGGCAATACAATGGATAACTCTCAATAAAAAATAGCATTGATGTGACACTTTTCTACATCAGATAAATTCAATAATATGTTATATCCTAACGGATAATTCTCAATATAATATATCACACCATTGTATCATCATAGTACAATGGATAATTCTCATATATAACATCATTGTACTTCTCTAGTACAACGGATATTTCTCAATAAGCATATCATCGTTGTATCAATATATTACAACGGATAATCTGAACCATAATTATGATACCTCTCGAACATCTCAATAACTTAAGGTATCCCACCCATCACATTTGGATTTCATATATTAGCTCAACCTTCAATTCAACATTTTAAAATTATGACACGTCACACACATTTAATAGTAACAAACATCCATATTGACACGTCACATTTTTTTTTCAAACATCCATATTGAGCCTTGGAATCACTTTTTTTTAACGAAGCCTTGGAATCACATTTTTGTGTTTTATTTTTAAATTTCTATTAAAGTCATAAGGGATATTCACATTATTAACACTGAAATGCCAAACTTCTAAAGAAGTATCTCAATATAATGATAGTAAAATAACGTCATTCTTTCTTATGGCTTTAATACTCAAAATTACAATTATTTATTTCATATATCATTTATCAACTCGATATAGCTATTGAAATAAGCATATAAAAAAAATCTAGCAACACATAAAACAATAATCTCACATGCATTATTTAGGGTATACACATTTCCCCCCTCAAAAATCATCACATTAATCTAAAAAATAATGTAGCTTAAAGCATCACACACAAGCACACTGTTTCTTTGGTATAAGAAAACTATGTGTTCCACTATTTTAACATATGAATAAACAACAAAAATTATATAAGCCATTTATTAATTCAAGGTAGCTAATAAGCATAACAACAAAATTAGAAACATATAAAAAAACGAAGATCCACGTCAAAATTAATTTTCACCAAATATACGTTTCAAATAATATAACTTTTCCCTTCACAAAAGTATTTCTCGTCTACCAAGAAATTTATTTTCTCTCTTTATAGCAAGTAATAAAATTTTAGCTAAACACCCCCACATTTTAAATATTTTAAAAATTAGGCTCATAGACATTTCTCATATAAAAGAAATGGTTCAAAATTATAGCCATCCAAAACTACATACCAGGTATGCATGCACAAAAAAAATCGTACATTAATTCTCAACTTATAATAAGATCATTCCACTCAAAAGCCCCTAACAGAATGTTATAATGTGGACAAAATCTTTGCAATCACCAAGGCCTATTCAGCACAGTTTGATTCTCAACTTATATTCACAATTGCATGCAAAAATACATACTTCAATTAATTTTTAAATATAAAGATAAAGAAGACTCTCCAATGACAAAATGTAATCAAAGAGGTCTGAGCGCACCACTCAACCATGTATACACCAAAATTGATTTCTTTAATGACATACAAATTAATTAACGATAACCGATGCAATTTTCAATTTTCAACAATCACAATTAAATTAAAATTAATAGCAAGGATTCAAAGAATTTTTAAAAAATTAAATATGACACTGTAATAATAATAAACAATAGAAAATTACAAATACAACCAACAGATACGGGCAATTTAATTTTTTTTTTTTGAAACAAGCCATTAACAGTGCGGACATCCACAAACACATCCCTTTGATGAGTTTATTAATAGTTAATGTAGTTTGTAAATCAGATAGGCAATCATCCCTTTAATCTGATAGGCAATTACTATCTGATTTACAAATAGGCAATCATCCCTTTCATTACAAACACATCCCTTTGATGAGTTTATTAATAGTTAATGTAGTTATATAAAAGTGTTTAGACATATGGTTGTATTTGTTAATTTACAAATGAATTTGGTGAAAACAAAAATGTATACTATTGTGTGTGTGGACAGACAAAACAATGTGTTGTGTTTTGTATTGTTTTGTTTTGAACATGTATATTCATTTGGAATAACAGATGAAATGAAAGAAAAATGTTGTATTAAAAGCCCCGATGTTGGTATGAAGAAACCCATTTTTTGAATAGTGAACCTTAATTTCACGTACTAACGCAATGTCTGAATATTAAGAGGTTGGATTGAATTAGTTATTGTAACGTTTAGATACTAAGCAATAGTGTAAGAACAGTATGCTCATTCTACGGTTGTATAAATATGTTAACAATTATAAAGACTCGTTTCGTGTTCCATTTATAAACGTCCAATTTAAACGGCTTCAAATAGAGATAAGTTTATTTAAATATACGTATTCTTACACAGCAATAGCGTGAAATCAGGGGCAATGTAAGGATATTATTTAATGAGTGTAGACATTAAAGTAACTTTTATCTAATCTTGCTCGAACAATTGCCATAGTCGATAAATCACTTATACTTTATCCCGTAAGTATTTCTATTTACATGTATGGTTAAATAGGCATCTGAAAGCCTAGTTAATAATGACATTATCTTAGGGTTCGTCTATGATTGTACTGTTTGCAATATCCAAAGACATACAATTCTAAGTATCATAACATACAAATTTTAAATATATTACTGTTGAGATTACGCCATTGGTATCTAAACGGTTTAATATACGGAAATTGTCCTAAATAGGACTAATGAGTTCCTAAAAAGCACAAATAGGATTACTACTTTTTAAATTCCCTAAATAGGACTAAACATTGATTTTCTACCCTAAATACCCCTAAGAGTATTAATTCATAATGAAATGCTTTAATTCATAATAAAATCATAAAAAAACGTAAAAAATATTTAAAAATCGCAAAAAAATTATAAAAAATTTATAAAACATTTATAAAATAAAAATTTGAATTTTTATTTTTTTTAGTTTTTTTTAAAAAAATAATAAAACATAGTAAAAACCCATAAAAAATGAAAAAAATTATAGATACCTTTCCCACCGCCTCCCAGCACCACCACCTCCGATTGGTGAAATTTATTCCACTTTTGATAAAAAAATGCCATCTTTTCCTGAAAATGCCAAAAAGATGGCATAATTACTCTTCAATATGCCAACATTTTCATTGAATATGCATCATTATGGCATTATTTAAAATGTTGGCATATTTTTCTCCGGTGATGGGAGCTGGTGGTGCGGGGGGTGGCAGGGGTGATAATGTTTTTTTTATTTTACGATTTTTTTTTAATTTTTTTTAAATTTTTTTAAAAAAATATATTTTTTTTAAATTTTTTTAAAAAATATTTTTATTAATTTTCTATTATCTTTTTTACGATTTTTAGTATTTTTTTCGATTTTTATTATTTTTGTATGATTTTATTATCAATTAAAACATTTCACAAGTTACAAGGGTATATTTGTCCAAACAAACATAAATAGTCCTATTAAGGGAATTTAAAAAATGTAGTCCTATTTGTGCAATTTTGCCACTTTTTAGTTCTATTTAGAGAATTGACTCTTTAATATATTCAGAGAATGACATTTGTATGTTATGATACTTATCAATCTTGTTTACTTACAATTAATACATGATATGATATCTCTAAAATTATGGTTTTAGCCAGCATGTAATCATGAGTCCGTATACCGTGGTACCGGTGCACAATAAGCATTGTGCTCTCAGAAGTAAAACACGGATGAACAGTACCCGCGGATGAACAATAATTTTTTTTGTGTTTCAGTAGCAGGGTGGTATGTAACTCCCGTTTACAAAAATGTAACTCACGTTGATAGAAAGTGTAACTTGACTCATGTTGATATGTAAGTTGTCTAAAACGGAATGTAAGAGGAAAACATTGATTTCCATGTAAACAGTGAAAAACTGATCCTAATTGCCCAATTACTTTTTATAAATAGTGAATATGTTTTTAACTTTTAATATTGGGGCTATAAAAATTGATTTAGTTAAAAAAATATTTTTTTGAATAATAGAGCTATTAAAAAAGATTTATTTTTTTAAAAAAATCATGTTGTTTGAATAATAGAGGTTTAATTTGTGGTGTAACTCACATTGTTTTGTGGTGTAACTTGCCTTATGACAAATGTAAACCACGTGTAACTATGATGTAACTTATAGAGGAAAATTGGAATGTAACTCGGGCTAAAATATATGTAACTTGAGATAAATGAAATGTAAATCCTTTTAATAGAAATGTAACTTTTTTTAGATATATAAAATGTAACTTAGGAGAGAACTTTTTTTTATATACAATAGGAGAGAACATATTGTAAAATACGTGGTATTTTACAAATACTACGTATTTGTAACTTAGGAGAGAACTTAAGAGTCGGAAGTTCATCTTCATCCCCGTGTCAGGCAGCCACAGGTGGAGTAATCAGCAGCTACATCACGATGGATGTCACTCATATGCCTAACGATGGCTTGTGGTGATTATTGCTTGAAGGGTATTGTTCTGGCAGATTTACCTTGGTTTTCTATGTGGAGGAGAAGATAAGAGCGGCTGAGATGGAGTCCAATTTGACGTTCTGTAGGCGACGGCACAGCCGTAATTGAGATCTAGAGCTTCCGATGCTTCTTCCGAGGACTCCAAATTGAATCTGCTAGGGTACGATGACCTTACAATTCGGGAGAGCAGATTAATTTTTATTAATAATAAAACATTAAAACGGCACCGTTTGGGATCGGCACACCATGCACAAGGTGGGCCGATCCCACGGTATAATTTGCGTGTAATCATAGATCTACAATACCATTGTCCTAAAATATACGATAGTATATATCATGAGATTTGGAGTTTGTGAATTCTCTTAAATAGGAGTACATAAGTATAGGATTTAATAAACTTGGCCTATCTTCACACTTATAACAGATATCGTATATGAAGAAACGGCAAACTTTAATTCTTACACACCAAATATATCATTTGGCTTCAATTATTTCGAACAGGTCATTCAAAATTTACATAAAGAGTGAATTTTTTTTATTACGTAGCCTACTTTTAATTACATATATCTCAAAATAATTATTATGAGATATAACTCAAAAGTTGGAAAGGTTATATTCAAGAAAGGATCTTAACAATCTTATGCTCTTCATACACATAATAATTATTTTGTAAGACCTATTTAAACGGTGCCAAATGACTTAATTATTAATCCACATCCAGTGATATATTTTACGGCTGTACATTTGCGTAGTCTAATTCTTTAATATCTCTTTCAAACCTAAAGGGATGATTGCCTATTTATGACAATTACCGTTACTCAAAATGCCATCCACTTGCTAAGTTTATATATCAACGCCGTTATTATCTTATTAACAAACGTTTTCTAACCGTTTAGAAAAGAGTGTCACATTATCCGTGCCATATTATCTTCTATTTTGGAACAAGATATCTTCTAACGGTCTTTCCGTTAAAGTTGCTCTACCTCGATAGGAATAAACAGAAAGCTTCTGTTTGTCTGAAAATGCTTAATTGAAGTTATTATGGCCAGTTCTAAAAGACCTTTTCGAAAGGTACTTCAGCCCTATGCATGTTGTGTTACGATCCTTTATATGAACAACACTTTTCATATATATTGTCTTATATTTTCAGGTGTTTTCTTAGATTTTTGATATAGATCTGATGAAGTACCTAAATATACTTGATAAAGTGCCCAACATGCTGAAACCGGTCTTTGATATTTCTAGTTCACCACACTCGAAGCAATGACGTTTTATCCAACTTCATTTACAATGCATTAAGTAAAAGGTAAAGATTAACCATGTATAAATGATCATCCAATCTTCATTAGGGAGATAAAACGTCCTACAATTTTCCCAATTAAAACTTTATTTGATCAAAAGTGTGATTTGATGAACACGATTTTATAGCAACTTAATCCTACACAGGTATGTTGTCAAATAATTTACCATAAGTATTCCGTTTCAAGACGTCATCCTTTGAAAACGTTTTCAGCCTAAACGTCCCATTGACAATTTATAAATGTTTTGACATACATTTAAGGATTATTACATGTGAAGTTGAATACTTATCAGCATGCAACAGGCTTCCTGTATGCTGAAAACGTTTTCAAAGGATGACGTCTTGAAACGTGCAAGACGTCATCCTTTTCACCCTGATACCACAAATGTATTTAAACGGAATATATACTTGTATATAGGAAGCCACGTTTAAAGTGATATATTTTATAGTATCAGCAAGATTAAAATAGGAATTTTCACGATTAGGACGTTTGTATAATAGATCTGACTTCATTATTTTATCTCGCTTAATATAAATCTTGTTCCATCTAAACCGTAAAATATTCGTTTAGTGAATCTCTATTTTATCGAGATCACTTTCGATGAAACTCATATCATGCAGAGCAAGTCGGAACTAAATCATTTGATAAAATAGCGTGGTTTCGAAATATCAATTCACTAAACGAATTTTTTAAATATATAGGACGTTAAACAAAGAAAGCTTTAGAACAAACATATTAATCGTACATATCTAATAATTTAAGTATGATAAAAGTTAAAAAAAGTTTTAACTATTATAAAATTTGGGCAAGTATTTATTTCCATTTAGAATTCCCGCAAGATATGATTGTTGCTCTATATTCCAACAATCATAAACAGAGCACTTTTAGCTAAGTATGATTGTTAGGGTATATCTCGAAGAACACATAATACGCAAAATATTTTCATGAATAAAATCACAGAGCAAGATATGATCGGATCAAATTCTAAACGAATTCGGAGTGAAATCTGAAATATTTGTGAATTCAAAATTGTCTTTCCAAAGAGATATAATACGTTTATATGATTATTTCACTTACGGAGTCCTATTGATAATATAATCAACAGCAGTACCGAGCTCAGTATAGGTTACTCTATTTATAAAAAGTTTCCATACTTAAGTGGGGAAATATCTTCATATCTCTTTGGAACAATAGCTATGAAGTACTATCGTATTAGGTTGTCAAGGGATGATAATATTGATATGAGTATTTGTTTGTAATTATAAGATCTTTCTGGCCGGGATAATGCTTTAGAACAAGATATGACTGTAGATATTCATAATCTTTAAGATATTATTGCCGATAGAAAACGTTTTTTAAAACGTATTGGCAAGATATAAGCCAATACGTTTTTGGGGCTGGTTTCTTTGTTAAACAGAGCAAAAATACTTCAGCAACGATGATTTCTTCATAAAACGCTCGTTGCAATGACAATTTTAAATTCTAAAGTTATTGATAGGTATAATCAAATGTCTAGAAGTGGGTAATAGGCCCTGTTTAAAATACGTTTTAACATGTACGCAAATTGATATATCAATTAGAATCTCCATAATTATTTTAAAGATAATGTATATATGAGCTTTATAACATCTCAAATTGTGTCTATTAAACTGATAGACTTTCCAACTATCGTTTAATACAATTAGAATAGGCTGCCTATAAACGGTGAATTCGTTCACCAAGGGATGAGTATTACATTTTTAGAAACATGAGTGTCACAAATACGTTTAAGTTTTAGTCTAATCTTTGAGAAAATTTTAAGGAGCATGTGACATGCTCTTTATTGAGCACGTACTCCACTTTAAACACGGCTCCCACATTAATTACATCACTTTTAATTAGATTTTAAATTATTATTAAATTAAACTACCTACAGTCGCACACAAGTTTCATTCTTCAACTCCTAAACCAGCACTAAATTTTTAGATGCTTTACGCTATCCCTAAAGAACATCCTTCGTTCTTCTGCATCTGACGAAACAAAGTGGATCATCGTAAACCATTGAAAGGTATGCTTATCGATTTTTTATTCAATCTTTTTTTTTATGAAATTAAATAATTAACATAATTAAATTCTAATGTTACCCATATATTTGTCGACAATTTTGATATATTTACTGTAGAAGTTACATATGTTGTTTATTCAATTGTCTTCCGGAAGATGATTTAGAGCACAATGAAAGTTACCCATGGACAACGATAGCATACTGCTTACAGATGCAAATATTCTCAATATTTCATCAATGAATATGCAAGAGAATGAAGGTTTTTCATCTTTAGTATAATTCAATTATTGCCTTAATATGCTATGGAGTACTAGTATTGTTTTTTATTCTCTCCATCCCAAAAAGAGTAACCAGATTGACTTTTCTTGGTCAATGGTGGTGAAATTTGACCAATGACATTTTTAATAAAAAATTATTAAAAATATGAAAATTATATGAGCATATTCTTTATTAAAAAATTTATAAATTACACAAATATATACTTTTATTCCACTACTAGAAAAAGGACTTTTAACAACGAAAAATATTGTCGTTATAGGCCCAAAAGTTGGTCGTTATTATAACTTTTAACGACCACATTTTTTTCGTCGTCAAGTTGTTGTTATAGCCTCCGTCGTTATTGATTTTAACGACAAAGTTCGTCGTTAATAATTAACGACGACACAAAACTCGTCGTTACTTTTTAACGACAACATAATGCTTCATTGTTACTTAAAAACAACCAGACATTTAACCGTCGCTATTATGTAATATGTATACAATTGTTAAAACCATTTCTTATACAATAACAATAACGTTTTTATAACAACCAGAACCCAAAGAAATACATGTTAAAAAAATTATAAAATATTGATAGAATACTGTTTTATTGATTATATTTCCATGCAATTAATAAAGTACTTGTGCATTTTAGCCACAAATATATACTAAACTTCTAATCTTCCAATAATTGTGAACAATGGACAAATATCTTTTACATATGAGAAATGAAATACAAAATCACAAATGTAGTAACTAGACGGCACTGCTCCAACTTGTCAAAGACACTGCTGCAACTTCTCATCTTTGAAAAACTACAAAAAACGAACATAGAATTCAGATTTTCTAGTAAAATGATATTACGTAAAGGCTTATTAGAGAAACAAACCAAAATACTTCTTAAACAAATTATACGTACTTTTTCCCAATAGCAGTATGCATCACTTAGGCTAAAGTATTAACCGCTAGGAAGTGGGACTTTAGTATTTACTAGGAACTGAGAAATTAAGAAGAGTTACCTGCTAGGACTTTACACAAACCCTTACTGTAACTGCAGAAATTGAGCCTATAACGATGATATCTTCCATTCATAACATATGTATCGTTAACAGTGTGAAAAAGTGAATACTAAATAAAGTAGTAATAATTCTAAAGGCATCACCGCAATTTCTCAGCTTCAAATACCTACAAAAAGGAACAATTAAACATTTAAATAAAAAAATGATTATAACACCCTAATATATCTAGCATTCAGGCTATGGAATAAAATATGAGCGGATAACGATAAGAGAGAAACAATAAAACTAAAGTTACTCATTTGATTAAAATAGTTAATCCTCAAGGATTTAGATTCAAAACAGAATTCGTTATTGACTGGTCACTGACTAGTCATTGATTAAGATGAAACTAGTCACTGACTTGCAAACTTGATCAAGGATTCAGATTAAACTAAAACTAGTAACTGATTTTAATAAAATAGTTGTATGAGTTAAGATATACTCCATATGAGTTAGATCTATATAACTATAAATACTTGTACTCTCAAGAAATTAAGATTGTAAAAAGACTGCAAATTCAGATCTGCATCTTTATAGTTTTAAGGAATTATAATGCCAATTTTGGTTTCGTGAGAATAAAAATAGGCATAATGCTTTATAAGCAACCATACATATAGTCATACTACGGTACGAGGTAATACTTAACCATGGAGAGCACGATGCATAACTTAGAAAATATGACATACCGCTCTGTCTGCGACAGGAGAAATACAGAATGAGAGTTAGAGAACAATTGCATGAGCCAAGCAAAAGTGGAGAACAAAGAGCAGGTAGCTGGCTAGTATAGTAACAGATTAAGAAAAACCAAGAATAGATTAGGAGAGAAAAAACTTACGTATCATGATAGACGAGACTCTTGATGCACGAAATCTGAGGGTTAGGAGAAGGGAAAGACCAGCCATAGACTCTGAGATGTATATGACCTTATTTAAATACTGTGCAAAAGAGAATTTCATTGACTCGTGATATGAATCTAGCGAGTCTGAATAAGTACCTTTTCGTTTACTTATTTAGATCAAATGGATTTTACCAAAATTTGACATGTTTAGAAAATTTGGCAGATTCAACCATTCCAGCTAAAATTACTCCAACCAAAACCGTTATAATCTCACCAAAAACATATATTATCCACAAAAGAACTTACAAAGAACTTACAGACCTGACCAACACAAAGAGTCCTTACAGCAACATAAGTCCCCATTTGAAATATGACCAAACTTTTTTCTTCAAAGCATGTTCTGAAAGCAACACTTCCTGCTTAATATTCTGAAGAAGAGGAAAAGTGATCAGTTGGTTCCATGAGGGATTGGATCAAGAAGCAGGAAACTCCCCATACAAAATCCTCTTAGTATGGAACAATATGCAGTAACATTATGTTATTAAAAAAACTAATAAAAAAAACCTGGCTCGCCACCTATCACCACATGTCAAAAAATAATACTATATCCATGAACATGGTTTAGTGTAATAAGCAAAAGAATGAATTCCATCCAAACCTTGCTCGCCACCTGTCATCACCTGTCATACATTTAATATGAAAAAAATGGTTTAAAATATTATATGATAAAAGCAAAATTAACTATAAGTGAAAAACCATTACCATTACTTATGAAAAGAGCAGAGAGTTATTAGGCATGGGCAACATCTTAGAAGAGTCTGAAATTCTACCTTCCGGAGATTGTTGCACCGTTATACATATGGAACCCTTTAACCACAGTTATGTGTCTGGTTTAAATACAACCCCTATAGAGAATATGTTTGTAATCATTCCTTTTACACAGCCTCCATGGGTATGGCACTCTTGGACAGTAGCATCCCATTTCTCTTTATCCTCCAGTTATAATTTTTCGAGTGATTCTTCTAGTAGGCATTATTTTAAAAAAAATTAAGGCACAGAGTATTCCCTTTTACTTAAATTTTCACATCTTTTAATTTTTAGTAGTTTATATTTCAACTATAAACTCATCATACCATATCATTACTGATTATACTCAACTGTATTAATCAGATTTTTTTCCCTGGTATGATGTATTGTAATATATACTCATTCAACCAAGCGAATCAATGAACAAAAGCATTCAGACAAACCAGGCTTTAACAACCAATTCAATAAAATTACGAAAGAACCCTATAGACTCATGAAGAACTTATTAAGACAATACTAAAACAGATTAAATTTACCTGGAGCAAGATGAGTAATCGAATGACTGAACGAGAATCTGAAACCTGCTGGTAGATGGATTGAGAGAGAGGAAACATAGCCAATCGAACATAAAAAGCATACGGGAGAGGGCAGAGTGATTAAGCGAGAGGGCATGAAAGATCCAGCGATTGATGTTTCTGAGATTCCTTCTTCCGGCTGGAACGATCGAGCGAAACGATCGAGCGAGTTCTGATGAACGATTAAGTGATTGTATTCTCTGAGAATAGTTTGCGGCCGATCGAGCGATTGAAATTAGAAGACGAAGATTAGGGCTTAGCGGTCGATGTTTATTTCTTTAACTTAAGCGGGTAACTATGGAAACTTGTCAAGGAGCGAATATTTTTTGAAAAATGTTTAGGAGCGAATATAATAATTGGGGTTGAAATTTTGGCGCCCATGTTTTTTGTTTTGAACAAGTCCGTGCTTATTGTTTTAAAAATAAAAATAATCTTATCATTATTGAGCTTGGTTCTTTTTAATGAATATTTTTTTTCTGCAAAACCTTTTAACGAATAAAAAGACATTAAAATAATTCAAAGCAAATTAATCAGTAATAACGACGATTACACATTGATTAATAACGACAAGTTTTCATACATTGTCGTTAAAGCTAAATTTAATAACGACGAACAAATTAGTTGATGTTAAAGATACTTTTAACGACGAATTTTGAAAGTCGTCGTTATATATTGGTCGTTAAAAAGCATTTTTCTTGTAGTGTTCATTGTCTAATTTTTTAGATCATTGATATAAAAAAAGTCAAATTCGCTAATCTTTTTGGGACGGAGGGAGTATAATTTTTGTTACATATATCACACCCAAAAACTATTCTAATCTTTTCGTATGTTGCAACTTGCAACATTGAGATTATTTGTTTTTGTATGTGTTTTAATCTCAATTAAAAACTACACTTTAGTCCAATGTTTGTCAGAACCTATTTATATTTAATAATGGTAGGTCAGAGTACACTATGTACACTATATTTAATATTGTGCTTGTGTATTGGCTTTGTATGGTTTCATCTGGTTTGATCATGTCTTGTTTATGACAAAAAATAGTCCAGTATAAAAACATTCTTAATTTCATTTAGTAATTCAATATTTTGTATAATTCTAATTGTTTCTTTCAGATCTTTACTTTGAGGAAACACCTAAATTAGGTCAACAGTTTCATTCGCTAGATGATGCTCAGGCTTTCTATAATGCATATGCAAAGCTACTTGGGTTTAGTACTAAAATAAAGAATTCGACGGTTAATAAAGCCGGAGTTATAACATGGAGAGCATTTACATGCTCCAAAGAAGGCCGAACAAATGTGTCTTCGCAGAAGAAAAATAAAATTGTCTTCGAAAGGAATTGGGGCCAAACTAGGTGTGGGTGTCTTGCTAAGATGCATGTTTCGAGAAATCGACAGAGCGGTTTGTGGATCGTGTCACAATTTGAGAAAATCCATAATCATGACCTTGTTAGTCCTAGTAAAACACATCTGCTACGTTCTCATCGAGAAGTGTCATCTTTGAAGAGAGTATTGATGAATGAGTGGGGAGAAGCAAATATTCAAACACACACCCAAATTCGGTTGTTGGAGAACGAAGCTGGAGGCCTAGCTATGATGGGGTCCACAGAGACTGATATATATAATCACAATTCCTCATTGAAATCCAAATTTAATGGGATCGATGTGAAAACAATGATTCATGGATTTCAAACGGAAAAACATAGGAATTGTGACTTCTTCTACAGGTTTGAGATTGACAGTGAAAGGGTTCTTACTAGATGCTTCTGGGCCGATAGTGACAGTAGGAATGCATACTCATTTTTCAACGAAGTTGTTGTATTTGATACAACATTCAATACGAACAAGTATGGATTTTATTTTGCTCCGATCGTTGGTGTTAATCATCATCGTCAAACTACTGTTTTCGGTTGCGGTTTGCTAAGTGATCAATCGACTGAGTCATTTTCTTGGCTTCTATCAAAGTTTTTAGAAGCTATGAATCCTGGACCCCATCCAAAAGTAATAATAACTGATCAGGATGCAGCTATAGCTAGAGCAGTGGCTGATGTATTACCAAATGTATCACATCATCATTGTTTATGGCATATACTTAAAAAATTCCCTAAAAAGATGAATGTCTCTAGCTCAGCATACACTGAACTCCATAAAGAATTGGTTGATATTATTATGAGTTCACAGAGCACAAGTGATTCTGAGCAACGGTGGACTGAGATACTTTTGTTGCCAGAGTTGAATGAAAATAATTGGCTTGCTGATATATATGAAATTCTTATGAAATGGGTTCCTTGTTTTGTGAAACACGTTTTTTGTGCTGGAATGTTAAGTAGTCAACGTGTCGAAAGCACTCATGCTTTTTTTAAAAAGTATGTTAACAAGAAGTGCACCGTGAGCCAGTGTGTGACACGTATTACTCGGGCTATTGTGAGATAGAGGCACAGAGAGCTTGTTGCTGATCACTGCGATCGAAATGAAGTTCCACAGGTTAAATCAAGTTATTTAATGGAACGACAAATGGCTGGAATATACACAAAGGCAATTTTTCTTAAGTTCCAGAAACAATATGACGAGTGTGCTCTTTACACTTGCCACCTGGTTTCTAGCTCTCTTGAAGCTAAGATCTATGATGTTAAAAGATGTAATATGGATTTGACTTATAGCTCTTCGACACACAAGCTTACATACAACATATCCTCAGATTTTGTTTCTTGCAGCTGTAAAAAGTTTGAATTTATGGGGATTACTTGCCGCCATATTCTCACATGGATGAGGCTCGAGCAAGTGTTGTTATTGCCAGAGAAATATATTCTTCATCGTTGGACAAAGAAAGCAAAGGTAAACCCTATTTATCAGCTTGCAACTGATTCATTTGTTGGTAAGAAATTATGGACAAGGCGTGTCAAGATAAGGTTGTCTGCTTTCGAAGTTGTTGACATGACATCCTTAACTGAAGAACGAAGCAACTACTTCGCAGGAGTTTTAAAGGGTGCTATGGATCACCTTGCACATATGGATGATGGGGGGATGAATACAAGTCATCCATCAACATCGTCTTCCCACTCACCAAAACTTTCTTTAAAAGATCCGAAAATTACAAAAATTAGAGGTTCAGGTTCACGCCTTAAACACCCATCTGAAAAGGCAAGACGTTGTAGCAAATGCAAGAAGAGTGGCCATAATGCTAGATCATGTAATGTTTCACAACCAGAGAGGTGAAATTTTGACTTTGTATTGAATATTTTACATTTGATTAAGCACTCGTTTTATTCCTTTATATTCCATCTATATAGTTTAAAATATTTAATACAGTAATATTTGCCGTTATTGCAAGTCTCAAAATTGTAATCAACAATTGGATCTCAATCTGCCAGATTTAGAATGCTGAAGAATTGCCGAAAAAGTATTTCTCTTAGTGCAGGCTGAAACTACGTTGCTGCTCTTATTTTACTATTTCTCTTAGTGCAGGCCTATGGTGCTGCTCTTATTTTACTATTTCTCTTAGTGCAGGCTGAAACCAAGTTGCTGCTCATATACTCTTGTGTGATGCCAATAAAAGAAACATTGAAACAGAGTAGATTACTTCTCAAGTTTTTATTGATTGTTTGAATTTAAGAGCTTGGTTATTTTTAAAGTTATTATCCTTGTATGCATGTTTTGCTGTCATACTTGCAATCTATATGAGATAATTTGGTCCACGCAGAATATGTAGTTATGAAATTCAACATATATCCTTATAAAAAAGTATTCAGATCATCTTTTTGAGTGATAAAATGGATCTGGATCAACTGTACATGAATCAATATCTAACAGATATATATCTGTTTGCAAGGGTCTAGTAAGGCCCACACAGATACAGGCTGCTATGAAAATGAAGTACGATAAAACTAACCGAACTGACCTGCACTAAGCACCAATTCGTATAACAGTCAAGTGCCTTCGTTATTTCCAGAAGTTGCTGGATTCAAAACAGATTATTGACTTGATGATACTCCATGTAATGCTTCTATGTGCTTGGTTCAAACATGTGCATAGTCCTTCGGACTCCCTTTGTTCTTTCCTCTGTGTGAAACTCTTTGGGGCCTCCTTTGCTGTCTAGTAAATTGTTGCATATAAGGTACATCAAGACCCATCAATCTGGCAATGATACCTCGTCCCTTTCCTTTAGGTTCAACTTGAAATATCATCTCCTTTGCAATTAAATTCTTGATTAGTTTCACTTAAAACTCTTTTAGAAGCAACTCCCCCAACTTAATCATGAACTGCAGATTACATGGGATTAAAAATAAGAAACTAAAACAAAATATCACATGTATTTGTTTTCATTGGCTAAATAAGCTTTGAGTCAGTTAATTTAATTTGCAGACCACATCTACCTTGACAATTGAATCACAAAACCCATAATTATGTGAGCTTTGGAGTTGTTCTTGGACCTCTAGGCTTCCTGGTACAATTTAAGCACTAGTATCACTTCACAGCATTATAATAAAATGCACAACAAACGAAAAAGGTTGATTCCACTAAAACTCTTCCTATGTTCAAATTCACCATAGAAATGATGCAGTAGAACAAACTTTTTTGCAACATAACTCAACGTAAGATGTAAATATATGCTCAATTGCTCATCACAAATACTCTACTTGTCTCATGGTATCGATTAAAACAACAAAAAAAGTGTAATCTATATAGAGCAATGCAAGTACAAAAGAATTTGTTTAGAAACTGGAAGGAAGAGGACTTGAAAACAATAAAGAAACAGGAAAATAGACTATGAGTTGTTCATCATATATCATTTAAAAAATGAAGTTACAACAGCACTCAATCTTCGATTGTCCTCTGGAAGATTACGCCTAAGGAGAACTGTTTCTCAAAAAAGCATTGCTCCAATCTGACCAAGGTGGAGAGCCATGAAATCCAGTTAGTGATGGAGAACAAGACAGCAAGAGAGCATACCTTTGTTGCGAGCATAACTGTAGGTCGGTGGCTAACTAAGGAAACTCCAATTCGATCTGTCCCCTTGCTGGTAGCCGGTTTCACTATGGATGAAGCTGGGAAGAGATGATTGAAGAGAATGAAGCCCTTTATAATCTGATTTTCCTGCCAGGTGTCGACGCGCACCGGCGTACGGCGGCGTGAAATTCTCCTTCCCTTGGTCGGAAAATATATTCTGGCGGAGTAGATAATAAGAGTATGTGGAGATAGATGTTTTTGGAGAGGCAAATGTTTTTGGAGGAGATAATCTGTTAAACTTATTTACGGAGTAATTTAAATGGACACGTGGATTAATGTGCACTTTAGTGAGCAAGTGACGGGCTCGTTAAAATTTCTGCTCTTCTCTGTATGTTGTCAAGGTCAAGTATTTGTGAAAGATAAACAGAGATATGAGTGTCACAAATACTTACCTCTTGATATCGATTCAAAATTCATATCGCAGCGAAGAAAACGTCTTCAATGGAACCAAACTCTATGATTTTGATCCGAACTAAATACTTCCCAACTTATTTGAGGACGTATTGAAAAAATGTAATAGAGAACTCAATAAGCAATTAAGGTAAATAGGCTAAATATCTCGTGACACTCCGAACTCTCGTAAATTATATCATACCGCCGGTGGTACGTACATCCGGCGGTTTTTGCTTAGCATTAGGTTCGTTCGTTGCTTACTCTGTTTTTCAGTTCTTTGTTTTATTCGGTAACAACTTTTTATTTTCTTTGGGGTCTTCCTTTTCAGGTTTTTGTTTTCTTCTTTAAAATTTTTTTGTTTTAATTTCAAATTAAATTATTGTGAAAATCTATAATATAAAATATTACTTAATGTCCCAGATTTTCTCTTTTTCCAATCAACTTTCTAACTTAGTTTTTTTTATTTGTGTAATATTAAATGTTATAGGTATTGATTTTTTATTTTTCTATTTTTTATTTTAATTATATATCTTAATTAGTTATTATATACGGAGTATTGTGTTTTAATTACTCAATTTTGTTTTATACAAAAATGAGTACAAATAAATGTGAATGAGTAAACATTAATTATAAAAAGAACACGATTATATTTGTAATTCAATAAAAGAAAGTTTGATGCTCAATGAAAATGTTTTGATGTTCAATTAACAAAGTTTACGATTTCCATATCAATGTTATTTTTGTAAGTTATGTATGCTCATTTGGTACTGATGTTATGATCATTTTAAAATGTTATATCAATCCATATTTCAACAGTTACATATTAAATTAGATTGAAGTAGGAGTTAATTACATATACGAGAGCACATACCATGATATTCAATTGCATGTTTTTAATAGTCAATAGAGGAGATTTGATACTCAATGAAAACGTTTTGATGCTCGCTCAACTAAAAAAAACTTATGATTGTCATACTAATGCTCATTTTATAATTTACGAATGCTCAATCGGTACTCAATTGCACGCTTCTAATACTTAATAGAGGAGGTTTAATGTTCAATGAAAAATGTCTTGATATTCAACTAGCAAAGCAACTAACAAATTCATTAATACTCATGTTGTAAGTTACATATGCTCATCTGATATTGATCTTATGCTCATTTTCTAAATGTCATATCAATGCATTTTTAAAAGTATTATTTTATGATAGACTCTTAATACTCAACATAATAGGTTCGACGCTCATTAAAAGTTCATTAATGCTCATTCACAAGAAACTATGACTTTCATCTCAATAGCAGATGTTTGATGCTCAATTAAAATGTCGTGATGTTCAACTAACAAACCTTACGATAAAAAATAACAAAAAGAAAGTGAATTACAAATTATGCAACAGAGATCACGATTTTGAATATTAGACTCCTAATACTCAACAGAGTAGGTTGGTTGCTCATTAAAGGTTCAATATTACTCATTCTCAAGAAGTCGTGACTTTCATCTCAATAGTGGAGGTTTGATACTCAATTAAAATGTCATGATGTTCAACTAACAAACTTTACGATTTTCATATCAATGTGTCCTTTCTAAATTATGTATGCTCATTTGATACTGATGATATGCTCATTTTTTAAATGTCATATCAATGCATATTTCAAAAGTATCATATTACATTAGAATCGCATATTTAAATTAATAGGAGTAGATAATAGATATAATTTAATTGGTTTTTATAAAAGAAAATAATAGAAAAAGAAAAAAATAGAAGATATGAAGCAGAAATTGTTATACTCATTGTTAACCTCTCAATGCTCAATAAAATAGGCTAGATGCTCACCAAAATTACAATATTGCTCATTTAGCGTAAGCCGTGATTTTTCACGTAAATTACAAAGGTGCCACCAAAAAAAAAAATGGTCTGTACTGCTTATTGGGTTTGTCTTCCTAATTGGGCTGGATGTATATACATCCGGTTGTACCATATAAGCTCTACCGAACTCTATGATTTGTTTCCTATTATTAGCTAATGTATTTATCTTATTAAATAAGATAAACGTATTTTATACTGTTCGGATCAAATATTATTGGATTGTTATGCTAAAGGTAGACCATAACTTAATTAAGGGTATAATCTGAACTCAGTAATAGACACTAAGCATAAAACTTTGGAAAGATAAATTCCACTCCATATAGAGCCTGTTAATAAGTTGGAACTATCGTTGCTTTTAGTAAACGTCTAGAATATCAACCGGAGATAGATACATCAAAATGCATTGAAAGACCCACAATAAAAGTGCTACTCGAAAAATGCATTATTGCTGTGTAGTAATAAAACTTCAATCAATACAGCATGCTGTATTCAATGGGTCATTATTATGTTTGATGTCCCGAATATTGATGTAAAAACTATCAATGCGTAAAAACGTAACATTGTAATATTTCTTATAACTAGTATCACACCCGTGCGATGCACGGGACAATATTTTGTTGGTTTTAGTTATGAGATATACATATAAAAATATCAAAGCAGTCACATTTAATATAATAAGATTAAAAAAATAAATGATATGAAAGATATATCAATAAGTTGTTGAATTAAAGAATTAAGAACATTGTAATACAAAACAAACTAAACATTTTGAAAAACTTCTGCGTATACAACATTTATCGTTGACTTACTGGAGGCATCATCGGGGTTGCATATCAATATTGTCAATCTTTCACGTCTGGTAACTCGGGAAACAACAACGTAGAGTTGACCATGACATAATACCGGATTTCATAAATTTCAACAAAATCAATCAATTCAGCCACTTCTTAACCCACACTTTTTAGGTGAAAAATTAGCTGATAAGCCTGATAAGTCGGAAAACATGATCACAAAAAAGGTTTACATTCTTTGGCCCGTTTTTCATTCCTTTACCCGTTTTCCATTAAACCCACACAACTTGGCCCAACTGATTAAAATTTTGGCCCAACGGATTACAAATTTGGCCCAAAAGGTTAGATAAACCTACTCTACCCTAAATATACGATGCCTGTCCAAATGAGTTCTCTAGAAATTTCAGGTTCTTCATACGTAACTTCACCTTCTCCCTCATACCCTATCACTCACTTACACCCATCGGCGTCCATTATTCCCGATACCTTCCACACCCTATACAACTTCTTAACAGATACTCCGTATCTTGAAGTCGATGGAGGAAGGTGAGGCCGGTCGGTGCTGAGCCACACTGTAGCTCCCTTCTACCGGTCAGGTATCTCTGATTTTTTTTTTTCAAACTACTCTTGTTTTTTCAACCTTATTTGTTAATTATTGTATTGTTATAGATCTTGATGAACTGATTTCTTCTTTCTATCTGTTGCCGGTCATACATAGAAAACAAACTGGACACATGCCTTGAGAAATCGATTGCCTGGAATGAGATAAGTTCTTCCAAAATGTTATATGTTTATATTTTCAGATCTGATGGTTCTTCAAATTTATTTATCTGTTATTATATATTAAACGTGTATCTTAGTATAAGTATATTGACCGATGAGTTTTAGAAAAGTTTTCATCAAACTTTTTTGTCTTAATATTTCAGACATCACATACTTCTATGTTAATCTTGTGTATTAATATAATTTTTACTTGGATCTGTTTCGAAACGATGTTTACGAAATTACCCCAGTTTTTAAAATTCATTTGCCAGTTTTAAAATGAGGGTGTGATTGCTATTTCTGGAATAAACCGATTTCCTTCAATTATTAGTATAGTTTTAAGCCTATAATACTAAATATTACTCGTATTATTAGTACTATTGTTGTTGTTATTATTATTATTATTGTTATTATTATTATTATTGTTGTTGTTGTTGTTGTGTTCTGTGAAGACCTATTTGGATTTCTAATCATTGGTCCTTGTACCATTTCAGGTTTGCCAATATTTTGTGGAAGTAAAAGAACCTCAAAGAAGAAACTTAATAGGTTAATATAACTCCTCTACTTCATTCACCTTTTTTTATAAAGTGAACTGTTCTGTCAAATAAACACTTCAATCTTCACATTTTTATTTATTTGAAATCATTATGTGTTAAAACTAATGTAACAATTCACTTAATCTTTACACATCCTTTAAAAATTTCGTAATATAACATAGTTAATTGTCAATACCTATCTGTTTTTATTAAATATGAAAGATTGTGAAGTTTTCTACATTTAACAAACGTATTTTCTTATATATATATATGTAAAATCTAATTTATATAATTTACAGTGTTTACCACATGTTCAATTTAAATTGAATTCTGAGGATATCAAAAGTATTCTGTAACTACTCTTGTTGTTCGGGTTTATTTTCAAACTGATTTGTCAATTCATTGTATGGTTATAAAGATATCTGAACTAATTTCTTTTTATGTCTATCTTCGCAGCTCAAACATTGAGAAGAAGTTCAAGCATGGTCTTAATATTCAACCTCCTGTAATTAGATAAGTTTTATCCAAAACCTTTTGTCTTTATATTTTCAGATCTGATGCTTTTAGATATGTTTTTGTCAAACTTTTTTGTCTTACATCAGTTCTTAAAATGTATTTGTCACTTTCAAAATCAGGATGTAATTGTTATTTCTGAATGACTAAGAAATCCACCTTAAATTATACTGTTTTTCTAAATAAATTTGTTCCAAAATGTTAAAGATAAAGCCAGAAAAATTTGTCCCAAAATGTTAAACATAAAGCCAATATGAAGTTTATCTTATTATTGTGGACTTATGTGGACTGTTAAGAAATACTTACTTTTCTCATCATTGTTCCTTGTACCATTTCAGGTTTGTCTGTTGTGGAAGTAAAATAACAATAAATTAGAGAGATCCCTACAATTCCTGAACCTTTGATTAAAAACTTCATAGGTTAACATAAATCCTTTACATTCATTCACCTGTTTTCTAAAAAAAAAACTTTTAAGTACATTTCTATATTCTCAATCATTTCTTTTTATATCGATAGAAATAAAATCAATCTCAAGTTCATCTTGTTAGTATGGTCTTCTAAGTAATACTTAGATTTCTCATTTTTCAGTTTCATCAGTTTCAGCTTTTAATAAAAATAAATTATACTATCGTATAATGTATACACCTTTTAGCATATGTTCAATTTACATTTCTAAGAATTTTGAAAGTTGTAAAAGATAAATACACAATAGATTTATAATAGATTGAATTGTACCTGGAGTACTGCTTCTGGAGGGCTTGCTTCCAATGGTCTTTCTCCTACTTGGATTTGTGATGACATTTTCTCGAATATCCATTTCCTTATTCTTTTTCATCATCTGTCTGTGGAGATTTTCTTTGTATATAAGCAAAAGCATAATGAATCTTGTAAACAAATAAAAGAAGGAATAATTTTAATTGGAACGAAGGGTGTAGAGAAGTACCGGACATTCTTGGATTTCTTGCTCTAGAAAATTTATTTTCGAGATCTGTGCAATGGAATTTTGTTTGGCAGAATTGTCGCCATGATAAACTTCTTAGAGCACTATTGGAATTCCTAAAATTCACTATTTTCCTGAAACGTACTCCGTATTATAGTAACGTAATATGGTTGTAATATGACAGAAGGTGAGAAATATACTGCAACAATGCCTACGCTTGAGTTTGATAGTTTGAATCCTCTGTTATGCAGAATACATATAGTTGTGCGAATGGGGGAAACTGTCGCAGTCATGCCAGAGAGGTCGTGCAATCGTGATTCAATTGTGCGACTACTTGTTGAATTAGTAAAGCAATAAAGATTTGACACGTGCCTGATTCTGAGAAAAGCAAGGAATTGTAATCGTGAATGTTCTGTTATGTTTTCAACTTAATCATCTTCTGACACGTGTAATAATCTAGTGGCCAGAATTGTTCACTTTGTTCTCACGATTCTGCTTTTATATATATAAAGATTAAGGGATGATTAACACAATAGGATAAAAAGATTATCCTATCTCTATGTTATAACGTTGTATCTTAGACTACATTAAAACGTTGCCGGAACGTGGTCTATTATATACCCTTGATCACCATTCGAATACGCAATACTTAGTAATAATAAGTGTACCCTAAAACTACATAGTTATCACCTAAGATCTTATCGGAAGTTATGAGGGATAATCAAAGTGTCTAAATATACGTTTTTCAATACGAACATGCCAGTATATACAAGTCCATTAAAAACCTATTAACATAATTAGTTCAAATAAAGATTGACTATTGGATACTTATGTTTTATATACACTCAATATATAAAACACTGCAACGTGAAATGTTCTCATAACGTTAAATAGAAACCGATCTTTGATCCTAGGAGTACTCTTCCGTAAAGATTAAATAATTCATTCCAAAGATATAGCTTGTATTGAGTATATTAAAATACGTTTTTATACACGGATATCCATAATAATCTATATTTCAGACTGTTTATCTATCTTAAAGACGAGTTCCCCAAATAGTAACTTGTCCCCGATCAGAATTTTGCGTTCTTCTACCTACTTGTTTTCCTTCAAACAAGTTGACACATCCGTTTATCTCATAGGTTAAACGGAAGAACACACAACAAGATAGATCCAAGTATTAGATGTCTAATGCATCTAGTAAATATATTTGTGATATTTCTATTGGGCATTCGCCTGACAGACACTTTTAGCTGATCACTTTCTTAATTCATATGTTTTAGCCTGTTATAATACATGATTATGGTTAAGTATTTCTCATACATGGAACAGTCACACATTCACACCCATATTGTATATTCACAGGTTAGATATTCATAACCTGAGTAATAAGACGGTGGATTGCCAGAGATTAGTTCATAGTAATTAAACACGCTAATATCGTTAAAGCGTATTATATTTAGGCCTAACTAGGATTAAACATTGATCATATGGGTGTGCAATCCTGACGTGCACTTTGTCGTGAGGTGCACTCAAAATAAATATCAATACGACACTAATACGTAGTATAGCGAAGTAAGGTTCGTATCCACAGGGAAATGAATATTTCTCTTTTTAATTAACTAGTAACAAAGGGGGATGGGGGGGGGGGGTTATATTTGATTTGATTTAATTAACACTAAGATGAATGACTTAAATGAGTTTAATTAATGAGAAGAAGACTTGACTTTGCTTTTATCCACTTAATGAAATGTTCGTCGATCCCGGTTATATCTTTAACTATCTTCCTCTCGAATACTCAATCGAGGAGTATATCCAGTTCATCGAGGGTAGTTATTAATAACGAGAAACGTTCATTAATAAAACTTACTATCGGGTCAATATAGAACAAGCGCCGTATATTAACCTGATAGTAGCAATAAACTTAAGATGAAAATGATTGAGATTGATAACCTCAACACAAACGGTTTATTGGTTTAATCAATATAATTAATTCCCCTTAGATTATTAACCATGAGATGCATGCATTAATAATCCAAGTTTACTACCATGAAAGGACCGAATTAATAACAAGCGTATTAATCGACCGATTCTAGTATTAATTAATATATGAAACAAAACTAGTTGATCCTTTAAGTAATGTTCAAAATATTAATATGAAATATGAATAGGAATTAATTAATACTCAAGAAAGAATATTGAAGAAGATGAATCCTACTATAGTTAATATCAAGATGTTAACTAATTGTCATCTTAGTAACACTCCCCAATATTAACATAGAGGAAGAAATAGCTATTACTATAACTAATATCAAGATGTTAACTAATTGTCATCTTAGTAACACTCCCCAACATTGAAATAGAGATAGTATTTAAAGGAAGAATTAATATTCAAGGAAGAAGATTAAAGAGAATAACTCACAACTTACAAATTCATCAAGCTTCAAAGTAGCAAAACCAAGATGGAAGAGTTTAGCTCCTCATTTGGAGACTAAACATGAAGAAAATATAAAGAAATAACTTGTCTAAACTGAGCTTAGAAGTATATATGAATTGGTGATTTATTGTGGAGGAAATGTGGTGTATTTATAGGATTTTTAGGCCTGCAGGGTCGTGTATCCGATCGGGTATGTAGGATACTCGACCGGGCCTTCAGTTGCTTCGCGGAAGCTGGAAAAACATGGACATACCCGATCGGGTATATCGGCTACCCGATCGGGTATAGACACTCGATTGTGCTCAAAATCTCCCCTGCATGTTGCCTTGTTCCCGGGTTGATCCGATTTGATTTTTCAGCGACTTACCCGATCGAGTATAGGGCATACTCGACCGGGTACAACACCAAAAATCAGGATCTTCATTTTTTCTTGGAATTTTTGCACCTTCCTTCCACTTGTGATGTTCACCAATGGTCCCTAGAGTGGTCTTGGACCTGTTTGAGCTTAGAATCAACCTAATCTAAACAATTTTACTAACATTTTAAAAACTAAACTATTACACCAAAAGTGTGTAATTTCTAGAGTAACAATCACTCAAAACTAATCAAAAACACAAATATAAACATAGAAATAGCATGAATGTCAAATCCTTTATGAAAGATATTACTCGTGACTAAGTATAATAATCTTGGGTAAAATAGAGGTAGAATTTCAGATTCTATATCTATTTTTGATTGCTCTTAGGGACTGCTGGAATGAGTGTTCTATCACTAGAAACCATATTCAAGACGAGAGACACTTATTCAACACATAATCGGAATCATAGAGACACTTGATACGACAATGTTCTAATCTTATTTAACAGACTTACTGGTATCGCTATTGTTCGGAACCCTTCATCTGTGGTACCGGGTAATATTGTTGAAAAACAATAAAAGGGGCCTAATATGTAATTAATTAAAATGTGTTTACCATCAAATAAATAATACAGTGGCTATTCATGAAATAATAAAAGTGTAGATACCAGGATAATATATTTCTTTTGGTGACGGGTCAAATTAAATATATTACGCTAAAGTGATACAACGGTTATGACCCCCGGTACGTGTAAATTGAGAGATAACAGTACAGATATGGTAACGGAAATAGCCTAATAAATTATTCTAAATAATATCATTATTGCAGCAATGATTAAGGAATTATTATCCGGAATAATAAGAGCCAACCGTTACCATATAAACCTAGTCCTATATATATCCCATCTATTATAGGATTAGAGTATCTCATATACGTTGCTACACAGTACTGGAAGGTTAGGCCGATCAATCGTGTTTAGATTCTTGTGTCTTCTTAAAGTGATAATGCAAATGAATTCTCAAGGTATGATTCTAATTTTAGTTCATACATATTTGATTTCATGGATTTATAAGGATTTAGCTATTATATATTTATATATATATCGCATATGGAGTTTTGTTGATATATATACGAATATCCATCAATTGGTATCAGAGCCTACCATTATAGATCCATGAAATTCTTCGTTGATGTGCGTTCATCGTTATATCTGGAAATTGTTTATTTGAAATGGTGATGTTCGAATTTTTTTTTATGAAATGACTCGATCATGTGCACTGATCATCGGTTAAATGATAAAATTGTGAGGAATCCCCTTTATTGTCGATTCAGTTTTCCGCTGCATATATGTTTATCTTTACCGATTCATTTCTCAAGTTTTTTTTTTCTTTTTATCAAGCAATTTAATGCTTCGGTTCTTATTTCCAAGTTTTCATATACAATTCATTTGATGATTATATCTTAATTTAATTCTTCATGTCATTTGCACCGCTTGGAGTTAATTCGTAGCATGAATATAATACATTACAAATGTAGTGTTAAACCATTAGTTTTACACGTATACATTTATGGTGATAATTGGAAATATGAAACTGTTTATGTCATTTATATGCTACGGTTCAATTTAATCCAATGACTCTATGAGCATACATGCTTGATGCTTATAGTATATATGCTACTATATTGTGAATGATGAAGTCATCATATTTAAAGTTTAATTGATATGGTACAATTGAAATGAATTGTGTATGTCCGAATGGAAATTTGATTGTGCTTTCATGATATTATGATATTTTTCAAATATTGTGAAACGTGAATTAAGTCGTTGTTGATGATTAATTCTCAAGAATTTAATTGCCGGTGATCATATTTGCCGGTTCAGTTAGAAGTCAATTGTTGTAAGAAATTTATTAATAAGTAGAATTACGGAAGGATTTTCTTGGGACTGTGATGAAATTGTAAAATAAAAGGAGTTTAATATTTAAATGAGTATATAGAAACAATATGTCACCAAAGTGATCCTATTGTGTAAGTTGCTCATATAAAAATATTAAACATAGTATATACTCCGTATATAGTTCAAGTAAATATTAATCGGCCCAAAGGAAGATTAATATTTTATCAAGTTATATATATACATTTTGGTAATAATAAATATATAACAATTATAAGGTCTCACTTTAAAAGAAAAAGTCAACCCAAAGGTGGATTTTTCTTTTATATGTATTATTGTTATATTTTATTGTTACAACAAGAGTACCACTAGCAATTAGTATTATTGTCCAAAGATAAAATACTAATGGTGCATTTGGTATCTTGTGATGGGTTAAAAATCATTTTACAATTTCACTAAAATATATGTTCATTGCCTTGTTCTTTCTACAGCTAATTTTTCGAGCATATCTGCCAATCTCAACTCCATCCATGTCCTAAATGGTACTAACTTTAAGGAATGGAAAGAAAATATTCTAATAACTTTGGGATGCATGGATCTTGACTTAGCATTAAGGGTAGAGCAACCTGCTTCTCTTACGGATGGTAGTACCCAAGATGAAAAAAGGTACTATGAGAAGTGGGATCGCTCGAATCGCTTAAGTCTCATGATCATAAAGCGTGGCATTCCAGAATCTTTTAGGGGTGCTGTATCCGATGAGGTTACTAATGCCAAGGATTTCCTTTCTGAAATTGAGAAACGTTTTGTTAAAAGCGATAAGGCGGAAATAAGCATGTTGTTAAAAGACTTTACTTCCAAAAGGTATTCAGGAAAAGGAAATATAAGGGAGTATATTATGGAAATGTCTTATATTGTTTCTAGGCTCAAGACACTTAAGATTGAGATATCGGAAGATGTTCTCGTACACATAGTCTTGAACTCTCTTCCTATTGCATTTGATTCTTTTAAGGTCAGTTATAACTGCCAAAAAGAGAAGTGGTCTCTTAATGAGCTCATTTCATATTGCGTGCAAGAGGAAGAGAGGATGAAACAAAATAAGATAGAAAGTGCTCACTTGGCTAGTACCTCTAAGGATAAGGGTAAAAAGAGGAAGAAAACTCTCATTAAGAATGAAGCTGCTAAGGGTCCAGTACAGATGAAACATAAGGAAGGTGAAACAACCTGTTTCTTCTGTAAGAAGTCTGGACACATGAAGAAGGATTGTACCAAGTATCATGCTTGGAAAGTGAAGAAAGGTACGGTCCTTGCCTTGGTTTGTACTGAAAACAATTTGGCTTCAGTGCCTAGAAATACTTGGTGGTTAGACTCCGGTTCAACATCTAACATCAGTATTTCTATGCAGGGTTGTCTGAGCCACCGCAAGCCAAATGATGCTGAAAGATGCGACTATGTGGGAGATGGCAAAGCGGTGCATGTGGAGGCTATTGGGCATTTTAGATTGTTATTATCTACTGGTTTCTATTTGGATTTAAAAGACACTTTTATTGTTCCGTCATTTAGGCGGAATTTGGTTTCTGTTTCTTATTTGGACAAATTAGGTTATCATTGTTCCTTTGGAAACTTCCGGTTTAATTTGTCTTTAAATTCAAATATTGTGGGGACTGGTTCTTTTATGTCATATGACAATCTTTACATGCTTAAAACAATAACTTCATATAATAATGCTTTGAATGTTGACACCCGAGGCACTAAGCGAAAGGCTGATAATGCACAATCTGGTTTTTTATGGCACAAACGATTAGGTCACATCTCTAAAAATAGAGTTGAACGTCTTGTGTCCGATGGAACACTTAATTCCATTGATTTTTCTGATTTCGATACTTGTATTGAGTGCATCAAAGGGAAACAAACCAAAAATAAGAAAAAATGTGCATATAGAGCTACGGATGTCTTAGAATTAATACACACGGATATTTGTGGGCCATTTCCTACTCCTTCATGGAATGGTCAACAATATTTTGTGTCATTCATAGACGATTACTCTAGATATGCATACTTATTTCTTATACATGAAAAATCTCAAGTCTTGGACGTGTTTAAATCTTACAAAGCGGAAGTTGAGAATCAACTCAACAAACGCATAAAGAAAGTCAAATCCGACCGTGGTGGTGAATACTATGGTAGGTATGACGGCTCAGGTGAACAACGTCCAGGGCCTTTTGCCAAATTTCTAGAGGAATGTGGGATTGTCCCTCAATACACCATGCCGGGTTCACTTAGCATGAATGGTGTAGCTGAGAGGCGTAATAGAACCCTTAAAGAAATGGTAAGAAGTATGATTTCTCATTCTATCTTACCGGAATCCCTCTGGGGTGAGGCATTAAAGACCGCAGCTTACATTCTTAATCGAGTGCCAACTAAAGCAACTACTAAAACACCTTATGAGGTTTGGACGGGTAAAAAGCCTAGTTTAAAGCATTTTCATATTTGGGGTTGTCCAGCTGAGGCAAAGCCGTATAGGCCACATGAAAAGAAACTGGAACCCAAAACAGTTAGTAGTTACTTTATTGGTTACTCGGAGCGATCTAGGGGATATAAATTTTATAATCCCGATGATAAAAATATTTTTGAGACGGGAACTGCCATATTTTTCGAGGATGTTGAGTTTGGGGGGAAGAATAAAGTTAGGGATGTTGTCTTTGAGGAAGAATTGATTTCAATACCTGAACCAATTCATACGGATGTTTCTTTTGAAACTAATGAGGAACCTCAACAAGGCATTATTTCATCTTCTCCTTTCCAAACTGAACAAATTGTTCAAAATGAACAAACTCAACTTCCTCTGGAACAAGTGCAACAAGAAAACGTGCCATTGCGGCGATCCACTAGAGAGAGGAGATACGCAATTCCGGATGATTATGTTGTATATCTCCAAGAACATGCGTCAAGCATGGATACAGAGAACGATGTCCTTGTGTTTATTCAAGAACATGAGGAAGAAAGTGGTGTTATGGAAGATGATCCGATCAACTTCCGTCAAGCCATGAAAAGTTCAAATTCTCAAAAGTGGATTGTGGCAATGAATGAGGAGTATAAATCTATGCAAGACAATAAAGTTTGGGAACTCGTCCCATTACCCGAAGGTTGTAAACCCATTGGTTGTAAATGGATATTTAAAACCAAAAGGGATTCAAAGGGTAATGTGGAGAGATATAAAGCTCGTCTTGTAGCTAAAGGTTATACTCAAAAGGAAGGAATTGATTATAAAGAGACCTTTTCTCCGGTTTCATCAAAGGACTCTTTTAGAATCATTATGGCTTTAGTTGCACATTTTAATTTAGAGCTTCATCAGATGGATGTTAAGACGGCGTTTCTCAATGGTGACATTGATGAAACTATTTATATGGTGCAACCAGAAATTTTTGTGATTGGAGATCCAAAACAAATGGTTTGCAAATTAACAAAATCCATCTATGGGCTAAAACAGGCTTCTCGTCAATGGTATCACAAATTTCATCAAGTCATTTTATCCTTCGGTTTTAAGATGAATGATGTAGATGATTGTGTATATCATAAGTTCAGTGGGAGTAAAATATTTTTTCTGGTCTTATATGTTGATGACATTCTTCTTGCCACTAATGACATAGGCATGTTGCATGAAACCAAGAGATTTCTATCAAAACATTTTGAAATGAAAGATCTTGGTGAAGCCTCCTTTGTATTAGGAATTGAAATTCTTCGTGAGAGATCACAAGGAATCTTAAGGTTATCACAAAGGAACTATGTCGATAAGGTCCTTAAAAGATTTGGCATGGAAGATTGTAGACCGTGTGATACCCCTATCTCTAAAGGAGACAAGTTTAGTCTCAATCAGTGCCCTAAAACAAATTTGGAAATTCAAGAAATGAAAAAGATTCCCTACGCATCTGTTGTAGGAAGTCTTATGTATGCCCAAGTTTGTACGCGTCCGGATATTGCGTACATTGTTGGGATGCTAGGCAGATATCTCAGTAATCCAGGAATGGCTCATTGGGTGGCGGCCAAAAGAGTTATGAGATACTTAAAGAGAACAAGGGACTATATGCTTACATATAGAAAATCAGATCATTTGGAGGTCATTGGATACTCCGACTCTGATTTTGCCGGTTGCAAAGACACTAGTAGATCTACTTCAGGCTATGTTTATCTACTAGCGTGTGGTGCTGTATCTTGGAAAAGTGTTAAGCAAGATATGATAGCTACCTCAACTATGGAGGCAGAGTTGTTGGCCTGTTTTGAAGCTTCAAACCATGGAATATGGATGCACAATTTTATTGATGGGCTAAGAATATTAAATGAAGTTCCGAAGCCTGTCAAGATATTTTGTGACAACAATTCTACGGTGCTTTACTCTAACAACAACAAGAGCTCGAGCAAGACAAAACACATTGAAGTGAAATATCGAGCTATTAAAGAAAGGGTTCAGAATAAAAGAGTCGCTATTGAACATATAAGTACAAACTCCATGTTAGCGGATCCTTTAACCAAGGGTCTCCCGCCAAAAGTTTTTCATGAGCATACTGCTCACTTGGGAGTCATTGATTTTAAGGAACCTCAAGTTTAGTGGGAGTTTATAAGTTATGTTCTATTGCTTTATGAATTTATCTTCTGATCAGAATAAAGTTTGACATTTGGTGTATTCTGAACAATTAAGATATTAAAGTTTAAAGTTTATTAAAGAAGGGTCAGTTGAAAATTTACATGTACATGCCACATTTCATGTAATTTTCATGCTACACATTTCATGATTGATCTATGTCATTATGTGATATTGATACTAGTGATCATTGGTGGTATAGTTATGTTTAACATAACAAAATGCTGCAATGATTCTATATTAGTATTACTGATGGACCAGATTGTTTAAGGATGTTATTTTATATGATGGTATTTTTGAGCTCATAAAGATAACACATTTTGTTAGGAATTACATATAAGGCCCAGTGGGAGATTGTTGAAAAACAATAAAAGGGGCCTAATATGTAATTAATTAAAATGTGTTTACCATCAAATAAATAATACAGTGGCTATTCATGAAATAATAAAAGTGTAGATACCAGGATAATATATTTCTTTTGGTGACGGGTCAAATTAAATATATTACGCTAAAGTGATACAACGGTTATGACCCCCGGTACGTGTAAATTGAGAGATAACAGTACAGATATGGTAACGGAAATAGCCTAATAAATTATTCTAAATAATATCATTATTGCAGCAATGATTAAGGAATTATTATCCGGAATAATAAGAGCCAACCGTTACCATATAAACCTAGTCCTATATATATCCCATCTATTATAGGATTAGAGTATCTCATATACGTTGCTACACAGTACTGGAAGGTTAGGCCGATCAATCGTGTTTAGATTCTTGTGTCTTCTTAAAGTGATAATGCAAATGAATTCTCAAGGTATGATTCTAATTTTAGTTCATACATATTTGATTTCATGGATTTATAAGGATTTAGCTATTATATATTTATATATATATCGCATATGGAGTTTTGTTGATATATATACGAATATCCATCAAATATACCACAGCAAACAACCATTTAGCTTATGAACAGACACTTCACATCATTAAATACAAACAGAGCTTATACGATAGATGACATATTTGAGTTATATGTAAAAGCCCTATATATCAGCGTGATTGGGGATATATACCGTTTTATAGGCAATCATCCCTTGATATTTCGAAACCGGCGCCTGAACATAAGTTTTAGTAGAACACACAGCTAAATAGGTGTCATAGAGATTAGGCTAAGTATTTGTGACACTCATATATTGCTGTGTGTTCTACTAAAACTTATGTTCAGGCGCCGGTTTTGAAATATCAAGGGATGATTGCCTATTCGGATGTTTTGATATTCCCCGGTAAGCATATGAATTATCTATAGAGACATCTTGCTTTGGGGATATATCTCAAAACTATAGAGGTATGTAATAGTGTAGAATTAATTACTATTAATTATTAGGCAGTTTCCTTATTGTATTTGGACACTTATTCTATTATAAATACATAGTCAGGGCTACCAGTCTGGTTAAGCCTGTTTATTATTCTCACATGGTATCAAGAGCTTAGGGTTTTTATTTTTTTCTTCTCTCGGTCAATGTCTACCGCCGCCGCCCCTACCTCCAGTATTGTGCCGCCCACTGCGGCTGCATCTACTCCGGCAGTTCATATGCCTCCGTCCATCGCGATGTCGACGGCACCGGTTTCTCTTTCTTTTGGCTCCACTTCAACTGTGTTGCAGCCGGCTATTAGCCTACCGTTTCCGATGCCAAGTTCTCCACCGGAATTGACAGCCTGGGTTCCGCCGGTTTTTGATTGGTCATCACCATCCATGGTTCAACGTTCGTCTGCTTCGTCTTCATCCGGTCCACCAATCGCACCAGATCAGCCCCGTCTTCCCTTCGGCGGCCCCACTCTGTCCGGCCAGCAAGGTCTGGCCCCAGTGAGTCCGCTTCGTTCGATTGGTCGTGTTCCAACTCCCACGCCATCAGGTTCTCTCGAAGCTATTGCTCAATCCATGGGTTTTTCTGCTCCCAATATTACCAATATTGTCACTACTAAACTTGATGCGGTTGAAGATTATCTCCCTTGGAGGACTCAATTTGAGTCGTTTTTGGTATCTCATGGCTTACTTGGATTTGTTGATGGTACCATTCGACGGGAAGTTGTTCACAATGACTACTATTATTGGCTAAAGTTAGATCAAACAGTTCGTTCCTGGCTGTTTGCAACTTTATCCCGTGATATACTCATTGAAGTTCATACTCTGAAAACTTCGGCTATTATTTGGGAGCGCTTGGAGTCCCGTTTCATGGCAGCAAGTTTAGCTCGTTCCATGGAATTGAAACGGATGCTTACTAACTCCAAGAAGAAAGAAGACCAAACTTTGGAACAATATATGCTCCAAATTCAGCGAATTGCAGATGCTCTCGCCGCTATTAATTCTCCGGTGTCCATGAAAGATTTACTTGAAACAACAATGCTTGGTCTAGGTCCCGAATACGAGTCTATCATTACTACGTTGACCACTTTTCCAGAAGGTCTTACCTTTGACAAACTCCGTATTCGCCTTGTGGAGCAAGAACAGCGAATTTTATACTTGCGAGCTCGAGAATCTGCCACAGCACCAGCAGCACTTGCGGCCCAGCAGTTGGCTCCAGTCGCACCAGCCTATGAAGCTCGGGGTGGTTTCCAGCAGGCCCGCGGCCGAGGAAGACGTGGTCAGCGCGGGCGGGGAACTCGCGGTCGCGGTCGTGGGTATGGTCAGCAACATCAAGGCTACGCCGTAGCACCACCGGCGTTCTACCCTCCACGGCCGGGACAGCCTACACCGGCTGCCTATTATCAGCCCGCGTATTTTCCGGTTCCCGCGGCTAATGCAGTTCATCAGGGGCGTCCAGGTACAGTTTGTAATACGGTTTATTCATCGTTTAATACGCATCCCTATCCTGTTATAGTTACTAACCACAGGTATGCAGGCTCTCCATTAGTTGATGGCCAGTTTGGTTCTATTCCCCCGCCAGTTGTTTGTCAAATTTGCTATTCTCCAGGTCACTCTGCCGTGTCATGTCCTTCTCGTTTTAATCAACCTTCAGCACCTGCTCTTGCAGCTCCTATGAGTGACACAAACGACGCTATCTGGTTTCCAGATTCCGGTGCTTCTGCGCATATGACATCTCAGGAAGGTACATTAGTTAATAAGTCTATTTATTCTGGACCACTTGCGGTTACTGTTGCAGATGGTACTCATTTACCCATTCAAAATATTGGTGATATTGTTATTAATTCCCCAACCCAGCCTATCCATTTAAGATCTGTTTATCATGTCCCAAACATTAAATATAATTTATTATCAATACAAAAATTGTGTTCTGATAATAATTGCATGGTGATTTTTGACAAAAATTCTGTTTTTCTAAAGGACAAAACCACGGGGGCAGTTCTTCTTCAGGCTTCCAGTAGCGGCGGTTTATATCCCATTCGTCTGTCATCGTCTCCTGTTTTTGGTTTAGCTACTAGTGCAACACCTGGACCACTATGGCATCGCCGACTGGGACATTGCGGCACTAGAGTTTTAGATGGTCTTAGAAAGTCTGGTCAACTTTGTAGTCTTTCTTCATTTAATCATGATTGTACGTCGTGTCATTTGGGTAAATCTCAACGATTACCCTTTCAAGATGTTTTTCATTATTCTAATAAACCGCTATTTTTAGTTCATTCTGATGTGTGGCAATCTCCAGTTTTATCTCCTTCTGGTTTCAAGTATTATGTTTCCTTTATTGATGATTTTTCCCGTTTTACTTGGATATATCCTATGCACCGTAAAAGTGAAGTCTTTACTCATTTTCAATCTTTTAAACGACTGGTGGAAAATTTATTGGATCACAAAATTAAAATTTTTCAAAGTGATGGAGGGGGTGAATTTGATAATTCAAGTATGCGGTCATTTTTTAATGATCATGGTATTCTTTTTCAAAAATCTTGTCCAGATACTCCTCAACAAAATGGACTGGCTGAACGTAAACATCGCCATATTCTTGAATTAGCTAGAACCATGCTTATTGAAGCTGGCATGCCAGCTAAATTTTGGGTTGAAGCTATTTTAACCGCTACTTATATTATTAATCGTTTACCCTCTACTCACTTTACTAGTCGTTCTCCCTACCAAAAATTATTTCACCGGTCCCCTGACTTCTCTTTTATGCATGTTTTTGGTTGTGAATGTTTTCCTAATTTTAATGCCACTTCTGCCAATAAGCTCTCTCCGCGGTCCGTTCAGTGTGTTTTTCTTGGATATGCTTCTGAATATAAAGGATATCGTTGTCTTGACCCTAAAACAGGTCGAATTTATATTAGTCGTCATGTTCGTTTTCACGAAAATGTTTTTCCATATTCTCATCTTGTGTCATCCTTGTCTCATCCCGAGTCCACTGTCCCTCTATCAATCTCCATGTCATCTCCAGGGTCCACGTCTGCTACTGGTCCGCCGCTACCCCCGGTGAAGGTTTCAACAGTCTCTAGTGCTCCGTTGCTGCCAACTGCCTCCCAGCCGGTTCCCTTGGAATTTCCTCTTGCAAACGAAGACACTGGGACGCCAGCAGCTTCCACTCCAACCACGAGGACAACTCCTGGCAGTCCTTCGACGCCTGGCAGCTCCTCCGCGGCTGGATCATCGGACAGCTCGGCATCCGGGGGAGGTGCAGTTGATGACTCTACTGCAGCAGCAAGCACTGGCGTGGCTGATGGTTCTTTAGTACCAAATATTCATCCCATGCAAACTCACTCCAAATCAGGAATTTATAAACCAAAAAATCTTTTTAATTTGAACACTGAGGTTTTAATTCCTGATCCTACTTATTTTTCTATGGCTAATAAAGATCTTAAGTGGAGAGCTGCTATGGCTGAGGAATTTAATGCCCTCATCAGTAATAATACTTGGGAATTGGTGCCATTTGATTCTAATAAAAATGTGGTTGGGTCTAAATGGATTTATAAAACTAAGTACCGGTCTGATGGTTCCATAGAGCGTCATAAAGCACGTCTGGTTGCTCAAGGGTTCAAGCAGCAGGCTGGGGTGGATTTTTCTGAAACCTTCAGCCCTGTTGTTAAACCCACCACTGTTCGCATTGTGTAACACTTGAGATTTAATATAAACGGATTAATAGTACTACTCATACCAACAGAGGTGCATCTCCTTTTAAGGGAGCTCATCACCCAAGAACTCCAAAGTTAAGCGTGCTTGCACGGGAGTAGTCTTGGGATGGGTGACCCCCTGGGAAGTTTCTCAGGGCGCGCATGAGTGAGGACAAAGTGTGCGGTAAAGGCTCGTGGTGGTTTGTGGGGACAGTACTATTGGTCCGGAGTAACTACCTCGGGTCCGGTGGGGCCGGGGTGTTACAGGTGGTATCAGAGCAACCCTGCGACAGTGCGCTGGTCCGTTGAGTATCGGGCGGACACTTAGCAGGGGAAAAGATTCTGGGATTTGATTGAGATTGGTTTAAGGGCGCAACGAGGACGTTGCGATCCTAAGTGGGGGTGATTGTAACACTTGAGATTTAATATAAACGGATTAATAGTACTACTCATACCAACAGAGGTGCATCTCCTTTTAAGGGAGCTCATCACCCAAGAACTCCAAAGTTAAGCGTGCTTGCACGGGAGTAGTCTTGGGATGGGTGACCCCCTGGGAAGTTTCTCAGGGCGCGCATGAGTGAGGACAAAGTGTGCGGTAAAGGCTCGTGGTGGTTTGTGGGGACAGTACTATTGGTCCGGAGTAACTACCTCGGGTCCGGTGGGGCCGGGGTGTTACACATTGTCCTTACTTTAGCTGTTTCGTCAAATTGGTCCATTCGTCAGTTAGAGGTTAAAAATGCTTTTCTACATGGTAATCTGACTGAAGAGGCCTATATGCGTCAACCGCCTGGTTTTGTTCATCCCCAATTTCCCCATCATATTTGTCGCTTGCGCAAGGCTACCTATGGTCTTAAGCAAGCTCCCCGGGCCTGGTTTTACCGCTTTAGTAGCTTTCTCCTGACTCATGGTTTTGTTTGCAGTCGTGCTGATAACTCTCTATTTATTTTTCGACATGATACTCGCATTATTTATCTTCTTCTTTATGTCGATGATATCATTGTCACAGGCAACTCCTCCTCTCTCATTAGTCATTTTATTTCTCTTTTAGGGAAATATTTTGCTATGAAAGATCTTGGTGATATTCATTTTTTCTTAGGGGTTCAAGCTGTGCGAAATTCCTCTGGTTTATTTTTGTCTCAGGCCAAGTATGTATCTGATCTTCTTGCCCGTTTTCACCTTCATACTCTCAAGTCAGTTCGCACACCTTTAGCTCATAGAACTAAGCTATCTCTCACTGATGGTGACTTGCTTGCTGACCCTACGGAGTATCGTAGCATGGTAGGTGCATTGCAGTATTTAACTATGACTAGACTTGATATTACACATGCTGTTCACTTGGTGTCCCAATTTATGCATGCACCCCGTACTTCACATATGTTGGCTGTGAAAAGAATTTTCAGGTATTTACAGGGTACTCTCACGCATGGCATTCATCTTCGGCCGGCAACACATCCTTATTCCGTTACGGCATACTCAGATGCTGATTGGGCTGGTTGTCCTGATAGTAGTCGATCTACGTCCGCCTATGCTGTTTTTCTGGGTCCTAATCTTATATCATGGCGCTCTAAAAAGCAGCCCACTGTCTCCAGATCTTCCATTGAAGCTGAGTATCGCGCCATTGCATACACAGTTCAAGATACACTGCACATTCGCTCCATACTTTTTGAGCTCGGCTTCCCTCTTCGTGCACCCGTACGACTTTTATGTGATAATATTTCTGCCTCATATTTGTCTGCTAATCCTATTCAGCATGCTCGAAGTAAGCACATTGACATTGATTATCATTTTGTTCGAGAACGGGTGGCTCATGGTGATCTCCTAGTGCAATATGTTCCTACGAAGTTTCAGTTGGCTGATATTTTCACCAAAAGTTTACCTCCACAACAGTTTTTATTTTTACGTGACAATCTACGCGTAGTTCCTCCTGCATAGATTGAGGGGGTGTAATAGTGTAGAATTAATTACTATTAATTATTAGGCAGTTTCCTTATTGTATTTGGACACTTATTCTATTATAAATACATAGTCAGGGCTACCAGTCTGGTTAAGCCTGTTTATTATTCTCACAGTATGATCGGCTTTAGTTAAGATACCAACGGGAATACAAATGCTTACAAATATTCCAATTAGATATATCTTCAGAGCTTACTATTAAAGCTCTAGCTCAAAAACGCTAAATCATTACCATGGGACAGTCCCTTATCTCTTGTATAAATGTACAAACTCACATATTTGGATAATTTAAAACAATAATCATAGAGCACAAATATATAAACTCGAACATTGGATATCTAATTACCCATATACTTATCCTTAATTCAAGTTATCTATGTTAGATTAGGCTATTTATCAAAGTATTACATGTTGTGGAATCATATTAATGCATTACAATGCAGCTCGTTGAAAGATTTGTGAATTTAAACCATAACTTTACCTAGCCTAATCTCTATGATTTAGCTCCTAAAATAGCGTATAATATAAATTAGCTATATGGATTTAAGATACCATATCATGTTATATTGGGAAGGATTATACTTAATGGAATTTGACAACTTTATACATTGTAAAGTAAGATATTCTTACTCCAGAATTTCACAAGACAAATATATGAGCAGATATCAACTGTTGTTGTATTTAAAATCTATAACAGGTATGACAATTTGTCTAACAACGTATTATCCCTTAGGAAAACCACGGATTGATTAATTACCTTTTCTATAGAGCACTAACGGACATCAAGAGATACGTGGGAAAACGCTAAATATAGTATTATATTTAAACAATTCTCGCTCAGTGTAAAACAATATAGAGCAATTAGGCGCATCAGGCAAACCACCAAAATCACATATAAGTTGTAATAGAGCTCACCCTAAATCTTGTCGAACATTTAGTTAATTATAATACTAAATACGTTTCAGATTCCATTATACCATATGATTATATGATAAAGTTCATTTAAAACGGACAATTGTACTATCTCCTGCAGAATGCAATATTCCTCGTAAAGATCTTCCCTTAAAAGTGCTCCCTTTGACCTTCCTTGTCTGCAATCGTAATATTCAACTTCACATGTAATAATCCTTAAATGTATGTCATACATTCTTGAAACATTTGCTGACTTCTTAACGGTTTGGATTAATGCCTAAGTTTAATGAATTTACGTATTAGATCAACAGGAAGTTCTAGCCTTAGTGTAAAAGACTTCATATAATGATTACAAATTATATATACAGATGGAAAAGTTGAATAGATCATTGTTAAAAGAACACACAGCAAGAGATATAGTATACTTTGGAAAGATCAGATTTAGCGTTATCTTAAATATTCGTTTGGTAATATTGTTCCGTTGAGTGACAGTGGTTCAAAAGATTGTAATATTTGAAGACAATTTTATCTGTTATTCCTAGTAATAATTGCCTTCTCAAGCTTGACGTTTTCGGAAAGAGAACGGAGCAATGCACTCAAATTATTACCAGTTGTCTTCTCACTAAGTATAAATAGGCGAAAACATTAGACTATGGCTAAGACCATTACTTTCCTATAGTACCTTTAGGCGCCGGTTTCGAAATATTAAGGGATGATTGTCTATTTTCTAAAACAAAAATATCTGTTTGAGATATAACTCGTCCAACCGAATCATTGCCTTTTCCATTATTTTTGCCTATACCAAAATAGCACAATGAGGTATGGAATTTTAACACTTATCCCTTACTGTTATTGAAACACCCCGTATACTTGGTGTGAAACAATCATTAACTTTGGTTGAGCACTAATGGAAAGTTATATCGGGACCTTTTGCCTTATCCAACGAGATATATTCAATAACCATTAAGTCAAAACGTATTAGATGTTCGTGATTCAGGTGTTCAAATATGACTTTCCAAATTTGTTTATAGGCTTATTTAATGAGATTATAATTACTCATAAAATGTTACTAAGGCTTGGTGATCGATATATGCTGTTTGAGAGAATAGGTACTTATCTTAGGAAGACATATCAATTTTAAATGGAGTGATAAACACTATATTTAATTGAGTTTGTCATATATAACAGCTATTTGTTATCCTTCATTAAGCTAAACCAATCTTAAAACGTGATTTTAGAGGATTTGTTCATGAAATATTTCACGTGAGGTGTTCATATCTTTAATCTCAATCTTAGCTGGTTAGAAGAATAGACATTTATGATCATATCTTCAGCTTGTTCATATATAAGTAAAATATCTTTTTCGTCTTCATCTCGTTGAACTATTGTACATCTGAAATATTTTATGACTATAGAATAATATTGTTGTTCCAACGAGATATAGTTGAAGACTAAACTGACATCCGGTTAAATCATATTGAGTTGCCAAGATTTCACTCACAAAGATTATCTACAACTAAGAGTTCCAAATAAAGGTTCCAACTCATATTTTAACCATAAGATGAGAACGGTCAACTCTTAAAGTCAAACAGCAAAGAAGTTTCCACAACATTTGTGAACCTTTACATATTATGGTTAATCGTTACCTTTATGAAAGATTAACACGTAAAGTTGGTATCAAATTTACCCTTTATCAAATAATTAAGCTATGTGATGTGCCTGACGTTTTAAAGATACCATAATTTCAAATTGATAAGTAGCTTTTATACTATCAGTTACACTAAACGTATCAACATTAACCCTCTGAGTTTATCTTATATTGTCATCTCGTTTTTAACTATCTTATACCAAAGTTTAATCTGCTATGAAAAACTCATACATGGAAGCCTTTTCAGGCGTTTGAAAGTATTAAATCATAGAGAAGACGTTTATGATCTCCTTGAAAATGGTATTATCCCTAATAGATTAAACTTAATGGCTAAGTATCTCATCCCTATGAAAGCTAAACGGAAGTTGGAATGGAACACACTTTATAAGTCACAATACTTGAGATATAATATTACAAGGCATATCTGGAGGTTAAAAAGTTGGCTATCATTATTAGCCTCATATCCGCTAGTTATGTTTTCAACGGGCAGATATAAAGCAAGAAGAAGGACAACATTACAAGACCATTGCGAGTAAGTTTTACGCCTGAAGATAAGTTTTAGAGCTCGATAAGATCTTTCCAACGAGATAGAAAACGTCTTCAACGGGACAAAACAGAGCAAGAAAGCTGTGAATATTATCTTTTTCAGCTTGTGAAACAAAACTTTAAAGATCAGAATAGCTTAATATTCTGATTAGCGTCTTTCGTATATTTAAACACAAGCTGAAAAGATGTTACTCCAGGTATAAGTGATGTTGATCTATTGTTCCGTTGCCTATTCCCGAGCTTGGTGTCTTCAAAATGATGCATTAAATTTTGGTAAATTCTATGGTACCCATAAGGTACCATACCTTTGTCCACATGGACCAATGAGAATGGAGCAATTGAATTACTTAAATCTAAATTAAAAATGATAAAGTGATGTGGTCCAATCAAATGAATGATAGGTACGGTATTCCATATTTTAGGAAGGTACCGGAGTTGTCACCTTAAATTTTACCATGTATACTTGAACATGATAAATTGTTTAGAAAGTTGTATATTATCAACGCGTACAAATTGAAAACTTATGGTTAATCACAAATACCTAAGGGAAAAGCAAGACTTCCATTAATTTCTAAAACTTTCTATCGAGAAACGCAACGTAGAACAAGAGCTTTAGTATTAAGAAATATGGCCGATCTTTTGTTCCGATCATAAAGTATTTGAGCCTTACTAAACAAGGCTAAAAGTTAGAAAGATGATGTGGCTAAGGATTTATGGCTGAATTCAAGGGATGACGGCATGGAGGTCTTGATCAGCTTCCCTCTTCCTTTGGTTTGACCTTCCTTGTCATTTCCGAGGATAATGAGGTTTTTGGAAAGAGAAGAAGAAAGGGAAATCCTCTCAACAGAGATAAGTTACAAATACCTTTTATAGGTATGTGTTCGTGCTTATCTTCATAATTCCGTTTATGCCATTTCATATACTTAGAACAGTGACGAACATCTACGGTATGATCTTAATAAACGTTTAGGCTATAAAAGATATACATTTTTAAATTTTGTTTCTAGGGGCTGTTTTAGTCCCTTGAAATTATTTAAATGATCCTCAAATACTAAACGTATATATATACGAGTTATATATAGGCAAAATACGGTTGTCTTCAGATATATCATAAAATAGGCTGAAAACACAGATATTGTCCTAATCTCTAGGTATTTGAGGCACATTCTATCTCGCTGTTTTACTTAATTTGTTTGAGATTCCCCTTATTTGAATTTAGTGGATTTCCTGAAGATAAGCACGAACACATACCTATAAAAGGTATTTGTAACTTATCTCTGTTGAGAGGATTTCCCTATTTAAGTGTTTTCCGTTTAAGTGCACATCTCTTTGTGATTATATCTAAACTAGGTGAATAGTTTGTGATTGCACAGATATTATGAACGTTTGCTCTTTTTAGAACTCATATATTCTTGACAATGTTTTATGGAAAGATCTAATTGGACAAATACACTTTTAAAACTGGCTAAATAGAGCACAAGACTTCAATATAAGCGGATACACAAATCTTTTAACCGTGTTCAAGATTATATCATAAATTGATTTATAAGTGATATTTCAGATATATCACCGTTTAAAGCGTAAATATTTGTTCCAACTTCAATTACAATACATTAAGTCTCGTTGGAAAGGTCTTATTGAGCAAGGATTGATGTGAAGCATCACTATTGGGATAAATATTACTTTAAATTTTCCTGGTGGGTTCAAAAATGAGCATTAACCCAAGGTAATCTCACATTTTGAGATTATTATTAGAATAGCCTACGTGATCTACTTTTAGTATTTCGCTAAATCATAAATAATCTAAAGTGAGTAGGCGTGATTTAAATTGACATTATGAAGATTTAAATGTGAGGTTAAGTTTTTGAACACATGCCGAACTCTTTTTGCTGAAAGATATTTTTTTTTTTTTGCAAAAGAAAGGTCTAGCTATTATTAATTGAGTCATTGTTCAAAGCAGACGAAATACAGGAAAGATACTCAAAAAACCAAAAATGCGAATCAGACATAGAACAAGCCGCTTTAGCAATCAAATGGGCTGCCTTGTTCGCTGATTGCCTAATATGAGAGAAAGAAATGCTAGAGAAATTCTTAGCTACATCTCTTATGTCTTCAGCAATCAAACCACTGGAGGAGGCACTGGAACCCCTCAGGATCTCCGAGATAGCACGAGCTGCATCTGATTCCACATCGACCACCGTCCAGTTCGTCATCTTAAGCCAACTCAGAGCCTCTCTAATCCCAATTAATTCAGCTTCCATAGGTGAGAGACACCCCAACCAAGGTTTCCCAGCCCCTGCCACAAAGCTCCCCTCCTCATCGCGAAGACACCAGCCGAGTCCGCACCTATCTGCCCGCACCGCAGCGTCAACGTTCAGTTTGAGCCTCCCTGCAGCTGGTTTTTGCCATGAAGAGGTCGACTGGCAGCCAACTGACCTCCCTTCCCTTCGCGCAAATTGCGCTTGAATCCATCCCAGAACAAAGGTCCGAGTTTTCAGCATAAATTGACTTGCATTCAAAAAGTTATTCTGCCAAAGCCTATTGTTTGCTCAAAGATATTTGATTAACAATAGTAACAATATTATCCATTTAAATATCTTCCCGGACAAATATTGGCACTTTATCAAAACCAATCTCAACTACAAGATATATATGATAACAGCGCCTCCGGAAGTGACAATACGCAACCTCCTTCCGCAATGCTTTCGAAACCCTAAACCCTATGTGTATTGATAATGAGTACTCATATTATGATTTAGCGTTTTCAAAAGTCGGATCATACGTAAAGACAAACCATAAATAGGACCTCTCCAAAATAAAAATACCCCTCTGTATCTCGTCAATTGAACTAAAACTAATGCATTTAGAATATCTTGTAAACGGATGGCCAATAGAGTGTCACTTAATACGGTTTATCAGGAACAAATTGAGAGGTCCTATTTATGGTTAGTGTCACACAGAGGGGATAAGTTAAACGAAATAGTTTTAGAGCATAACATGTGGAAGAACTCTGCTTACACAAATCTTTATTTGATTAATAGTTTGTGCTCTTTTGAATGCATTAATCTCGTGAAGACACTTTATTGGAGTGAAGCTTTGTACAAGTTATTCTAAATGCATTGTTAAGAATTATCCTGGAAAGTCCGCTGTCTTCAAGTATTGGGACTTAATACCACTTGTATTGGGAGTTAATACCACATATTAAAACTTATCTTTGGGCGCCGCTTATAAAAATTGCTGATTGCTAAAACAGTAATCAGCAAGATTACCGCTGAGTTTTAGAATGGATACCAATATTGTAACACTTGAGATTTAATATAAATGGATTAATAGTACTACTCATACCAACAAGGTGCATCTCCTTTTAAGTGAGCTCATCACCTAAGAACTCCAAAGTTAAGCGTGCTTGCACGGGAGTAGTCTTGGGATGGGTGACCCCCTGGGAAGTTTCTCAGGGCGCGCACGAGTGAGCACAAAAGTGAGCGGAAAAGGTTAGTGGCGGTTTGTGAGGACAGTACTAGAGGTCTGGAGGGTGTCTGGAGGGTTTGTGGGGCTTACTTAGCATAAGCTAATTTTTGTTTTATTTGTTTCCTTTTTCCTTCTTCTCTTTCTCTATAATTACAGATGATATTGTTGTGGATGATGTGCTTGGTTAGAGACTTGAGAGCGTCCATTAGAAGATACCCTAGCAAGATTTTTTTTTATTTTAAGAACATTGCTCTAGATCACTTTTGTTACTTTTACTTCGCACTTGTTATTTACTAAGTACATTTGTTTTGTTTGCCTGTGCACTTAGCCATGTTTTGCTAAGTGTGGCGATAACACTCTAAATTTTTACTGTTAAAGACTTCCGCTGAAATTGTCTTCGTAAAATTATCATTTTATTATAATTTCTCCAAGCTATTTTGGGTGGGAAAATTTGGGGTGTTACAAGTTGGTATCAGAGCAACCCAGCAACAGTGTACTGATCCGTTGGATATCGGGCAGACACTTAGCAGGGGAAAAGATTCTGAGATTTGATTGAGATTGGTTTAAGGGCGCAACGAGGACGTTGCGATCCTAAGTGGGGGTGATTGTAACACTTGAGATTTAATATAAACGGATTAATAGTACTACTCATACCAACAAGGTGCATCTCCTTTTAAGGGAGCTCATCACCCAAGAACTCTAAAGTTAAGCGTGCTTGCACGGGAGTAGTCTTGGGATGGGTGACCCCCTGGGAAGTTTCTCAGGGCGCGCACGAGTGAGGACAAAAGTGCGCAGAAAAGGCTAGTGGCTGTTTGTGAGGACAGTACTAGAGGTCTGGAGGGTGTGTGAAGTAACTATCTCGGGTCCTACGGGGCCGGGGTGTTACAAATATTATAACTGGAAACTTATACAATTAGAATGATTATGCAAGAACACTGTAAATGATTACTTAACGCATTTTTAATGGCAATATTTGATATTATACTTTGGAGCTAGTATAAGACCTTGATTCTTTTATCGAGGTCTTTAGGCAGGAATAACGTATAATATTGGTATCCATTCTAAAAACGCTAAAAGTGCACTTGCATAATAACTCTCTAGATAATGGTATCTGCTTATATAACTCAATAAGCAAAATTTCCACCTATTATATAAGAGAGTGTCACTCATGGGGAAAATTTAATGATATTATGCTCTATCTTAATTCTAGTATTCTTTCCATGATATTAACGTAAGTGGAATTCTGCTAGAATTTACCGGAGTTAAAGACCGAGTCAATTGTGTACATATTAAATGTCCATAATTTATACACTACGTTCTCCCTAAATTGAGATTACATCGTATATGCTCTAATATATACTATGTACTTCTTTGATAGTATTAGGCAAATATTATTCCTAAGATATTCTCCCGTATTGCCCCAAAGATTTCTTATGGAATAGCGCAATTGTTTGGAACACAAATATGGCTTACCTAGTTGAATACCTTATGTTCGGAGTGAAATCTTCCGGTAGCTCATTGCGCTATTTTATTATCTCGGTTATCGCTTTGCGTTGAAGACATATAAACTCATATTATTCTATCCACATATATCTTATTATAACTCTTTGGAAATCCGTTTAGAAATATGATTTTAATAGCCTAGTCTCATTTATGCTGAACATAAGAATTTGATACATTGTAAATGAGGTATACAATATGAAATCCCCTGATTGACTTGTAATTCTTATGTTAAGTACCAAAATTAATATCTCTACACAATGATAACATCTTCCTAAACCTTAACTGGATAGTGAGGGATGTCATACACGGATACACCAATCTCGTGTTTAGTTATTATTACATAAAAATAGGGAATATTAGATATGAATGCCTAATTGTATAGATATATTGAGTGGTCTTATACTAACTAACATCAAATTCGAAATATTAGGTAAGACCGAGATCACACACATTATCCCTTGATATTTCGAAACCGGCGTCTAAAGCGTAAATACAATCCGGGAACCATATCTTTACTCGCAAAGTGAGTATTTTCGAACGAGTTTATAATCTTTTACAATATAAGTTATGGGAAATAATAAGCCGGTTTATACGAAAGATCACTTGCGAAAATATGTCAAGTATTAGATTTCCAATATATGAATTTGCAAACCCTAAACCCTAATACTAAAATCGTACATAGATAAGGTATTACGATAAAACACACAACGTGATCTCTACCAAAGTAAAATACTTGATGAGTTCTATAGCCTCAATTTTGAGTGGAGCAAACTTATCCGATAAGCTCGATAAGTTTTAGAGCTCGATCATAGTTTGCTCTACTTTGTCCCGTTAAAGATGTTTTCTATCTCGTTGTGTGTTTTATCTTGTTGTAAACTAATAATTGTTAAACATATGATTAGGCTTTAAGGTAAAGAACTCAAGGTAACCAATGGTGAACTGACGGGCACTTTGTCACGGTGCGTCAAAATAAATTCAATACTAGCACTAATACGTAGTATAGTGAAGTAGAGTTCGTATCCACAGGGAAAGGAATAATTCTCTTTTTATGAACTAGTAAATAAAAGGGGGGTTTTGGGATTGTTGGAATTTAATTAAATTAAATACGAAGATGAACAACTTATATGAGATTTAATTCGAAGATAAAAAGGAAGGAAAATGGGGTTATTTATAGGTGTTTTCAACACCCTGGGGCATTGACCCGCCCGTGTAAATGGACATACCCGACCAGGTAAACGTCAAAATCAAATATTTTGCCATGCTCTCATGTTTCTGCACATCGTTTGGTCCCGAGTCGTGTCTGACCCGACCGGGTCCCCTGGTTGACCCGACCGGGTTTGGTCAAAATCAGATTTTTTTCCCATTCTGGCAATCTTCAGCATTTCCTGTTTGTTTCGGGTCAAATCTGACCCGACCGGGTCAAGTAAGGGACCCGCCCGGGTCTGTGTAATTTCCAGCTATCTTCGTCTGTTTAAATCCTACCCGACCGGGTGAAGTGTTCTACCCGGTCGGGTTTCAGCTCCTGGAAAGTCTAATCTCCCTTTTCCTTCACTTCAAAGTCTTCCTTTCCAACAACATAAATCCTAACTCTACTTTACAACTTACAAATGAGAACTAAAATACAAATACAACTAAAATCATACAAATGTTTACAAACTAATTAAAATGGTAAACAATCCACACAAATCAATCATAAAAACATACACTTATGCACTACTAAGTAGTGCATATCAAACATCCCCGCACTTGAACTTTTACTCGTCTCGAGTAAAACAAATTTTGTCCATGAAGTTTCCAAACCAACAATAGTAGCAATCACAACCATTCACGAGTGTTTATTTTGAAAGTCATCAAAACAATGTTTCGATGATCAAAACACATAATCAAAAGGTCTTCAACACTCTTGGATTTTTCTTCTTTTGCTTCTTCATGTATATGCCCGTAGGATCCTGCAAAGATATAAAAATAATAATTTCTCTCATTCTCTCATTTTGCCTAGGTGCCCTTTTCGGGTTTTCATCCCAGCTTCCCACATTTTCCTTTTTATTCTCACCAACTCACTCTCATTTTTTTTTGCTTTTATTTTGCTTAAGTTGCCCTTTTGGGTTTTCAACCTAACAAGCTTATTATATATATATATATATATAATATATATATACATATATATATATATAATATATACATATATATAATATATATATATATATATATATATATATATATATTGTTTTTTTTAAGAAAATAAGCATGAAATGGGGGCATACCGGAATAGTTCTCCCCCCCAGCTAGTTCATGGCACTGTCTCTAGTGCCCACCCGCATCTCCTCCATCAAAGAATCCACCCTGGCCATAGTAGCTCCCAAAGTGTGTATCCTCATCCATGTGATCACCATCGTATCCGTCGTCCCCGCCTCTACCACTAGAACTCGAACCGCCAAAATAGCCCCATTCAGTGGGGTTATACCATGAGGGTGCCGGAGGAGGAGTAGGCATAGCGGCAAAGTCACCTTGATGTGCTATGTAGGAGTAGATAGGGCCAAAAGTCCTCCTCTGGTCCTCGTGATCTCTCCGCCAATCCTCTTCGTATCTCCGCCAATCCGCTTGCCTTTGCTCCTCGAATCTCTCATAGTTCTGCCTTTGCTCAGTTCTATACAAAACAACTTCCCCCCGAAGTTGAGTGTAGTTGAGATTTAGAGCATTCATGCTATTTAGCATTTCTTGCTCAAATGGTGAATATTGGTGAGCATGAGGTTGTGGTTGTTCAGGAATGAGGGGTGGTGGCTCAATTGCTTGTTCGTTGACTGCGTTGTCGTCTTCATTGATTCCCGGTTCATTGTATGGGGGTGCATAATGAGCTGGGATCCCCCCGGGCAGACAATAATGGTGTCCATCACCGATTTGGTGATCGAGGATGTTGAGCGGGAGGTTATCGGAAGGGAATGGGTGGTATAGTTCCTGGCCGGGTTTGATGTGCCAATGATAAATTTCCAGACCATCATGTTCTATGTGTGAGAGGGTCACATCCCCAGCATTCTTTAGAAACTGAAGGCCAAGAAGGGTTCTGTGGTTTTGTGCACCATTGCATTGAAAGCCATATAGTGTTGCGATGTGGGTAATTAGACCCCCTACCAAAATTGTTCCTCCACCATTTTTAACATTGATAATGTGATCCCAAAGAACTGTGGTGACATCGTATGGGCTGGCGCCCGAAAGAACAGCTTGTGCTAAAAGGCATACATCACACACTCTAGTTTGATGGTTGTTTGGTCTCCCGAAAAAACAATTTGCCAAGAATTTGAAGAAAATTCGGAAGACCGGGTGTTGGATGTGGTTGACATTGAGGTGGGAAGTGCGAACATTGACAACTCCAGTCATTCTTCTCCATAGTTCATGGGCTACCGGTGTACTATACGCGACAGTTTCATCAAGAAAAGGTAGGCCGAAGTGTTCAGCAAATTCTCTTTTAGTGAGTGAACGGTTCTCGTTGAGCATTCGAAAGTTGATCGTGTTATTGGTGTGATCATTTTCATCTTTCACATGCTCAACGGAACTGTAGAACTCGTACACTAAACGAGAATATGACCAATAATGCATATAAAAAATTTTCAACATGCCACACCTTGTGAATATGTCCCTCATAATATCATCAATCCAAAAGAAAGTCAAGGTCAATTGGCACATAAATCGGGAGTGTTTTAGCTCTCTTTGGGATTGTTCGAGAAAGCGGATGCGTTGTGCCTCGGATGCTAAGTTCACCTCCTCGAAGCCGTCGACCGGTGGGATAGCCCTTGGATTTCTTGAGGAAGAAGGTTTTCCCCTTTTTGGTGCCATGGAGCTTGATTTTTGGTGTTTTTGGTGAGGGATTTTCGGATTTTTGGGGTGGGTAGGATTTGGTGGGCTTGATGGGTATGGTTTTGTGGAGGATGATTAGGAGAAGAAGTATTTGATGTTTGGTGGTGATTTTTGGCTTGTATTTGGACCTTTGAAGTCCAAAAATGGAAGGATTAATGGGTGTAGGATGGAAGAGGAAGGTGAGGAGATGAAGAATATGATGTTAATTGATGGATTTGATGGAGAAATGTGTTGGTTTTGAGCTTTGGAGCTATGAAAATGGAGGTTTTGGGGTAGGGGTGTTCGAAAATTGGGGAAGATGAAGTGGGGAGGGAGGTAGTGCACGACCTGGTATAGGCTGAAAAGCCCGATGACCCGGTCGGGTGGGGTAGGTTACCCGGGCGGGTTTGCTTTCCAGAGGCTGGTAGTGAGGTTTTCGGGTGTTTACCCGGTCGGGTATAATGAAGTACCCGGTCGGGTCACTCGATCTTTTTAAAACAGAATGCTCTGGTTTCAATACCCGGCCGGGTGGGTTAAAATACCCGGTCGGGTTATTTATTTATTTATTTATTTATTTTTACACAAACACACACACACTCTACTGAAAAAGTAAACTAGAAAAACATACCTGAAATGGGTTGCCTCCCATGAAGCGCTTCGTTTTACGTCGTGGCTCGACGATGTCTTTGTTGCTCCTTATTCATAGAACGGTTCAGAGAGGTCTATGATTTCCATGTTTTTGGGTTGAAAACCCTCAAAGAAGGGTTTTAGTCTTTGTCCATTCACCTTGAGAACCTCTCCCGTCTCCAGGTCTTCAATTTCCACCGCCCCGTGTGGATATGTTTTGATAACTTTGTATGGTCCAGTCCAACGGGATCTCAGCTTTCCCGGAAATAGACGAATGCGTGATTGAAATAGGAGGACTTTGTCATTAAGTTTAAAGTCCTTCATTATGATCATTTTATCATGCAACTCTTTCGTCTTTCTTTTGTAAATCTCTGCATTGTCATAAGAATCCAGGCGGAGTTCTTCCAATTCTTGCAATTGGAGCTTCCTATGTATACCGGCCTCGTCAAGATTGAGGTTGAATTCTTTTACCGCCCAATATGACTTGTGTTCAAGCTCTACGGGAAGATGACAAGCTTTTCCAAACACAAGTCTATAAGGGGACATACCGATTGCAGTTTTGTAGGCGGTTCGGTATGCCCATAGTGCGTCATCGATGCGCATACTCCAATCCTTCCGGTTCGGGTTCACTGTTTTCTGGAGTATAGATTTTAATTCCCTGTTTGAGGTCTCCGCTTGGCCGTTCGTTTGAGGGTGGTAAGCAGTAGAGATCTTGTGAGTCACACCATACTTCTTTAGTAAGGAGCCCACAATTTTGTTGCAAAAATGTGTGCCTCGGTCGCTTATTAAAATTCGGGGGACTCCGAACCTTGAAAATATGTGTGATGTAAGAAAGCTAGCCACCACCTTGGCATCGTCCGTTTTAGTGGCTTTAGCTTCCACCCATTTGGAAACGTAATCCACCGCAAGGAGGATGTAAATGTTACCTTGAGAGTTTGGGAAAGGGCCCATGAAGTCAATACCCCATGCATCGAAGATTTCACAGAAAAGCATAGAGTTTTGAGGCATTTCGTTTCTCCTTGAAATATTGCCCGCTCTTTGGCAATTGTCACAAGCCCGACAAAAACCGTTTGCATCCCGAAAAAGACTTGGCCACCAAAAGCCACTTTCAAGTATCTTCATTGCCGTCCGTTTCGGGCCGAAATGTCCTCCACAAGCATAAGAATGGCAAAACTCTATAATATATGTGAGCTATCTCATATTCGGGGACACATCTTCGGATTATTTGATCCTTACAATGTTTCCACAAATATGGGTCATCCCACACATAGAGTCTTGAGTCCATTTTTAATTTTTCTTTTTGAGATTTTGAGAATTGTGGAGGAAATTTGCCGGAAACAAGAAAGTTTACAATGTTTGCGTAACATGGTTGTATGACTTTGATGGAGAAAAGAGTTTCGTCCGGGAATTCGCCTTTGATGAGATTTGTGTGAAGATCTTCAATGTCTTTGTGAGGAATGAGTCGGCTTAAATGATCGGCCACCAAGTTCTCCGCTCCTTTCTTATCTTTAATCTCTACATCAAACTCACTCAATAGAAGGACCCATCGAATGAGTCTTGGTTTGGCTTTCTTCTTGGTCATAAGGAACCGGAGAGCGGCATGGTCGGTGTAAACAATAACTTTCGTTCCAAGAAGGTAGGAACGAAATTTTTCCAAAGCAAAGACCACCGCTAGCATTTCCTTCTCGGTGGTGGAGTAGTTCTTTTGAGCTTCATTGAGGGTTGAGGAGGCATAGTAGATGACATGAGAAGCCCTTCCAACCTTTTGGCCTAAAACAGCCCCCACCGCAATGTTCGTACAAGGTCTCATCATCTGCTTGCTCAATGTTGCTAATTTGCTTTTTGAGACTTGAAGAGATAGATGCTGGATAGTACCTGTCGAGGAAGCTCTTTTTCATTTGAGCCCATGTGTTGATGCTACCCGACGGAAGATAGAAAAGCCAATCCTTCGCGGTGTCTTTTAGAGAGAAAGGAAAAGCCCTTAGCTTGATTTGTTCTTCGGACACCCCATTGGGGCACATGCTTGTGCACACAATATGGAATTCCGACAGATGTTTGTTCGGATCTTCCCCCCGTAAACCATGGAAAGAGGGAAGTAGATGAATGAGCCCAGATTTTAGCTCAAATGTGACCCCCGTATCAAGAGTTGGAAAAGTGATACATAAGGGTTGTTGATTTAGATTCGGAGCCGTGAGCTCCCTCAACGTTCTTGTTTCATTAGCCATAATGATTGACTCTTCGGTCTCGCTAGAATGAGAAGTAGCACTTGATGATTCTCCCGAGTCGGAGTTTGAGAATTTGTTTTTCAACCGCTCGAGAGTTTGTTCTATTTCGGGGTTTGAGTGGTAGGTGATTTCGTTCAGTGAACGATATTTTACCATATACTACAAAGCTCAGAAGAAATAGAAATCTTTATATTTGAACCATATATTTTTTTCTTTTTCTTAAAATAAAATAAAAAGAAAAATTAATTGTCTGTCCCCGGCAACGGCGCCAAATTTGACGGGCACTTTGTCACGGTGCGTCAAAATAAATTCAATACTAGCACTAATACATAGTATAGTGAAGTAGAGTTCGTATCCACAGGGAAAGGAATAATTCTTTTTTTATGAACTAGTAAATAAAAGGGGGTTTTGGGATTGTTGGAATTTAATTAAATTAAATACGAAGATGAACAACTTATATGAGATTTAATTCGAAGATAAAAAGGACTTGGCATTACTACTTTCCACTTGTTGATATATTTTAGTCGATCATTGTTATATCTATAACTTATCCCCTCTCAAATACTCAATCGAGGAGTATATCCAATTCATCGAGGGTAGTTATTAACAAAGACCGTTCATTAATAACTCTTACTATTAGTCATTGCATGTATAGAACACCATCATATACCGACTTGATAGTAGCATTTAATCTCTTAACTCCTTGATGAAATCAATTGAGATTGATAACCTCAACACAACGGTTTCGGTTTAACCAACAAAATTAATCCCTCTTAAGTTTATTAACCACGACCGTGCATTAATAAACCGAAGTTACTTACTTGTGAAACCATCAACGATTAACCATCGGTTCGTTGAACGTTTCTAGTAGTAATTAATGTTGAGATGTTAACTAATTGTCATCTTAGCAACACTCCCCAACATTAATATACAGATAGATTAAGAGAATAATTAATATTCAAGGGAAAAAGATAAGAAAATAACTCACAACTTTAATAATCAACAAGCTTCAAGAGCAACACCAAGAAATGGAAGTTTAGCTCCTCATTTGGAGACTAAACATGCTATAAAAATATAAGAAATAACTATTCTAAACTGAGCTTAAGTATAAGGAAGAAGGGATGATCCAAAAGTGAAGCAAAATGGGGTTATTTATAGGTGTTTTCAACACCCTGGGGCATTGACCCGCCCGGGTAAATGGACATACCCGACCGGGTAAACGTCAAAATCAATATTTCGCCATGCTCTCATGTTTCTGCATATCGTTTGGTCCCGAGTCGTGTCTGACCCGACCGGGTCCCCTGGTTGACCCGACCGGGTTTGGTCAAAATCATATTTTTTTCCCATTCTGGGGATCTTCGGCATGTCCTGTTTGTTTCGGGTCAAATCTGACCCGACCGGGTCAAGTAAGGGACCCGCCCGGGTCTGTGTAATTTCCAGCTATCTTCGTCTGTTTAAATCCTACCCGATCGGGTGAAGTGTTCTACCCGGTCGGGTTTCAGCTCCTGGAAAGTCTAATCTCCCTTTTCCTTCACTTCAAAGTCTTCCTTTCCAACAACATAAATCCTAACTCTACTTTACAACTTAGAAATGAGAACTAAAATACAAATACAACTAAAATCATACAAATGTTTACAAACTAATTAAAATGGTAAACAATCCACACAAATCAATCATAAAAACATACACTTATGCACTACTAAGTAGTGCATATCATGAACACTCATGCCTTGCAACGAGAAAGATTATGCAGAGCGTATCATACAAGTAAACAGAACCTAAATACTTTGTCTATTGCACTCATAATATTTTTAGATCTACTGGATATGAAATCTGAAATATTTGTGAATTTATGGATAATCTTTACCTTTTACTTAATGCATTGTAATCATGGGCGGAGCTAGGGGAGGGCCAACCCTGGCCCTGGCCCAGCCCAAATTTTTAAAATGTCTAAATTTTTAGCATAAAAAATTCCGTGTAATTTTTTCCCCAAAAATATTCTTTGTATCAGCCCAGTCTGGCCCAGTGCCCTAGCTCCGCCCTTGATTGTAATTGAAGTTGGAACAAAAACATTAAATTTATCATGTTTATAAGATCTTACAATGTCGAAGTGGTTAATCTATCAGAGTTAACGGTATTGAAAGACAAATATTAAGTATCAAAAATATTAACATCATGATAAAAGAAAACTATAAATTCATTATGTGAATGTATTTTAACTCATAGATTAAACTTAACGAGACAGAATTTGAACTATCCTATTGTGTGTGCTTCCGTTTAAAACGTTTTGTTACAATGCATCCTCGATAAGTTATTTGGGTGTGAACTACCAAATATACGTTTTAAAATCTTTGATAATGCATATCTACGTTAAAATTTAGATTATGCTATATATCAAGAAACAAATTCGAAGTTTCTTGATTATAGACATATCCTGGAAAGATCACTCCCTTACGGACGTATTTTGCTAGATATGATCACTATCTTTTTTGTATACTTAAATCAGATTAGAGTATCTTTGAATACCTTCTTATGAAATTTCCCGCTCAGTATGCGTTTAAATGAGGTGACATTTAAAATGGAAAGTTTTAAGACCTCTTTTAGGGAGTATTAGGATGTTTTCTTTTGGACTGAAATTTGCTGGTCTGGTCTGTTTAAGTCTGGTCTGGTCTGGTCTGTTTAAGTCTGGTCTGGTCTGGTCTGGTCTGGTCTGGTAAACGTCTGGTCTCTGTGTATTTTATAACTACGGAAGTCTGGTCTGGTCTGGTCTGTTTAAGTCTGGTCTGGTCTGGTCTGGTCTGTTTAAGTCTGGTCTGGTCTGGTCTGTTTAAGTCTGGTCTGGTCTGGTCTGGGACTGAAAACAGTCCAAAAGAAAACATCCTTAACATTGAGTTTATGCTTGTTTAGAAAGATATCAAACACCCGTATTTAAGTATGGAAAGACAATTTTATCATTGGAATTGTGTATGAATTAAATACAGAAGAACACACTCAGTTATGTAAATGTACGAAAGGCATTCTCAATATTGAACAACTCAAATTGACATATTTGTGAGTTTATGGTTTATCTATCTCGGTGGGATCTGATAGATGTCATCCACGAGATGGAAGAAGGGGGCGCCGAAACTGGTAATCCAGCTTGTGATTTGGATCAGCCAAATCATAGATTTAGCTAATAGGTATTCTAGCCATATACCTAATTCTTTGCATACTAAGAATTATCCACTTTTAGCCTTCAATTAAAGTGAGCTGTGTTAGAGCATCTTCAACGGTTAGCTAATTGCCCTCTTAGCTTAACTAGCCACGTAAGCTTTTGTAGCAAAATTGAAATATACAACAATGGTTAGCTATAATCTTTTCCTCTTCACTTATTATTTATAATGCTATATTTAATATTCTCCTTGCTCAAGCTAGTAGCTCATTTAGGCTAATTAGCTTTCCCAAGCAAAAGGAAGATCAATGCTCCAATGGTAAGCTAGTAACTTCAAAATTGCAAGCGAGTCCCTAGAAGCAACCATTGGAGATGCTCTTAGAGATTTGTCTAGTGGTATTAATATGTGTAAATAGGTGATAATTATACGTACAAAATCTAAACGAGTTCCTAAAAATGGTTTAGAAACGATATAATTACAGTTTCTTGGAAACACTGATCGGTTTAGGGCATTAGGATATCAGACGCGTTATTTTATCTTGGACAAATCCATTCTAAACGTTTTGAGTTCCCTTGAAGTAAATATCCCCTAACGTTAGATTTTATGGACGGGTAAAAAATCATAGATAAATACAATTATCTAAAGACATTTTCTAAAACAGGTTTTATCGGTTTCTAAATTGACGTGGCTGAAGCAATCAGCACTGCATGCTACACCCAGAAGGTATTTCAAACATTGATATTACCATATTGATCAAATTCTTGGTCAATTGAATATTAACTTATTCGTGCATTAAGTCAAAGGTCAATACGTTAGAAATTTACCTCTTGAAATAATTTAATCTCCTACAAAGCAGTTTATGCCTGACCGATAAATCTAATATCGTTTTACTAAGAATTCACACAGATCTTGTATCATAACACACATCATATATTGTTGTGTGTTCCGTTGTGTCTAATAATAACACAACGGGACAAAAGTCCCATAATACTATTGCATTAAGTGGGAATTACAAAATATGTTAAGCTTAATTACTAAACGTCTAGTATCAATTATGACACTCATAATATACACTTACCTTTAATAATATAGGTATTAAAGGCTAAAAAATTCTAAACAGAGCACTTTTAGCGTAAGATAAGTTTGAACTATCGATATACACAGTTTCATATCTTGGTCACAAGAGACCCGTATATGTGATGATATCACTTAGGTCGTAAGGTTATATCTTGTGGCAAATCATCTGTGTGAATCGAGCTGTGGTAACGCTAAATGTTTGGTGCCAAATGTTGGAAACATCATACAAAGTTCTAATTGCAGTTTGATATTCTAAATCTATGACGAAATATCAAATTGGCACCAAACAGCCATATAATACATCATATCCACTTAAGCACTGTCATTAATGAATATCACAGTATTTCCAAAGGACGTGATAGGTGATATTATCCACGAAATAAGGTAATCTATAGTAGAGACACAGATAAGCTCTATAGCCTAGAATTATTATATCTCTTTGGAAATCGGAATCGCGTTGGACAAGCTATCTTTCGTTATTTCAATGTGTTATATCTCTTTGGAAAACAAAGTTATTGATAATGTGTATCAGAAACAATTGTCTACAAATTGAGTTCTACATTTACAAAATGGGTGTAATATTTTTAATGTCGAAGCAGGGCAAATAGAGTGTTTAATCTTGTGGCGTAATAAGTTTCCTCACTTTTATATAAACACGGCGTTAATAAACTTACGTATTAAATGACGTATGATTAGGTGTCCGATCATGGCTAAAAACGCTAACAGTTTGCATCATTTAGGCTCTAATTAGAATACACATTAATGACGGTAAATCATTTGGCTAGTATCATCCCTTGATATTTCGATTGTCAAATTACACTCATAAGTTTATTTGACAATCAAATATTAGCGTAGAGCTCAAGGGATCCCTCGATAATGTTCTAATATTAGGTTTCATATTAAGGCACTACCTAATATTAAGCATGATTTCTATAGTCTTTCCAAACAGAGCATTTTCAGTTTGGAATATCTTGTGGTTCCTATTTCTAAATCAGATTCTTGTCGTTATAAGTTTCAAGGAGGAGCGTCCACATTTTGCACTTTAAATGCCATTTAGAAAGACGTTTTAGATAAATGCATATTTCATAAAAGTATGCAAGATGACATACGGAAGATATGAGTGTGTTCCTCAAGACGGTATTCAAACAAAATATACCTTATGATCGGATCAAAGTGCAATATATGTTCTTCCATATATATGAGTTATCTTGCAAAATACGTATCTACAGTTTAATCTAATTAACCCTCACACATGTGTTCTAAATGGCATCATATTAGAAGTTGGTAATGCATTTTGTTTAAAAATATCATAGGAGCACAAAGTATCTAATGAGTGCTAAAGTACACTAAAAGGCATTTAGAAAACTACTGTATTCTAAAAGTGGTATTATCCCTAATAGATTAAACTGGATACCGTTTAGAACTAATATTTTGTTCTAATATTTCAACTTCATATAATTGCCTGGTACAACATAGAAATCAGTTACAGTACTCAAGTCCTAGCTATGAAAACCCCTGGTGACACTACCTTTAGCTCTGTTTTGTCCCGTTATTCTAAATAGGCAACAAATGTTTAGGATGAGGGTCAAAAGCAAAGTTATCCATTTAGGATGATATCTGATATTCGTGTCTAACAATCATCCCTTCATCCGTGTGTGTAAAAACAAATTAACGATTTGTTTTGTTTTAGAAATTATATAGCGTAAATATCTTTAGTGTGGATTATTTGGACTTCAAAATATACAGCCTATGTATTAGACACTCATGAAGGAAATCCTATGTTAATCAAAGAGTGCTCTATTTAGGGTGGATTCTATTTTAACGTAGATAGAGCAAGAATTTTTAATGGTAATCTCATAGTAAGTTATTTATAGAGATCTTCCACAATGCATTAAGTAAAAGGGTTTCCAATAGATATCGAGGTATGGTTCATTGGTTTGCATCCATTATAACCACTAAATATCTTAACGATATTTAAATGCCCGTAAGAACACACAACAATTGAAGTTGGAACATTCTACTTTTGAAAACCTCAAAACAGTAAAAGGTAAAGATTAACCCAGCAAGATATGAGTGTCACAACTTCAATTGCTGTGTGTTCAAGATCTGTGGGGTTTTCAACCTTGATATGACACCCCAAAGGGATATAGTAGGCCACCAAAAGAGATGAACTATATCGGTAAAGTAGCCTAATGCTTTGTTTTAGTTCTTGCGTTAAAAAGAATTTGTAGCTATTGTTCCTTATTAAATAGATTCGTTAATAGTTTAGGAGTAAAAGATTTTACTATATACCCATTACATCTCATAAACTTTCCTGTATAGAGATATCTGACGTATTTATGACACGCTTATCTCAAGGATAAAGTCAAACATTTATACACCAGATATAACATATGATTTGTAGCGTGTGGTAAACTCAAAATTGCCTAAATAGAGCACTTTTAGCGTAAATACCGTTTTGTTTGACAAAATAGGCAATCATCCCTTGATATCTTGTATGACGGCCGGTAAATTGAGAATAGTATCCAAGCCCTTACTGATACACTTTTGGTTGTTTTTAGCTAATTTAACAAACTGAGCTCAAACAGGTCTACTATCACTCAAAGGACGGTTAGTGAACCCCAAAAGTGGAAGGAGGGTGCAAAATCACAAGACAAAAGGGAAGATCCTGATTTTTGGTCTATACTCGATCGAGTATCTGTATATACTCGATCGGGTATCTTGTTGAAATTTCAAATCGGATCGGATCCAAAAACAAAGGAACATGCAGGGAAGATTTTGACCACGATCGAGTGTCTATACCCGATCGGGTACACCGACATACTCGATCGGGTATGACTCTAAATTTCACTCTAATTTCGATCGAGTATGGATCGAATTCAGCTTTCTACACATACTCGATCGAGTACATGTATATACTCGATCGAGTACCCGACCTGCACCCCAAAAAAGCCTATAAATACACCTCCTTTCCTTCACAATAGATTCACCAATTCCCATATACTTCTTAGCTCAGTTTAGACAAGTTCTTTCTTTATATTTTTCATCATGTTTAGTCTCCAAATGAGGAGCTAAACTCTTCCTGTCACGCCCCGGACCCACCGGACACGTCAACAACCCGCCGTACAGTACGAATAGTCAACCGCAGTCCAACTCATCCATACTATACTAGGCGTCATGAATATCATTCACAATAGTACATCCATAAACAATCATAATGCAAAATATTTAATCAAGCAGCGGAAACATTAATTCAAATATCCAAGCCACACGTGGCAAACACGGGCATACAAGCCCAAATAAATATTCAAATAGTATCCATGAGCATTATTTGAAAATGTTTTCAAAACAGGAACGGGAGAAGCACGAACCACGTCTCCTTCCTTGAACCTCCCCAAAGCAATGGCGGCGGTAGCAACCTTCAAGTCCTACCTGAAACTGTGAGGTGGCCTCCCCCGTGAAGGGGAGGTCAGTACTTGGAAGCATTTGACAAGTACAATGACAACTATACTAAGTATAATCAAAGTTTCAATTTCCAAGACCCTCAAATAGGGTGATAATATATTATAGGTCATAACCCGTGGTTACCCTCTTTGAAAAATATACTTACTTTATATATAAAGTCAAGTAGTCGGCCCGAAGACCCATGTTTTCTTTGAAAACGTTCAACCCTTTCCCCGTGACTTCAAGTCACGCCCATCTATATTTATTTACCATGCTAGAGGCTTCCTCTAGTCATGTTTCACCGTGCTAGAGGCTTACTCTAGTCACTACATTCGGTGTTAGAGGCTTCCTCTAATCACCTTACATACTTTGTGCTGGAGGCTTCCTCCAGTCACATTAGATTATGCTAGAGGCTTCCTCTAGTCATCCTATTCTACGCTAGAGGCTTACTCTAGTCGTCCTACACGAATGCTGGAGGCTTCCTCCAGTCATTCTTCATCGTGCTAGAGGCTTCCTCTAGTCACGAAACTAATTCACCCTACACGAATGCTGGAGGCTTCCTCCAGTCATTCTTCATCGTGCTAGAGGCTTCCTCTAGTCACGATACTAACTCACTAGCAATTTCTATGCCTAGAGTTTCTCAATCTTGAGTAGCCAAGGAGGCCTACTCCTAATGTAACTTAGTGGTTACCCATTCCTACCTTAAGGCATCTCATAAGACTACTTAAGGTGCATCCTTCACAATCCAAGTCCTTAGGATTTGTTCTATCACTTTTTATACAACATTCCCGATTAGTAAATTAAATACTAATCCATAAATCTTTAAACAGGCAAGCTCCTTAACTCATAGTTATAAGGCTCATTTCTATGGATTTTCTAATCCGTATACGATTTAATCTCAATATCAAAAATATCACTTTTATCCATTCATGATTTCTATACATGAAGTAAAAGTATATTTTATCACAAAAATTTCATGGTTTATACAATCATTATACATTCACATTTATTATGCATCATCATACACAATCTCTCATAAATTTGTATGTTATGCATCTTCTATTCACAAACGATGATATTTTCATTCAGGCATTATTAAGCATTAATAATCCATGAAAATCACATTTAATTACTTTAGGTAATCTTATGAAATTAACCCAAAGATTATAAGCAATATAGTCAGCCATCCTCACCTTGTGATGTGCTACAATAGTTGCCTTTGCTAAGCCCCTCGATCAATCCCCGTTCTAGGCCGATCGAAAGCGAAAAGTCTGGGCAGAAGGTGAAAGCCGGGCGGCTTTCACGAAAGCTGGGCGGCTTTCGTCGTCTGCTGCTACGAACAGCCTCCTACTCTTGGCGGTTTCCGGCGGTTTCAACTCCTATCGATTCCACGACTCTTCTAAGTTAAATACCCCCACTTTATAACAATATAATACACCTTTAAACGTGTAAAACTCATGGTTTAATCCACCATATGATTTCTTAAAATCATATCCAACAAACTAGTTAAAAGAATTTGTAGATGAGTTCTTACCTTTCTTCTAGCTAGCTTTTCTTGGGGTTTCTTTTGCTCTTTGCTTCCTTCCAGATGAAAATGATGTTGAAGGCCTTCCCTTGAGCTTTCTCTTGGTCTGGGTTGTTCGAACAATGCAAGGGGATGGGGGGTTGTTTTCCTTTCTTCTCAAAGCCAATAATGAGGCAATGAGTCCAAGAATGGGGTGTATGGGTTGTCTCTACCCATCCCCCTTCAATCAGTCCGCACAAGCCACATTGTGTGGTCCCCCTCCCCTATTTTTTGTGTCAAATTAGTGTGTAGGATATCCCAAGTGGGTGTAGGAAGTCCCGCCCAATTATTCCTGCTATTTCTGGCCGGCCGGGTTAAAATAGCGCTCGGGTTGTCCAAATATTTTTATCAACTTCGGTTGGCATTTTATTGGGCCCCTATAATTATTATGATAACCCAACTAAATATTTGGTAGCCCATTCTCATATAATGGACCCGATATGTAATTTAATTAATCGTGCATTAATTAAATATGCCGATCAATTACACGAATTATATTCGCTAGGAAAATTAAATTACATGTCGAATTTCAAATTCAAGTACATCCGGGTGCGGTGTCACAAGTTCACCCCCCCTTAACGGGAATTTCGTCCCCGAAATTCACAAATGCCTATTCAAAAAGAAATGCATATTGTTCCTTCATCAAGGCTTCTGTTTCCCAAGTTTCTTCTTCAACCCGGTCACTCTTCCAAAGGATTTTAGCCATTGGAACTTTCTTGCTCCTCAATTTCTTTACCTGCCTATCAAGTATCCTTACCGGTCGAACGGCGTAGTTCAAGTCTTCACGTATCTCCACAGGCGGTTTCTCTAATACGTGAGACGGATCCGGTACATATTTCTTTAGCATAGACACGTGGAACACGTTATGTATCTTCTCCAATTCTGGAGTCAACTGTAATCGGTATGCCACGGCCCCGATTCTTTCAAGAATCACAAATGGCCCAATGTATCGTGGGTTAAGTTTCCCTCGGCTTTGGAACCGGATGATTCCTTTCCAAGGTGAAACTTTCAAGAATACCTCATCTCCCACCTGAAATTCCAAGGCTCTCCGGCGCTTATCGGCATAGCTCTTCTGTCTATCCTGGGCCGCCTTAAGCCTCTCCCGAATCAGCTTCACCTTTGACTTGGTGATCTCTACCAATTCCGTGCTTTCGAGCTTGGCCATGCCAACCTCATCCCAACACAACGGTGTACGACATTTCCTCCCATACAATGCTTCGTATGGAGGCATGCCGATACTTGCCTGATAACTGTTGTTATAGGCAAACTCAACAAGTGCTAAATGGTTGTCCCAACTTCCTTGGAACTCCAATGCACAAGCTCTCAACATATCCTCCAAAATCTGTATAACCCTCTCGGATTGCTCATCTGTCTGGGGATGAAAAGCAGTGCTGAACTTCAACTTCGTTCCCATGGACTCCTGGAACTTCGGCCAGAATCGTGATGTGAATCGTGGATCCCTGTCGGATACAATGGTTATAGGAACCCCATGTAGCCTCACGATCTCATCCACATACAATTTGGCTAATCTCTCAAGTGCATAGGTAGTGTTGATAGGTAAAAAATGTGCACTCTTCGTGAGCCTATCAACCACAACCCATACGGCATCATAGTTCCTCACAGTTCGTGGTAGCCCTACCACAAAATCCATAGTCACGTGTTCCCATTTCCATTCTGGAATGGAAAGTGGCTGCAATAACCCCGCTGGATGCTGATGTTCTGCCTTAACTTGCTGGCAAGTAAGGCACCGACTGATGTACTCGGCTATTTCCCTCTTCATACCGGACCACCAGTAACTCTCTTTCAAGTCACGGTACATCTTCGTGCCCCCTGGGTGCATGGCATAGGCCGATGAATGAGCTTCCTCTAAGATGGACTTTCGGAGCTCATCATCTGCCGGTACACACACTCGGTCACGAAATAGTAAGAGACCGTCATCTCTTTCCCTGAAGTCCTCCACCGGTCCCGCTTGCATGCGCTCCCGGATCTTCATAATTTCTTCGTCAGTTTCCTGACCCTTCTTGATCTCATCAAGCAAAGTAGGTCTCACCTCAAACCGTGCCAACAAGGCACCATTGCTAGATACCTCCAGTTGGGCTCTTAATGCCCTCAAATTTGCTATCAATGCCCCAGATGAGCTCTTCCGGCTCAAGGCATCTGCCACCACATTGGCCTTGCCTGGATGGTACTCAATCACCAGGTGGTAGTCTTTTATCAACTCCATCCACCGTCTCTGCCTCATGTTTAACTCTTTCTGAGTAAACACGTACTTCAAGCTCTTGTGGTCAGTGTATATGTGGCATGTCTCCCCGTAGAGATAATGTCTCCATATCTTGAGTGCAAACACCACTGCCCCGAGCTCTAAATCATGAGTAGGATAATTTACCTCATGCTTCTTCAACTGTCGTGAAGCATAGGCAATTACCCTCCCCATTTGCATCAACACACATCCAAACCCTTGGATGCTAGCATCACTATAGACATCGTACCCCATACCCTGTTTGGGTAAGGCAAGTACCGGTGCCTCGGTCAATCTCTTCTTTAATTCCGTGAATCCCTTCTCACATTTGTCATCCCATGCAAACTTAGCTCCTTTTCGAGTGAGCTTCGTCAATGGCGATGCCAAAACGGAGAACTTCTCCACGAACTTTCTGTAGTAGCCTGCCAATCCAAGGAAACTACGAATTTCCTTGACATTCTTTGGCCTCTCCCATTCGGTAATGGCTTCTATCTTCTTGTTATCCACCGCAATTCCCGATCCCGAAACCACATGCCCGAGAAAGCCAATCTCCTTTAGCCAAAATTCACATTTAGAAAATTTGGCATAGAGTTGTTTCTCTCGTAGTGTCTCAAGAACGAGTATCAAGTGTTCCTCATGCTCTTCCTCACTCTTTGAGTAGATCAAGATGTCATCTATGAACACTATCACGAATCGGTCCAAGTATTTGTGGAATACTCGGTTCATCAAGTCCATGAATGCCGCCGGGGCGTTTGTTAACCCAAACGACATAACAAGGAACTCAAAATGTCCATACCTAGTGCGGAAGGCACTCTTCGGTATGTCATCCTCTTTGATCTTCAATTGATGGTACCCCGACCTCAAGTCAATCTTCGAGAACACAGTTGCTCCTCGTAATTGGTCAAACAAGTCATCAATCCTAGGCAAAGGATACCTATTCTTGATTGTGACCTTGTTCAGTTGACGATAGTCAATGCACATTCGAAGTGTCCCATCTTTCTTTTTCACGAAAAGAACCGGTGCTCCCCACGGGGAGTGGCTTGGTCTAATGAAACCGTTATCCAAAAGCTCTTGCAATTGGGTTTTCAACTCGTTAAGTTCTGCGGGTGCCATTCGGTATGGCGGTATGGAGATTGGTTTGGTGCCGGGCTCGACCTCGATCACAAATTCAATCTCCCTATCGGGTGGAAGTCCCGGTAAGTCCTTTGGAAAGACATCCGGATACTTGCATACCACCCTCACATCATCAATGCTCGTCTCTTCCTTTGTTTTGTCTACCACGTATGCTAGATATGCGTGGCAACCCTTTCTCATCATACTCCTAGCTCTTACGGCGGATATGATACAACTATTGGATTTGGCCCGATCCCCCTCGAAGCGTAAGGTTACCCCTTCATCGCCTTCGAGTTCAAGTATCTTTGTGTACCAATCGACCCTAGCATGATGTTTCTCAAGCCAATCCATCCCCAGGATTGCATCGAATTCAATCATACTCAGCGGTACGAAATCACACGTCAAGTTTTGGCCCTCCACTTCCACCTCACACGATGGATAGTGGCTATCTCTCTCGATGTCTTCCCCTAGAGGTGTGGATACCAATAGGGCTTGAGCCATCGGTACAAGTGGTTCTTTGAATCCCCCGGCAAACGCCTCACTCACGAATGATCGTTGCGCCCCGGTGTCAATGAGGATTCTTGCGTCTCTCCCGTTAATCTTTAGTGTTCCTACATTCATAAGCAATGTAAGACACACTCCCCACTCATTAGACTCATTTCTTAGGTAAAGGAGTACCCCGGCTATGGTTTGGATGATCGTCATCTAACGCCCCATCCCGATTCCATCCCGGTTCCCACCCAAAAACCAACACCATGCACCAATAAGTGAAAGCCGGCCGCTTTTCGTGAAAGCCGGCCGGTTTTCGTACCTTGGCCTTCGACTCGGAATGGCTGGTTACGTAAGCCGGCCGGTTTTCGCCAAAGCCGGCCGGTTTTCTGTCGCCGAAAGAATTCCCAATTTTAATTCCTAAAAGCCGGCCGGTTCTTACGAATGCCGGCCGGTTTTCGTTAACAGCGCCTCACACCGGAGATGCCTGAACACAAGCCGGCCGGTTTTTACGAAACTCGGCCGGTTTTCCTCCGCCGAATGATTTTAACAAAAATCCTTTACGAAAGCCGGGCGGCTTTCGTCAACGTCGGGCGGCTTATGGCCGCCGTAGGATTTATGTAATAAATCATAGACAAACGTCGGGCGACGTTCGTCAAAGCCGGGCGGCTTTCGCCCCAGGCAGATATCTGTCCACTTCTTTGAACTTTAAACAGGCTGGGTTGGCCATATAACTTATACATTTCAACATTTACATTGTTTACAAGGAAATAACATCAAATGTTCAAGAATTTACCCGCGACGGAGTCCGGGTTAGCACGTGCATCGGCTTCCGTAATCGCATAGACCCTCGCTTGGGTCCTCCCTTGATTCACGGACGGTGCATTACTTGTGCTAGCTCCACCGTGCCCCGTGTTTGCGTGAGGTGCCGCTGTCCGGTTCCTGCTCATCGTGGTCCCACCACTCGGCCCGGCACTCACGGCTCGCCCAAGTTGCGGGCAACTTGATCGACCTCATATGCTCCGTGTCACCACATTGATAGCACCTCAGGGGATCACGACACTTGCCCACGTGGTTTCTCTTGCAATTCTTGCATTTGGGCGCTGTTGAGGTTTGTGATCCCGAGTGTTGTCCACTCATTCCCGGGTTTCCTCTCGATGGCGGTGCAGGGGTTCTAAAAGAGCTCCCTCCCCCGTGGTTCCCCTTCTTATTGGAACCTTGGGAGCCTTGGTTCTCCCATTTTCTCTTCTTTGCCTCCTCGGCATTCCTCCGCTTTCTTTCTTCCCATTCTTTCTCCCCCTTCAAGCCTTGCTCAACAACTTGACTAAACGTCATATTAGGCAATTGTGTTGCCCTCTCACGTATGTCAAGGTCCAAGGCGTCCCAGAAGTGGTTCACCATCCGGTTCTCGTCACATGCATATTCCGGTATGAACTCGGCAAGCTCCCGGAATTTGTGCTCAAGCTGCCTCACAGTATACTTGCCTCCTTGGGTCAAGTTGGTGTATTCTCTCATTTTCAAGTTCACCTCGAAATCGGAGTAGTATTGACTGAAGAATTCTTGACGGAAGTTCTCCCAAGTGACTGCCTCACCATACTTCCCCTTGACGCCGTCCCACCACGTGGACGCCATTCCCTCTAGCAACCTCGTTGCCACTCTCAACTTCATGATCGGCGGCAGCTCCATGTCAAGAGCCGCTTCGTTGAATCTCTTGATCCACTCGGCCGCAATGGAGATGTCTCCCGTTCCATCAAACGGTTTACACCCCAAGTCTCTTGCCTCCTTGAGGTACTTTGAGATCCTTATTATCGGGACCTCGGTACCTCGATCATTCCGGGACTCTACATGTCCCCTAGAACCCACACGGCTTCCTCCCCTGGAAGCCCCTCCCAAAGCACGCCTTGCCCGGCGCCTTTGGCGATCCTGTTGGTATTGACGGAGCAGCTCCTCCATCCTTTCTAGAGCGTCATCATCGTCGCTCTCATCATCATCATCATATTCCCCATCATATGGGGTCTCAACCGGCTCGGTTCCCGGTTGATACGTCGAATCCTCCTCGGAATCGTATTGTTCATCGATTGTCTCCACATGACCGTCACTCACCGTTAACGAGTGACCCGCACGGTCCTGCCCACGAGACGCCCTCGATGCCCCTCGACTGCCATGTTGGGATCCTCCCCGTGCCTGGCCAGTCGGGTTTCTTCGAGTGACTTTACCGGTACGTTCCATTTCTGAAAGAGATAGAGATTGAGTCATTAGACCCGTATCAAATGTCAAATGACGGATAGGCACTTAAAGACATCCCTTGGCTCAAATCGCCGCCATGCCAATTGTTAAGGGTACCATCTTAACAATTAGAGACCTTGCAACTCAAGTACCAAAAGTTCTATAAGTACAAAACTTTATGCTCATGGTTTTCAAAATCATTTTCAAAAAGGATTTTGAAGCTTCATTATGAAGTTTACGGACTAAGGCTCTGATACCAATTAAATTGTCACGCCCCGGACCCACCGGACACGTCAACAACCCGCCATACAGTACGAATAGTCAACCGCAGTCCAACTCATCCATACTATACTAGGCGTCATGAATATCATTCACAATAGTACATCCATAAACAATCATAATGCAAAATATTTAATCAAGCAGCGGAAACATTAATTCAAATATCCAAGCCACACGTGGCAAACACGGGCATACAAGCCCAAATAAATATTCAAATAGTATCCATGAGCATTATTTGAAAATGTTTTCAAAACAGGAACGGGAGAAGCACGAACCACGTCTCCTTCCTTGAACCTCCCCAAAGCAACGGCGGCGGTAGCAACCTTCAAGTCCTACCTGAAACTGTGAGGTGGCCTCCCCCGTGAAGGGGATGTCAGTACTTGGAAGCATTTGACAAGTACAATGACAACTATACTAAGTATAATCAAAGTTTCAATTTCCAAGACCCTCAAATAGGGTGATAATATATTATAGGTCATAACCCGTGGTTACCCTCTTTGAAAAATATACTTACTTTATATATAAAGTCAAGTAGTCGGCCCGAAGACCCATGTTTTCTTTGAAAACGTTCAACCCTTTCCCCGTGACTTCAAGTCACGCCCATCTATATTTATTTACCATGCTAGAGGCTTCCTCTAGTCATGTTTCACCGTGCTAGAGGCTTACTCTAGTCACTACATTCGGTGTTAGAGGCTTCCTCTAATCACCTTACATACTTTGTGCTGGAGGCTTCCTCCAGTCACATTAGATTATGCTAGAGGCTTCCTCTAGTCATCCTATTCTACGCTAGAGGCTTACTCTAGTCGTCCTACACGAATGCTGGAGGCTTCCTCCAGTCATTCTTCATCGTGCTAGAGGCTTCCTCTAGTCACGAAACTAATTCACCCTACACGAATGCTGGAGGCTTCCTCCAGTCATTCTTCATCGTGCTAGAGGCTTCCTCTAGTCACGATACTAACTCACTAGCAATTTCTATGCCTAGAGTTTCTCAATCTTGAGTAGCCAAGGAGGCCTACTCCTAATGTAACTTAGTGGTTACCCATTCCTACCTTAAGGCATCTCATAAGACTACTTAAGGTGCATCCTTCACAATCCAAGTCCTTAGGATTTGTTCTATCACTTTTTATACAACATTCCCGATTAGTAAATTAAATACTAATCCATAAATCTTTAAACAGGCAAGCTCCTTAACTCATAGTTATAAGGCTCATTTCTATGGATTTTCTAATCCGTATACGATTTAATCTCAATATCAAAAATATCACTTTTATCCATTCATGATTTCTATACATGAAGTAAAAGTATATTTTATCACAAAAATTTCATGGTTTATACAATCATTATACATTCACATTTATTATGCATCATCATACACAATCTCTCATAAATTTGTATGTTATGCATCTTCTATTCACAAACGATGATATTTTCATTCAGGCATTATTAAGCATTAATAATCCATGAAAATCACATTTAATTACTTTAGGTAATCTTATGAAATTAACCCAAAGATTATAAGCAATATAGTCAGCCATCCTCACCTTGTGATGTGCTACAATAGTTGCCTTTGCTAAGCCCCTCGATCAATCCCCGTTCTAGGCCGATCGAAAGCGAAAAGTCTGGGCAGAAGGTGAAAGCCGGGCGGCTTTCACGAAAGCTGGGCGGCTTTCGTCGTCTGCTGCTACGAACAGCCTCCTACTCTTGGCGGTTTCCGGCGGTTTCAACTCCTATCGATTCCACGACTCTTCTAAGTTAAATACCCCCACTTTATAACAATATAATACACCTTTAAACGTGTAAAACTCATGGTTTAATCCACCATATGATTTCTTAAAATCATATCCAACAAACTAGTTAAAAGAATTTGTAGATGAGTTCTTACCTTTCTTCTAGCTAGCTTTTCTTGGGGTTTCTTTTGCTCTTTGCTTCCTTCCAGATGAAAATGATGTTGAAGGCCTTCCCTTGAGCTTTCTCTTGGTCTGGGTTGTTCGAACAATGCAAGGGGATGGGGGGTTGTTTTCCTTTCTTCTCAAAGCCAATAATGAGGCAATGAGTCCAAGAATGGGGTGTATGGGTTGTCTCTACCCATCCCCCTTCAATCAGTCCGCACAAGCCACATTGTGTGGTCCCCCTCCCCTATTTTTTGTGTCAAATTAGTGTGTAGGATATCCCAAGTGGGTGTAGGAAGTCCCGCCCAATTATTCCTGCTATTTCTGGCCGGCCGGGTTAAAATAGCGCTCGGGTTGTCCAAATATTTTTATCAACTTCGGTTGGCATTTTATTGGGCCCCTATAATTATTATGATAACCCAACTAAATATTTGGTAGCCCATTCTCATATAATGGACCCGATATGTAATTTAATTAATCGTGCATTAATTAAATATGCCGATCAATTACACGAATTATATTCGCTAGGAAAATTAAATTACATGTCGAATTTCAAATTCAAGTACATCCGGGTGCGGTGTCACACTTCCATCTTGGTTTTGCTACTTTGAAGCTTAATGATTTGTAAGTTGTGAGTTATTTTCTCTACTCTTCTTCCTTGAATATTAATTACTTCTTATTCATATTCCATATTAATATATTGAGCATTACTTAAAGGATCAACTAGTTTTGTTTAATATATTAATTATTACTAGAATCAATCGGTTAATACCCTTGTTATTAATTCGGTTCTTTCAATGGTAGTAAACTTGGATTGTTAATGCATGCTTCTCATGGTTAATAAGCAAAGAGAAATTAATTATATTGATTAAACCAATAAACCGCTTGTGTTGAGGTTATCAATCTCAATCGTTTTCATCTTAAGTTTATTGCTACTATGAAGTTAATATACGACGCTTGTTCTATATTGACCCGATAGTAAGTTTTATTAATGAACGCATCTCGTTATTAATAACTACCCTCGATGAACTGGATATACTCCTCGATTGAGTATTCGAGAGGAAGATAGTTAAAGATATAACCGGGATCGACGCACATTTCATTAAGTGGATAAAAGCAAAGCCAAGTCTTCTTCTCATTAATTAAACCACATAAGTCGTTCATCTTTGTGTTTAAATATAATTTTAGTTCATCAATCAAACATAACCCCCCCCTTGTTACTATTTATATAAAAGATAAATATTCCTTTCCCTGCGGATACGAACCTTACTACGCTATACTACGTATAAGTGTTGTATTGTATTATTATTTTGAGTGCACACTACGACAAAGTGCACGTCACTTACCTTTTATAGCCTAAACGCTATAGAAGACTAAGTGATATATTGACACTATTAAAGCTTTACTCTAATATTGAGTAAATGGAACAAAAGATATGAGAATTTAAAGAGAGTTTAATCTGTTTTAAAAAGTCTAAGTTCATAAAACCTGATGCCGTTTGTAATCAAATTTAAAAGGATTGTTAGAGCTATTACAACCGTTTAATTGGTTGTAACGAGATCACTTAGTGTTCTTCGATATGTATAAGCTCTTATCACTACAAGGAATGTGACATTTTATGACACACAAAAAGTGTCAAGAAAAACAGTAAAAGTGTCAAGATAGACCCTTTGGAGATTTGCCAACACACACAAAAAGTGTCACTAGAAACGGTGTTAGGAAAAACATTTCTTCACACTCAAACACATGTGTTGGCAAATCCCTTGACACTTTTAGTGACACATAAGTGTGTCAAGAAATTTACTAAGTCCCTCAATGTTTTATGTGTCAAGGAATGTTTTTGGTGACACACAAGTGTCAAGTAAATTGGTGTTCCCTTATTTTAGTGCATAATATACTAGCAATAAATAAATCTATTTTGTCCTAGTATTAATAATAATAATGTATTGACCGGATAATCTCTTGATATTGAAACTCGAAAGTCATTCAAAAGTATTTAAAGTACTGCATAAAAACAAAGTTTACAAGAATAGTTTGTAGGTAAAAACATTCAAATCGGAATAAGAAGTCCCAATGCAACAATATATTAAATCTCTATGTAGCTCCTCCCGGTTGATGGCTTCCAGTTGATGACCTATCATTTGCTGGGGTAGCTTCACAACCAATCATCTACAAAATATGGGGTAGGGTAAAATTTAGTACTCTTTGAAGTATTAAATAATCAAAGAAAGCCATAAACCAGAGAGTCAAACAAGCCATAAATGGATTCTTATTATTTGTAGTGCCCAGGTCCCTATCATAACCAAAATGAAATCTTCTTCCAATTAAATACATATAAAATGCAGGTTGCTACATCAGAAATCATAATCACATTTGTAAATAAAAGACATGACTAATAACTTACAACACTACCCAGTTTGAACTGCTACCAGCAGGACATGATAGAGAAACCTATTGACTCTGAGGTTCCACCTAGAGTAGTATCAGACCCAGTTTGACAAGCCTCAGTGGATTAGCAATTTCCTTCACTAGAGCTTTTTTTAACCCTTTTTGTAATCCAATTTTGCCTGCCACGCGTAAGGCAGAATGACACTCTACTCCATGCACCTCCTCACCCATACACATGATATATATATCTTGTGTATAATATTCGAAACACCTAATTTACGACGGGAAATAATTTCGTAGTGGTCAAATATGGTTTATAAAATATTTAGCAGTGTATGACCTATGTAACAAGATAGCTAACCCACGTGATATCAGAAATTGTAAAACGCTATCTCTGTTAAACCACGAGATTATCTCGTTAAATTATATCTCATATGCTAATGTACAAGTATATTGTTTAGGGATTTATATTAGAGTTAATTATCAAAATAGGACTAAAAGTCATTCACTTTGCACAAATAGGACCAAAAAATAAACTATGTTTCCATAGGACTAATTATGTTTGTCTTGGACAAATATACCCTTATACCTATTGGAATGTTTTAATTCATAATAAAATAATAAAAAATAATAAAAATTCGTAAAATATACCAAAAAATTAATAAAAATATTCTGAATAATAATAAATTTAAAAAAAAAAATTAAAAAAAAATAAAAAATAAAAAAAATAAAAAAAATAAAAAAAAAATCAAAATTTTTTTTTTTGTCACCGCCGCCTATACCGCCCCAGCACCACCACCTCTAGTTATTTGGGGAAAAAATGCCAAATTTATTATGAATTCCATATTTTTGGCATAATTCAGAATGATTTAAGATGGAAGAAAAAAAATGTTGGCATTCTCAAAGAGAAATATGCCATATTTTTGGCATTTTCCGAAAAAAATGGAAGTTTGTAGGAAATATGACATTTTTTTTAACGGTCGGAGGTGGTGGTGCAGGGAGGCGGTACCACCACCTCCTGTCACCGGGGTAAAAAAATGCCAAAAAAATTATGAATGCCATATTTTTGGCAAAAGTCAAAAGGATTCAAGTTGGCAGAATGAAAATGTTGGCATTCTCATAGAGAAATATGCCATTTTTGTGGAATTTAAAAAAAAAAGTGGCATTTTTTACACCGATCGGAGGTGGTGGTTCAGGGAGGTAGTACAGGCGGTGGGAAACGTATCCATATTTTTTTTAATTTTTTTTATGGAGTTTTACTATTTTTTATTAATTTTTTTAAAAAAAAAAATTAAATTTTTTTTTTTCTTATTTTTTATTTTATAAAAATTTTAATAATTTTTTTATTATTTTTCTACGAATTATTGAAATTTTTTCGAATTTATAATGAATTAAACATTTATTTATGACTTTTAGCTATCTTTTACTAATATTTAAAGGAGGGGTAAGAATGGAAGGAAGAAATGAGTATGTTTCCAATAGGACCACTATGGTCCTATTTTGGAAAAAAAACATAGCAAGTCCTATTTTGAATTTTTGTTATAGTTTTAGTCCTATTTGAAGTAATTTCTATTTATATTACTTCAAGTCACGTAAAACGGCAAAATATGGCTTGTAAACTATTTTTCGCTGTATCTTAACAAATGGAAAATCATTTTTAGATATGATTCCATGGCAATCTCTATGTTTTTCCATACATTTATGCAGTTCTTTTCCATACATTTATACTCTCATAGAAGTCTATTATAGATTCAGGTGAAGAGCACTTAACATCCCAAAGCTTTATCAACACTTGCGAAATGTGACACCGCACCCGAACGTCCTTGAAAATTCAATTTAAAAAAAATGAATTTTTATGTATTGAATTTCCGATTTCCAAACAATTGTAAAACGATTAATGTTTTACGTAGCACGTGATTGATTATTACACCGTTCAAACTCGTATATTAGTGTCGGGTTTGCAAATACTTATTTGGGCCTTATTAATGAACATAAGAGCCCAACATTACCTAAATAATGTTACATAACATTTCAAGACAAGTTGAGCAAGGTCGGGCGGTCCAAACATTATTTTGGGCCCAACCTGCTAAAAATAGCAAGTATTCAAGAATGGCGTCGTAGGCCCACTCGGGGGTGACCCACACGGCTAGTAGTCCAATATATGATTGACAATGTCAAAATAAGTGACAGTATGATTAGAGAAGATTGCAAATACCTATGGTCCCATCTTCGACATTATTGAGCTAAATAATGGGAGTAAGTTTTTCCTTCTATAATATTCATCATGTAAGTTATTGGGATGATCCTACACATATTGGGAATCAATAATATGATATATGAAGTTGACTTGGCCTACATAAATTATAAGGAGTACAAAAAGACATCTCATGACAAGGATAAAACAATATGGTCCATCTTTTCATTTTGGAAGTATTGGTAGGTATTTTGGACCCCAAATTGAATGGGATCATTTGGGAACCATCCCACATGACCTTGGTACCTTCAAGACAAAGAAAAATGGGTGAGACAACTATGTGGGGCGGACATTTTGACTTAAGAGCTACAACATTACAAAAAGGAAATAAAAGAGGAGGTCCACACCCTGTTTGATTGCAATCAAACACCCTACCCTTTCTTTTTGTGAACCACATGCTTAGGTATCATTTTGAGAGCTTCTAAACACCTCCCCCTCACCCCCCATTCGAACTGAAAGGGATAAGAAAAAAGGGAGAGCCTCACACTCAAAAGGGAAAGGGATAAGGGAGCTGGCCGCAGGGTTAATCTCCAATTCGTGGAGCTCACTGTTTGGTTCGTATCTTGCGAAATACTCATCCAAAAGGGGCGTGTGAGGTGTCCACTGAAAGATCTCAAGAAGAGGGATCCATAGACGTGCGGTTTGAAGGAAACGGAGCAGTTTCAGGCCTCCAAATTGTCCAAACAAAACACAACCTCGCAGAATAGGTTTTTTTTTATTCCGAGTAAGTTTGAATCCAAAACCTTCCTCTCTATTGTCTAAATCATATGAAAGATTGAAGAGCTATTATAAACTGGTTGAAGTGTATAAAATGTTATTATATAGTGACTTTATTTGTTGGAAAGGTTAGATACTAACCTAGACAAAACATTGAAAGGTTAGGGAACGAATAAGCCTGAAAAACACCCGTTCTAGGGGCTGTTTGCGTATCGACATTTAGGGGTTGAGCTAGCACTTTGAGGAGGCTGTTTAACACTCATATTTAAGCAAGGAATCAGTTCTTAATCCACCTTTACCGAAGCTTTGACCATTGGATCAAGAAGGAAGAGTTTAAAGCTCAATTAAGGTGAGGATCGACATCTAATTGCTTACAACTTGTAGGTTAAGCATGAAATTACCTAAATGCCTAAATCATAATTGTTCATGGATTATGATGATTAAATATTGATGGAATATTGATATAGTTCCCAAAGAATGAAATTGGAAATGATTTGAGGATATATGAATAATATGAGATTAAATGAGTTATAAATGAACTATTTTGTGAAATAGGGATTTTACTCATGTATTAAATATGTGGATACATAAATGGATATTATGTATTGAAGTTGAATATTTAAGTTGCTGCTACATAATTATAAATATGTAGAGAATTACAAAATGATGATATTTGTATAATGACAATAATCTTAATGGTATTGGAATACTAGTTAGTGATTATTTGAAATTGTTGATAGAATTGATCCTAAGTATTGGATTGTATGGAATGCACTTGAATGTACTTCAAGTGTATAAAATGACTTAGTATGAAGCTAAGGGTAAGTTATGGGCAGTCATTGAGAATGACTCAAGGTAGATTATTGAGATGTCAATTCTAGGCATAGGGTTGCTTAGGAATTGGACTATAATGAAAAATTAGAGCCGGACTCTATGATTGCATGGAAACATAGTTGGGCCGAGCCCTTGCCATGTAATTGTGATTTGCATGGAAATGTAGTTGGGCCGAGCCCTTGCCATGTAAATTGTGATTTGCGTAGAAATGTAGTTGGGCCGAGCCCTTGCTATGCAAATGTGATAGGATGTACTTGACCTAAAGGATTGCATAGAAATATAGTTGGGTCGAGCCCTTGCTATGCAAATGTGATAGGATGTACTTGACATAGAGGATTGCATAGAAATGTAGTTGGGCCGAGCCCTTGCTATGCAATGGTAATGTGATGAACTTATGAATTGTTGTGGCTTATAGTCACGGGGAATGGGATTGGTGATTTCTAAATGAACATGGTCCCACGAGCCGACTACTTGACTTTTATATAAAGTAAGTATATTTTCAAACGGGGTAACTTAGGGTTACCACTATATTGTATTATCACCCTATTTGAGGGTCTTGTGTTTGAAATACTTGTTGTATATCCCTTAGATGCCATCCACACCAGTACTTTATAGCCGTATAGAGTACTGACCCCTTCGGGGGCGTCCCACCACCATTTTAAGTTGAGGCTCGAGCTTGCTACCTGTGCCCGTTGCTCGGGTGATCCTTTGGAGAGAAGACGTGGTTCGTGCCTTCTCCATGCTGTTTTGAATAATATTAAACATGCTCATGGATATTTTACTATAGAGCCTGCGTGCTCATGAATAGCCCTGTGTGGCCCTTTTGTTTTAAACAATGTTTTCCGCTGCGTTATGAATTACTTATTATGTTTGTTTATGGATGTGTATGTGTGAATGATATTCAAGACGCCTTGTATAATATGAATGTGTTGGATTGCGGTTGACTATTCGTATTGTACGGCAGGTTGTTAACGTGTCCGGATATGTCCGGGGAGTGACACGAAACGTATTTGTGAATACTTAGCCTAATCTACTTAAAGCAGGCAAGTGAAGACTGTCTTATTTAAGTTTGAAGGTACATGGGGTAATTGATCCGATCAAGATATGCGTGTGTATTCAGAATAGATGGATCATTTGAAAATATAGGAGTTAGATGAGCGAGATATTTCATAAACTAGATCACCTTTCTAAATCTCATAACAGGCCTAAGATATATTTACGTAAGTACTTTAAACAATTGGGTAACCCAATTCGCCATGATTGATTTTACTCCAAACTCGTTTAGAATTTGATCCGATCATATCTTGCTCTGTTTCAAATAGAGCTTTTGTTCCTTTTACTTAGAGCTCTTGTTCATTAAGGAAAAGGTATCTTACTCTGTTTTAGCTAAGCCCTAAACCCTATAGCGTTTTCCACAGTAGTTAGGAAACGTGATTGACTAGAGATAAATCATATTTATCGTTGGCTTGCAATAAAAGTGGAATCGGATCATACAAGTATAACTTCCGTGTTTATTTCAATAAAGATATTTTCCTAGCAACACAGATACCTAACAAGCCTCTGTATACTACTGTAAATTCATTAGGTATCAGTGAGCAGTAAATAAATGAGTTCTAGGACAATTGTCGTAATATTTTGTCTTATCCCTTATCAAATTAAGCACAAATATTTTAAAACAAAATTCTATGTACCAGTATTCCCCTCAAAATACTGGCTAAATACATATAGCTTTATGATTACCGTAAAGATTTACCCCAACAAATCGAGCTCTAAAACTTAATTATCAAGTGATTAAAACTTATTTTCAGGCGCCAGTTTCATATCATATTTTTGATATGATATCAAGCCAGTTTTCATTCTCGATATCATATCTTACATAAAACATTAATCGTTTTACAATTGTTATCCAAAGAGGTTGACAATTGTACAAATCAGTACACTTAAAAATTTGTATAAAAGGATTATTTACGTTAAGCTTTAAAATCATGATAAGGAAATATAAGATCTCAGATTATTAAACCATAAATTCACAAATATTTCGAAACCGGTCATATTAGGCTATCTTGGGACTAGATTGGGAACAAGTTTTAGGCTTCAAAGTAGATAATATTACGCTAAAAGTGCTAAATTTGTATGTATTTGTGACAATAATGATAAATACGCAAAACTGCCATTAGTTATACCAAGTTGGAACTGTTTAGGGTAATCCAAGTAAAATGCTTATTTACAGACACTTATATTAACACTAGGCACAAGGTGGATTAACCAATTGAGTAAAAGGGAGTGATCAGATACCTTAATAAGTATTCCAAAAAGTTAAGCAAGATATACAGACTTGTGTATACCTGATGTTTAAAAGACTTGGATAATAGTGAAATCATCCAAGTATGACAAGAATAGTATTGCAATCGTGATACCTTTTTGTGTTACCTGCAAATCACTCCCTTGTACTCAATTGGTTAATCCACATAGTGGGTGACACTCATGAGCTTAACTAGATATTATATGGTTTTAGATAGCCTTTAACCATTGTTTAAGTACAGTTTAAAGCGAATATAAACAGAGATAATTAAAGCAATTCTTGATTTTAAAGATATTGGATAACTTTTCAAAGTTTTATCCTAGCCTAATCGTTACGTTAGAAAATAATTTTGTAATATTTTCAAAGAAAGTAAAGCTTTTGTTCCACTCACTTTTAAACGAGATAAATCAAACGAATTCCTTTTATTTTCAGATTATCAAACAGAGCATAAATTGTCTAAAATCAATTGGGAATTAAGTCTGTTCCCAATACCGAGCTCTTTGAGCTCTTGGCGCACTAATCATTTTGTTAAATGGAAATCTGTCATATAAAGCTTTTGTTCCAACTTCAACCTCTCTAAGAGCTCAATTGTTTGTGGTAGAGCTCCTTTCACATATAATGAAAACTGCGCAAATATCATGTGTTTCATAAAACTTGTATACGAGAAAAACATGAAGACGTTTTATCCGATCATAATTTCGAATAAACTTACGTTTCACAAATGTATTTGAAACACATGATATTTGCGCAGTTTTCATTATATGTGAAAGATCTCCGGTTATCATAGCGTAAATACCGTTTTGTTTTACAAAATAGGCAATCATCTCTTGATATTTCAAGGGATGATTTTAAAACTTGAGAAAAACGCGTTATACCACTTAGTTTTAGATACTCTTTGGAAAGTGTCGAGGCTATATTGAAGTTGGATAGCCTTTAGCTCCCTTGAAATACGGTATATCTCTAGTATACAACAAGTATTGTAGAACTTATTTAATATCTAAACCTTTATGTAATGTTCAAGGGATGATCGGATTATCTCGTTTATAAGATAATCGAGATTTGTATACTAAATACAAGGGAGCTAAAGGCTAATAGGACGAATAGAGAACTACACATGCCGGTAAATGGTATGACTTATACTAGGCACGTTTTCTTGTCAAAGATTAGGCATATTCTGAATAAATTCCATAGACTATTTACCCTATGACATACCTTGTTATCAGTCTTGTAGTTCGAATGATATGTTCAGAATATGCCTAACTTAACAGGGACAAAATGCATTTCGACAATTGTGAGAAAAGCCAAACTCTTTTGGATAACTAGGCATTTATAATGGTGTCTCTATAATTGCATTTGTTCCCACGGTATCAACATCAAATATCTTAAGAGATATTTAACAACAGCTCAATCATACCACGGCTGGACCAACGAAATAGGGATCTTTAAATTATCTTCTATAATTGGGAAAGGTGAAGACATATCCGAATTCAAATAGATGATCTTGTGTAACAAATGACTTACAAAATAGATCATTAATGAATTGCAACCTTAGATAATCATCTCGTTGATTTTGTCATCTCAGTAGATCTACATTGTGACTTATTATATCCCCTTATTCATTGTAACTAAACTCCCTCTGATGATTTCCCCTTTAAATATGATCTATATTGTGGCAGATCAACGTTGTAAAATACACATCCATGCAAAGCTCGATACTTGGTATTATACACCTAAAATTACTCGTTTTTACTTAAGGTAAGCTAGTCCGACTGAACACCCCTTTATCTCGTTTGTCTGATCTTTATTGTTTTCTTAAAGATATGTCTGGAATACACATATAGTTTTTATTGACATTAAAGTTAATACTAAGTGGAAAATAGCTATTTGTTTAAGCAAGTATCTATTAGATCTTGAATATAAACTAAATTTGAACACAACATGAGCTCAATAAATGTTAAGGTTTATTCTTGATATGCGTGTCAAGCCGTTTTCCTTATATCCGTTAGCCTATGTTCAGATCATCTTATCCCGTGCACCATGAGCATGATCAGTTAAAAGTGCTATGCATTAGATTAACGGTCAGGCACACTTCAAATATACGGATTACTAAAATAGTTCGTAACACTCAAATATCATATCTTGCTCTGTTCAGAAGATACACAACTAGATCTTTTAAACGGAGTCTTCAACAGGAAAAAATAGAGCAAGTTATGATCGGATCAAATTCTAAACGAGTTCGGAGTGAAATCTGAAATATTTAAAACGAGCACTTTTAATCAAATTTAGTCTCTATAAGAGAATCAGAAGGACCTAATCAAGATATGAAACGGCATATCAACTGTATTTAGATTGCATGTGTTCTGTATATCCTTTCATTGGTATTATAAATCATAGAGTATGGACTATTAACTCCGCCTATGATGTTATTGTAAGCGCATTGTTATGAATAGGACACATCGTACAATTAAGAATTGATAGATATTACAACAGATTGGACATATGTATATACCTTAATTGGCTGAAGATAAACCTTAAATAATAGATTGGAAAGATAGGGCAATTGAAATGTATATCGAGCGTGAATGCAATATTAAGTGTATAAACGTTTAATATTCATAAACTATCTGTTGTTAATCACTTGCAATCTAAAGATGGAAAATCTACGAGATTATAAGAATCCGGGTAACCATTCAAATGCCCATTAATATCTGACACGGATTGGCTATTTACATTGGATATCTTGTCTCAATTATACGGTTAATAGGATTAACCGTATAATTTGAATATTACCATTCTTCAAATCATTCGATGATAATATGTACCAAGGATAATACATCTAAGTAAATTAACTAGCCTAATAAGATCTGACGTCAAATAACGCCGTCTATTTCGAAATATCATTTTCCAGAAATAGGCTTATGCAGGATCTATTCAGGAATTATGTGTTCTTTATACTTATCGTTTTCTATATCGGGTATCTTTTGTCATAGGGTCTAATCTTATATGGTTAATCTTGTCTGGTGATCTTGGCTGAATCAAAATGGAGCATATATTAGTATATTGGATTGTATTAATTTATATCACTTTAACAAATACGACATTTTAATACTCATCTCGTATTTGGGATAGTGTAGCGTATCCCAAATTTAGACGTTTATAATATGTAGGACATATTATACAGTATTGCTCGGTCCCGATTTTTCAGATATGACATTTTACGTAATCTTAAGCTCTATAATATGTCCCCTTAAAATACCCATGATATCATAAGCCTTAATGTATTCCGAACATATAAAAGAACACATACTCAACTGCAATCTCTTTGCATGTACACATTTAGTGAAACAATTTAAGACTTTAGATCATATATCATTAAGTAACTTACTGATGGTGCTTCATTACCTTCTCGATAAGATATATGGGGAGTGCCTATTTTGTACAAGATTGCATATCTTGCTATGTCATTCCAAAGAGATATAATACGTTTTAAAACAACGGGTATAGGTAATCAGTTTCACCTATTAATCATCCCTTGATATTAATCTCTATGATAGAAAACACCACGGAGCGTTAAGTGACAATCATAGCAAAAGGATCTTGGATTTTGTCCCGTACAGCCTGATTAATAGGATGATTAATATCAAGGAATGATTAATAGGTGAAACTGATTACCTATACCCGTAAGTTTGGATAATCCAAACAGAGCTCGATAGTTTATAAACATATCTTCGCCGGTAAACTATCTAAGGCCAATTCAAATTTAGAGCTTTAGTTCTCAACTTAACATATTCGTTGAGATATCTTATGACTGTACCGTATTAAAACTTAGATTTTATTGAATTTTTATTTGGAGTTATATTTTAGTTATATTTTAGATTTTATCAGGATTAATTTTCAATGCTAACTTAAATCAAATAAAAATTGTCCTTTAAATCTTGTAAAGGTATTCTTTAGCGTTTAGTTTCAGTATAACATCTCAATTTTGTCCCGTTAATATGGTCCAACTTGTTGTGTGTTCTTCCATTTAAAACGTATTATATGAAAGCGTAATGATCAAGGGATGATTGCCTATTTTTTGGAAATGGAGATCCGAAAAGATATTTGTGAAGATAAATCGTATCATAGGTTATAATACTTTATAAAACTGAGTATTCGGATAACGCATTCAAGATATACCCGGAGTGAAATTCTGCATATTAACCTTTAAAATTCTTACGACATACACTCATTTCTAATAGGTTAGCAAAAAAGAATAACTATTTGTCCATGGAAGAATCCTTATGCACCTATTTTGTGTCACAACGTAATTTGACCACCAAATCAAATATATATTTAAGTTAAGACCGTATTTATCTCCCCCGATATTTTAATTTTTTAATGTTTTCTTTACACCCCTGCCTTATGTGTGTGTGCCATAAAGATGAATTAGATACCATATGTGTTATGGCCTGGAGCTTTTTTACTGTGACCCTCTTTATTTTGGTGGCCTGGAGCTTTTTTCCCTCACTTCTGTGGTCTGAGAGTAAAAGTTTGCCTTGACTTTAGAGGTGCTCTAACATAGTAACATCACAATTCACAACTAAATATTTTAATGTTTTACATTTAATCTGTACAGTTGAAAAGCTTGAACAATAGCTTCACCGACCTAATTGGCCAGCGTTATGAGAAATGTGACTTGTTGTGAGATAACATTAATACTACTCAGTTTATTGGTTGAAGAGTTTCTTGAGACAATATGATATCTCTAAATACAAACGTTGATAGCTAAACAATCTCATTTCTTGTGTTTCTTTGATTATAAGTTATATGAAGGTATTTTAATTTGGTTCTTATAATCTCTTAATTGAACCTATCTCTCAATCTATTCAATGATGTGTATGAGGTGTGTTTCTCTAAACATTCATATGTTCTTGGTAAATTTGCAGTTCCACATCCAAGCTGATTTCATAACAAGCTAATAACATCTGAAATGAAGAGGATGAATTAAATTAATACGTAGTATAAAAGAATAAGTAGTTCAGCTGCCATACTGTAATTAAAATGAGCAGCAATTTAATATGGAGTATTGTATTAGACTCAACTAATTATCAAGCATCATTTGAAAGAGTCAACTGTTATTTCTAGTTCAGCAATGTATTGAAGTTTACGAACCCTTGATATCTGCCTAGGGTGCCTCTTCAATGGCTTTGAACTACTATCATCACCTGCTAGATCAATAACAGTTGTTTAGAGCCCATTTGAAGTTGTATTTCCCCTTAAAGAAACTCCCCTTTTTTCCTTTATAGTTCTGACGTTTAGATAAAATCTCTTAATAGACAACATACCTTTGAAGCTCCAAACAAAATAGTCACCCTTTATAGATAAAATGTCTGCTAGTATTAAAATCAGTTCTAAAAATCGGTTCGTGATAGAATTATTTTTGCCTCTGTTTAATATTGACTTGTTTTCACATTATTATTCTAACTTTACGGTGCCACATAATATGACTATATGTGCTTCTAGAATAGGATAGCAGGGCATGTGATAAATATAACTACTTAATCTTTCTCTTACTAGTTATATCAGATTTCATTAATTAGAATGCTTGTCTGGGATATACAACTAGTTAGTTGGCAGAAACTACATAATTACCCAGAAAACCTTTTTTCTTTCCTTAAAGCTTCATCTATTTGTCTATCTTGTTTTTGTAATTTATTTGTCATTCCTTGATATCTATTAAGTTCAACATTTGAGTCTAAATGTTGCACTAGGTGCAGTGGACGAAACATACAAGTCAACAAAGCATGGATCATGAGTTTGACCCATTCCCAAGCTCCCAAAATCCCACCCTTGTTAACTACACAAGTCAAGCACCAAACCAGTTTAGTTCAATCAGCCCCCAGTTCCAGCCCACATATCAGTTTAACCCAATCAATGGTTCTTGTTCTCCTTATACCAACTTACCTTATGGACCTCCCTTCTCGTTCCAAAATCATTTGAGCACTCCTATTTTTGGTAGTGGAACCAGTGACACTCCTAAGGCATCCGGAGGCGGGAGAAAGAAACATAAAGATGTCAACAGTTCTCAATGTTCAATTAAAAAAAGAGAAGATTGGAGTTCAGAAGAAGACATCGCATTAACCAACGCATGGTTACACATTTCTATGGATGCGGATGTTGGTAATAATCAGAAAAGTACAGCAATGTGGGAGAGGATTTTACAAGTCTGGAGGGACAACATGGGGGAGAGGTGCAATAAGCCTAGAAATAATAATAGCCTACAATGCCGTTGGCAAAAAATACAGAAGGCAGTTAACAAATTCCATGCCATTTACGAGAAACTTGAAAGGCATCCCCAAAGTGGCTCGAACACAGATGACATGGTAAGTATTATTTTCATATCTTAATATTCACTATTATATACAAAATCACAAGTACTTTGTAGTGTCATTATGTGCTTCTTTTCATTTCATAAAAAAAAGGCGATGAGAATGTACGAGAAAGTCTTCAGTGATAAAAAGAAAAAAGAATTCAAGTATATTCATTGCTGGGAGCTTTTGATAATGAACCCAAAGTGGTGTACAAGTCAGCTAACAAAGGCTTCTGGATTAAATAAAAGCACTTCAGATAACAAAACCGTAGCAGAAGTAAGTGAAACCTCACCAATTCCAGAAAAGCATGGACTGGAACCTGAGCAAGTCAAAAGTGATGGGATTGTACGTCCTTTGGGAAGGAAAAGTTGCAAAGACAGAAAAAGAAAGTTGAATTCTGAAAACGGAGTGATTGAAGTACTGAACAAAATACAGTGTTCGTTCGACAAGCAAATAGAATTTAATAAGGTGGAGCTGGAGATGAAGAAGGAAAACCAAATGAAAGAGCATGCATTTAGGGAGGAACTTATGAAAAAGGAGATAGAGCTAAAGGAGCACAATCGGAAACTGAGGGACGAAACACAATTAATGAAGAAGGAGGAGCAGGAAATGAAGAAGAAGGAGCAGGAACTGCGGCAGAGAAGAGCTGATCAAGACCGCGTTATGAGCGTAGACTTGAGTAGGCTGCCACCAAGTGCACGAGCCACATGTGAAATCTTGCAAGCTCAAATACTGAAGGAATGGGAAATTAGGAGCACTTCTGGAATCTAAATATATTGATTATTTATTAAGAAGATTTATGTGTCTACTTAAGACATATTTTTAGCAGTTTTTCCAAATTATGCATCCCAAACTCTAGGTTTATTTGCTTTATTAGTTCCTTCAAATGAATACATTCGTAATTTGTTTCATGGTTGAATTCTCTTATAAAGATGAATTAGCCAACTTCTGATATTAGTGGGGCAAGGTTTTATATTGTTGCTAACACTCTAGTAGATTTAATGTCAACGAGGTGCCACTTTTAAAGATGGGGCCATTCTGCCAGTATTGTTTTGTTCAAAATGATATACTTCTTTTACAATAGGTGAGCAGTTTTCAGCATGTGAGAGGGATAAACATCTGATTACAGTCATATTGATTCAGAAATACAAAATTAAGCATCTCTATATATTCTACCTTGTAATTGATGTGAAGATTTCAGATCAAACTATAATGAAAAAATAAAGTAATAATGTTCACAAAATGAAAAAATAGAACTGCATATCCTATCACTAATAGCATATCTAATCAGTACTATAAAGCAAACAAAATTCTTAGCCATCATAAATTTGACCACCATAAACATCCCACAAGTGATTGATGAGATCCTTCTTCAAATCCATATGTAGCCACTTATCTTGTACATGTTTGGTTCGGTTGATCATCATTGACATAACTAAGTTAAAATCACGCTCTAAAGTAACACCATCATTATGTTCTTCTCCTTTGGCTTGCCAATCTTCAGGATCAATGTCTTGACTACGCTCACACTCAATTATCATGTTATGTAATATGATGCATGTCTTCATTATCTTTCCCAAGTCTTTAGCACTCCAAAGACGAGCGGGGCCTTTAATGATATGCCATCGACTTTGTAGCACACCAAAAGCCCGTTCTACATCCTTTATTCTCACAGCTTCTTGTTGTTTTGCAAACAACTTTTCTTTCACTGATGAAGGTTGGGATATTGTCTGAATTAGAGTAGCATATTGTGGGTATATTCCATCAGCTAAATAATAACCCATATCATATTCATTACCTTGCACTATAAATTTACATGGTGGAGCAACACCATTAATAATATCATCGAATAAAAGAGACCTGTCTAAAACAGTAACATCATTATTACTACCCGCCATTCCAAAGAAAGCATGTAAAATCCACAAACTCTTTGAAGCTACAATCTCTAAAATTAGAGTTGGAACTCTTTTAAAACCATTAGTATGAGTTCCATGCCAAGCTGTAGGACAATTTTTTCATTGCCAATGCATACAATCCAAGCTACCAAGCATACCAGGAAACCCACGGGCTTCACCTTCTTTTAAGAGCATTGCAATATCATCTTTATTTGGTTTTCTCAAATATTGTTCCTCATATATTCCTATAATAGCATCACAGAAACGTTTTAGGCTTTCAACCGCGGTACTCTCTCCAATTTGAACATATTCATCAAGAAGATCAGCTGTACAACCATATGGAAGCATGCGTATTGATGCTACCACCTTTTGTAATGGGCTCAACCCAATGGGACCAACAGCATCTATCTTTTGTTGAAAATACTCATCATATTTTTCAACATCATTCAAAATTCGATTAAACAATTCTATATCCATTCTAAATCTACGACGAAAAAGCACTGGACCATACTTTGAATTTTCACCTTTGAAGTAGTACCACTAGTAGAAAAAGGCCTTACAGTGACACTAATTTAGTGTCACTGAAAGTTTCTGTGACACTAAATAAGCGTCGGGAAAAGTGGCGGCTAGTGACACTAAATATAGTGTCACTAATCGTAAAACAAAATAGCGTCAGTAAATTATGACACATTAATGTGGTACAAAATTATGACACTTTGGTATCAAAAGACTTTTGTGACACATTGGTATCATAAACATATATGACATATTAGTGTCATAAATATTATAATAATCATTATATTATTTCTTTCTAATTATACTATAGATTTTATAAATATTAATAAATAACCAAAACAAAAGATCAACAATTGTATTTATTACTCAAATTATTTTACAAAGTGTCAATATCAATAACTAGGTCTATTACAAGTTGCAATAAATCTACACTTTAATGATACAACATTTTTATTTGCTACACGCTAGACATCGTTATTCCTGGCATCGCCATCGTCTTTAGAGTACTTCTCAATATCTGCTTGAACATAGCCTGCATAGTTGTTTAACTTTGCAATTTTAATAATCCACAAGTTCAACAAGAACATCAACATCACAAAATAAAAAATAAAATTAACACAAGTCAATATTAGAGTGACATACTATGCTAAAACATCAATATTTTCAATGTTAGAGCTTATAATGATTATTATGAAAATATTGTGACAAATATGAGAATAGAAACTACTAAGACAAAAAAAAAATTGTATATAGAGAGGAACTAAATTAAATCACACCATTCTATAAGTATAGCAGGCCTCAATGACAAATGTGGAGCACATATTAAATGGCAACTTTCATAATCTGCAGCCGTAAAATTTTTGCGAACTTGGACCATTCAAAATAAGAAATTTATTTTCCCTCAAAAAAAAATAAGAAATTTATTTTATTTTATACGAGGTGAACTATTCTAGTTATATATTCAGAAAACTATTAATAAATTTTAAAAATATTAAATGTCATTCCCTATCTACAACTGCAGAATTTCACTTTTGAAAAGCAACTATGAACTGAAGAATTCCTAATTGAATTTCTTTGCAAGTCTGAAAAAATTCAAAAAAAAAGGAAATTAATTTCATTTTATTATTGAATAGATTTACTCTGCTAACAATATCAGATGAGTATTAATAAACGGTACAATTGATGGATGTCATTCTTATATACAAGTGCATACTTGCCAACATTTTAGAAGCCATTGTGAACTGAAAAACCTAATAGGAGCAAGAGAATAACATGATACTTGCCTGATTTCTGGAGTATCTCCCTGCAAGTAAATGTGAAAATTTGATTACTATTGGCATTTATAGATAAGATTATTTTAAGTAGTTCTAAAAAGAGTTCTAAAAATGATTGTAGAAAGAACTAACTAACCTTCACCTCAATTAGTCAATTAATCCCAATATACTTCCACTGTCCAGTAAAAATTAAGAATGAAGTGGACTGTTAAAAAACATGTTGGGCGTTATCACAAGCCAAATAAATAAACAATCTTATGATCAGAATCCTTACCGTGTCATACATATTTAATGACCCAACTATAATGATAGCTTTTCCCTACCTAAGATCATCAAATAGAGAAAAAAAAACATATAACCATTAGACAAGTACTTCAAAAATCTAGAGGTCGCACATAAAACTTTGGTGACTTTAAATAAGTTGACATAATAACACCTTATTTCATCTTGCAATTTGCACATGATCTTTGCTCCAGCAAGAATAAAAAATTGACTAATCAACGGAGCACAACAAATCAAACATTTGAATCGCATACTAGTCTGTATTGTCGATCATAATGTAGGAGCATGAATGTACAAAGGTAACCATGTCAATCTAGGCATGCACAAAAAGTGGAGTTAAAAGGTGTTCAAATTCCTTCATAAACCCTAAAACCAATTGTGTTCCAAAAGTGATATTTGAGTGAATGATGGTGTGAGGAGGTCTAATTTCAATGTAAACCCAGATCATGGAATCTCAGCAACCCAGCACATAGTGATGTCATGTTGTTCAAAGTAGCGTCTATCCTCCTCGTCAACTAGGACAAGGTTCAAATAGTATTTCACACTGAATTTGTTGTTTATCTTCATATATGTTAGTGTCAGTTCGTATGGACTCAAAAAACAGTTTGATGGGGACAGACTCGCCTCTAACAGGGGCACCATCCACCACCTCAAACTTTGCAAGTGTTTCTGTCCCACCTCTAACAGGGGCACCATGCACCACAGTTAGTATATTATATATTTATATATAAGAGAATGTTAGAAAAAATTACACTTATGGCTATATATACCCTGTAATTTTGTTTTTGTTTCAACTAGACAAAATCTCAAGGTCGTCATTGGGATATAACATCCTAAAAACCTTATAACCCTATTTATCAAATAGAGGAGTGGGGCACAGTAGTAAGCATGATTTTAGTGTCTTGTATGTGGGAGCAAAATAGTGGTTATTCGGACTCATCTCAAATGCACCTTAATAATAGGAAAACAGCAACCGGTTAGAAACCAACTAAGTTTTCACCTCCGTATTATAGATGATTGGTTTAGAAAATTACCCGCTTCTCAAGACACTGAGACAGGCATCATTTAACTCCTAGGATAGGTTAGTGGCTAAACAAAACCCGGTTAATCACTTCGCTTCAAGTCATCCATCTGCGATTTTTAAACACTACACCATTAATTCAATCTATAGTTGTTTTTCATTTTAAAATGCCAAATATAAAACACATACAATCTACCATCCTTCCTCACAAAAATGGTTGTGCAAGTTTATTTATCAGTAGAAAGAATACGATTTTCCTTGACACCACTATATGAAAAACTGACAGGCCCATATATTATATTAGCAAACTAAAACTTATGCCACATAGATGTATTAATGCTTAAAAAGGGTCTCCCATGTGGGGAAAAGTGTCTGGATTTACCTAAGCAAATGCAAATTATAAAAGCATACACCAGTAAGCCAAATCCAAATATTTTATACTCTATTAGACATTTTATCAAACACTTTACATACATGACAATTAACCATCTTTCCAAAATGACTAGGAAGAGGGAGATAGTTGTATCTACTACAGGGGCACTTAAAATGGAGGCCATGGACTTCTCTTTCTCTTCAAGATCACAGCGTACAACATTATGCCTTTAGCAAGTCTTTGTTTAAGCCGTATTGAGCTTCTAAGCATTTAAGCTCCGCATCCAGATTCAAGAGGTGGAATAGACAATAAGTTGAGGCCAAAGAAAACGACAACGCCTCAAACCTAAGATTTTGTTCAATTTCAGAAAAAATGGGAAAACAACTCATAGAAAGGGGAAATTAAAGTTGTAATCGTAAAAGGAAGAAATAAATGAGAGACTTGGAGTCTCAACCTGAAAGAAGAAGCTTTTAAAGCGCCCGACACCGGAGATAACGCTAGAATGCCCAAACACGTCGAGGTCGCCGAGCACCTCGTCGCCGGAGATGATATTTGTTGCTTCGTGAGGATGAGGCTTTGTTGTAATCTCTTCGGTTGCTTAGTAAGAGACAAGGCGCGTAGTGACCCAGATTTCATAAGTTGATTGGAGTTGTGACCTGAAAGAAGACGGGATAACAAGAAACCGATAATAATGAAGGATAAATCACACGAAGTACTACATATAGCTAAAATCTGAAATTTGACGAAAATTTCTGAGCACTGAGGAAGAAGACATTTTCTCGTGAAGGACTCTCTAGGTTAGGGTTCTAACATATTCAAGGTGGGAAGTTATAGGTTCGATCTGCGAAAGACTTTTTTTTGAAAGGATCTGCACTTAAAATTTAAAAGTTTTAAATTTATTTGTAATGTTGCTATAATACGGAGTGAGGAGCAGGGGAAATGAAATGTTAGATTACAAAAGAATACGGAGTACTACGTATAATATAATACGAAGTACGAAGTAGTGGAAATGAAATGCCACATTTATGTTTTTTTTAATTTTAAATTAATTAAAAACTTGTGTTGGAGTGTCACTAATATACCTTGATGTAATAGTGTCAATAATTGCTGACATATAAACGTCATAAACGTATCTGTGTCATAATAGTGTCACTAAACAAGTGTCACTGTAAGCAGTTTTTCTAGTAGTGAGTCATTGACTATTACATCATGACGCTCTTTCCTATTACGACGAATATAACACCGGCCAGTCACTGAGCGATTGAGAGCAAATTAGGTAGCAATCAACATACTAGAAACATTCAAGGAAAAATCTGAAATCTTTTTGGCATTAAAGTCTGAATGATCTTGTGATGTCTCATATAACACTTTTTTGGTTAGTGAGAGTTCATTCTCACTTGAAGATGAGCTATTGGAGTCTGTGTCAAAGCTTGGTGAATCTGTTTCCATCACTTGAAATCTCCTGAAAACGTAATTCATAAATGAGAACAAAAGTCTGCAAAATATACTAACTACAACAATGAAGTAAACTTTTATTAATATTTTAAAGTTCAAGTATTCACATATCTAATATTATATCATTACATCGATACAAGAGATAAAAGAACTACGTTAATAATTCCAGAAAAGAACTAATGCTATAAAGTTTATGCTTAAACTACAAATAATTTATAAATGACATAAATAAATAGTAGCAATGAAGCCATTAAAAAGTAGTAGCAATGAGTAGCTGTGACGTGCATGTCTCTGCTTTTGATAGAAATCCAATGAATAATATTTCCAACTTTCACAAAACCTCTAGAAAATCCAATGAGCATTAGTGATGTGCAACATGTGATGATTCACTACTACAAAAGAGGGTTTTCACGTCAGTTATTTATACCCTTTCACGTCGGTTTTTAAAATGACGAGGAATGTCGTGACGTTATAGGTCATAATATATTACGTCAGTTACTAAACCGACGTAATAGATATGTTACCACGTCGGTTATTTTTTAGAACCGACGTAATAAGTACCCATTTTTTTCTAATAACTAAGACCTACCACGTCAGTTATGGTGTAAAACCGACGTCAAAAGCTTTAATAAAAAAATAAATAAAGTACATATAACGTCAGTTTTTATAGAAACCGACGTTATATGTACTTTAAAAAAACAAAAAAAAATATGTTAGCTATTGACATAGCCCCTTGATAGAATATATCAGAAGTGATAGAATGTATGTTTTTTACTATACGAACATAATACAAAATCCATCTGTAAAGACAATGTACAGATACAAATAACAATTCGCCTGCTACATCAAAAGGGACCGCTCCTTCCTAAACTACTTCTTAATGCTGAAAGACTAGACTTTTGGTGTCTCGATTAAGCAGTTCCAACCATTGTCATGTAGCTACAATATAGCACCTATAAAGAAAGGAATAAATGTGAAGTTTGGTTAGATGTTGCATCACACAAACTGAAATGTATGAATACATACCACACACAATTTAAAAATACCCTGAAATAATTAAAACAACTAAAATAAAACAACATCCCAACTCCAAGAACTGAACTGTCCAAGTTAAAACAACATGTCCAACTCCCAGAATTGAACTGGACTCTCAAGTTACTTTAACATTAAAACAACTCAAACAAAACAAATGTCATATTTAAATAACATAAAAAAACAGAACTGTCCAAGTTCCAGAATTAAGTTTCCTTCATAATATAAATAGAGTATCTCTTGATAGAATTCCCCAAGAACTAATCAGAACATAATCTCTTTCTTTTTTGGTTTTTTTAAGGAGGCTGGTGTGTTCTTACCAAAACAGAATCAAAACAGAATCAAAACCGAATCTCAGTCTCTTCATTATGGTTGTGTCTGCTATGTCCCTCTCTCATGTTGTTTCATTGCCAAATGCATAAAGACCTCCTGTGTTGAACTCATTCTGGAAATCAAAAAACAAAGAAATGTATGCTAATAATGATCTAATGTTCTCCTTCTGCAGAACTTACCTCAAGATGCCCAACTCTTTGATAATTTTAGCTTCTGCTTCTTATTGCTGAAAAAGCCAGACTTTTGGTTTCCCGATTAAGTAGTTCCAACCATTGTGTTGTTGCACTATAGCATCTATAAAGAAAAGAATAAAAGTGAAGTTCAGTTAGATGTTGTATCACAGACTGAAATGTTTGAATCATACCACATAAAATTAAAAAAATACTCTCAAATTGCTATAATGTTAAGGGTTCTGGTTTTAAGACTCACAAAGAATACAAATCAATTTTAAGACTCCTATTTAAAATATAAAGGCTTCTAGTTAGAAATCAGAATTATAATGTAAATTTCAGTTTGCTGGTAATGCAAAACTAGGCATGCAACACATATAGTCATAAGTCATGCATACTGATCATAATAAAGCATGCAGAATTTTATAAACAGTTCAATGCACACTAACTATATAAGTATTACACATTGACTTTCATAGTTTCGTAGGACAGTAGCAGTCAATTTTAATCGTTGCTCTGTTTTTATTTTTCTTTCTTTCACCTTGCCCCTTTAGAAATCAGAAAAGCAATAGTAATAATAGTAGTTTTAGCAGTAATGATACCAATAATAACGATGTCCTCTATTAGTCCTGTAATGTTACTTTTGTAAAATGTTAGTATGTATTTCTATAGTAGCATTTGTTATGATATTCCTTCACTGAAGTTGTTAGAGTTAACTAAATACTAGGTATTATGATTTGTTTGGCAGACAGTTCTATCTTTTCTAAGCTTATAGGAAGAATAAGTAGGTTCTGACTTAGTTATTTTGCTGAAAGAGATGTTTCCAAATGGTTTTCCTTTACAAAGTGAGGTTAATCATTTATACTATACCTTTATATATGCTACATCTCAAAATACATTTTGCCTATATGTATTACAATAACTACTTCAAATCTGAGAGGGCAATTCAAAAGCGTGAAAGCGTACACGCGATGTGTTTTTAAACATTGGAAGCATGCTGGAATTGCAAAGTAGGTAATTCATGGTTTTTTATTTGGTCGCAGATAACATAAATAAATACATAATAGCAACCTTATCTGTTATTGGTGCTGCAAATCCACAAGCAGAAGACTTGTGTTACCTTATTTTGAAATACGGTTCCCTGAGACTCCAAGGCATTCAAATTTTTCTGCCAAAATAATTGTTTTGCAACCCTGCCTATATTACAAAACTACAGTTTGTACTAGTACCCGATACATTTAAATAAATTTACAAATCACAAGTATTCAAATTTTAAAACTTACTGTCAGGACCAAAAGTGTCAAATTTGAATAAAAAATTAGCAGTATTTAAACAAACCCTAGCTTTTAAATATTAGAATTTTTGAATCTAAAATCAGGAGTAAAAACTGAAAGTTTAATCATATGAAACCTGAAGGTCGAGATGATTGTTGTTTTCCTGCTTCTACTATGTGTAACCTGTGCGTAACCACAGCTTCAAGGAACCGGTGCCGCTAAAGATTTGAAAGGCCGAATAAAACATATGGATCCTAGACAGAGCTGTGTGATAAAGTGAAAGGGATGGAGAGAAGAAGTCGGTGCGAGTGGAGATACCTGTGTACGGAGACTGAATCGTGAGGTTTGCTACGTGCCTTTCCTCCCTTTATCACTTTTGAGGATCGAATCAATTCGTCCAAGGATTCCGACAGGGATCGACGGCGTCGTTGAGACGGCAGGGACCGACGGCGTCGTCGTCGAGATGATAGGGAGCGAAGGCATCGTCATCAAGACGAGAGGTGAAACTAAGCGGCGCAGATAGCTAGGGATTTTCGTATGTGAGTTGCGAGTACATGAGCTTCGATCTGCCTTCACAAATTTAGGGAGTAATAGGGAACCGTCGATCGATATAAATTTAAAAGTGTTTTTACCGTCTCGTATTAATTAATAAACAAACGTCAGTTATAAGAAAACAGCTCTAAAACACGCGTGCTTATTACGTCGGAAAATTAGTAAACCGTCGAGAGAAGGTTAGCTAGCGTTCTTTGAAGTGAATTATCACGTCTGTTTTACACAAAAACTGACGTTAAAACCATTGGCATATATTACCACGCCTGTTTTTTAATAACCGACGTGATACGTGTGACGTGGTATCTCACATTTGTAGTAGTGATTATTTTCTCCCTATATTAGTTATTGCCGTAATCTTTAATAAGATGATAAAGTTAAGAGTTTGGTTGGAATGGCACACACATCACAAAGATAAGAATTACCGAAAAGAGAAGAACCAAAGAAGCAATCAAGCAATAGAGAAATCAAGATGTAATCGGATCTTCTATGGCTACAGACTACAGAGAAGGCAAGCGTATAGAATATATCAGTACGTGAAACCTAATTTTTTTAGTGAAGCCGTTAAAACATAAAGTTGATTTAGTTTTATTTTAATATATAATATATTACACGTGTACAGTTTTCCTGGGCGTAGGACTTTATGCATTGGAAACTAATTTCGGGTCTCGATGTCTAGTAATTCCACATCGTGTGATGTGGATTAGAAACCCTATTACTTATTTGACAATTGGCATATTTTACTTGGACTATACATGAGTGCATTGGGGATGCTCTAATAGGAGTGATAGGGTTTCTCGTTGGGATACCGCTAAAATATCTCGTGAGTTCATAGAAAGGTAACAAATCACTCATATCTGTTGGTACCTCAATGATGTGAACGATTGTATTTTTTAAGTAAGGTTTGGGCCAATAAAATTCTATAAAATAGGAAGACATTTGCCACGTGCAAAAGTCTACGAAAAGTTATCCACTTAGCTAAGTACGTGAATAGCTCTATATGATTAAGGGAGTGTTTGCAATTGCTTCAACTTTAAAGAAGTGATTTTTTAAAGTGATTTTGGGAAAAGTGATTAATAGTAAAAGTTGGTAGTGTTTGAGGAAAAAGTGATTCTGAAAAAGTAAAAGTTGGTAGTGTTTGGTAAAATAAATACTTTTTGTGTAATAGAAAAAGTGAAAAGCAGTTTAAAGCACCCTTCCACCTGCTTCCAGCTTTTAGCTTTTAAGTGATTAATTTAAGCAGAAGCTGTCATTTGAAAACACTCTTTTTAACTTTTTTTAAGCCAAAAGCTGAAAAGCACTTTTTTTAATCAAATGCAAACACTCCCTAAGTGATTTCCTGATCGGCCCAAACAGATATGAGTGATTTGTTAAGTACGTTTTAATAGAACACATTTCTGATTAGAGCTTAACCAGAGCTATTATTACGATGCATTTTTCTATGATTTAGGGTTTTTAGGGTTATTCACAACGTCTAAGCGATTATATTTAGACTTTTGCACTTTCACAAGATATGTTTTAGGCAATCTTGCTTCAACGGGACAAAACATGGGAATTATTTAGTTCAATCTATTAACGGTGGGTGAGATCTTGAATGTTAGAGCATTGGAAAGACAATTTTGAGAAATATAGAATAAGGGTATTTAGAGCACCCCAACCCTTTACAACGTTTCAGATCAAAGATCCATTATGTTGATCATATACTGATTAGATCTTTCCAACGAGATAGAAAACGTCTTCAACGGGACAAAACAGAGCAAGATATGATCGGATCAAATCTTTTACTTAATCTAAATATTATTGAACCCTTATCCGTCAAATGTAATAGGGTAAGTATATTCCATTAAACTATGTTCGCAATAGCAATGTTTTAGCCTAAATATATGGGTAAATAAGATTTACCCATATTTCATGCTCATCGACCCTATTAGGTCTTAAGAAGTGATATTTGATATCCCTACGATAAAAGATTTGAGTTAGATAACAATTCATATTATATAAGGCTACCAAACAATTTTTACATAACTTATTAGTTACATACACTTTACATCCCTGAAAGATATATTTCACATAATCTATGAACACTACAAAAAAACGTTTGTTCTGCGACAGAAAATCAGGGGCGGATAAAACGGTTTCAATTTTCCGACGGATTTAGCAAGGGATTTAGCAGCGGACCGTCCCAAAGCTGCTGGTAATCCGTCCCTAATTTGGTTGGTTTACGCGCCGTCCCTAAGCGGTCGTTATTCCGTCGCTGACTGATTCCAACCATTAATTTCCGTCGCTCTTTCCGTATTTGTATTTATGGTTTATCTAATTTCCTGTTTCAAATTACATGTATTGCGAAACAAGAACGAAGAAGCTAACATTTTTTTCAAAATGTCCAGAACAGATAGGAACTGGATGTATGAAAGATACGAGCCATTTTCCAAAAACGTTTCTGATATATTTATTAGTGGTGTAAAGAGCTTTGTTGAATTTGCTAGTGTTCAAGATGAGTTCATGAGTGAAGAAAAAATCCGGTGTCCATGTCGTAGATGCAAAAATCGACGTTTCGATGATATAGAAACTGTCAAGCTTCATCTATTTCGGCATGGGTTTGTTGCAGATTATCATATTTGGAATTGTCATGGTGAATCACTACAATTCCAATCACCACACTTTGTGGAACCGCAGATTCCTAATCATGGAGATCAAAGTGAAGATGTCCATATATCTTCTATTTCTGGAAGGCAAAATGAAATGCCATGGGATCAAATAATGCTTGGTGATATATTTGGTGGAAGTGTGCAGCCAGCAAACACCTCAAACTCCACTCCAGAAATATCAGGTGTTAATTTTCATAATGAACCAGTAGATGTAAATGAGGTGTCGTATTTGGCAAACCAATTTCAAAATGTATTACGAGCATCAGATCAACCTTTGTACGAAGGATGTCCAGGAGGGTCACAATTACAATTTGTCACAGAGGTAATGAGTATAAAATCTGATTTTAATGTACCTCAGGAAGAAATAAATCGATGGCTGGATTTATTTGGACGCTACTTGCCTCGTGACCACACAGTCCCACGTAATTTTTATGAGACAAATAAACTTGTTTCCAAATTGGGTCTCCCCGTGATAAATATTGATGCTTGTCCTAACGGTTGTATGTTATTTTGGAAGGGAGACAAAGAATTAACACATTGTTCATTCTGTGGTGAGAATCGTTATAAGTTACAGGAGGACGAACAATGTCAAACGAAAAAAAGAAAGTGGACTGCTATATCTGTATTGAGATATTTGCCATTGACACCAAGACTGCAGAGGTTATATGCATCGCGCCAAACTGCCGAAGCGATGAAGTGGCATGCGACTCACGAGGCAACCGGGACTTTGATGGGTCATCCTTCTGATAGTGAAGCTTGGAAGCACATTGACATGATGTATCCTGAATTTGCCGCAGAACCTCGAAATGTACGCCTTGGTTTATGTTCTGACGGCTTTGCAGCGCATGGACAATATGGTGCATCATACTCATGTTGGCCCGTTATTCTAACGACTTACAATTTGCCTCCCGGTATGTGCATGAAATATCCTTACATGTTTTTGTCCCTCATTATCCCTGGACCCATATGCCCGAAAAAGAAAATTGATATTTACCTTCAACCACTTGTTGATGAATTGCAACATTTGTGGGATGAGGGTTCAGTTACATATGATGTTACATTAAATGAAATGTTCTCAATGCGTGCCATTCTAATGTGGACAATCAGTGACTTTCCCGCATACGGAATGTTGTCTGGTTGGAGTACAGCAGGACTTTTAGGGTGTCCTATTTGTATGGAGGGTAACAATGCAATGTGGCTTAAGTATGGGCGCAAGCCATGTTATTTTGATTGTCACAGAAAGTTTCTACCACGCAAACACCCTTATCGGAGGGATGTTCATTCATTTAAAAAGGGAAAACAAGAAGCTAGTCACGCTCCACCTAGATTGTCAGGCCATGAAATGTATAACCGTGTAGCGTGCATACCGACAGCGGTTGAAAAGCCAAATGAACTTCCTCCCGGTTATGGAATTGAACACAAGTGGACAAAAAAGAGTATTTTCTGGCAACTCCCATATTGGGGAAGTCTATTGGTTAGACATAATTTGGATGTTATGCACATTGAGAAGAATGTGTTTGACAATTTATTTTATACTTTAATGAATGACAAAGACAAAACAAAAGACAATTTAAGGGCTAGGAAAGATGTTGCATTGTACTGTGATCGTCCAGGAATCGAAGTTGCAACCGATTACATTGAAAAAATGAACAAGGCTGTATACACAATCACCACTGCACAAAAAAAGATCATTTTGGCTTGGATTGCTTCAATTAGATTCCCAGATGGATACACTTCCAATTTTAGAAGATGCATTGGGGCAGATGGTTTAAGTTTGATACATATGAAGAGCCATGACTGTCATGTTTTCATGCAACGACTTATTCCAATTGCTTTTCGAGAGATGCTACCTACTACAGTATGGCAGATAGTGGCAGAATTAAGTCAGTTTTTTCAAACATTGTGTACACGTGTGGTGGATGTCGAATTACTTCGACAATTAGAGCGGAGTGTCGTTCTTCTTCTTTGCAACATGGAGAAAGTTTTCCCCCCAGGATTCTTTGATGATAGCTCGTCTTCAGGGATGATGATAGCTCGTCTTCAGGGATGCCACCATTCTCAATTTTCAATTTTCCAGGTCATGGTTATGGAAAAAGCAAGAAAAGGTTTATTGTTGGTGAAGAGTTGAAAGTTGCATACACATACATCTTGCTCAATTGTGGAGAAGTTAGAACTTATTATAAGTATGTCTTGTCACAAAAATATGCATTGTGCACAAAGTCTTCCACCATAAATATAGTAGATTCAACCAATATAATCAGAAAAATTGTTTCAAGTTTACTTTTTTTTGTTACTCCATAGTATACACTTTATCGCGCAAAAACAAACTCATAAAAACTGGCTCACAAATTTTATAATCTTATGAAATTTATTTATTATTTTTATATAGTCTTATTAGTACACACTGTCGAATTGTCTAATAATAAGAAAAAATGAGGTTGAGGTTACTTTTCTGGCTATATTGACTGATGTTACTGCAGATAACTATTTTATTTATTTTTCATATATTTTTTCCTTTTTTATATTTAAAAAATAATTTTTTTCACAAATCTACAGAATCAGCCAATATAACCACTTCAGCCAGAACTTCATAATTTCAGCAGAATTAGCCAATACAACCACTTTAGCCAGAACTTCATAAATTTCACCAGAATCAGCCAATTTCAATGTTACCAAATGAACTATAGCATAAATGAAACAATTTTTTGATCAAATTAATGTAAACATTTAGAAGCCGTTTGGCAACACTGTTTTTCGGCTTATCAGGCTTATCAGGCTTATCAGTCAACTTTTTCACGAAACACGTAATTTTTGCTAGTGCACGCTGAATTGTGTAATAAGAAGAAAAAGTAAGGTTGGAGTTACTTTTCTGGCTGTATTGGCCGAAGTTACTGTAGATGACTATTTTAACTATTTTTACATATAATTTTTTATTTATTTTATTAATAAAATATATTTTAAAAATAATTTTTTCTTAAATCAACAGAATCAGCCAATGCAGCCACTTCAGCCAGAACTTCATAAATTTGAGCAGAATTAGCCAAAACCGCCAATTTTGGGCTACCAAACGGAATCTTAGAGCATCAATAAAAATTGAAGTAATTTAGTAGGGCCGGGTAAAAATTTTGGGTATGCTCCCGCCCAAAGGTCTTAACCCGCGCGCCAACATTTTTAGCCAAAGAGTAACCCTAAATCGCTAAAGATTTGTTCTGGAATATACATGATGTGTAAAATTCAGTGGCCGACCTTGCCTCTCCAGAGTCCGGAGTGCAGACACTAGCGCAGTGAAGAAGCTAAGGTATTAATCTTAGCCTTGTACAAACACCCAAAGGTAATTCAAGTTCTCTTCTTCAATTCCTAATCTGAACTCATTTCTTCAATTCCTCCAATCGCAGACCTCTCGAGCGGAAGTGAAGTAGTGAGTCACCGGTTAAGTATTACCTCTAACCAATCTATTTTTCTAATGGCGGTAATACACATACGCATCTTAGTTGACCCTGGGGACTTCATTTTCTATGAGTTAATTCTATTTATGCTTAACTTCTTATACTGAAATACTTTCTATGTGTACAGAAACTATACTAAGCCCCACACAAAGTTAGACTTTTTTTGAATTGTAACTTAACATGTAGTATTTACTATGAAAAGAATCAGTAGCCTCAGTAGCCTGTGTACTCATAACCTTAGTAATTGGATTAGATTGAACTCAAATATATATATATATATATATATATATATATGCTACTTATTAGATACATAAGGGGAGCCACTATCATGAATAAAGTTTTCAAAACAAGCATGTATTTCAAGAATCTATATGGGAACAGAGTATTTACTTTACTAGTGTAATCTACCTTTATTACTTATGTTGGTGCAGATGTACAGAAACAAATAACTGTATGTGCTTGTATTATATACAAAGTAGAGTTGAAAGTTTCATTGTAAGTGTTAAGTATTGAATATTTGATTAGCTTTGTAAGTTATAAGTGATAAGTGTTGAATATTACTATTGTTAAAGTTATATTATAAGTGATAAGTGTTAAGGCAGCTTTGTACTATATATGTGATATCTAATATTTGATTGTAATATTGACTAGCTAGAGACTTATGTCATGTTCTAAATTATTAAACTATTTTACTAGGGACGTTCATATTATAGTTCCAATATAAGTGACCTTATGCGTATTACATTCATGTGTGAATAGGTATAATGTCAGGACAAGGAGGCAGTTTTCAAATGGGCAGTGGCGTAGCAAACTTCTCTACATACCGTAGAGGTGACCATGTTGTAGAGGAAAGCTCAAATGATGAGGAGGAGGATGAAGACACAATGGAAGAGACTCGTGACACGCGATCTCTCACACCTGAAGAAGTTAATGCTAATCACTCGTCAGAAGGATCACATTACATGGAAAACGCAATGCAGGCATATCGCATACCCCTAAGTCCCGAAGACATGATGACGTAAGTGTATACTTTCACCAAATGGTAATAAACTATAATCTGCAAGTCCAAATTGTTCGTAACAGTAATATACTGTATATATGAACACTTTTGTAGGCGTGAAAAGCTTGAAATGATTCAAGGCATTGTTCAAGGATCTTTTAGGGGGGCTTGGATTACCTATGGAAAGGTTCCTGATCATGTCAAAGTTTCATGGTTTCGAGACTTTGCGGTAATTTATAATGCAAGTAATAATTCAAAACGTTTTTTTAGTGAATTTGATTATAATATAATCTCTAATGTAGCGGAAGCATACATATATGCCATGCGAAGCCAATGCCATCAAGAAGGAATTCAATAGCCGCATCTCAAAGTGGCTAACGAATTATTTTTGTACCTGCCGGAAAAAAAATATCAAGCCGAAATGGATTTCTCCAAAAAATTGGGATAAGATGCTGTTCTTCTGGGAATCAGAAGAGTTTAAAAAAAAATGTGAAACAAACAAGAAGAATGCAAGCTCCGAGGCATGTCGGAGCTCACCATATTGTGGTGGTTCAGTTTCTGCACGTGTTAGAGCAGCCCGCTTGGTTTGAATATTTCAGAATTTAATACATTATTTAATTTTTATTAAAAACAGTTTTACTTATTATTTGTGTGTTTGCTTCTATAAGGAAATAAAACTGGGGAGGTTACCTGATGCTGAAGAGGTTCTACATGACAGCTACACACACAAGAAGACCGGACAGCTTAGCGGAACACGCGTGAAAGAGATTGCGGTACATATTATTTAATTATATCACATATTAGAATGATATTTTATATATTATACACAGTTTGCATTAATTTATTTGACGTGGACATTTGATTAAACTACATATATGTAATTAGGCGAAGCTTAAGACTCGGACTCAAGAGATTTTACAAACTCAAGGGGAGGGGGCAACTATAAATAAAAATGAACTTTATTTGGAAATCGTGCAACCCAATCGAGGCCGTCTTATGGGTTTGGGCTGTCTTGGACCGGATGTGTTGCGTAAAGGGTCTCTAAAGCGTAGTCATAGTTCCTCTACACAAGACAGTGACTGCATAAGAAAGGATGAGGCTAAGAAATTGAGAGATGAGATGAGAGAGACTAGACAAATGTTGCAAATGTATGTGAGTACTATGGGGGCTCCACCTATGTGGCCACCTCAACTCTTTGGGTATGGACATTCCACCCCAGGTTTTCAACAACAAATGCCTCCTGGTTTCTTGACGTGCACTTTGTCGTGAAGTGCACTCAAAATAAATATCAATACGACACTAATACGTAGTATAGCGAAGTAAGGTTCGTATCCACAGGGAAAGGAATACTTTTCTCTTTATAAACTAGTAACAAAGGGGGGGATTTAGATTGAGTAAATGTACTTGAATTATATTTAAACACGAAGATGAACGAGTTATGTGGTTTAATTAATGAGAAGAAGACTTGGCTTTGCTTTTATCCACTTAATGAAATGTTCGTCGATCCCGATTATATCTTTAACTATCTTCCTCTCGAATACTCAATCGAGGAGTATATCCAGTTCATCGAGGGTAGTTATTAATAACGAGAAGCGTTCATTAATAAAACTTACTACCGAGTCAATATAGAACAAGCGCCGTATATTAACTTGATAGTAGCAATAAAATCAAGATGAAAACGATTGAGATTGATAACCTCAACACAAGCGGTTTATTGGTTCAATCAATATAATTAATTCCCCTTGGCTTATTAACCATGAGAAGCATGTATTAACAACCCAAGTTTACTACCGTGAAAGAACCGAATTAATAACAAGCGTATTAACCGATTGATTCTAGTAATATTTAATATATAGAACAAGACTAGTTGATACTTTAAGTAATGCTCAATATATTAATATGGAATATGAATAGGAAGTAATTAATATTCAAGGAAGAAGATTAAAGAAAATAACTCACAACTTACAAATCATTAAGCTTCAAAGTAGCAAAACCAAGATGGAAGAGTTTAGCTCCTCATTTGGAGACTAAACATGATGAAAAATATAAAGAAAGAACTTGTCTAAACTGAGCTAAGAAGTATATGTGAATTGGTGTCTAAAAGTGAAGGAAAGAAGGTGTATTTATAGGCTTTTTGAGGTGCAGGATCGAGTACTCGATCGAGTATGTATACATACTCGATCGAGTATGTATAGAAATCAGAATTTGGTCAATACTCGATCAATACTCGAGTAGATTTTATATGCATACCCGATCGAGTATATAAGCATACCCGATCGGGTATAGACACTCGAACGTGGGAAAATCTTCTGCTGCATGTTCCTTTGTTTTTGAATCCGATCCGATTTGAAATGTCAACCAGATACCCGATCGAGTATATGTATATACTCGATCGAGTATAGACCAAAATCAGGATTTTTCCTTCTTTTTGTCTTGTACTCTTGCACCTTCCTTCACCATTGATCATTTGATTGATCTTGGACCTGTTTAAGCTCAGAATAAACCTAATCTAAACAAATTACAAGAATTTAACAAACTAAACTATTACACCGAAAGTGTGTAATTTCCGAAATATTAAACAATCAAAAACTAACTAAAAGCGTAAATAAACATACGGAAATTACAAACGTATCAACTCCCCCACACTTAGTTCTTTACTCGTCCTCGAGTAAAGTCAAATGTTCAAACAGTTTAAGACCATTCCATGAGTTCAAGAAAGAAATGAACTAAGATCACCAAGAAATAAGAAAATGATTTTACAAACAACTTTCTTTCTTGGGTTTTATGATCTTCTATGCTCCATCTTCTTGCCTCTTCTTCTTTGCCTTTTCTTCTTTTCTCCTCAAGAGATCAAATGAGTTCCTGCACACAACAAATATTTCTCTCATATCTCTCATTTTGCCTAGGAGCCTTTTCAGGTTTTCATCCTAGCATCTCTTTTTGTTTTTCCATCCTTACTAACTCACTCATTTCATTTTTTTTATAAGCCATTTTTTTGCTTAGATTGCCCATTTTTGGGTTTTCAACCTAACTAGCATTTCAATTCTTTTATCCATTTTTCTCTTCTTCTTTTTTTTTTTTTTTTTTTTTTTTTTTTTTTTTTTTCGTTTACAAAGGGTAAAAGAAATTCATGCATAGTAAAAGGTAGAAAATGAAATTACATACCATGAGTAATCTCCTCCCCCACACTTAGTTGAAGCACTGTCCCTAGTGCCCGCCTTCTCCGCCGTAGAAGCCGCCTCCAAAGCCGCTTCCAAAGCCTCCTCCAAAGCTCCCATCGCCCATGTGGGTGTCGCCGCCATTATCCCCTCCATCAAAACCTCCACCCCCGGAGCTAGATCCTCCAAAATTACCCCATTGAGTGGGGTCATACCAAGAGGGGGGTGGTGGTGGTTGAGCCATGGTGTGGAATTGGCCTTGATGAGCCATGTAAGAGTACATAGGTCCATAGAACCTACGTTGATCCTCTTCATACCGTCGGTTGTCTTCGGCCCTTTGCTCTTCTATTCTTTGAAATCCCGCCCTTTGTTCCTCCCGATACTTACCAACTTCGTTGGTAACTCGGTTGAACCCGTCAAGTAATTGTTGGAAGTAATCGGTGGGTGGTGGGGCTTGGTTGTATTCGAGCATGGGGTGAGGTGCATCCTCGGGTTCTTGGTGCTCTTGTTGCTCTTGGTCGTGTGGATCTTCAGGGGGGTTTTGGGCGTCGGGTTCTTGGAGATGTGGTGGAAGGGCGTGAGGGAATAGGTAGTGAGGTTCCTCGAACTCCGGTTTGTAGCGTAGTTTGGGGGTGTCCGGGCTTGGCATTAGGAAATATTGGACCGGTTGGGTGTGTATGATCCAATTATACATGTTCTTCGGTTGGTCCCCAATATATACCGTATGGGAAAAAGAGGTGCATCCCGAGCGGCCTAACCAACCGATGTCCATCAAACAATAGTCGGGTATAGGAGAGTTATCCGTATACCCGAACTTGCTTGCCAAGTGCATAATTACCCCACCCATGACAATGGCACCTTTGGCCATGCTTTCCTTTTTTAGATGTGCCCAAATGAGATTACATAGATTGAAGTCTACGTGACGCCGGAAAAGGGCTACGGAGATCAAACATACGTCCCCAATCCTCGTGTGGTGGTTGTTGGGGCGTCCAAGCAAACAATTTGCTAAAAATTTCAAGAATAGCCGGAGGACGGGGTGTTGGACATGACTAATATACATTTGGGAGGAGTTAAAGTTCACTTCCCCGGTCATCTTTGTCCATAGGGAGTGTCCAAAAATGGTGGTATCCGAGATGGATCTCTCGTAGGGCACCGGGATGTCAAAATGTTCAGCAAACTCGAGCTTCGTTATTGAATAGTTTCGGTTAAAAAGACGAAACTCGAGTCTATCATCCCTAAAATCCTCCTCATTGCTTTCAAAGTGCACCGAGCTCATAAATTCATAAATAATTCTTTCATTTGAGTTGTATTTCATTTTGAAAACAAGGTCCATATTCAACTCATGAAAGAATTTCTTCATCATTTTATACACCCCTAATTCACGTAGAGCATCGTGACATAGAAAACGAGAAGGTTTTACCTTCCTTTTTATGGTTGTGAGGAGTCGGGCCCGGTGATCGTTGTCGGCGGGGATGAGGTCCTCGAAACCCGGGATGGGTGCCATGGCTCTAGAGCTTTGCCCTTTGTCTTTTCTCGGTGCCATTGTTGATGGTTTTGGAGCTCAAAATAGCCAAATTTCGAATGGGGGTAGGGTTTTTGGATTTCTTGGATATTTGGGAAAAAGGGATTTTGTGGGTATGAGTGTGTAGATGAGAGTGAGGGGAGTATTTTGGTGGTGGAATGGGGTGATTTGGTGAAGGATTTAGTGAGATATGGAAGAGAGAAGATCCAAAAATGGAGTTTGGGGGAGAGGGGTTCGAAAATTTGGGTGTGTTTGGGGAAGATGAAGTGTTTTGGAGTGCATTTGGGGTTATAATCGCAGGGGTACCCGATCGAGTATCCCTGTATACCCGATCGGGTACCGGAGACAGGGGTTGGGAAAACTGGTATAATGTCAGGACAAGGAGGCAGTTTTCAAATGGGCAGTGGCGTAGCAAACTTCTCTACATACCGTAGAGGTGACCATGTTGTAGAGGAAAGCTCAAATGATGAGGAGGAGGATGAAGACACAATGGAAGAGACTCGTGACACGCGATCTCTCACACCTGAAGAAGTTAATGCTAATCACTCGTCAGAAGGATCACATTACATGGAAAACGCAATGCAGGCATATCGCATACCCCTAAGTCCCGAAGACATGATGACGTAAGTGTATACTTTCACCAAATGGTAATAAACTATAATCTGCAAGTCCAAATTGTTCGTAACAGTAATATACTGTATATATGAACACTTTTGTAGGCGTGAAAAGCTTGAAATGATTCAAGGCATTGTTCAAGGATCTTTTAGGGGGGCTTGGATTACCTATGGAAAGGTTCCTGATCATGTCAAAGTTTCATGGTTTCGAGACTTTGCGGTAATTTATAATGCAAGTAATAATTCAAAACGTTTTTTTAGTGAATTTGATTATAATATAATCTCTAATGTAGCGGAAGCATACATATATGCCATGCGAAGCCAATGCCATCAAGAAGGAATTCAATAGCCGCATCTCAAAGTGGCTAACGAATTATTTTTGTACCTGCCGGAAAAAAAATATCAAGCCGAAATGGATTTCTCCAAAAAATTGGGATAAGATGCTGTTCTTCTGGGAATCAGAAGAGTTTAAAAAAAAATGTGAAACAAACAAGAAGAATGCAAGCTCCGAGGCATGTCGGAGCTCACCATATTGTGGTGGTTCAGTTTCTGCACGTGTTAGAGCAGCCCGCTTGGTTTGAATATTTCAGAATTTAATACATTATTTAATTTTTATTAAAAACAGTTTTACTTATTATTTGTGTGTTTGCTTCTATAAGGAAATAAAACTGGGGAGGTTACCTGATGCTGAAGAGGTTCTACATGACAGCTACACACACAAGAAGACCGGACAGCTTAGCGGAACACGCGTGAAAGAGATTGCGGTACATATTATTTAATTATATCACATATTAGAATGATATTTTATATATTATACACAGTTTGCATTAATTTATTTGACGTGGACATTTGATTAAACTACATATATGTAATTAGGCGAAGCTTAAGACTCGGACTCAAGAGATTTTACAAACTCAAGGGGAGGGGGCAACTATAAATAAAAATGAACTTTATTTGGAAATCGTGCAACCCAATCGAGGCCGTCTTATGGGTTTGGGCTGTCTTGGACCGGATGTGTTGCGTAAAGGGTCTCTAAAGCGTAGTCATAGTTCCTCTACACAAGACAGTGACTGCATAAGAAAGGATGAGGCTAAGAAATTGAGAGATGAGATGAGAGAGACTAGACAAATGTTGCAAATGTATGTGAGTACTATGGGGGCTCCACCTATGTGGCCACCTCAACTCTTTGGGTATGGACATTCCACCCCAGGTTTTCAACAACAAATGCCTCCTGGTTTCTTGACGTGCACTTTGTCGTGAAGTGCACTCAAAATAAATATCAATACGACACTAATACGTAGTATAGCGAAGTAAGGTTCGTATCCACAGGGAAAGGAATACTTTTCTCTTTATAAACTAGTAACAAAGGGGGGGATTTAGATTGAGTAAATGTACTTGAATTATATTTAAACACGAAGATGAACGAGTTATGTGGTTTAATTAATGAGAAGAAGACTTGGCTTTGCTTTTATCCACTTAATGAAATGTTCGTCGATCCCGATTATATCTTTAACTATCTTCCTCTCGAATACTCAATCGAGGAGTATATCCAGTTCATCGAGGGTAGTTATTAATAACGAGAAGCGTTCATTAATAAAACTTACTACCGAGTCAATATAGAACAAGCGCCGTATATTAACTTGATAGTAGCAATAAAATCAAGATGAAAACGATTGAGATTGATAACCTCAACACAAGCGGTTTATTGGTTCAATCAATATAATTAATTCCCCTTGGCTTATTAACCATGAGAAGCATGTATTAACAACCCAAGTTTACTACCGTGAAAGAACCGAATTAATAACAAGCGTATTAACCGATTGATTCTAGTAATATTTAATATATAGAACAAGACTAGTTGATACTTTAAGTAATGCTCAATATATTAATATGGAATATGAATAGGAAGTAATTAATATTCAAGGAAGAAGATTAAAGAAAATAACTCACAACTTACAAATCATTAAGCTTCAAAGTAGCAAAACCAAGATGGAAGAGTTTAGCTCCTCATTTGGAGACTAAACATGATGAAAAATATAAAGAAAGAACTTGTCTAAACTGAGCTAAGAAGTATATGTGAATTGGTGTCTAAAAGTGAAGGAAAGAAGGTGTATTTATAGGCTTTTTGAGGTGCAGGATCGAGTACTCGATCGAGTATGTATACATACTCGATCGAGTATGTATAGAAATCAGAATTTGGTCAATACTCGATCAATACTCGAGTAGATTTTATATGCATACCCGATCGAGTATATAAGCATACCCGATCGGGTATAGACACTCGAACGTGGGAAAATCTTCTGCTGCATGTTCCTTTGTTTTTGAATCCGATCCGATTTGAAATGTCAACCAGATACCCGATCGAGTATATGTATATACTCGATCGAGTATAGACCAAAATCAGGATTTTTCCTTCTTTTTGTCTTGTACTCTTGCACCTTCCTTCACCATTGATCATTTGATTGATCTTGGACCTGTTTAAGCTCAGAATAAACCTAATCTAAACAAATTACAAGAATTTAACAAACTAAACTATTACACCGAAAGTGTGTAATTTCCGAAATATTAAACAATCAAAAACTAACTAAAAGCGTAAATAAACATACGGAAATTACAAACGTATCAACTCCCCCACACTTAGTTCTTTACTCGTCCTCGAGTAAAGTCAAATGTTCAAACAGTTTAAGACCATTCCATGAGTTCAAGAAAGAAATGAACTAAGATCACCAAGAAATAAGAAAATGATTTTACAAACAACTTTCTTTCTTGGGTTTTATGATCTTCTATGCTCCATCTTCTTGCCTCTTCTTCTTTGCCTTTTCTTCTTTTCTCCTCAAGAGATCAAATGAGTTCCTGCACACAACAAATATTTCTCTCATATCTCTCATTTTGCCTAGGAGCCTTTTCAGGTTTTCATCCTAGCATCTCTTTTTGTTTTTCCATCCTTACTAACTCACTCATTTCATTTTTTTATAAGCCATTTTTTTGCTTAGATTGCCCATTTTTGGGTTTTCAACCTAACTAGCATTTCAATTCTTTTATCCATTTTTCTCTTCTTCTTTTTTTTTTTTTTTTTTTTTTTTTTTTTTTTTTTTTTTCGTTTACAAAGGGTAAAAGAAATTCATGCATAGTAAAAGGTAGAAAATGAAATTACATACCATGAGTAATCTCCTCCCCCACACTTAGTTGAAGCACTGTCCCTAGTGCCCGCCTTCTCCGCCGTAGAAGCCGCCTCCAAAGCCGCTTCCAAAGCCTCCTCCAAAGCTCCCATCGCCCATGTGGGTGTCGCCGCCATTATCCCCTCCATCAAAACCTCCACCCCCGGAGCTAGATCCTCCAAAATTACCCCATTGAGTGGGGTCATACCAAGAGGGGGGTGGTGGTGGTTGAGCCATGGTGTGGAATTGGCCTTGATGAGCCATGTAAGAGTACATAGGTCCATAGAACCTACGTTGATCCTCTTCATACCGTCGGTTGTCTTCGGCCCTTTGCTCTTCTATTCTTTGAAATCCCGCCCTTTGTTCCTCCCGATACTTACCAACTTCGTTGGTAACTCGGTTGAACCCGTCAAGTAATTGTTGGAAGTAATCGGTGGGTGGTGGGGCTTGGTTGTATTCGAGCATGGGGTGAGGTGCATCCTCGGGTTCTTGGTGCTCTTGTTGCTCTTGGTCGTGTGGATCTTCAGGGGGGTTTTGGGCGTCGGGTTCTTGGAGATGTGGTGGAAGGGCGTGAGGGAATAGGTAGTGAGGTTCCTCGAACTCCGGTTTGTAGCGTAGTTTGGGGGTGTCCGGGCTTGGCATTAGGAAATATTGGACCGGTTGGGTGTGTATGATCCAATTATACATGTTCTTCGGTTGGTCCCCAATATATACCGTATGGGAAAAAGAGGTGCATCCCGAGCGGCCTAACCAACCGATGTCCATCAAACAATAGTCGGGTATAGGAGAGTTATCCGTATACCCGAACTTGCTTGCCAAGTGCATAATTACCCCACCCATGACAATGGCACCTTTGGCCATGCTTTCCTTTTTTAGATGTGCCCAAATGAGATTACATAGATTGAAGTCTACGTGACGCCGGAAAAGGGCTACGGAGATCAAACATACGTCCCCAATCCTCGTGTGGTGGTTGTTGGGGCGTCCAAGCAAACAATTTGCTAAGAATTTCAAGAATAGCCGGAGGACGGGGTGTTGGACATGACTAATATACATTTGGGAGGAGTTAAAGTTCACTTCCCCGGTCATCTTTGTCCATAGGGAGTGTCCAAAAATGGTGGTATCCGAGATGGATCTCTCGTAGGGCACCGGGATGTCAAAATGTTCAGCAAACTCGAGCTTCGTTATTGAATAGTTTCGGTTAAAAAGACGAAACTCGAGTCTATCATCCCTAAAATCCTCCTCATTGCTTTCAAAGTGCACCGAGCTCATAAATTCATAAATAATTCTTTCATTTGAGTTGTATTTCATTTTGAAAACAAGGTCCATATTCAACTCATGAAAGAATTTCTTCATCATTTTATACACCCCTAATTCACGTAGAGCATCGTGACATAGAAAACGAGAAGGTTTTACCTTCCTTTTTATGGTTGTGAGGAGTCGGGCCCGGTGATCGTTGTCGGCGGGGATGAGGTCCTCGAAACCCGGGATGGGTGCCATGGCTCTAGAGCTTTGCCCTTTGTCTTTTCTCGGTGCCATTGTTGATGGTTTTGGAGCTCAAAATAGCCAAATTTCGAATGGGGGTAGGGTTTTTGGATTTCTTGGATATTTGGGAAAAAGGGATTTTGTGGGTATGAGTGTGTAGATGAGAGTGAGGGGAGTATTTTGGTGGTGGAATGGGGTGATTTGGTGAAGGATTTAGTGAGATATGGAAGAGAGAAGATCCAAAAATGGAGTTTGGGGGAGAGGGGTTCGAAAATTTGGGTGTGTTTGGGGAAGATGAAGTGTTTTGGAGTGCATTTGGGGTTATAATCGCAGGGGTACCCGATCGAGTATCCCTGTATACCCGATCGGGTACCGGAGACAGGGGTTGGGAAAACTGGCTTTTCTGAGCATACTCGACCGAGTATCAACATATACTCGATCGAGTATTGGAGGCAGGGATTAAATTAAATTGTTTTTCCCGTTATACTCGACCGAGTATCAACCTGTACTCGATCGAGTACTGGAGACAGATTTTTTCTTCTTCTTATTTCAGTTCATGCTCGACCGGGTATCAACATATACTCGATCGGGTATAGGAGGCAGGGGTTAATTGCTTTTATTTTTCCACAAATACTCGATCGAGTATGGATATGTACTCGATCGGGCCTCAGAGGCAGGCTTCCGATGGAGTTGATTTTCCAGGAATACTCGACCGGGTATGTTCCAATACTCGATCGAGTATACCTGTATCTTTGAAAATTGATCTGCACCTCGATCGAGTATGGAAACCGGGTCCCCTTTTTTACCCATACCCGACCGAGTATTACAGAGTACTCGATCAGGTATGTCCCCAGATACTCGTTTTTTTTTTTTTTTTTTTTTTTTGACACGCACACATAATGAAATAAGTTTAAAAGAGAACATACCTTGCTTGGGTTGCCTCCCAAGAAGCGCCTAATTTAACGTCGCGGCACGACGCCATGGTGTAGTTCATCCTTCATAGATTGGATCGACGAGATCCATGCATTCAACGCTTTCTTTTGAAAAGTTCTCAAGGAACGGTTTGAGTTGATGTCCGTTGACCTTGAGGATTTTGCCTGTGTCGAGGCTCTTTATTTCAACTGCTCCGTGAGGGTAGACTTTGACTACCTCGAATGGTCCTTCCCATCGTGACCTCAGTTTACCGGGGAAAAGACGAAGGCGTGAGAGAAAGAGAAGGACTTTGTCTCCGATTTGGAAGTCCTTTCTTATTATCATTTTATCATGCCATACCTTTGTCTTTTCCTTGTAGATGGCGGCGTTCTCATAGGACTCAAGTCGAAGTTCCTCTAGCTCTTGGAGTTGTAGCTTCCTTTGCATCCCTGATTGCTCCATGTCAAGATTGAATGTTTTTACCGCCCAATAAGACTTATGTTCGAGTTCGACCGGGAGATGGCAGGCCTTCCCGAACACAAGTCTATAGGGAGACATTCCAATTGGTGTTTTGAAAGCGGTTCTATATGCCCACAAGGCATCATCTATCCGAAGACTCCAATCTTTACGGTTAGGGTTCACCGTCTTTTGGAGTATAGACTTTAACTCCCTGTTCGAGACCTCGGCTTGGCCGTTTGTTTGTGGGTGATAGGCGGTGGAGAGCTTGTGGATGACACCATATTTTTTCAACAAGGCACTCACAGTTTTGTTGTGGAAGTGAGTGCCTCTATCACTTATCAAAATGCGCGGGACTCCAAATCTCGAGAAGATGCGGGTTTTGAGAAAGTCCGCAACTACTTTGGCATCATCGGTCTTTGTGGCTTTTGCTTCCACCCATTTTGAAACATAGTCCACCGCCAAGAGAATGTATAGATTTCCGTGGGAATTAGGAAAAGGTCCCATGAAATCTATTCCCCAAACATCAAATATCTCCACATAGAGCATAGGAACTTGCGGCATCTCATGTTTTCGAGAGATGTTGCCCATGCGTTGGCAATTGTCACAGGATTGACAAAAGACATGGGCATCTCGAAATAAGCTTGGCCACCAAAAACCACATTCAAGTACCTTCATGGCCGTTCGCTTTCCTCCAAAGTGGCCACCACATGCATGTGAGTGGCAAAAGGTGAGAATGGACGCTATCTCTGTCTCGGGGATACACCTTCTAATGACTTGATCTTTGCAATGTTTCCACAAGTATGGTTCATCCCATACGTATTGTTTTGCATCGTGTTGGAGCTTCTCCCTTTGAGCTTTTGAGAAGCTTGGAGGAAACCTGTTTAGAACAAGGAAATTAACAATATGAGCGTACCAAGGACGAATTTCCTTAAGAGAGAAAAGAGTCTCATCGGGAAATTCCCCCCGGATGTCTTCTTTGATATGATCACTTCCTTCATCAAGGACTAAACGGCTCAAGTGACCGGCCACCAAGTTCTCCATGCCTTTCTTGTCTTTGATCTCAACATCAAACTCGCTCAAAAGTAGTATCCACCGAATCAACCTTGGTTTGGCCTCCTTCTTTGTCATTAAGAATCTAAGAGCCGCATGATCGGTGTAAATGATCACTTTGGTTCCGAGTAAGTATGATCTGAATTTTTCAAGTGCATAGACGACAGCCAACATTTCTTTTTCGGTGGTGGAGTAGTTTCTTTGTGCATCGTTGAGTGTGGTGGATGCATAGTAGATCGCGTGAGAAGCTCTTCCCACCTTTTGGCCCAAAACGGCCCCGACCGCATAGTCACTAGCATCACACATGATCTCAAAAGGGAGAGACCAATCGGGTGCTTGAATGATAGGAGCAGTCACTAGTTTTTCCTTCAAAGTTTTGAAGGCCTTCTTGCAATCCTCGGAAAAAATGAACTCCACCTCCTTTTGCAAAAGAGTGCACAAAGGAGATGCAATCTTTGAGAAGTCTTTGATGAATCTCCGGTAAAAACCTGCATGTCCAAGGAAAGATCGTATCTCCCTAACGGTGGTAGGGTAAGGGAGTGACTGGATGACTTCAATTTTGGCTTTGTCAACTTCTATCCCTTTGGATGAGATCACATGCCCTAGAACAATTCCTTCTTCCACCATAAAGTGGCATTTTTCAGAATTCAAAACAAGGTTTGATTCTAAACAACTCTTGAGCACAAGGGATAGATGATATAAGCACGAATCAAACGAGTCTCCATGGATTGTGAAGTCATCCATAAAGACCTCCATAAAAAGCTCAACATATTCAGAGAATATGCTCATCATACATCTTTGGAAGGTGGCCGGTGCATTACAAAGTCCAAATGGCATGCGTCGATATGCAAAGGTGCCAAAAGGACAAGTGAAAGTGGTCTTTTCTTGATCTTCAGGGGCTATGGGTATTTGAAAGTACCCGGAATAGCCATCAAGGAAGCAATAGAATTTATGCCCCGCAAGTCTCTCAAGCATTTGATCAATGAAGGGTAAAGGAAAGAAATCCTTTCTAGTTACCGCGTTGAGGCGACGGTAATCTATACATACCCTCCATCCATTTTGAATTCGGGTGGGCATAAGTTCTCCATGTTTATTTTCCACCACCGTGACTCCGGTCTTCTTGGGAACAACTTGGGTTGGACTAACCCACTTGCTATCGGATATGGGGAAGATTATCCCCATTTGGAGTAATTTGATGACTTCCTTTTTGACCACCTCCATCATAGGCGGGTTCAATCTCCTTTGCGGTTGGCGTACTGGTTTTGCGTCATCCTCCATCAAAATGCGGTGCATACATGTAGATGGACTAATGCCTTTGATGTCGGCTATAGTCCATCCGATTGCAAGTTTGTACTCTTTAAGCACCGCAATCAACTTCTCTTCTTGATCTCCGGTCAATTTGTTTGAGATTATGACCGGTAAGGTTTCTTTTTCTCCCAAAAACACATATTTCAAGTGTTTTGGGAGCGGTTTCATTTCAACATCGGGGGCCTGCACAATGGAAGGTAAAGGCTTCTCTTCGGGGATGGTTAGTGGAAATGCTCTTGATCCCGGTGGCATGAGTGGAAGTTGGAAGTGATTGTCCAATTCCATCATCATGGCTTGCATATTGGGAGTCAAGGCAAGTTCTAAAGAATTTTCCCCGAAATCATTTTCAATCACGCTCAATAATTCGTCTTTTCCATTTATTTCAAAAGTATCTTGTACAAGAGGATCAATAATATCAATGGCAAATAGAGAATGATTTTCATTTGGGTATTTCATGGAGTCATAAATGTTGAACTCAACTTTATCTCCATCAAATTCCATTGTTAAAGATCCGCTAAAAACATCAATTTTGGCTCTAGCGGTCTTTAGGAATGGCCTTCCTAAAAGGATAGGAACCGCATTCTTGTCATTTTCCATTTCCAAAACATAAAAGTCGGCGGGAAAGATTAAATTGTCTACCATAACTAGTACGTCTTCGACAATACCTTTAGGGTAGGCATTTGATCTATCCGCAAGTTGAATAACTACTCCGGTTTCATTAAGAGGGCCAAGTTCAAGTGATTTATACAAAGAGTAAGGGATGACATTAATTGATGCCCCCAAGTCTAACATGGCCTTTGAAAACGTAGTACCTCCCAACTTACAAGGTATAGTGAACATGCCCGGGTCATTGTATTTCTTTGGGAGTTTCTTTTGAAAAACCGCGGAAACACGTTCACTAACTTGGACTTTTTGTTTTCCATTGAGTCTATGTTTCCTTTTTATTGTACAAAGCTCTTTGAAAAATTTTGCAAATCTGGGAACACCCTTTATTAAATTAAGAAGAGGGATATTTACCTCACACTTGGAGAATGTCTCATAGATGTCCTTGTCTTTGTCCACCCTCCGTGTTTCCCTTAGAGCTTCGGGAAACGGGGCTTCAATTTCTTGGATGACTGGTGTTGGAGTCGGTATGTGGACCTCCTCCTCTTCCGGTTGAGTTTTCTCCACAAGCTCTTCTTCCTCTTCCTCGCCAATGTGGCTTTTGGCTTTCTCCTTGGCAATCACCAATTCTTTGCCACTCCTCAATGTTACTGCATGGGCTTGTTGCCTAGGATTCGGCTCCGTTTGAGATGGAAGCTTTGTTGAATCCTTGGCTTCAAGCCTACTCACGGCATTTGAGATTTGGCTCACTTGATTTTCAAGGTTTTGGATGCTTGATTTTGTCTCATGTTGGAATTGAACCATGTTTTGTTGCATGGTTGAGACATTTGAGGTGAGTGCTCGGATCATGTCTTCAGTGGACATAGTTGAGCCTTGGCCTTGGGGTTTAGAGTATGGTTGTTTATTTGGAGAGAATTGATTTGGTGGAGGGTTATTTTGTTGTGGGTTTCCTTGTGGATTCCCATAACGAAGATTGGGGTGATCTCTAAACCCGGGATGATAAGTATTGCCATAGGAGTCGTACCTTCTTTGATTTGGGAACCCCAAAGCATTGACTTGCTCGGGGTTTTCTTCTTGAAGCGTCGGGCATGCATCGGTGGGGTGGCCTTGTTGTGTGCAGATGCCGCAGACCTTGACTTCTTGGGTTTTGGTATTTAAAAGAAAATCCTTAACCAAAGAAGTCAAGCCGGCAACTTGACTTTCTAGAGATGATGTTGATTCGGCCGCCATGACTCTTTTTGTTGATGACCGCCCGTTGTGATATCTACAATTCTCGGCCAACTCCGAGATAAGATTCATAGCCTGAGAAGGAGTCTTGTTAACGATTCCTCCTCCACACGCGGCATTAATCATCCGTCTATCATCGTTGCAAAGACCATCATAAAAGTATAAAATGAGGTCTTGCTCCGAATAGCCATGATACGGACAGCTCGCACAAAGTTTCTTGAATCGTTCCCAGTATTCATAGAACGATTCATCATCATTTTGCTCCACATTGCTGATTTGCTTTTTGAGTGATGAGGAGACAGAGGCGGGATAATACCTTTCAAGGAAAGCCTTTTTCATTGCTGCCCATGTGTCTATACTTCCCGAAGGAAGATAGAATAGCCAATCCTTTGCGGTGTCCTTGAGTGAGAATGGGAAAGCCCGCAATTTGATTTGCTCTTCGGTGACTCCATTAGGGCACATGCTTGTGCACACAACATGGAATTCTGAGAGGTGTTTATTTGGATCCTCTCCTCTTAAGCCATGGAAGGATGGCAAAAGATGGATGAGCCCAGATTTTAGCTCGAATGTATTACCCTCGTTGAGTGTAGGGAAGGTAATACATAACGGTTGTTGATTCAAGTTCGGAGCTGTGAGCTCCCTCAAGGTTCTTGTTTCTTGAGCCATAGTAATTGGCTCTTCAGATTCGCTAGAACTGGAGCTAGCGTTTGAGGTTTCCTCCGAGGGTATGTGCGGAATTAAATTTCTCAACCTCTCGAAGGCTTGTTCTATTTCGGGGTTTGTTTGATAAGTGATTTCGTTTATAGAACGATATCGGACCATATACTTCACAAAGCTCAGAAATAGAAAAATAAGAACTCTTTATATTTTTGGTTAATTATATTTTTTTTGATTTTTCTTGAAATAAAATAAAAAGAAAAATAATTGCCTTTCCCCGGCAACGGCGCCAAATTTGACGTGCACTTTGTCGTGAAGTGCACTCAAAATAAATATCAATACGACACTAATACGTAGTATAGCGAAGTAAGGTTCGTATCCACAGGGAAAGGAATACTTTTCTCTTTATAAACTAGTAACAAAGGGGGGGATTTAGATTGAGTAAATGTACTTGAATTATATTTAAACACGAAGATGAACGAGTTATGTGGTTTAATTAATGAGAAGAAGACTTGGCTTTGCTTTTATCCACTTAATGAAATGTTCGTCGATCCCGATTATATCTTTAACTATCTTCCTCTCGAATACTCAATCGAGGAGTATATCCAGTTCATCGAGGGTAGTTATTAATAACGAGAAGCGTTCATTAATAAAACTTACTACCGAGTCAATATAGAACAAGCGCCGTATATTAACTTGATAGTAGCAATAAAATCAAGATGAAAACGATTGAGATTGATAACCTCAACACAAGCGGTTTATTGGTTCAATCAATATAATTAATTCCCCTTGGCTTATTAACCATGAGAAGCATGTATTAACAACCCAAGTTTACTACCGTGAAAGAACCGAATTAATAACAAGCGTATTAACCGATTGATTCTAGTAATATTTAATATATAGAACAAGACTAGTTGATACTTTAAGTAATGCTCAATATATTAATATGGAATATGAATAGGAAGTAATTAATATTCAAGGAAGAAGATTAAAGAAAATAACTCACAACTTACAAATCATTAAGCTTCAAAGTAGCAAAACCAAGATGGAAGAGTTTAGCTCCTCATTTGGAGACTAAACATGATGAAAAATATAAAGAAAGAACTTGTCTAAACTGAGCTAAGAAGTATATGTGAATTGGTGTCTAAAAGTGAAGGAAAGAAGGTGTATTTATAGGCTTTTTGAGGTGCAGGATCGAGTACTCGATCGAGTATGTATACATACTCGATCGAGTATGTATAGAAATCAGAATTTGGTCAATACTCGATCAATACTCGAGTAGATTTTATATGCATACCCGATCGAGTATATAAGCATACCCGATCGGGTATAGACACTCGAACGTGGGAAAATCTTCTGCTGCATGTTCCTTTGTTTTTGAATCCGATCCGATTTGAAATGTCAACCAGATACCCGATCGAGTATATGTATATACTCGATCGAGTATAGACCAAAATCAGGATTTTTCCTTCTTTTTGTCTTGTACTCTTGCACCTTCCTTCACCATTGATCATTTGATTGATCTTGGACCTGTTTAAGCTCAGAATAAACCTAATCTAAACAAATTACAAGAATTTAACAAACTAAACTATTACACCGAAAGTGTGTAATTTCCGAAATATTAAACAATCAAAAACTAACTAAAAGCGTAAATAAACATACGGAAATTACAAACGTATCATTTCTCTCAACAAGCCAACTCAGTCCTTCCACCCCCTATTGCTGGATTTGCTCAAAGCTCATCATCTCAACAAGCCAACTCAGTCCTTCCGCCCTCCTTTGCTGGAATTGTTCAAAGCTCATCATCTCAACAAGCCAACTCAGTCTTTCCGCCCTCCTTTGCTGCGTTTGCTCAAAGCTCATCATCTCAACAGCCACCCTACTACCCCACAATGTTTCCGGGTTTCTATAAGCCGGGTCAACCATCGACACAACCTACTACTCAAGCATTTCAATTTGCTTCAGGTCAAAATCAAAACATCTCTCAAGAAGAAAATCTGAATTTTGTGAACAATCTATTTGCTAGTGGAGGGACCATGAACAGCAGTGAGGGAGCACAATGATGTCTTGCACTTTGAATATGCTGAAAAATACTCTGTACTGTTAATGTTTTTGGAGTTGTATCTGTACATCTTATGTTGTTTTGCTTAATATTAGTATGATGCATAACAGTGCATGTTTTTTGGACAGTTTAGTATCCTGCCAAACATTGTTTGATACTTTTTGTTTGAACATGGGTGAATGTGAAATGATTTTAATGTTTGAGGTGCTATGAAATGTGAATTGGCCTGTAGTACTATTTTATTATGCGTGAGTGTTAATTTAGTGTGGAATGGTATTTGGTTGTTCTGAGAACTGGAATTGGCTTTGGATTTTTGAAAATGGAAAACAACATACTGACGGATGAAACCGTCAGTGATTAAAAATGATGAATTTATTGGCATGGAATAAATTGTCGAAAATTAAAATACAAAAAGTAATACCTACCAACATTAGGGACGGCTTCAACCCTCGCTATTAGAGACGGCTAGAATGGTTGCAAAAGCGTCCCAAATTTAGAAATGTCGTCGCTGCAGTCCGCAGCTAACATTTCCAACGAACGTATTTCGCCGGAATATATCCGTCCCTAAACCGCCCCTAAATTTTGTAGTGACGGTTTTATTTATTTTTCCCGTTGCTATGTTAGTCGCAAATCATACGTTTTTTTGTAGTGGAAATCATCCTAAAAATGCTTAAAACTTATTACTCTTCATATAGTAAAAATTTCGAAATATCAATGGATGATTGCCTGTTTTGTAAAACAAACTAGGCCCTGGAACCGGTTTTGAAATATCAAGGGATGATCTGACAAGTGACAAGTAATCTAATATTCTGTATTAGATACGATTCTCACCATAAAATAGGCAATTGATAAGTTTTCGAATTGGATGTTAGGGTTTACAATGCATAGGCTAAAAATGTTCTATTTTTAGCCTATTCTAAGTAAAGTGTGTCACACTTGTAAACCCACTCTTTATTACCTAAACTAGTATTCTCACACATTGTACTCCCTTTGTATTTTTTTGTTTGCTACAAAAGGTGTTGTCACATTTTTTTAAGAGTGAAATAGTAGGAGTAATGAATACTGTAGAAAAAGTAGGAGAGATAGTGAAAAAGTATTAAAGAGAAAATAAAAAGTAGAAAAAGTAAGGGTAGTTGAATATTTTTAAATGAAAAAATTACTAAAAAAGGAAAGTGTAATAAATTTTTTAGTACATCCAAAAGAGGAAAGTGTAGCAAACAAAAAAATATGGAGGGAGTATTAATTACTCCATAAAACAAAAGTATTAAAATCCAAAATGACATATCAAATGTTTTACAATGACCGCTTCAGGGACAACAACAAAAACCATGTCATTCCATTTCCAAATAAGATAACATGAAAAATTTAAATGTTGTGAAGCAGTTCCTTAGAAATAATATTTGTTGTCTCACTCGATCTTTCACCGTTATCATCGAAAATTAAAATTTTCAATCCTTTCGGGTTCGTAACTCGCGAAAGTGCCACATACAGTTGACAATGGCTGAACACTGGTTTCTTGTTGAAAGAGATTGTCCTTGACTCTTATTGATCACAACATAAGCAACCATAATTGGAAACTGTCTTAGCTAAAAATTAGAAGGAAGTCTCACATTAGATGAAGTTAATGGATGCCTTGGAATTAGCACTTGTTGACTCATACTTCTTTGGGTGAGAACTCTTGCAATTAAAATATGATGACAAACTCATAAAATGATTTATATTTGGAAGAAGCACGATTGCAATGCCCATCTTTCCTCTAAAATGAAGGAGATCTTTTCACTTGACACTTCATTATAACAAATAAATTCGAAAGTAAAATGTAGGTCAACATAAATTCTTAATAGGGCCAAGCTCATTTAGTGTTTCTCCAAAGAAAAAGACACGTAACCAAGTGAGCCTACACCTCATGATTGTTCACCTTAAAAAACTCTATCAGATCTAACTGCTCCAAATTAACCGACCTAGCAGCCGACTTGCTCTAGCGTATAAAGTATAAACGGGTGGTTGGCTTTAGGTTCTTCAGATGAACCCGATTCCTCTTTCGCCGTATCACCTTCAGGTTCTCTTTCTGTTCAATACCGTCATCTCCTCGATTCATTTTTCCCACTTCTAGTTTAACACTTAGCCTAATTAGTGTACTTTGAACGTGCTTCTATCTCATTCTAACTGATCCTTTTTTAATATTAAGTGTAATATTAAGCTGATTTGTTCAAAGTAATACCGATGCTGTAAATAGACCTAATAGAACCCAGTAAACAATTAAAGTGGGATTATTTGATTATGGGATTAATAATCAAATAATTCAACGGGCACTCTATATAAGAACGTAAATATTGAACTTAGATTCCAATTTTACAACTAATACAGTGTAAAATGATAATTGCTCGACACATAGTAAGATTTTATATCTCTTTGGAAAGACAATTTACTAAGTAACCTTAATAGGTGTCCGCAAGATGATTTCCGTTATAGACATAGTGTAGAGTGCTTAAATATTTACCGCTCTTATATTTACTTGCTGTGGCTTATTTTAAGCTCATATCTATGTTGTTAAACTTACACATTGTTAATTGATGTTACCTCGTTAGACCTTTTACTTAATGCAACTTATTAGAGCACTTTAACATGTAAAGATTAAAATTGTAAGTTTAAAACAATGTTTTAAATACGTATGTAATGATACTTATTTCCCCAATAATCCGCGTAAACATATTTTGCCTATTAAAATATTACAAGACATTCTTCCCTTATGCTTGTCCCGGTTTTCTATATCATATCTTGCTCCGTTTTGTCCCTTAGAAGTAATAGGGAAGAACACACAGCAAGATATGAGTGTTCTAATGTACATCCATTTAGTTTTGAAACGGCCGGAAGATTCTCAAGACCATCTCCCCTAATAGTCTAGATATATGAGTGTCACAAATACTTAGCCTAATCAAAGCGTAAAACTTATCTTCAAATCCGATCTTTCAAAACTTTAATATATGGGTTTAATTAATCCCTTCCGTTCTAAAGCTCTATTTTGGGTGTAAAGCATTCCTTGAACGATTTGTATATCACATTATCATACCAACTTAAATTTATTGTCTTCAAAGGGATTAATTAGCGTATATACCCATATCTTGATGTGTGTACCCAAGAACACTCATGAGAAACTTTTATTAAATCATTATGTGAGTTCTGGAAAGGGTGTATATTAGGCTAAGTATGATCAATCTGGTGGACTAGTTGATTAAGGGAAATCTTATCGAAACAATGTTATATGTAATATTATGAGTGTCACAAATACTTAGCCTAATCTCTATTATGTTCCAGCGCATATGTTAATATAAACAAGTTTTGCACTTTCATACCCTCAAATAACATTAATGCATAGTTAATTTCGAATACTGGGGAGATAGAATACGTTTTAAACGGAAGAACACATAGCAAGATATGAGTGTCTTTTTATGGTCTAAAAGTATAATTAATGTCCCTTTTACTATAAAGTATTACACTAGGTTAAACAATCATACGCTTTAGATAAGAACTCTATGAGATATAATACTGCTTAGGTAAACTCGTGATACAATACGGTATTAAAATATTTTATCATACGCTTTGGATAATATAGTGATTTCAATGTAATGTCATAGTAAAATGTTCCGACATTGTTAGACGGTACACCTTTTTGTCACTCCTAACTCATATACCCGTTTAATATATCACCTAGAATTAGGGCGGTGCACGGGTCGGGTTCGGGCGGGTCGGGTTTGTGAACCCTAAACCCGTTCGGGTTTTTTAATTTAAATACTAGGCCCGACCCTTTGATATTTCGGATCGAGTATTTCGGATATTTTTAAGTCGGATATTATCGGATATCGGGTCGGGTTTCAGATATTTCGGTTATATTAAAAATATATATAATTGAATAATTAAAGTGTTTAAATTCCACTTTGACAAAAATGGTACACACTAGTGCACTAAACATCCAAATTACACAAATAATTTAACACAAATTGCACAAATAATTACACAAATAATTGAACACAAGTATTAAATTAACATATTCAAAGTACACACTACATAATTTAATATACTTCGGATATTTCGGTTATATTAAAACACATTATAATTGGATAATTAAAGTGTTGGAATGCAACTTTGACAAAAATTATACACACTAGTGCACTACACATTCAATTTACACAAATAATTTAATACAAATTGCACAATATAATTAGATTAATTACACAAATAATTGGATGCAAGTATTAATTTACCATATTCAAAGTACACACTAACATATATTTCGGATATTCGGGCGGGTCGGGTTGGGATTTTACAAACCCTACCCGCCACCCGATCTAGGCCCAATATTAATCGGATTTTCGGTTTCGGGTTTTTCGGGTCGGATATCCACTTCGGTTCGGATAATATCCGAAAAAAATATCGGGTTTTTCGGGTCGGATCGGGTTTTGCTCAGCCCTACCTAGAATGATATTTACGCTAACCGAGTAGGGATGATTAAAGCAAAAATCATCCGTAAGTACACTGCATGCTACAATTGAGAAGAGAAAGCTTCCGAAACAATATTAAATAGAAGGGGAAAACTGTCAAATAAGTCCTCGAACTTTCATAAAAAAGTCAATTAAGTCCTTCTATAGAAGACTTTGTCCAGTCGTCGCGATTTGGAGTGGTTCCCGGTGGAATTTTTTGATGAATTTTTTTGAGCATCTTAATCATCAAGCCTAGTTTACTCATACCAAATTTCAGCTAAAAATTTAATCGGGAGCTCATTCAAATTAATTCGAGAATGCAAAAATGCGCAGTTATCTTCAAGAATTAATTTGAATGTGTTCCCGATTGAATTTTTATCTGAAATTTGGTATGAGTAAACTAGACTTGGTGAATAAGATGCTCAAAACATTTCATCAAAAAATTCCACCGGGAACTGCCCCAAATCACGACGGCCGGACATAACCTTCTATAAAAGGACTTAATTGACTTTTTTATGAAAGTTCGGGGACCTATTTGACAGTTTTCCCTAAATAGAAGAGGAGAGACTAGAGAGTGGATCTCCCTGTTTCACACCTCGTTTCGGTTGAGCTTAAAGTGAAAATATCTCGTTGGCTGATAATTGTAAGTTTATAAAGGTTACTCACTATATAAGTGAATACTAGAAGAGATATGTGAGGATCGTATTCCGTCTCCGGCTCAGGTCTTTCTACACACACTACTCACATACACCACTCTAGGGGAAGCTATAGCACACCTATGTCTAAACTCTCTTCTTCTAACCACAAAGGAACTCACAGAGAGGAAGAAGGAAGACACTGCTCTCAGGAAGTGTTTCTCGCAGGCTTATTTTCACAAAGGCAAGGAAGAGTGTTGACTTATAGTAGACTGCCAGCCTATGGGCAGACAACAAGGACAGTCACAAGGTGGTAAGGACACTCACGGGTATAAGCTAAGCCAAAAAACAGGTTGCAGCGGACAGAAGCAATGGGGTAGCAAACCAGGTATATAATTGATCAGGTAATATACCAAGGTAAAGGTGTCAAAGAGGGAGTAAATTAATAGGGTGCAAGCCTCAGCTAATAAAGTGGAAGGGAGGCCTTGGTAGGACCAATACCTCCAACATTCTCCACCTTATTGGTCCTAGGTGGTGTAGAGTAACAATACAAAGTTGTGACAAGACTCATCATCGCCGGGTCACCTGGAATATCAACAGACACAACGGGCAAACACTTTATTAGGCAACCCACAGTTATCCACAATCAAAGTTTAACACGCGTTTACAGGACAAGTGCTTCTCAGTAGAAAGACACTTGGTACCCATATCCGCAGGGTTAAACTCGGACGGGATCTTGCACAGCTTGACTCCACCTGCATCAACAATATCACGTATGAAATGGAACCTAACATCAATATGCTTAGTTCTATCATGAAATACAGGATTTTTGCAAAGTTGGATAGCCGATTGGCTATCCGAGAAAATGGTAACTCCCTTTTTGAGAAACCCAATTTCGGAGACAAGGCGTTTGAGCCAGATGGCTTCCTTAAATGCTTCTGTGGCTGCAACATACTCGGACTCGGTGGTAGAAAGGGCCACAATAGGCTGTAGTTGAGACTTCCAACTAATGCAAGAGCCACACAAAGTAAAAACATAAGAAGTGGTCGACTTCCTGTTATCTCTATCATTTGCATAGTTAGAATCAACATAACCAATCAATTCAATACCACTAGCACACTTAGAGAAAATTAATCCATGCTTCACAGTAGAAATCAGATATCTAAGCAACCACTTAAGAGCATTCCAATGAGGCAAACCAGGGTTGGACATATATCTACTCAAGCAACTAACCGCATATGCAATATCAGGTCTAGTGCTAACCATAAGATACATCACCGACCCTATTGCGCTGGAATAAGGCACAGATTTCATTTTCTCAATTTCAGGAGCAGTCTTGGGAGACTGGTCCTTACTTAACACAAAGTGAGATGCCATAGGGACATTAACAAGAGAAGCAGATAACATATTAAATTTACTCAAAACTTTTTCTATGTAAGAAATCTGATTCAAAGTAAGAGTACGCTTACTCCTATCCCTAACAATGTTTATGCCTAGGATCCTCTTGGCATCACCTAGGTCTTTCATGGCAAAATTCGCACAAAGACATTTCTGCACATCTTTAATAGCATTCAGAGAAGGACTAATTATCAGCATGTCATCCACATAGAGTAACAAAAATACAGGCACAGAAGAAGTATTTTTGAAATACAGGCAATGATCACAAACAGATTTTTGGAACTTCAAAGATATCATGCATTTATCAAATTTGATGTTCCACTGCCTAGGGGATTGCTTCAGGCCATACAAAGCCTTCCTAAGCAAACAGACATGCTCACTTCTCTTGGGATCCACAAAGCCCTCAGGCTGGGTCATATAAATTGTTTTATCCAATTCACCATGCAAAAATGCAGTAGTTACATCCATCTGTTTCATTTCCCAGTCATGGTGAGCAACTAAAGCAAGCATCATACGAATAGTGGTGAATTTAACAACAGGAGCAAAGATTTCTGCATAATCTATCCCCTCTTTTTGAGTAAACCCCTTCGCAACCAACCTAGCCTTAAACCTAACATCACTAGGTTCTTCCTTAACCTTAAACAACCACTTACACTCAACTACCGAACAGTTGGGGGGTCTGGGTACAAGGGTCCAAGTCTGGTTCACTCTCAAAGAGTCCATCTCACTTTTCATGGCACTAATCCATTTCTGAGACTCTTTGGAACCTAAGGCTTCACGGTAGGTCTTGGGTTCATTCAGCTCTAGGGATTCAAACACAGAGAATGCAAACATAGAAGTATCATGCACAATGAAAGCATAATCAGGCATACTATCACCAGTTCTCCTGGTAGTCCTTCTACTCCTATCTCTAGCAAGTTGATAATCATGCAAATTATCACTACTAGGCTCCACATGCAACTCATGCAAATTATTGTTATCATGAAAATCAGATTCAGCACCCATATCATGCAAATCATGCTCAGTATCATGCAAATGCTCCACCTCACTCGAGGTGGTGGGACTAACATGCTCAGAGGAATCAGAATCATGCATAACAATATCATCAGAAATAACAGGATCAACAGATAAAGGACTAGCAGCAACAGGGACAGACTCCACCTCACTAGGAGTACTATCAGACCTAGACTCAGGATTAGAAGCAGACTCGGTCAAGCAAGGAACATCAGTTTCATTAAACACCACATTTCTGCTAAGGACCACTTTAAAGCCTACCTGGTTCCTATCCCATAACCTGTAACCCTTTACCCCCTCTGGATAACCTAGGAAGACACACTTCTTAGACCTAGGATCCAACTTGTCACCCTGTTGGTGTGCATACGCTGCACAACCAAACACCCGAAGGTTAGACAGATCAAGAGGCTTACCGGTAAAGACGGTTTCAGGACACTTACCACCAAGAGGGACAGACGGGGACCTATTAACCAAATAGGCAGCAGTAGTAACTGCTTCACCCCAGAATTTCTTAGACAAACCAGAGGTAGCTAACATGCTTCTAACCTTATCCAATAGAGACCTATTCATTCTCTCTGCTATCCCATTCTGTTGGGGAGTATAAGGCACAGTTTTGTGCCTTTTTATCCCACAATCCACACACAGCTTATCCATCTCCTTATTACAGAACTCTAACCCGTTATCGGTCCTAAGGGTCTTAACCTTCCTGCCAGTTTGGTTTTCAACTAGGGTTTTCCACTCCCTAAACCTTACAAACACATCAGACTTGTGTTCTAAAAGGCAAACCCACACCTTCCTAGAGAAATCATCAATGATAGAAAGGAAATATTTCCTACCCCCGTGGGTAGGAACACTGGCAGGACCCCAAACATCAGCATGAACATATTCAAGCACAGACGAACACTTAGACAGATTAGGGTAAGAGGAAGGAGGGAAACTGACTCTATGCTGCTTGCCCAACACACATGACTCACAGAAAGGCACAGAAGTCACAGAGTCCTTACCAAAATAACCCGCCCTACGCATGACATCTAAACCCTTATTGCTCATATGTCCCAGCCTATTATGCCACAAAGAGGTCTTATCAGAACATACAACATTCACAGACTCAGTAAAAGGTTTAGCATGACACACATAAAGGTTATTCACCTTCTCAGCTTTAAACAAAACAAGCGAGTTTTTCAGGATTTTCATACAACCATTCCCCCATTTTCCCTGTAACCCACTACTCTCCAAAGCAGCAACAGATAACAAGTTATGACACAAATCAGGGACATGCCTCACATTCTTAATGGTAAACACAGAGCCACAAGAAAACTTCAGACATATATCACCAACACCAAGCACATTGCATCTCTTATTATCAGCTAAGGAAACATAGCCACTATCACATTTATCATAAGTAGAAAACAAATCTCTAAAGGGGGACATGTGATAGGTACAACCAGAGTCAATCAACCATTCATGCTCAGACAGGGAATTTCTCACAGAATTAACATGGTCACAAACCATCAAGATATCACCAAGGTCACAATTATCAACAGCTACACTAGCATGCTCGGTCTTCTTAGGGTGGGGGCAATCCTTAATGAAATGGCCAGCGTTACCACAATTGTAACACACTCTCTTCCTAGATTTGCTCCTCTTCCTCCCAGGCTGACTAGCGTTCTTACCCTGACTATTTTGCTTAGGATTCTTAGACCTACCCTTAGATCTACCCCTAACAAACATAGCCTCACCGGAGTCCCTGGACTGACTAGCACTACCCCTAGCATGCTTCAGGTCTAATTCCTTACTCCTTAACCCATTCACAACAATATCTAACGAAATCTCATCCCTACCATACTTAATAGCGGACTTAACATCATTATAAGAGTCGGGAATGGCATTAAGTAATACTATGGGAGTGTAATCATCTATGTGTTTATCACCTGCCTGTTTGATATTCTGTATCAGTTTATTAAACACATCCAGGTTCTCATCTATATCCTTAGTCAGGTCAAGCCTAAACCTAAAGAATTTCTCTAGTAAGAACAACTTCCCGGGCAAAGAGGTATCAGTATAGAGACTATCCAATTTCTCCCACAACTCCTTAGCGGACTCAAGAATACCCACTTTCCTAAGCACAGAATCAGACAAATTCAAGTAAATAGTAGAACAAGCAGTTTCGTTCATTTCAATTTGCTTAGCCTTATCTCTTGATTCAAGGAAAATACCAGTGACAGCTCTGAAAACTTTTTGCTGTATTAAAACACACTTAATTTTCTGTTTCCAAATATCAAAATCTGTTTTTCCATTAAATGGAAGCATACCATACTGATTCGCAGCCATGGTATCAACCACAAAGGAACACAAAGTTAAACAGACAGAAATTACAGAAAATAATCCAACCCGGGCTATAAAGTATTCACTTTAATAACCCCGGGCAGCATGCAACACATAGCAAAAAAATGGACATTTTGGCAATTTAAACAATTCCGGGCAAAAAATTAAATTAATTAATTCTACCCATACCACCCAATAAACCACCCCTACGCATAACAATTAAATTAGATAACACAAAGCAATTTAATTAATCAACTAAAACATTCTACCACAAAGGAGAAGGTTTAGAACGTACCTGGGGGGTTGGCGGCCGGGATTAAATCAACCGGCGGCCCGCGGGGAGGGGGAATAAATTAAATTAAATTTAAACCGGAAAATAACAAATAGGAAGTTTACAGAAAACTTACCTTCGCGAAACCCTAGGAGAGCGTTTCGACCTTACCTACCCAATTTAAAAAATGGGATTTTTTCTGGAGAAGTTGACTGACTGTTGACCGGCGTTGACTGTCGTTGACCGGCGTTGACCGGCGTTGACCAGCGGCGATTGACCGGCAGTTGACTGGTGGTCCAGCTCCTCAGCAGTCCAGGTCAGCAAACCCGCTCCAGCACAGCAACCCAACTCCAATCCTGGTCCAGCAATCCAGCAGCTCCAGCGGCCCAAATGAACAAGCCCAATTGCCCAGCCAGCCCAGTCCCCTTTAGCAAGTCCTGCGGACCAGAATTAAGGAAGAAGTCTTCTTCCTCCTTGCCGCTCCTGGCTTTCTGCGAACAACAACGACTCACACCAAACGAGTAGCGACCTCGATGGCGGAGCTCTTAGGTGACGGACCGGTGAACGGCGAGTCCTGCGACTGATTCCGACGGTGGTCCTCTGTGGAGGCGAATTCCGGGCAGATAGAATCCAAACCTTCGACGATGGCCGACGAAGGAAGACCGGCGATTTACCGGCCCTCTAGCCAGCGTTCTGCTCCGGCGACGAACAGAGCTCCGGCGGCGACTCCTCTGCAACAAGCGACGAGCTTCCAGGCGGCGAGACGGGGCTCCAACTTCCGGCGAGCTTCCAGGCGGCGAGACGGCGGTTCCAGGTTCCGGCGAGGGTTTCAAGCTTCGGTCAGGGGTCTATTTCAACCTCCGGGCAGCGAACGGCGAAGAACCAGGCATTATGGAACTCCAGCAAGCTCCAATCGATGGCGGCGGCGGACGGCGGCGGCGGACGGCGGCAGACGGCGAACTCTGTCTCTGATACCACTGTAAGGTATGGATTCCGTCTCCGGCTCAGGTCTTTCTACACACACTACTCACATACACCACTCTAGGGGAAGCTATAGCACACCTATGTCTAAACTCTCTTCTTCTAACCACAAAGGAACTCACAGAGAGGAAGAAGGAAGACACTGCTCTCAGGAAGTGTTTCTCGCAGGCTTATTTTCACAAAGGCAAGGAAGAGTGTTGACTTATAGTAGACTGCCAGCCTATGGGCAGACAATAAGGACAGTCACAAGGTGGTAAGGACACTCACGGGTATAAGCTAAGCCAAAAAACAGGTTGCAGCGGACAGAAGCAATGGGGTAGCAAACCAGGTATATAATTGATCAGGTAATATACCAAGGTAAAGGTGTCAAAGAGGGAGTAAATTAATAGGGTGCAAGCCTCAGCTAATAAAGTGGAAGGGAGGCCTTGGTAGGACCAATACCTCCAACAAGATATACTTAAAACGCCGTCGATAGAACATTAATAAATCAACGATGATCAAGGGATTATAAGATGTTACAATAATCGGATGACAGCAATATTATATGGAATTATGGAGTTCAACGAAGATTTTTAATCCAAGGCACTTCAATCATAATGTACACATTCTTAGACAATCATAGTACAGTTTTTTTTTAATACTGTATCTCATTCTAATTACAATGGGATATACACCTAATGCTTAGTATATAAGCGTTTTTGTATAATACCCGTAATATTATACTTCATATTAGTATAGCATGTCTAATTTCGGAAATATCCTATAAGTTTAGATATTGCTCAATGAAGTAACAAATTATAGCGGTTACAAAAGGATGAGATATGTTAAACAATATTGGTATTCTTTATGTCTTTAGGTGCATTCCCAACTCAGTCCTAATTAAGATAACTTAAGATGTGATCGATATTTAGAACAAGAATGAGGTTTTCACTCCATTGAAGATGGAAGATATGAGTGTGTTCTATTAGATTAAATTCCAAGATCGGCATCATATAATTATACATAATTATATACTGATAGATCTTAGATTTAAGAATACCTGGATCCATGATAGATGAATGAACTGGAATAAATCCCTTATCCCATCTGGCCTCTTATGAGATTCTTGACAGTTAGAGATCTCTCACTAATGTTGTGTTATTGTGTGTTATTCCACAGGAAATAAGCGTATATATAGAGGCAAAGGAGAGGGTTGGGGAACCCTAGTCCTAGACAGACTTAAGATCCTCAACATTTGTAAGAAATATGGGTGATAAAGTATTTTTCTCTACCCTAAGAAGGAACATCAAAAGGACCACAAATATCAGTGTGTATAAGCTCTAACAATTGAGTGCTTCTTGTGGACCTGATGTGTGTTTTCTCGCACTTAAAAAGGATGTAGTAAAGTGGTGAAAAGTACGAGTATCGTCTCCACAGGGACGGACAAAAGGGAAATAAGGTTTAACTAAATTTAACGATTAAACAGAAATAAATAAAATAAAAGTGCAATTGTGCGAGATTGATTGATTGATTAAACTAAAACTAATGGTAATGAGCGAATAAAAAGATTTGGTTTTCCTTAATTAACGACAAAGGGAACAGGAATTGATTCCGGGGTTAACCAGATTTCTGGCAGAACAGGCCTAATCACATGAATTTAATTTAATTGAGCCTAGCTAATCATTACTAAGTTCTTACCGCTCTCGCGGCGTAGAGTATAATAATTTAGGGGTCCAGGCTGATCTCTCATGCGACAAGATCCTAAATTATTGCCAAAACGAGCGAGCTTACGGCCCCTTAATCGCTACTAATCTCTTAGCGAACGATTAAGTGTGTGTGAATGTGTCCTAGAACAAATTAGATCTCTCTTAATTTATTCTATAAGCAATTGTAATTCTAGTGGCCATCTAGGTTACAAGAGATATCAATTAAATTATTCAAACACAAATTAAACGGCATTCATGCAATTAAACCGAAAAGAATCTAGCCATCAATCATGATTAACCCCTTCATCAACCCCAAATCCCTAATTAAACTACTCACGCCTCATAATTGACGAATCAAAAGAATTGGGATGAATAGAAATAATTGTCATTAATTAAAGAATTTAACTTACAAAGAATCCCAGGTTCTTGGATTAAATAACGTAAAAACGCAGGTAAAACTCGTCCCTAGGCCTCTCTCCAAAGTTCGTAACCCTCAAATATGGGTATGGAGGCCTTATTTATAGAAAACAACGAATTCGGGTCGAATTAGGACAATTCGCGGCCAGGCACGGTGCCAGGCACGACCGTGCCTGCGACCGTGCCTACGGAAGAAGGCCGAATTTCGCGTCCAGGCACGGCGTGCCTAGCTGCCAGGCACGACCGTGTCTGGCCTCCAGTAGCTCGGTTCCTCGAAATATGCCAGGCACGGCGTGCCTAGCTGTCACGCACGACCGTGCCTGGCCTCCAGTAGCTCCCAGGAATATTTCTCTTCAGGCACGGCGTGCCTAACTCCAGGCACGACCGTGCCTGACCCTATTCTTCACTTTTCCTTCGTTTTCTTGCTCCGAATGCTCCCGAATGCCTACGAGGTCGATCCAAATGCTCTTTCTTCACCACAATTTCGTCGTGAATCTCCCGGTGGCCTCCAAATCTTCCAAATCTTTCTCGAATGCCTTCAAATCCTTCCCGAATATCTCTCAAGCGCCGATTGCCGGACTCTAACTTCTTCAAATCAACTCCAAATGCAATGAAACTCGATCCAACGCCTGTTAAACACAACTTGAGCCAAAATTGAGACTTGCAACGCCTTAAAGCCAGGAAAATCATCAAAATCCGACCCGGACATGCATCAAATGCGTGTCTAAATACGGACTTATCAGACTCCCCCACACTTAAGCTTTTGCTTGTCCTCAAGCAAATCGAACAACGGGACTTACGATAATCACTACACGAAATTTAAAATAGTTAGCATACACACGTAGTTAAAGGAATATTCACAGGACAGACAAGTTAAACCAAGAAAATTCTTCCCTAAACTACACCTTTGTACTCAAACTAAACTATTTGACACAATTATTCACAATATCCTCAAAGTAATGACAGCCTACACAAACAAGCTAGCTACTGATCAGAAGGACTTGTGAAGGTGATGATGAATGGATAATAATAATAATCCCTTTCTTTCGAGAGATAAGAATATTCTAACAAAGACTCAATGCATTCAGGAAGTTCAGGGCTATTCGTAGGAACAAGGAACTCAGTAGGCCACAAATTAGGAACAATCATTTAAACCTATGCAAAGAGTAGACATGGTGTACAACTAAGCTAAACCATCTCGGCACATTTGTGCTTTGACGTATACTTGAAGTACGCGGAGGACTAAAGCTAATTTTTTGCAATAGCCTCCAAGTTCATTAATTAGGTTCAGTTTTCCTTGTCATGTTGGCACGAGAACGCCGTTTCTTTCGAAAGATACCCAAGTCTCATCTTACGCTTTTTGACCGGGGCTCCCATTCTCTTTTTCGAAAAGTAAGAGGTCTAGCTATATTAATTTTTCACCTTTCGGATTCTCACTAGACATTACCCCATTCTAATCTCGGCCTCACCAAGGAAAAATAGCAATTTAAGTTCATTAATTTCAAAGTGGATCCATGCCTACAATGCAATCCTCGAAAGTATCAAATTCCTAAAAAGTGACTGCTCTTACCCCATTTGGAGCATAGAAACAGTGCCAAAAATGACTCCTACACAAATTCCCTAAACTTGGCAAATTAATCCCTTAATTCCGTAAACATCAAGACTAAGTCAGAAATATTCACGGGTAAGGAACACAGGCCATTTGGCTATGGAGCTAAATTAATTGGGTAAACAAAGAATGGTCAGCTCAAAATGGCTTTTCCTAAAGGACTTTTTCAGGTGGGGTGGATGATTAATGGATTAATTCAATGGGTGACTAATGCCTTCATCCTTTCAACAACTAGATTATAATGCAAGCAATTTAAGCCTAAACACTTCAAAGATGTTCTAAAAGCATAGTCAAAACGCTAGCCAGCTCACAAAGACACAGTTTAAAGAAAAATTTTCAAAAATTTTGCATGAATTTCCTATGAATATACAACTAACACTTGCGCATGCTAACTCTAATAAATCTCATGTAACAACCACTGCCCGAATGCCCAATTCACTCCCCCACACTTAAACTTTGGCATCGTCCTCGATGACCAAATATGCATTATGTACTAGGGGTAAAGAGGAAAGGGTCACGCGTGCTCAACTTAACTCAAGTCAATATTTCAACAAGCGAGTAAAAGAGTCAAAGAAACTTCCCTAAGGCGTTGGTCGATGCAGAACTAAACTGAGTCAATGTAATCCTCGGCACATCATCCATACAACAAGACCCTGAGCTGCAACAAAAACACAAAGCAAAACAACCAAACAACAAACAAAGCAAAAGCAAAAGCAAAAGCAGAAATAAGCTCGGGTTGCCTCCCGAGAAGCGCTATTTTTAACGTCGTGTGCCCGACGCAACCACCTCATCAAAATTCCAATCAAAGACACTCCCACTCAGAAAATTAGTGTTCCACAAATCAAACCTCCTATCAACAAATGCCCTTAGATGGCGTAAGACCTTAAATTCATGAAAACAATTGCACATCTCAGGGTTTCCTGTACAGCAAAATAATGAGTCTAGGCCTTTATCAGGCCCCTTAGCAAAGAATGGGTCTAAGAATGAATCACTCCCTTTCATGTCAAAAACTTTCCGGGCTGGAGCTTCCTTTTGTTCACTAAGATATTGAAAATGTGCTGTATTTTGGGATGGCTCATGCCCGAATGCAAAACTAACAGGGAGGTTAAGTCTGTCATGAAAAAAATCATGCTCATTTAAATTACCTCTCGTCTCTCGCTCAGAACTAGCATCACTTGAATCCTCCCCTGTTGGTCCCAGTTTATGCAGACTAACGATCAGCTAGATGAATATCATCGATAAACAGAAAGAAAGAATATCTGATAATGATCAAACAATGTCGAGAACAGAGAAATTCTTCTTTCTGACGTATCGAGAACTATTTGGGCAGCGTAAGGCTAAATGTGTATTGATCGATGTCGATACCTGTACACAAGGCGCATATTTATAGGCGCTGTACAGGTTACCGATTTAGGTAAACCTTGGAAGTTGGGCCAAGGCCTTTTTGGGCCTTATTCCCTTTACCTTATTTATTACATAATAATTACTAATCTAATACAATAAATGGTATAACTAGTCTACTTTATTAAACAAGACTTAACAGACAAACTTGACCCACAATAAAAGTTCTAACAATCTCCCCCTTTGTGGTCAAGTGCCGTCTTGCTGGGTTTCTTCACTTCTGAGCTTTGAAATGATTCTTTCTGAGATTTAGCGCATGCTCATAGCTCCTTAGTGAATTTCTTCTATCAAGTTGCTTTTCAATGGCCTGTAGGATGCTGTCAATTCTGTGTGCTTCCTTTAATTCAGCATCTGTCGCATCTGCATACTGTTGCTGTCTTTCTTTGAATGCTTCTCTGATCGGTTGCAGCTTCTCTTTCACAATCTTCAGGGTTCCGTCACAGTACTTGTTAATTTCATCAATGAATAGCATACGTTTCTCACCATTGTGATTCAGATAGATAAGCGTGATTGGACTATCAAGATGTAATACTCAAGGAAGTCCTCAAGTTCTTGTCCATACAACTTTGGTCTTGTGAGATTTGTCTTCGGCATGTTTGTTTCAAGTGCCATCTGAAGATCATGAGAGGCAAAGAATTTGATTTGTCTGATCATAAAGCGCTTGAGTGCATCCAGCCCGTCTTGTGTAGTTTTGTCACGAATGCCTGGAATTTCCTGGAATGCAAGATACATCTGATATATGTCGTCCATCTTTAGCATGTAGAGATCATTTTCCTTGCATGTGAATACAGTTCCGTCGGAGCGCTGTAGATGGTAGACAGAGAGTTTGATATCTTGAAAGTGGGTTTCGGCCACATTGAGAACAGCCCAGACAGGGTCCTTGGCAGTTTGAAGCTCGTGTTGCCAGACTTCTCTCTGTTTTCCCATATAGTGATGACTAAGTAGAAACAGCTGTCCGCCCTTGTTTTGTCCTCGTAAATGGTTAAGACCACGGATCTTCAGTTCATCCAGTTCTCTGACCTTATTCTCTTTTCGCCAGATGTTTTCTCTGATTTCCTCTTGAAAGGGGGCGTTGATGTCGATCTTTTCCCAGGGCTTCTCATTTCTGGGCATTTGAGCCGCTGTTTGTCTAATGATCGACTCAAGCTCCTTGGGTGGTGTCTCGTAGTTCTCTCCCTCCTTGAGTTCATCTTGATCAAGTAGAATCACATCAGTAGCACAGTTGACTAAGAGATCTCTGAGATATGCTCTTCGCTGTGATTCATCTACATCTGTCCAGAGTTCAGACCATTTGTTGTGCACCAACATTTCCTCAAGTTCATCGTGCATTTGATCATTGTAGTAGCTGGAGGGAGCCTGCTGCTGCTGTGGCGACATGTCGGGCGTAGCATCGGGATGCTGGTGAGGCTTGCAGGGATCCTCAATTATCTCAACACGATGCTCTTGCGCAGAGACCAGACCTCTATACTTCGTTACATGCGGCCAATCCTCCCTTGGCTGAGAATGTGTAACACCGGGATCCTCAGGATTGCCCGTTGGCATCAGTTTCGAACTAGGTTCTAGCTGATGGCCTGAGTAGGAAGATGTACTCGTGGTAGTATCATCAGGACTTCCATTCCGTCCTTGGTCAACATCTATAGGAGATGCACCTCGGGATGTTATGTCTAGCTCGACCATGCTAGAAAGAGTGGCTAGGGATTTATGGCTAGCTGAAGTAGTAGGTTGCTCGTTGGTAGAGGTAGAGGGTTGGTTTGGTTTTGAGGGTTGGCTAGTAGAAGCAACATGCTCAAGTATCCGCTGACGCTTGTTCTCCCCCTCATGAGAATCCGAATCATCAGGATCCTCATGTGAACGTTTAGCGCCACGGAGACTGTCACGACACGTGTTCTGTGTATCTAGAGCATGGAGAAGGGCTTTTTGAAGAGGGGTGAGGTTGCCTTCTTCCACGTCTAGTATACGATCGTAGATCTCAGCTACAAGATCCTCGAAGGGTACGGTTGTTAGGTTGGGTTTGGTCGTTGTAGGGGAGAATACTAGTTCTGTATCTTGGGTTCCCCTTGATGTGGATGGTTGTTGGTTTTCTATGGCTAGGGGTTTGGAAGTAGAAATGGAAATGGTTGGGGGCTGTGTTGTTTGGGGTTTGGGTGTTATATCCTGAACAACTGGGGTACTTCCAGAGTCTTGTGCATTAGCGGTTATTGCTTCATGCACCCATGGTTTAATGGTAGACTCTAGAAAGCTGTTCAGATATAAGAGGATGTCTTCGGGGATAATGGTTCCAGTTACAGGGGTCGTAACTGTTGTCACAGCATCAGTGAAGATAGCTGATGTGTGGCCTGCGTTCAATGATCGAGGCATTGTTGGCGTAGCAGGACTTCCGACCATCATAGTTTGCACTCCGGTCGTTGCATTCAGGCTGAGTGCACCTGTATGTGCAGTGAATAGTGTAGGTGTCCTAGAGAAATCTGAAAATGTAGGAATGGTGACACCTAGACTCGATGTGATAGAACGGATGGGGGTAGTGGTCCGAGGCTGTTGACCACTAAGTCTCTCAGCAGATTCGGAAGGAATCAGTGAGGTCGGTGTAAGTTCCCCTTGAGATATTGAAACTCCAGTCTGTTGGGAGACTGGAGAGTGGATGGGAGATGGCTGTGCATGCGCAGTTGAACCGGATGCTGCGACTTCTACCCGGGAACTGACAAGGTCAGCTCCTGCTCCTAGGGGCGTGGTTCGGTCTATAGTGACAAAGGTGTCGCAGTCATCGTACAGTGCCAGCTCCTCTTCCACTGCACTCTTCTTTCTTAGCCTCTTCTTAGGCTGTGATGATGCAGATTTGTCACTTTTCTGCTTTGAGCGCAGCTCACTTATGACAATGCCCTTAAGTGGTCAGGACATGTGAGCAACCTCTTCATTGTCTGATGAGGAGTCGGAGTCTATCGGAATGGCTCTCTTTCCGGCTCTTTTCCTGTTGCTGATCAGGACTCCCTCCATGTCATCATCATCATCTGCATCATCATCCTCATCATCATTCCTCTCCTTTCCCTTGGCCATGCTATCGGAGGCCTCACCACCAGCCTTATTAGAAGGGGCCTGGCTTGATGGTTCATCGGCAGTGTCCTCAGCATTGATAGGGTGGCCCTCAGCAGTCTGGGTCCTCTCGGAAGAGTTAGCAGACTGATCATCATTAGGCCGGACTGCCACTGGTTTTTGTGGCTTGGGGGCACTCTTCTTTTTACCCTCACTTGCTCTCGGCTTAGTTCCCGGGGAAGGTCCAACTGGGTTTTGCTGAACCATGGGAACCGTTCTCTTCAACGACTCTTTGTAGTCAATGACTGCCTTATCCCTCGAGTTTGCTAGATCAAGCAGTGAGTCCGGGATAGGCAGTGCTTCAGCCTTATTGCTGTCTCTCTGAAAGTACTTGAGCTTGGGCGCAGTGAAGTGCTTGTCCTCCTTACGCTTTGGCATTGTCGTGGTGGCCTCCATAATGTTGTGGATGATCAGTGCCAGCCACCGAGCGTAAGGGATTGTGTTGCCCTTGTGATTCTCCTTCATCTTCACTTGATCCATCAGCTCCGTCCAGAAGAGCTGAGCCATATCGTACTATTTGTCAAATGCGATCCCATGGAAGATTTGTAGGATCTGCTTGTTGCACTTGTCATGTCCGGCGTGCTTTGGAGATAGGCACTTGTTCACCAGGCCGAACAGACTCTTCCACGGGTGGGGCAGATTAGAGATAGTGAAATTTGACAGCAGGGGCAGTGGGCTGTCATATCCAAGATCTTTCATCCCCTTGATCAGCTCTTCGTTTGAGGGGAGTGGTGCGTAGTTTTTGAGCACTGGGAGCTTCAGTGTCTCCCTGATTGTGGAGGGTGTCAGCACCACTCTCACATCATTTAGCTTGGTCATTATCTTCGACCTGTCCTTTTCTGAGGCTGTGTGCATCAGGCCCCAGAACTGTTGTAGATATACCTCTGGCACTTGTTTGGCTTCGTTGAATGCAGACCAGAGGTAATGCTTCTGCAGAATTGAGAGTATCACTGGATCCTGGCATTTGAAGAGTTTTAGGTCCAGTTGAAAGTTGTTGTCGTACAGTGGGACCCACTTCTCCTTCGGGTACACTGCATTGCTAGGTTGTGCAATTCTGTCTGTTCCTGACATTTTTAACTGAAAGAATTGGGTCAGCACATTGTTCATTTGAAAATTTTATTTGTTCATTTTTTTTTTTTTGCAATTTTTCAGATCAGGTGTGTATAGGTGGGACCTCGAGAAAATTTCTGAGTGTAAACCAAGAGAACTAACTTCTCGAGGTTTGAATATCGAGAAGTAGGTTCTCGAGGTTTAAATACCGAGAAGCTCTTCTCGATACTCAAATATCGAGAACTTGGTTCTCGATATGGAAGTATTGAAAGGTCCTTCTCGAGATTTAAACATCGAGAACCACCTTCTCGAGGCTTAGTATCGAGAACCTCTTCTCGGTATTTCCAACTTCGAGAAGTAGGTTCTCGGTATTAAACATCGAAAAGCATCTTTTCGAGGTTTAACATCGAGAACCGTCCCTCGAAATTCAAAGTATCGAGAAGTTGATCTCGAGTTCTAAACATCGAGAAAATTAATTTCTCGAGTTCGCACTCAGAGTAATGTCGAGAACCACCTGCAAATTCATAAAACACAATAATAATCAATGAAAACTTTTCGATGTTCATCCTTTCAGTTCGAGAAAATAAGTTCTCGAGTTTCAAATACAAAAATTCTTTCTCGCATTGAAGTCGAGAACCTGTTTATAGTACTCGAAAGTCATTTGAGGTTCCTTTTATCGGAATCACTACCTTTGAAGTGATTTGGAGATGGATTCGAGAAGAGTGAGTTTGAAAAACAGATGCGAGAAGTTTTTACTCTGGACTTCGAGAAGTAAGAGATGCGAGAAGATGATAATGAGAGAAAGTTAGTTCTCGAAGTCTTTTATACGCGAGATTTATTATGGGCCTTTCGAAAAGTATACTGGGCCCAGATGGCAAAAATTTTTAAAATTTTGGGCCCCAAGTAAGGATTTATTTAAAAAATACTCTCTCAGATTCAAAACTCCCCTCGAAATGTGCATGAAAAAAAATAAAAAGCACACACACTTTTTTGATTTTCTGATTTTTACACACACACGCACACACACTCTTTTTCTTATTTTCTTCATTTACTCCCCCTCAAAGTATTCTTCCCTCTTTTATTTTCTCCTTTTTTCTCCCCCTCAACACATGCAACGCACACCACACACACACACATTTTATTCAGACCACGGAGATAACACAATTACATTGGATCGAAGTTCAACATGCCTAACTTAGATACTAGGAACCGGAATCTCTTTTCATCCAATGCCTTAGTAAATATGTCAGCCAGTTGAAGCTCGGTGCTAACAAAGTACAAATCAACATCTCCCTTCTCCACATGGTCCTTGATGAAGTGCATTAGATGAGGACTCGGCTTTCTTGTGGAACAAACGTCTCGGTCATATTTCCAAGGATAGGCTAATGAGGTTAGTTAAGAATGAAATTTTACCTCAATTGGATTTTAGTGACTGGGATGTGTGTGTTGATTGCATTAAAGGAAAGCAAACCAAACACACAGTAAAGAAGGTGTCCACAAGAAGCACTCAATTGTTAGAGCTTATACACACTGATATTTGTGGTCATTTTGATGTTCCTTCTTGGGGTGGAGAAAAGTACTTTATCACCTTTATAGATGACTACTCACGTTATGGTTACATTTATCTGCTGCATGATAAGGCCCAGCCGGCAGACATCCTAGCAGTGTTTGTCAACGAGGTGGAAAGGCAGCTAGATAAGAAAGTGAGGTCTGATAGAGGTGGTGAGTATTATGGGAAATCCAATGAATATGGACAATGTCCAGGTCCATTCGCTAAATTCCTTGAAAGTCGAGGCATTTGTGCTCAATACACAATGCCGGGTACACCACAACAAAATGGTGTAGCTGAGAGGCGGAATCGTACGTTAATTGAAATGGTTAGGAGCATGTTAAGTTATTCTACCTTACCCCCTTCGTTTTGGATGTATGCATTAAGGACTGCTGCATATCTGTTAAACCGGGTTCCTAGTAAGGCAGTCCTAAGACCCCTTATGAACTGTGGACAGGTAGGAAACCTAGTTTGAGACATCTCCATATTTGCAGGTGTCCTGCAGAAGTAAGAGTATACAATCTGAGGACAGTTAGTGGATTTTTCATTGGCTATCCTGAAAAGTCGAAGGGATTTAGGTTTTATTGCCCTAGTCATAGTACGAGAATTGTAGAGACAGGCAATGCTCGGTTCATTGGAAATGGTCAAGTTAGTGGGAGTGGTGAACCACGAAATGTGGTCATTCAAGAACAAAAAGATAATGCCATGTTCTCACATGTCGGACGCATCAATAGTAGCTCAAACACCAACGAACGACCTGAGTATATAGTTAGTGACACAATCACTAATGATCATAATGAAGGTGTAGTTGGTGAACAAGATACTCATGAGCATGTTATGACAACTTCAAATGAACATGTCATCACTCAAGACAATGATAATTCATCAGAAGGAATAGCGTTAAAAAGGTCATCTAGGGAAAAACGATCTGCTATTCCAGATGACTATTTACTATATTCTGTTGAGCATGAGTGTGACTTGAGCATTGGTGAGGATCCAGTCTCATTTAAGGAAGCCATGGATAGTATAAACTCAGATAAGTGGATTGATGCCATGAATGAAGAGCTTAAATCCATGTATGATAATAAAGTTTGGGATTTAGTTATGTTGCCTGATGGATCCAAAAGAGTTGGATGTAAGTGGGTCTTTAAGACCAAGCGTGACTCTAATGGAAACATCGAAGGATATAAGGCCAGACTTGTTGCTAAGGGATTTACTCAGAAACGTGGCATTGATTACAAGGAGACCTTCTCTCCAGTTTCAAAGAAGAACTCTTCGAGGGTATAAGAAGATGTAACTACATACAATATCAAGCAGATGTAACTCATGTATAAGAAGATGTAACTACATACAATATCAAATGTAATTCTAGAAATTGTCTATAAACATTTTTCACACATACGGAAAATGTATTATTCTCATGTTTTTTCGAATTTAAATTGAAATAAACAAACATAATGTCTATAAAACACAAAAAAAAACATATAAAAGAGATAATAAATATATTATATACTCCGTAAAAAAGGGCATGAATATAAAAAAATATTTGTATAAGAAAAGTGTATAATAAATGTAAAAAAGTACACGGAGTAAGAAATAGTGTGATTATGAAACACAATATACGATAGTACTTATTTTATGTGGATTAATCAAATTTTGTATTAAATTTGTAAAGAGAAAAATTAATTTAGTTATAATTTAATCAGTTCAACATAAAGATTAGTAAAAAATCACAAATAATTAGATGTAACTCACGCATAATTACATGTACCACACGCATAAAAATATATAAGTTGCACATAAGAAGATGTAACTCCATATAATATCAAATATAACTTCAGTAATCATGTATGAATGCAAATCACACACTTGAAAATGTAATCACTTATTTTATTAAATGTAAACTGCACACTTGAAAATGTAATCACATGCTATTATTAAACATAAATAGAAATAAACAAATTCAATGTTTAAAACACTAAATACATATAAAACAGATAAGAAATTATTTCACATAAAATGTTATACGTAGTACAAAAAAGTAATTGTAATCATATTTTTAATATTTTAATAATGAAATTAAAGATAATTAAAAAGGAAAACAAATAAAAGAAGAAGAAGAAAGAATCGTGGAAGCTGGCGACTCGATATTAAAATATGCCAGAAAGTTTTCTATGCCAAATTGCAACCAGAAAGTCTGCTATGCCAAATTGCAATAGAAAACGAAGGGAAAGGTCGAAGGGAAGAATAAAAAAAGTGGGCAAGGCCGGAAGGAAGTTGTGCGTGAAACGATGCTGGAGATAGAAAAAATGGAGTAACGGAATTAGAGAATAAAAGCTACAAGAGAAAGATATTTGACTATGTTGTTTTTAATTAAAGTAACGGTGCCGTATTGGGATCAGCACACCATGCGCATGGTGTGCTGATCCCACGGTATAATTTGCCTAAGGAGACTCTTTTAAAATATATTGTTGACTTTTCAATATCTTAAAACCATGACTCATATTTGTATCTCAAATAGTACCATTGTGAAAGAGCATTATCGATATTACTCAGTGTATTGGGTGTTAAAAACGTAGTAAATATGTTAGAATAATTATACCCGAGATTATACCAGGTATAAACGTGTTATTAAAGACACTTGTATAAAGTTGTAATACACTTTATTTTTTGTATTACCTTTGAGGTAATTAACACTTTTGGCTCCTAGAAGTGCTTTCCCTCAGTAATAATGTCTTTTAAACATCTGAGGTTTGACACCAGCTATATGGTAACTACATATAGGCGGAAGAAACCCTACTCTTAGAACAGATTTATAGTGTCAAACCCTAAACCCAATGAAATAATTACAGGGCTTTAGAAGATTTACTTTATTGAGAGATATCTTCAATTTATGATTAAACTTAATACACGCTAAAGATTATCCACTCATAATATTATCTTGATAAAGTACAAGATAATATTAACCGTCATCTCAATGGATATTCACTTTTTATACTTTATCCGTCTTAAGCAACTTGAGTGATGACTAATATTTAACGGGTAATATATCATCTAGCAGAAGATATGTTTTATTATACGTGTATCAAACACTCATTTTTGTCCCGTTTATTAAGAATCTGTTTCCAAATAATTGCCATGAGTCCAGTAAATTTGAGATTAATACGTTTTCCTCAACTCATACTAAATATTTGGACGAGTTTAATATAAGCTTAGAACATTATAATCGAGTATTAAACGCTGAAGATCAATTGGGGTCGGCGCTTGATATTGGAAGATAATCTCTATTATTGGCATTCTGATTTGAACATCTTATACGTTATATTTATAATATCAAAAATATGATTATAAGATGGTTGCCTAGTATAATATTGTCCATTCGAGCGTAAATATATAAGGAATATTTTTAGTTGCTGTGAAGAGATTCAAAACGGCGTATCTAAAGCTATTATCACGGGGATATCCACTATATATCAATAAACGTCTGTAATATCTCTGTATCAACCAGTTCATACGCTTAAACCCGTGATAATACAATCTATTACCGTTGAAAGTTCTTCCGGTGATCAATATTACATGAAACTGAAAGATGTGTATAATACATTCTGGACCAAGATATGCTTGTTTAATCCATAAGCTAAATACCATTAAGATTGTAAATCAGATAATATACAGCAGATCATTATATGCTTTCTTTTGTAAAATAGCGTATTAATGGGACAGATCCTTCAAAGTGATCTTATCTACTTAACGAAACAGGTTACCATATCTTGTATTATATAGATATGTTTTACCGTGATTCGGTGTAATTATCATAGAAATAGAAGAAATTACAAAAATCTTATTAATACTTAAGAATCTTTTAACATGTCGTATAACTTAATAGAGTACAATCATATCTCGTTGTTTAAAGCTCAAAATACGCTCTATTTGTATTTTAGGTGCAGTATTTCATTTATAACGTTTAGAACGAGATATGATTGTACTCTATTAAGTTATACGACATGTTAAAAGATTAGATATAATGGAGTTGTTAATTGCTGGAAGTAAAATTTTTATTTCCAGCAATCTTGGCAAAAGATCTCGAAAGATTAGGAGACAAGACGTATGTAAGGTGAAGATAACACTCAAAAGTGTTCCATATAGCCTGATACAAGCTTACTCACATATCAGAAACGACATTTACGCTAAAAGTGCTCTATTTAGGCTGAAAACGCTAAATCATAGAGATTACAACTCAAAATTCTCATAATGTGTTTCAAATCCGTTAATGAACCATAAACACAGCACGTGGTTATATTACCCATGTGAACACATAATGAGAATTTTAAACGTACGAGTTGATATGCATATGGGGGAAAAGCTATATTTAAATAGTTGCTAAATATTTTGCTAAAAATATTTCATATGAACTCAGTAGTTGATATGATATATTTAATTCTATCAGAAATATCGTTCGAAACCAGTGGGTAATTACACTGGGTATATTATTCTAATATAGTCCATAATTCGGCTATCTTTAAAGTTCTGCTCTAAATTAAGCTTTAGATATAATTATGTAGTGAAATCATATCAACTATATGATTTCTGATCATACATGAGGTCACCTTAATGTTTTTAATTAAGATTTTAGCGTAATCTCTATTATAGTAAAAAATAGCGGAAGTTCCGGTTTCGAAATAAGATGTGCCCATCTAAAGATTGATATATAAAATCTAACTTTATGCAAGATAACAATAAGGTATGTTAATTTCAATCTCACAAAAAATGGTTTAATACGGTAGTAATACCCTATAAATGTGATTTACCCTAAGTTGGAACAAAACAGAGCAAGTGTTTTATTTTAGGTAGAAAGATAACTCTATTTTTCATGAGCAAATAGAGTGTTCATATGTTAACTTCTCAATTGAATTTGTGTACCATATTAAGTTATTATAGGTTTGTAATGAGAGTTTACACTAAATATAAGCACATATTAGAATTTGATCTGATCATATCTTGCTCTGTTTTACAAAATAGGCAATACCTCACTCATCCATATTCGCAATAACTCATATATTGTCTCAAATAGTTGGAACCAACTTTATGTTCTATATCAGTAATCCTTTAAAATATATTAGCTCTTTTATCATACCCGTGAACAGCAAATATGTCCGCTCTTTTAATATACGTTTTAAGCCCTACAAATAGATATTTGTACATTTCGAAGCCTTTAAATTATGAACTATAAACACAGCAAATTTACGTTTATTTGCTGTTCATACATCTAAGAACATACGTTAACTCTTAAAATATCTTGCGTATACAATTGTAATGCTAAGATAAGATACTTAGTTTGCCCTATAACGTAATATCAATTTAGGCTCCCATCCACTGATTTAAAGGTGATATCAATTGTACCATAAATCATGAATGAACTTTTTTCAGAAATCTTTGAAAGAGGTTATAGGGCAAGGTTGTAATCTATACAACGATATGAAGATTTACGGGATTATATCTCTAGATAATATAGTCACAGGAAGCGCTCATATTTGTGATTGTACCCTGGGTATATCTGTGATAGTACATTTCATAGGAGTTATACGATTATTGATAAATATTAGGTGTGTCTTATGACATATGTATACTTAGAATTTAATCCCGGTTGTAAGACTCAATTGTAACCGGGACGTAATAGAACACCTAGATAATGTGATACAAATTCGAGTAAATTTATCAATTATTAACGTAACAGGGTTGAATATCTGTGCCGTAATACGTTTTATCACCGGCGCCTTTAAATACGTTTTGTAACGTATTAGACACTGAACCCTGAAATTAAACGGTGCGTACACGTTATATATTGTAATGAAAGATTAGGCTGAAAAGCTTAATAAGAAGTGATAAAATCATTATTCTACTCTTTAATATGGTGGGCATTCTCAATAGGATTGTTATTAGGGTTTAGTGTGATCTTATACTAACGTTAAAATACTTTTAACGTTAGTATTCCTATGGTAATTGGTTAATACACAGTGAGTATTTTCTATTTTAATCTGCTTTGATATTCACATACTTAATCTAACAGGTTATATCTATTAAAGTATATTTAATATTACGTATTCAGAGATAGGCTATTTTGTTCCAACCAAAATTTTGTTAAGTGAAATATCTCGTACTTATAATCTCTTAAACGAAAGGTGGGCGGTCACTATGGTCGGTAGGGCAGTCACTGTGGCGGTAGGGCAGTCACTGTGGCCGGCGGGGTAGTCATTGTGGCCGGCGGGGCCGTCACAGTGGCCGGCGGGGTAGTCATTGTGGCCGGCGGGGCCGTCACTGTGGCGGTGGGACAGTCACTATAGCCGTTGGATAGTCACTTGGTCGGAGTCACTTTGCCCGAAGTCACTTTGGATTGTAGGGGCTAATTTGTTGTTGGTCACATTTTTGGATTTTTTTAAAATGTTTCACTTTTTTGTCTTTTATCCTATTTTTAGTAATATCCAGGCCAAAAGGCCAATATTTAGTCACATAATATATACAACGGAATTGCATATATGTTGTGCAGTGTTTCCATTTAAATGTTTCATGGGTAAAACTTTTACGTTTAAGATTAAACATCGGATTTAAAGGCCAAGCATTTTCTTAGTTACCCCTTACATACGCTATGGTAACTTTTGAATAAGCATATAAATCATATAGCTAATACTCATGAGGTTTCCAAAATACGCTTTTTGACATCGTTTTAGAAATTTGTGAGCCTTATATTTGGCCCACATTTCTTAACATTGTATACACATAACGGTTACAGCTATATGATTTTGAACAAAAGAATATTCGATCACGATGTCACAAGTATAATCATATTTATGTATCTAAAGTGATCCATTTAATAACATCAAGCTTGAAATGAAACACTAATATTTTCTTGCTGTGAGTTTTAGTATTTGCATTAGTTCACAATGAATGTCAAGAAAATCAAGATTGTCAAAATGCTTCATATTACTTTTTGGAAATCCACTTATTTGTTGTGAACTAAAACATAGCTAGGTTAGTTCTACTATCTTGGAAACAAGTAAGTATATATAAAATAGCTTATACTTTATTGGGGAAATATAAACGTCTATTTCAGCCAACTTGTTTTCTACAGGTATTACCAAAAAGTAAAAGATGAGCTATTTGATAGATACATTCTTCAAATGATAGATTATAATACCTTAAGTGAAAACTTATACAAATCCATCATTCAAATATTTAGTACAATTAAACATATATGTAACTTCGGTTTATGAGTGTCACAAATTCTTCCGGAGAATCGATATTTCATAGTTCAATGGGACAGAATAGGCTTTGTTTTTAGGGATGGTAACTAGATCAGCCTATTTTGATTATGGTCAACCCTAAACCCACTTATATCAATTCTGTATATTCCCTTGATGATTACCTATTTTGTATAACAAAACGGTATTTAAACATAGAGATCGGCGGCGGAAAGAGCATTAGAATAGGCATGGCTCCGTTTAAAAGTAATACTCTTACATATCCCACAGAACACACAGAAGACGTTGTCACAAAACTCGATTGAGAGTCAATACCCATTAATAAAAAGTATGTCACTCTAGATACCTCAGTGTATCTAAATTGAAGTTGTGGATCTAAGGCTTTAATAAGATCTTTGGAACACTCCAATAAAGTATAAAGTAGACACCGCAAGAAGATAGTGATTACCTCACTATGTTCGAGATAGTCGTTTAGACAGTCTTCCCAACAAAATTTTATCCTTTCAATTATGAGATAGAAAACGACTATAACTTCTAAACCGAGTCAAAATATTCTTAAACAAATTCATATCTGATTTTTGAAATTATTGTGCATTTCTAACGTGTTCAAGTAAGTTTTGCCTAATTATGTGACTGTTGTAATACTTGGTCTATTAAATCACTATAAATAGACCTTTAAAAGTGCCTAAAGATCAATAATATCCGGGTAATATGGTCTTTCGATGAATTGTTAAGTATATCATCTTCAAATAGGTTGCTAGGTTTCAATATAAAAGTATACTTGATATTATTGCTGGTGTGTAATAGGAACAGTTTTGACAGTCATAGAGCAATAAAAGGATCTGTGTTTTCTATAATTTTCAAATCTACCAGAGCAATAGCCTATTGCAGATTTATTCTAAAATATCCATTCTGTAAAAACGAATGAGTTCAATTGGGCAATTATATTTGAACACAAAATGTATATTTCAACGATATCTGCTAAATATGTGTGGTTGCCTGAGGTTACTGGAAAGCCCCTGACTCATAAATTTGGAAACTAATACATTTGAACAAAAATTATCTGAAGGTTTTCTTAAACCCTAGTCGTATCTACAAGATATGAGTGTCATAAATATTTAGCCATCGTCTTCTGAACGAGTTTAGAATTGTCTTCCATTTAAAACGTATTATAATTTGTGACAATCATATCTTGCTATGTGTTCTTCCGTTTAAAGCGTATTATATCTCTTTGGAAAGACAGATTAATTGAAATATAATCGATTATATCAAGGGAAGAGTTATAGATATCATAGGCTTCTATCGTGTATTTCACAAATGATTGCAATACACATGATTAATAACAACATAACGGAACAAATACTTAGCCTAATCTCTATGATTTAGCGCCTAAATAGAGCACTTTTAGCGTAAAAGTCGAGATACTTAGCACTTCAAATTATTTTCAGCAAAGCCTAATTCATAGAGAATAATTTCTCAAAAGAAAATATGGTTTAGAAGATATAAGTAAAATTAGAATCTAAAACGAGATATATCCAGGGTAAATCTGAAGACGTATAGCTCCATCTTGTTTGACAATCGGCGTGCATAATGTCACAGGGTGAATAGAGGATTACCGGGGAAGTGTAAATCTTCTAAACAGAAGTACCCCAGATACACTTTGCCCTCAAATGTGTACATCTTAGTATTAATCAAATACTAAGATTTTTGCTTTAATAGAGATTATTGTGAAATAGAGCATTAAGTATTTGAACTAGAGATCTGGTATTTAGGCTTTATTGTTCCAACCAGATATATGCATCCCTTTTCTAAAGCTATAGTTGTGATACTCATATCATGCTTGAAGATAATGTTAATCTTCAATGACATACTCGTTGCAAATACCATCTAAAACTCGTTTGTCAAACTAAAGGGATATGAGTATCACAACTATAGCTTTAGAAAAGGGATGCATATATCTTGTTGGAACAACTTAATTTACACTTTTAGAGCTCTAACAACGAGTATTGTACATATAAGATTAGTTCGGAGTTCATTAATTTGAAACCAGAAGAACATTAGCGTTTTATATTGAAAAGAACACTAAATAACCGTTTAGTATACGTCTTCCAGAGAAGCAGGATGTTTTCTATAAGTATCTAAGTGGTATTTTTGGAAAAGGCATTTGAATAGCGTTAAGAACATCTGATTTGAGCCTGGATGTTCACAGAATATCCAACTTGCTGTACTTAATAGCTAATACGATTGAATAATACGTTTATATAGTACGTATTCATAGATACTCGAGAAGTCGAGAATAGACGGATTAAATACACGGAACAAGTTGAAAAGAGTATTCTAAACGGAAGAACACACAACCCGATTAACATATATCTAAAGGAACAACATTCACATCTTAATACCGAACGGATTGTATTATATTTCACAATTCGAAATATATAAAGAAATTCGAAATTCATATTATCACGTGTTTCTAGTTCATATTAACATTTATAATATTAGTGATATTATTTGTACAGGAAATAGCCCGAATGCTTTAATAGAGATTATTGTGAAATAGAGCATTAAGTATTTGAACTAGAGATCAGGTATTTAGGGGCTTAATATATTCTCTACAACAATTGATGGAGACGGAATATCAAGGGATAATTCTTAACAAAACGGTTCCAATCTCTAAATTAAGCCTATTTCGAGCCTTAATTAGTGTACTTTCTACAAGAAATATTTTTACACGTTGAGACTAATTTAATACCTCCATAAGACCTAAGCTCTCGTTCATTCAAGCTTGACGGTGATATCAGTGCTATTGACGAATACACGGATTTAAAGGCCAAGCATTTTCTTCCATCAAGGAACAATATTTTATGGAATAAAAACGGCAAATAGTTTATTATGTCTTGCTTATAGGTTGTGTTGGGCCTGGAAATCCACATCATTGAAGTGGCCCACAACTAGTCAACTAAGAGAAGTCAAAGCCTAATTGAATAAGAGAAGCAAATGGAAAGGATAAGTACAAATGACTTGGAGAGAAAGGAAGATAGTTGCATGCGGCCGAAGTGGGAGCCTACTACGAAGTATTTCGCCGGGTTGGGGTAGTCACGATCGAGGAAGAAAAATCATTATAAATAGATAAGGGAGTAACCAAGGCTGAGGAGTATTATTTTTTAGCTATACACTATCGGTTCTTGTAATCGATAGTATTATTCATCAAATTAACTATAGCTTCAGTTTATTATTTCAATTGATCATTATCTTTCTCGATCCCTTTTCCGATTAATTGATTGTTAGAAAAAATTGTTATTTCTTGCTTAAACAATTTGGCGCCCACCATGGGGCATCGTGCAAGAAAAAGATCGATTATGGCTGGAACAAATCAATTGTTGATTGCATTTCATGAGCAACTAGAGACGATTAGGGAGGAATTTCAGCGCGAGGTGGCGGAGAAGATGGCCCATCTTCAACGGGAAAACAATGTGCTTCGATCTCAGGTGCAATCGGTGGTATGAATAGCTTCAAAGTCAAGACTCAACCGGAGGAGTGACATAATGACTGCCGCAACACGGCTGGATCTTTGTTTCTCCCCAGCTGTGACGGATCCACCCGCAACATCGATGGATCCACCTGTAACAGTGACGGATCCCGTCTCCCTCACGCTAGAGCCGTCAATTCCTCATTACAGGAGCAGAACTTGTGGGGAGCCTGGTCCATCAAGTTTCATGCAGTACGCCAGACGGAATGAGCCTAGTGTATCATTTCTAGAGCCTCTGACGGAACGTTTTGGCAGACCTGTCACGACGTCAGCGTCGACGCTTCCGGAGCGACGCCCTGAAGTGAATTTCATCCCGTCACCAACCCATCCTGAAGTCACCTAGATGGTAGGACCAATGTCTTCTATCCCAATACTAATCCACGAAGCCGTAGCAGATCAGATTTCCATGTTGATGGAGCAAGTACGTCAGATGCAGAACAAGATCAACGGATTGCCAGGGGTACCCCCACCCTTGCAAAGAGCGTCACGAACGTGTTATGAAGATTCACCTTTTGACGCTTCGATCATTCGTGTCCAACTGCCGAATAAATTTGACGTACCAACCATGGATCCATTTGACGGAACCACGGATCCCGGAGAACATGTCGCGCGATATAAGCAAGTGATGTCGACCGTCTCCGTTAGACCGGAACAAAGAGAGGCATGTATGTGTCGAGGATTCGGCATAACATTGAACGGTCCCGCTTTGACATGGTTTGTCAATCTTCCGAATGGAAGCGTCAGTTCATTTGCCAAACTCGTCAATCTGTTCAATCGATAGTTCGCGAGTAGTAAGGTATTGGAAAGACGGACCAGTGACTTGTATTAAGTCACACAGAGGCATGGTGAATCACTTAGAGATTATTTGCACAGATTCAACGTAAGGAAGGTGTCTATCCCAAAATGTGACGTCTCTACCATCATTGAAGCATTCCGAAGAGGTTTATATGAAGATTTAGAGCTATACCGAGAACTGACGAAATACCCTTGTCGATCCTTCGAAGATGTCCAAGCAAAGACGTTAGCTTTCATCCGTCTAGAAGAAGACTTATGATCCCGTCTTGGACATGTTGAGCATGAATGGGGGCACGGGAAATCAGAATCTCCTAGGAGGCATGATTACAAGTCTGGGAAACCATATTCAAGACCCGGGGAACGAGTTGTCATCCCATGACGAGATGAACAGGACAAAGTGATTGATATCTCAGACGGGGGGCGCATCGTCCGATGATAGACAGAATCTAAAGAGCTGCAATACGGTACCCTTAAAAGTTTTTTCATTTTTAGTTTGTTACTTTCTTTCACATATTGTCATCAATCCCATGACGAGTCACTTCTGTGATGGATCGCTTTCGTGATGAATCACTTTGATGACGAATCAATTCCGTGACGAGTCACTTCTGTGACGGATCGCTTTCGTGACGAATCACTTTGATGACGAATCACTTTCGTGACGAATCACTTCGGCGACGAGTCACTTCCGTGACAAATCACCTTCATGACGAGTCATTTCCGCAATGAGTCACTTTCGTGATAAGTCACTTCGGTGACAAAACGATTGAAATCGTCAGACGGGGGGCATATCGTCCTACGGTAGACATGTTATGGTGATAATTTATCTAGATTGGTATACATATTCTTAATCTCTTATTTTCATTTATCTATAAATGATCACTAACTTAATCGTCGGAGGGCCGTTGGCTTAAGGCCAACGACCGAACCTAATGACGTTTTGAATGTAGAAGACTGAACAAGGCGTCAGGTAAAGCGGAGCACCACCAGTAAGTTACTTTGATACTTCACATTTCTTTGTAAGTTTAGAAACCAATGACGTATCAAGTGCAACGAATCTGTCAAGGCGTCGTAGTGAAAGTTGACAATGTCAACCTATATGTCTCTTTGAAGCTTTGTCTTGTTTACTGACTTGATCCTGGGCATAACATTGACCTTAATCTCAAACAACTTGTCTCATTATTTAAATTGAATTTAATAAGCTCTTGATTCGTTTAAAAAGTGTTCTATAGCTATCTTGTTTAAGAAAGTTGTGACGTACTGAGTGTAAAGTTTATATCCCTTCCTAAAGATTGGTTTATCACTTTACTGACTTAACCATCGGAGGGCCGTTGGCTCAAAGCCAACGGCCAGCTTTGACGGTTTGTAATGAGTGCGGGACTATCTTAAGACAAGCAATTGTGGGGCAATTCGCGAAGGCTGGAAAGCGTCAATCACGCTTTTACCAACTGGGCACTGTACATAGACGTCAAAATGGGAAAGGGCTGGGCTGCCCATGAGAATATCTCATGGATCACAGTCCCAGCCGGCCCTTGCGACATATATACTTTGGCCAAAACCTACACACGTATATGACTGTGCACGTACAACCAAAACATATATGACAACACACGTGCAACCAAAACATATATGACAACATGCGTACAACAAAAAACTACAGAACTACACAACATAAACATATGCTCCAACATAAGGAGATAGTGCAAACAACAAACGTAACACTATTTAAAGTTTTTGCAGGATATGAGTCAAGTTCACACAATCCAACTCGTCATCTGGACGAAGTTTCAACTCATCAGCACTAGGAGTAAGAGCATAGGAGATCAACCTTCATTCTTCATTGCTTCAGTCAACGAGACAGATTCGATCCAAAACTATTTGCAAGGAAGGTGACAAGTTGACGAAAGCGTCTTATCTGAGGATTGACGTGTTGAAGAAAGCGTTTTGTCAAACGAGTGACACATTGATAGAAGTGTCTTGCCAGACAAATGGCGAGTTGACGAAAGCGTCTTGTCAGATGAGTGACCAGTTGACAGAAGCATCTCCTCAGACAAATGACGAGTTGACGTAAGGGTCCCGACGCGTGACGGGTTGATGACATGTGTTGTCAAACTGATGATGAGTTTACATGTGCAATATTTGAGGAGGACAAATGTAGGTTCTTCCAATATTTCGAAAGTTGATGCTTAATGAGTTGGCATGTGCGCCCATACGCCTCAACTTCTCGAAAGGGGGCAATTGTTGGGCCTGGAAATCCACATCATTGAAGTGGCCCACAACTAGTCAACTAAGAGAAGTCAAAGCCTAATTGAATAAGAGAAGCAAACAGAAATGATAAGTACAAATGACTTGGAGAGAAAGGAAGATAGTTGCATGCGGCCGAAGTGGGAGCCTACTATTTCGCCGGGGGTGGGAAGTCACGATCGAGGAAGAAAAATCATTATAAATAGATAAGGGAGTAACCAAGGTTGAGGAGTATTAATTTTTAGCTATACACTATCAGTTCTTGTAATCGATAGTATTATTCATCAAATTAACTATAGCTTCAGTTTATTATTTCAATTGATCATTATCTTGCTCGATCCCTTTTCCGATTAATTGATTGTTAGAAAAAATTGTTATTTCTTGCTTAAAGTATTATTTTCCCTTGACAAAATAATACAACAAGTTTTGCAACGAGTATTTCCAATGCTTAATTGAGTTATATCTTCCGTAAAATATAACTTACTCAGACCGTTAGGTAATATAGAAAGGTAATGCCCCGGGATAAGTTTGAAATAGGGTTATCTGCTGCTTAGGTTGTGGTGAAGGCGAACGACGGCAGTGATTTGGGTTTTGGCAGAAGGGCTCGGTCACGGCTTGGGTTTGGCAAAACAGGAAGACGCAGGGGACGAACGAAGGGAGGAGATCTCCATGTTAGGAGAAGTCGACGCCGTGCTTACGGACCGAAAGATCAGCCTTCCGGGGTTCCAAAATCCGATGGCATCTATTTGGCGCCTGGGGAAATCGCGTTGGTGCAATAACAATGATGAAGTAGAGGCGGTCGAGTCGGAGGAAACCCGCTTTGGTGCAGCAACAATCACTGCGAGGGTCCGGCCTCCCCCAGAACCACCGCCAAGGGTTAATCGACGCATTTTAGAGTTTGATTACTTATCTTTTCTGCATTTTAATTTTCAAGTTAAGACGCTTTTGTTTTGCTGTTATTTTATTTTATGTTGTAAGACTCTTGCATTAGGTTTGGGGAATAAGAGGTCTACGGTAATCGTCAATGGCTGTTTGTTGCCCAATTTAGGTCTAGCGAGTTATATTATTTTGTCAAAGGTGATTAACTCAGAGTCTCGGCCAAGGGCGGATGATTACATGTGGTCCTTTTGTTGTCATGTACCCCTGTTCAATGCTATTTTATTAATTTAAAGCCACTTTGATGATAAAAAAACGTAATTAGCTATGTCAAGTGCTTTTGATTTCTACATTAAGTTCTTACTCGAGCAGATTAAATATTGATCTACTAGCTCTATTGAACCCAACAGTTGATCAAAATTTATGCTCTATTTACCCATAAACATTTAGTGATCTAACAAATACTTAGCCTAGTCTTTATGATTTAACGTTTTTAGCCTGCGGAAGGCTCGTGGGTTACTACAAGCAACCCCTTGGAGGAATTGACATCTCGCCCTGAGAGGCCACCCCTTGAATAAAACAAAAGTAAACATAGTTAAAGTAACATAAATATAAAAATGGAACTAAGGAAAAATTGAAACATTGTGGTGGGAATCAATTTCTACCATCACTTATCGAAGTAGTACTAGTAGTAGTGTCAGCTTTGTGCATGGAATCAGGTGGCTCTAAAAGTGTCATGAGATGTTCAGGAGCTCTAAAGTGCAACCCCAATAAAAGGCTATAATCAATTATTTGTTGTGCTTCTAAAAACTGGCAGTCCAGAGATAATTGCCGTGATGTTTTTGAAACTAGGCAATCATCCCTTGATATTTCACTCCGGATTAGTTTACTCATAAAAATGTACCATATTGATCTAAAAGTAAATACTTCTGATAAACAGAATACTTTGTTCTTATATCTCTTAGAGCAATAACATATGAGTTATTACTTAGCCTATTGAAAATGTCACGGCATGATTTAGCTATGAGATAAATAGTAGGAACAATTACTCTATAAGCCGTAATGCAGGCGTGTAAAATATACATAGAGCACATGCCTTGACAATTGAATTTATTAACATAGGGAGCTTATAAACGCCTAAATTGACGCTTCAACACCCTTAATAAATCCTCTTTGTCTAATGATTTGTAATACTTATCTTCTCTACACCACGGTAATAACTTTTGCCTATTTACGTGAAACCCTTATCGAGTTATCGTAATAAGTTATATTAGAGATTATAAAATAGGTAACTTGTTATTATACAATTTGCCAATTATTTTAGAAAAGGATCTTTCAAAAGATCTATTGGTAAAACGTATTTCCATTCGAAATACGATAGAGCTATATGATAAACACTTTATATTAGTTAAAACACTTTAAATTTAAATATAAAGATTAACCATAAATTCACAAATATTTCAGATTGTCTAATTTCTGCTTTTTATATACTTTCTATATGATCGGATCAAATTCTAAACCATAAAGCACGCATACGTTTCATAGCTGAGGGTATTATCCGGTTTTGTGAAAGCTATTCAGATTGGCATGCTTCACAGATGCGTGTACTTATATTCACGATGTGTATACGAACATAGGCATTTTGTAAAATAGAGATTAGGCTAAATATTTGAAACACATGTATTTAGTTTGCACAAAACCTAAAGGCGAAGATTATAACCAGCTCTTGCACAATATCCCTTTATCTTAATTTACGATGATTACAATTAAGATAAACTTCATTTATTAAAACCCTAAACTTCACTTTGAAGGTTAAGCAATATTTTCGACTCAAAGAGATAGTCTATTCTCATTTCAAAACCGTCAATAGTTGGGATTGTACTTAGACTTCATGTAATTAAATATCAAGAATTAATTTATTGGTGTGTACTAAGAATTTTAAACTATAGGTTTAAAGATCCCTGTTGGGTAGCCCAGTATGTTCTCAGTACAATTTCATTCTAAAACGGTGGGCACATTTTAAAATACTTAGCTTAATCTCTATGATTAAGACGTTTTAGATTCATAAAACCTTCAACTTATATCTTCAGCAAATATAAGTAATATACAAGTCAACTTTAGCCCTATTTAAAAGTATCAAATCTTAGCCAACTATCCAGCCCTACGGTTATCCAAAGCAAACAAGATATTGAAAACATAGGCTATTCATTATACTTTATGAATATCACTACATAAACGTAGGGCTGAATGGAAATAAGATCACTACATAAATAGATAAACGTATTATCATATATATTACAGAAGTGCATTTAGTTCTCTAAAGAGATATAATACAATGCTATTGTTCCAACTTCGAAATAGATCATGTTTAGCAGGATTTAATTTTCTTAATTATATCCTGAAGATAATAATATACGCTAATTATAGGTTTGTAATCGATCAAATCTTGGAATAGCCTAATCATAAACCACTTATATTGATTAACACAACCCATTCAAAGATTCGACAAATATTTACGGATATTTATGTATATCATAGTGTAAATACTACGGAGATGCTGAATTAGTAAACTAGTATTAATCTACAAGATAGTTGGAACAGGCCTAATCTCCAAGTAAACTTGCATTCGGATCAAATAGTTTACTTGGGGATTAGACTAAGTATTTGTGATCGGATCAAATATGTTGCAAGATTTAACAACAAGACTTTCTCTTAAACCCGTCTTTCTAAAAGTTCTGATGGAGTATTGCCTGTCACAAATACTTAGCATAATCTCCAAGTAAACTATTTGATCCGAGCAGAATCTTATCCCAAACAATCTGGGATGGCTTGGGCCAAGATAAGTGATTCAGGCTTCTTATTATCGATAAGATCTTTCCAGATTTTATTTGTTTTTGATATCTCCGATTAAAGAGTACCCAAAACGGTATCTATCTCTTTAACCGGTTGATAATGGTATTTCAGATATACAATTTGGAAACGATATTACATTCATTATCTCCGGAAGAGCACAATGAGGGCACAAAATCTATTTGTTATTGTCTGAAACAAGTAACAATTCATACGTGGAATTGTATGATGCCAAATGTATGTGTGTTCTTCCCATAGAGGATTGTTGGGTATTAAATTTCTATGCATATTATCCGTTGATAAATATTTGTAAAGTGCAGCAAATATTCAAGATTTCAAAGAGATACAACTATTTAATATACGTCAATAGTATTTTACCATAAACACACAGCAACACTCAAATTAATTAAATAAGAACATCTTATTTAGAAAAATCTGATTTATTAGATAGGCTGAAAACGCTAATATTCTAAACGTTCCCAAATACTTAGATTTACTCGTAAAAATATTTTACGAGTTTTTCCGTAAAAGTTGGATCAATACTCTGTGCATGTTTTAAAGGCTGCTATTAATAAACAAGTATTAATAGCGTTTAAGACCTATTAATGTGATCATATGATTATACTTATTTTACCAAATTTTCTAATTGTTCCAAATGATACTCTTAGTTGTAAATACAGTAAGTTGAAATATTCTAATAGTGTTTGATAAAATAAGTGTTTTTTGTGTAATAGAAAAAATGAAAAGGACTTTACAACAACTTCCACCTGCTTTCAGCTCTTAGCTTTTAAATAGTTTATTTCTAGAGTAAACTCAATATCTAAATGAGATTTATCTTGCCAACTAGCTTCTGAGTTAAACAAAACCGGCTTTTGTTAGATGGACAGATTATCTGTTGTTGTATTTATATAACTGGTGAATCTCATTATTATATTTGTAACATCCCGGCCCCACCGGACCCGAGTTAGTTACTCCGGACCTCTAGTACTATCCTCACAAACCACCACAAGCCTTTACCGCGCACTTTGTCCTCACTCATGTGCGTCCTGAGAAACTTCCCAGGGGGTCACCCATCCCAAGACTACTCCCGTGCGAGCACGCTTAACTTTGGAGTTCTTGGGTAATGAGCTCACTTATAAGGAGATGCACCTCTATTGGTATGAGCAGTACTATTAGTCCTTTTAATTTAATCTCGGGTATTACAATATTGTAATGATAATATGTTTAATATTACATCTCTTTGGAACGCCTAAGACATACAAATTATCTCCCTACCATTATTGCACATGGTAAATCTTGTATTTTTACACAGCCTGCAATTAATCCTGTATAGCTAAATATAGGTAGCACAACATATTAGATGTGCTACGTATATTACTCCGATCACGGTTATAGAACATATTTGTTTATTACCCAACAAAAATGACTACTTTGTTCCATCTTCGCTCCAACGGGGTGGTTTGTTTAACGGTTTGGAAACAGTCCCATTAAATATTACAAATACATAGCCTAATCTCTATCATTTAGTATAAGAGATATAATACGTTTTAAATGGACCAAGTCTTCGGTCAAAGTGATGTTAAATATTGAAGGGATCTTTGTCCAACTATATCGTTTTACTGCGAATTCGTTAGGTAAACTATAACTGATTTGTCCTTGAACCACTAAAAAAAGTGTTCAATGAGTTTACAAGATACACAGTTCTAAAATAGAGTTCGATATGAGTGTCACGAGAATGCACCAAAGTTAACAGCGCCGATGTAGTATTCTTCAGTTTGGACATAGTGATTCTCGTGACATTTGCTAAAAGATACGTTGGAACTTAATGTTAAATCTATGAATAATATAAACGGTTAGTCATATGATAACACGATTACGTAATATCTTAGGGCATATAACATTTTAAATAGTGGTTCATTTAGCCTAATCTCTATGATTTCCGAACTCATTTAGAATTTGGTCACATGAACAATAAATACCTTGAGGAAACTAGGCACATATTAACCCAAAATATGTTCCAACTTTGTGCATTCTTAAGAATATTATTATTACTTTTCGTATTAAATGATCTCATAAAATTATTTGTTACACTCACACTAATACCTTCTTAGCCTGATACTACCTTCTTACACTCACTATTTATTCTTAATTACTCTAGTCGTTGTATAATCGTTAAAGATTAAACATGTTTCCATACACACGCTATTAATGTATGCGGATAAGAAGGTAAATGCATTCTCCGCCGGTTCACAAATTTAGAATTATCAGGGAAAAACATATTTTAATACATGTTTTGTGATAGTACATCCCATCTTTTGCGGTCTTTTATCAATCTCAAATTTATATCAAATTTGAGACGAATACACTAAAACATTATGTTTAAAACGTCTATATTAGCAATGGATTTAGAGTTTAAGCATTGTAAACTTTTAGCTAAGTATAACAAATAAAGCGTATTATATCTCTTAAAAACCTATGAATCTATAATATTATAGATTCAAACGGTAGCCTGATTTTGAATATTCTAGGCAACTTATTTAGGAAGATCTTTTACGTAAGTTTGAGTAAACGTTGCCATGACTGATTCTAAACGAGTTCGGAATGGAATCTGAATATTGGAAGATACCCTACAGTACTATCTCTGGGTATAGGGTGCAAATTGGAAATGGGGACCAGCTTTTAAACAATAGAAGGTGTGAAAATCTGGTCTTAGGCTGTAAATGCATTAGCTCTAAAGCTTATTTTTAGGCGCTGATTTCGACTAAGAAGATCCTCAAAGCCTGAAGTAGCATAATATTAATCTCGTCTATATTAGGGATTCAACAAAACGGCATAAAATAATGTTTATTTACAGCCGAAATCAGCGCCTATAAATAAGCTTTAGAGCTAATACATTTACAGCCTATTAAAATGCTTAGTCTGATGATTGCCAAAAACTTATGCAACATATTACTCCATTTTGAGGGGTTACCATGAAAAAGAAAAGAACTAATACTTAAAGTTATATGGGAATGTGAGTGTAACGACCCTCCCCAAAACGGCCATTACGATACTCAAACATAAAAGAGACTCAATAAATCAAGCGGAATAAAGATACAAAGCCTCTATATGAGACTTTATTTCTTTTAAAACAAAATCAAACCTTACAACCATAACGAAAGACATCCAATATAAAACATCCTTAAAACCGTTACACCTGATCAGGATTTTATATCATTTAATAACCCTTTGAAGTACCAACGTACTGAAACAACAATATATCCAATAGCCCGATCTTCTCCGTTAACCCATCCAAAACCTTGTCACCGGCTCCATACATTCTCTCAAGCTTTCGTTCATCTTTTATTACCTATACATGAGAACATAGGAGAATAGAATTCTCGTAAGCAATAATGCCTAGTAAGTCACCATTTTATCCACTAAAACATTTAGGGAATCTTAGCTAATCATAAATAGATACCCATGCTGAATACACCACATATACTATAATCACACATGATAACAACACATAAGCATTCATGACCTTGGGTAGCTAGCCCTCGACCATCAGAAGCAACCCCGGGACTCCCCGTGGAAGGAGATCCCGCTACGCTCAGCTCAGGTAGTTACTTGGGGGCACGGCTACCTTGTAACATTACTTGTCTTTCATTACTTTCACTATCATCATAACTTCCTTTCATTGTTGGTTCCATATGAACCCAACCCCAAATCAAACATATAACTTGAAATTCACATATCTCATGTCATACAATTTCATGTATTCATGCACATACATCACATTCACAATATTCCATAACTTCACAATTAACACCACCTGTCAATCGGTACATATAACTTGGAATTCACATATTTCATACCATACAAGTTCAAGTACCCATGCACATATATCATATTCACAATTAGTTAATCTTCCACACTTTATTTAGAACTATCATGTATAGGTGGTGGTGACTTACATGATAGAAGTTGAACTCAAATTATTCAAATAAGTGGGTCACCTTGATAACGTCTTCCGATAAGCTCTTCCTTAATAATCTTTAACTAAATGAAATTTTATATTAAAAATCAGCTAAGTAGGAAACTTGGGCATACTGCTGGTGTTTCAATTATCTACTGACCAAAACTAGGACTTCAATTTTCAAGCTGCTATGAACATTAAAACAAACATAACCTTAAAACTTGAAAATCTTTATGCCACAACTCACTAAAATTAGCAGTCAATTACTTAAAGAAATGAAAATAATTTGCAAGAACAGTCCCCTATCACCATTTACAAAATACCTCATTTTAAATTTAAAAATAGAAATCAACTCTCTTTTAGTTAAAAGAAAAGATGTCTGTGAACTAAATGGAGGAGCTTAAGTATAAATCTTAGTCTGAGATTCAGCTCCTATGAATCCCGATTTAAAACTGTTCTAAAATTAACAGTGAAATTTTCCTAAATAAGGCCTTTATATGAGGCTAAAGTGCTGCCCATACTTTGATTAGAACCTCAGGGTAGGAACTGAAACCAATAGTATTTGATGTGTGACTCAAATCATTAAAAGCTAAACCTTTCAAAATGACCTAGAGGTCATAGATGATAGTATAAAAATATCCAGGTAGTTTATAGGAACCATCTCACGTTTAGCATGTAAAAATTCTAATAGAACAAATCATAAGAAAAGAATTGTGATTGCTTATCAAAATTTGGTGGAATCTAAGTGACTAAAGTCTAAAGATGTGAAGTACTTGGACCGAAAATCAGAACTACATCTGCACTCATAGAAATTATAGACCTAGAAATCATGAGAATTCCATGGAAGGCAAATCTGATTGTGGAGCTTTGAAATCAGTTTGTTAATTCTCCAAAATCATTCATATACTGAGCACTGAAATCACCACGCACTAAGCAATTGGTACTGTGTTTTAGACAATCCCAAAAAAAAATAGATGATTAAAACAAATGGAATTAAGCTTACCAGATTGACAGACGGTAATACAAGCTTCACCCGACGGTTTGAAAGGAAGGTTTCATAGGAAGAGAATGAAAAGAATGGACTAATAATAAAGAGAACGAGGCCGCGAGGGTTTGCAACCGATCATATATATTAGCTCTCTTTTTTTAGGGATTTTAGGTGAATACTTATTCGGGCCAAGATAACTGATTTGGGTGTCTTAATCGGTTAAAAAATGCTTCTAGTTCCGAAAGTAGAATTTTGACCCGATTGAAAAAGTATTTTAAAAACAAATATAAATTGATAACTTGAGCACATTATTTACTTCTTCTTTTTATTTTATTCCCGGAGCTTATCGGTCAACATTATCTGCCACAAAACAAATGATAACACCAGATAAAATAATAATTCATATTATTCAGAAAAATAAATATTGACTGAGTAACTTACTTAACATATCCAATCATAATTTAACTAATGTAACTAGCTCACAAAAATTGGGGTGCTACAATCTCTCTCACCTTAGAAAAGTTTCGTCCTCGAAACTTAAACAATTTGGTATAGTCTCACATAATTTCAATCTAGACCCTTCACTTGGCCTTGGTACGTACAACTCGTAATAGCTTTATACCTTTCACGAGATTATTTCCTTTATTTCTTGAGCATATAACTTAAATACAAGAAGTTTGTACTGATTTTTCTTCTTATTACTAAACTGATCAAATTTCTACGATGGGCGAAACACACAACTACTCTTCACTACTTAAATCCACTTCTCATGAATTCTCCTCGCACTACAACACAAAATCACAAGCTCGCAAGATAGTCATTATAAACGAATTAGTTTGACCTCTTTGCTTGGAATTAAGAAAATGAAAGACAATACTAAATTTTAGCCTCATCATAACACTTATGCCCCATACTACTAAAAATGAAACTTAGAATCAAATTTTACTGGTATGGTTACATAAGTCAAACTTGTCTTTTCAAAAACAATGAAGAATATAACTCTTTCTCAAATTCGTCCTTGATTGTTTAAATTCTGGCATTATAATATGTCTCATTCTCTGTTAGTTTTAAAAGTTTCCTCCTCACAACATGTTTACGTTGTGGAGGATAGAGTTTTCTCATTCAACATGTTAACGCTTCTGTCTGACAGATTGCTTTATTTATGTTATACCCCCTTTAGGTATTATACTACTAAACTCAATCCATTGAAATTCAAGCATCTCGGAAGTATCTTTTCATCATGGTGAAATCCTTATTATGGTTGTAAACCTCTTGAACCAGAGCTATGCCTTAATTGATTAGTTTCAGAATTTCATGATATATATATATATATTAAATGAAATTTTGCCTTACAAAACTAACTTAACTTCACTGAACCACATATAGTTTTGAACCAAATATTATCTTCAACTAGCCTGTGAGGGAAGTTACAGTTAACTATCCCAAATATAGAGCTTCTCATTCCTTTCATCTCAAATGTAGAGCTTCCCATTCATTTCATATCATTATATGCTTTCTATAATGATTCTATATCTCTATCCCTTTACTTGTTATAGCATTTAAAGATAAAATAATCTGACTTTGGCATACTTAAACTTAACATGTTAGCTTCTTATTTACGATAGACAGATCACACCAAGGCAACCTCAGTTTTACCTTATCAAATAGAACTCCTATTTTTTTTTTTTTGTTACAGTATCCACATTTCATTTTGTTATGAAACTGTGCTACATACATCTAAACTATGTGAGTTGTAAGAGAGACGATTAAGAGCATAGACTTTGTTCTAAAAATACTTAAGGGTGTACTGCTCTCCTAAGAGTAAGGTGGATGGGACTTCAAGTCTCCCCCGTTTGCAAAATCATATCCCTTCAATGAAAAGCACAAATATCTCTCTCATATTTGGAGTATGAGACAGAGAAGCAAATACAAAGAGCTCTTTATTATCTTGTGTTTAACGCTTATACCCTTATTAGATTTATAATAAACTAAACACTCCAAGGAGGACGAGAATTATTTCAGAATACTTCACCCTCTCACAGCTCATTAGGGAAAGAAATGCTTAACCATTTTGATCTTTTTGCAAAGGACACTAGTATAAATAAATAGGACTCTTGTTTTGATCATATTCCAGAGTAGACTTTATTCATGCTATTTTACTCAACCTTTGAGTTCTTGATGACTCATAGCAAAAGAAAAGTTTGTGATGTCAAGCTCTTTATATACTATATTCTCACCCATGCTTCTACTATTTAAAGAGCATACTAGTTCTCAGCATAAGCTCACAGGATGCTGTCTACATATACTCGTACGTAAATGCTAAAAAGAACTTGCTGGAACCATATCATATATTCTATTAAAAGTCTCGTACTCTAGATCTTATCGTATTGAGACACACTTCACAAATTCCTATATCGTGTGATGTACGTCATTCTTTACATTATTTTTTTTTTTTTCACAATGTGGCTAAAAATGTTGGATACCCACTCCGAAGGTATTTTCTCGCCTTCATAACCCAGATTACTATTTTTTTTAGTCACCGAGAATCTTCACGGAAATTGAAGGGTTCCATACCATCTAGTTAAAATAAAAACCATTGGTCCGAACCATCCCACAAGTTCTAAACTTACCCGTTTGATTAAACTAGTTAAGCAACCCCATAGGTTTCATTATTTCATTCTTTCATATTACGCCATGGGGACTTTACCATATAAGTGAGGACCGGTTTAACAACTATTGTGGGTCTATTGTTTCTTCCTTTAATATTATGACACAGAATCTTTACCATATAATGTTATACCAATCAAATATCCGCCTAAATGTTAGACTCTCATTGAAGGCCAAGGTTGTTCTCCACTTGGACTTTGTTTAATATTTAGTTCTGGTCTTTTATGCTCCTCATCCTATAAGGCCCTTCGTAAATTTTCATAAACAACTTATTTGGCTAAGACAATTAAGTGTTATTGATAACTTTTCGCTATCAGAAATTTTAGCAATTGGAGCCTAATAACTTTCACCCCAAGAGCCTTAGATCTCATCTCAATTCCATTATGATAATGGCTAACATAGCAAAACCTATTAATCCTTGACACGTTTGCTAGACCCTGGCCCACTGTCTAGCCTACCCCGTATGCTTTACGGTACTCCAAGAAACATCTCCATAATGTAATGAATACATATGACACATACATATATATCCAACAATTGTACTTAGTTCACTTATATGAAATAGTAGTTATTCTTATATGCCTTTAACTACTCACTTACCCGAGAGATGCCGGGCGGTGCGTGGAAATGGATGGAGTTACGGAAGGACCTGGGCTCTGATACCAAACTGTAACGACCCTCCCCAAAACGGCCATTACGATACTCAAACATAAAAGAGACTCAATAATTTAAGCGGAATAAAGATACAAAGCCTCTATATGAGACTTTATTTCTTTTAAAACAAAATCAAACCTTACAACCATAACGAAAGACATCCAATATAAAACATCCTTAAAACCATTACACCTGATCAGGATTTTATAACATTTAATAACCCTTTGAAGTACCAACGTACTGAAACAACAATATATCCAATAGCCCGATCTTCTCCGTTAACCCATCCAAAACCTTGTCACCGGCTCCATACATTCTCTCAAGCTTTCGTTCATCTTTTATTACCTATACATGAGAACATAGGAGAATAGAATTCTCGTAAGCAATAATGCCTAGTAAGTCAAAATTTTATCCACTAAAACATTTAGGGAATCTTAGCTAATCATAAATAGATATCCATGCTGAATACACCACATATACTATAATCACACATGATAACAACACATAAGCATTCATGTATCAAACATCAAGAGATTTCCTTATTCATCATTCTTTCTTCTTATCTTATTCCTTGACTTATGAGAAAACAGTGTATGAAAACTCAACCTGGCTCTGATACCACTTGTTGGGATTGGAAAATTCTTCTATTCAATATCAAGAACAGAATTACAATAGGAGGAGCAAACTCTCACACTCAACTATTACAAAAAACCAATCCTCATCAATACACTTCTACACTAAGTGTATTTCACTCTTCACACACTTTTCTTACTTTCTAAACTGATACAAATGAACAACAATACACTCCCTATTTATAGGTGTATATGGGAGACATGAGGAAGTTGCATCCAAGCTTCCATTCCCATTGCTATGGAGTTTCCTAGCTATCTCCAAGAAATCTCTTCCCATGTTCATTTGTTGGATAGCTCCTTCCTAGAAGGTGTGAGATGCCTCTTGGCAACTTCGAAGAAAGAAGGTGGAATATCTCTGCATCCCTTACATTAATTTAGTAAATATTAAGTTCTTTTAAAACAAGATCTGTAGACAGCAAAGAGATTATGCCTACGTTCAGAAATATTCTATTTAATACACAACTAAACGTTGAATAGACGATATTTGGAAGACAATATTAATATAATCCCTAAAGGGATGAAAACGCTACCGTTTTAGAGCATACAATATTCAAATATCGGAAATAAAGCTAGGAACAAGTTTATATGAACACCTATGCTAAAAGTATCATCCATTGAACCTTCATATCTTGCTAAAAGTTCTATCTTTCCAACGAGATAGAAAACGTCTTCAATGGGACAAAACAGAGCATAGGTGTGTGTAGTATATGCTAGAGTGTTCAAAGTTATCTGAGCTTTGAAAGGAACGGATTAACTCCTAATTTAACGCTATGTATTTTGACTGGCAATGTGATAGTATTACTCACCTTTAACGTGCAATCATGCCAAATTCCTTTTACATAGATCAGATTGGCATTTAACATAATAGGGTGTAGTATCTTATCAATTGAAAAAATTTTTTGTCTTCAGATACTGTCCCATTGAAGAATAAATATATCACCTTTAAACCTTTGCGAAATATCAAGGGATGATTGCCTATTTTGTAAAACAAAACGGTATTTATGCTAAAAGTGCTCTATTTAGGCAGAATTTCATATTCCAACTACGTTGGAAAGATCTCATAGAACTCTAAAACTTAGGTTCAGGTGCCGATTTCGAAATATCAAGGGATGATTGCAATAATTATTATTAGCATATTTAATCGGATCAAATTCACAACGTAAGTTTGTGATCAAATCTGAATTTAAGTACCAAATAGGCTAATAATAATTATTGCTATGTGAATAATTTCAACAAGTGACTGATCCGATTATACAGTTTTAGGATATCATCTCATATATGGTATTGTAAATAAATTATAATTAAGTAATTTATAATTTTAGATCAGTTGTTATCCATATTACCAAGAAACACCTATTTAACATATATCTTCTTCAAGAGAAACTGAATATTTATAGTTCAGAAATCATTGGTGTTTAGGCTAATATAGTTAATCTTTACCTTGCTGTGAACATAAGACAAATCACTTTTACAAACCCTAAAAGTCCATTGATATTAACGCTATTTTGTAAAACAGTCATGATCGGGATTAGGCTTTTGATAACAAGGATTGTCATCAAGATAAAATACTTTGCCCTCTCCCGAGTGTAATTCGAAATAGAAGATATTTTCTTTCTTAGCGGTTTAAAAAATATATGAGTGTCACAAATAAGCTAAGTATTTGGATCAACTCAAAATTGTCTTTCCAAAGAGATATAATACGTTTTAAACGGGAAGAACACACAACAAGATAAGCCACACTTATTTGAGTATTTTGAATTCCGCTGTTAACAGGTAAGTCACCACCACCTATACATGATAGTTCTAAATAAAGTAGGGAAGATTAGCTAATTTTGAATTTGATGTATGTGCTTGAATGCTTTAAATTGTATGGCATGAGATATGTGAATTTCCAGTTATATGTTGGATTTTGGGTTGGATTCATATGGAACCAACAATGAAAGGAAGTGAGGATGATAATGAATGTAATGAAAGTTAAGTAATGTGACAAGGTAGCCGTGCCCCCAAGTAACTACCTGAGCTGAGCGGAGCGGGACATCCTTCCGCGGGGAGTCCCGGGGTTGCTTCTGACGGCTGAGGGCTAGCTACCCGAGGTCATCAGCGAGGGGCCAGGACACGAGCTACGGGCCCATAAGTCAAGGAATAAGATAAGAAGAAAGAATGATGAATAAGGAAATTTCTTGGTGTTTGACACATGGATGCTTATGTGTTGTTATCATGTGGGGTTATAGTATATGTGTGATGTATTCAGCATGGATATCTATTTATGATTAGCTAAGATTCCCTAAATGTTTTTAGTTGATAAAATGGTGACTTACTAAGCATTATTGCTTACGAGAATTCTATTCTCTTATGTTCTCATGCATAGGTAATAAACGAGATACAGAAGCCTGAGAGAATGTATGGAGCCGGTGACAAGGTTTTGGATGGGTTAACGGAGAAGATCGGGCAATCTATTATGTTTTGTTTTTAGTACTACGGTACTGCTATATATGGGTTATTTTAATATTTGTTTTAAAATCCTGATCAGGTGTAAATGTTTTGTTTAAAGACATTTTCTTTTGGTTATTTGACGTTTTTGTTATGAGATTTGGTTATGTATATAAGATATAAAGTTTCATGACGAGACATTGTATCTTTATTTTCACTTTGATTATCGAGTCTCTTTAATGTTGGGTGTCATAATGGTCGTTTTGGGGACGGTCGTTACACATGATCCCCGACCTCTTCCAGGATCACCAGCATAAAGGACTCTTGTACGTTCACCCACCCACTCGTAATACAAAGGCTCAATCTAACAATAACACTTTGTATTATATAATTGAAATGTACAAGAGATATTTTACAAGTAAACAGGTAGCTCACATCACTCTTTGCATATGGGACTACTTCACTCTCACTCTCCTATCTCAAGGAGGCTCCCCCTCACTCAAGAGCTCTCCTTGAGGCTCCTCTCTTACATCCCTCAAGGAGACTCTCTCTCTCTCTAGGCCCTCACTCACATGGCTCTCTCTCAACAATGCCTCCTCATGGCTCTCCTACTAGAAATGAGGAGTGTCACCCCTATTTGTACTAATCTCCTCAAGCTCCTCTAGAACTCTATACTTCTAGATTGTTCCAAAAAGAGTGTCCACAGGCTTCTCTATTCTCATAAAAGGATCTAGAGAACTTCACACTGCTCCAGAATGTTCTAAAAGCTTCTACACACTTCCTCACAATTCTAGAGAATTCCACACTTCTCTAGAAAGTTCCACAATGTTCTAGAATATTCTACACTCTTCCACACGCTTCTAGATAATTTCATGTCTCTAGAAAGCTCCGGAATATTCTAGAACATTCAATACTTCTCTACATACATCTAAAGAATTCTAGGCATCTCCGCACTATTCTAGAATTCTCATTAACTTCTCAATTAAGGAGGGAACCCAACAAGATATACACTTTACTACGATAATTTAAACATTAGATGTAAACCCTTGCTCTAATATTGGTATCATAATAGGATACCAATATTACCGTTTTGAATACTTAAGGTGATTATAACCCATTTCCTAACCAGTATATCTTGGATAATTCTTACGCAAGATATATTTTAGGCAAAGTTATATCAATCTGCACGATATAACTTTCAATGAGTTCTTGCTAGTTACGTTCCAATTAGAAAACGTATAGTACTATTAGCCATCTTGGAACCGTTTAATAGTCTAATATTAAAACTAATAGGATATCACTCGTCTTATATACTTTGTTATTAAGACACGTTGCGATACAAAATTTATCACAGATTAAACAAATGAAAATATAAATATTTTTATATTTATAGACATTTTAAGCTAACTTTTTTTATGTTAAGTTATTATACTTAAATCACAACATAAGGTATTCACTAAATACCTTATGGTCAATTTAGAAATATTCTTTTTATGCTGTTGGGAGATAAATTCATATGATCATCAGGTGGCCTATACCGTTTAGTAGTATCATATATGCCAATTCACCTAAGTGATAGAACTCACTTTTGATACGGGTGGATATTATATGTTTCTTCGGTGACTATATCTTCTATTTAGGCTATAATATTGTTCCATTTAAAACTGTTATATGAACTTACATGATGAGAAGATGATTTTCCATAACTGGCATTTTAACGTTTATTAACCAACATACTTCATATTTGGGTGGTAATCTCTAACGATAAGTAAAATACATCACTCCAATTATACGCTAATAATAGGATGTCACGTTTTATTACCTTAATGACATCTATTATTTTTGAGTGTTTAGAAAGTTATTGCTTTTACGGATGTTTCTATTTGGGAAGTATTTTGAAGGATATTACATTCTAAACACTGATATGACCTATATTTGGTCGGTAGTCTATGGTTACTCTTAGATAAACAAGAGTACACTATGAGTATTTAGTATCCGTACACCTTTTAATACAACCCCTTTAATTCACATGAGTAATTTAGCCAAACAACAATTTAGAAGTGCGATCATAGATAAAATCACACTTCTATTTAGATAGGAATATTTTGTTAGAATATTTATTTAATTATTAATATTCTAATATTGGTCATGTATTTGGGGTTATATGTTATTAATAGAGTTTGTATAGTTTTAGACATTTAATTGGTTTAATGATAGGCTGAACCTATGTTTAAGTCTGTCTAGGACTAGGGTTCCCCAACCCTCTCCTCTACCTCTACATATACGCTTATTCCCTATGGAATAACAACACAATATGAGTGAGAGATCTCTACCTATCAAGAATCTCATAAGAAAAGAGACCAGATGGGATAAGGGATTTATTCCAGTTCACTCATCTATCATGGATCCAGGTATTCCTAAATCTCAGATCTATCAGTATATAATTATGTATAATTATATGATGCCGATCTTGGAATTTAAACTAACATATTTCACATAAACCTTGGAAAATAGCTCTATGGGAATTTACGTAGAGTTTTGTGTGTACCGTTATTCATATAGGCAATCAAGACAGGGTAAAACAGTATATGTGAAATTTTTTGCCAATGTCACTTCGAATACCGATAACAAAACTATGAGAGAGAATACTTAGTAATCAGTTTACCCCGAGAGATAGCAAAACATATATTAGCCCTCGTGATATTCGCAATTCATGATCATTTACTTTAGGGTGATTGTAAAATATTTATCTCATAACATATGCCACCTAAGTCGTTGGAAAGTATTATATCTCTTTATTGCATGTGATACCTTGATATTAGTATTAAGATGATACGTATGACCTATGAGTGAAAGATACGGTATTAATAGTATTCCCCTTTGTGCATTAGGATAAAGCTATATCCTTGATAAAATAATGCTAACATGAATACTTTAGTATAAGAGAACTAAAGTATGAGTTATCACAAATATCCCATTAGTTTTATTCGATATTTTAAATAATGTCGAATAAGTTTGGAAATGTTAATTGATATAATACTTTTCCATCTACCGTTTGATATTACACTCATAATCTGAACGCTTAGATTGTAAACCCCTAATACTTACATCCCATAAGTATACACATTAAGGTCGATAGGATTATTTGTGATATTAACGTAATTAATACAAGAATTATGATATCAAATTGAAACTGAGTATTATTAATATATACACGTTTAAATTTGAATTGGATATATCCTAAACATACACTCGTTTCAATACCCCTAACGTTTTCATCATTGTTTTAGAGCTCAATATGATAATATTTAAAATTAGATATTATTGAGGACAGGTTGCAAATTTAAACACCAATAAATTATCGGAATAAAAAGTACGTGTATCATTTAGCCTATACCTCATAAAGGTTTAGGCTCTTTCCAAGTGTTGAATAGGTTATATCCAATTAAAAATTTTTGATAAGCAAAAGGATGACACCCCATCCCTGAGGGCCCCCCAACACCGACCGGACGGCACGATGGGAGGATGTAAATTGAACTATAATCAGACAGATAGAGAGTGGGGCTATGGTTTATTTGACATATCTCGATAACAAAATTATATTGTAAAGCACTTTTAGCCTAAACATTAAAATATCAACTGCCTGTTATACTTATCTAAACATTTATGGTTAATGTATTATGAAAATACCGTAACGAGAAAGATATGATCTTCCGTTAAATAGGTTTAAAACATTTAGCCCAAATATAAGATAAATGTTAGAGAAAGACATGTACATAATACGTCTGAAGATAAATAGGAGCATAAATTGCATGAGTGTAATCTATATCAAACACTCATATCGTTTCTATGATTAACCATAAGGGCATTACAAGTAATCCCCTATTTAACGGAAAAGTATTTGAGCTGGAATCATAAATTGTCTCGAAATAGACATTTGGATGATAAAATGCTCATGGTGCACGGGATCAAAATTTGTGCTCTATATAGGATAAAATTCTATCTGGGTCTTATTTATCCCAGATAAGATATGCATTTGAACTTATCTGTCCCGTAATATTATCCTCATATGAAGAATGTATCTATTATAAGATACATATGTATTTATCTCATCTAAAATATTTGTGAATTTATGGATCAACATAAATTGATTTCTCGGTGAATCAATGCATATAACCAGGTAAGTTACAGTCATAAGAAATGAGTGTCTAAAAACGGATGTTACAATTAATCTTTCGAACGTATTTATGTCGTATATTCATGTATTAAGCCTTTGATATAATTGCTTCCTAATACACGAAATTAGGACAACGCTAATGGACATAATTTAAAATCTCTGTAGATGGCAATCTTCCCGTAATATTATACTAAGTCTTAAGATGTTTTCTTTTGGACTGAAATTTGCTGGTCTGGTCTGGTCTGGTCTGGTCTGGTCTGTTTAAGTCTGGTCTGGTCTGGTCTGGTCTGTTTAAGTCTGGTCTGGTCTGGTCTGGTCTGTTTAAGTCTGGTCTGGTAAACGTCTGGTCTCTGTGTATTTTATAACTACGGAAGTCTGGTCTGGTCTGGTCTGGTCTGTTTAAGTCTGGTCTGGTCTGGTCTGTTTAAGTCTGGTCTGGTCTGGTCTGTTTAAGTCTGGTCTGGTCTGGTCTGGGACTGAAAACAGTCCAAAAGAAAACATCCTAAATATGTAAATTTTGGGTGTCAGTGTATTAGCGTTTAAAAACTATGAAGTAAACTAACAATATACCAACATTATTTCTAGCAATATGTTTAGAATTTTACTCGTACAAAGTAAAAGATTAGGCTTAAACGTATACTCAAACTTATTTAGATCCTTTTAGCATACAACAGTGCTAAAATTCCAAAAGGTGTAAAGACATATCTACTAGAAGATACCCGTTTGTGTATCTTTAATACGTGTCGAATAGAGGTCACTAACAGTAATTAACTCAAAGATTGATCATAAGGCTACATTAACTATTAGGGTAAATCCCGCTAAGGGTTTACCGTTCACTAATAAGTTATTTACCTAGACTATTAATTTTGAGTAATCTCCCTTTAATCAAAATGCGTTAATAGACAACTTACCACTTACTATTTTAAGTAAAAGATATTTACCCAATATCTTTGATAATGCATGTTTACCCATTATCCTTGCTGTGCAATGCGTATTTAATCTCTTTGGAATGGAACGCTTATATGTTCTTTCTTTTTACATATTAAATCCGGAGTACTGCTATTATAATTTACAAAGTAATATCAAATACTTTTCCTAAGAAATCTCACAAACTTAATAATAAATCGTATTATTTATATCTTACAAAAACACCCCTTAGTGACCGATATAGAGTAAAGAGATGTGAAACTTTCAAAACGTATGGGGTGTTCAATTTATTGGAAATTTTAATCACAAATTCCGCGCGGTACATGATCAAAATATAGAGCAAATTAATAAATAAACTACATATCAAAGAGATTTAACCTATTTTTCAGATGAACAATATTTGATATTACGATAAGTTGGTATCTAAACCTCCATACTTACCATGCCAAGTGAGATGAACATTATTTTACCGTGTGTTAAAACTATCTGATTATGATATAGTTTGAGCTATATCATGTTTAAATAGCCTAAGTGATACTATCAACTTATATGCATGATGTACCATCAGAATGATTTTTCCTTTGAAATCATGTACGTATTTACTATGTCTTTTGTTTACTCCTAATGATTAGTTTTTATACTCAAATATGGTTCCATAAGATAATTCATAATTTTATCTTAAGTATAATGGAAAAGAACCATAATGCATTAATATCTAATGCAATATGCTAACTTATTCCTGTTATATGTTAGCATATATCTACATCTCTATGATATCCAACAAATTTTTATCTCTAGAAATGAGAGAGTTGGCTATCTCTAATATTGGGATAATTTATATTTGTTTCATTTACAGAAGACGTGTTCAATATATCTTTAATGGAATATACCTAATTGTATTAGAACGTATCACAACTTCACTTCCTTTAAGTACTATATGGCGTATTAATTATGAGCGTAACTAAATTACTCGTTTCTACAGAACATCTTTTGCAAAGAAGGGCGTCTTAAAGTAGCTGGAGTAAGTAAAGTGGTGATACTTCAAGGTGACTCAGTGAAACGAGACCAGTCTTAAAGGAAGCAAGGAAGTGCATCCCATAAATCTCATCATAGAGATTACCGGCGTTCTAATTTTAGATTGAAGTTAAAATATTACCGTTACTCATCTTGAGATGCACTTTAAGACTGGTATCCCTTGTAAATATACTGTGCAATCTATTTTTGACAAATCAATTTTAAAAATTAGAATGCTAGGCTGAAGATTACTATTAAGTTTATTTGAGATACTAGTATTGGAATTACGCGTTGTCCTCCACAATAGATATGTTCCCTAGGCGACGTAATGTGTGTTGCCAATTAATTGCTCCTAGTACATAGAACCATGCGCTTTATATATGATTGTGGATATTTAAGATAACATTTATAGTCTTTTGGAACACTAGCTATTGGTGTTACAGACGTTATTAAATTACGTTGAACTAATACGTTGGTAATATTCCGGAGGAAATATTATACTCAATAGTATAATAGGAACCATCAATATTGTGAACCATTAATAACCAATTTCTTAAGGTTTCTGTTTTGCGTACGAGCTCTAACAGTCATATCTTTTAGCACTGCGAGCCTTATTAATGCAATATAAGAAGTAAATAACGTATATCCAACTGTTTTCGGCGCCTAAAGATACATTGCGCATAAATTGATCCTGGGATGAGTAAATATGGATACACAGTGTTATTAAACAATTATCTTGCGCCGTTGGCTGTTTCAAAGCGTTATGATGGGTACATATATGTTTTTTTGACCTTTAGATGCAAAGTACTTTAAATGCATATTGGAGTAAAACATTATTTAGCACACAAGATATCTGAACCATATTCATTGGATATTTCATAAATTGTTCCTATTATTAGTGCTTCGCAAGTGTTGATAAAGCTTTGACACTCGATTTAAAAACTTTTATTCAACCCAAGAGAACATGATTTACGTATTCGAAGCATGATAAGCTTTCATATTTCTATGCCTTTTCATTTGGAAGATAAGACAATAAATTGCTCTTCCCTAAGATATTGATAAGTGCTCATATGAAAGCTTAGGATCTATCCTAAGCTTTGTTCTAGAAATGACACATAACATAAGGGCTCGATTATATCTTCACATGAAATATACCGTGGTGCCACACTAAACGCCTGCATAAGTTTACTCTTTCAAAAGGAAGATATATGGTACTGTTCATGCCTTATCATTATAGCTTTCACAATTTTGTTTTACATTCTGGTGTAAATATTTGAGATATCTTTCATGAACCTCAAAACATGAAAGAATTGTCCCTAAAGATATTATTTATCTAGACGGTTTACACATATTATTTGTAAAGTGTTGCTATCAATCCTTTCGATAACCACGTGTGGATATATATGATCCAACTTACTGAGTTGAAATATAATACGTTTTCATAGGGAATCATCTTTCCAGTAATATCGAGCTTGAGTTTCCAGGTCTAAACGTTTGTAAGCTTTAATTCGAGGATTTAGTAAAGATCCTAAATTACTTCAAAATTTTTGTGCTATATTTTGCTCTTCCGACCCTAATCGTTTAGAACGGATTATAATACCGTTCTAAACGCTATATGGAGATAAAAACGTATTATCTCTGGTTAAAAATAAATCATAGAGAATGATTATGGAACCTTGTATATCACATATATACAAAGTAACTCCATATTATAAACGCAATAATTTGAAATAAATTATCTTTCATAATCACCTAAACATGAATGGTACATTATGAATGTAAATTCATTGATATCAACCGAGTATAAGGAGATATCATTAGAAATATGATCTCGTTATATGATATCGTGTTATTTCTAATAAAGATCAAAATATATATTAGTTTGATTAAATAGTATCAAGATACAAATCCGTATTTAAATGAGTGATACAACAATCATTACTAATAACTCATTTGTATTATTAGAACAAATGGACGTTTGTAGTGATAGTTTAATCCCTTTTATGGGTATAAGTGATATGTTTTAGTTTATAAACTTACTTAATGCATTGGCCAAAAGTCAAACAATTGTAAAAAAATGCATTGTATTTCCCGCTAAATCATAAATTTACCGCATCGATAAACGTCTTCAACGAGATATACCTTTATACATACATTGTTTTACTAGGGTATTTTATCTGTCACTTTCCATATGAGTATAGTAATAACGTTTTGTACTAAAGAGATGATCTATTTCTTTAAAATGTGGTCATTTTCTATCGTACACGTTTTATGACAGCATGAACTATCTTACGGTCTTACTTTGATTTATATCACAACTAAAACAGAAATTTAGAGTATTAGAATAATCGTAGAATATGATAAGCACACTTTAGAGTTTAGGGTGTGAACATCTTATGTTAGGAGTAAGTCTAGATAACTGTGATACCAACCAATCTCTTAAGGATATATAAGAGATTGTTTAAGTGTTTATACAAGCATTTATTGTCTTTCCTAATCTCACTTTGATAGGAAGATATGATTGGGAATATAAAAGCACATTGAAACGTTTACACTATGAATAAAAAATATGAGGGTCAAATACTTTGGGGCAACTGATCAGATATTATGATATATAACTATATAGTAACATTATTAGACTGGTTTTTTAAAACTAATACCTTGTGACCCCTTCAGTTGGAAGGATCACTATCTTTCAAGAATACTACGCTATTAAAAACCACAAGGTATTTAAAGTTATATATACCTTGAATATTAACCGTTTATACATGTTGATAGAGCATTTACGTTGAAGTATTAAACTATGTGATAATAGTTCATTTTCTAATGGCTGTTGGAAACTATAATTTCTACGTTAGAATAGCCCATGTATAAACGGTAATACATTATAATATTAATACCTTCTACATGTCCTAGTTTAATGTGATTGTTATATTTAGTAACGAGATAGAAAACGTCTTCAACGGGACAAAACAGAGCAAGATATGATCGGATCAAATGCTAAACGAGTTCAGCCATATTATCTGCTAAACTTATCGTAAATTAAACCAAGGGTCTAATAACTAGGGTAAAATATATTGATCTTTCAATATTAACGGTTTAAATACCGTTTTGTCCTTATTTTGCGGTATTCTAGACAATTTTACTCAGATAGTTAACGTGGTGTTTTAACTCAATTATAATGCATTGAGTAAAAGGGATAAAGTTATTAATTGAACATAATGGAAAGCCTGTACCCGAAATTATTTTCAGTTACAAGCTTATGCATTAAATTAATCAGGCGTTTTATTGACGGATTACAATCATTCTAATATCGTGTTAAATATACTCGATATTTAGTACTTTCTGAATTTAATAATCATTAGTAAAGTATATAACGTATTTAGGATGATATACGTCAAAAGATTGACCAATTAAATCCAAGCCTTCACTTGATAATTGGTTATATACATAAACGGTATGATCGGATGTAACTCACAATACGTTTTATTGAGTAAATATTCCAACATGTGTACCCTCAATTACTCTGCATAGCGTTAAACTTTAAGTAGCGATGAGTGTTCTTCAAGTGAATTCAATCATCCATTGATATTACTCATATCTAATTTAGATATGAGTAATATCAATGGATGATTGAATTCACTTGAAGAACACTCATCGCTACTTAAAGTTTAACGCTATGCAGAGTAATTGAGGGTACACATGTTGGAATATTTACTCAATAAAACGTATTGTGAGTTACATCCGATCATACCGTTTATGTATATAACCAATTATCAAGTGAAGGCTTGGATTTAATTGGTCAATCTTTTGACGTATATCATCCTAAATACGTTATATACTTTACTAATGATTATTAAATTCAGAAAGTACTAAATATCGAGTATATTTAACACGATATTAGAATGATTGTAATCCGTCAATAAAACGCCTGATTAATTTAATGCATAAGCTTGTAACTGAAAATAATTTCGGGTACAGGCTTTCCATTATGTTCAATTAATAACTTTATCCCTTTTACTCAATGCATTATAATTGAGTTAAAACACCACGTTAACTATCTGAGTAAAATTGTCTAGAATACCGCAAAATAAGGACAAAACGGTATTTAAACCGTTAATATTGAAAGATCAATATATTTTACCCTAGTTATTAGACCCTTGGTTTAATTTACGATAAGTTTAGCAGATAATATGGCTGAACTCGTTTAGCATTTGATCCGATCATATCTTGCTCTGTTTTGTCCCGTTGAAGACGTTTTCTATCTCGTTACTAAATATAACAATCACATTAAACTAGGACATGTAGAAGGTATTAATATTATAATGTATTACCGTTTATACATGGGCTATTCTAACGTAGAAATTATAGTTTCCAACAGCCATTAGAAAATGAACTATTATCACATAGTTTAATACTTCAACGTAAATGCTCTATCAACATGTATAAACGGTTAATATTCAAGGTATATATAACTTTAAATACCTTGTGGTTTTTAATAGCGTAGTATTCTTGAAAGATAGTGATCCTTCCAACTGAAGGGGTCACAAGGTATTAGTTTTAAAAAACCAGTCTAATAATGTTACTATATAGTTATATATCATAATATCTGATCAGTTGCCCCAAAGTATTTGACCCTCATATTTTTTATTCATAGTGTAAACGTTTCAATGTGCTTTTATATTCCCAATCATATCTTCCTATCAAAGTGAGATTAGGAAAGACAATAAATGCTTGTATAAACACTTAAACAATCTCTTATATATCCTTAAGAGATTGGTTGGTATCACAGTTATCTAGACTTACTCCTAACATAAGATGTTCACACCCTAAACTCTAAAGTGTGCTTATCATATTCTACGATTATTCTAATACTCTAAATTTCTGTTTTAGTTGTGATATAAATCAAAGTAAGACCGTAAGATAGTTCATGCTGTCATAAAACGTGTACGATAGAAAATGACCACATTTTAAAGAAATAGATCATCTCTTTAGTACAAAACGTTATTACTATACTCATATGGAAAGTGACAGATAAAATACCCTAGTAAAACAATGTATGTATAAAGGTATATCTCGTTGAAGACGTTTATCGATGCGGTAAATTTATGATTTAGCGGGAAATACAATGCATTTTTTTACAATTGTTTGACTTTTGGCCAATGCATTAAGTAAGTTTATAAACTAAAACATATCACTTATACCCATAAAAGGGATTAAACTATCACTACAAACGTCCATTTGTTCTAATAATACAAATGAGTTATTAGTAATGATTGTTGTATCACTCATTTAAATACGGATTTGTATCTTGATACTATTTAATCAAACTAATATATATTTTGATCTTTATTAGAAATAACACGATATCATATAACGAGATCATATTTCTAATGATATCTCCTTATACTCGGTTGATATCAATGAATTTACATTCATAATGTACCATTCATGTTTAGGTGATTATGAAAGATAATTTATTTCAAATTATTGCGTTTATAATATGGAGTTACTTTGTATATATGTGATATACAAGGTTCCATAATCATTCTCTATGATTTATTTTTAACCAGAGATAATACGTTTTTATCTCCATATAGCGTTTAGAACGGTATTATAATCCGTTCTAAACGATTAGGGTCGGAAGAGCAAAATATAGCACAAAAATTTTGAAGTAATTTAGGATCTTTACTAAATCCTCGAATTAAAGCTTACAAACGTTTAGACCTGGAAACTCAAGCTCGATATTACTGGAAAGATGATTCCCTATGAAAACGTATTATATTTCAACTCAGTAAGTTGGATCATATATATCCACACGTGGTTATCGAAAGGATTGATAGCAACACTTTACAAATAATATGTGTAAACCGTCTAGATAAATAATATCTTTAGGGACAATTCTTTCATGTTTTGAGGTTCATGAAAGATATCTCAAATATTTACACCAGAATGTAAAACAAAATTGTGAAAGCTATAATGATAAGGCATGAACAGTACCATATATCTTCCTTTTGAAAGAGTAAACTTATGCAGGCGTTTAGTGTGGCACCACGGTATATTTCATGTGAAGATATAATCGAGCCCTTATGTTATGTGTCATTTCTAGAACAAAGCTTAGGATAGATCCTAAGCTTTCATATGAGCACTTATCAATATCTTAGGGAAGAGCAATTTATTGTCTTATCTTCCAAATGAAAAGGCATAGAAATATGAAAGCTTATCATGCTTCGAATACGTAAATCATGTTCTCTTGGGTTGAATAAAAGTTTTTAAATCGAGTGTCAAAGCTTTATCAACACTTGCGAAGCACTAATAATAGGAACAATTTATGAAATATCCAATGAATATGGTTCAGATATCTTGTGTGCTAAATAATGTTTTACTCCAATATGCATTTAAAGTACTTTGCATCTAAAGGTCAAAAAAACATATATGTACCCATCATAACGCTTTGAAACAGCCAACGGCGCAAGATAATTGTTTAATAACACTGTGTATCCATATTTACTCATCCCAGGATCAATTTATGCGCAATGTATCTTTAGGCGCCGAAAACAGTTGGATATACGTTATTTACTTCTTATATTGCATTAATAAGGCTCGCAGTGCTAAAAGATATGACTGTTAGAGCTCGTACGCAAAACAGAAACCTTAAGAAATTGGTTATTAATGGTTCACAATATTGATGGTTCCTATTATACTATTGAGTATAATATTTCCTCCGGAATATTACCAACGTATTAGTTCAACGTAATTTAATAACGTCTGTAACACCAATAGCTAGTGTTCCAAAAGACTATAAATGTTATCTTAAATATCCACAATCATATATAAAGCGCATGGTTCTATGTACTAGGAGCAATTAATTGGCAACACACATTACGTCGCCTAGGGAACATATCTATTGTGGAGGACAACGCGTAATTCCAATACTAGTATCTCAAATAAACTTAATAGTAATCTTCAGCCTAGCATTCTAATTTTTAAAATTGATTTGTCAAAAATAGATTGCACAGTATATTTACAAGGGATACCAGTCTTAAAGTGCATCTCAAGATGAGTAACGGTAATATTTTAACTTCAATCTAAAATTAGAACGCCGGTAATCTCTATGATGAGATTTATGGGATGCACTTCCTTGCTTCCTTTAAGACTGGTCTCGTTTCACTGAGTCACCTTGAAGTATCACCACTTTACTTACTCCAGCTACTTTAAGACGCCCTTCTTTGCAAAAGATGTTCTGTAGAAACGAGTAATTTAGTTACGCTCATAATTAATACGCCATATAGTACTTAAAGGAAGTGAAGTTGTGATACGTTCTAATACAATTAGGTATATTCCATTAAAGATATATTGAACACGTCTTCTGTAAATGAAACAAATATAAATTATCCCAATATTAGAGATAGCCAACTCTCTCATTTCTAGAGATAAAAATTTGTTGGATATCATAGAGATGTAGATATATGCTAACATATAACAGGAATAAGTTAGCATATTGCATTAGATATTAATGCATTATGGTTCTTTTCCATTATACTTAAGATAAAATTATGAATTATCTTATGGAACCATATTTGAGTATAAAAACTAATCATTAGGAGTAAACAAAAGACATAGTAAATACGTACATGATTTCAAAGGAAAAATCATTCTGATGGTACATCATGCATATAAGTTGATAGTATCACTTAGGCTATTTAAACATGATATAGCTCAAACTATATCATAATCAGATAGTTTTAACACACGGTAAAATAATGTTCATCTCACTTGGCATGGTAAGTATGGAGGTTTAGATACCAACTTATCGTAATATCAAATATTGTTCATCTGAAAAATAGGTTAAATCTCTTTGATATGTAGTTTATTTATTAATTTGCTCTATATTTTGATCATGTACCGCGCGGAATTTGTGATTAAAATTTCCAATAAATTGAACACCCCATACGTTTTGAAAGTTTCACATCTCTTTACTCTATATCGGTCACTAAGGGGTGTTTTTGTAAGATATAAATAATACGATTTATTATTAAGTTTGTGAGATTTCTTAGGAAAAGTATTTGATATTACTTTGTAAATTATAATAGCAGTACTCCGGATTTAATATGTAAAAAGAAAGAACATATAAGCGTTCCATTCCAAAGAGATTAAATACGCATTGCACAGCAAGGATAATGGGTAAACATGCATTATCAAAGATATTGGGTAAATATCTTTTACTTAAAATAGTAAGTGGTAAGTTGTCTATTAACGCATTTTGATTAAAGGGAGATTACTCAAAATTAATAGTCTAGGTAAATAACTTATTAGTGAACGGTAAACCCTTAGCGGGATTTACCCTAATAGTTAATGTAGCCTTATGATCAATCTTTGAGTTAATTACTGTTAGTGACCTCTATTCGACACGTATTAAAGATACACAAACGGGTATCTTCTAGTAGATATGTCTTTACACCTTTTGGAATTTTAGCACTGTTGTATGCTAAAAGGATCTAAATAAGTTTGAGTATACGTTTAAGCCTAATCTTTTACTTTGTACGAGTAAAATTCTAAACATATTGCTAGAAATAATGTTGGTATATTGTTAGTTTACTTCATAGTTTTTAAACGCTAATACACTGACACCCAAAATTTACATATTTAGGATGTTTTCTTTTGGACTGTTTTCAGTCCCAGACCAGACCAGACCAGACTTAAACAGACCAGACCAGACCAGACTTAAACAGACCAGACCAGACCAGACCAGACTTAAACAGACCAGACCAGACCAGACCAGACTTCCGTAGTTATAAAATACACAGAGACCAGACGTTTACCAGACCAGACTTAAACAGACCAGACCAGACCAGACCAGACTTAAACAGACCAGACCAGACCAGACCAGACTTAAACAGACCAGACCAGACCAGGCCAGACCAGACCAGCAAATTTCAGTCCAAAAGAAAACATCTTAAGACTTAGTATAATATTACGGGAAGATTGCCATCTACAGAGATTTTAAATTATGTCCATTAGCGTTGTCCTAATTTCGTGTATTAGGAAGCAATTATATCAAAGGCTTAATACATGAATATACGACATAAATACGTTCGAAAGATTAATTGTAACATCCGTTTTTAGACACTCATTTCTTATGACTGTAACTTACCTGGTTATATGCATTGATTCACCGAGAAATCAATTTATGTTGATCCATAAATTCACAAATATTTTAGATGAGATAAATACATATGTATCTTATAATAGATACATTCTTCATATGAGGATAATATTACGGGACAGATAAGTTCAAATGCATATCTTATCTGGGATAAATAAGACCCAGATAGAATTTTATCCTATATAGAGCACAAATTTTGATCCCGTGCACCATGAGCATTTTATCATCCAAATGTCTATTTCGAGACAATTTATGATTCCAGCTCAAATACTTTTCCGTTAAATAGGGGATTACTTGTAATGCCCTTATGGTTAATCATAGAAACGATATGAGTGTTTGATATAGATTACACTCATGCAATTTATGCTCCTATTTATCTTCAGACGTATTATGTACATGTCTTTCTCTAACATTTATCTTATATTTGGGCTAAATGTTTTAAACCTATTTAACGGAAGATCATATCTTTCTCGTTACGGTATTTTCATAATACATTAACCATAAATGTTTAGATAAGTATAACAGGCAGTTGATATTTTAATGTTTAGGCTAAAAGTGCTTTACAATATAATTTTGTTATCGAGATATGTCAAATAAACCATAGCCCCACTCTCTATCTGTCTGATTATAGTTCAATTTATATCCTCCCATCGTGCCGTCCGGTCGGTGTTGGGGGCCCTCAGGGATGGGGTGTCATCCTTTTGCTTATCAAAAAATTTTAATTGGATATAACCTATTCAACACTTGGAAAGAGCCTAAACCTTTATGAGGTATAGGCTAAATGATACACGTACTTTTTATTCCGATAATTTATTGGTGTTTAAATTTGCAACCTGTCCTCAATAATATCTAATTTTAAATATTATCATATTGAGCTCTAAAACAATGATGAAAACGTTAGGGGTATTGAAACGAGTGTATGTTTAGGATATATCCAATTCAAATTTAAACGTGTATATATTAATAATACTCAGTTTCAATTTGATATCATAATTCTTGTATTAATTACGTTAATATCACAAATAATCCTATCGACCTTAATGTGTATACTTATGGGATGTAAGTATTAGGGGTTTAAAATCTAAGCGTTCAGATTATGAGTGTAATATCAAACGGTAGATGGAAAAGTATTATATCAATTAACATTTCAAAACTTATTCGATATTATTTAAAATATCGAATAAAACTAATGGGATATTTGTGATAACTCATACTTTAGTTCTCTTATACTAAAGTATTCATGTTAGCATTATTTTATCAAGGATATAGCTTTATCCTAATGCACAAAGGGGAATACTATTAATACCGTATCTTTCACTCATAGGTCATATATACGTATCATCTTAATACTAATATCAAGGTATCACATGCAATAAAGAGATATAATACTTTCCAACGACTTAGGTGACATATGTTATGAGATAAATATTTTACAATCACCCTAAAGTAAATGATCATGAATTGCGAATATCACGAGGGCTAATATATGTTTTGCTATCTCTCAGGGTAAATTGATTACTAAGGACATGTTTACTTCACCGGTTATTAAACGGTGCTTATTAAGACCCGTGTTAATAAGCGGCGCATAAAATAAACAATGTTGTAAGACCGTGTTTACTTCAAACGGTTTAAAACACCGCTTAACATTAAAATGTCCAAAATAACCCTATACATATATACACACACAAACATTCATGAACACAAATATATAATATAATATGTGTACCCATACCCCTAACCCCTTACCCACCCTACCTTACCCCGCCCCTACCCCTACCCTACCCTACCTACCCGATCCCACCCTACCCCTACCCTACCTACCCGACCCCACCCTAGCCCTACCCCTACCCCACCACACCTACCTTGTCCCTAGCGCCTCTATCACATCGGCCCCACCCTGACCCCACCACCCTAGGTATAGAGTGGGGTAAGGGGTGGGGTAAGGGGGTATAGGGTGGGGTGGGGTAGGTGGGGTAAGGGTATGGTGGGGTGATTGAGGTCGGGTAGTGGTAGGGTGGGTCGGGTAGGTAGGGTAGGGGTGGGTAGGGTAGTGGTAGGAGTGGGTAGGGTAGTGGTAGGGTGGGTTCGGGTAGGTAGGGTGGGGGTTGAGGCGGGGTAGGGGGTAGTAGGGTGGGGTCGGATAGGGTAGGGTGGGGTCGGGTAGGTGGGTAAGGGGTGGGGTAGGTAGGGTAAGGGTAGGTGTGTGGTCGGGTAAGTAGGGTAGGGGTGGGATCGGGTAGGTAGGGTAGTGGTAGGGTGGGGTCGGGTAGGGGTAGGATGGGGTAGGGTTGGGTCAGGGTAGGGTAGGGGTAAGGTGGGGTCGGGTAGGGGTAGGGTAGGTGGGATAAGGGTAGGGGTGGGGTAAGGGTAGGGTAGGGTAGGGGTGGGGTGGGTAGGGTGGGGTCGGGTAATGGGGTAGGGTCAGGGTAGGGTAGGGGTAAGGTGGGGTACGTGTTGGGTGGGGTCAGATAGGTAAGGTAGGGGTAGGGTGGGGTCGGGTAGGTCGGGGGTAGGGTCGGGGTAGGGTGGGGGGTCGGTTAGGTAGGGTGGGGTCGGGGTGGGGTAGGGTAGGGTGGGGTGGGGGCGGGGTAGGTGGGGTAAGGGTAGGGTGGGGTCGGGGTAGGTGGGGTTGGGGTCGAGGTGGGGCAGGGGTAACAATAGGGTAAGGGCAAGGGGTAAATTCGGAAACTGAAAAAGCTTAAAGTGCCGCTTAATTAATACATGGGGGAGTGGTATGCTTAATAAGCGGCACTTTAAGCACCTCTTTCGGTTAGTAAGCGGCTTTTTAAGCAGTGTGCGTGTTTACTTCACCTGTCTTACTAACCTAACTGTGACTTTAGCAGTGAAGTAAACATCTCCTAAGTATTCTCTCTCATAGTTTTGTTATCGGTATTCGAAGTGACATTGGCAAAAAAATTCACATATACTGTTTTACCCTGTCTTGATTGCCTATATGAATAACGGTACACACAAAACTCTACGTAAATTCCCATAGAGCTATTTTCCAGGGTTTATGTGAAATATGTTAGTTTAAATTCCAAGATCGGCATCATATAATTATAAATAATTATATACTGATAGATCTGAGATTTAGGAATACCTGGATCCATGATAGATGAGTGAACTGGAATAAATCCCTTATCCCCTCTGGTCTCTTTCCTTATGAGATTCTTGACAGGTAGAGATCTCTCACTCATATTGTGTTGTTATTCCATAGGGAATAAGCGTATATATAGCGGTAGAGGAGAGGGTTGGGGAACCCTAGTCCTAGACAGACTTAAACATAGGTTCAGCCTATCATTAAACCAATTAAATGTCTAAAACTATACAAACTCTATTAATAACATATAACCCCAAACACATGACCAATATTAGAATATTAATTATTTAAATAAATATTCTAACAAAATATTCCTATCTAAATAGAAGTGTGATTTTATCTATGATCGCACTTCTAAATTGTTGTTTGGCTAAATTACTCATGTGAATTAAAGGGGTTGTATTAAAAGGTGTACGGATACTAAATACTCATAGTGTACTCTTGTTTGTCTAAGAGTAACCATAGACTACCGACCAAATATAGGTCATATCAGTGTTTAAAATGTAATATCCTTCAAAATACTTCCCAAATAGAAACAGCCGTAAAAGCAATAACTTTCTAAACACTCAAAAATAATAGATGTCATTAAGGTAATAAAACGTGACATCCTATTATTAGCGTATAATTGGAGTGATGTATTTTACTTATCGTTAGAGATTACCACCGAAATATGAAGTATGTTGGTTAATAAACGTTAAAATGCCAGTTATGGAAAATCATCTTCTGATCATGTAAGTTCATATAACAGTTTTAAATGGAACAATATTATAGCCTAAATAGAAGATATAGTCACCGAAGAAACATATAATATCCACCCGTATCAAAAGTAAGTTCTATCACTTAGGTGAATAGGCATATATGATACTACTAAACGGTATAGGCCACCTGATGATCATATGAATTTATCTCCCAACAGCATAAAAAGAATATTTCTAAATTGACCATAAGGTATTTAGTGAATACCTTATGTTGTGATTTAAGTATAATAACTTAACATAAAAAAAGTTAGCTTAAAATGTCTATAAATATAAAAATATTTATATTTTCATTTGTTTAATCTGTGATAAATTTTGTATCACAACGTGTCTTAATAACAAAGTATATAAGACGGGTGATATCCTATTAGTTTTAATATTAGACTATTAAACGGTTCCAAGATGGCTAATAGTACTATACGTTTTCTAATTGGAACGTAACTAGCAAGAACTCATTGAAAGTTATATCATGCAGATTGATATAACTTTGCCTAAAATATATCTTGCGTAAGAATTATCCAAGATATACTGGTTAGGAAATGGGTTATAATCACCTTAAGTATTCAAAACGGTAATATTGGTATCCTATTATGATACCAATATTAGAGCAAGGGTTTACATCTAATGTTTAAATTATCGTAGTAAAGTGTATATCTGGTTGGGTTCCCTCCTTAATTGAGAAGTTAATGAGAATTCTAGAATAGTGCGGAGATGCCTAGAATTCTTTAGATGTATGTAGAGAAGTATTGAATGTTCTAGAATATTCCGGAGCTTTCTAGAGACATGAAATTATCTAGAAGCGTGTGGAAGAATGTAGAATATTCTAGAACATTGTGGAGCTTTCTAGAGAAGTGTGGAATTCTCTAGAATTGTGAGGAAGTGTGTAGAAGCCTTTAGAACATTCTGGAGCAGTGTGAAGTTCTCTAGATCCTTCTATGAGAATAGAGAAGCCTGTGGACACTCTTTTTGGAAGAATCTAGAAGTATAGAGTTCTAGAGGAGCTTGAGGAGATTAGTACAAATAGGGGTGACACTCCTCATTTCTAGTAGGAGAGCCATGAGGAGGCATTATTGAGAGAGAACCATGTGAGTGAGGGCCTAGAGAGAGAGAGAGTCTCCTTGAGGGATGTAAGAGAGGAGCCTCAAGGAGAGCTCTTGAGTGAGGGGGAGCCTCCTTGAGATTGGAGAGTGAGAGTGAAGTAGTCCCATATGCAAAGAGTGATGTGAGCTACCCGTTTACTTGTAAAATATCTCTTGTACATTTCAATTGTATAATACAAAGTGTTATTGTTAGATTGAGCCTTTGTATTACGAGTGGGTGGGTGAACGTACAAGAGTCCTTTATGCTGGTGATCCTGGAAGAGGTCGGGGATCATGTTTTCCCCAACATATCTTAAGGGTTCACTTAAGATATTTAATTGTATAACAAATTGAATTACTTAGAAATGTCCCGTTCAAATAAGGAACATAGTTTTTAAATTACTTAACGCTATTCTTGATCAAACAATATTTTCATTGGACAAAGAAATATAGGGCACCCTATCTCATCGTTTAGGGCGTATACGAGATTCTGTGGTCATAAATGTTTAATATACGTGTAGTGGGTAATCTTAATATCATTTGGGGTGCTTAATAACGGTAAAACCATATCTGTTAAAGGGCCTATTCAATGCATTAGCTTAATTATTAGTTAATCTAAGACCTTAACGTAGTGATCTTATAACGGAGTATTAATACACATATAAAATTCACTTATAATTATAAGATCTTAAGTGTTCTATAAATATTGTACATTGTAATCTATTTAGAATGAGATTAAACACTATAAAACACACGTTAATAATACAATTTTAAGAATTATGTGGCATATCTGCATATTATACCATAATTCTATTGTAATGAAACATCCTTAGATTATATTATAACGTGGTCTTATGGATTATAAGTAAACTTGATATATATCAGTCCATAGTTTATATACCCTATAAGTAATTTACGACATTATCTTTGCTTAAACTACATGTATCAATTAAACTCAGCTATTAGTTCGAAATCGTTTTTATATATAACGATTGAAAATATCAGCATATTTTTAAGAGAAAAGGACGGATTTACGGGAATTCCACGCATCCATTCCCAAAATACGAATGTCAGAGATAGGGTATGAATTTACGGGAAACGGGGTTGGCTAATCCGACTTTTGTAGGGTTTTTTGTAGGTTTTTGTGGGGTTTTTCAATTTTGACGGAGATGTGGGATCATAATTGTCAGAAGCAAAAGTCGGATTCATGGAATCCGACACTATGATTTAATTGTGGGAGAAGGAGAAGTCGGATTCCTTTAATCCGAAATGCAGAAGTCCAATTTGAAAAAAATAAAGTTGGATGCCCTGGTGCATGTGTCAGAGGCTAACATCATGCATGTCAACTTTTAAAAGTCGGATGTGTGTAATCCGAATTTTCGGCCAGCGGCTCCATCCATCAACTCCACGAAACAGCTCTCTGATTGGCCAAAGGAATACCACGCGGATTGTGCTTTCCTCTTCTTATTTTCAACCCCTAGATCATATTAAAAAAATCTCAACCCTACAATTTATTTTGTGCGGTGGTTCACTATCCAACCACAATTCTTACCTCTTTAAATACCTCCAACATCATATTAAACACACTACAAAAAAACAAATTCAATTAGATAAAATTATTGAGTGTTGTTGCTGATTTTAATTCGTTGTGTCCTTCAAAGAGGTTAGAAATTTAATTATATTTTTATTCTTTTTGAGGCCATTTGGCAACACTAAAATTGGTTGTATTGGCTGATTCTGCTGATTCTGCCAGAAAAGTAACTTCAACCTTACTTTTTCTGCTTATTACACAATTCAGCACGTCAAATCAAAAATTACGTGTTTGGTGAAAAAGCTGGCTGATAAGCCTGATAAGACGAAAAATGGGGTCACCAAACGGAGTATTTGTGATTACACATGTACTGATTTTTTTATTTCAATATCAATATTTAGAAAAATTTTAATATTAATATGCAACTGATCTTAATTGCTATTAAGATACTTGATATAGTCATACTAAATAAATATTAATAAAAATAATTGGTTCACTAATATTTGTTATAATGTATTAAATAATAAATCAGTGTATATAGTAATTTGAGACTACGTTGCTATTACAAATTTAAATTTAGTTTAGTTAGTTGAACATTTTAATTTAGTCATCACAATTTATTCCCAAATAACACTATAATATAATTTAGTTCACAATATTTATTATAATTGAGCCATAAAAGCAAACATAAATTATAATTACACTATACTGGTAAAATTTTCACAAGCTCGTCTAGAACTAGTCTTTTTATAGTTTCTGGCAAATGTTATGACTAGAACTAGTCCTTTTCTAGTTTCTGGCATAGTGAAAATATTACTCAGTGGCAAGTCTAAAATTTGTATCAGTACATATATTATAATTGCAATCAATACATATATTATAATTGCACTATATTGGTACAATTTTCACTATATCTAGAACTAATATCAGTACATATATTATAATTGTTTCACTATATTGGTACAATTTTCACTATATCTAGAACTACTGATTACAAGTCTAAAATTGCAATCAGTACATATATTATAATTGCACTATATTGGTACAATTTTCACAAGCTCGTCTAGAACTAGTCCTGTTCTAGTTTCTGGCAAATGTTATATCTAGAACTACTCCTTTTCTAGTTTCTGGCACAGTGAAAATATTACTCAGTGGCAAGTCTAAAATTTGTATCAGTACATATATTATAATTGCACTATACTGGTACAATTTTCACAAGCTCGTCTAGAACTAGTCCTTTTCTAGTTTCTAACAAATGTTACGTGTAGAACTTGTCCTTTTCTGGTTTCTGGCACAGTGAAAATATTACTCAATGGCAAGTCTAAAATTTGTATCGGTTCATATATATTATAATAGGACTATACTGGTACAATTTTCACAACAACCTCGTCTAGAACTAGTCCTTTTCTAGTTTCTGGCATGGTGGTAATATTGTTCAGTGGATAAGCCCAATATCAACCGTACATATATTATAATGTAATACTTAACACTGATATAGTTTCATTGAAAATTTATATATGTAATTTATAATGTCATTTAATAAAATATACATACACACACACACATATATAACACTAATATGTGATTTTTGTTGTTAGTTGAGATACGAAGGGCTGAACAAATACCACTTATGGACCCGGTTGATCGGTCTGTGCTGGTGATGCCACGTTACGCGCATCGCGCAGACCTTATGTGGAATGGTTCTACATCCTTGGATGAGAAGTTGAGATGTAATATATATTGTTCAATGGTGTACAAAGACGGCCCGCGTCACCCAGGAGTGGTAGCGTTGCTGAAGACCTCCGGATTTTATGGCGTCGAGGGCATCAGAAGGTTGCAGTTGGACTGGTCGCTTATAACAGCGTTGGTTGAGAGATGGAGACCAGTGACACACGCCTTTCATTTGCCTTTTGGTGAGGTGGGCATCACCTTACAGGACGTAGAAGTGTTGTTGGGGTTGCCCGTCGATGGAGAACCACTGTCCGGACCTAGGACGAATTTGAAGGCACTTTGGATGCAAATGTGCACAAACTCTGCCGGTTTCACGCCAACCAACAAGGACTTAAACACATCTGTAATAAGAATGAATGCCCTACACCGTTGGCCGGTACATCAGCACACCACAAATGAGGAACTCATCACACACACGAGGGTACTCATTTGGAAACTACTAGGTGGGTTATTGTTCCCCTCCACTACTGGGAACAAAATAAAATTGTACTTTTTACACTACAAGAAAATTGACTTTTTGCGACAAACAATTTGCGACCGACGTCTAATTTGGTCGCAATATGTATACCAATAGCGACCGTATTTTAAGTGGTCACGAAAGTATAAAAAATGTTCAATTTTTCTGGGACCATTTTAATTTCCCTACGCTATTAGCCTGACATCCGGTCGCTAAAGCTTTTAAGTTTTGGCGGTACACGAAAAAAGTAGCGCTCACATCAATTCTTTTCCCAAAAAATTGGCGGTTCCTAAAGCCTTTCCACTTTTTTCCTTAACCTAAAAAAATTAGAACGACCTCTCAAACACTTCCATTTGCTCTGGACAAAAACACAACCTTTAACCTAGCCTTCCTTTTGCTCTGGACAAAACCCTTCTCAGAAAAACCTGTATTTCGACCTCCAGACTTCTCGTTCGCTACTGTACGGACGAAGCTCGAACGGAAGAAGCTGCTAACTGGTTCAGGTTTCACTCGGCCGCGCCGCTAGTCGCCACCTGTCACTCGATCGCTTCTCTAAGTCATCACCATCACTCCGGCTCCGCAAAATAGCATCAAGTTGTTGAGGTAAGCACTTTTCTCCACCATTATTTAGTGATAATCTGATTAAAGCTGCTGCAAAATGTTCTTTTTTTTTTACTTTTCGAAGCTTCAATTCTTTGTTCAAATTTCAACCCATTTTGTTCTTCACCATGTTTTTATTTTTCTGTTCTGAATTTGTTGTGTTATGAAAGTGAATTGATATAGTTTTGGTTTTGATGTTGTTATTTGGGGTCTTGATTCCTTGAATAAGAGTGACATTTTATGAATTACAGTATAAATGTGAAAAATTTATCCATGTCTATTAGTAGGATTGTATTTCAGCCGGATTTGTTTTGTTGTCTTTTTTAAACTTGTCAATTGTTTGGGTAATGTTTTCCTTATCGGCTTCTTCACTTTGACCTCCTGATACAATTGAATAATTAATCTTAAAAACTTAATAAAAGGACAAGTGTTGCAGACTTGAACCTATGACCCCCTGATTTGCTATAGAGATATATATGTTGCTTTTTTATAAATTTCTTTAGATAGAAAAGGTCAAAACATATATAGATTCCAGAAAGTGTGGTGTTGTCTGCATCATATCATACAAAAGTGTATATTTGTTAGTCCATTGTACAGTTGCAGAAACTTTAATGTTTGAACTTTGAAGATTTATACACTCCTGCAAATCTTCCTCTTGTCACCAGTGCAATTTAGAAATGGTTTGCAAAATGCAAAGGGAATAGTTATGAACATATTTCTACTAATAATACAGAGTATATACAGAGTATATCTCAAGTCAAACTATTAGGCAGGCTGCTATCTAAACATAAACTATGTTCAAATTAACATTCTGATTAGTTTAACTCACTGATTAACTTGTTGGGTTTGCTTCAATTCTTATTTGTTTTTTATTTCGTTTTGATATGTGCTTGTCAAAACCACTCATGCGACTTTCGTTATACTATTGTAAGTTTGTTGTCATTTTTGTATCAATATTGAGAGGTCACGTACTTCTCACTGTCTTTGTATTAAAAAAATATAACATTTTGATTAAAGAATGTTTTCAGGTGCTGTATATTCTTTTAATAAGAGGTCTCACACAGTCCGAAATCACTCCATCTCATCACAAATAGAGCAGTTTGTGCACATGCTCCCCTTTAAATTTTTTAAGTTAATTACTTTCCTTAGTTAAACTTCAGATATCTTAAAATTAGAATCCTTAATGTTTTAACCATGTGATTAGGTATGTAACTAAATGATATTTGAATTTCTAAAGTCCAGGACACATTTATTTAAAAAAAAGTGGAGAACACATTAACTTATTAAATATAATTTAATTAAATCACTAAACTTTGAACTCTATGACACATTAAATAAGTAACCATTGAGTGTTTATTTTGTTCCTATTGTCATTGTTTTTTGTGTTCAATATCATTGTTCAATGACTTGTGATTTTTCTATGACACATTAAATCGTAATAAGTGAATGTTTAAACTCTATAGTCACTATTGCTTTTTACACAGTTTTGTGGAGAAACTGCTTTACCTCTTAGTGAAGACATGGCACCTAATAAAGATTGGATTGAACTGTTCAATGATCGGCTAAATGAAACATATTTGAAAGGCATTAAAACCTTTTTAGATTATGCATTTCAAAAGACAGGAGAACAGTTTGAAATTAGATGTCCATGTGTGAAATGTTGCAATACATATTCGAGAAGTCGTGAAGTAGTTGAAGCCCATTTGAAAGTGTATGGGATGATGAGAAACTACACGTTTTGGTATCATCATGGAGAAAGGCTGGGAGAACTGGAATCTGAATTTAACGATGACACTAATTGTGACTCTGGAGATGATACTGATGATGAGACACAAGAAATTATACAAGATTTTTTTCCTCATTATGAAACGTTTAGTGAAAAGACAGATGTTATTGAAGAGGAACCAAACGCTGAAGCTAAGAAATTTTATAGGTTGTTAAATGACTCTCAACAACCTGTATTTGAAGGCTCCAAGTCCTCAAAGTTGTCCATTTTGGTAAAACTGCTTCACATCAAGAGTATTGGGAAGTGGAGTAATGAGTCCTTTACAATGCTTCTACAACTTCTTAATGATGATCTACTTCCTGAGACATCAACTTTACCTAATTCTTATTATGATGCAAAGAAGACAATTAGAGACCTTGGTCTTTCTTACGAAAAGATAGATGCTTGTGGAAATGATTGCATGTTATATTGGAAGGATGATGAAGAGGCAGATTTTTGTAAGGTTTGTGGTGACTCTCGATGGGAGAATGATAAGCGTAGTGGAGAGTGCAAGTATAAAGCTAATGGTAAGAAAATACCAAAGAAGACATTAAGGTATTTCCCATTAACACCCCGGCTTCAGAGATTGTTTATGTCTAGAAAGACATCGTCTTTAATGAGATGGCATCACAACCGAAGGAAAATTGATGATGATAGAATGATGACACATCCGGCTGATTCAAGAGCATGGAAGCATTTCAATGAAACACATACATCATTTTCTGCAAGTCCGTGCAATGTCAGACTTGGTCTTGCCACCGATGGTTTTCAACCATTTGCTAATTCAAAGAAGTCATATAGCATTTGGCCAGTTATTCTTGTCCCATATAATCTGCCACCTTGGATGTGCATGGATCAATCAAATTTTATTCTGTCAATGCTCATTCCTGGTCCAGAAGGCCCTGGGGATGCAATAGATGTCTATCTCCAACCTTTGATAGAAGAACTTAAAGTTTTATGGGGAACTGGAGTTGAAACATATGATGCTTCTAGAAAAATAAACTTTCAATTGCATGCTGCCTTACTGTGGACCATAAATGACTTTCCTGCGTATGCAAATTTATCTGGATGGAGCACTAAAGGAAGATTGGCATGTCCTTGTTGTAACAAGAATACTTCATGGACTAGGTTATCCAATGGTTGCAAGCAATGCTACATGGGTCATCGTCGTTGGCTTCCGAGAGATCATAAATGGAGATATGATAAGAAGTCATTTGATGGCACAAAAGAGCTAAGATTGCAACCAAAACCTATTTCAGGAAGTGAGGTTCTTGAGCAGGTGAAAGACCTTGATGGGCTGATATTAACAAAGGATGCAACTAAAAAGGTGAAAATATCTCATAAGAAAAGAGGAGATAATTGGAATAAGAAGAGCATTTTTTTTTACCTTCCGTATTGGGAAACTTTATTGTTACGACATAATTTGGATGTCATGCACATAGAGAAAAATATTTGTGATAATATCTTGAATACGATCATGAATATGAGTGGGAAGACAAAAGATAATCTTCAAACTCGACTTGATTTGCAAGCAATGAACATAAGACCCGAGTTGCATCCAACCAAGGAGGGTGATATTTATACATATGCAATGGCATCTTATGTATTATCAGACGAGGAGAAACATAAATTTTGCCTGTTCCTAAAGCAACTTAAAGTTCCAGATGGATTTTCTTCTAATATCTCTCATAGTGTCAATCTTAAAGATGCCAAGATTTCAGGTTTGAAGAGCCATGATTGTCATGTCCTAATACAAAGTTTACTCCCTCTCATGACCCGTGGACTACTACCTAAAGCTGTTTATGAACCACTTTTAGAGCTTTCTGTGTTTTTCAATACCCTATGCTCTAAAGTGTTAAACATTGAGGATTTACAAAAAATTGAAGCTCAAATTCCCATGACACTATGCAAGTTAGAGAAGATATTCCCTCCATCTTTTTTTGATATCATGGTGCATTTGCCAATTCATTTAGCTACTGAGGCAATAAATGCCGGACCTGTTCATTACCGGTGGATGTATTTTGTAGAAAGAACAATGTTTGTGTTGAAGTCCCTAATTCGTAACACAGCTCGTCCAGAAGGTTCAATTGCTGAGGGGTACATAGCTACTGAGTGCATGACATTTTGCTCACGTTATTTACGAGGCGTGAAAACGAAGTTCAACCACCCCGAGCGCAATTATGATGGAGGTTCTTCTAAGTTGAATGAAGGCTTAAAAATCTTTAGTCATGTTGGGAGAGCATTAGGGGCAGGAAAACAATGTGATCTGGATCCATATGAGCTCGAGCAGGCTCATCTATATGTTCTGAAAAACTGTGAAGTGGTCCAGCCTTTTCTTGAGTAAGGGTTTTTTAGTTTCTAATGTGGTGTACAATTATTTTTGACGACCATTTAGTAATGAAGCTTCATTGTTTTTGATTTGATAGAGAATATTCACAAGTTGGAGGAAATGATTTGCAAGCTCTATCAGATAAAGAATGGGATTGCCAGTTCCTTGAGTGGTTTAAAATTAGAGTAAGCATGCTAGAAATTAACATTCACTAAGGTCTTTACCATCAATGTTTTTCAAAATGAAGTACTGATTTTTATTTTATTTACATAGGTGTCACAAATGCATAAGCTTGACCATAGTGAAGAAGTCAATGACTTGCTTGCATTGTCTCGTGGTCCTACTCCATATGTGACAAGTTATAAGGGTTTTATTTGCAATGGATACAGATTCCATATAGAGGAACATGAAAAGGGGCTAAGGACTCAAAATAGCGGTGTAGTTGTTATAGGTGAAAATGGTATTGATGATGAAAGCATTGATTACTATGGAGTGTTGATTGAGGTTCTTGAATTGCAATATCTCAGAGGAAAGCGAGTAGTTTTGTTTCGTTGTAAATGGTGGGATGTACATGACAGACAAAAGGGTGTTAGAATAGATGAATATGGAATTGTTAGTGTTAATTTTCAGCGCACTCTAAAGACAAATGAGCCGTTTGTCTTGGCAAGCCAAGTTTCCCAGGTGTTTTATGCTATTGATAACAACAATAAGGGTTGGAATGTTGTGAGAAAAGTCCAGCCACGTGATACGTATTCAATGCCATTAGAGATGGATGATGATACTCTTGAAAATGAAAATCATTCAAATGAAGCATTTCAAAATGCTGAATCATCTTCTCCCAGTTTCTTCCAAACAACAATGGGTAATATTGAGGGTCAACATAATCTGGTAAGATGTGATATGGAGCCAATTTGTGTGAGTGAAAGTGCAGCACAACGATCCAAAAAAAGAAAAAAAAATACCAATTAGTAAAGGTCTTCTTTCCCAACATGTATACTTTGATAATTTGTTAGCATCCTTGGATACCTTATCTGTTTTCTCTATTATATATATATATATATATATATATATATATATTAAAATAGCTAATCATGTTTGAAAATTCTGCAGGTCAGAATGAATTTAAATAGGCTTGGAATTGCAAGGCCAACGAAGCCTAAATTCATTAAACCAGGCATGCTAGGTAGGGGAGTTGGACAAGGGCTTAGCTCAGTGCTCTCCAGTAACTCTAAGATGACATCAACATTCAGTACTGTTCATAAAAGTGGCAGCCCAGAGTTTGGTATAGCTCTTTGTCTTCATACAGATTTTAAAATAAATTACCTGGGTAAATCATCTATTGCATCATAAGTCTTCTCTAAGGTATAAGTCAATAAATCATATATACTATAAGAAAGTTTCAAACTGGAGGTGATTAGTTTGGTCCTATTTTCGATGAACCCCATTGATGGGAAATTAGATATCAGTCAGTACTCTTTTTGGAATAGAAATTCAGTTTGGTCATGAGTAAAATATAACCACACGAACCTGGTTTGCACTAACTTTTTGACCGGAGTGGGTGTCTACCCATATTTTCCTTTCCCAATACAACTTTTTAACTAGAGCAGGGGTTCCCCATTGGCCCAAGCAACCTGACTTCTATTTCTGCAAGTTGTTGACATGATATTGTTCTTTTAAGGTGTTACTATGTATGATAGGTGCAGGATCTAATCAAGGGCTGCACTCAATGTCTTCACCTGATTCAACTATGGATATAAATGATGCTTCATTACATGATGTTGAGAATTGTGAATTTGGTAAGTATGCACAAATTATTGGATCATATAAAGAGCTGGAATATATTAATCTTGGTCATTTGAATATATATCATTTTTATAGTAATTATTTTTCTCGATTCTTAGATCCCCTCAAGCGTCTTAAAAGGCAAAAAATAGACAAGTGCACTTTTGGAGGCAGTGAACAAGGACTACGATCAATGCTTTCTCATAAACCTGGAAGTAGTTCTAATGGAGTTTCTAAAGGACCAATACATCATGTGCATGATAGTTGTGCTTCTGATTATGGTATAGTGTACTTTCAATGGTATCAGATTTTGGTAATACAATTTTTTTTTATTAAAATTGGACTGAGATCGAACCTGATGATGTGTTTCTTCTTCTTAAGGTGATTTCACAACTCACACAGTTATTCTGTGCTTTGGAGACATAGAATACTGTGAAAAGAACTTTAGTCAGGATAGTTGCTTCTTGGATATTTTGACTATGTGCCATAAGCTTGTTGATATCTATTCCGTTGGGATAAAAATAACTGATGAAGATGGGAGGCCATTGAGATGTGATCAAGACGTCACCAATATGTTGAAGGAACACGAGGGGCAGGAAAATATAACCATATATCTATACAGGGATGATACAGCTCGACCCTTATCGTACAAGTTGCCACAACATAATGCTGATCTTTGTAATAATATAAAAAAATCAGTTTTGTGCATTTATTTATCCCATTGAAGTACTTTTCTAACTTTTTAGTTTTATATCATTGCAGCTACTCACTCATCAAATCTGCCAAATGCGACATCTACACCAAAAGAAGCTGAGTTTGTGCTGAAGAATGTGTCCAGTGAAAAAGTTAAGGGTAATGGCATATAAAAATATAACTACATGAACCTGGTTTACACCATCTTTTTTTACTGGAGCGGGTGTATACCCATATTTTCACTTCCCATTACATCTTTTTAATTATAGATGTTGTGTCCCTATTTGAGTAAATCTGAGTATTAGTCGTTAAACACTTAAATTTCATACCATTTGTTCACTTTGTCTTTGTAAGCTACAACTTTTTGTGTGTGAAAATGATAAACAATCTGAGTGTCAGGTATAGCAGTCTTCAGGAGAGTAAAAGTGTCCGCATATTTGAATGCTAAATTAATATGAGTAATAAAAAATCATAATAACAATAATGATAATAATAACACTAATATGTGTGTAATAATTAAACAATCTATACTCATATTGGACTGATCATGACACTTTATTCAGTTTTTATATGTTCTTTTAAGATGTTACTTGTATGATAGAGGGAGGATCTAAGCAAGGGCTGCACTCATTGCCTTCACGCGATTCAAGTATGGATATAGATAATGCTTCATCACGTGATGATGACAATTGGGATCTTGGTCAGTATGGATAGATCTTTAGGATCACATAAAAATCTGGAATGCATTAACTTAGATTTTTGTATGTATAACATTTTTTGAGTAATTAATTTTCTTGATTTGTAGATCCCTTCAAGCATCACAGAAGGCAAAAAATAAGCAAGTGCACTTCTAAAGGCAGTGGACAAGGTTTACGATCAGTGCTTTCTCATAAACCTGTCAGTAGTTTTAATGGAGCTTCTAAAGGACGAGTACATTATGTGCATGATACACACGCTCCTGATTATGGTATGGTGCAATTTCAATGGCATCAAATGCTGTAATAATATTTTTTATTTATTTTGGATTTAAGATAAACTCTAATGATGTGTTTTTTCTTAAGGTGTTTTTACAACTCACACTGTTATTCTCTACTTTGGAGAAATAGAATACCGTGAAAAGAACTTTAGTCAAGATAGTTGCTTCTTGGATATTTTGACTATGTGCCATAAGTTTGTTGATATCTATTCCGTTGGGATAAAAATAACTGATGAAGATGGGAGGCCATTGAGATGTGACCAAGACATCACCAATATGTTGAAGGAACACGAGGGACAGGAAAATATAATCATATATCTATACAAGGATGACACGGCTCGACCCTTATCCTATAAGTTGCCACAACATAATGTTGACCTTTGTAATACTCTTTATTTTACATAAATCAGTTTTGTGCGTTTATATTTTCCATTTAAGTTACTTTTCTTACCCTTTTTAGTTTTATATCATTACAGCTAGTCACTCACCTAATCAGCCTAGTGCAATATCTACCCCAAAAGAAGTTGAGGTTGTTGAGAAGAATATGTCCATTAAAAAAGCTAAAGGTAATAGCCTATAAAATTTTATTATCGTATCTTTTATTGTTTTATAGCCTAATGATTTATAATGGTTCTTTTAGCTTCAAGTGGCACGAGTAAGCAAAAGAAGGTAAGGGGAAGAAATAAATGTAAAGAAGTAGCAAATTTAAAGAAAGGGGAGAAACTCAAAGTTAGATTTTACAACAATCGTGTTGTTGGAAAAAATCATAAAGTATATTCAAGGCATTTGGGGAAAACAATCCGTAACCGTCAAATCTGTCCATTAACGGTGGGCTCATGGGAAGAAATTGATGAAGAGAAGAAAAATCACATGTGGGCTTCTGTTACGGTATGGATATTGTTTACTTAAATGCATGAGTTTTTAAAAGCATTATCTAGCTATGTTGGAATGTATCTGACCATTAAAGTTGTTTGTAATGCAAATTTAAATCTGTTTTAATTAGGAATCATTCAAGGGTGATGATCTATTAGAGCATCGAGATGATGTCCTTAAGCACATGAGAGAGTTATGGAATAAATGGAGAGGAAGAATGCATTTGAATTATGTGAAGAACAAGACCCCACATGAAGCATCGAAAAAGATTCCTAGTGGTGTAACCAAGGAAGATTGGGCATGGTTAATAAAGAATTATTATTTTACTCCAGAGTATAAGGTACATGTCTTTCATTCTAGTGTTTATTTTGAAGAGTTCTCCAACTGTAGGTCATTGTTTTTTATTCTTTATGTTGCTGTGAAAAATTATTTGAAATTGTTGATTGTTAAGTTTCAGTTGTCAAGTGTGACTAAAGTAAATAATTATGTTGTATGAAAATAGGAAAAGAGTGAGCGAGGTTCCAAAAATAGAAGTCACCTGACAATGCTACATCGGATGGGTAGCAAACCGGTTAGACAGCTTATTTTTGAAATGGTATATATTTTTAATATTAATGTGTGTGTTGTGAAAATTGATTATGCATATAATATTCATTACTATATATTGTATTTGAAGGGGGGTGAAGATGATAATCCGCCAAATATGGATGTTATCTTCTATGAAACTCGCAAGAAGAAAGATCAACTTGTGGAACCGGAAACAATTCAGAAATATGTAAGTTAATATCCTATTTTTTCCTTGCTAATAAGTTTTTTTCTGTTTAATATATACATTAATAAACAATCAAAAAAATTATACATTAATATATCACGCAGGAGGAAATACGTGAGGTGGTTCAGGCGGACCCATCATTATCTCATTTTGATGTAGTTGAGAAGTGTTTTGGACCTCAAAAACGTGGTCATGTTGTTTGCTATGGAGGTGGAGTGAGTCGCAAAGATTTGAAGGGGCCATCTTCTAAAAAAAGTGTGCTTGAGGCGAGGTTGCTTTCATCTGAAGAAGAAAACCGATCCCTGAAAAATCGTGTTGGTGTACTAGAAGATGAGCTGCAAAAAATTAAAGAGATGTTACAATGTCAAGGAAACAAAGGCTAAATTAAGGAGCTTGAAATGAAGTTTGCGGCTGCATAACCCTGCATTGTTCAAACTTGACATTTTTTGTATAAGTATTCTGAGATTTGAGACACAGTTGGGAGCTACTTTATGATGAATATCAAATTGATGCCTAGCTACTTTATTTTGAATTGTACGTACTACAAATTGAGTTGGTTATATTTGAAATTATTTGAACCATTCTATTAATCGTTTTGGACATCCATCTATAATACATTACATATTATTATACACATATTATATATATATTATGTTTTCATCAATTAATAATTAGAAAAAGAATCAAAAAATACATTCATTTTATAATCGTGTCTTCAACTGTTGTTTTTAGCGAAGGGAAAGTAGTCGCAATTACTCTTGGTAGCTGGTCTGAAATATTATCATTAGCGACAGGATTTTAAGCAGTCCCAATAAGTTTTAGCGACTGGCCGTTTTTTCCGGTCGCAAAATAGCTTTAGCGGCAAAGCCTATAGGGACGGCCTGGCGACCGGATTTTGAAGTCGCAAATGAGTATTAGCGACTGCTTTTTTGTTTTTTGCGACCAATATTCCCTTCGCTAATAGACCTTTTTCTTGTAGTGTTTGTACGGGAAAATTTACCACTCAAGATGTGATAAATGAGCTAAGATATTGACTAGATATCTTATGAGTTCACTTAGAACGCATTTTACATTCCAATCAATACACATATATTGTGGTATCACTTAAACAATCAGATATTTAGAACATATTGGGGTTCCAAATACGGTAATCTATTTTAAAATTAGTATTAAACGTTTCACAGATAGAGTTAGACATGTGAAATTTTAAAACATATTATATACTTTCAAGATATGCAATGTAAACAAATAGGGATTAGGTCATAGGATGCTAAAATTTTGAGTGTCTTCGGAAAGTATAGGTTAAAAGTGTATCACAGACACTTACATTTTAGTTAAACCATTTACACCGGCGAAAAATTTACCAACGAAAAATTAACATCCTAAATATCCATTACATTGATTTAGCCTATTCAAGACCCGTGCATTTATATGAACTTAGCGTAATATTAGAATATGGGACACACCCATTAGTTCTCCGAAGATTAAACTTCATATGAAAACATCTTGTAACTATGTATAAACTGGGCTAGATTCATATCATAGATACACCGTTAGTATTACCATTGATACTCTATTAAACTATTCAACAGAGATTAGATATTTGATACATTACTATGATCTTCCTCATGTATAAAACCATGGTACGTATCTTTATTAATGAGTTTAGATTGAAAACTTGAAGATACGTACCCTAAACCTATGATCTCCAATAACGTTTACATACTTCATATCTGTTCAACGTAACTATACGTGGTGTTTTATAGTTGCGGTGAATCTTTTATGTTTCCGAAGACATAACAAATATTAGTTATGAAAACAATCTAGCGTAGTTAATCCTATTATATAATCAACGTTTACTTTAAGTATTAGTTCTTTTCTTTGTCAACCATTAAGGGCGAAACATTTACGTTATAAATGAAATCCAGCTCTCAAAAGGGAAAATGTGTATTATATAGAGAAATATCAGAGATTGCAATACATAGATTAACCCGGTTATAAACTCCGAAATACATGAGCGTGCTACTTAAACGTGTCTATTTGGAATTAATTTATACGCTCGCGTTATTTGTGACACTCATATCTGTGATTCATTGAGTAAAGGAATAATCGTGTATATCTCAGCATGTATTTCAAAGTTATATACATGGATATTTTACGAGCTCTGCAATTAAGGGTAATTATCATATGCTTTCAAAGATATAATCAGCAGTGTCTGTTCCCCTTCATCCGATCCTTATTGTCGCAAATGAGTGTCACCAGTTTGCTAATAAAGTGGTGAGTGTCACTTAGGGTGTCTGCCACTGGCCTATTATAGATACGTTTTCAGCCTAAATAACTTGATCTGTTTTAGGACCTTTGCTCAAAAACGGGAAATCCTCTCAACAGAGATAAGTTACAAATACCTTTTATAGGTATGTTGCTCTTCTGGCCAAATAATCATCTTATCCAAAAATGTGGAGGGTACAACTCTAGATTAACCGTGAAATGCAATATTTTGTGCAAATTTTATTTAAGAACAGAACAATACCATATATCAAATTGTAATTTACTTTAATTATCTCTGCTATTCCTATCACAGTCTAAATAGGAATAACAATTGGATGTCCCATTTCTTGTATCCAAAATATTCCGTTTCTTCATAGACCAAACCACTATTTTTTTATTTCTGAATAACATATGAAAGATATATTAGGATAACACTGGAATAATACGCTAAAATATTATAATTATACCTCGCCTTCTCAACCTAGGGTTGCTTATGTTATTAGGGTTAAAGTTTTCCCTAATAACATTTATGATCATATCAATTTCTTCTAACAAGGATATGTTTTCTAGTACATATCTGTCACAATTGGAATATCATCCGTTAATTTATGTTTTCTTTTAAATAAAGAACACATTAGGTGATAGTAAACATCTGTGTTTAGATCAGTATATACCACTAAGGTGTATTCCTGCCCTTTATGCTCTAAATCTCAGATCTTTTTCATGTACAGGTGGTAGATATAATATTCATATCCTGCTCCATGAAACAAACTTTCAGAAAAGAGGTAAGATCATTTGAGTTAGCTGTATACACCTTATTTCTCCCTAATATTGTATACAGATCTTACCTCTTATATTGCTCTACCATGTCTTATATGTTAACGCTATATCTTACAGGGCATATAATATCTATATCATACTATTCCACGTGGGTAAATACCGTTTAATATACGCTTTATATATGACAAAAAAGCCTATTTATACCTATAGATAATACTATGTCTATTACGGGTATATATGTCTATATACTTTAACGTACATTACAATAGTATGTATTAAGAAGTATAAGATTTGACAGGGCCAAAATTTTACCTATACTTAAAGGTTTTTACACTTAAGGGAACTATTTACCTCTACAAACTTAAGTTAGCCTCTCATCCCTATTATAAAATGCCACTCATACACAGTTCCCATATGTTAACATTTGAAGTAGATTTAAGTGCATATATAATGAGATTTCTCAAAGATAGAACTCGTTGAAAACATAAAATACCATTTACGAAAACACGTGTATGAGTGTGGTCCATCGTTTCAACTATATACAAATATTATGTCAACAAACGTTTTCAAAGATACATATTTGGATTATGGTATCTTTGAAACGCTAATAAAGGGCCTAACTTTATACGAGCGTTTAAAGTTTTGATGAATTATCTTTGCTTAAATGGAAGAACACACAGCAAGATAGTTTTAACAGATCTGCTTTCGTACAACCATTCTGATACAGTGATACTGGGATTAAAGCTTAGACTCTGATTATGAAAGATAATCAGGGAGCGAAATTTAGACTTAATACATCCGATCTGTTATATCATAGGGATTGTAATACTCCGTATTATTTTAAATCTTCTAAATTCGGCCACTCATAAATGCTGTGAATATATTACTTCGAACGGGCTAAGTGTCTGTTTTATACCGTTTTTGATAGAACTAACGTCATGTATTATATTTGAGGAAAAAGATCCTGTCCAGCCGGAGGGACAGGATCCTCCGTCCGGCCGCCGCCGTTTGGGGCGGTTCCCGGTGGAGTTTTTTGATGAAATTTTTATGGAATGTTCCTCATCAAGTCTAGTTTATCCACAAAAAAATTCAGCTAAAAATTCGATCGGGAAGGTAGTCAAATAATTTTTTGAAACATAACTGCGTTTTATATGTTTAAGTTGGAGCAGTTATCTTCAAAAAATTATTTGACTGCCTTCCCGATCGAATTTTTAGCTGAAATTTTTTGTGGGTAAACTAGACTTGATGAGGAACATTCCATAAAAATTTCATCAAAAAACTCCACCGGGAACCGCCCCAAACGGCGGCGGCCGGACGGAAGATCCTGTCCCTCCGGCTGGACAGGATCATTCCTCTTATATTTGATATCCTTAATTTAACTTGCTTAATTATAATAGTAGTATGGTTCAATAATACCCGTTGTGGACTAATATAGCTCATATAATACGAGCCGAGTTTAAGACGTTTATCTTGCTGGATGAGGAACCAAAATAACGAGATTTGTAATTGAGCTTGTGTTACAAAACACTAATTTACATTGCTGATTGCCTTTCTCCCAAGATGTTGACGTTCACTTTGTCACGGTGCGTCAAAATAAAATTCAATACTAACACTTATACGTAGTATAGCGTAGTAGAGTTCGTATCCACAGGGAAAGGAATAATTCTCTTTTTATAAAACTAGTAAATACAAGGGGGGTTTTGGGATTGTTTTGATTTAATTAATTAAACACAAAGATGAACAACTTATATGTGATTTAATTCAAAGATAAAAGGGACTTGGCATTGCTACTTTCCACTTGTTGATATATTTTAGTCGATCATTGTTATATCTATAACTTATCTCCTCTCGAATACTCAATCGAGGAGTATATCCAATTCATCGAGGATAGTTATTAACAACGACCGTTCATTAATAACCCTTACTATTAGTCAAGTATAGAACAACGCCATATACCGACTTGATAGTAGCTTTTAATCTCTTAACTCTTTGATGAAATCAATTGAGATTGATAACCTCAACACAACGGTTTCGGTTTAACCAACAAAATTAATTCCTCTTAAGTTTATTAACCACGACCGTGCATTAATAAACCGAAGTTACTTACTTGTGAAACCATCAACGATTAACCATCGGTTTGTTGATCGTTTCTAGTAATAATTAATATATGAAACAAAACTAGTTGATCCTTTAAGTAATGTTCAAAATATTAATATGAAATATGAATAGGAATTTGTTAGTCTCCAATTTTGATAGATTTTGATGATGCCACTATACTAAACAAATGTACATTGAGTCTTATTTTCAGAAGTAACATTTAAATTTAAATCATAAGTGACAAAAATAAATGTACAATCTTTAAGATTAATGATATATTACCGGATACATAAAAATGCAATAAGGTAACTTTTTACCTTCATAGGATATTTAAATCCTACCGGCATATATCATTTTACTCAAAGATTAAATATAGGTCACATTTGAGATGCTCGAATACATTGAATATTGATTGGAAGACAAAAGTTGACCAGCATTAAATACACGGTCCTACAGCATGGGAGGACTTCTTGGAGTGAAGCTGCAGCGGCTGAAGACACACCCATACCGCAGCCCAATCATTCAAGACAGAAAACAAAAAGATTAAAAGCTCCTGCACAAGAAGACAAATGTACAATTCGTCCTAGCCAGACCCTCAACGAACAAGATTAATCCATCTCAACCAACGGATGAGATTAATCAACCAGGAAGACCTATAAATATAGGTAGAAGCATGAGTTCTAAACAAGCTTGAGCATCCTAAGTAGAGAAATACCTTCATCAAAAGCATATTCGAGCTATCTAGCAAAAGAGAAAGTGCAAAACTCAACTTTACTCTCTGCTTAGCCTCATGCTTCACTAAGCTCTTAGATTAGATCAATACTTTCATATTTTTTGAGCTTAGTTCATAGTTGGAGATTAGAACTTTATTGTAATATTTCACAAGTGGTTGTAAACACTTAGGAAAACAGTTGTTTGGATCCTAAAGTGTAGTTAGTTAGATAGAGTACCTTTTGATCCCCACTGGATCATTAGAGAAAAGTCTAAGGACTGAGTAACTTTGAGTGGTGTCATACTCATTGTGAAAAACTTTCGATCTAGACCTAAGTGTTGTAAAGGCTAGATTGTCACTAAGTGTATTGGGCTTAATACTTTAGTGGAAATCCATCTGAAATAGGATGGGACTGGACATAGGAGGATTACACCACCTCTGAACCAGGATACATCGTGTGTTGATCTACATTCATTCAACAAAGCACACACCAAACACTTCTCACTAAAAGAATCGTAGTTTGCCAGCAGCATCCTAAGCAGTAGTCTTAATTGACTTTACTGCTTATCCTACTGCTTAATAACTCACTTTTCCTTGAGACAACTGCTTCACACTAGCTTTGAATATCACTACTAAAAGGTGTGGTTTGTCAGTCCTCAAAGATATTTCATTCATACGCAGCAGACGGCTTAGCAGTTTCCTGGGTTCACCCAACTGCTCAGACCCCTGCTCAGTCAAAACATCTTATTTTCTCCATCTCTACACATGTTCACTTAGCCCTCATCACTCTGTACAAGGCTATATAATCATCTCTTTCAAACTACTGTTTTCCACTAGCAGTTACCTCAACAGTTCCCTGCTATCTAAGCCAACTGCTAGCTATCTAAGTCCAATCTTCCCAAATTAGAAAGTTGTCAAACTCTTATTATATAAAGGGTAAAGACTTCCGCTGTGCATCTATTAATCTCTCAAAAGATTATAGATCAATTCATCTGGAGGGAAAAACTTCAAAAAGTTGAAAAAGATTTAAAAGTCTATTCACCCCCCCTCTAGACTTTTACCCTATCCGGGACCATCAAGTGGTATCAGAGCGGAGTGTTCCTAGAGTCAGTTTCTGACTAATTTGAACTAAAGATCCAAACCACTCTACCTCCCAAACACTTTCAAAAAAATGGACAGTCAGTTAGCCAAGAATCTTCTGTTCAACTTGAACAAATTTGATGACTGGAAAATACGGATGAGAGCACATCTCAGTGCCTTACATGATGAGATGCTTGAAGTAATTACTGATGGACCTATCAAAATAATGAAGGTCATCACATCCAGAACCACAGAAGGGACAGATGATGTGTACATTCCAAAACCCAAAATGGAATGGACAACTGAGGACAGGAAGAGAAACAATCTTGACAACATTGCCAAGGACATTCTCTTCAAATCTGTTGATGAATCTATATTTCCCAGAATCAGGAAATGCGAAACTGCCAAAGATGTCTGGGATGAGCTAACAAAGATTGGAGCAGGGGATGAACAGGAGAAGGACAATAAACTGACCATAGCCTCAAAAAATTTGAGGATTTCAAAATGCTGTCATCTGAATCTATCCATGAGATGGAATCCAGATTCCTGAAGATTGTGGCAGAGGTCTCTGACCTTGGGAAAGAACTTTCTCAAAAGGAAATTTCCCTTAAAATCTTGAGAGGCCTGCCATCAAAATGGGACATGAAGGTAACTGCTATGAGAGATAGCAGAGATCTCAGAACTCTGTCAACTGACAAACTCTTCAGTGATCTCAAGGCCTATGAATTTGAAATGAAGGAGATCAAAGAAGAGAAGGAAGATGAATACAAGACACTAGCTCTAGTGTCTGAGCCAAGCACTTCAAAATCTGCTGAAAAATCCCTCAATAATCTCCTCACTGACGAGCAGTTTGCTATGTTTGTGAGGAAATTTAAAAGATTCATGAAGAAGGAGGGAACTGCTCCAAAGAAAGCATACAACCTGCCACCTAGAAGACAAGGGAGACCTCAATCCAGTGAGGAAACTGTTCTGTGCTACAACTGTAGACAGCCAGGACATTACAAAAATGAATGCCCTCTGCCCTTAGCCCAGAAGCATCAAGGGCAGGAGGGGACTGGTCCCAAAGCTAGTTACAAGAGGGACTTCAAAAGCAAAAGACAAGCATTTGTTAGTGAAAAGAAAAAGGAGGAACCCCAATCTGAAGATGAAAGCAGCTCAAGTGATGAAAGCTCTTCATCTGAAAGCTCAGAGGAAGCACTTCTATGCCTGGGATCCTGGCAGGTGGCTGAAAAAGGCGGCAGCTGGCTCACTGGAGAAAGCAGCAGATGGCTCAGTGAAGATGATGAATGCAGCTCCCCTAAATGCCTAATGGCCAAAAACCACTACAATGATGTTGAGGTAACATCCTGCTCTTCTTATAGCTCTAGTGATTCTGGACCAACCAATATTACACTGGAATCTTTATTACAAGATTTCCAAAAAGTCCAAAATCACCATGTTCTCTTAAGATCAGAAAATGATAGATTAAAACAAGACATTAAGGCTATTCATACTAAATTGTTAGATGCCTTAACCAAAAACAATGTCTTAGAAGAAGAGAACAAAGAGCTGAAAGACAAAATGAATAACTTCAGCATGGACAGTAAAACCTGTGACTCTACTGCTGAAGTTGTTCTAAATAGGGTAAGAAGAGGGCTCGGATATGTATCCCCCACCAGACTCACTCAAAACTCACCCTCCACAAGCCACCAACAAAATACAAGAAAGCTAATCTACCAAAAATCCCATTCTCAAAATATTCCCATAAGAAGGAACCTGCCTGCTCCCAAATCAAAATCCAATCTCCTGTATAAACAAAAACTTCCCTACCATCAAAACCCAAGAACCCGTTGGCAATCAACCAATAAGACCAACCACAGTCAAAACTTTAAACAGTCTCCTCCAAAAGCCAATAATCCATTTTCCACTTCAAGAAGAAAAAGGATTAACAAATACATAGCCATCCCCTATGATCATAATACTTCAAATGGCTATAGACCAATCTGCTTAGAACTAAGTGGTTCTAGATGGGCATGGATGCCCAAACTTGTACAAAGGAAGTTGCCCACTAACTTGTGGGCTACTGCTCAACAATGATGAATACAGGAAGGTGCTGGAGCAGTTGACTCACAAACATGGTACATAGATTCAGGCTGCTCCAGGCACATGACAGGCAGCAGACGGCTCCTGTCCAACTATATGGCAAGAGAAGGACCCAAAGTGACTTTTGGGAATGTGGAAAAACAAGGAGAGACCAAAGGAGCTGGAGACCTATCCATCAATGGACTTACAATCCAAAACATATCTTATGTTAAAGGATTAAAGTTCAATCTCATAAGCACAAGCCAGCTCTGTGACAATGGCTATAATGTTACATTCTCCACAGACATCTGCTTGATTAGAGATGTCAAAAATGACAAAACTGTGCTCACTGGTAGAAGGAAGAAGGACATGTACATTGTTGATTGGAGCTCAGCTAAGGAAGGGATCTGCTTGGTGACAAAGGCAGATTCAAATTTGAGTTGGGAATGGCACAACAAATTAAGCCATCTCAACTTCAAAACAATCAACAAATTGTCCAGAAAAGGATTGGTGAAAGGACTTCCTGAGATCAATTTCAAGAAGGACCATCTCTGTGATGCTTGCCAAAAAGGGAAACAAACCAAGGTATCTTTCAAATCAAAGGAACTGGAATCATCAACTAGGCCCTTAAGCCTACTACACCTTGACTTGTTTGGACCAGTTGAACCAACAAGTTTAAGTGGTAGAAGATACACACTGGTGATAGTTGATGATTATTCTAGATACACTTGGACCGTATTCTTAAAGAAAAAGAATGAAACAGAGAAGAAACTTCCAGAACTGATGAAACTAATTCAAAATGAGAAAAGTCTCTCAATCCAGAAGATCCGGTCAGATAGAGGTACTGAATTCCTCAACTCCATAGTAATTCAGTACTGTAAAGAAAATGGAATCCATCACCAAACTTCAGCTGCAAGAACACCTCAACAAAATGGTGTTGCTGAGAAAAGGAATAGGACACTCAAGGAAGCCGGAAGGACTATCTTAGAAGCAGCTGGTTTGCCCAAAAGATTTTGGGCAGAAGCAATCAACACTGTTTGCTACACCCAGAATAGAAGTCTCATTCATAAGACTTACAAAAAGACTCCATATGAACTATGGAAAGAAAGGAAGCCTAATGTTAGTCATTTCCATGTGTTTGGATCCAAATGCTTCATTCTAAACAATGGAAAAGACTATCTCAAGCCATTTGATCCCAAATCTGATGAAGGGATCTTCCTGGGCTACTCAGCAACAAGCAAGGCATTCCGGATCCTCAACAAAAGAACTCAGGTGGTAGAAGAATCAATCCATGTGATTTTTGAAAACCACTCCACTGCTCAATCAAAAGAAGAAGGTGGGTCATCCAACTCAAAGAAGGACACTGGAAAGGCTCCAAGCTGCCTTCCAGGAAATAATAAAGAAAAAATAGCTGAATCTAATGTCAGCCCACTGCCAGCAGGTGACTCACCAACAAACATCCCTCCAGACCTTCATGAAATTCCTAATCACCCTACTCTACCAGAAGATAGTGACGAAGAAGAAGATGAGGATGACAAACAACGTCAAAGCAAAACAACCCCATCTGACATTAGATGGTTGAACAAACATCCTCCACACCAAATCATTGGAAACATCCATGAAGGGGTTCGTACAAGGTCAGCAATTCAAAAAGAAGCACTATTCTCATGCTTCATCTCACAAATTGAACCCAAGAAAATTGAAGAAGCCCTACTTGACTCTGACTGGATACAGGCCATGCAAGAAGAACTCAACCAGTTTGAAAGAAATAATGTATGGGAGCTCGTATCCAGACCCTATCATCAACATGTGATAGGAACTAAATGGGTATTCAGAAATAAAATGGATGAGGAAGGCACCATTATCAAGAACAAGGCAAGACTGGTAGCCAAAGGCTACTGCCAGGAAGAAGGTATAGATTTTGATGAAACCTTTGCTCCTGTTGCCAGATTAGAAGCAATAAGAATATTCTTGGCGTATGCTGCTCACAAGAAATTCACAGTCTATCAAATGGATGTGAAAAGTGCCTTCCTAAACGGTCTACTAGAAGAGGAGGTCTATGTGGAGCAACCTCCTGGTTTTGAAATCAATAGAGAGAAGGATCAAGTCTACAAGTTACACAAAGCTCTATACGGACTCAAGCAGGCCCCAAGAGCATGGTATGACACTCTCTCTGAGTACTTAGTGAATAATGGATTCACTAAGGGCAAAGTAGACAAGACTTTATTCAAAATCGAAGAAGGTCCCCACATATTGCTTGTTCAAATCTATGTTGACGACATAATTTTTGGAAGTTCAAATCAAGCATTGTGTGAGAAATTTTCAACTCTCATGCAAAGCAAGTTTGAAATGAGCATGATGGGAGAGTTGAATTATTTTCTGGGACTACAAGTGAAGTAGACTCTTCAAGGTATCTTCATCAACCAAGCCAAATATACAAGAGATCTCATGAAAAAGTTCATGATCGAAAACAAGTCAACTGTGAAAATACCCATGAATACATCCCAAGGTCTAAGTCAGGATGAAGATGGCAAAGATGTTGATCCCACCCTTTACAGAGGTCTGATTGGCTCCTTGTTATATCTCACCACTAGTAGGCCAGATATCTCCTACTCAGTGGGTATATGTGCAAGGTTTCAATCAAAACCTAAGGAAAGCCATCTTCTAGCTGCTAAGAAGATTTTGAGGTATCTAAAAGGCAATCCTAACTCTGGATTATGGTACCCAACAAATGGAGGTTTTGAACTCTATGGTTATTCAGACTCTGACTTTGCCGGATGCAAAATTGATAGAAAAAGCACCTCATGAACTTGTCAATTAATTGGTGGAAGACTTGTCTCTTGGTTCAGCAAGAAACAAAACTCAATTGCTACTAGCACTGCTGAAGCTGAATATATAGCTGCAGGCAGCTGCTGTGCTCAAGTACTTTGGATGAAACAGCAATTAAAGGATTATGGAGAAGAAACAAAGGAGATTAGCATACTATGTGATAACACTAGTGCTATTGCTATCACTCATAATCCTGTCTTTCATTCAAGAACCAAGCACATTGAGATCAGGCATCACTTTATCAGAGAGCATGTTGAGAAGAAAACCATCAAGCTTGAATACATCCCCACGGAAAAACAGCTGGCTGACATCTTCACCAAGCCATTGAATGAAGCAAGATTCAACCAACTAAGGCAAGAGCTTGGAATGTTAGATGATCTAGATCAAGCGAAGGAATAACCCTGCATTTATTCAGGGGGAATCAAATTCCATAATCAAGGGGGAACTCCTAGCCATCTGTTGAGGGGGAACTATCAGAGGTAGCCATCTCGGCTACTCCCAATCCAAAAGGAATGAAGCATCAAGGTCCAAGAAAGTCTATCTCAGACTTTCAAAAGAAAGAAGAAGTCAAAATTCAAGGAGTGGGCTCAGCAGGTGACTGTTCAAAACAGCGGTAGGGTCAGCAGGCAGCTGACCAACTAGACCACTGCTACATGTGTAATAAGAGGACTTGAATTAATACTTTCATAAAGAAGAGTACAAGCTTGGAACAAGAAAGGAACAATGGAGGTACAGACACTGGTTCACAAAATTCGAACAGATGTCTGCAAACAGGTGTCTGCCTCAGAAGCAGGCCACTGTCTGAGATCAGCAGTTGGCTCAAATTACTGCAAATGTACATGGAATCTCAGCACGTGGCACAAATATTCTTGATCCTCACATATCAAGGAACCTCAAAAGGTAACTTTTGCTCTCAAACATAGAGCACTCTGTTACCAGTGTGAACACAATTAAACCAGCCGTAGTCTCCAACGGCTATATCCTAACGGCTAGTTTCCGATAATGAATAAATACCTCCTCCGTACAATTCCTTTACACTTTTACCTTGCAATCTCTCTCAAACCTCTCTCTAAACCTCAAACGCTCTCAAAGCCCTCAAATAACAAACTCTTGTACTCACCATCTCATCCGCACTCCATATTTCACCCATACTCTTTCTACTCCTCAAACAAACAAGAATGGCATCTCTTAAACTCATGGCTAAGAAGATCTACACCGGATCCATTCTTGATACATCCATAATACTGAAGAAAGCTAACAACAGTGATCTTATGAAAGATCTTCTGAGAAAGCTTGACAGCACAGGTCTCCTAAAGATGGCTACCTACCCATATCCATGCTTCTATCCCGAGGTAGCTGCAGAGTTCTACCTCAACTCTACCAAGGACACTCTCAAATCCTGGATAAGGGGCAGACCTGTGGAGATTGAAGAAGGAGATATCAGAACACTGCTCTCCCTCCCTGGAGATGAAGCTCCACCAGTTGAAGACTTTGAACTCAACGAACAAGAATTCAAAGAGTTGGCGTTAATACCAAGTGCACGCAACACACAAACTCTCAATCTCAAGACCAACAAGATGGTGTATGAGTATGCTCTTCTGCTAAGCATACTATACAAGTGCATAGACGCCAAAAACACTGCTCTTGATGAAATAAATCACAAGAGAGCAACTCCATTAGTAGCAATCATCTCAGGGTCACCTTTCAACTGGACAAAGTATGTCTTCAACAACCTGCTAGCATATGTGAAGAAATACCACGAAAGACCAAACAACACCATGCCCTGGCTAGGGTATGGTTTTCTTATTGGTGAAATCTTAAGAAGAAAGGGAGCTCGAAGCAACATCAAAGAAGCAACTACCTGGAGAAAGTTTCTGTCTCTCAAATCCAATCAAGGAGCCCCAGAACTACCTAAGGCAGAAGACACCTTCCTCTCAAACGAGCCCATCCCAACTGAATTCAAGAAGATCAAAACCAAGTCACTAAAGAGGCCTCGTTCTGACAATGAAGAAGTCCAATCACACAAGTCTAAAAGGAAAACTCCTACAACAAGGAATCTGCAGGATGAACTAGAAGCAGAAGCCTCCTCTCCAGAACTCAATCATGTCCACTTACAAACCACAACTCACCCCCTATCCACTGTTCCTGAAGAAAGTGGAGGTTCCCAACCCAGTGAAGAACAGCAGGCTACTTCCTCATCAAGTATTGCTATCTCTGCAACTCCACTCACAATGAATATTCAAGAGGTGACAACTCAGGAAGAAGAACTGGAAGCTCCACCTTCACCAACTGACTACTCACCCACTCCTCTGCAAAAACTAGATGCTGAATGGGCTCGGGTCAAGGAGTGGAGGAAATGGAAGATGTCTCGAATCCTAACCCAAGCCAAAACCCTTTCCAAATTCATCACGGAAGAGTACTTTGCCCTAAACTGGTTAGGTACTGAAGACATTACTACAGCAACAAATCTTCACCAGATAAATCTGGTCTATCTCTCAAAGAAGAAGCAGCTGACTGATAATCTCCAAGAGGAGCACTCTACGGACAATGATGATGATGATCTTGATGATGATGACGATCATTCTGGTCCAAATGGCCCTTCACCGAATAGAGGTAAGCAAATCATTTCTTCTTCCTCCTCCAGTGATAAAACACTTTAAATGGTTCTAGAGAAATCTAGATTTGAGACTAGAGGAGGTGGAGAAACCTCCAAAGCAATGGAAGAAGTAGCTCAAAAGTCAACTGAGCAGCATACTGCCACCATTCCACTCCAGCCCACTGCTGATCAAGAGCAGAAGTCTAGTGCCCACTCTCAAGACTCTACTCAACAAATAGAGCAGCACTCTCCCACATTCATTCTCAACCCCGAGGATGATGAAGAGGACACTGCAACCATGGCAGATGTCTTCATCAGAGAAAGAAGGGCTACAACACAGTTCATCAGCCGCGCAGAGGTCAGACTACACAAGAGACTCATCAAAATGAAGAAGCAACTGGAAGAAAGGCTAGACATCAGATTTGGAGAAGTCCACAGCCATATCAGAAAAGATTCCATGATCCAACAAGTGTTCAATGCTGAGCAGAGAGCTCTACTCAAAACCAAAACCTCTCAACAGTCTGCTCTGACCAATGAAATAAAGCAGGAAATTGCTAAACTCAAAGCCAAGAATGAAGAGCTAGAAAACAAAATTCTTGCATTCCAAAGGCTGCAGCCGGCTCAGCCTACTGTAGCAGGACCATCTAATCAGGTACCTTCCCTAACTTCTCCTCCACCTAACCTCGATCAGGCTCTTAAACAGGTTCAGGAACATGAAGAGTACCTCCTGAAACTAAGGAATGAGGAGTTCCCTGCCATGTTCAAGCTCTCTCAGAAATTCCTTATGGACCAGCAGACTCATGCTAGAGCCTATGAACAGCTCACTAAAGATGTTGCTCACAACTTTCAAGTTCTTCAAAAGGCTACTCAGGACACCTTTTGGAAGCAAGGGTCTGACTTTCAGAAACTAGGTCAGAGCCTAGTAGCTACACAGGACAAGCTTCAAAGATTAGAGAATGAAGTCAAAGATGAAATCAAAACAGATCTTTTGGACATCAATAATCATATCAAGGCCCTGTCCATTGAAGTATATGGTCTGGATCCATCAAGGAGGCAAATTGAAGATCCTGACTCTGACCCAGAAATAGAAGCACTCTTCAACGAGAGTGAGACCCCTGCTGATGATGCCAAAAAGGGGGAAAGGACAACTCAAGCAGGTCCCTCTTCCTCCAGATCAGCAGCAGCAAGAAAAGCAGCTGCAACAAGAAGGAAGAACAAACTGCTCCAAGAAGAAGCAGAGATCAGAAAAAGGAAAGCAGAAGAAGCCAAGAAAAAGCTGGAAGAAATCAACAAAAGTAGACTTCAAGAAAAGTCCGAAAGTGACTAAAAACTATTGTACTTTAGACTATAGACCAATGTACAATATTCTCAATGCAAATCAATAAAAACAGTTGTTTCTTGTGTTGTATAGTTTTGGCATCATCAAAAAGGGGGAAATTGTTAGTCTCCAATTTTGATAGATTTTGATGATGCCACTATACTAAACAAATGTACATTGAGTCTTATTTTCAGAAGTAACATTTAAATTTAAATCATAAGTGACAAAAATAAATGTACAATCTTTAAGATTAATGATATATTACCGGATACATAAAAATGCAATAAGGTAACTTTTTACCTTCATAGGATATTTAAATCCTACCAGCATATATCATTTTACTCAAAGATTAAATATAGGTCACATTTGAGATGCTCGAATACATTGAATATTGATTGGAAGACAAAAGTTGACCAGCATTAAATACACGGTCCTACAGCATGGGAGGACTTCTTGGAGTGAAGCTGCAGCGGCTGAAGACACACCCATACCGCAGCCCAATCATTCAAGACAGAAAACAAAAAGATTAAAAGCTCCTGCACAAGAAGACAAATGTACAATTCGTCCTAGCCAGACCCTCAACGAACAAGATTAATCCATCTCAACCAACGGATGAGATTAATCAACCAGGAAGACCTATAAATATAGGTAGAAGCATGAGTTCTAAACAAGCTTGAGCATCCTAAGTAGAGAAATACCTTCATCAAAAGCATATTCGAGCTATCTAGCAAAAGAGAAAGTGCAAAACTCAACTTTACTCTCTGCTTAGCCTCATGCTTCACTAAGCTCTTAGATTAGATCAACACTTTCATATTTTTAGAGCTTAGTTCATAGTTGGAGATTAGAACTTTATTGTAATATTTCACAAGTGGTTGTAAACACTTAGGAGAACAGTTGTTCGGATCCTAAAGTGTAGTTAGTTAGATAGAGTACCTTTTGATCCCCACTGGATCATTAGAGAAAAGTCTAAGGACTGAGTAACTTTGAGTGGTGTCATACTCATTGTGAAAAACCTTCGATCTAGACCTAAGTGTTGTAAAGGCTAGATTGTCACTAAGTGTATTGGGCTTAATACTTTAGTGGAAATCCATCTGAAATAGGATGGGACTGGACGTAGGAGGATTACACCACCTCTGAACCAGGATACATCGTGTGTTGATCTACATTCATTCAACAAAGCACACACCAAACACTTCTCACTAAAAGAATCGTAGTTTGCCAGCAGCATCCTAAGCAGTAGTCTTAATTGACTTTACTGCTTATCCTACTGCTTAATAACTCACTTTTCCTTGAGACAACTGCTTCACACTAGCTTTGAATATCACTACTAAAAGGTGTGGTTTGTCAGTCCTCAAAGATATTTCATTCATACGCAGCAGACGGCTTAGCAGTTTCCTGGGTTCACCCAACTGCTCAGACCCCTGCTCAGTCAAAACATCTTATTTTCTCCATCTCTACACATGTTCAGTTAGCCCTCATCACTCTGTACAAGGCTATATAATCATCTCTTTCAAACTACTGTTTTCCACTAGCAGTTACCTCAACAGTTCCCTGCTATCTAAGCCAACTGCCAAGCTAACTGCCAAGCCAACTGCTAGCTATCTAAGTCCAATCTTCCCAAATTAGAAAGTTGTCAAACTCTTATTATATAAAGGGTAAAGACTTCCGCTGTGCATCTATTAATCTCTCAAAAGATTATAGATCAATTCATCTGGAGGGAAAAACTTCAAAAAGTTGAAAAAGATTTAAAAGTCTATTCACCCCCCCCCCCCTCTAGACTTTTACCCTATCCGGGACCATCAGAATTAATTAATACTCAAGGAAGAATATTAAAGAAGATGAATCCTACTATAGTTAACATCAAGGTGTTAACTAATTGTCATCTTAGTAACACTCCCCAATATTAACATAGAGGAAGGAATAGCTATTACTAAGACCAATGTCAAGATGTTAACTAATTGTCATCTTAGCAACACTCCCCAACATTGATATAGAAATAGTATTTAAAGGAAGAATGAATATTCAAGGAAAGAAGTTAAGAAAATACTTCCTCCGTTCTTTTTTAGTTGCAACATTTCCTTTTTCACGTTTGCCAACGCACAAACTTGACCGTCATTATATTTAATTATGTATTAGTAAAAAACAATTAAAAATCAGATTATGAAACTTAATGATGAGAAGAACTCAACCGTATTTTTCAAAAATAATAATTCACATTAATTGGTAAATAAAATGTAGTCAAAGTGGATGACATGAATAGTGTATAAATTGCAATGTTGCAACTAATGCGATACGGAGGATAGTAACTCACTACTTTGATAATCAACAAGCTTCAAGAGCAACACCAAGAAATGGAAGTTTAGCTCCTCATTTGGAGACTAAACATGCTAGAAGAAATATAAAGAAATGCTATTCTAAACTGAGCTTAAGAGTATAAAGGAATTGGTGTTTTAATGTGAAAGAAAAGGGGTGTATTTATAGCAAAATAGAGGTGGCAGGGTTCGGTACTCGATCCAGTATATGGGATACTGGACCGAGTATGAGAGGAAATTTCCAGGAAATTGTGAAAAATAGGCATACTCGACCGAGTATTGCCAATACTCGACCGAGTATGCGACAAGATTTTCATCAAATATTCAGCCACGTTCTTTTTCTCCCAGATTTGATTTTGACCAGCGTATTTGGCCAATACTCGACCGAGTATTGGCAATACTCGACCGAGTATTGAACAAATTTCAAAATCTTCATTTGATCTTCTCCTTTTTGCACATTCTTTGGTCTTTAGGATCCATCCTTTGATTCTTGGGATGATTTTGATCGATCCTAAGCTCAGAATAATCCTAATCTAAACAAATTACAAATAATTAATGAAAATAAAGTATTACACCTAAAGTGTGTAATTTTCACAACTAGGACTAATAAAACTAGTTAAAAATACAAACATACATAGTAGGAAATTCACCCTATCAGATGTATAATACGTTTTATCAAAATATTAGTTATTAGCCTAAAATTATCAGATGTCCCGATGATATCATATAATCAGGATATCCCGTACTTGTCAATTAAGGGTACTTCTGAACAAAATATTAGCCCTAAACCTACCGCATAGATATCATTTTTTCGATTGTATAATACACGTATTATACGAGATCTATAATGGAACACTTCAGTGTATGTGGTTCGGTTCTGTTAAATCAAACCGTTATGCCCATCCCGAGAAGCAACCATATTGAATACTAAAAATAATACTTAGTAAAAATGCTCTCAACTAGATAATCACTACTGTAGTGTTTTTGGAGCTAATCGGGACAAAAGCGAATTTAGGCTGAACAACCTCTGTAACACCCCCGTTTTGATCTGATACATATCAAAATGTATCCCTTTAAAATGAGATGATAAATAGGTCTCTCTACGTCAAATCATATTTGAAGGTATCCATTCTATGAGGTATACAACCCAGTATTTAAAAAAGCCCTGTTAGGTATTGGCCCAACTATTTCTATAAGCCCATTTACTTTGAGGATGTACCCGGTCCAAGCCTTGGTCAACTTACCGTTCGCACATGCCTTCTCCATTGATCGATTATTTCCTTCTTCGTACATATGCAATTCTGGCAGAATCTTATTTCTTTGGTAAAATCACGAGTTACCATCTTTGGCTGATTTTCCTTGGACTACTTATATCGTTCTTCTCCTCTCTTGACCCCTGGGGAAGATTAATACGCTCCTTTCACTCTCGGCACCGAATATTACTTCTCTGTGGGGCAATTCAAACCTTTGGCCGGAAATAGTGTGAAGGCTGACGCCCTGATGTGCACTAATTAGTAGTGCATAAGTGTATGTTTTTATGTTTGATTTGTGTGGTTTGTTTACCGTTTTATTTAGTTTGTAAACATTTGTGTGATTTTGGTTGTAATTGTATTTTTAATCTTCATTTGTAAGTTGTAAAGTAGAGTTAGGAATTAGGGTGTTGAAAAGGAGGACTTTGAAGTGAAGAAAAATAAGATTTGGCTGCCCAGAAGCAAAAACCCGACCGGGTACAATACTTCACCCGGTCGGGCATGACAAAGAATCAGAAACTGCTGAGAAAGTCACTAGACCCGGGCGGGTCACTTATTTGACCCGGTCGGGTCAGATATGACCCGGAACACCAGAACATGCCGAAGATCGCCAGAACGTGGGAAATATTTGATTTTGACGTTGACCCGGTCGGGTATGTCCTTTTACCCGGTCGGGTCAATGCCCCAGGGTATTGAAAACACCTATAAATAACTCCATTTTCCTTCACAAAGAATCACTCCTTCTTCCATACTCTTAATCTCAACTTAGAATAGTATTTCTTTTATATTTTTTTAGCATGTTTAGTCTCCAAATGAGGAGCTAAACTTCCATTTCTTGGTGTTGCTCTTGAAGCTTGTTGATTATTAAAGTTGTGAGTTATTTTCTTAACTTCTTCCCTTGAATATTAATTATTCTCTTAATCTATCTATATATTAATGTTGGGGAGTGTTGCTAAGATGACAATTAGTTAACATCTCAACATTAGTTATAGTAGTATTTATTTTCTTCCTCTATATATTAATGTTGGGGAGTGTTACTAAGATGACAATTAGATAACATCTTGACATTAGTTATAGTAGGATTATTCATATTTAATCTTCTTCCTTGAATATTAATTCTTCCCTTAATCTATCTCTATGTTAATGTTGGGGAGTGTTGCTAAGATGACAATTAGTTAACATCTCGACATTAATTACTACTAGAAACGATCAACGAACCGATGGTTAATCGTTGATGGTTTCACAAGTAAGTAACTTCGGTTTATTAATGCACGGTCGTGGTTAATAAACTTAAGAGGGATTAATTTTGTTGGTTAAACCGAAACCGTTGTGTTGAGGTTATCAATCTCAATTGATTTCATCAAGGAGTTAAGAGATTAAAGGCTACTATTAAGTCGGTATATGGCGGTGTTCTATACTTGACTAATAGTAAGGGTTATTAATGAACGGTCGTTGTTAATAACTACTCTCGATGAATTGGATATACTCCTCGATTGAGTATTTGAGAGGGGATAAGTTATAGATATAACAATGATCGACTAAAATATATCAACAAGTGGAAAGTAGCAATGCCAAGTCCTTTTTATCTTTGAATTAAATCACATATAACTCGTTCATCTTCGTGTTTAATTTAATTAAATCACTCGATCCCAAAACCCCCCTTATTTACTAGTTCTATAAAAAGAGAATTATTCCTTTCCCTGTGGATACGAACTCTACTTCACCTATACTACGTATATGTGCTAGTATTGAATTTATTTTGACGCACCGTGACAAAGTGCACGTCACGCCCCTTCTCCCCTAGTTGTCCTTGGTGGTGAAATTCATTTTTTGTGGATGAAATCGGAGACCTGAGCTGGAAGACAACCCTTCTTACAGTGGTATCAGAGCCACTGAAGGTTTGCCGCCTCTACGCCGCCGCCTGACGCCGCGTCGCCGCCGTTCGCTGTTGTCCAGAAGTCGTCGAAGCTGTCCAGAGTTGCTGCCGCCACCCAGAAGGTTCCAGCCGTCCAGAGCAGTCTGTCAGAGCCATTGGAGGTTCTGCCACCGCGTCGCCGCCGTACGCCGCCGCCAGGGAGTGTCGCCGGAGGTCAGGGAGTTCTGCCAGAAGCTTCCAGCCTGCTGCCAGTTGTTCCAGGGTGCTGTCCAGTCCAGAACCGGAGCCCAAGCCTGCTGCCAGTTTGGTCCAGACCCGCTGCCGCTTGCCAAGGAGTTCTGTCGCCGCTCCAGTCCGCTGCCGCCACCCACGCCGTGCTCTACAGCAGCCCACTCTGTCTACGGTAAGTCGGGTAACCCAACCTCGGGCCCCGCTCAGGTAAATTGGCTTTAACTCTTCTTGGTGTACCGGAGTGCCACCGTATTAATTTCCCCCCGCTCCCCCACTGCTGACCTGCGTGGTCTTGGATGCCGGTTGTGCCCGGCCCCAGGTGCGTTTACTAATCATTTGTGTGATTATCATTCGTAGTTTATTCATTTTAATTTCAAGTTGAATTGCAATTACTTGGTGTTTGAATTGTGATTACTTGTTGGTTTGTGATTAATTTATTTTTGCTTTTTTCTGTTGATTGATTCGTGGATAAACTCTCCGGTTAAGAATATTTGTTTGGATACTTGTTGTCCGAAGTTGGGAATATTTCTGTTCGGATAAGTTTTAAATCCAGTTTCTTTGCTTGTTGATTTAATTCTAGCCTATTTGTGCTTGTACGAAAGAACAAGGAGATTGTACCCCGAGCTTTGTGTTCATTGGTCTTCTCGGCTTGTTCGTGCTAGTTGCTTCGTACAATTGATAGCCCTATAGGTTATAATTAATCATTTATCTGTCTGTTGAATAAATAAAAATTTCATCTGTGCTTGTACGAAAGAACAAGGAGATTGTACCCGAGCCTTGTGTTCATTGGTCTTCTCGGCTTGTTCGTGCTATTTGCTTCGTACGGTACGAAAGAACAAGGAGATTGTACCCGAGCTTTGTGTTCATTGGTCTTCTCGGCTTGTTCGTGCTAGTTGCTTCGTACCGGTTGATAGCCTGATAAATTTTATTTATTCTCTTGCGTGTTGTGCTTGCTTTCCGGTTAATATGGTTGTCAATCAATATGGCATGCTTCCATTTAACGGAAAGACAGATTTTGATATCTGGAAACAGAAAATCAAATGTGTGTTGATCCAACAGAAAGTCTATAGAGCTGTGACTAGTCTCTATTTAGACTCTGAGGATGCTGCAAAGCGTGTTGAGATGAATGAAACTGCTTGTTCCTCTATATACCGGAACCTGTCTGATTCAGTGCTCAGGAAGGTGGGTATTATAGATTCCGCGAAGGATTTGTGGGACAAGTTAGATAAGTTGTATACCGATACTTCTTTGCCTGGTAAATTGTTTTTTCTTGAGAAGTTCTTTAGATTTAGGCTCGACCTGTCTAAGGACATAGATGAGAACCTAGATGCATGTGTTTAACAAGCTTCTTCAGAATATTAAGCAAGTTGGTGATAAACACATAGATGACTACACGCCCATAGTGTTACTTAATGCCATCCCTGACTCATACAATGACGTCAAATCTGCCATAAAGTATGGTAGAGACGATATCTCGTTAGATATAGTCGTCAATGGATTAAGGAGTAAGGAGTTAGACCTTAGACACTCGAGGGGTAGTAACAGTCAGTCTAAGGACTCGGGTGAAGCGTTGTTTGTGAGGGGTAGGTCTAAGAGTAGATCTAGAAACCATAAGAAGGGCAACAACGATAAGAACAAAAACAATGACCCGGGGAAGAAGAGAGGTAAGTCTAAGAAGAGAGTGTGCTATAATTGTGGTAATTCTAGTCACTTCATTAAGGATTGTCCCCATCCTAAGAAGTCTGAACATGCTAATGTGGTAGATGATAATAACTTGCATGAAGAAGTTTTTATGATTTGTGATTCTGCCAATTCTGTGTTGAGTAGCATGACTGAAAATGAGTGGTTAATTGACTCTGGTTGTACTTATCATATGACACCTTTTAGATCCCTGTTTTCTTCTTATGATTCTTGCAGTGATGGTTTTGTGTCTCTTGCTGATAATAAGATATGTAAAATTCATGGGGTGGGTGATGTATGCTTGAAGTTTGATAATGGGACTGTGTTTACTATGAAAAATGTGAGACATGTTCCTGACTTGCGTCATAACCTATTTTCTGTTGCTGCTTTTGAGGGTAGTGGGCTTGAGGGTAAATGGGAAAATGGGTGCATGAAAGTTGTGAAAAATTCCCTTGTTTTGTTTAAGGCAAAAAAGGTGAATAACTTGTATGTGTGCTATGCTCAGCCTTTCTGTGATTCTGCTCCTGTGGTTAGTTAGGTTCTAATAAATCTGTTTTGTGGCATAATAGATTAGGACACATGAGTAATAGGGGTTTAGAGATTTTGCATAAATCTGGTTATTTTGGTAAGGTTTCTGTGTCCACCATCCCATTCTGTGAATCTTGTGTCTTAGGCAAGCAGCATAAGGTTACATTCCCCTCCTCCCCATATCCTAATCCCACTAAGTGTACCTTTGTGTTAGAGTATGTTCATGCTGATGTGTGGGGTCCTGCTAGTGTCTCTACCCACGGGGGTAAGAGATATTTTCTGTCCATCATTGATGATTTTTCTAGGAAGGTGTGGGTCCGTCTCCTTGAGCATAAGTCTGATGTCTTTGTGAAGTTTAGGGAGTGGAAAAACCTTGTAGAAAATCAAACTGATAAGAAGGTCAAAACCCTTAGGACAGATAATGGTCTAGAGTTTTGCAATAGGGATATGGACCAATTGTGTGTTGATTGTGGGATTAGAAGGCACAAAACTGTGCCCTATACTCCCCAACAAAATGGGATAGCCGAGAGGATGAATAGGACTGTTCTAGATAAGGTTAAGAGTATGCTTGCTACCGCCGGTTTGTCTAAAATGTTTTGGGGTGAAGCAGTCAATACTGCTGTCTACTTGATTAACCGGTCTCCTTCTGTTCCCTTGGGTAGGAAGTGCCCTGAATCTGTTTTTTCAAACAAACCCCTTGACTGGTCTAATCTTAGAGTGTTTGGGTGTGCAGCGTATGTGCACCAACAAGGTGACAAGTTGGATCCTAGGTCTAAGAAAGGAGTCTTCCTAGGTTATCCCGAGGATGTGAAGGGGTACAGGGTTTGGGATAGGAACCAGGTAGGTTTCAAAGTTGTGGTAAGTAGAAACATTATTTTCAATGAATCCGAGTTTCCTTGTCCTGTTAAGTCAGTTCCTGATTCTGAGTCTGATCCTAGTAATACACCTGTTGAGGTGGAGTCCATACCACATGCTGCTAGTCCTTTGTTTGCTAATCATGATTCTTCTGAATTGCATGGTTCTAATTCTTCTGAATTGCATGGTTCTGATTCTTCTGAATTGGATGGTTCTGATTCTTCTGAATTGCATGATTCTGATTCTTCTGAGCATGATACTACCACCACTTCGAGTGAGGTGGAGCATTCTCATGTGCATTCAAATGACAATGAATCGCATGATGAGAGTGCGGGTACTAGTGAGAATGATTTGCATGATTATCAACTTGCTAGAGATAGAAGTAGGAGAGTTATTAGGAGAACTGCTCATAGTATGCCTGATTATGCTTTCCATATGTGTGATACTTCTATGCTTGTTTTTCCTGTGTGTAACACCCCGGCCCCGCAGGACCCGAGGTAGTTACTCCGGACCAATAGTACTGTCCCCACAAACCACCACAAGCCTTTACCGCGCACTTTGTCCTCACTCATGCGCGCCCTGAGAAACTTCCCAGGGGGTCACCCATCCCAAGACTACTCCCGAGCAAGCACGCTTAACTTTGGAGTTCTTAGGTAATGAGCTCCCTTAAAAGGAGATGCACCTCTGTTGGTATGAGTAGTACTATTAATCCGGTTATATTAAATCTCAAGTGTTATAATCACCCCCACTTAGGATCGCAACGTCCTCGTTGCGCCCTTGAACCAATCTCAAATCTCAATTAAATCCCAGAATCTTCTCCCGCTAAGTGCCCTCCCGATATCCAACGGGTCAACACACTGTCGCAGGGTTGCTCTGATACCACCTGTAACACCCCGGCCCCACCGAATCCGTGGTAGTTACTCCGGACCAATAGTACTGTCCCCACAAACCACCACGAGCCTTTACCGCGCACTTTGTCCTCACTCATGCGCGCCCTGAGAAACTTCCCAGGGGGTCACCCATCCCAAGACTACTCCCGAGCAAGCACGCTTAACTTTGGAGTTCTTAGGTAATGAGCTCCCTTAAAAGGAGATGCACCTCTGTTGGTATGAGTAGTACTATTAATCCGGTTATATTAAATCTCAAGTGTTATACTGTGCTTGAGACCCTTAAGCTTAATGAACCTAGAATCTATAGAGAGGCCCTTAAGTCTAATGAGTCCGCTAAATGGCTTTGCGCCATGAAAAGTGAGATGGAGTCACTTATAGCGAATAAGACTTGGACGTTAGTTCCTAGACCGCCCAATAGTTCTGTTGTTGCCTGTAAGTGGCCATTTAAGGTTAAGGAAGAGCCTAACGACATTAGATATAAGGCTAGGTTAGTAGCTAAGGGACTTGCTCAAAAGCAAGGTGTTGATTATGCTGAAATCTTTGCTCTTGTAGTTAAGTTTACTGCGATTAGAATGATGTTTGCTCTTGTTGCTCATAATGATTGGGAAATGAAGCAAATGGACGTCACCACTGCTTTCTTGCGTGGCAATTTAGATAAGAAAATCTATATGTCGCAGCCTGAACGCTTTGTGGATCCCATGAAGAGCGATTATGTGTGTTTGCTTAGGAAGGCCTTGTACGGCCTGAAGCAGTCCCCGAGGCAGTGGAATATCGAATTTGACCAGTGCATGTCATCTTTGAAATTTCACAAGTCCGAATGTGACCATTGCCTATACTTTAAAAATACTTCTTCTGTGCATGTATTTTTATTGTTATATATGGATGATATGTTGATTGCGAGTGCAGGTCATATCAAGTTGATTAGAGTTTTGACTAATCATTGATTGCGGATAAGTTGCCTGGTGATCTTACCCTTTTTTGCCTGAATATGTCTTTGTGATTATTCGGGCAATCCAGCGATGATGAGTCTCAAATTGTTTTAGAGCGTTGTGCTCTACACCACTAGGGTCCAATAAGGTGGAGAATGTGTTAGGTATTGGCCCAACTATTTCTATAAGCCCATTTACTTTGAGGATGTACCTGGTCCAAGCCTTGGTCAACTTACAGTTCGCACATGCCTTCTCCATTGATCGATTATTTCCTTCTTCGTACATATGCAATTCTGGCAGAACCTTATTTCTTTGGTAAAATCATGAGTTACCATCTTTGGCTGATTTTCCTTGGACTACTTATATCGTTCTTCTCCTCTCTTGACCCTTGGGGAAGATTAATACGCTCCTTTCACTCTCGGCACCGAATATTACTCCTCTGTGGGGCAATTCAAACCCTTGGCCGGAAATAGTGTGAAGGCTGACGCCCCTTCTCCCCTGGTTGTCCTTGGTGGTGAAATTCATCCTTTGTGGATGAAATCGGAGACCTGAGCTGGAAGACAACCCTTCTTACAAGCCCTATGTATTGCAGACCCTTAAAAAAATTCTAAACGAGTTCAGAGTGAAATCTGAAATCTTTGTGAATACCACACCTTATAATCTGATTGTATACTTAGAATACATCAATGGGTTACTTACCTTTCTAAAGTGGAACAGGGCAATTTAGCTGTATATTTAATTATAATATAACGTATTTTTACACCTAATATAGGTACCCTTAATGGTCTAATACTCCAAAATTAGACCTGTTCCACTCATTATTTAGTATAATGTTCAAAATACGTTATATTCAACGAAATGTTTCCAATGTTGTTTCTTCTCGTGTGAATACCAAGAGTTGTAAGGATTTAATCTTGCTAACACTTATCATTTGTTGTGAACTAAAACATAGGTTAGTTCTACTATCTTGGAAACAAGTAAGTATATATAAAATAGCCTATCGAATTATTCTACACAAACCAAGCATTGCGAGTTATAATTCTATCTAATGATATACAATAATTGTATTCTAAACAATTAAGCTACAGATCTTTCCAACGGTTAAAACGTACACATTTAATTGATACTAGACAAGTTATATTACATAATTCATACTGTTCTTTGTGATAGAGCATAAATATCATAGCTTTGATATCACCTATCAAAATTTTTATAAGGTCGAACTATAGCAATACACACATCACTGTATTTGAGTCTCCATTTATAAAACGGCAAATATTAACTTTAACGGATGTGCCTATCTTTTAAGTATTTACTAATACTGAACTATTAGTAAACGATAATGCAGTTGTATAGACATAAAAGACAACGATATTCCCATGAAAACGTCCTCACTAATATCTAGAGAAATGCCAGTCTCGTTTATTTTTGAAGGAAGATCTTTTAACACACAACATTGTTAAAGAGCACATGTTTACAATTAACATGTTCCCCATCGAGTATAGTTAGGGTTACTAATATTCCGTTAAAGTATATCTGTATTTGCTCCCAGCTTTACGTTTTAAAATATTCGTTACATGGAAAGGCTGAGTTATATAGGGAAAGTGTTTCATATGTTTGACCGTACATATCACAAGTTCATCACTTTCGATGTAAGATTTTAATAAGGCAACGATTGAAATTAATAGACATAATGAGTCACTTACCTTTAGTATCTGTACATCGTCTTGCTCTAAGCTGAAAATCTTGAGATTAACAATGCGGCAGTTGGAAAGATCTTATCGAGTTCTAAAACTTATCTTCATAGAGCACTTCTCATATATTTAGCGTTTTTAGCCTAGAAAGAGCACTTTTAATCCAGATATTGTCGGTAATGTAACTGAGATTAGGCTATTTCATTGGTGGTTTATAGACAAGGGGTGAAGCCTCTTCCCCCCAGTCCTTCGCTAGAATAGTTATTACATATTGTATAAATCTTAGTTTACTCATCTTCACAAACTTACGGTCACTTTTAGTTAGAATCAAACATCGGGAGTTCAATTGTGAACAGAGTGGGGAGTTTTAAAAATGTCATAACACATTTTCGAAGAGCTCTATTATAGTATCTTTCCAATAATGTAACAGGAATTAGGTCCCAAAACAGATTTGTGTTCATAGAGCTTATAAAAATGAATTTGTCGTTGAGAGGAATTTACAATCTAAGTTTTATTTCAGAACTCCAATCCTGTTAATTTCTGGCGTTGGGAAATTAACAGAAAATTCTCTTGCTATAGATAAGTTAAAAAATAATGGTATTTAGAGTACTTAAGTGCATTAATCTATTAAGAACATATAATGGTAGATCTGATGCGACTAGATTTAGCCTAATAGAACTCACACTTATATAAGGATAGGATTCATTTGTGATATGAGTGTTTACCATTATATTTGGACATCACCTAATATCTCTTATTTACGGTTTTAGACAAAATTGTAAGATATTACGATTTTGTTTTACAAGCATATGTTTAAAAGTCCATCTGATAAGACTGGCGCTGTAACACTTGAGATTTAATATAAACGGATTAATAGTACTACTCATACCAACAGAGGTGCATCTCCTTTTAAGGGAGCTCATCACCCAAGAACTCCAAAGTTAAGCGTGCTTGCACGGGAGTAGTCTTGGGATGGGTGACCCCCTGGGAAGTTTCTCAGGGCGCGCATGAGTGAGGACAAAGTGCGCGGTAAAGGCTCGTGGTGGTTTGTGGGGACAGTACTATTGGTCCGGAGTAACTACCTCGGGTCCGGTGGGGCCGGGGTGTTACAGGTGGTATCAGAGCAACCCTGCGACAGTGTGCTGACCCGTTGGATATCGGGCGGACACTTAGCAGGGGAAAAGATTCTGGGGTGTGATTGAGATTGGTTTAAGGGCGCAACGAGGACGTTGCGATCCTAAGTGGGGGTGATTGTAACACTTGAGATTTAATATAAATGGATTAATAGTACTACTCATACCAACAGAGGTGCATCTCCTTTTAAGGGAGCTCATCACCCAAGAACTCCAAAGTTAAGCGTGCTTGCACGAGAGTAGTTTTGGGATGGGTGACCCCCTGGGAAGTTTCTCAGGGCGCGCATGAGTGAGGACAAAGTGCGCGGTAAAGGCTCGTGGTGGTTTGTGGGGACAGTACTATTGGTCCGGAGTAACTACCTCGGGTCCGGTGGGGCCGGGGTGTTACAGGCGCTATGTTCAAGAGATATTATCATGTTTTCTTATAAATCGTATAAAGCTTCTAAAAACATTGCTCTATTTACGCTTTGATTGTTTAACCATAATTCTTATTACTAAAATATCATGGATGTGTGTCCCTAAAGATATTCAACTCCGGGAATGAGCATAAACTTTAGGCTAAAACATTAGGACAATTAGAGCTCATTGTCTATTTTATTAAGTAATAAGATATGCCCTCTAAGTTTATCAACGCTATGCTATGCGATATTATCTAAAACTTATGTTCAGGTATTAAGTTTTGATAAAATGGTAACAATTTCATAAGCTCTACCGTATTTTAATAGAGATACAATGTCACGATCAATGAGCTCCCTCTCGACCCCGTTTTGTTTTAGAAAATAGGCAATCATCACTTTTAGCGTTTTGCATACCAATAATTAAACAGTCAAATCTTTCTATCTCGTTGTGAAAGACACGGCTATATTCAAACCTGAAATATAGAGGGGTATTTAACACTATATCACCAAATCATGTAGCGTTTAATTAAAATAAGTCGAAACTATGTTTCACTCATATCGCCTTTATAGTGCTCTCTTCATCAATTCAAGCATTGTCCCTATTGTTAAGGTCTTACTAATATATTCTTGTGAATTTAAGTCTGTTTTGTCCCGTTGAAGACGTTTTCACAATGTAAATGACAACGAGATAACAAATGTTTGGTGATTATACTTATTCAGGTAAGATTGATCTTACTAATGTATGATTCAGTAAGTTAATCTCTTTTCATTCAAAAATTGTTGGGCCATAATAGTGTTTGTACATATTTTACCGTAGCATTTGTATCTTATTTTGTGTACACATTTTAGTTATTTAGATTAAGTTGGATGCTGGATGGGATATCTACGAAAATCTGGTTATCTCATAAACTCTAGGAGTTAGGCCGCAGGCAGGAGACCTTTTGTATATATGCGTGCTTGTATTCTTCATTGAAAATGAGGAAGGAACAATACACAATTTTATTCCTTATTGATTGTTTGTCAAATTTATGCTTCTGCGATTCAGTTTTTGACATGGTATAAGAGCGGGTTTGATCGGAGGGACCGCTGGACGTGAATCATGACCGGAGGTACGTCGGAAAATCATGACCGGCGGAAGATAAACAATCCGTCTTCGCCGTTCTTTTTGCCAAATTCGGACTTCCCGCACGCCGTGCAGACTGGAAGGCGCCCCAAGGAGACAGCTGCAACCAATGAAGAACGAGAGCTGGTGGTGCGGAAACCTGGTTTTACGGATGACCAATGGAACCAGTTTTTGAAGTTGATGGAGCAATGCAAAACCAATTCTTCCGAGGAGAAACTTGCAGGCAAAAATGGTAGAGTTGACTGGCTCCTTGATTCGGGAGCATCTTTTCACATGACAGGTAATGGCGGTAGCTTTGAGCGGACTATGAAAATTACGCCGGTGCCGGTCATATTGTTGGATGGAAGCAAAACGCATGCAACACATGTAGGAGATGTTCAAGTAGGAGCGCAGCTGAAGTTGATGAATGTTCTCCTAGTACCTGGATTGAGATGCAATTTGATATCTTTGGCCCAATTAATTGACGATAAAAAATGTGACATATTTTTTTCTAATGATTTATGTGTGATACAGGACCTACTTACGAGGAAGCCGATTGGAGTGTGTGAACGAAGAGGGGGAGTTTACTATTTCCGGAGTCTGGATCACGCTCAGGCACATGCAGTAGAGAGGATAGACTCAGAAGATTTATGGCACTCACGGTTGGGACATCCTTCAGTGAAGATAATGCGTATGGTTCCTTGTTTTAATAGAACATTGTCAGTTCAAAATAAATTTTGTGATGCTTGTTTACGGGGTAAACAAACTCGTGATGTGTTTGAGTTTAATTCTGCGCGTGCCATTGAGTCTTTTGAATTAATTCATTGTGATATATGGGGGCCATACAGAACTCCGTCTACTTGTGGGGCTCGTTATTTTTTGACAATAGTCGATGACTTTTCTAGAGCTGTGTGGGTACATTTGATGAATGACAAGGGGGAAGTTAAGAATATTCTCAAACAATTTCTTGCCATGGTTGATTGTCAATTTAATAAAAGGGTGAAAATAATTCGTAGTGACAATGGAAAGGAGTTTATTGGCATGAGAGAATATTTTTTTTCTCAGGGAGTGATCTGTCAGACTTCATGTGTTTATACCCCACAACAAAATGGTAGAGTAAAAAGAAAACATAGGCACATTTTGGAGGTTGCACGAACATTAAGGTTTCATGCAAATTTGCCAATTAAATTTTGGGGTGAGTGTATATTAACCGCAGGGTACTTGATTAATCGGTTGCCTTCGACAGTGACTCGTTACAAAAGTCCCTATGAGTTATTATATAATAAAGTGCCGTCCTATGGTCAGTTACGGGTGTTTGGGTGCTTGTGTTATGTGCACAACAAAAACACTTTGGGTGATAAATTTGCTGCTAGGGGGATTAAATGTGTATTTTTGGGATATGCTTATACACAAAAGGGATGGAAAATTTATGGTTTGGAGCATAACCTGTGACACCGCTCCCAATTTAAACTTGGATTTATTAATCCATTATTATTAAAAATTAGAATAATAGTACATATACTAAATTCGATAAGGATGACTAGTTAAAGTCATGAATATATATTCACTTTGAAAACTAGTTACAAGTATATTGATCATACTAGAAATGATTAATTGATTAAATTAATACCGATTTATTAAATTGTGGGTCGGACCCCAAACATGGGGAGAGACTAACTAAGATATATTCTTGGACCAAGTTAATTTAAATAAAAAGCCCAAGGATAAGAAGGAAGTAATATATAATTGTTCGGGCCGAATAAAAGGTAAATAAATAATATGAGAGATCATTCGAGCCCACTTACTAATAATAGAAATATAAATGGGTTTGAGCCCGGAATCTTGGAGAGGACTATCCAATACGTTTTAGGACCGACCTATTTAGGTTTACTAGCCTAAAATAATATAAATAAATGAGTAGAAGTCATTCGGGTGCGACCGAGATATATCAAGTAAACAAAGTGGTGTTCTTGCCCATATTACCCGAAAATAGCAAGTATAAGGTTGAAGGGTTTCCTACACTTTAATTCAGGGTATTCCGTATAAAGTGTAAACCATAATCAACGGGAGGATTGAATTGTAAATAGCTTCGGACCGGATTTAATAGAAAGGGGCATCCCATGAGTACAACCCAACCCACTTAGCCCAACTTTCTAATGATAGAAAGGATAAGGGGTGGGAAGACTCTCCTCCTCCTATTTGGGAGTCTTGTGCGTAAGAATAGAGAGAGGAGGGAGCTCAACATAGAGCTTCACATGAGCTAGGAAACAAGGAGAAGAACAAGGTCAATCCGGAGAAGAAAAGCAGGACAAAGAGGTAGAGTATACGTATTCCCGTTAGTTCTTCGTTTATTATTAATATTTCGTATATGATTTTTAAGAAATCATATGTGGGATTAATGAGGATGTTCTACACGTTTAAAAGTGTAGCAATATGATATAAAGTGTTGGTAATTAACTTAGAAGAGTTGTTGAATCGATAGGAATTGAAATCGCCGGAAACCGCCACTTCTAGGTGCTGTTTTCGTGCAGCAGAACCCGAAAGCCGGGCAGCTTTTGCAAAAGCCGGGCGGCTTTCGCCCTCTGCCAGCCAAGCTTGATTCAGATCATTTCCGATCGAAGGTTTAACGACGGGGCTTCAATAGGCAACCTTCCTGGACATATTTAAGGTGAGGATGGCTGACTATATTGTCTATAACTCGTGAGTTGAGCATGAGATTACCTAAGTAATTAAAATTATGATTTTGATGGAATTAAATGATATACTCCAATGTGAACAAATGTGTTGCTATGTGGTCATATAAATTGATACATGATATTACAAAGGTGGATAAGCAAAGGCATTATGCATGAGGGGAGAAATCCTTGAAATATATTAATCATTGAATTGATATAGACAAATGTTGATAAATGTGTGATTCCATAAGATCTTAAAAGGGATATATGGATACCTATATGGATAGGCAAAGTGATTAAATGTGAAGTAAGAAATACTTGAGTTATTGATATGATCAAAGTGATATGAATCCGTAGTGATTAATTGTATGTGCTATCTATGGTATTGAATTAGATAGGCATGAACTTAGAATGGGTGATGGACTATGGTCATACTCAAAGGAAATGGTGGAGTCTACCTAGACTATATGAAGGCAGCCCGGGGAGTCTTGATGAAGACTAGCCCGAGGTTGATAGATTATGATGGCTCGTGTACAATGAGTATACGGGGATATATACGGGGTGTGTAAGCCCTAACGAGTAAAGGATATTACGCGGGGTGTGTAAGCCCTACATGAATGAAGCATTACGCGGGGTGTGTAAGCCCAAACGAATAAAGGATATTACGCGGGGTGTGTAAGCCCTACACGAATAAAGTATTACGCGGGGTGTGTAAGCCCTAATGAATAAAGTATTACGCGGGGTGTGTAAGCCTTAATGAATAAAGTATTATACGGGGTGTGTAAGCCCTACATGATAAAGTATTACGCGGGGTGTGTAAGCCCTAAATGAGTAAAGTATTATACGGGGTGTGTAAGACCTACACGAACTAATATTATACGGGGTGTGTAAGCCCTAAATGAATCAAAGGTATTATACTGGGGGTGTAAGCCCAAAATGAATGAATACACTGTAGGGTGTGTAAGTCCAACGTGGACGAGTACAAATGATAAATTGTGTAATCCTCTCGATGGAGTTGGGTTTAGACTAGGGGTGGGGTAACCTCTCAAGATTGCTATATGCAAGGATAGGGCAAGGGCTATACAAGGGGAATTGTTTTGAAATACAAATGGACCTACGGGTCGGCTATTTGACTTGGTATATATATTCTATACAAGTGATTTGAAATGAGGTAGCTGTAGGTTATGCCCATAATATAGTATCACCCTATGTTGAGGGTCTTGTGTTTAAAACATGAATTATATTCAGTATAGTTGTCATTGTACTTGTCAAATGCTTCCAAGTACTGACCTCCCCTTCACGGGGGAGGCCACCTCACAGTTTCAGGTAGAAGCTAGAGCTTGCTTCCTGTTCCCGTTGCTTCGGGTGATCCATGGAGAGAAGACGTGGTTCGTGCTTCTTCCAGTTCTATTTTGATATAAATAAAATAATGCTCATGGAACTATTTTAAATTATGAATGATTTGTGAGCCTGCGTGCTCATGTTCGCCCTGTGTGGCCTCTGACTTTTTAGAAGTATTTGTATTCCGCTGCGTATATTTGAAATGCTTTATTTATGATTGTTTATGGATGTACTTGTGTGAATGGTATTCATGTACGCCTTGCATGGTTCGAGTAGGGTGAACTGCGGTTGCCTTAATCGGATTATGCGGCGGTTGTTAGCGCGTCCGGCCAGACCGGGGCGTGACATAACCTGCATTTTGTTAGTAGAGATGTTAAATTTGTTGAAACAATTTTTCCATTTAAAGAATTGGTTGACAAAGTAGAAGACTGGCCGAAGGAAGAGACTGGCCGAAACATCCAGAATTTGTATGGTCAGACTGAGGTGGACACCGCTGACCTTCTTTTGGAGAACCTGGCGATGCGACACGGGAAGGAAATTTGACCCGATCAGGAAGTACTGTTGACAGCCGAAACTTGCATGAACATGGACATTCGGATATTGTGCATGACCAGCCCGACGTGCATGAAAATACATTGCCTGCTGCAGTCAACGAAGAGGCAACCCAATCTGAGGGCAGTGAGGTGAGACGGGGTGGTCGACGGCGGCATGCGCCAGCATGGCACAAGGATTACGTGGTCGAGATGAACACTGTGCATGTAAACTCCTTCCCCACCGTTCACTCATCTTCAAATTAAAGGTTGAATCAAGTAATCCGTATCTCATAACTCATTATATTAAATATGATCATTTTTCCGTTCCGCACCGTGCTTTTCTTGCAGCTATTTCAGCTCATAAGGAGCTTTCGAGTTTTAAGGAAGCCGTTGGTGATCCACTTTGGCGAGAGGCTATGAGCCGTGAAATTCAAGCTTTGGAGAAGACTGGTACGTGAAAAATTCAAGATTTACCCCCCGGGAAGAAGGCCATTTTTTTGTAAATGGGTGTACAAGATCAAATACAGAAGTGATGGATCTGTGGAAAGACACAAAGCACGGCTGGTAATATGTGGCAACTGACAGGTGCAGGGAATTGATTATAGTGAGACGTTTGCCCCGGTTGCAAAGATGGTGAGTGTTCGCACAATATTGGCAGTGGCGGCTTCCTGTCATTGGGAGCTGCACCAAATGGACGTGGATAACGCGTTCTTACATGGAGATTTGCATGAGGAGGTTTATATGCATTTACCCCCGGGATATGCAGCTGCAACTCCGAGTAAAGTATGTAAGTTACTCAAATCTCTGTATGGTTTACGTCAAGCCCCGCGTTGCTGGTTTTCTAAGCTTACTGCTTCACTTCGAGCGTATGGTTTTACTCAATCTCATGCGGACTATTCTCTTTTTACATTGAGACGGGATGGGCGAATTTTATGTGTTCTCATTTATGTGGATGATCTTCTGATTACTGGCAATGATGGGGCAATGATACGGGCTTTTAAAACCTATTTAGCTACTTCCTTCCCTGTGAAGGATTTGGGGGTGATGAAATATTTTTTGGGCATTGAGGTGGCCCGCAATCCGACATGCATTTTTCTTTGTCAACGCAAATATGTTCTTGACATCCTTTCTGAAACTGGCTTGACTGGAGCGCGACCCGTCGCATTTCCCATGGTGCAAAACCATGGTTTGCAGTCCGACAACGGACCATTATTTTCTGATCCAGAACGTTATAGACGCTTGGTTGGGAAACTCATCTATCTTACCTTAACCCGACCAGATATTAGCTACTCCGTTCACATTTTGTCACAATTTATGCAACAACCTAGGGAGGTTCATTGGGATGTCGTGCTGTGTGTGCTCAAATATTTGAAGGGTAGTCCTGGTCAAGGTATTTTTTTGCGTTCCGAATCTCCTCTTTCCTTAACTGGTTACTGTGATGCAGACTGGGCCTCTTGTCCAATGACCCGACGTTCTCTTATAGGGTACTTTGTCACCCTCGGCCGTTCTCCTATTTCTTGGCACACTAAAAAAACAGCCCACTGTGTCTCGGTCTTCTGCGGAAGCCGAGTATCGTTCTATGGCTGCCCTGACCTGTGAAATTATTTGGTTGACGAATCTTCTTCGGTCTTTAGGGGTTACTCTTCCTTCACCACCTCGGCTATTGTGTGATAATAAGGCCGCCTTGCATATTGCATCCAACCCGGTGTTTCATGAGCGTACCAAGCACATAAAATTGGATTGTCATTTTATACGGGATCATGTTCAGGCTGGCACCATCGCACCATCTTACACATCTACCACGGAACAGCCAGCGGATTTGTTAACTAAGGCTCTTGGTGCTCAACAATTTCACTATTTGCTGACCAAGATGGGCATTTGTGATCCCCATGCTCCATCTTGAGGGGGGGTGTTGGGCAATAATAGTGTTTGTACATATTTTACCGTAGCATTTGTATCTTATTTTGTGTACACATTTTAGTTATTTAGATTAAGTTGGATGATGGATGGGATATCTACGAAAATCTGGTTATCTCCTAAACTCTAGGAGTTAGGCTGCAGGCAGGAGACCTTTTGTATACATGCGTGCTTGTATTCTTCATTGAAAACGAGGAAGGAACAATACACAATTTTATTCCTTATTGATTGTTTATCAAATTTATGCTTCTGCGATTCAGTTTTTGACAAAAATAGAGATTAAGCAAGATAGTTTAGGCTATCCCACTCCCGGATCACCCCATCATTTAACAATATCAGATTGGAAGATTACATCCCTTTCGCTATTATGAAGAACGATCATATAGACGTACAATTCTTTTAGCATAGACCTTCCCATTTTATAAACAGACGTCAGGATAATTTTTCTTGTATGTTTCGTCCCAAAATAAATTCTCAATACTTAGCCTGTACTATTATAATCTGAATAAAACGCTATCTCGGGCAGTTGACATTAAAACAAGATTCTCTGCGTTAGAAATGCACAAAGTAGGGTTAAATATACGAAATTTTAATACGTTAGAATTAAAATTTACTAGAATATTTCGTTTATTCTATAGTTATCTAAAGAATAACTATAGAATATTTTGCTATAAATTTTATACGTTGAACGACTAAATGTATTACTAAGTAATATGATAATATTAAAATTCCATGTAAATTAGCCTAATACTTTGTTTATAGGCAAGATACAAGTATTTTGAACCCTTATCTAATATCGTATTAATTTTAAAATATCAATGTCTTAGAATCAAGTTCTTTAGTACAGCTCTAAATCACAGTGTTGTCTATTGGTATGTATAAAATTATCATGATATATTAAATCCAACGAGATTTACGGTATGATTAAACTTAATACACGCCTACATAACTCTTTAGAATATCTGTGGATAGCTTTTTAGCGCCCAATGATATTATGTAAATCTCGTTGGATTCCTAATATCTATCTCTTTGGACAAGATATAATTTCGTAGTTTTCTGCTCGTAACCAAGGACACGTGCATACGTTTGAAACGGAAGACGTATTAAAATATACTGGTTCGTTGAGAGATGAAAACGCTAAATCATGTACAATATTGTTTAGAACCAGCTTAAGTATTATATCAAGCTAAGTTACGAGCAGTATCGAACGTGATACTGCTTGGAGCCTATCTATAAATGGTTACGATTTATCTCTAAAAAATGGAAATAGCCTGAAGATATACCAATATTCTTATAAATATTGGTAAAGATTATATACTTAAGGGAAGTATATACTCGGTTTATTAGCACTCGATGAACACATACTATATTAAGAAATTGTCTATGATCTTTATTAGAAAAAGTATTTGATATTACTAAATATCAAATATATTTAGCTAGGGATTCATGATCTAAACGGTATGATTTTCAGGATGAGAGATGTTATAACAACATCAAAATAGTAAAACGGTTCATCGAGTATCTTGTTGGGAAATATTTAACAATAAACATCGATCCCTAATTTAGTTCAGAAATACTTAGCCTAATCTTTATAATTTAGGATTTTTAGCCTAGAAAGAGCACTTTTAGCATTTGCATCTCCTAAAAGACGACCCTGAAAATCAATATTATTTGAAGTGTGGAAATATCCCTTGATAGTTTTGGGAACTATCAAGGGATGATCGGATCAGGTGATCATCCGCAACAGCACTAGATAATTTTCCTAACCCGGGCGTATTATCCCACTAGTAAAACATATATGATTCGAACGGTTTATTATGCAGATTTATCTTGTCTCTAATACTTTGAAATGCTAAACCCTAAACCCTAAATCTCGTAGTACATCGAGCTCATGGATATTTTACTTTAATAATAATTAAAATACACAACAAATTTCCAAGACGTAATACGAGATTCACAAAGGAATCTTTTGTTCCTAGACTAGATGAGATTAGAAAATGAAGGGTTTTCAAAGTCGTTGGGTTCATATCTGGTAGTAAAATGCTGTACTCACAAAAGAGATATCTCACGTTGTGTAATAAACGAAATATCTAGGAACAAACACCCATTTACGCTAAAAGTGTTAGAGCTCGATAAGAGATAATTTAAGGACAAAACTAAACCCAAAGAGAAATTGAGATGGTTTTAGTTTGTTAAGATCATTTATTAATGGAGATCATATTGTATTGCTTTGAAAACTAGATATTCATCTTGAATTTATTTTTAAAAGGTTAATCTTTACCTTTTACCTAATGCATTGTAAATGAAGTTGGAACACACATAATCAAAATGCGATTCCGACCTCCACAAGATAGGAACTCATGTAAATACTAGTAAAGACTATACGTCATTTAGGGATAAGATATCAAACTATAAAATGGGTCACTATATAGATTACTAATCTTCGTGATAATCTTGATTTAGCAGTCCTTAAAGTTTTCAGCGAGATGTTCTAATAGTATTTACATACTATTGAAATGTAATGGAACATGAAACTACAAAGGAAATAATACATAAACATCAATGATTTCTGAACATAAGAGATGACCCTATTTAATAATAGACAATGTAATAATAATGTTATTCCGTGCTATCGCGTTTTTGTAAGTATAAAATTGTGGTTTGATATACTAATTGTCTATTTTACACGAAATAGACCCAGTTCTCTTACAAATATTCTATATGAGTCCGAATATCAAAGACAAAATGGTATGGTTAATCAACGAGTAATAAATATCTCAAGCAAAGGAATGTTAAACTGTTAGGGCATAATAACTTAATATTAGGGATTGTCACGAAATAGTGATTATAGCGTGTACAAGAGAATGGTTAACAAATTGCAGTGATGGAGCATCCGATAAAGTCAGTTGGACTTTTTAGATACCTCAAGTATCTTACAATCGTAATCATAAAAAATTCGGAGTATTCGATAAATCATAGTATATTGCTTGTGATATGAGATATTTACATATTATTAAATGGCAATCTATGGAAGTTATAGCCTAGCACAACTTTTAAATGGTTTTCCAATAAAACCGAGTATTAAAATGCAAGAGCTATAGATGTTTATCGTGTATTAGACCAAAAGTTAGAACTCAAAATTGTCTAATCTAAACGTTTAGATATATTATGTCATATATCTAAGTACTTTAAATGAGTCTGTTTGTCACTCTAGTATGGGTTATTTTGCCATAAAGGCACGCCCATGTTTAATGCAAAAACGATAATGTAAATTACTGATTAACAAAAGGATCTTATTTGTTATTTGGAATACGCTATATATGCCTATATAGGACAATTTAACTATATGTAAACGTTTTCTATCTCTTTATTTGGCTTATATAAACGTCTTTCACATATAAGACCTATCTATATTCACTTGCTTAATTGTCGAGCTTGAACTTAACCTGAACCCAAAATACTTCACTCTAAATATTGAAGTATTTATTAAATTTGCTATAAGTAAATTTATCGTACCTAAGTTTTATTAGGCCAGGCACCCCTAAGTAAAACTGGGAATATAGAGATTTACGTTGTTAATGACAATCATTTCCAACAAGGTGTTTTCCAAAAAGTACTCTATTTAGGCTGAAAACGCTAAATCATAGAGATGTTTTTAAGCTACCTTCATATTATTTCTCAATTCTTGTTATTGTATTAACACCGTGAAGACCGACATAGATTATCATTAGTTGCTTGGTCTTCATTGAAAACCTAGGGTTGGTATCACAATATAAAGTATCACTTTACCACAAATATACCGTATTCAATGAAGATTTATTAAAAAGCTTTATAAATCTAGAAATGTCTAACAATCTTGAGTTCTAAGGTTGATGAGATAGAGATGTCCCGTTAATTCATATATTGCTGTGTGTCTTGATATGTACTTACCTCCCTACTTTACCGGACAATAGTATCCCGTGTTTCCGATAATCATAAATACTTAGCCTTTCGAAACCGGCGCCTGAAAGTAAATTAAGTCCATTGTAACTTAATTTACTTTCTAATATAGAGTTGGGTGTCAGATTTCAGTGTTATCTAACCCAAACCTGCTATGATGTTGAAAAATTGTAAAGAATCAAACGAAGATATATTGAACTGAGTTTGTATTTAGATCGTGATCGAATTGATTTTCATTCACCGTAGCTATGCTATTTAAATACAAATATATCTCAACTACCCATACTAATCTACTGCTACTTTTACGTAAGAATGGGATGAGATAATCATCAACCAATAAATTAATGTTACATACAAATATACAACAAGGAGAGGTCCTCATGCAGTAAACCTCATGTACACGTGAGTCTTCATGCGGCAATGCTTTTGCACACGTGAGTAGTAACCAATACCCCCCTCAAGATGGAGCATGGGGATCTAAAATGCCCATCTTGCCAAGTAAATAAGAAAATTGATGGGAACCCAGAGCTTTGGTGAAGAGGTCCGCGAGCTGTTCCGTAGTAGATTTATGAACAGGAACAATAGTACCTGCTTGTACATGATCACGAATAAAATGACAATCCAACTCTATATGCTTAGTTCGCTCATGAAAGACTGGATTAGAGGCGATATGGATGGCGGCGTTGTTGTCACAGAAAATAGGAATAGGAGAATTAAACCGCACAGCGAGCGATCCCAATAACTGTTTTAGCCAGATTAATTCACACGTGAGAGTGGCCATAGACCGGTATTCCGCCTCAGCCGAGGACCGGGATACCGTAACCTGCTTCTTCGTGCGCCAAGATATAGGAGACCCACCAAGCTGGACAAAATAACCGGTGACAGATCTTCGTGTAACAGGACAACTGGCCCAATCAGAATCACAAAACCCAGCCAAGGTGAGAGAGGAATCGGACCGAAGCAGAATCCCTTGTCCCGGATGTCCTTTGAGATAACGCAATACCCGCACAACTGCCTCCCAGTGTGCTTGTCTCGGTTGTTGCATAAATTGAGATAATATGTGAACAGAGTAACTGATATCCGGTCGAGTAAGGGTAAGATAAATAAGTTTACCAACTAATCGACGATATCGGTCTGGATCAGTAAATAGAGGTCCTTGATCCGATTGAAGGCCATGATTTTGAATCATGGGAAATGACACAGGCTTGGATCCAAGGAGCCCTGTTTCAGTGAGAATGTCCAGCACATACTTTCGTTGAGAGAGGAAAATACCGGAAGAATTTCGAGCCACCTCGATTCCTAAAAAATATTTCATTCGTCCCAAATCTTTAACGGGAAAGGAGTGGCCCAATTTTTTTTTAAATTCAACAATCATGGCATGATTATTTCCGGTGATAAGAAGATCATCAACATAAATTAACACACAAACAATATGAGAATCACGCTGTAAAGTGAATAAGGAATAATCCGCATGGGACTGAACAAACCCATAGTTACGCAGAATCCCAGTGAGCTTCGAGAACCAGCATCTCGGTGCCTGGCGAAGTCCATATAAGGATTTCAATAAACGGCATACCTTTCCAGACCCCGAGGCGGTATATCCAGGAGGTAAATGCATATACACCTCCTCACGTAAATCGCCATGCAAAAAGGCATTGTCAACGTCCATCTGATGAATCTCCCAATGTCGAACAGAAGCAACTGCCATTATGGTACGGACAGTTACCATTTTTGCTACGGGAGCAAAAGTCTCCGAATAATCAATGCCATGTACCTGTCTATTACCACAAACAACCAACCGAGCCTTGTACCGTGCTATGCTACCGTCAGTGTTATATTTTATTTTGAACACCCACTTGCAAAAAATGGCTTTCTTACCAGCCGGCAAGGACTGAACTTCCCATGTGCCAGTGCGTTCAAGAGCCTGAATCTCACGTTGCATGGGCTCACGCCAATGCGGTTCACGAACAGCCTCTTGATAAGAAGTGGGTTCCTTGTGAGCTGAAAGAGCTGCAAGAAAAGCACGATGCTGGACCGAAAAGTGAGTATATTTTACATAATGAGATAGTGAATAAGGGTTACCTGAATCGGCCTTTGGAGCAGCGCAAACGTGGGGAGGAGAATTTATTTTCACTGTGTTGAGTCGGACATCATAATCATTATGCCAAAGAGGGGGCTTCCTTGTTCGTTTGGGCTGAATGCCAGACGTGGTCGCTGTAGTGTCTGCATGGTGCATGGAATTGGAAGTATTATTTGTTGATATTCCTGTCGTATTGTCGTCCGTATGCAATTCTTCATTGGAGTGTTCCATATTACCACGTGCCTCCTCATTAGTACTGCTCGTTCCAGCACCATCAGAATCCGCCAAGTTGGTCAAACGCAGCCATGCAGCTGCCTCGTCATCATCCTGTTGTACATCATCTGGGATGCCACTTTGATATGGAAAGTTGCTCTCAACAAAACGTACATCACGTGAGACAAAATGCCTTTGTTTTTCCAAATCATAGACTTTCCATCCCTTTTGATTATAAGCATATCCCAAGAAAACACATCTAATTCCACGTGGAGCAAATTTGTCACCTGTACGATCTTTGTTATGTGCATAGCACAAGCATCCAAAGACACGTAATCGGTCATAATCTGGCGGTTTATTATACAACATTTCATATGGACTCTTGTTATCCAAGATTGGCGAGGGTAATCTATTAATGAGATAACTAGCCGTTAGAACACATTCCGCCCAAAAGGCTATTGGCAAGTGTGCATGAAAACGCAGTGTACGTGCCATATCAAGAATGTGCCTATGTTTTCTTTCTACCCTGCCATTTTGTTGTGGGGGTATAGACACAAGAGGTTTGAAATATTATTCCTTGCTCCAAAAAATATCCTTTCATACTTGTGAACTCCTTGCCATTGTCACTTCGAACAATTTTCACTTGTTTATTAAATTGTCTGCGTGTCATAGCAAGAAAATATTGCAATACATGTCGTACCTCACCCTTATCACAAATCAAATGTACCCACACTGCCCGCGAGTAATCATCCACTATTGTTAAAAAATAACGTGCACCACACGTGGCAGGTGTTCTATACGGGCGCCAGATATCACAATGAATCAACTCAAATGGTTCAACAGCTTTAGCTAAATTATAATTGAAAGAATCACGAGTTTGTTTACCACGTAAACACGCATCACAAACATTATTCAAATAACTGGAAACAAGGAATTATTCAATATACTAACTAAACGCAGAACTGTCTTGGACGGATGCCCTAATCTTGAATGCCACAATTCACCTGAATGTACACCCTTGATTGAATGAGCTTGAATTCTGTCCAGACAGTGAAAATAATAAACTCCTCCTTTCCGTTTAGCCACTCCAATCGGCGTCCTCGAAGGTAGGCCCTGTATTACACAAATATCATTAGCAAAATAAATCTCACATCCTATGTCATCAATCAGGCGTGCAACAGAGATTAAGTTGCAATTCAATCCGGGAACTAAAAGCACATTTTTTATACGAATTTTGGGACTTATGTGAATTTCTCCCATACTTGTGGCATAAGTAATTTTACCATCTGGCATGGTAACCGGTATTGGATTCAATTTATCAATTTTGGCAAATAGCTCGGCTTTACCCGTCATGTGATAAGAGGCTCCAGAGTCTAAGAGCCAATCCAGTTCATACGGCATACCTGATAATTTATCTCCCGAGGATGTGGCCTTACTTTTTTCAACTAGTTGCAGCAATACCTTCCATTGTTCATCGGAAAGCCCCGACACCGTATTCTGTTCAGCGCCTTCTCTGTGTTTCTCTTCATATGCTTCTCCAATCATGGCGGCGTGTGCGACTGCCTTCCCTCGTCCGCGGCCAGGCCCACTTCTTTCTTTTCCCCGGCCACTTCCTCTTCCTCGTCCGGGGTTGTCATACCACCACTCCGGGTAGCGTCCAGTTTTCTTGAAGCAATTGTCCACGTCGTGTCCAGTTTTGTGGCAGTATGTACACTTAATCTTCTCATCTCGTCCGTCTCCGGTTCGTGCAGCTAAAGCCATAACTTCAGTTCGTTCTTCTCTGCCTTTAATCACGTTACGGGTCCTCTCTTCCTGAGTCACAGCCTGGTAAACTTTGGTCATTGACGGCAGGTCATCCTTGCTTAAGATATTGGAACGCAGTACGCCGAAACCGTCATGATCAAGGCCGAGAAGAAACTCATGGGTTTTCTCAATTTCAATAAGCCTAAGGAATTGCTTATTGAGATCGCAGGTACACCTATTACACTTACACTGCGGTATAGCCCGGAGCCCGTCATAATCGTCCCAAAGTGTTTTGAGTTCTCCGAAATACGCCGTAACAGTTTGACCCTTCTGCCGGCACTGCCGAATTGCCTCCTTTAATTCATATATTCGCATTGGATCGGCCACAGAAAATCGGGTTTTCAGAACTTCCCAAAAATTCTTCAAGGCACTATCCATGTAGGTCAAATTCGACCTAAGCACCGGATCAGTGGCCGTCATGAGCCATCCAACGATCATAGCATTCACAATCACCCAATCTTCCGAGTCCGCAGTGTTCGTCGTTGGTTGTGGGATACTACCGTCAATGAATCCCACCTTCCGTTTCGCCCGCAGAGCGTTCTTCATAGCCGTAGACCACTCGCGGTAATTCGATTCGCCCTTCAGCATCATCCCACAGATATTCATCCCTGGGAAATCAGCGCTTGATAGGTAATACGGAGAAGAAATATCATTGATTTTCCTTCGTCCGCCGTCGTTGCCGTTGGAGTCGGTAGCCATTGTTGATCGAGAAATCGCAGGATCTATGTCACTGCTCTGATACCATGTTAAGACTCGGGGTTCCATCCTAAAAGGTCAACCTGTTAGGAGGAGTAGCCCGAAGCTTAATATACCACTCTTGTGCTTCTCAATTTTCCGATGTGGGACATTTAACACCCCTCCTCACGACCAGACACTTCGTCTGGATCGTGTCGTCATTCATTTTTATCGGTTCGTCATTTTTTTTATCGTGTCGTCATTTTTCATAAGGGGCCCCACACCATGGATCGATTTGGCTCTGATACCATGTAAAGAATCAAACGAAGATATATTGAACTGAGTTTGTATTTAGATCGTGATCGAATTGATTTTCATTCACCGTAGCTATGCTATTTAAATACAAATATATCTCAACTACCCATACTAATCTACTGCTACTTTTACGTAAGAATGGGATGAGATAATCATCAACCAATAAATTAATGTTACATACAAATATACAACAAGGAGAGGTCCTCATGCAGTAAACCTCATGTACACGTGAGTCTTCATGCGGCAATGCTTTTGCACACGTGAGTAGTAACCAATAAAAATGGATCACGGTTACGGAAGAGAGTTGTGATATATATTACTGATTCTGAAGACCAATATGAAACTGAAGAGGAACAGGATCAGGAACACCATTTCAAGAAAACCACCAAAAAAAGTAGGCGGAGAAAGGGTGAGACAGATGAGAAGTATAAAAGACGGCTTGGAAGAATGATTGGAAGAAAGATAAAATAGTTCTTGGAAGGGGAAACTACGGATTCCTTAGATAGACTGGACTTTTTTAATTAGTGATTTGTGAAGTGGGGTTTGTCCCATTATCTTGATGCATTATATCTAGGTTAGTTTATTCTAGCTTAGATAGTCATTTTGATTTGGATTGATGCATTGTAAAATGCTATTTTTTTCGGTTTCTAATATACTTACATATTATCGAAAAAAAAAAATAAAAATGGATCACAAATTGTCCTCTGTCTTTAATCTACACCAATTATATTTTGTCCCGTTTGTCATAAATTCACGTTTTAGATCCTGAGTTAATATCACTTGATTTTGTGATATAGGATATAAACTAATCATAGCAGCTTTATTCTCGGTACTTAAACTCATCTAAATTGAGAAAGACATTTTGATCTAAGGATATTTCAACTTATATGGACGCTTTTATACTTTGGAAGATATACACCTTACAAAGACATATGAACGTTTAAGGTAATTATATTGGCACTCGTATAGGAAGAACAGAATTGTTTAATTAGTCACCAATGATATCCAAGGAAAACTCTGAAAAGCCATTACTTTGTATAATAGATCGAGCTAACAATTATCTATTCAATAGAAAATATTTTATACGAGATGACTATAGTATTTAAACACTTCCCCTCAGCATATTACCGTTTTGTTTTACGAGAGACTAAAGATTGAATTATGTTGCTCTGTCTTTAAGATACTTTTCTTAAAGACGTGAAAAAATATAAACCCTAGATAGCCTGATAATTGTAGGATGAAATACGCTCTAACCGTTGTTTTTAAAGCATATTGATCTAGATACTCATACCTTACATAAAATACGATCTCGCTGATTATTGGCCTGAGCATTTGTTTATATTCTAAGGAATATAAACAGTGTACTAGATACAGTTGATATGTCTTGCTAAAAGTGCACTAATAAACAATGTTTGTCTTGACCTCATAATGATGAAAAGTCTTTATATGGTTGGAAAGATTTAAGTAAAGATGATATAGAGTCCCTACATTTATTTATATGGGTAAAGCCGTTTATACTTGCTTTACGACGCTGTATACACAATTATTTCGCATGGTTTAATGAATAGTAAGTTATTATCGTAAACCGGCGCATAAGGGATATTTAGTTCACTTTATTGCCTTTGAGTTAAAGGCAATAAAATACAATAGAAAGTGCACATTATGTTCAGATTAATAGCTCAGAAAAGTGATAAATAACCTTTAACTAAAGATTATTGAATGGTGCATAAGTGTACTAATCAAAATAAGTACTCTGTAATCACTATGCGTGCCCGACCTTATATCTTAAAGTAATTACCCTAAATGGGAGTAGAACAATGATAAAATTCCAAAATAGGAGTTCCTATTAATTTATTCCCTAAATGGGAGTTATCACTAAAATGATCCGTTTCTTTTGCCAACTATACCCCTTACCCCTGTTGATGAATAATTTACTCCTTATTTGAATTCCTAAGATTCCTTTTTCTTTGTCAGAATTTTCTCACGCGTGTACGCAACCCCTCCCACCTCTCTTTTCATCTCTTTCCCACCTCTTACTTTCTAGATCTGATTTCTCACACTCCGAAGGATTATAGAGCTGAGATTTGAATATCGATTTTTTTCTCCAACTTCGATCGTCGGCGGACGGCGATGATCAATATAGGTAAGTTTTAATATCCACAGTCTTTAAATTTGATTCTTGTTCTTCCCCTTCTTCTTCCTCTTCTATTTCTTTAATTTCAATCGGCTGCCCAACTATTCTTAGTATACAACATGGCCTGGAGTTGTCTTCCTGCTCCAATTGATTTATTTGATTGTGTTTTCTTTTTTATCCCAACTGTTATTTTCGTTTTTATTAACTTTTTGTTTTCTTTTTCAATTTTGCTTTTAGCTTTTGTTCGTTGACATTTAATTTATATTTTATAATACATAATATACTTTTTAGTTGGGGCTTCAGTCATTGTTTTTGTACTTTTTCAGATTATTTTGTGTAAGGAATAAATGTAATTAGATTTTGATGATGCTATAGGATTAGAATTTTAAAGTACCCCAAATTAGATTTTGTGTATTAGAAATTTTCAATTGTAAGTATTAGTGTAGTCGACGATCAGAGTTGCTCTACTTTGGATCAGATCAGAAGTGCATCAGAATTGCTCAATCAGACTTGCTCTATGAGAACTGCTCCATCAGAGTTCTATTAGCAGAAGTCCATCAGAGTTCTCTTAGCAGAAGTCCATCAGAGTTGCATCATAAGAGTTGCTGATAAACCTGGACATCTGATAACCGATGAGAACTACAGATCAGAGGTACTCATCAGCGGACCTATCAGAGTCGGAGTTAGAGTTCAGTCAGAGATCAGAAAGCCATCAGAACTCAACTCATCAGAAAGCCATCAGAACTCAGAAAGCCATCAGAATCCAACACATCAGAAAATCCTGATCAGAGTCCGACTAACACTTAGAAGATTTCATGCAACATCCAACAGCTATGAATTCAACGGGTAAAAACATCCAACGGCTACAAGACTGTGCATGAAAGGAAAGCATTTAATGCACATTAAATGAGCCTGATACGCTGAAGGATTGATTGCAAATGATTGACCAAAGAATCCGGGAAGATATTTTTAAAAAATAGAAACCTTCCAAAAACGGCGGTCAAGTCAACTGTACGCGCATTTAATGCAGTTGTCTCCTCCTCCAACGGGCAGACAACCTCAGTATATAAGCTACACACCGAAGAACAGAAAAATAACTTTGCTAAGAACTCTTGATCCATTTTTCCGAACATACTTCTTGAGATTCAACCTTCATAACACTCTACAAGAAAAGTCAACGTTGGGAAGATTCAAACTCCAAATCTCTCATCCCCAACAAACAAGCAAAGTTCATCCTGTTCTTCAACACTTCAAGAACTTCATCAAACATCATTTGTAACGAAGCAAGTTGGAGGAAAAACTCTGTTTTTCAAAGGATCTTCTGAAAAGAAGGGCGTCCAAGTAACTGCAGTAGTGAAGTGGTGATACTTCCGGGAAGCTGAGTGAAAGGACCAGCCATCAGGACGTGGAACTGCATCCTGGGTGGCATCTAGGCTTGAAGAAGACGAGGAGTGCTTCTTAAGTACTAGGAATTAGCTTTGTAACTGATCTACTTCAAAGCTAGTGGAACAGTGGACTAGAGGAACGAGTTGTTCCTTGAACCACTATAAAAATATCCGGTGTCATTTACTTTACTGCAATTTATATTTCTGCACTTAGGATATTAACTGACTAACTCTAAGACTTGGAATCTGTGTTCAGCAGATCCTGTTTTCAGAGTTATCAGAAAGGCATTTGCCATAGAATTTTTGAGGCTACCCGGACAGATCAGAATCCGCTGCCAAGGCCAGTTCTGATATCAGAACCAGCCTTTCTCTGTCATCAGAATCAGACCTTCTCTGATAAGTCAGTTTTGACTTTGAGAAAAAGTTGAAAAACCAATCAGTCTATTCACCCCCCCCCTCTAGACTGATTACCATATTAAACGGGACCAACAAGTGGTATCAGAGCCTCCTTGTTCTTGTAATCTTTTAGGTTACTCTCTGAACAAAGATCCACTTGTTCTTAGCCTCTATTTATTTGTTATTATGGATAACTCTCTTGCCAAGCATCTGATGTTCACAGATCAGAAGTATGATGATTGGAAGATCAGAATGAAGGCACATCTATGTGCCCTTCATGATGAAATGTGGGAAGTCTTGGAAAATGGACCTTTTATCCAGTTCATGAAGATCAACCCTGCCCATACCTTAGACAACAATCTACCCCAGATGATTGAGAAAGCCCGGTCTGAATGGACCAAGGAAGAGAAAAGACAGTACAACCTTGACAATATAGCCAAGGACATCCTTTACAAGGCTATTGATGAAAGATACTTCAACAGGATCAAGAAGTGCAGAACTGCCAAAGAAATCTGGGATAAGCTGGATGAGATTGGTGCAGGAGATGAACAAGAAAGAGATAACAAGTTGACCATTGCTATGAAGAAGTTTGATGATTTCAAACTTCTGCCAGAAGAATGCATTGCTAAGATGCATGAGAGACTGCTGATTCTCATTAGTGAGATTTCTGAGCTTGGGAAGGAGCTCACCATCAAAGAGGTCAACATGAAGATCCTCAGGGGACTGCCTTCAGCTTGGAAGATGAAGGTGATTGCAGTCCAAGAAAGCAAGAACATCAAGACCTACCCCACAGAGAGATTGATCTCAGATCTCAAAGCTTATGAGTTCGAGATGGTTGAAGAGAAAGAAGAAGTGCCAGATGAAAGAACCACAACTGCCCTTACTGCCAGCACTTCTAAGGCTACAAACTTTGATCCCTCAACTCTTCTATCTGATGAATATATGGCTGCCTTTGCCAGAAAATTCAGAAAATTTATGAAGAAAGATGGAAGGAGTCCATCTTCCATCAGAAGACCACATCAGAAGACCAAATCTTCTGAAAGCAATGGAGAGTACCTCTGCTACAACTGTAGACAGCCTGGACACTTCAAGGCTAACTGCCCCTTCCCAAGAGTGTCCAAGAAGCAAGGACAAGAAGAAGAAAAGAAACCAGATGATCAACATAGAAGGAGAAGAGCCTTTATCTCAGAACAAGCTGAGAGAGATCCACTCTCTGAATCAGAGTCCAGTTCAGACTCCGACTCTGATGAAGCATTCTGCTGCTTGGATGCAGAGACTGAAGACCTTTGCCTCATGGCACAATCAGATGATGAGGTATGCTCTACTTCTGATTCTATTTCTTCTTCGGTAGGCACAGCCTTAAATGATGATCCAATGTCATCATTCTGGGAAGAGTTCCAAACTATCCAAGCCACTTATTCTTTTGTTAAAGATGAGAACAGTAGGCTGAAAGTTGATATCTCTGATCTAAGGAAAGAGACTGAGTGTAAACTTAATCTCTTAACTGAGGAAAGAGATAGACTGAAAGCTGAAAATGAGTCTCTTCTGAAAAGAATAAGAGACATTGAGGAACTTGAGAGTAGATATAATAGTCTTCTGAAGATGCAATCTTCCATGAAGAATATTGGTGACTCTCATAACCTCACCTCTGGCCTTGGATATGTTGAACCAGAGTCTGGTGAGCCTTCTGTAAGGCCTAGCACCCGGGTTGCTAAAGCTAAAAAGGTCATAGTGCCACAGACTCTGAGCCCCAATTGCCATGCTAGTACTTCTGGTACTAAAGTTGTTCATGAGAAGGTCATACCAGAAAAACAAACTCTAAAGGCCAAACCAAAACAAAGTTTGAAAACTAATGAACCTGGCAGACACTCTAACAAAAAGAAAAGTTTTCAGAACAATAATAATCAACGGCCCAACCCTATCAGACAATCTCATGACAATGGTATCAGAAACTGCTATCAGAAAGGCAGATATCAAGAGAAGATTAACTATAGGCAGAAGAGGTTGTCTGGTCAACCTCAGAAGCCTAAAGTTAAGCGCTCCTCTGATCTTGATAGCATATGGGACTTCTTTCCAACCAAGAAGGCTATGCAGAAGTATGCAAACAGAAAGCATGATCCACACAAGCACCTGCCCAAAGTGAATCATACATCTGTTTACTACAACTACCAGGTGGACAATGGGTACCATCCACCAAGGTTTCAGTTGATGAGACCAAAATGGTACCAACTACCAAGACTGCATTACCCCCCAGGACCCAACACTGCTTGGGTACCTAAATCTTCCTTTTAATCTTGCAGGAACTGTGTGCTGGAGCCATCTCAGAACAAGAATGGTATATTGACAGTGGATGTTCCAGACACATGACAGGTGACAAAAGCTGCCTATCAGAGTTCCAGAAAATCAATGGACCCAGAGTCACTTTCGGTGGAAATGACAAGGAAGGGCAAACAAAAGGAAGAGGGAAGCTGATCAAGAACCAGATAATCATTGAAGATGTCTCATATGTCAAAGGTCTAAAGTTCAACTTGCTGAGTGCTAGCCAATTCTGTGACAAAGGCTACACAGTTGAATTCACCAAGACCTTATGCTATGTCAAGCATGAGACAACCAAAGAAGTGGTTCTTACAGCCAAGAGAAGGAAGAACATCTATGTTGTTGACTGGCAAACAGCAAAAGATGGAACTTGCCTGATAGCTAAGGACAATTCAAAGCTAAGCTGGGACTGGCACAAAAAGCTTAGCCATCTGAACTTCAAAACCCTCAACAAACTGGCAAGGGAACAGATTGTAGATGGTCTGCCTGACATTGTCTACAAGAAGGAGACCCTCTGCAGTGCTTGTCAAAAAGGAAAACAAGTGAAGACCTCATTCAAACCCATAGCTGGAGATCTTTCTACTTGTCCTCTAAATCTGATCCATATGGATTTATTTGGACCAGTTGAAACTCCCAGTGTTGGTGGAAAAAGATATACTCTTGTTATGGTTGATGACTACTCAAGATACACTTGGACTGTGTTCCTAACCAAGAAGAATGAAACTCTTCAGAAGTTGCCATCTCTGCTAAAGCAACTCCAAACTGAGAAAAATATGAAGGTCAGAACAATCAGATCTGACAGAGGAACTGAATTTGTCAACAAAGTGATCAAAGACTTCTGTGATCAGAATGGTACATTCCATCAACTTTCTGCTGCCAGAACACCCCAACAAAATGGTGTTGCAGAAAGAAGGAACAGAACACTGAAAGAAGCTGCAAGAACTATGATTGCAGAATCAGGACTGCCCATGAGATACTGGGCTGAAGCTATTAACACTGCATGCTACACTCAGAATAGAAGCATGATCCACAAGAATCATCAGAAGACCCCCTATGAGTTGTGGAAAGGAAGAAAGCCAAATATCAGCTACTTCCATGTGTTTGGATGCAAGTGCTACATTCTAAACAATGGAAAGGATAATCTGAAGGTATTTCAAGAAAAAGCTGATGAAGGTGTATTCTTAGGCTACTCAAGCTCAAGCAAAGCCTATAGAATACTTAACAGGAGAACTCTACAAGTTGAAGAATCCATTCATGTCAAATTTGATGATGGTACCTCTGCAGAAGAATTATCAGAGACCTTGCAGAAGATCAATCTTGAAGATAAGGGTTCAGAACTATCAGAAGAGGCCATCAACAATCCTATATTTTCAACTCCTCCTGCCAATCCAGTTCTGATAGACAAAGATGAAGATGAAGATGATGTATCAGAAGATGAATCATCAGAGTTGCCTAGACAGCAACTGTCAGAACCTGATCTAACTTGGTTAAGAGATCATCCTCCTAATCAAGTGATAGGTCAAGTCACCAGTGGTGTTAGAACCAGATCTGCATCTAGAAGAGAAGCCATGTTCACCTGCTGCTTATCTCAAATGGAACCAATGTGTGTGGAAGAAGCTCTAGAAGATTCAGATTGGATCAATGCAATGCAAGAAGAGCTGACACAGTTTGAAAGGAATGAAGTGTGGAAACTTGTTCCCAGACCAAAGCATCAGAATGTCATTGGAACCAAATGGGTATTCAAGAACAAAGCAGATGAAGAAGGCAATATTGTAAGGAATAAAGCAAGGCTTGTTGCAAAGGGATACTGTCAAGAAGAAGGCATAGATTTTGATGAGACCTTTGCACCTGTTGCCAGACTGGAAGCAATCAGGATTTTTCTAGCCTATGCTGCCTCCAAAGACATCAAAGTCTACCAAATGGACGTCAAGAGTGCATTTCTGAATGGAGAACTTGAAGAGGAAGTTTATGTTGAACAACCTCCAGGTTTTGTCATTCCTACTCAATCTTCTTGTGTCTACAAGCTTAGAAAGGCCCTTTATGGTCTTAAGCAAGCTCCCAGAGCTTGGTATGACACATTGTCCCTATTCTTAGTGAACCATGGGTTTACTAAAGGAAAGGTGGACAAAACCTTGTTTCAAATTTCTGTTGCTAATCATATTCTGTTAGTGCAAATTTATGTTGATGATATTATATTTGGAAGCACTAATCCAGAATTATGCAAGAAATTTTCTCAAGTTATGCAGAAGAAGTTTGAAATGAGCATGATGGGAGAACTCAGTTACTTTCTTGGACTACAAGTCAAACAAGTACCAGAAGGCATCTTTATCAACCAAGGAAAGTACACCAGAGATCTCATCAAGAAGTTTGGAGTAGATGGAAAATCTTCAGTCAAAATCCCTATGAATGCATCCCAAGGAATTGGACCAGATGATGAAGGAAAGGATGTTGATGCTACAACATATAGAGGAATCATTGGATCTCTTCTCTATCTGACTGCAAGCAGACCAGACATAGCTTTTGCAGTAGGAATCTGTGCCAGATACCAATCAAAGCCCAAGGAGAGCCATCTAGTTGCTGCTAAGAAGATTATCAGATACATCAAAGGAAATCCAAATGCAGGACTATGGTATCCCAAGGGAGGTAATTTTGAACTAATTGGCTATTCTGATTCAGATTTTGCAGGTTGCAGATTGGACAGGAAGAGTACTTCTGGTCACTGTCAATTACTAGGTGGGAGACTTGTCTCCTGGTTTAGCAAGAAGCAGAATTCAATCTCAACAAGTACAGCTGAAGCTGAGTATATTGCTGCTGGAAGTTGCTGTGCTCAATTACTCTGGATGAAGCAACAACTCAAGGATTATGGAGTGCAAGCAAAGGAGATCAAGCTGCTGTGTGACAATACCAGTGCCATTGCAATCACTCAGAATCCTGTGCTGCATTCAAGGACAAAGCATATCGAGATCAGACATCACTTCATCAGAGATCATGTGGAGAAGAAGCACATCTCAATTGAGCATGTCCCAACTGAAGACCAGCTTGCAGACATCTTAACCAAACCCCTCTCAGAGGCAAGGTTCAACAAGCTAAGGGAAGAATTGGGAATGATGGATGATCTTCCCAGAGATGCATGAATCAGAGTTGCAGAAGTATCAGATGTGGACTCATCAGAACATCCCATCTCTGATACCCGAAACTCTTATTCATCAGAAGCTTGAATCAGATTTGCAAGGATCAGACTTGCAAAAGTCAGAGTTGCAGGAAGGATCAGACTTGGTATTCATCAGAGGTCCCCATATCAGAACTCCTCTATCTCTGATACAAGGGCTAATACTTATCAGAGTGGCTGTGGACTTAGAAAAATTTTCTAAATTTCGGACGAGACTGTTCAATAAACCGGAAGTTACTATTTTACCCCCGGTAGTTATTACCACTTTTGGAAAACGGCTTTCCGCCCGCATTCCATTTATTGCAACCTCGAAACCGTAAATTATATCAAACGTCCACTAACCCAAATTCATATATACCGTTTCTGAAAACCTAAATCACTACTGCAATTTCACTCTTCGACTTCAAGCTTTATTTCTTCAAATCTCCAACCTTCAAACCTCTCAAATTCTTCCAAGAATACAAAAATGAAGTTCATCAACATTTCAGATCTCTCAGAGGCTGAGGCTAAGTCACTTGTGGCTAACATTGCCACCGGAATGAAGGTCGACATGTCCTCACTACCCTCGTTGGCAGAAAACCAGAAAACCATGAAGGCAGTCATTGCAGGGATGAATGACTCGCAGTTGACTAAAATTGTGGCTCATCCTTATGAGCATTTCAGTACCCTTGATGTGGCTGAGTTCTACCTCAACGCGCACATCACCGGCGACGCCATTCATTCTCAGGTACAAGGGAAAAGCCTGAAAATCGATGCGGATGCCCTCAACGAGTTCTTCAACATTGAACTCGACTCACAAGATGAAGATACTCCAACTCTCATCGACCTGGAGTCAGTCGATGTCTCTGTGCAGACATTCGTTGATACCTACTGCCGGGATGATGCAACCGGAGTAGATAAACTCTACATGAAGAAGAACCAGCTCAAGAAGGACTTTGAGCGCCTGATGAGCATAATGCACCGATGTCTGTGGTGCAAAACAAGCTCTACTGACCAGATGAACAACGCCAACTCAAAGGCCCTCTATGCAGTCCATCATGGGATGAACATCAATTGGGGGAAGGTTCTGTACAAATCCCTCACTGAAACAGTGGAAAAGAAAGACAAGAAAACAGGTCTATTCTCCACAAAGATGGGCCATGGTCTTCTTCTCTCCAAGGCTATTGCTAGTCAAGGAGTGGTTCTCAGAAATCCATCAACAGTTGATCATTCCAAAACCATCTTCCTCACCTCATCTCCCAAGATGCATATAGCTATTGCTGCAGAACTGAAGAAAACCAACAAGCAAGAGCAACTAAGGGAGAAACAAGTTACTACAGCTGCGGTTGATGATGAACAACCCAGAGAAAAGAAGAAGAAGGTTCAGAAGAAGTCTGACACCAACCCAGAGAAACATGCATCAGAGGAGGATGCACCAACAGTGGCCCCTGTCAAGAAAATGAGACAGAAGAGGAGAAGAAGAGCTGTCATTCAGAGTGACTCTGATAGCTCCAAATCTCCCATCAGAATCCAAAAGAAGAAGAAGAAGCAGACCAACTCTCCTCCCAAGGAATCAGAACCTCAGGGGGAACCTGCACCAGAGTTGGCTGCTGCTCTGGTGATCTCTGATGCTCAGGGGGAACCTGAATCAGAGGTCCACCCTTCATCTGCACCTGATCTGCCAGTCATCATGTCTCCACCAGAACCGCTAAACCCTTCTACTGCTCTGGACAGACAGTTTCAAAGGGTACTCACATGGAGGAAGTGGAGAATGGGACCTCTGCAGCAAATCCTTGCTCAAGCTGCAGCTTTTGAATCTGAGGAAGAAGAAGTCCTCAAATGGGCAGGTATAGACGATGTTTCACTATGCTTTGATCTTCAATTCTTGCATTCTGTGTTGGAAAAGAAAAAGGAAAGCCTCAAGGGAAAAGAGAAGATGACTGCTCCACCATCAGAAGAGCATGTCAAGCCCCTATCAGAAAGTGAGATTCCAGTCTTTGAAGAATGGCTGGTGGAGATGAAAAGGAGGGAATCTCTGAGAAAATATCCCTACCTCCCTCACTTTCACGGTGAATCCTCAATTGCCAACAATATGCCACTGGCAATGCAGCAACTGATCAGAGAGTGGAGGAACTCTCAGACTGAGGAGACTTCTGTTGAGGTAATACCTAACTCTCCCTCTCCACCTGTTCATATCACACCAGAACCCCATACCTCACCTCCCAAGTCTCCATCCCCTTCACCCAAACCAGTCACACCAACCACAACTCCACCCCCATCTCCTCCTCAACCTCAGCAAATCCCATCTCCCTCACCTAAGAAATCTTCCACACCAAAACAACCCTCACCTTGCCATCAGAAAACCCCCATCAGAAGCCGCTCACCCTCACCTCCTCCTCCATCACATCATCAGAGAACCCCTATCCCTCAGACTTCACCCCATCAGAGCCCCAACCATCAGAAATCCAAATCTCCCTCTCCTCAGCAGAAGCCTACATCTAACTGTCCCTCCCCTCAGCATTCTGCTGCCTCCACTCAAAAGAGAGAACCAGTTGTAAGGATTCCCTCCTCAACTGAAGATAATGATGGGTTTCTTACTTCCTCTCTAGCTTGTGACCTCCAATCTAACAAGAGGAAGACCCCTACTTCTCCTCTATCTCCTGACCAACCTCAACCTCAACCCCAAATCAATGAGGCACCTCAGCAAAAGCCTCCAAAAGAAGTTCTTATACCGTTTCAAGAGTTTGTGGAGTCAGCCGAAGAATTTGGAGACCAAATGATTGCTGGGATTAACAAAATGCTTGTACTGAATCAGAAGCATGATGCTCATCTGGATTTGGTTCAGTACAACATTGAGTCAGAGCTTGCCAAGATATCCACTACACTCTCTACCTTGGCCACTACCTTCCTGAGCTTCATGAAAACTTCAAATGAAAAGGTAGACAACATTGCATCAGAGGTAGCCAGTGTACACACTGTCCTCTACTCCCAATCTCTGACCCTCTCTGCTCAAGACAAGGCTATTCAGGAGCTGTCTGATGCTGTGGATGATCTTCAATGGTCCTCTGATAAGCATGCTGAGCAACTCACAGATGTAGAGGACATCTGCAAAACCTTGAAGGAATTTGACATCAAATTGATAAACAGTGGAAAGGACAGAGATCACAAGTTGACTCTCCTTGAAGCTACTACCAAGGATATTCAGTCGGCTGTGGGCAAGCAAAAGGAACTGATAGAAGGGCTGGCTTCTGTTACTCAAACTATCCCAGGAGCTCTCGAAGCAATCAAGGAAAGCAATGCTACAGAATTCTCGAAAATTGGACTCCTACTTGGTGATCTTGTTGATGCCAAAAAGGGGGAAGATATCAGAGCACCTGCTAAAGACATCAGAGCCGCAGAAGGGACCAGCACCAGAGCTGTTGATCCTGCAGAATATTTTGAAAGGACAAGGCAAAAGAGGCTAGCTGCTGGTATTCAAAGACCCCCTCCTCCTCGATCCAAGAAAGGGAAGAAGTCAGCCTCCACTTTCACTTTGGCTCAATGGCTCAACAGTGACTTGGCTAAACCTGATGCTGCTCAATTCAGAGAAATGAAGAAGCATATGACCCCCACACAACAAGAGAATCTCATTCTTGATACAGATGGGCTGATAATCATTAATCATGGTGGTTCTATGCAAGAAGCAGAAGATTGGTGGCGGATGAAAGTGATTCCTGGCAAGGACCTATCAGAAGCCATCAGAAACTACCTTGATTGTCAACTTGAACCAGCCTGGTCAGAATATCAGAATCCCAGGAATCTTGCTACAATCAGAGCTAGGGTCAATGCTGATCTGAAAGAAATTGAAGCCAAGGAAGCTGATCTAGAAGAGGAAGACTTCTAAACTCTATCCTCTTGTTGCTTTAAATATTTTTCATTAATAAGATAACCAGCTTGCCTCTAGTTTGCATGGCACTTTCAAATTATTTCTCTATTGCATTCTGATCATCTATGCTCTGATACCTTGTGCTTTTCTCTTATTTGTTTATTTGTATCTTACTCTTACTACTTTCCTATGCTAAGTGCCCACCAAGTTTTTAAATGAAAGTTTATTTTTAACTTATTTTCCTTATGGTGAAAGGCACTTCTCTGGAAATAGTTTAAGGGTTTTGGCATCATCAAAAAGGGGGAAATTGTAAGGAATAAATGTAATTAGATTTTGATGATGCTATAGGATTAGAATTTTAAAGTACCCCAAATTAGATTTTGTGTATTAGAAATTTTCAATTGTAAGTATTAGTGTAGTCGACGATCAGAGTTGCTCTACTTTGGATCAGATCAGAAGTGCATCAGAATTGCTCAATCAGACTTGCTCTATGAGAACTGCTCCATCAGAGTTCTATTAGCAGAAGTCCATCAGAGTTCTCTTAGCAGAAGTCCATCAGAGTTGCATCATAAGAGTTGCTGATAAACCTGGACATCTGATAACCGATGAGAACTACAGATCAGAGGTACTCATCAGCGGACCTATCAGAGTCGGAGTTAGAGTTCAGTCAGAGATCAGAAAGCCATCAGAACTCAACTCATCAGAAAGCCATCAGAACTCAGAAAGCCATCAGAATCCAACACATCAGAAAATCCTGATCAGAGTCCGACTAACACTTAGAAGATTTCATGCAACATCCAACAGCTATGAATTCAACGGGTAAAAACATCCAACGGCTACAAGACTGTGCATGAAAGGAAAGCATTTAATGCACATTAAATGAGCCTGATACGCTGAAGGATTGATTGCAAATGATTGACCAAAGAATCCGGGAAGATATTTTTAAAAAATAGAAACCTTCCAAAAACGGCGGTCAAGTCAACTGTACGCGCATTTAATGCAGTTGTCTCCTCCTCCAACGGGCAGACAACCTCAGTATATAAGCTACACACCGAAGAACAGAAAAATAACTTTGCTAAGAACTCTTGATCCATTTTTCCGAACATACTTCTTGAGATTCAACCTTCATAACACTCTACAAGAAAAGTCAACGTTGGGAAGATTCAAACTCCAAATCTCTCATCCCCAACAAACAAGCAAAGTTCATCCTGTTCTTCAACACTTCAAGAACTTCATCAAACATCATTTGTAACGAAGCAAGTTGGAGGAAAAACTCTGTTTTTCAAAGGATCTTCTGAAAAGAAGGGCGTCCAAGTAACTGCAGTAGTGAAGTGGTGATACTTCCGGGAAGCTGAGTGAAAGGACCAGCCATCAGGACGTGGAACTGCATCCTGGGTGGCATCTAGGCTTGAAGAAGACGAGGAGTGCTTCTTAAGTACTAGGAATTAGCTTTGTAACTGATCTACTTCAAAGCTAGTGGAACAGTGGACTAGAGGAACGAGTTGTTCCTTGAACCACTATAAAAATATCCGGTGTCATTTACTTTACTGCAATTTATATTTCTGCACTTAGGATATTAACTGACTAACTCTAAGACTTGGAATCTGTGTTCAGCAGATCCTGTTTTCAGAGTTATCAGAAAGGCATTTGCCATAGAATTTTTGAGGCTACCCGGACAGATCAGAATCCGCTGCCAAGGCCAGTTCTGATATCAGAACCAGCCTTTCTCTGTCATCAGAATCAGACCTTCTCTGATAAGTCAGTTTTGACTTTGAGAAAAAGTTGAAAAACCAATCAGTCTATTCACCCCCCCCCCTCTAGACTGATTACCATATTAAACGGGACCAACATTTTGTATTTTGAATTTGAAATTGTCATAGTTGTCATTTTACAATAATCTTTATAGTATTAGGATTAAAATTTCATTTGTAAAGAAGTTAGTTTCACACTTATTGCCATTTGAATGTCACTAAATCCATAAACATGGCAATATTATAACATTTGCATATATAATGTTAATAATGCCATCAAAATGTTAAAAACACAATGAAACCTAGTCAGATGCATGACATTCTAAAGAATTCTTAATTTCCAGATCTGATATTGTTAATGGTGGAGCCATAAGAGGCTAGGGTTGCATAAGATGAGGCGGTGGTGGCACATAATCTAGCCGCAGTGGTGGATGAGGCGGCAGCGATGTGGCGGCGGCGTAAGAAGAGATGACTAGCGGTGACCCTAGCAAAGGCAATGATGGAGATGACAGCGACATCCGGTGACGGCGGAGACTGACAACGGCAACATCCGGCGACGGCGGAGACTGCCGTCGGCGACGGCGGAGACTGCCGCCGGCGACGGCAGAAGCTGCCACGGCGGCGAGTTCAGAAGTGGGTGTTCGGCATCAACTTCTGGCATTGATGGTTGTGTACGGCAAGACCCAAGAGTAGTCCATTGTGTATGCTTTTATTTGATTAAATAATGTAGTGTTTTCATTAAGGGTAGTTTTGTCAATAGCATGTATTTTTACTCCTATTAAAACTTACGAAACGTAAGACTCCTATTCCTGCACTTTTATTATGTTTTGCTCCTAGTTTAGGAATTCTCTCTATATCTTACATATGTCACTATCAAATCAGTGACATAAGAATATTACGAGATTAAACAGTAATATGTTCATAATGTTTAAAAGGATATAGTTATCTTATCATATGTACATATCTTAATGTCACTGTTTTAGGGGATTTAGCGTAGATATGAGTAAAGTTGAGTTTAATATCTCGTTACAATAAATTTAATCCATACCTTCAATATGATTAGTATTGTTAGCGTGAAAATATTACAAGAAATATCTCACAAGAGTATTGTGGATATTAAAGCTATTTTGATTATCCAATTTTTATCTAGCATTTATCTGGATATAACCGACAATCCCTAATCAAAATATAGCTCAAATATAACGTATGATACACTTGAAAAACGTAATGGACATCAGTGTTATCCATAAATTAGCACGTTTGAACATCATTCTAATACTTGTTCGCAAAAATCGTATTAACACTTCTAGATATTATTGAGTCTAACTCATACCCATTCCCTCTAATGGGTTCTATCTCGTCTACCTAATTCGTTACTTATTCTTTAAAGTGCATTTTCTTGGTTATTAATGGAATATACTTTAATGATTTAGCTAAATAGCGTTTTCTAATACACGGAGTAATATAATCTCGGTATACTCGTTGAGCCAATATCCCTTGTATGAAAGTTTGTAAACCTATCTATAGTATTACAAATCTTTTTTGCCCATCCATATCATTGTTTGAACATCAATGATATATTTTATCAAATGATAGAAATAGAATATTACGCTTTGTCTAACATTTGTGATTATAGAGTCTTTTTTATATATCTTAGCCTAATCTTATAGTACTCGTGACTAAATCATATGATTAAGCTCTAAAACTTATCATTTTGAACTATGTTTGCAACTCCAAATAAATCTTTACCTCATATCTTGCCGTGTGTTCTTACCTTTTAAAGCAAAACGCACGTTTAGAATATATCTTAAATCTTTGAATCACTCATATCGATGAAAATGTTAGATTAGCCTTACTCTTGTAAATTTGACACTATGTTGGCCGAAAATAAACTATAATAATGACGGAATGCAATTAATAAAAATGGTAATGATAATTGGGCTAAGAAAATTTTCAAAAGAGTGTATGTGGGATTTTAAGTTTACATAAATTGGGTTCCTCGTATAACACCGTTGAAATATCGCGTTTATGACCACCGGTTTTAAAAATATAGTTTTTTAAATCTTGAGTGTGTTAAGGGACAATTGACACAATCGTAATATTTAGACAAAACTAAGGATACATTAGTTTTGGGTGTCAGACAAACATCTTCAAAGATTAGGTTTAACACTCATGTTGTCGGTTTTAGCGTATTATATCCATACTTCATTTGCCTAAAGATAAGTTACGGTTCATATTCTATCTTGCTATATTCAGTTGCACCTTTTAGAGACAGTTTTAAAGCCGGATCAGAGTTTGACTAGCTTAGGGGAGTAATTCTGATCAAGTTATACACTTGATGATTGCCTAAGTATTTGTAGATAGGCAATCATGTTTTTCACTCAGAGAGTGGAAAAATACTATGAGTTAGGATCAAGAATATTTACTTGATACTAATGGATCATCTAGAAAATCTCGTAAATACCTTTATCAATACTTGATATTAAAAGTGCCCTTCACAATTGTGTAATACTTACCTTGCCTTTGTTCCCCTTCTTTTTCGAGATGTATTAGCGGAAGAATGGCAATCTCTAAATCTTAAACTAATACGGCAGAGCTATTCAAATTTGAGAAGTAAATATTTTGTCCATTTATAGGAGGTATAATAAACCTTAATATTTCTTATATGAACCTTCAATTAATTAACTCAAGCTTAAGTCTATAGAACATAGGGTATTAGTTATTTTATTCACGAAAATGCCATTTGTTTATCACTAGCTCGGTGTTATTTTGTGCCTCAAGATTTATAAATGGGTCAGGTTTCGAAATTACATCTCTATTAATAAGTGTGATATCAATTCATCGGAATATGTATAATATACTCGTTAAAATTAGAGATAGTTACTCATGCATTATCGTGGGATCCATAATAATTGCTGGATAATTTAGTGTCATCCAGACTTTAAGGTTCTTATTGATAAGCGTAGCAATCTAAAGACGTTTATATGAATACCTTTACAAAATGAGAAGATCATTTTAAGTTCTCTAAATTTATACATATATTTAGACTTTTGATCAAACAAAAGTCTCACACTTTTGTTCCAACTTCAATTACAAACACTACAACAAAACACACATTTTGCAACACTCTCAAAATGTTACAATAGGCACCTAAAGTGTTACAAAAAGACATATGCAACACTTTTGCAAGCGCTACATCAGGTCTCGTTGCATAAAGTGATATGCAACACTTTTCATCATGTTATGCAACACTGAATTCAACTGTTGCATATGTCACCCTAATGCAACACTATTTTGCAACATTTTGTTTAAATGCTGAAGCAACACTTGTTAGGATGTAATGCAACACTAAAAACGTTACTTTAAGCAACATTTTTCCTATGCTTATGTAACATATTTATTATATCTTTTGCAACATTAATCTTTATTTTTAACATTTAGAGGAGTACTTTTTGCAACATTTTTCCTATGAATATGTAGCATGCACCTTGTGATGATTCTGTTAGTCATGTCACTACACTTAAACAACACAACACACGATTCATATCACAAAGAAAGATACAATGTTTACAATAATCAATATATCAGGTTAAAGATTCCAATAGACACGTGGCTTTTTAAAAAATTCAAAAAATAAACAACTACATACAAAATCACAACTAAACTAACTAGTCTTCTAATTGAACCAGATGGATGGAAGGTCTGGTCTTTACACATTCACAATTCTTTTCACGTTCCCTCCATATTGGTTCAACTATTCTAGTCGAACTCAGAACTCTCAATATTATATATTGACCCACAACTTATGAATGTCAAATTTGTTTCCTGAGAATGCATCTTCCACACATTATTGGACATGCATCTTTTTGTTGTCTATATGTCATCAAGAAAATATTCAGCCATTACTCTGCCCCATAATTCTTCATTTTGACCTACAAAAAGTAATATAACGGTTAGAAAAACAGATAGATAATGACAAACCACAATAATATTACACTCACAGAAATCTCAATTGAATCGGAACGACCAATGTACCTTACATCTTTCATTCTCATAAGTACATTAAATAACTGATTGTATATCACAATAATACCTGGGTGGTAGACCTCCTGACAAAGAGCTCAAATCTTGGAATAACATATCCTTTAGTGTAATTCATCTCTGGAAAATCTGTAATATTTAATATAGAATAACATCATATAGCTAAAATGCCTGTACCTAGTCTATACTGATATAATTACCCTTAAGCAAAGTTAAACAAGAGTTATAGTGTAAACCAGTCCGGTGTAAAATCTGGGCGGTGAATTCCAAGTTCTGCAAAAAAAATGACAGAAAAAAAGAGGCATGAAAATTTATCTAGATTAAATTTTTGATTAAATTTATCAAGGTTATTTACAAGAGTATAACACCCATTATATAAAATCAATTATCTAGATAAATAATTAGGTTAATTAGCAAAAAATGAATTATAAAATCATGATATTGTTATTCAAGAATAATATGCACATGGTGACTGGGAAACTCCCATTTATGGAATTAGGGTGCTCAATTTGAATCCAAAGCAGATTAAAAACCTATTAAAAATGAAAATAACAACACATTCATTAAAAAGAAGAGATATTTTTGGTTGAGGTGTAATGTATTTCTTCACAAATCACAAGTATTTAGAAGATAAACTTTTTCACATGACTTTTCATGTGCTAATTTATACATAGAAAGTTGTTTACTACCCAATTTATAGTGCATATATAATTTTCAATTTTTGAAAAACATAAAACTTCTTGTGACATTAAACTCCGTATAAAATAGCAGTAAATTATAAAAAAGATCTAATCATCTACTGTGAAATCTTTCTCTTGAACAATTCAACTATGATCTTCTAGTCTTCTAATTCTTCAAGAAAACATAAAACTTCAAACATCTTAAACATTGTACATGTGTAAAGGAATTCTACTCACGGGTAGGGAGAGATTCAAGAGAACGGCCTAAATTCAAAAGCTCATTGAGACATTTTGTCGAACACTTCATAAACATTAGAAAGCTAAGAACTTCAAAACTAAAACTCGTCAAGATCCATCACAAATTCGAAGCATTTCAAGAAACCCTGACAAATGTATACACAAAATTCGGACTTTTGGGTGAAAAAATATTGAAATATTGAAATATCAAATACATAGAATAAGAAGCATATTTACCAATTAAGATATGGTGGGAGGGAGATGTTTGGAAACAGGGCGGAGGAGGAAATGACCGGTCTGCGGTTGGTGATATGGAAGCGATGATAGGCGGCATCGGCGGCGGCGAGATGGCCTGCTCAGGTGTCCGCAGGGTAAGTTAGCCTCAGGTTACCGACCGGTCTTCCCTCGTCCGTGACTCTCTCGCTTTGTTAGCCGCTAGGGTATTATTTTGTACTCCGTACTATTTTTAAAGTACCAGATTACAGAGCACGTCAAGTTTTGAGTCTTTCTGTATAGACATGAACTTATGATGCGACATAAGCAAATACTACGTACTTGTATTAGGTATATAGGTATATGCTAGTTTTTCTTTTGTGGCTTTTTTTTTATACTCCGTATTTCATTTTGTGTCATTTTTTTAATATTTCAGATCAGATCAGTTAAAAAAATTCAGATCAAATTATATCAAATCAAAAAAATTCAGATCAGATCAGTTAAAAAAATTCAGATCAAATTATATCAAATCAAAAAAAATCAGATCAGATCATAAAGATTCATATCGGACCAGAATGATTCATATTGGATCAAAATGATTCACATCGGATCAAAATGATTCATATCGGATCAGAAACACTCTGATCAGATCAGAAACATTCAGATCAGATTAGAAACAATTTGATCAAACCATAAAAATTCAGGTATAATTTATTGCTTATATTATAATAATAATAATAATAATAATAATAATTATTATTATTATTATTATTATTATTATAGTTACATGATTACAATGTAAAATTATAATAAAATGGCAACGGGCTAAACTTTATTTGATAGGTAAATACGTAAACTTCATAATTATTATTACTAGTTATTGCAACATTTTATGAATAATGTTACATAAAAGCTTTGTTTTTTTTAAATGTTACATAAAAGTTAAACATATGCAATACTTACGATTAAGTGTTGCATATTTTTATAGTTTGAACGTTTATGCAATACTTAAAAAAAGTGTTGCATTATTTCACCTCAAAATGTTATATGCAACATCAAAACAAGTGTTTCACAATAAAGTGTTGCAATATGTCAATTTTGTTGTAGTGAAATATTTTATAAGAGATAGAAAACGTCTTCAACGAGATATGGTATGAACGGGATAAGATCTTCTCCCTCTATTGATCTTTGTGTCAAATAGGCGTTGTGTTCTATAGCGTTGATATCGTATTGTAATTGAAGTTGTAACACGGTTGCAAAGAGTTTACTAACCCTATGTATGGGGTCAGATTAGCCGATATGAGTAAAAGGGAGTGCAAACTGTACTTAATTTGACATTTATCGTTAAAGTTAAACTATTTAGTAAAACTTTATATCTAGAAAGTGTAAAAGAGCACTTTTAATATTAGTGACAAAATATCAAATTATTGATAACAATATATTTGAAAAAGGATATTATCTGTTTTAATCCCCTAAGAAAACGTAGGAAACGTATCATAGTTTATATACGTGTTCATAATCTCAAGGGATCGCCTATTGTAATCCAGATGAGATGGTATAAACGTTATCGTGCTATAATAAATGTATCTATCAGAGATATCGTTCACTAATATAGTAATATGCATCCCTACTAACTCAATCCATTTAGCATACTAGCTAGAAATATTCAATCTGCCTTATCTGCGAACAATAATCTTAGAAGTTTTTTTTTTTTTTTGATAAAAATAATCTTAGAAGTTGGAAAGAAGATTTGTATCTATTTGGAAATACGGAACATCTTTAACGAAATAGTCAACAACAACTTCTATAGCAGTGTCAACTATCTAGATACGTTGTGATACGAGATATAACTCAAAATTGTCTTTCCAAAGCCTAAGTTTAGGATAAAACGTTTAGGGGGGTTTATCTGAACCATAGGGAGTATGATGTTGTCAAGCTCTCTTGAAATTCAAACTTCATCATCATCTACAAGAGATTAACCAAAATAGGACATGTAAGCCGTATTCCGGTGTTGAAATGTAATATTAAATAAGGAAATGTAATACCATTTTAAAACAATGATATTAATGAAAAACCTTAGATATATTTACCGTCGGATTTGAGTTCATATGAGTGTTAAAACTCAGTTATGTGAGAACCGAGTGTGGCGGTAACGCCCCTTATTTCCATTTAAATTTCCGCTGCACAATTCTGATGTTTTCGAATAATTAGGGTCTATGATTATTCAAGGGATGATTGCCTATTTTGTAAAGCAAAACGGTATTTAAATAAGATTTATGGGATGCACTTCCTCTATGATTTAGCGTTTATGACATTTTTTACCGGTAAAGGTTAAAAGTCACTTCAGTCCATTCAAAACAGTGTATTAGAGTAAATTTGTTAAATCATGGTTTGATTGCTTTGGAAGACGTTGTATTTTGATAAAAACACAACCTTTTCAATCGTCACACCTACATTGACATACACATCCATATACACATGTTTTATAATGCACCTTTCAGTTTGGTGTTCCCACCAAATATCTTATAATTTACCGACATGTGATACCTGATTTACCCTATAATGTATGTTCCACTCATAAGGTCATGTCTTCCATTTATACCTAGGAATGTATTAGGTAAATCTTATGGTTCGATAAGGTTTCGGACAATAAGATATCGCAGGGTATATCCGTGTCATAGCAAACGGGGATTTTAGGATTATAAACAATTATTTCCTTGACGTTTATATTTAGAGCTAGATTGTCCGAGTTACGGCGGATTAAAAATGGAAGACATATCAGCTCGCCGTTATGTCCTTCAATCAACCTCGAACACATCATCTTTCCAAACAATTCTGCCTAGTTCATGAGCTCAAATATAAAGAGGAACTAACCAATCGAATAAGGAAAATAATCTTGTGAGTGATAGTATTGTTTTATATTTTACTGCAAGCTAAAAGGGACATAAATAGCATTGATATCTAACATTTATGAGTGTTATCTATCACTCACGGAGCGGTAAACATTAATGTGGATGTTAAAGATACACTCGTTTAAAACGTATTAGCTTACTATTAATGAGATGGCTAAGTACAGCGATTGTTGAGGCGATATAGTCCCATGGGCAGCAGTAAAATATATATTGTTGGTTACAAAAGATTAGGCTGGAATATATCGCTCATAAACCCTTGAAATCCAAAAATATTCCGCAATATGGGCGTTTAAACTCTTTCGCATATATTTTAGTAAATGATTTACGTTGACAGTGTATCACTATTTAAAGAGCGAGATACCGTGCCTATTAGATGGGTAAAAGTCATATAAGTTCCCTTCATAATTGATTTAACTATATATATTCATTAAACACACCCAAATTATTCTAGAAGTTTATGGATATCATTAAAACGGAAGTTGGAAACGTTTTTAGCGAGATTTTATTCTAAATGTATCTTAACGGGATAGTAATTGGGTACGTGTCTATTCACTAATTTGCATAATAGAATAAACAAAATCTGATTTGACTTATCCAAGATGAGCTATAAAACAAGATATACAGTTTACAAAATCCCGAATTGATACGAACTTATAGTAAATTGACCAATTTATGAAAAAGGGACTAATATATGAGTGAGGGAGGTTTTATAAGGTATATGCCAATTCGTGCATATATATTTAAGAGAAAGTTCCCGAAATAGGACTAAAACAGTTTAATAATTCCAAAGTAGAACTGTCATGTTTTTTATTACCAAAATAGGAGTAATTACTGTCAAGTTTGAAAAATACTGTCATGTTTGAAGTCTGGTACTGCCAAAACATGACAATAATTAGTCCTATTTTGGGAATAAAAACATGACAGTCCTATTTTGGAATTTTCAAACCTTTTTAGTCCTATTTCGGGTAATATCTCTATATTTAAATTACGGACCATGATGTACGTTTTAAGAATATTGTGGATCCATACTTGGATGATAATTTTGGCTTATCTTGTTTATTAGGTCGAACGCTAAGAAACCCATTCAATAAACTAGATACAAACTATGCTGGAGTATTTAAATTTAAACCCTATAAATTTACCACGGTATCTTTATTTGATGATTATACTTAGCGTAAATTCATAATATATTATAAATTTGTTTTATAATATTTAACGACGTTGTATTTAATCTGTGTTCACTATTAGCCAAAAATTTTAACGTCACAACATACTTAGACACGTATGTCCCCCATGGTATGAAGCTTTTACGAATAAAACGTCTATGTACTTACGGATTTCAATTTAAAAAGAGGATATTAAAGTGTATCCCACTTTTCTATATCTTTATCTACGGGGTTTCGAGATAGAACCCATCACATATCAATATAGCAACGTGGATAATATTTATCCAAAACGTGTTAAAGATATCATTTGTATTACGCTAATATTTGTGTATCATCTAATCACACTTTAATATCCTCTATTGAAAGTGTCTTAAAACGGCAATCACGTTAACCTGTCTTATATTTGTTAAAGATAGAAAGACATATATTGTGCCTAATTTGTTTCAACACTTTATTATGCACTTATATTTTTATAGGATAAGACCTGTGTTAATAGTGAATATTCATTATGATAATTTTGTTTCAGTTATAATTTACACTACCTCGTTAGTGAATTTAATAGATTTAAATTCAATGTATTCAAAACCTCTAGTGCGAAATATTTGTGAAGGGTATCATACGTGAAACAAATTACTTATGTATATAACACTTATTATTTGTGTAGTCGGTTAACCCTCAAAATTGTCTTTCCAAAACAAATTCTGTCTAAACAAAATTTATACAATTTTGTGATATAATCCACTATATCCGTTTAAAGAATTGCCATAATAGATAATTGTTCTATTTGTTTAGATCTGATGGAACTCTATTTAGCGTTGTAATAGGATAAGCGCAAATTACGTTTGTAATATATTATCCCAAAGCGTGACAAATACTTAGCCTAACTATGTATTATGGCTATCGTGTAGCGTGGCACCAGTAATAGGTGAAGAGGTTGAAAACATAATTTTACACGGTTTATGTAAGGTATGACTATCTAGATATCCTAAAACCATTTTGATGTTAAACGGTGATAGCCAAATATGTTTACTCGATAGACATTCGTGTGACACGTAAAGTTGCTAAAAACGTATTTAACACACGCGGTCTTTAGCGTTATATCTGAACTTGCAAATGCAAGTTTAATGTTCCCCTATCACTGTGATATTTCGAAACAACATTGTTCAGGATAGCTTTAAACTCATTTAGATACCGGCGCATTTAAGATCACATTAGATCAAGGGATGGCTGAAGAAAATAAACTTCAATTTAGCAAGTTCTATCTCGATCAACATTGTAAGTGAAGTTGAAACAATAGCTTTAGAACTCAAGGGATATTTAATTAGAAATGTAATTGATAAGTTATGAGAATAGATATTTAACCAAGATACAAGTCAAATTTAAAAGTTACAATCCCCCCCCCCAATATAAATTAGGGTCTCTTATAAAGTTATAAGAGAGATTTGCCTGATGTGTTTGTGAAATACTTAGCTCTAACGATTGTACCGCTTATTATCCCCGTTTATATTCTAAGAATTTGATATATAGCATTCTAAGCCTAACTGTTGCATCAATTTGTGATGAAAAAATATCTATAAAACGTAATGAGCGTAATTTAAAGTACCTATGCATAATTCAATTGGATAAAATAGTAATCTAGAATATAATCTTGATGGGGATACACCATTATACCTAAGATATGTAATTTTAGGATAATAAAGACAAATTGTCTAAATAGTTTGGTTATTGTATAGCCTATAAGCATATTTTCCAACGTATGCTAAACTCTTTATACAAGGAAATTTATCAATAATGTGTACAAAACATATCGGTAATTCCTATTACTTTTTACCAAATGTCATTTATGATCATAACACCCTAAACCTTTAGTAAAATACCGTTTACATAAAAAAAATCCTTTAGCTTACTAACATATTTTGAACGGGTTTCATATTTCATGTGCTCTCATATAATTTGATGATTTCAGGCGCTCAAAACAATGCAGATAAGTCATTGTATCTTGAGATATCGATATATCTTTTTGGATAAAAGTGTGTACACTCATATTACTTCTCTTATATAGTAACAGAAGTGCTATTAGCGGGTACAATAACTTATCTAAATTCATAATGGTTTAGGTTTTGTCACTTACTATGGGACACACTTTTAGGAATATCCTAGAAAGATTTCATAAATTATTTAATCTATATACCGGTAAAACAATAGAGCCCAAATATGTCGCCTGATATGAACTAAAATAATATGTCATATCGACAGTCAAGTGCTTGGATACATGGAAATATAGATATATAGTACAAAACAGTATATCTATAATTAGATATACTAATTTAGTCAATGGTATACCTGTGGATCCATATTACCATACTGGCGCTCTGACTATAAGTTGTCAAAGATAGTACAATATGGATCAACACTGTTTAAGAACCCTTGACGTTCTAAACATTAAGATATCGTTTGTATAATAGAAACTAGAAAAACCATACTTATGATATTGTAAAATCATTAACCATCTTTTAGTTTTCATATATTTAGCCTATATATTTCAGACTATACAGACGATATAGTCTAATGTGTAATTTTTAATTATCACATTGACACATATTTAATAGACAATTACCCTAGGTTTTTAAACATTTTCCTAATCCTAGGTTAACATCTTTAGCCAAAATTTAGTTGATAATTAGCCGTGTTAGGCAAATGTTGTAAACAATGTTTAAAAACCTAGGGTTATTGGCAATATGATATAATATAGCAACTTGTGAGGGATAACAGAGAACTCATTGTCTAGAATACGAGTAAACCGATTCGGTACATTCTACTTATTTCAGAGCTCTGGTGGTACGCAATTTGTGCTCAGGTAAGATTGTTTAGCTTATAAGGAGTTAACATCATATTGAAAGTATGTACAGAACGTTATCCCCTGAATTAACACTTAATATAAATATGGTAACTATAGTTTAGATAAACGTCATATTAACCATCAATGTCATTGGAAAAGTGTTTAACTGCATTTGTATAGCGTACTTTAGAAGCATATGTGGCAATATGATTACAAATTCACATCCTAATATATCCTTATTTACATTCAAATATTTCTTATATTTGCTACCGGAATCAAGAGGTAATCTCTATTTTTGTATGCACTGGTATAGTTATTTCACGGTAACAAGATATGTTTTTGTATATCAAGATGAACTCAATTGTCCCTTAATGTCTACTAATACGGTATAAACGGTATTAGCTTTAGATTGAAGTGGCTTTCTGTGTTCTTCCATTTAAACTAAACCGCCTAACTGTCACTAGTAACGAAATTCAATATGATTACGTTAGGGTTTTATATGGTAGTAGCTAAGTACTTTTGAACGATCGTTTAGTGACAATGGAACCGTTTATTAGAATTAATCCGTGACAAAATATATATGGATTGTCAAGGAGACAGTAAATAGTCAGATAGGGTTCCCACTAATGGCCATATACACTCGAGTATGTATCAAGATGTGATCGAGTTTGGGCAATCTTTACCTAATCTCTATGTACATTTGGCGTATGATGAGGTTAACACTTATATACCCGATTAAATGTTTCACGTTATAAAATCATATCCCTTGTCAAGATATATATGGTAAAGATTATAAGTATTTGGAGATACTGATGTATATCCCACGAGCTAATATTTGTAGATAAGGCTCACATAGAGTATTAAGCTGTGATGAAAGGTTCCACCGTTATAGTGGAAAAATAAATTATGACGGATATCAAATTGTGAGTCATCTTTTGGTTAATACCGTTAAGATGAGGTAAAACTTGATAGTCTATATCATGGGATGGTTGCCTTGATAAGCTCTATTTAAACATAAATGAGAAACATCAATTTCAAAAGACATTGAAATTGTTCCTCCGTTTAGCTTTAGTTTGCATACGTTTGGAATAATCCTTTTGTTTATATAATATTGGTATCTTATCCATAGAATTTTTATAATAGGAACAAAATTGTTTAGAAAACAGAGCAATTTGTTAAAACAGAGCAAGATAAAAAGTGTTCACAAATTCTATACCACTTAGGCAATCATACTTAATGCCTCTGTTATTTTCTCCACCACCACTTGTATAAAATACCATATAATCGAAATATTACTTATATGAAGTAATATCCAATGTAGATCAACGTGTGGGAAATATAACTTTTAGGATGAAATATACGAACAACATCGGTCTTGTTCGTATATTATAACGTGCCTTATTCCCATTTCGTTTTGTTCAAAGCACATACTGTTATTTCAATACAATAGATGTACTTATATGCTTTTATGGAAGAAAGATACTATAACACTATTTTCAAGCTTTATGGTTTGTAATCGGTTAGCCCTAAGTCACGCAGCGTTTAGCCTTTTCAATCACTTAATCATGGGCACTCGTACATGGTTTGATAAAATTTGTACAATATTCTCTATTAAATATGTGTTATCAAGAATACATTTCTCTAAATAGAAAAGTTACTATTACGCTTGGACAAACCATAAGATTATCTTTAAACTCTAAATGTATACACTAAATTCGGAGTGAAAGATATGATCGGAAAATGTAAAACAAGACCGAATTCGAAAAGGGGACAAAGAATTTATGTATGTTGCCGACGTGAAGTGAAAGGATGAAAGATTTTACTAAATGGTCTTGATATTTTACCTATATAGTACACAATCGAGCGTTCCTTATATTTAGGGTATATTTTGAAAATAAGATTGACTTAAATAAAAATTAAGTCACTCTTGCGTTAACTCAAGGCTGCACATATATATGTAAAACATTTGCCTTCTAGCCTACCACGGTATTAATGCTAACTATTGTTTTAAAAAGTGCTTATATAAATGTAAGTTTGAGAAGTATTTAAAACCCTGATATCTCTAAACCAATACGGAATTATATGCATCACCGTTTAAACTGGGTAGACGGAAGCATTTTGGATCAAACTTATGCTGATCCAAATAGAATATATATTTCCACGTCTAATCTCTTATAAAAGTGGAATACAAGAAGTATAAATAGCGTAAAATTATTTCATCATTTAAACCATAAATTGATTTCTAAACAATTTTGTTCCTATTATAAAAATTCTATGGATAAGATACTAATACTATAACCTTACCATATGACCAGTGTATGCAAACAGTGTATTCATTTCGTATATCATATGACTTACTTAATTATTTAAGGGCTTCATTACCTTCTCGATATTTTAAGGGACTATGTTGTAGTATACTTCCGGCTTACTATAAGGTATATATCTCCCTGTATTAGTATACTTCCGGCTTAATATTGATTTAGAGCACTTCCGGCTTTGATCTTTGAGGGCGCCAAAGATCCGATCAAAGACAGTCACCTGTACAGGCTTTAGAAGAGCACTTAAGGCTTTAGGACAATCAGATCGCACTTTTACTGAATTACAGACAACAAGTGTAACCAAATACATAAACGAATGCTACATCCTTTAAATACTTTGGAATGCTATACAAGTAAACGATCCGAACGGTTTTTAACATCCTGATCAAGTACTATAATATTAGTATTGAACCACGATCTTATCTTGTGTTCATAGCCTATTCTATTAGTGAAAGCATAATAGCTTTAGAACTCAAAACGTTCGGATCAAATTAGTCATATTAGTATGTCTAGTGCAATCGAGTTCCGGGAATATCAACGGATTACTTAAATGAAACCTCATACGTTTGTGTTTAATATAACTCATATGTATCCAATGTTTGTGATAGTCTATAACGGTATTATAGACTCAAGGGATACTACACATATAATTCACTTAAGTTGCAATTGTGAATTAATGATATGGGAATAGATATTATGTTAAACCCTAAACCCAAACAAGCTAATGATAATATGCACGCTTATAATACATGTCCAGACGTTTAAATTGATGTTTTGGACGTATACACAATAAATTGTAAACGATGACTCTTGATTTAATATTAACGCTGTAAATACAATCAGTTGATTGTGACTACAACTTATATGATAGAGCATGGTAATAACTAGATTTTACATAGGATTTAAGCTTTTATACAAGATCTTTCCTATTATAAAAAATATACAAGCTATGTTTTATCTTCCACCTGAAGAGTCATCGTTAATATCTTTCTCCAATTAATCATATGAAACGATCATTTATTAAAAGCTTGAACACAGTAAGGTAACTCTGGAAAGACAATCACTTGTGTCTTTTGAATATTAACCATAAATTCACAAATATTTCAGATTTCACTCCGAATTAGAACTCAAAATTGTGTTTCCAAAGGTCGACTGGTTTAAAATAGATTATAATAATCTATTGAATATTATTACATTTATATAACGTCTAATCTCCATGAGTATTTATAACTTTAAACGGTTTAGAATTATTTACGAGACACTGTAATATTATATATTTCCCTTAATTTTCTGATATCAAAGCCCTTATATCAACCGTTGATATTACACTGTTTAATATAAAGCCCTTATAATATCAACATATTTAACAATTATGTCGCTAGAAGGCAAATGTTTTACATATATATGTGCAGCCTTGAGTTAACGCAAGAGTGACTTAATTTCTATTTAAGTCAATCTTATTTTCAAAATATACCCTAAATATAAGGAACGCTCGATTGTGTACTATATAGGTAAAATATCAAGACCATTTAGTAAAATCTTTCATTCTTTCACTTCACGTCGGCAACATACATAAATTCTTTGTCCCCTTTTCGAATTCGGTCTTGTTTTACATTTCCCCTTTCCGGCTTACAACAATTAAATAAGGTATATATCTCCCTTATTAAGGGAGATATAGTATACTAATACTATATTAAGTATACACGATATGAAGCCCTTATATCGATAAATATTATACTCTATACAAACAGTGTATTCATTTCGTATTTTACAAAATTTAACAACAGACTTAGGTGCACGTGTTATTAGGATATACTTCCTCCGTTCCTTTTTAAATGCAACAGTCAACATTTCACATTTGCCAACGCACAAGTTTGACCATTAATATCTTTCATTCATTATTAGTAACAAATTAAATAAATTCATATTTTGGAAATTTAGAATGAGAAGAATTTAACAATTTTTTTTATAAATTTAATTTATAATACATTAATTAATAAAATATAGTCAAAGTAGAATATGTGAATAGTGCAAAAAGTCCAATGTTGCGATTAAAAGAGAACGGAAGTAGTATAACCATAATATATTATCAACAGGGAATAGTATCGTAATCACCAACTTTATATATAAGGACTTATTTGACCCCTTTTTTGCAACTTCGAGGACCAAACTGACCCTTATCCCAAACTAAATGTGTCATATTAATCCATCTACTGATTAAATTTTCTATTTAACTATGATATCAAATTCATGGATGTATAGAACTATAAATATTATAACCCACAACTGATATTTATAACCATTGTCAACACTAATGGTTAACAAGACACTCATATCTTGTTGTGGTATTTACACAAAAAAAAATTGAAGACGTCACAAATATGGAAAGAGATAAGAGTGTCATTAAAATACCATAGAGGGCTGAAGATTTCACAATTGTGTTCTCTAAATTATGTGTAAAGAACACAATTGTGAACTTTATATTTAACACATGAGTTATACAAACAAAGTATATGCATGTTCAATTTTATATTACATTAACAAGCCCATATTTACCTGTATATATGGAAATATATTCACAATATATCAACTATTGTGAAACAGTGTTCCTATATACTTAGTTAGAGATGGCTAAATAAGTTCACCTGAGTGCTAAAGAGTGTGAACAATATATAATTCTTCAACTCATACAGGGATAATGCCTAACGTATTCTGAGCTGTTAAACATATTTAGCTACAAGTCACCATATGATTCATACTATATATCTCTGTGGGGGAATGCAAGGTTTAACTTATATATTTAGTTAAACTATATGACAAGGAAACTTATAATCTTAACGAGATAGAAAACTATTTTGCAAAGCGTTTATAACGGGGAACGCTTATAGAGATCTGCGTTTTAGTACTTTCCAAACTTTAATATAACATAGATTATAGGGGCACATTCTTTTAGCAAGATTGATTTACATGGCAAAGTAGAGATGCCATCCGCGTACAAATATATGCATTAGAAATCAAATTAATAAGTTTTTGGAATACGATTATAATGCGGGTTTAGGGAACAGATAAATAGTTATGTACCGATATAGGTGTAAACCTAGTGTGCTCGTAATATAAGGCAAGTTAGCTTGCAGGAGGTCTAATAAAACCTAACTTTATTATGAATAAAATAAAGTACTAAACCCTAATAGTTATGGTTGAGCATAAACCTTAAACCCTAAACCCTAAACACACAGCGTTTTATAGATTGATCTTCCATTCAAACGGTTTCGGATCATAGTAAGGTACTTGTCCAACAATAATTTAGGGTCTTTACCATAGAGTATTAAAGGACGTTCATGCTAAGATAAACACTTTACGAATTGGTGAAATTAAAAGGTTATGTTTTCACACTTTGGAAAGACACATACCGGTATTTTTACCCTCTCCGAACATTTCTAGAGATATAGAGATTCCCTTGCGACATTTGTTTATAATCCCTTGATATTTCGAAACCGGGAACTAGGGCAATTAGTCAATACTTTTATAAGCTTTAAATTGATCTTTCATTTTTACGAGAAATGATACATACTTTACAAAAGTATCATATATATCCACTTATGAGTATTAAAACGGATATATAGATACTTATTAGCCTAATAGCTTATATAAATTTGGTTTTAACCGTTTACATGAAGTCTTTACCTTATAATAAGTGGATAAAATGTGATACTCTTTAGAGCTTTCTATATCTTAACGTAAACTATATATTGCATACCGAATTAACAAGTATATAAGCTATTTTCCAAAGAGATATAAGTTGTTGAACTTACCTTTATATACTGACAGGGTTATATATCATGGAAAAGATCGAGTATGCATAAAACAGATTATTTGAGGGTATATATAAGCTAAATTAGTGTTATGATAAATTGGATAACGAGAAATAATGTGATAACTTATCAAGGTCATCTTTGATAAGCATTAATATAGTCCTATTTACGTTTGTGCTTCACTCATGTTTCAAGTAATATAATGAGGGTTTTGAGATACACTGCTTAAGTAAATATATGTACGCTATTTAAAAGTGGTACTACCTCCGTCCCAAAATTAACTTCCCGTTCGGTTTACGATGCTTGACTGACGATAAAGCAACTCGATCCCTGCTCACACTCGGATTATTTTTAGTAAATAAAATTTACATATTCAGAAACTACATTAAAACCGCTACAAAGCCTGATCAATAAAATTTAAATTTGATAAAAATTTGATATAAAAAGTAAAAGACTACGAGTGATTCAAGTTGACCAATGAATAGTGACTGGGAAGTTGTTTTCGGGACGGAGGGAGTATTTCATAAGATATGTCCACCTTTTACTCCTAATTTGGGAATATGTTCTTAATGTAAAAGCTCCAAATATGAGTGTATGAATTTGTAACTTTATGTCTATTAATGATTCAGTCCTATATATCCAGTTTAATCTACACAAACGAAATTGGTACGAAATGGGCATATTACAATAACTATTTTCGTTTCCAAATCATTAATAGACAATTTCCTAAGTGTTCGTTCAGATGGCTGTATAACACTTCAAGCTAGTCCAGAATAGATATTATATGTGAGATCTCTATATACCCTTTGAGTAATTTAACAAACCCTTCCAAACTTTAAAACGTACTTATATCTAAGTGTGAAACTTAGCGTGATATCATCAAGGGACAACATAGAATTTGGGAGGACTTGCTCTATAACCGGGATAACTATAAGTGCCTGGGATTATATACCTTCATCTGTTACAAGTAAATGAAGACATGTAATTATATTTAAGGATTACTAAATATAATAGCTCAAACGTATAGTTTGCAACACTCATATGAATGCACTTGATAAAGATTGTTTCACACCAAGTAGATCTAATACTTGGTATACGTAACCGTCTTATACTTATTCACAAGGTGAGTTCTAAAGTGTAGCATATTAATAGTTCTATACTTAGGAATAACATCAAAAAATATACTCTCTTCGTCCCAAAAAGATTGGCCGAATTGACTTTTTTTGGTCAACGGTTATCAACTTTGACCAATGATATCTTTTAATACAAAATTATTTGAAATATAAAAATTATATGAGCTTATTCTTTATTAAAAGACCTTTCAAAAAAGTATAAAATTTATAAATTACACATAAATATAATACATAAAATCATTGTCTAACCTTTTATACCATTGACCAAGAAAAGTCAAATTGGCCAATCTTTTTGGGACGGAGGTAGTATCCTTCTAAAATAATATCATATCAAGTATAAACAGAGCATGGATTAATGGGTGATTAAACAGTCTAATTAAGTTCCATCAAATTCTAGAACTAAGGTTTAGAATTTGATCCGATCATATCTTGCTCTGTTTGGTCCCGTTGAAGACGTTTTCTATCTCGTTGGAACAGAAAAATACTAAAACTATTCAAACTCAACTTTATGAAATAATTTATCGTAAAGTGCTCTTCCGTATAATATGCTCAATTTATGGTATATCCGGTAGAGATACCACCCGAAATCAGTAAGATACCACTGTTTCTACAAAATATTTAGGTTTTACAGATAATAGTGATCTACCGTAAATACTTGCCTAATTTTTGAGCATTAACCCCGGATAGCTACGCAATCATCAATTTAAAAGATTTATTATCCAAGGCATTTATCATCTTTATGGTTTACCCGTTAATGCTCAAATATATTCCTAAAAGGCATCTTCCCTTTAAATTAAATAGATCAAATAACCTATTGTTTGTATGATATAGGGTAAAACTATATTGTTTTAGGGTATATGACTGCTTATTTAGTTATTTAAGAAGTTATTCCATAGCCGTCTCCCGTGATACCATCGGTAAATGAATTCGTTGATTAATTCATGATAGCCTAGCCTAATCTCCTTGTTTTTTATACAACCTTTGCAATATCATCCTTACGGTAATAAGGGCCTATTAGCATGATTTCGGCTCATGAATACTCACAATTATATATTTAAAGATATTCCATCTTTTTCAGACCCTTAGAACAATTTACCTAATCATCGATAAACGTATTTCTCTTAAAATAAACCAATGGTTTCGAAATATCTTTTAATTATTTGGAAAGGAAAAACGGTAATCTCCACGTACTAAACCGAAAACTTTTAGAGCAAGATATTTTCTGAAATATTATTTATGATTAAAAGATAAGTTTCCCGTGTCAACGTTTAGAATAAAGATATTGGAAATAATTAAAAGATATCCGGTCTCTATTTTTCACTTACACTAGTATTTCAGATGCACGTTAAAATTTACATCTCTATTTCTGCTTATCGTTAAAAGTGCCTATTTTACGTTTTAGCCTACCGATTTATTACGGGATAAGCATAACGTAAGAATGTACGTGGAGATTCAACTTGTCAAATACCCAAATAAAAATATACACATGGTATTTGTTACATAATTTAAACACATCTAGCGATTTGTATAAGGTAAAGATAGATGTGAGCAAATGTTACAATATACCTGCATAGCTAAAATCAGTTGAATGCGGAAATAGAGATAAGAGTACAATGAACATTAGACAGTTGATCCTAAAACATTAGAGCTACGGGATTAACAGATATGAATATGACACTATGGTGACATTTATCCACTAGCGGATTTGAAATTCTCATTTTGGATGTTCAAACACTTTTACAAAACTTGAACACTAAATAATTATATTAAATTTATTGGTATATATTCTTACATTGATAAAATAATTTGATATTGACATTTCATCTTACCCATTATATTGCGGAGTACTAAATAGAAGGAGAGATCATCGTTATAATTAAATTAGGCGAAGGAAGTCGTCATGCACTAGCGGATTTGAAATTCTCATTTTGGATGTTCAAACACTTTTACAATTAAAACTTGAACACTAAATAATTATATTAAATTTATTGGTATATATTCTTACATTTTTTAAAGCTTTGAATGTTCAAGTGAACACTTTGGATCAATAGTAGCTCCGCCCCTGCTGATTTATCCCTTGATGCTAGAAGATATTAAATACACTAGATCCTTTACAAAATACTCGGAATGCATTTAAATCCTATTTCAAATGGAACCTATTACTTGAAAACGTGAGATGCTTATCATATCTCACACTCGTTTTCAAGGAACATACTCTCGGTCATACCCTAATATTACCATCACGTTTTCAATAGGACAAAACAGAGCAAGTTATGATCGGATCAAATTCTAAACGAGTTCGGAGTGAAATCTGAAATATTTAAAACGATCACTTTTAAAAGCTAAAGACATTATTAATGCACAAGAGTATCATGCAACCAATTGATCCGATCATAACTTGCTCTGTTTTGTCCTGTTGAAGACGTTTTCTATCTCGTTGAAATCCTAAATATTTACGTTTATGATTAGATTCTAAATTGCAAAGATTTGATCCGATCATATCTTGCTACGGTTTCAAACGAACACAAACGTGAATTTAGAGCTCTATGAATTAGTAAAACGTCTGCACAGGTGATCCCTTAATAGCCTAAAACTACATTGTAATTCAAGATAGATTGAAACTCCTTAAGTATAGGACCAGGGAACGTTTTAATCAGACAGTATATAGATTTACCCTATTAAATGTGTCCAATATCTTTGCTATGATATTCTAAAAATTGTTCTATAGCTAAATCATTTTCAGCCTAAATAGAGCATGTTTTAGCCATGGGGGCAAATCTTTGAATCATAGCTTAACACAAATACTTTTCGTTGTGGAACGAAATCATCGATTTACTGATTTACCATTTAATTGGAACATATTCCAAAGCCTAATCTTTAGATTTCTTATCTCGCCTGAAATTACCTTATACTAAGATTATCGAGCAGTAAAACTTATCTTCCTGTGGGGACGTTTGGTTACCAGTTATAAAGTGCTCATTTACAATGATCGATTCAAGGATTTTTATCAGAGTCTAAACCCTAGTATCTTATAACTAGCTCATAAATTATAAGTGTGAAATATATTTCATGTTCTAATACTCATCGAAATAGATTGTTATGTTTATATTAGGGATTTACCAAGCCGTATACATTGAACTCCAGATATGAGCTAAAACGTAATTCACAATTTGTTTGTACATGAAATACCTTTTCATGTACAATATGGAAGTTCAAATTACTATGAAGACAAGCTAAAAGCCGATTTCAGCCCTTAGCATTTAGGGGAATGATTAACAATGGGGGTATCGAAACATTTGTGTTGCTATATTAATAGAACTTTTTGAAGCTATTTAGAGTTTGTACTATGATTATTAGCACCATGAGTATGGAATCTTTAATTTTGCCTAAATAAAACGTTTTAGCTCAATTGGAAACGTCTTATTGACATCAAGATAATACCTTTTAGTGTAATACCATTTATGGTGACATCGTATATTAGCCGCAATAGTTAATATTTGAAGAATATTTAGAGCACTTTAGATACATGATCTAATTTTATGAAAACATTATAAAATACCTAAATTTCGGGATAGGATTGCTATCTAGATTCTAATTGATAAGTGAAGTTACACTCAATATTTAAAGTGCTACGTTTTACCATATCACAAGTTTAAAATAATGTCCACTCAAATTATTAATAATAATCGTTGTTCATTAAAATTACTTTATAATCCGTTTTTTAAAGTGCATCTCAAGATTATATTTCAAAAAAGTTATGGGTATCATAAGTATATTTTGACCGTATGCTAGTTCATATATGCAATTTATCCTAAATATTCTGCACTCTGTGATAATATGCTTAGTATCTTAAATTCAAGTATTGGTTGGAACCTATGGAATTCACCTAGTATATTTTATCAAGGGTTTACACTTTAGAGCAGTCTATTTTGTTCTAGAATGCTCTGGGTTCCCTGTACATTTAACACTTTTTATAGTGGTTCAAACCCTATTTGTGAAACTACTACCGTTGTAGAATTTGTTCTCGATAATACATACGCATTAGTATCTAGAACAAAGAATACTATACGGTCTATATGTCCGAATTCCAACATCGGGTTATTCATAACCATATCATTGTATAAGATATACTATCCATAACATTATTTTTACCGGTCTTAAAATATAGACCGGTAAAAAATAAGTTTAGTGTATCTCTTAAGTACATATGGATAGTATATCTTAGTTGATTACTAAGATAAAATAGAATTTTGTAATACTTTGTTATCATATACTTCTTCCGTTCTATAATTCTTGCAACATTGTGATTTTTACACTATTCACAGATCTTACTTTGACCATGGTTTTCTACTAATATACATAATCAAATTATTACATATAAAATGTTATTGAACTCTTATGAATGTGAATTTCCAAAATATCAACTTTTTATAATGTTTACTAATACATAATTAAATATAAGTACAGTCAAAATTGTGCATTGGAAAACGTGGAAGTCAAACCGTTGCAAGAATTATGGAACCGAGAATAGTATTTAACAATGATATGAGGACTTTAAAATATTTTAGTGTTATATTTTGCTGTGTATTAACACGATCTTAAAATTGAGCAATCAGATTACGTTTCTAGAGAAACTCATCTTAAATTGCCTGTATTATGGGCTAATACTGATGTCCAATATATATAATACGAAATGAGTCCAGAATACGTTAAATATTTACGAGAGCTATTTATCGTTAAAAGAAAGGTGGATATCTTTTAAATATATATCATAAACAAGATGAAGCATATAATTGTGTAAATCATATTTACTTTGCATTTGGTACACAGATAACTCCGGTACCAAATCATGTCCACTAATTGCCTGTATTATGGGCTAATACTGATGTCCAATATATATAATACGACATGAGTCCAGAATACGTTAAATATTTACGAGAGCTATTTATCGTTAAAAGAAAGGTGGATATCTTTTAAATATATATCATAAACAAGATGAAGCATATAATTGTGTAACTCATATTTACTTTGCATTTGGTACACAGATAACTCCGGTACCAAATCATGTCCACTAATTGCCTGTATTATGGGCTAATACTGATGTCCAATATATATAATACGAAATGAGTCCAGAATACGTTAAATATTTACGAGAGCTATTTATCGTTAAAAGAAAGGTGGATATCTTTTAAATATATATCATAAACAAGATGAAGCATATAATTGTGTAACTCATATTTACTTTGCATTTGGTACACAGATAACTCCGGTACCAAATCATGTCCACTAATTGCCTGTATTATGGGCTAATACTGATGTCCAATATATATAATACGAAATGAGTCCAGAATACGTTAAATATTTACGAGAGCTATTTATCGTTAAAAGAAAGGTGGATATCTTTTAAATATATATCATAAACAAGATGAAGCATATAATTGTGTAACTCATATTTACTTTGCATTTGGTACACAGATAACTCCGGTACCAAATCATGTCCACTAATTTCATAGAGATTCATGTATTTATCGGTAAAACATAAGAAATTAGTTAAAATATACTCATGCTTGTAAATAATATGATATGCACCTTAATAAATAAGTTGCGAATATCTTCAAAATCGTATATTATTCCTATGGCATAGACATATAAGTATTGTGAATTCGCAACTTATTTATTAAGGTGCATATCATATTATTTACAAGCATGAGTATATTTTAACTAATTTCTTATGTGAAAACATCTTCTAAGCTATATATATGGCCATCTTTTACTATCACTAATGTATGTGAAATAATTTAGTCCATACCTATCATAACTATTAATAAGACTCGCATTTGGATGCTAACTTATGTTTCAATGCTATAGTTTCTGAGCTATAACAGTCAGCTTTAGATTATAACAAATGCATAAGTTATATAATACTGCTATTTATAATATCGTATTGTTCAACGAGATAATCTAAAGCCTTGATAAATTAGCATTGCTGACTTAAACAATTATACCAAATAGATCAAAAGTTAGCTTAAAGATTTGTCTATATCGCTATAATAGCCCATTTGTGTACTTATCATTATTTTGAACAAAAGCTTTAGAACTCAAAATTGTCTTTCCAAAGAGATATAATACGTTTTAAATGGAAGAACACACAACGTCTTCAACGGGACAAAACATAGTTCTAAAGCATTGAAAAGAATCAAATCTTTGGCTTGAATTAGATATTTGTATTTAATTATACATCTTAAAGCCGTTTTGTTATTAATCCCGGATACCGTTATGTTTACACCCGCGAGTAACATAATTACTTTAGTCGAAGTATCATCTATAATTTATTTCAACAATTTGGGATCATATCTTGCTCTGTTTTGTAATATAAGATGGTCCTTGTACATATAGTTCATTTATATGTATTCGCTTGAATTAGGTGCTATGTAATTTGCTGATGGTATTGGTTTAAAACGCTCATGTACAATTTGAATAGCTAACTTCCGTGTTTTACTTAATGCATTGTAACGCAATCCATAGAGATCTTAAAAGTTTTAGGCTTGATATTAAATACCTATATAACAAGCCATAATACCTTAATGGTATTGAGCTCTATTATCTTTTCGAATTGTGAGAAGAAGAGATGTCACGCCCCGGACCGCATCCGTGCCACGTAGACAACCGCCGCACAACCCAATAAGAACAATGTAATTCATTCTTATTAAATCATACAAGGCGTCCGTTAAATTCTATTGCCAAACCGATCAGTAAACCCATACAATCAACATCAATATATATTAGTCAAACAAATGCGGAAAATAAGATATGTTTGATACTTAGCCACACATGGCAAATACGGGCATGCAGGCCCCCAAATGTTTTAATAGAAAACATTGTTAAAATATCCAAGAGCAGTTTATCAATTTTGAAGAAGAATGGAAGCACGAACCACGTCTTCCTCCTTGATCAATCACCCTAGGCAAAAGTGGGGGTAGTAGGACTCTAGCCTTAACCTGAAAAATGTGAGGGCCCCCGAAGGGGTCAGTACTCCATAGAAGTACTAGTGACAAGCAGACTATATGAGGAATAACTAATGTTTCAGACACGAGACCCAAAAATAGGGTGATACATATGCTTATAGGTGTAACCATTGTTACCCCATCCCCAAGATAATACATACCGTATATACATGTAAAATACTTGACCCGTAGGTCGTTTTATCACAAAGAGTCTTTTAGAGATAAGATGATTACCCGACCTTTCCCATTCATTCCCGAATGCCTAGCTCACGAGCTACATTCTACCTTCATAATATCCTACCGAGTTTCAGGAGTGTTTACCCTCCCGGGGATACTCAACCCCAACCGAGTTTTGGGATCGTTTACCGTCCCGAGGATACTCAACCTCAACCGAGTTTTAGGATTGTTTACCGTCCTGAGGATACTCAACCTCAACCGAGTTTTAGGATTGTTTACCGTCCTGAGGATACTCAACCTCACCGAGTTTTAGGATTGTTTACCGTCCTGAGGATACTCAGCCTCACCGAGTTTTAGGATCATTTACCGTCCCGAGGATACTCAACCTCAACCTTATTTCTAACCAAACCCTAACCTGGATATGGCTAACCTTTCATTCACTTAACTATGGACAATATACCTAGTCCTATAGTCATATAATAATCCCTAGTAACCAACGTGGGCGGGTCCCATTTGAACGACCCACGTTAACCTGCTCAAAACTGCCTGTTTTGGGCATAATCCAATACCCAGTCGGGTATCCAACCTTACCCGGTCGGGTAGGACGGGGCAGTAGCCCCTGGAGCCAACTATACTTGAGACCCGGTCGGGTCTATACCCCTACCCGGTCGGGTCTAGTGTGGCAGTGGCTTCTGGAGCCACTTTTTATCAATACCCGGTCGGGTATTTACCTATACCCGGTCGGCTATCACCTTTATCACGGCGGTCAACGCCCGTTTGACCGCCCAAACGAAGTCCGATTAACGTGAAATTTCATACACATGTACTCCTTGTCGTCCTTAATCCAAAAATACCATTTTGGATCCCTGGAGCATTGTACATAATAAGTTATCACATTTTTAATCATTAAACATACATAACATGCTCTTCAACTACGTTTTATATATAATCATGGCATAAGCGAATACTTGATTACCTTTAATCATTCCATAAAACATAATCTTGATTACTTTAGGTAATCTAATGCCTAACACAAAAGTTATAGAGCATATAGCCGTCTTCTCACCTTAAAAGAAGCTTATGAAGTTCTAGCCTTTCTTATTGAGCTCCAGTGAAACTCCAGCGAACTTCAACGAGCTCCGGCGACAACTCCGGCGATCCATTCAACTCCGTGAAAGTTCTTGAAGTACCTTATATAAGTTAATAACAAGGTTTTATCATAATAAAACCCATCTCAATACAAATAACCTTTAAAAAGGTTAATTTCCGGTGAAACGGTCAACTTTTTCTCTAAATCCGTTTTGGATATGAATCAACCTTCCAACCCTTCATTCTTCACATATAACATGTAGAAGGATCCTAGGGGTATGAAATATGATCATATAATCATATGCAAGGGTTAAATAACAAGGAATGGAATTAATGGAGTTATTACCTTGTTAATCCTCCAATTTTCCTCCTCCTTTCTCTTCTCTTTTTTCCTCCTTCCTTCCTTGTTCTTGGTGCGTGTGTTGCAGTGGAATGGTGTTTTTGCAGAGCTTCTTCCTCCTCCTTGGATGGCTGGGTCGAGCATATGGGTTAAAGGATGATGGAAGTGTTCCTTTTTGGCTTATTCACCAATGATATGGGGGAGAGTCCTATTTCCTTTCATGCTTTGTCCCCCAATCAATTCCAACCATTTCACCAGCCAAATGGTGCGGCTCCCCTTGCCATTTGCAAGACTAAGGTCGTGGGGTGGCCCCCACATATGTGGGAGGTCATCCCTTTGTGTCCCCAAGTGTACACTCGGTCCCGAAAGTTGTATTTTCCGGACAGTTTCAACTATATTTCATTTTGTCGGGTCAAATGAAATATGTATCAATATTCCAATTATTATTGGCTTTTAGAATGAATATACATCCCCCAACTTTTAATTTAGCAGTCTCCCTAATTCATTATGGCTTTTATCCGCCAGTACACCGGTACCGATAAATGGGCCTTATATGCACAACTGTCCAACACACATGGTTTCTATAGCCCAACATGCACTACAAAAAAACACGCGTGTAGTCACGGATTTAGTCACGGACAACAGTTCATTTTTTCCGTGACTAAATGGGTTAGTCACGGTCTAGAGCCGTGACTAAATCCATGACTTAACGGGCGTGACTAAAATCAGTCACTGCCTCGTAACCGTGACTACATGTTAGTCACGGTCAACAGCCGTGACTAATAAATCACCAGAAAACGGCTCCGACGTGTTAGTCACGGTCATCAGTCGTGACTAATTTTTTTTTTAATATATATATATATATATGTTAGTCACGGTCCATAGCCGTGACTACGTTTTCAAATTTTTGAAAATTTCAAAAGCCCGCGGTTCATATTTTTTAAATTTTTTATTTAGTCACGGCTAAAAGCCCGTGACTATAAGTTTTTTAAAGGAAAAAAATTATTTCGGAATAAACTTAGTCACGGATTAAGACCGTGACTAAGTATTTTTTATTTAAAAAAAAAAGTTTTTCCGTTTTTACGAATTATTTGTAAAATATTATTTTAAAATAATAAAATTAATTTATTATTTTTTTAAAAAAATTAAAATTTATATTTTAAATTTTCTTTATTGAAAATATGTTATTATATTATTATCTTTAAAATCTAATTTTTTACAAGCAATTAAAACATTAAAAATAACACATACAACAAAACTTAATAAAAATTATGATAAATGTAATTTCAAATGCTAAACTTATAAATGTAATTACATGCCCGTTCAACGCCGGACTCTATTATGATAAAAATTAGCATCATCATATTGTCCATCATCATCATCATCATCGTCATCAACGAGAAAGTCTTGTGGATTCAACGGGGGGTCTTCGGGCTGCTGCACGGGGTCGTCGGGTCGGGGTCCTCCTCGGGGTCCTCCTCGGGGTCCATGGCTTGGTGTACCACTACCCCCGGATGACCTCAAAAAATCAAAGGACATAGATCCGAAATTCGGACCTATCGTAGGCGTGCCACCGTGTCCGGAGTTAGAGAAGAAACCCATACCGCCCATGTGATGAACTTGAGGAGTATGCTCAGGGTGGAATACGTATGGGGGAGGAAAAGGCTGTTGGGAAGCCTGGAATCCGGCACGCATGTACCGTTCCATCTCTTCTAGCCGGGCTTTTGTTTCTTCCTCCCTTTTCCGCTGCTCCTCCCATCGCTGTTCATGCTCCTCCAGCTCACGCTGCATTTGGGCAATACGAGGATCTTCTCCCCGCCTTGATCGAGAGGAGGAAGCGCCGGTGCTTCGATCATACAAAAATCCGTTGCCCCTCGGCCCCTAGGCACGGAACCCGACCCTTGTAAACCCCGGCCGCTTCAATGGCCGCCTCATCATCGGCATCGGAATCAAGCTCGTCCTCCTGGGTGAAGCCTCGCTCCGCACGCTGCCTATCGACAGTTTCATTGTATTTCGTCTGCATTTAAAAAAATATTTTTAAATGCTACATACTCGGATTTGAAATGTGACTAAATAACAAAATATGATGTTACATACTTCGAACTCAGCGAGGCGGGGTGGCAGTTCGGTTTCCGACTCCTCGTCGTGCTTCGTCCAGTAATGCTTGACGAGCTTGAGAATTCCAACCCTCTTCTTCTCAGGACCAGCCAACATGGTGTGAAAAAGGCTTAAGTAAATTTTTATAATGAAGGTTTGTGGTGGTTTAAGGTTTTTTGAATAGCACTTACAAGAGTTTCTCTATGGGCAGTTTGAGATTTGCGACCCCCGTGCCACTGCGTCGCCAAGGCCTTCTCCTACATCCGGTTTTTCTTACCGGATTCACTTCTGGCCAAGAATGTCGGATCCGAAGACCAGTGTCGACAAAGGTTGGCCCACACTTCATCCGACATCCATCTAGGCTGTCTCGCTTGGACTCGGGCACGCTTAAAAGTGGGCCGAAGCCAGGTTGAAATCCTAGTATTGTAAGCTCTAAGAACAGCAGCACCGTGTGCGTGAGTCCAACGAAAGCGAGCCTTTATTAAAAAAAATTGGATTAATTAATCATTAGGCTAGTACAATTACTAAGGCGACATTAATTTATTTTTACCTTGAATAGATTCCACCATAGTTCGCGGACCTTAGGGTCAACTTCGGTGTAGGTGGCCCAATTGCCAAGAAAGTGTCCTCCGATTATGTTTTTGATGCCCTCAAACACTACTTTGTCACTTCAAAAAATTAATAGTATTTTTTTATAAATGATTTGATTAGATTATTTGACTCTATATAAAATTATTTGACATTGTGTTTGTTCTTAACCACTTACTTAGCAACTTGGTGAGGGGTCACCTAAACAGCACCTTCATTGTTGCGCTCAGCTTCGGTCATGGCCGCATAGTTAGGGCGGGCAGCCGATGTCGATTGTTCGTCGGTCATCTAAAATATATTAATTTATATTTTTTTTTGTTAGTGTGATTATAATAGAAGATCAAATTTTTATATAAGTATTATCAATTGAAAATGTGTATAACATATTAAACTGTGTATAAGTTTAATATGAGGGGTCTAATAATTCTTTGATTAACTCATTGATAAACTCCAACCGGTCAATTCTTCGGGATACGGCTTCAACCCATCGATGGGCTCTCCTAACTTTTTTTAGGGACATAATTGTTAATAAAAAAACTATATATACAACTTACGCTTATCAATGTGTTTACCCAGTCGACCGAAGACCGGTTGGAGCTTATAAATGAGTTAACCGAGTCAATTCATTATGCTTCAGAATGAGTTGACCCAGTCAACTCATTCATAAACTCCAACCGGTCAATTCGATTCTTCGGGCTACACAAAAATTGCTCTTAGAGTAACATGTTAAACTTTTTGCAAAGTTTACATGAGAGGACATAATTTATTTCTATGTTTTAGATATATGAGTCTTAATATATAACTGTTGGAAACAGTTTTTATAAAATAATTTTTATAAAACAAATTTAATATTTATGTTTTATATAAAAATAGTGTTTTATATTAAACAGTTTATATATATATATATATATATATATATATATATATATATATATATATATATGTTTTCATAAACTGTATGTAAGTTTAATATGAGGAGCCCATATTTTGTCAATAAATTTTTCATAACTTGTAAAAAAATTCGAAATTGAACTCTAAATCTAAAATTAAAAACTTAAAAACACTTTCTAAGTGTAACACACTTTCTAAGTTTCTAGTATATTTTATAGCTAAATGTTACAATAATAGTCCAATTTGACAATAAAAATTAAAAATTTACACATAAAAAATTTAACTACCTCTACACTCCTAAAACCGAAATTTGAACTAACCTCCTAAATGTAACACACTTTCTAAGTTTCTAGTATATTTTATAGCTAAATGTTACAATAATAGTCCAATTTGAAATAGAAATTGGACTAATAATTTCTTTCCTCATAGACAAGAATATAAACTATCTTCATTAATTTATCCTATTTCTAGGTGTCATTAATGTGTTTAAAAGGGTTGGCTTAAATTATTTTCTAGTCCCATAGACAAGGTAGAAATAATTTTCCAATATTTTAATTAATAAAAATAGCCAAATTTATTAACTAGTTAAACTCTTTATTTAAGCAATTGGATTTATTTCACATAGACAAGATGTAAATCCCTTTCATTAAATTATCCTATTTCTAGGCCTTATTAATGTGCTCAAATATGGTTGGCTCAAATTATTTTCTAATCTCATAGACAAGTTAGAAATAATTTTCCAAGAATTTAATTAATGAAAATGGCTAACAATTATTAATTACTATTTCATCATTTTAAACAACTAGTCCAAATTATTAATTTTAACCCCTAATTTTTGGTCAACCAAGTCAACCCATATTCCTTTAGTCAATTCATGCCCAAAACAAATATAGCTACTAAAAAATCTAAATTTGTGAAATCCCACATCAATTATAGTTTCCACACCATAATACTCCATATTATTTACATTAAAGACATTAATGAATTTGTACACATATTAAATTAAGAATAATATTATACACTAAATTAAAATTCCAATTTCTCAAATAAACATTTAAAACAAAATTACAAATTACTAAATTAACTATACTCCTAAAAGCAAAGTTAAGGCAAATTCTCAATTTAACACATGTTCTAACTTTCAAGTAATTTATAGTCAAATTTAACTCTAAAATTACAATTTAACAATCTAAATGAAAACATTTACAAATTGCTAAATGAACTACGTCTATAGTCCTAAAACCAAAATTTAAGTTCAATTCTAAATTTAACCTTCTTTCTAACTTTCAAGTATTTTATAGCTAAATTTAACCCTAAAATTCAAATTTAACAAATAAATTTAAAAACATTTACAAATTACTAAATCTACTACTTCTACGTTCCTAAAAAAACTAATTAAGGCAAATTATAAGTTAAAGATATATATATATATGGAATATTTGGGTGTATATACCACTTTAAATATGTGCAATTAAGTATGTGTCATATATTTGTATAAATTAAACAAATAGCCTAAATAAGTTATTTAAATGAATGAAAAAGAGACGGTTGCACAAGTGAGCTTATATTACGTCTTCTCACATTAGTTGCAAAAGTGCTATGCACTTAATAAAAATATAATATGGGTTATTAATTTGTCCTATCATATTTATTTAAGCTATAGAATCATTTAACTCTAAAATTCCAATTTAACAATCTAAAGTAAAACATTTACAAATTACTAAATTAAATAGAACTATACATACCGGGAGTTTCCTGTTTCTGAAACGATTGGCGGTTGTTCCTCCGACTTGATGATGGGCCTTCCACTCCAGCAGTTCCGTGGAACGTCAAATTTTGTGGCGGGGTTGCTGAAGCTTCCACGTAAATGTGCAACTCCTCATACTCATTTGTGGCGATCCGGAAAAAATGACGCCATGTTCGCTCATCATGAATGGGCCATAATCTAGAAGCAACATATACCGAATTCTTATATTTCGGCAATTTTCCGTGAATTAATTTAATTTCGGAAAATCCGTCGCGTCTAACATGATTGAGAACATTTTCATGTATAGTAGTATAATCATCTCCTTCACTAATGAATAGTACAGCCCTAGGAGGTATGGAGTACTCTATTTCATCATCTTTTTGAGATGTAGAGCCATTCCAATGAACCATAAGAATAATATTACCCTCACTAGACATTTTTATATATGGTATATATTATAAATATAATATGAGAGGAGAGTGGTAAACAAAAAAGTAATGAATATATTAAAGTGTTTTTGAGTGAATATGGTATGTGGGGATGGTATGTTGAAGAAAGAATGAAGTGGGTATGAGGGAATGGTATGTTAAGAAAGAAAGAAGTGTTTTTGGAGTGAATATGGTATGTGGGGATGGTATGTTAAAGAAAGAAAGAAGTGGGTATGAGGGAATGGTATGTTAAGAAAGAAAGAAAGAAGTGTTTTCGGAGTGTGTTTGTAAATTTTGAGAAGAAATGAATGGTTTTTATAGAGTTAGGAGATACTCCCTCTGTCCCCTTTTAAAAGTCCCGGAAGAGGGTGGCACGAATTTTAAGAAAAGTGGGTTTGTGTGGTTGATATTAATTGATAAAGTAGGACTAAAGTAAGAATAAAGTAAGAATGATTTTGAGCCACACAAACTTTACCAAATGAGGTATGAGACATTTAAATAGGGACATCCCAATATGGTAAAATGGGACATTTAACTGGGGACGGATGGAGTACCAATTAAAAATAGCGGCATCTTTTTTTAAAAAAAATACCCTAGTCGGATTCCCCAATTCCGACTAGGTAGTATTTTTTTTAAAAAAAAAATACCCTAGTCGGATTCCCCAATTCGGACTAGCTAGTTGGCTTGATAAAATGGGATTTGTCCAATTTATTAAAGGCTGCCAGTTATTTTTTTAAAAAAAATACCCTAGTCGGATTCCCCAATTCCGACTAGGTAGTTGGCTTTATTAAAGGCTCTCCTGTCGGATTTCCCAATTCCGACAGGCTCGTGTGTCAGATATTTGTAACCAATTCCGACAGGCTCGTGTGTCAGATATTTGTAACCCTACTCTCCAGTCGGAATGCCCAATTCCGACTTACGGTATTTGGTAACCTAAAAGGAACTCCCGTTTTTTGGAATGTCAGAACGAATACTCCCGTGTTTTGGTAATTACTTCGTAAATACAATCACTTTTACATAAGTGTACATCAACATTTCTTCGCTAAATAATTAAGGTAAGCGATTATATAGTAAGTGAGCAGATCTCTAAAACTTTCTTTTAGTGTCTAGAAGTTTAGGGTTTAGGGTATATAAAAGGGAGTTTAGAATTGTGTAAGATAGGTCAATTTATGAAGTTGGAGAAATCAAGATGTGAAATATCCTAAGAAGATCGTTGTATGAAAGTATTCGGAGATGTTAGTTGTTTTATAGTATCTTGATACCTAAGGATATTTTTTTAAAACGGTGTATACGTATATCAAAACGTCTTATGATATTTCCACATTTCCATCAAGATACTAGGGGTGTATTGTATAACTATTTAAAGATACTCAATTGCGGTACAGCGGTAGTATAAGAGCATCACCATTCGTAATCTCTAAAAATCAATATATTCTATGATTCTTACCTTTTAAATATTGTTACATAATTAATTTTTAATTAATCTCAAAATCCGTTTATGCATCTCAACCATCATCTTCAAATAATCCGCTTTTTTCTCAGCCATGCATTAACGTATTACATATACTTTTCAAATAATCTTAAAATAATCCGGATTCATATTTTGATCCCGGATTATTCTAGCAAATAATCTCATTAAATAATCAATGTCTCTCAATGATACTCCTCCAAAAAATCCGCCATGTCATCAATTTAATCTCTTAATAATCCTTCCAATGAGCATGCCCTAAAAGGCTGTAATACAAATGATATGAGGGTCCTTTGCTCTTAACCATCTGAATATGATAAAACAAATACTTTGAGACGTATAACTAATGTGATAAATTCGAAAGGCTATTATAATCTTTGTATTATCTAGAGTGTCATTAAGTTTTCCTCTCGTTGGACTGTCTAAATATCTCTTTGGAACATATACGCATATGTTTCTACAATAACCTAAATCATCTGTATCAGGAAACAATCATCCCTTGTTTCCAACGATATCTTTTGTAAAACGGCAAGCTCGACAAGAAACGTATATTTATTTGTGATGATTGGGCTAAGTATTTACTCAAGATTAAGCCTAATCTCTTTAATTAAAATGCTCGATTATCTTGTCCAAATTTGAGCACAAAGAATCATCACAACGATTAATAATAAGCTTTCACGGATGATATTAAGGCACAGATTAAGCTATCGTAAATTTGGAAGGGACTATTAGATCGGATATGCATTTAACAATTATTATAGCTAGGAACTAATGATGTCAAGTTTTTCTGAATTATCGAGGTTATATTTATCATATATTACGGACCATAAAAATAAATATGTGTCGAAATTATATTTGATAATTATTCTACATGGCCCAATATAAACCACAATTTATAATTCGATTAGATTTTTCATCTCTATTAAAGGCACACAAAAGTAAAATATTTAGGGATACCTATAATACTCAAGATAAACCGTGATATTAAATTACCGATTGTGAATATAATAAAATACCTAATATATCGTCATCATTTAGTTTTCCGACTAATAATTCCAATACTATGTTGAGTTTATTGCTGTGTGTTCATAAAATAAGAACCCTTATTTTAATGTAATCCCATTAAAATCTCACAATCGGTAGTTCAATCACAAAGGCCTAGTATAGAGATTAGGCTTTATATATTTTCAAATAAAACTTAGACATAAGTAATATTAACCAAATACTATGCGTTTTAAATGGAACAAACCAAATATATAAAGCCTAATCTCTATACTAGGAAATGTTAATTGCAAACTATTAACCAAATACTATGCGTTATTTACGTTACAGGTAATAAGTTTAATAGGGGCTATGATCCGGTTTTGGAGCACTTTTCTAGACTGAATGTTACTAAATGAATAGCGTTTAACCGGCCGATTAAACGCTAAAGCTGTAACATAAATCTCAATTTTATCTTCAGAAAAATTGATGTGAGTTGGGTTATGAGATCACATGTTTTTTCGTTTATCCCAAAAACCTTATAAGCTGAAGTGTATAAGTGGTGATTACTTCCACTTGGTATTTCGAATAATAAGGTTTGTGTCTTTCAGGTTTCACTTATTTAGTACTTATAAATACCTGTCACAAAACGTGCCTGGATCCAGGTGTGGTTGAAAGATTCGAGTTACAACGAGTGATGATATTATAGAATTGTGAAGATTTTTAATTTGCCAACGTTTGTAAAAGGTTGAAATAGAGATAAGTTTGTATGCCATTAAACACGATATCATTTAAATAATCTGATATGGTGTAATAATCTAGGTTTGGAGGATACCTTTAGCTGATTATATTGTATCCGGTTTCAAAATATCAATGTAAATTTATATTAGAAGGTATCCTCCAAACCTATGATATAATCTAAAATAGATTAAATAGGCCAAGTATCTCTATTTGTTGAAGGGCATTAAGCTTTCGACTAATTTTTTGGTAGTTATATTAAGCCAATTATTTCGTTTATTTAATCATAAATAACGGTTACATTTCGAATAATACCGCTATGTAGAGTGGATTATTGAAAAACTTTAGAGAAAGATATCGTTTATCACACAATGTGTATTGTCTTAATTCACTGAAACGTAATTTGTGAGGGGCAAGATTTTGTTCAAATGAGAGAACAACAATACCTGATAATTTGACAGATTATCAATAGTTTGAAGATGTTGTCTGAAGATTAGAAGGGGTTAATGAGTTTTGAAAGCCTAAATACGTAAGTTGAAAGCAGTTGTGATCATCCGTTAGGGTTTTAAAACAGGGGGAGTGTATTTTAAAATCCTCTTACAAACACAAGAAAAGTATTAGATAATTTACTTAAGAGAAGTAGTAATTTAAAATCCTCTTACAAACCCCTTCATGGAACGTTTAGTATATTATAATTCTAAAATATATATCACTTTCCATCTACCATACAGGTAGATGATGTTCCCGTAAACTCATCTTATTTGAGAAGGCTAAATAAGATTACTGATCGGATACCCTTAGTAATTTTTGCGACTTTTATTGTTCTAATTTGATAGAGATAAAAATGTTTACAAATTGGAGGCTATTGGAAAGTGATAGCCATCCTACTGAAGACGTTTTCTATCTCAACATAGTGTCAATTTGATATGAGTTTAGTGAATTATAGCTACATCCATAAAATATATGATAGCATGGAATTATGTTTGTTATTGTGTGTAATTTTAACTAGTTTTATTTGTTGTTGTTTGGGAAATTACACACTTTCGGTGTAATACTTTATTTTTCTTATTTGTTTGTAATTTGTATAGATTAGGATTATTCTAAACTTTAACTAGGTGAAGGAAAGTACAAGGGAACAAGATCAAGTGAAAATTTGGGGAAAAAGTCATTACCCGGTCGGGTAAAGCATATACCCGATCGGGTATTGACTTGATCCGAAGATCAAATCTGATTTGGAGGCAATTTAACGTGCAGGGTGAAGTTTTGGCAAAGATTTGTCTTTTACCCGATCGGGTAAATCAAAAACCCGATCGGGTATAATGTGACTAATGAAGCTTCCGGGCATTTTCTCAGGAAACCCGATCGGGTTTCTCAAAAACCCGGTCGGGTAAATGGCCCTGGCAGCTCCAAACACCTATAGATACATCCCCTTTCCTTCCCATTTCATAACCAATTCACATATACTCTTTAGCTCAGTTTAGATTAGTGTTTTCTTTAAATTTTCTATCATGTTTAGTCTCCAAATGAGGAGCTAAACTCTTCCATCTTGGTTTTGCTACTTTTAAGCTTAATGAATTTGTAAGTTGTGAGTTATCCTCTTTAATCTTCTTCCTTGAATATTAATTCTTCCTTTAAATACTATTTCTATATCAATGTTGGGGAGTGTTACTAAGATGACAATTAGTTAACATCTTGATATTAGTTATAATAATAGTTATTTCTTCCTCTATGTTAATATTGGGGAGTGTTACTAAGATGACAATTAGTTAACATCTTGATATTAACTATAGTAGGATTCATCTTCTTTAATATTCTTCCTTGAGTATTAATTAATTCCTATTCATATTTCATATTAATATTTTGAACATTACTTAAACGATCAACTAGTTTTGTTTCATATATTAATTATTACTAGAATCGATTGACGAATACGCTTGTTAATCGTTCGATCGTTTCACGGTAGTAAACTTGGGTTATTAATGCATGCGTTTCATGGTTAATAAACCAACGAGAATTAATTATGTTGATTAAACCAATAAACCGCTTGTGTTGAGGTTATCAATCTCCATCGTTTTCATCTTGATTTTATTGCTACTATCGGGTTAATATACGGCGGGGTTCTATATTAACTCGGTAGTAAGTTTTATTAATGAACACGTCTCGTTATTAATAACTACCCTCGATGAACTGGATATACTCCTCGACTCAGTATTTGAGAGGAAGATAGTTAAAGATATAATCGGGATCGACGAACATTTCATTAAGTGGATAAAAGCAAAACCAGGTCCTCATCTCTATTAATTAAACTCATTCAAGTCATTCATCTTAGGGTAGAATTCATTAAATCAAATCAAACTTTAAACCCCCCTTGTTACTAGTTACTTAAAAAGAGACCTATTCATTTCCCTGTGGATACGAACCTTACTTCATTATACTACGTATAATTGTTGTATTGAATATTATTTTGAGTGCACACCACGACAAAGTGCACGTCAAATTTGGCGTTGTTGCCGGTGAAAGGGAATTATTTTTCTTTTTATTTTATCTCATAAAAATCAAAAATAAAATAAAAAATAAATAAATAAAAATCTTACTTTTCTATTTTCTGAGCTTACATGAGTATATGGATACCAACATAACATCCCTAGAGACTCAAATCTCCGTCTTAATAAAGGAGTTTATTTCATGTTCAAAATCTCAAAATGTCCATAGATGCAACATTTGCATGTCACACAGGCATCTTACGGATTTCTGCTCTGAGCTTAAAAAAGAATACTCTGAACAAAGGAATGATGTTGGTTTCCAAGAGAGGTATGATTCATTCTCCAACACATATAACCCATACTCAAGTTCTTATTCCAGCATGTCCACTGAGGACATGATCCGAGCTCTCACTATCAATGTGACAAATATGCTACAAAATATGTCACAATCCTCGCAAGAAACAGTGTCCAACGAACAGAACTTGGAGAATCTATTGAAACAAATGCCAAGCATTGTGAACCACTTTGGCGAGGAGGAGGAAGAAGAGGAGCTTACGGAGAAAGCTCAACCGGAGGAGGAGGAACCTCAAAACTCAACTCCACCACCGGCCATTCCTAAAATCATGCAACCATTTGCTTAGGCTCAAAAGGAAACACAAAGCGTGGAGAACGACAAAGACATCTATGAAATCTTCAGCAATTGTGAGTATCATTTAGATTTCTCTTCGTTCACAAATATACAGGGAATAGCGGTGGAGTTATGCAAACATTTCATACTCCCTCTTATACCACCCGGATCAAAACCCCTTTCATTGATCATACAAAACGATAATTTCTTCCCCTTATTCTCACCACATGAATCAATGAAAATCTGGATATTTGATCCTGGAAAGATTTTCAAAGTGAAGAGTCGGAAAATTGAGCATTCCTATGGAAGTCCTAGGAGTGAAAATGGGAAGAAGATGAACTATCACTATCCAAGATTGAACGACTGAACACAATGATGGCGTCGTGCCACGACGTTAAATAAAGCGCTTCTTGGGAGGCAACCCAGGCAAGTTACGTTTACTTATCTTTTTATTTTTTCACTTTGCAAAAAAAAAAAAAACTACTGCCAGCCCCTGCTTCGAAAATCCATCCGGGTATCATCCCCACACCCTACGGGTTTACGAAAAGCAAATAACATGCAAATAGAGCAAAAAACCGATCAGGTAAATGAAACACCCGACCGGGTAAAATGGAGAAACAGCCATTGCCAACAAAAAAACCAAAACCCGTCCGGGTATTTCAACAAACCTGACTGGGTTTTCATGTTTTAACCATATTTTCAACCCAAAATCATCCCAACTGACGCCATCTTCCTCAAACCCCATAATCACGAATTGTCCTCTTCCAAATCATCGAAATGCCTCACCAAAATCCAAAACGGAACCCATAAAAATCTTCTCCTCATCTTCCCATACATCAAAACTAGCCACAAAAAAACAACACTCAAATCCTAAGAACAAAGAAGCCACGGCTACCAAGACGATAATGGTGGCATGGAGCACTAGGGACAGTGCTTGGACTAAGTAGGGGAGAGTGACTCATTTGGTATGTACTCATACATTTTCTACCTTGTAATTGCATTACTTTCTTCAAAAAAAAATATAAACAAAAAAAAAACAAAAAAATAAAATGCTAGTTAGGTTGAAAACCCAAAACTGGGTAATCTAAGCAAAAGTGGCTAAAATGAGTGAGTTGGGAGAAAAAAGAAAATTAAATGAGAGGGTAGGATGAAAACCTGAAAAGGCTCCTAGGCCGAATGAGAGAATGAGAGGGATTTTATCTGGATTTAAACATGAACTCAATTCACTTGGGAACTTTTGGACACAAGCAATGAAAAGAACATTCTTTCTTGAAAATCGTGAAGACCCTCTTTCCTTCTATTTTTAGGATGGCTGAAAAACTGAACATTTAATTCCTTTGAAATTATCTGTTCTATGGGATGTGGACTGTTACGTTGATTTTTACTAGAGGACGAGTAATGGACTAAGTAGGGGGAGTTTGATAGCATAGAATTATGTTTGTTATTGTGTGTAATTTTATCTAGATTTATTTGTTGTTGTTTGGGAAATTACACAATTTTGGTGTAATACTTTATTTTTCTTATTTGTTTGTAATTTGTATAGATTAGGATTATTCTGAACTTTAACTAGGTAAAGATCATCAAAAGGATCCTTTGAAAGGTGAAGGAAAGTGCAAGAGAACAAGATCAAGTGAAAATTTGGGGAAAAAGTCATGTACCCGGTCGGGTAAAGCATATACCCGATCGGGTATTGACTTGATCCGAAGATCAAATCTGATTTGGATGCAATTTAACGTGCAGGGTGAAGATTTGGAAAAGATTTGTCTTTTACCCGATCGGGTAAATCAAATACCCGATCGGGTATAATGTGACTAATGAAGCTTCCGGGCAATTTCTCAGGAAACCCGATCAGGTTTCTCAAAAACCCGGTCGGGTAAATGGTCCTGGCAGCTCCAAACACCTCTAAATACACCCCCTTTTCTTCCCATTTGATCACCAATTCACATATACTCTTAAGCTTAGTTTAGATTAGTGTTTTCTTTACTCTTCCATCTTGGTTTTGCTACTTTGAAGCTTAATGAATTTGTAAGTTGTGAGTTATCCTCTTTATTCTTCTTTCTTGAATATTAATTCTTCCTTTAAATACTATTTCTATATCAATGTTGGGGAGTGTTACTAAGATGACAATTAGTTAACATCTTGACATTAGTTATAATAATAGTTATTTCTTCCTCTATGTTAATATTGGGGAGTGTTACTAAGATGACAATTAGTTAACATCTTGATATTAACTATAGTAGGATTCATCTTCTTTAATATTCTTCCTTGCGTATTAATTAATTCCTATTCATATTTCATATTAATATTTTGAACATTACTTAAACGATCAACTAGTTTTGTTTCATATATTAATTATTACTAGAATCGATTGACGAATACGCTTGTTAATCGTTCGATCGTTTCAAGGTAGTAAATTTGGGTTATTAATGCATGCGTTTCATGGTTAATAAACCAAGGAGAATTAATAATGTTGATTAAGCCATTAAACCGCTTGTGTTGAGGTTATCAATCTCCATCGTTTTCATCTTGATTTTATTGCTACTATCGGGTTAATATATGGCGCGTGTTCTATATTAACTCGGTGGTAAGTTTTATTAATGAACACGCCTCGTTATTAATAACTACCATCGATGAACTGGATATACTCCTCGATTGAGTATTTGAGATGAAGATAGTTAACGATATAATCGGGATCGACGAACATTTCAATAAGTGGATAAAAGAAAAACCAAGTCCTCATCTCTATTAATAAAACTCATTCAAGTCATTCATCTTAGGATAGAATTCATTAAATCAAATCAAACTTTAAACCCCCCTTGTTACTAGTTATATAAAAAGAGAAGTATTCATTTCCCTGTGGATACGAACCTTACTTCATTATACTACGTATAATTGTTGTATTGAATATTATTTTGAGTGCACACCACGACAAAATGCACGTCAAATTTGGCGCTGTTGCCGGGGAAAGGAAATTATTTTTCTTTTTATTTTATCTCATAAAAATCTTACTTTTCTATTTTCTGAGCTTACATGAGTATATGGATACCAACATAACATCCCTAGAGACTCAAATCTCCGTCTTAACTTCTCTAATAAAGGAGTTTATTTCATGTTCAAAATCTCAAAATGTCCATAGATGCAACATTTGCATGTCACACAGGCATCTTACGGTTTTCTGCCCTGAGCTTCAAAAAGAATACTTTGAACAAAGGAATGATGTTGGTTTCCAAGAGAGGTATGATTCATTCTCCAACACATATAACTCATACTCAAGTTCTTATTCCAGCATGTCCACTGAGGACATGATCCGAGCTCTCACTATCAATGTGACAAATATGCTACAAAATATGTCACAATGCCCGCAAGAAACAGTGTCCAACGAACAGAACTTGGAGAATCAATTAAAACAAATGCCAAGCATTGTGAACCACTTTGGCGAGGAGGAGGAAGAAGAGGAGCTTACGGAGAAAGCTCAACCGGAGGAGGAGGAATGACGTGCACTTTGTTGTGAGGTGCACTCAAAATAATAATCAATACGACACTAATACGTAGTATAGCGAAGTAAGGTTCGTATCCACAGGGAAAGGAATACTTTTCTTTTTTAAAGAAATAAATAAGTGACAATAAGGGGGGTTTATGTTTGGTTGATGAACTTTAAATTATATTTAAACACAAAGATGAACGAGTTATGTGGTTTTAATTAACGAGAAGAAGACTTGGCTTTGCTTTTATCCACTTAATGAAATGTTCGTCGATCCCGGTTATATCTTTAACTATCTTCCTCTCGAATACTCAATCGAGGAGTATATCCAATTCATCGAGGGTAGTTATTAATAACGAGACGCGTTCATTAATAAAACTTACTACCGAGTTAATATAGAACACGCGCCGTATATTCACTCGATAGTAACAATAAAATCAAGATGAAAACGATTGAGATTGATAACCTCAACACAAGCGGTTTATTGGTTGAATCAATATACTTAATTCCCCTTGGTTTATTAACCATGAGACGCATGCATTAACAACCCAAGTTTACTACCGTGAAAGGACCGAGTTAATAACAAGCGTATTAATCGACCGATTCTAGTATTAATTAATATATGAAACAAAACTAGTTGATCCTTTAAGTATTGCTCAAAATATTAATATGTAATAGGGGTAGGAATTAATTAATATTCAAGGAAGAAGATTGAAGAAAATAACTCACAACTTACAATTCATTAAGCTTCAAAGTAGCAAAACCAAGATGGAAGAGTTTAGCTCCTCATTTGGAGACTAAACATGATGAAAAATATAAAGAAAGAACTTGTCTAAACTGAGCTAAGAAGTATATGTGAATTGGTGATTTATTGTGGAGGAAATGGGGTGTATTTATAGGCTTTTTAGGCCTGCAGGGTCGTGTACCCGATCGGGCTTTCAGCTCACTCGATCGGGTATAAAAGGTGGCTTCATCGAAGCTGGAAAATGGGTCATACCCGATCGGGTCTGTCGGTCACCCGATCGGGTATGGACACCCGAACGTGTTAAAATCTTCCGGCATGATGCCTTGTTGCCGGATTTGATTTGATTCGATTTTTCAGAAGGGTACCCGACCGGGTATAGGTCATACCCGACCGGGTACAGACCAAAAACGAGATCTTCACTTTTTTTCTTGTATTCTTGCACCTTCCTTGCACTTGTGATGTTCACCAATGGTCTCCAAAGTGTACTTGGACCTGTTTGAGCTCAGAATAAACCTAATCTAAACATATTACAAATATTTTACAAACTAAACTATTTACACCAAAAGTGTGTAATTTCCAAAGTAACCATCACTCGAAACTAATCAAAAACACAAATTTAAATATGGAAATTACATGAATGTCAAGGAACCTCAAAACTCAACTCCACACCATTTCCTGAGGCTCTAAGGGAAACACAAAGGGTTGAGAACGACAAAGACATCTATGAAATCTTCAGCAATTGTGAGTATCATTTAGATTTCTCTTCGTTCACAAATATACAGGGAATAGTGGTGGAGTTACGCAAACATTTCATACTCCCTCTTATACCACCCGGATCAAAACCCCTTTCATTGATCATACAAAACGATAATTTCTTACCCTTATTCTCACCACATGAATCAATGAAAATCAGGATATTCAATCCTGGAAAGATTTTCAAAGTGAAGAGTCGGAAAGTTGAGCATTCCTATGGATGTCCTAGGAGTGAAAATGTGAAGAAGATGAACTATCACCATCCAAGCTTGAACGACTGAACACAATGATGGCGTCGTGCCACGACGTTAAATAAAGCGCTTCTTGGAAGGCAAAAAAACCCGATCCGGGTATCATCCCCACACCCTACGGGTTTACAAAAAGCAAATAACATGCAAATAGAGCAAAAACCCGATCGGGTAAATGAAAACCCGACCGGTTAAAATGGAGAAACAGCCACTGCCAACAAAAAAAACAAAAACCCGTCCGGGTATTTCAACAAACCCGACTGGGTTTTCATGTTTTAACCATATTTTCAACCCAAAATCATCCCAACTGACGCCATCTTCCTCAAACCCCATAATCACGAATTTTCCTCTTCCAAATCATCGAAATGCCTCACCAAAATCCCAAACGGAACCCATAAAAATCTTCTCCTCATCTTCCCATACATCAAAACTAGCCACAAAAAAAACACTCAAATCCTAAGAACCAAGAAGCCACGGCTACCAAGACGATAATGGTGGCAAGGAGCACTAGGGACAGTGCTTGGACTAAGTAGGGGGGAGTGACTCATTTGGTATGTAGTCATACATTTTCTACCTTGTAACTTGCATAATTTTCTTCAAAAAAAAAATATAAACAAAAAAAAAACAAAAAACAAAATGCTAGTTAGGTTGAAAACCCAAAAATGAGCAATCTAAGCAAACGTGGCTAAAATGAGTGAGTTGGAAGAAAAAAGAAAATAAAATGAGAGGCTAGGATGAAAACCTGAAAAGGCTCCTAGGCCGAATGAGAGAATGAGAGGGATTTTATCTGGATTTAAACGGGAACTCAATTCACTTGGGAACTTTTGGATACAAGCAATGAAAAGAACATTCGTTCTTGAAAATCATGAAGACCCTCTTTCCCCTTTTTTTTAGGATGGATGAAAAACTGAACATTTAATTCCTTTGAATTTATCTGTTCTATGGGATGTGGACTGTTACGTTGATTTTTACTCGAGGACGAGTAATGGACTAAGTAGGGGGGAGTTTGATAGCATAGAATTATGTTTGTTATTGTGTGTAATTTTAACTAGTTTTATATGTTGTTGTTTGGGAAATTACACAACTTTGGTGTAATACTTTATTTTTCTTATTTGTTTATAATTTGTATAGATTAGGATTATTCTGAACTTTAACTAGGTAAAGATCATCAAAAGGATCCTTTGAAAGGTGAAGGAAAGTGCAAGGGAACAAGATCAAGTGAAAATTTGGGGAAAAGGTCATTTACCCGGTCGGGTAAAGCATATACCCGATCGAGTATTGTCTTGATCCGAAGATCAAATCTGATTTGGAGGCAATTTAACATGCAGGGTGAAGATTTGGCAAAGATTTGTCATTTACCCGATCGGGTAACTCAAAAACCCGATCGGGTATAATGTGACTAATGAAGCTTCCGAGCAATTTCTCAGGAAACCCGATCGGGTTTCTCAACAACCCGGTCGGGTAAATGGCCCTGGCAGCTCCAAACACCTATAGATACATCCCCTTTCCTTCTCATTTGATAACCAATTCACATATTCTCTTTGGCTCAGTTTAGATTAGTGTTTTCTTTACATTTTCTATCATGTTTAGTCTCCAAATGAGGAGCTAAACTCTTCCATCTTGGTTTTGCTACTTTGAAGCTAAATGAATTTGTAAGTTGTGAGTTATCCTCTGTAATCTTCTTCCTTGAATATTAATTCTTCCTTTAAATACTATTTCTATATCAATGTTGGGGAGTGTTACTAAGACGACAATTAGTTAACATCTTGACATTAGTTATAATAATAGTTATTTCTTCTCCTACGTTAATATTGGGGAGTGTTACTAAGATGACAGTTAGTTAACATCTTGATATTAACTATAGTAGGATTCATCTTCTTTAATATTCTTCCTTGAGTATTAATTAATTCCTATTCATATTTCATATTAATATTTTGAACATTACTTAAACGATCAACTAGTTTTGTTTCATATATTAATTATTACTAGAATCGATTGACGAATACGCTTGTTAATCGTTCGATCGTTTCAAGGTAGTAAACTTGGGTTATTAATGCATGCGTTTCATGGTTAATAAACCAAGGAGAATTAATTATGTTGATTAAACCAATAAACCGCTTGTGTTGAGGTTATCAATCTCCATCGTTTTCATCTTGATTTTATTGCTACTATCGGGTTAATATACGGCGCGTGTTCTATATTAACTCGGTAGTAAGTTTTATTAATGAACGCGTCTCGTTATTAATAACTACCCTCGATGAACTGGATGTACTCCTCGATTGAGTATTTGAGAGGAAGATAGTTAAAGATATAATCGGGATCGACGAACATTTCATTAAGTGGATAAAAGCAAAACCAATTCCTCATCTCTATTAATTAAACTCATTCAAGTCATTCATCTTAGGCTAGAATTCATTAAATCAAATCAAACTTTAAACCCACCTTGTTACTAGTTACATAAAAAGAGAAGTATTCATTTCCCTGTGGATACGAATACTTAGGAGAAGCCATTTTGAGCCTGACCGTTTTTGAGCCTTTAGGAGAAGCCATTTTGAGCCTGACCGTTTTTGTTCCGGACCAGCTAACTTGCAAAAATCATTCGACGACCTTCCCGATTGAATTTTTGGCTGAAATTCGGTATGGATGAACTAGATTTGATGAGGAACCTACACAAAACATTTGAGCAAAAAATACCATCGGGAAGGCCCCCAAATGGAGGAGGCCGGACGGAGGGAGTGGTCCGGCCTGGCCGGACCTGAATAGGTGTGATGACGTTAATGGGTGAAAACTAGTTTAAAAGATATATCAAAACTTAATCTTGTATTAAGGCTAAATATATTTTATAATACAAAGTAAATTGCTTAAGTGATTTAGCTAAATGGGAAAAATGTATGTAGACGATCTTTTATCATTTAACATTAGCTCGTTTTGTTATATTCGTATCTATTTACAAATGCACATCATATAAGCAACATGATTATACATAAATTGAACGTACATAGATAAGAGATTTCCAAAGACCCTATTATACGTATGATACATATTATCCCGTAAATAGAATGACTAGGTATCCCTAAACCCTCTTCACTGAGTTAGACGTTCCAATTTCAGATTAAACATATTTCCAAAAAGGTATCTTGCTGTGTGTTCTTTATTACTATATGACAAAAAATTTGTGCATTTCAGGAAGTGATTTTATGCTAAGTATTTGTGACAATATTTGGAATATCCACTTACTATTCATAACGTTGGGATCTCATAGGGTAAATAGTCCTTTCATATTTTGCACCAAACCATCTTTTGAAGACACTTACGTTAGATATGAGTGTTTATTTGAAGTTCAGCAATTACTTGTATATCCTTTTCTAATATTACTCTGAATATTGAACGACCCTTAGCCTAAACCCACGACATGTTTGAACAATCTGTGTTGATCGATAGCTTAACCTAATAAATGAACGTTTGTGGTTTCAATGTATAACCACATAAGACTTTTATATGACTACAAAATATAGAATATCCCTCTATTCCCGTATTAGGAAGTTTTACATAATAAATTTCTATCATCATTTTCAACCCATATTAAACGTGCATATTATGTGGACACTTTATATACGCAGTATATTATTACTGATAAAAACGTTTTGTCACAAGGATTAAACGATATTCTAGCCAAATTAGAAAATGAACGTTTCGTACAAAAATATGTACGAAAATAGCTCATTAACGTATAATCATCCTTTTGGATAAATATATTGCAAGAAAAGTGCGTAACCAATTTTCATTATTAGCACTCAAACTTGGTTTTGTCGTATCTATGATCAGATGATTAACAATAACCTCTTATTACACCTATCTCAGGCATAAACGTACAAAATATCTTAATCCTCACTAATCTATTTAATGAGATAATAGAGCAAGTTTTTGTATTATTTCGTATTGAGTATCTAAACGTTTGAGTAAACACATTGAGTCAATCAACGAGATAGAAAATTTTATATCTATCGTAGAAATATATTTTATGTAACCTTTGTCAGAAATAGAGTGCTCTATTACAATATCCGATCATATCTTGCTCTGTTTTGTCCCGTTGAAGACGTTTTCTATCTCGTTGGAAAGATCTGAAACAACATGATAGGATCAAATTCTAAACGAGTTCGGAGTGAAATCTGAAATACGTTGTAATATGGAAGAACACACTTGATAATTTTGTATGGAAAGATACCCTAAATAATTTCACAGGGTAAATAGTTCAACTGATATTTAACAAACGAGGATATAAATCTGTGTTCTACTATAAAATCTGAATTGGTAGTTAATCGGTATTACTATTAAACGGAAGAACTTATGATCATCGTGTTTTGCCTGCATCAATTTTAGTTTTACGAGAGACTAAAGATTGGATGACATATATTTGGTTAAAATAGAGCTAAAAACAATTAGGATAAATGGTTTAAACATTATTTTGTTACCGAGCTCTTAAACATTGTACCGGTATTTTTACACTCTCCGAGTGATATTATGAGATCTAATTTTATATGTAAGAACACACAACATATCTTTACATAAGTTTTAGAATTGGTTTAGCGTTTTCAGCCTATGTGATAAAAGCTTTTATGGACAGGCGTTTGGACAGAGCACTCAACGAGCCTATTTTGCCTGAACTATGCCTACAGTAAAGTACACAATTCTTTTTTTACAACAATTCTAAACAATAGGACTGTAAGAGTTCAAAGTGAAATCTGAATAGATTGTATTGTTGAGATGCTCTATTTAATGCACGTTAGGGTCTTGCTCTGATAGAACTCAAAATATTGAAAAGCATATATTGGTCCGCCATAGAGTTATCACTGCGATACTTGCATATCTTCATTTACGCTAATATCTCAAAATGTCTTTCTCAATTTAGATAAAGATATATCTATGTGTGTTAGATTAAATTCCAAGATCGGCATCATATAATTATACATAATCATATACTGATAGATCTATGATTTAGGAGTACCTGGATCCATGACAGATGAATGAACTGGAATAAATTTCTTATCCCCTCTGACCTCTTTCCTTATGAGATTCTTGACAGGTAGAGATCTCTCACTAATATTGTGTTGTTATTCCATAGGGAATAAGCGTATATATAGAGGCAGAGGAGAGGGTTGGGGAACCTTAGTCTTAGACAGACTTAAACATAGGTTCAGCCTATCATTAAACCAATTAAATGTCTAGGACTATTAATAACATATAACCCCAAATACATGACCAATATTAGAATATTAAAAATTAAATAAATATTCTAACATTCTCTCACTTGGTCATGTGATCCTTGATAAATTGATGAAAACTTAAATTGCGCAATATTCATCAAACCAAACTCAGCAAGAAAACTTAACTGAATTTCAACTTGAATGGATCATGGCGGTTACACATCATTTATACTGACATGCTTCCTTCCATGTATCACAAGACAATTCTAATTCATCCGAAACAATTGAGAAATCTGAAAGTCTCAAATCTTAAATTTGAGGAATACTTAAATCCTCAACACTTGTTATCACTACAAACAATTATATGTGATCACAATCAAAATAGATAACAAGTAAACCAGAAATATAACCTTTATTGAATTCAAATGAGTGTCTAAACAATGATATATAAAAATGAGCTAACATAAATCACTAACAAAATTATCATAGCAAGGCTTTATCAACAACACCCATATTAATTACATGATTATTAAAAATCTTGGGTGACAATCCTTTAGTCAGCGGATCCGCAACCATTTGTTCAGTGCCAATATGCTCAATAAACACTCTATGTTTCTGAACCTCTTCCTTTAGTGACATGTACTTCAAATCAATGTGCTTAGCACCTTTAGTGTACCTATCATTCTTCGTGAAGAATACTGCTGCGGAATTATCACAATAAATTTTCAGCGGCATAGCTATATTGTCGGCAATTCTAAGTCCTAAAACAAAGTTCCGCAACCACAAACCATGAACAGTGGCCTCAAAGCATGCCACAAATTCAGCCTCCATAGTGGAAGTAGCAATAACTGTTTGTTTACCGCTCTTCCAAGATACTGCTCCTTCAGCCAATATAAACAGATAATCAGATGTTGACTTTCTACTATCGACGCATCCAGCAAAGTCTGAATCTGAATATCCAATCACCTCAAGCTGATCGGATCTCCTAAATGTAAGCATGTGATCTTTGGTGCCTTGCAAGTACCTCAAAACTTTCTTTGCAGCTTTCCAGTGGTCCATTCCGGGATTTCTTGGATATCGTCCCAGTGTGTATAAGCTCTAACAATTGAGTGCTTCTTGTGGACGCCTTCTTTACTGTGTGTTTGGTTTGCTTTCCTTTAATGCAATCAACACACACATCCCAGTCACTAAAATCCAATTGAGGTAAACTTTCATTCTTAACTAACCTCATTAGCCTATCCTTGGAAATATGACCAAGACGTTGGTGCCACAAGAAAGCTGAGTCCTCATCTAGTGCACTACGCTTAACTCCCACATTATTTTCAACATTAAATAGAGATTCACTAAATTTCAAATCAAGATTAAAACGATACAAGGAATCAACCAACATACCAGATCCATAAATAAAATTATCCTTAAATAATGAAAAGGTATTGTTCCCAAACTTGATATGAAATCCTGAAACATCCAACCTACTAACTGAAACAAGATTTCTAGAACAGTCAGACAATTATCTAGATCTAAAGGACATCCAGTGTCTAAAATCAACCTATATGTTCCTATGCCTTCGATACGTGCTTTCATCCTATCCCCATAAATAGAAATTGTTCATTTCCCCTTATTGGTTGGATGGACTTAAATCCCTTCATAATGTGAGAAATATGAGTAGAAGCACCTGAATCTAACCACCAAGTGTTATTAAGAACTTCTATGAGATTTGATTCGAAACACACGAAACCTAAATGTGTATCAATCTTGCTTGACTTGATATCTAACATGAATTCCCTATTTAAATCGTTCTTGGACGATAAGAGATTTAACGAAGCTGCAACAATATACATGCTTACTATTAATGCTTTGAATTAACTATATACATGCTTACTATTAATGCTTTGAATTAACTAATACAGATTCATTCTTAGAAAAACTAAAGATATATTCTTAAATTCACTTTTGGGTGATCCTTAAATATATACGTAAAATGATGCCAAATAATATACAAAATTAGACAATTATTTATACATGACTAAATGGGTGTTGTCTTTGGACATAAACCCAATTTAATCTAAGTATAAAAATTAGTCTCTTAAATTGCAATAGATTATACATGCATGATCCACCTTTTGGTGATCTTATAGTAGTATAATCTAAATGCATTATTTTTATATAATTTAGTATCCTAAAATTATGAAAAAATCGATTTTAACTTTCAGATTTATTTGTCTAATAACTCTCGGCCAGGTCACTTTGGTGACTAACAAGCATTATATTTATAGACAATAAATCAAATCGATTGTAAAAGTGTAATTACATAAAATTTAAATATTTACTAACCGTATGAGTCAGGTCACTTTGGTGACTAACAAACTCCTTATATGTAAATAATTAAATTTAAATATCCATCTACTAAAATCATGACTAATTCTCTCAATTTAAATTTCTAAGCCAACCATTAAATCACTTCGGTGATTAACAACTTATCATAACATTAGAAATTTAAATGAGTGAATATAGTTATGTATTAAATTTTACTCAATTAAATTGCTTAAATTGATTTAGTCCGATCGCTTTGGTAACTAACAAGCATTACATTTATGGACATGAATCAAATAGATCATAAAAAATTTAATTATTTAACTCTCATATGAGTCAGGCCACTTTGGTGACTAACAGACTCCTTATAAGTAAATAATTAAATTTACATATTCTCTAAACATAGAGTAATTAATCAAATGGATCATAAAATTTAATTATTTGACTATCACACGAGTCAGGCCACTTTGGTCACTAACAAACTCCTTATACGCAATTAATTAAACTCAAATGTTCATTAAACGTAGATTAATTATGATCAGTTTGATCTACTCAATCAAAATTTCTAAATAACCAAACTAGTTGTATCAAGTGATTAACAACCTATCTTATCATTAGAAATTTAAATGAGTACATAAATTTGAACAAAAATGATCTAAATAAACTAGCCAGGCCACTTTGGTGACTAACAGGCTACCAAAATATTTAAACAATTAACTGAGTAAACAATAATCAGGAGATAAAATTGATAGCACATTAAATTTCATTAGTGCATAAAAGTCTCCATATAAAATTCTTGGACAAAAAACTGATATGCGGAAGCATTAAAGTGATTATACACCAAAGTTGAATATGAAAAACCGGTTGATTGGAAGAAAATACTCCGTACAATAATTAACTACAAATCCAATAAAAGCATTAAAATTAAATTTGGATTGAAATCTTAATATAATACGGAGTATCTATCTTTTACTAGTAAGTTTTTAACTTAACACCGTCCAATGTTCCAAATTTACTTCGAACGAACAAATAGGCTCGAATTTATGTCTGGCCTAAAATTTGGGTAACCTACTAATGGGATTAATTGAATGGCAAAATGGAAACTAATAATCCAACCTTTTAGCGGTCTTCTAACAATAGTCCCACCTTTTGATTATTCATGAATAATCCAACCTTTGCACCTCATCTTCATTCACTGGTCCCTGACCGGTTGATGACCTGCTATTTCAAGGTATTTTCTTATCTTTGTAAAATATTATCTTTGTGAAATGTGAGATTTATGGTATAATGGTTTGCAAAGATAAGAAAATAACTTGGAATAGTAGGTCATCAACCGGTCAGGGACCAGTGAATGAAGATGAGGTGCAAAGGTTGGATTATTCATGAATAATCAAAAGGTGGGACTATTGTAAGAAGACCGCTAAAAGGTTGGATTATTAGAATTGAATTATGCAATCTTGCGCCGCATGACCGAAAAAAGAAGAAGATATATTCTTATGCCGCCATGTTAATTAGCTAATTTTTTTTTCGATAATATGTAAGTATATTAGAAACCGAAAAAATAGCATTTTACAATGCATCAAATCCAAATCAAAATGACTATCTAAGCTAGAATAATCTAACCTAGATATAATGCATCAAAATAATGGGACAGTCCCCACATCACATATCACTAATTATAATAACCTAGATTAAATCGGCTAATGGGACAACCCCCACATCACAAATCCTTAATTAACTAAATAATTAAAGACAAATTCGAAATTTCCTTTGATTTTTCAATTTTCTGCCCGGGCCCTTTTTAGCATGTTCTGTCCTTGGTTTTGCCATTGCAATACGAAGTGCCTTATCAGCCTTTGCAATAAACTCCTCATGCGCAGTCCTCGCTTTAGTAGATATCTCGGCATTTTCTGTCAATAAATTAGATTCCTTTTCCGCTATTGGTGTTACCATGCTATCCACTAGCACATCTTGGGGTTCATCTTCCTTGGTACCAGGATTTGGCACCCCCATTTCCGGCGTAGCTATAGTGACCCCCGGTTGAGCAGCGAACTTTTTCGGCTCAATTTCCACCTTCTCCTTAACTTGAGGCTCTAGCTCAACACATTCTGCCGCTATAACCTTTCCAGCATCCCTTGGATAGCCATGTGTAGTCAATTGGGCAGGTTCAAGGTGAACCTCTGCCACTGCCAGGGGAGAAGCAGAGGGCTCAAATTGGGAAACCTGCGGGTCAAGTGTACTCTCCAACTCTTTCACAACAATTTTACTCAATTCTTTTTTTGCAAGCTTCACACAGATAAATGGGTGATGCCCATACTCTTTGCAATAAAAACAATAATTAGGGAACGTTTCATATAGCACACGTTGATTAATTACCTTTCGGGAAGATAACCGTATAGGAAATGAAAGCGGGGGTGGCTTAGAAACATCAACCTCAATTAATACTCTAGCAAAGTCATGATTAGTCCTTTCTTGAGTGACCTTGTCCGTCGTTATTGGGACCCCTACCATGGATGCCACTTCACTCATGGCCTCATCATTCCAAAGCTTCATTGGTAGTTTGGGAAATTTAATCCATATAGGCACCTTTAAGAATTCTTCATCCTCAAAAGAGAAATCCTCCGATAGTATCTTGAGCATTAAAAGTTTCCCAAAAATAGTATAGGGTCCCTCATGTAAGACTCTAGCTCTATCCACTTCACTTTGAAATTTGAAAATAACCCATCCCTTGTTATGGGTCCTAACAAGGCACTTCACACCCCACTTTTCTTTAAGTTCATAGATCGCTTTGAGTCCGGGGAATCTGCCCGTGAAGCACCCAACAAGACAGTAGCCCCACATTTCAACCATGGACGGCAACACACGATCTGAAAAATCTAATGTCGTACCATTTGGCGGGACATATCTCAGTTTAAGGCCATGTGTTGGAGCACGGTTATCCTTAAAAAGCGAACTCCATGGTTTAATAGCCACAGTATTGTCTCCTGGTAGCAAGATAGCAGATTGTTCTGCCTCATTTGACTTCCCGGGAGCTTTGGCAGTATGAGCAGCTTGATCACTCCCAGAATTGTTTGTAGCTGCGGTACTCTTCCCAGACGTAGCAGCTGGTGCAGTAGTCCCATCCATCTTCCCAAAGTTGTTCGCATCAGTTTGTTTCACAGTAGATGTCAAGGCTGGAAATTCATCTTCCAAATTCTCCAAAGCTGCAAACCTGGATGACCTGGTCGTAGGCGTGGTCATTTTCGCTGTGGAGGAGTCACCAACCCCCTGTTTCTTCCTAGCCATTGCAGTCAGGAAGGCATCTGGCGGAGTCTACCCAAACCACCCTGAAGCTTTGGAGATTACACCCCTCTGCCCTGCAGCTGAGCCAAAAGCGTCGCGGATGAACAGTACCAGACCGACGAACAGCGTCCGGATTACAGCTGACCAACCCTTCCTTGCTCAAAACTTATCAGCGAAACGTGAACAGTAATTTCACGATTTTCAGAAGAGGAAGAGAAACGAAACTTCCAGATCTTAGAGTTCGCACCCCAGCTTGATCCTCACTCCCAGGAGAAGGTAATACCACCTACCAATCAAAGATTGAGCAAGGAATTCAAGAGAAATAGGCGTTGACCTATTTCTGTGAATAGTAATTCCAAACTCGTTAATACGTGAAACCAGTCCAAGAATCCGAAAACTGAGCTCCAAAATTGGAGGATTTACAACCCAAAGAGGTTTAGGAAGTAAAGCAACCAATATCCAAGCTCAAAACACAAGATTAATGGAAGAAACCGAGTGGATTCATGGCTAAAAGAGAAGAAGAACCTCACGAGAGGGAGAGAACAGCTCTCAACTTCTTCCCTATCCCTCTTTTTTCATTGTTAATTAGCTAATTGGCAACATGATACGGAGTATTCAATTCTTAAGGGACCAAACCAGCAGCCAAAGGTCGAGCACATCAAAGTGATCAAACGTATGAGACATGTGTACCCATCATGAAGTTCTAAAATATTTTAACAATAACAGATATGTGAATTGGATTTATCGAGATGGAACAAAATTCAGTACCGGCTCCAAACAATCCAACACACGAAAAATTCAACGGAATCCAAAAATATATTCATACCGCAAGTATAATTTATGATGTCCAACGGACTTGGCTCTGATACCAATTGTTAGATTAAATTCCAAGATCGGCATCATATAATTATACATAATCATATACAGAGCCGTCCATGGGGGATAGGCACCTAGGCAATGGCCTAGGGCACCACCCCCAAAGGGGGCATCATTTTTTAATAAAAAGTCTAGTATTACTAGTAACATACTCCCTCCGTAACATTCATATCTTCCCACTTTCCTTTTTTGGCCGTAACATTTATATCTTCTCATTTCTAAATCTTCTCATCATATCCTCAATAATTTAAAAAATAATACACTACTACACCTACTTTTTTTGGATTTATCCTTCATTCCATCACATTATTTCACCATCTTCCCATCATACCCTCAATAATTCATACCATATTTCACTATTCTTAATCTCACCCACTTTGGAAGTGAGAAGATATATGTGATACGGAGGGAGTATATTAATATAGGGCTGGGACTTTGGAACCAAGAACCGGAGAACCGAACCGGACCGAACCGTTATGACCCGGTTCGGTTCGGTTCCAAAATTTATTAGTTATTTGTTAACGGTTCGGTTCCTATTTTTTATTAACGGTTCGGTTCTCGGTTCCTGAAAAAAATATGTACATGGAACCGTTAAGGAACCGTTATATATAATAATTAAAATTTTATATATTTCTTATTAGTATATATATTTTAATGTATATTACTTATCTATTTTTATATTACATTCACTATTTTAGTTTAGTTATTTAACTATTTAAAATTATTTTTCATTTTAATCGGTTCTCTTGGGCTTCTTTAGTGAATATCTTGTTTTATTTTATTTACTAAAATTTGCAGTTTGGTATGTATTTATGTGTTAAACTCAACTATTGTGTTTGAAATGATGTTCAACATATTTGTATTGTAATTTCAAACGTTGAGTGTCTTGTTGACACAAATTTAATCGTGATCTGTAAGAAATTTTTTAAAGAATAGGAACCGTTAAATAACAAGAACCGAACCGTTAAGAATGGTTCGGTTCCTTAACGGTTCTATAAAATAATTTATAAGAACCGAACCGTTAGTAAAATTTCATATTTTCAAACGGTTCCACATATTTTGCCTAGGAACCGAACCGGTCCCAGGCCTATATTAATATGGAGTATATTAATGTAATAGTCCGGCCAAGTGTCTAACTTGCAATTCGGAAGAGTCCAACTTTGACAATTGAATGAATTGACAAGGACATAGGAGCTTGGCTGCCAACCCGGATGGCCAATAGACATATTGGAATTATGAAATTAGAAATTTCAAAATTTCTAGTACACTTAAGAGTTTAAGTTAATAAAAAAAATTACAAATACGGCGAAAAAGAACAGGCCTCGGCCGATATCTGCCAACCCATTATCTATTCCGCCGATGAAAAATGTTTGGTGTATAAAAAATGTGTACACATGTCTGTGACAGACAAATTTTTTGCGAAGGACAGACATGTGTACACATTTTGTGTACACAAAATGTGTACACCTAGCAAAACTCCTCAGCCGATTGCCCGATGTCTGCCATTCCGTGGTTCTGCCAGGCGCCAGGTGCGCTACCCATCTGCAAATTAGGTAATGACCTTCCTCCAAATTTTGAGATTTCAATTGTAATTTGTCACAAGTATATTTCTTCAATTTTTATCGCTTCCGCAATTCACTATTCAGCATAGTTTTTTTTTTTTGGAAAATTCATCACAGATATTAAAAAGTGAAATTTGTAAATGACTTATTCTACATCTAATTTATTACGGAGTAATTATTATTTATTAATTGTATTAAACTTGAAACTTTGTGTAACTAAATATAGCTTGAACTTGTTTTTTTTAAAACAAAGTGAACAAAATGAAAGTGCTTCAACAAAGAGATATGAATGTTGGTGTGGCTTTAAATCTCTTGAAAGGATTGATTATATTTTTCAAAGAAAGCCAAAATTTGCTATGTACTCTTGATTGTGGAGATGTACTTACAAATTTTGCACATCAAAAGGCAAGAAGAATATATTATTAGGTAGTACTTTTATAAGTTGGTTTATCTGTTCAAAGAATTTATATTTTCACATACTTTATATAGTCAAGTATTTCCTTTTACATTTAGTAAAAAAATGGTGTTATAAATTTCTAATCATTTCCTTTATATCATTTAGTGAATATTTACATAAGTGATCTAAATACATTTTAGGTTTTACAGATTATTCATCGTCCATACATCATTAATAAAAATCATCAATGGTAGAAGTTTTCTAATACATAAAATACCAAGACGACGTGAATCATCCAGATACATCCGTTTTCACTATATATACGATGAGTTGTTCTATTTGTAACCGGGGTGATTCTCATAAACGTTATGATTTTAAAATACGCTTATTAATAAGTACAATACGTGTTATAAATTCATCGTATTTTTAACAATACATAAATACGTTATCTTATAAATACGTTTCCCATAAATGACGTGCGCAGTAAAATGGACTTTAAACCCATCCCTATAACAGACTTGTGCACTAAGTCCCGGGCCAAACTTTTGGTCAAGTGGTCCGCCAAGTTATGCTGCGATCTTACAAATTCCACCGAAATTACACCATTCATGATTAGTTCTCTAATCATACTATGTCTAACACCTAAGTGTCTAGACTTGCCATTATAAACATGACTATACGCCTTAGCCAAAGTGGCAGCACTATCACAATGGATAGAAATAGGTGCAATCGGCTTCCCCCATAATGGAATCTCAAAAATTAAATTTCTTAACCACTCCGCCTCTTTACCGGCGGTAGCCAACGCAACAAATTCAGATTCCATTGTTGAACTTGTGATACAAGTTTGCTTCTTGGATGCCCAAGAAATGGCACCTCCCCTAAGCAAGAATACCCAACCACTTGTAGAAGAATGATCCTCTACATTGGATATCCAACTTGCATCCGAATATCCCTCTAAAACCGAAGGATACTCAAAGTAACACAAACCATAATCCATGGTTCCCTTTAAATACTTGAACACTCTCTTCATTGCTTTCCAATGTTGAGTACTAGGATTACTAGTAAACCGGCTCAACTTACCCACGGCAAAAGCAATATCCGGCCGAGTTCTTGTCATGGCATACATTAAACTACCAATAGCTTGAGAGTACTCAAGTTGTGATATTGTCTTTCCTTCATTAGGCATCAACTTCACACTAGGATCCATGGGAGTACCAACGGGTGAACAATCACTATAATTAAACCTTTTGAGAATATTCTCAACATAGTGAGCTTGTGTCAAAGCAATCCCTTTGTTTACCCGTTTAATCCTTATACCAAGAATCACATCCGCCTCCCCCATGTCCTTCATGGAAAACCTTGATGATAACAACCTTTTGGTTTCATCAACCTGATTTTGGTCCGTTCCAAAAATCAGCATGTCATCAACATAGAGACATATGATCACACCCGCTCCGAATGCATCAAATCGGCTATAGACACACTTGTCCGATTGGTTTAAACTAAAACCATTGGACAAAATAACTTCATCAAACTTTTGATGCCATTGTTTGGGTGCTTGTTTCAGCCCATACAATGATTTAACAAGTTTACAAACCTTATGCTCATTTCCCGGCATAACAAAACCTTCCGGTTGTTTCATGTAAACTTCCTCATCAAGATCACCATTTAAAAATGCCGTCTTGACATCCATCTGATGTATAATCAGATTGTGTATAGCCGCCAAAGCAATTAACAACCTAATGGTTGTAATTCGAGCAACCGGCGCATACGTGTCAAAATAGTCAATTCCGGGTTTTTGTCTAAAACCTTGAATGACCAACCGAGCCTTGAACCTGTCAACAGTTCCATCCACTTTCATCTTCTTTTTGAAGATCCATTTGCAACCTAAGGGTTTAGAACCCGGTGGCAAATCCGACAACACCCAAGTGTTGTTCTCCATAATTGATGACATTTCATCATCAATTGCCTCCTTCCAAAAGGCAACATCTCGGGATTCCATTGCCTCTTTAAAGGTCTTTGGATCATCCTCAACTTGGTAACAATATGAATATTGTACCCCCGTTTCATCCCTTGAACCTTCCACTAAATACAAGTGAAAATCAGGACCAAAGTCTTTCACGATGCGGCCTCGTTTGCTTTTCCTTATTTGTGGTGCTTCGGGATTCAAAACACCATCCAAACATTCTGGAACTTGCACCTCACTAGTGCCTGGAACTAGGTCCTTTGGTCTTTGAATTGATGAAAATCTCATCTCATCAAAGATCACATCCCGAGACTCAATCACGGTGTTAACCGCTACCGCATCGTTAGGTTCTATTACATAAAACCTATAAGCCTTGGAATGTTCAGCATACCCTATGAATATGCAATCAATTCCTCTTTCCCCCAAAGTTTTCCTTTTGGGCTCGGGCAATTTTACAACCGCCCTACAACCCCAAACCCGAAAATATTTCAAATTCGGCGCTTTCTTGTACCAAAGCTCATATGGGGTTGTCTTGTTCCTTTTATTTGGAACCCTATTTAGAACATAGCAGGCCGTGAGCATGGCCTCTCCCCAAAACCCTTCACTCAAACCCGAGTAGGAAAGCATGGAATTAACCATTTCCTTTAACACTCGATTTTTCCGTTCGGCCACACCATTTTGTTGTGGTGTATACGGAGCCGTGGTCTCATGAATGATTCCAACAGATTGAAAATAATGGGGATCCATATATTCTCCTCCCCGATCAGTCCTAAGACATTTAATTGGATTACCCAATTGCAATTCAACCTCGGTTTTATACACTTTAAATTTCTCTAAAGCTTCATCCTTGGTGTGTAATAAATACACATAACAAAACCGAGTCGAATCATCAATAAAAGTAACAACATACTTTTTATTGCCAAGGGAAGGAGTTGAGTGAAAGTCACATAGATCACTATGTACAAGATCCAAAATAGCCGAATTCCTTTCAACATTAGGAAACGGTTGTTTTGTGATCTTAGTAAGCATGCAAGTCCTACACTTATCATCATTAATACCAAAAGCAGGAATTAAACCATCTTTAGACATTTCATGCATTTTTCTAAAATTAATGTGAGCTAGTCTAGCATGCCAAATCATACAATCATTCATGGAGGATGCCACAAAAACAGAATTATCACTAGGAATTAATTTATTCACAACATTTAAACGAAACATGCGATTTGATAAATATCCAAAACCGACAAACACACCACCCTTGGATAGAATATATTTATCGGATTCAATCACTTGTTTGAACCCTAAATTATTCAACATACTTCCCGAAACAAGATTCTTTCGAACCTTCGGTACATACAAAACATCAAACAACGTAATTGTTTTCCCAGAAGTAAATTCTAAAACAACTACACCCTTTCCCAAGATAGGCACCATTGACTCGTCTCCCATGCGTAATAAGGAACCGACCTCCACTGGTTCTAGGTCTTCAAACCATCCTTTATCCTTACACACATGGCTCGTAGCCCCCGAGTCAATCCACCATGCACAGTCATCATCCTGTACATAAAAAGATTCTGGAATGAGTGATACATAATTCTGGACAGAATTATCAAAGTTAGTCAGGAACTGACCTCCTTTCCGTGGAACCAGGTCCTTAGACCGTTCCTGTCCACTGCCACTCGTTCCAGCACCATTCTTGTTCAGTTTCACACGGCAATCACGCTTGACATGTCCAACCTTTTGACACCTCCAACAAACCAAACCTTTCGGTTTCTTGTTGGGTTTGTCATGGTCTTTGATACGTTTGTGATTTCCGTATGTTTATTTACGTTTTTAGTTAGTTTTGATTGTTTAATATTTCGGAAATTACACACTTTCGGTGTAATAGTTTAGTTTGTTAAATTCTTGTAATTTGTTTAGATTAGGTTTATTCTGAGCTTAAACAGGTCCAAGATCAATCAAATGATCAATGGTGAAGGAAGGTGCAAGAGTACAAGACAAAAAGAAGGAAAAATCCTGATTTTGGTCTATACTCGGTCGAGTATATACATATACTCGATCGGGTATCTGGTTGAAACTTCAAATCGGATCGGATCCGAAAACAAAGGAACATGCAGGAGAAGATTTTCCCACGATCGAATGTCTATACCCGATCGGGTATACCTTAATACTCGATCGGGTATAGCTATAAAAATTACCCGAGTATCGATCGAGTATTGAGCGAATTCGATGTTCTACACATACTCGATCGAGTATGTATACATACTCGATCGAGTACTCGATCCTGCACCTCAAAAAGCCTATAAATACACCTCCTTCCCTTCATTTCAAAAGGACCAATTCCTTTATACTCTTAAGCTCAGTTTAGAATAGCATTTCCTTATATCTCTTTTAGCATGTTTAGTCTCCAAATGAGGAGCTAAACTTCCATTTCTTGGTGTTGCTCTTGAAGCTTGTTGATTATTAAAGTTGTGAGTTATTTTCTTATCTTCTTCCCTTGAATATTAATTATTCTCTTAATATATCTATATATTAATGTTGGGGAGTGTTGCTAAGATGACAATTAGTTAACATCTCGACATTAATTATGGTAGTATTTATTTTCTTCCTCTATATATTAATGTTGGGGAGTGTTGCTAAGATGACAATTAGATAACATCTTGACATTAGTTATAGTAGGATTATTCATATTTAATCTTCTTCCTTGAATATTAATTCTTCCCTTAATCTATCTCTATGTTAATGTTGGGGAGTGTTGCTAAGATGACAATTAGTTAACATCTCAACATCAATTACTACTAGAAACGTTCAACGAACCGATGGTTAATCGTTGATGGTTTCACAAGTAAGTAACTTCGGTTTATTAATGCACGGTCGTGGTTAATAAACTTAAGAGGGATTAATTTTGTTGGTTAAACTGAAACCGTTGTGTTGAGGTTATCAATCTCAATTGATTTCATCAAGGAGTTAAAAGATTAAATGCTACTATCAAGTCGGTATATGGCGTTGTTCTACACTCGACTAATAGTAAGGGTTATTAATGAACGGTCGTTGTTAATAACTATCCTCGATGAATTGGATATACTCCTCGATTGAGTATTCGAGAGGAGATAAGTTATAGATATAACAATGATCGACTAAAATATATCAACAAGTGGAAAGTAGCAATGCCAAGTCACTTTTATCTTTGAATTAAACCACATAACTCGTTCATCTTCGTGTTTAATTTTAATCAAATCACTCGATCAAAACCCCCTTTTATTTACTATTTACACAAAAAGATAAATTATTCCTTTCCCTGTGGATACGAACTCTACTTCACCTATACTACGTATAAGTGCTAGTGTTGAAATTATTTTGAGTGCACTCGCGACAAAGTGCACGTCAAATTTGGCGCCGTTGCCGGGGAAAGGCAATTTATTTTTTCTTTTTATTTCATTTTAAAGAAAAAAAAAATAGTTGAAGTATAGAGATTTCTATTTCTTCTGAGCTTTGTTTGAGTATATGGTAAGAACCCGATCTATAAACGAAATCATCTACCAAACAACCCCCCAAACGGAACAAGCCTTCGAAAGGTTTAGGAATTTATTTCCGAATACTTCTTCGGAGGAATCATCAAGTGCTAGTTCTCAATCTAGCGAGACCGAAGAGCCAATCACTATGGCTCTTGAGACAAGAACATTGAGGAAGCTCACAGCTCCGAATCTTAATCAACAACCCCTATGTATCACTTTTCCAACTCTTGATACGGGGGTCACATTTGAGCTAAAATCTGGGCTCATTCATCTCCTTCCATCATTCCATGGTTTACGAGGGGAGGATCCGAACAAACACCTGTCGGAGTTCCACATTGTGTGCACAAGTATGTGCCCCAATGGTGTCTCCGAGGAGCAGATCAAACTGAGAGCCTTCCCATTCTCCTTGAAGGACACCGCAAAGGATTGGCTTTTCTATCTTCCTTCGGGAAGTATCACTACATGGCCACAAATGAAGAAGGCCTTTCTTGACAGGTACTACCCCGCTTCTATTTCATCATCACTCAAGAAGCAAATAAGTAACATCGAACAAAAAGATGATGAATCTCTATATGAATATTGGGAGAGATACAAGAAGCTATGTGCAAGTTGCCCCTATCACGGATACACCGAACAAGACCTCATCCTCTACTTCTATGATGGTCTTGTGGATCAAGATCGCCGCATGGTGAATGCGGCGTGTGGAGGGGGCATTGTCAACAAAACCCCTTTACAAGCGAGAGATCTCATCTCGGAGTTGGCCGAGAACTCCAGACATTATAATGGACGGTCCTCAACTCGGAGGGTTATGGCGGCAGAATCCAACAACGCGTTGGAAAGTCAGGTGAACGGCTTGACGAGTCAAATGGCCGGCTTGACTTCTTTGGTTAAGGATTTCCTTTTAAAATCCAAAACCCAAGAAGTCAAGGTCTGCGGTATCTGTACACAACAAGGGCACCCCACGGACTCATGCCCAACTCTTCAGGAAGACGCCACAGAGCAAGTCAACGCCTTGGGTTTCCAAGGCCACCAACAAAGGAGGTATGACCCGTTCTCAAATTCTTACAATCCCGGATTGAGGGATCATCCAAACTTAAGGTATGGAAACCCTCAACAAGCCAACCCACCTTCTCAATCGAGTATGTCTACGGAAGACATGATTCGAACTCTTGCTACTACCATGGGCACCTTACAACAAAACGTGGTGCAATTTCAACAAGAAACAAAGTCAAGCATTCAAAATTTGGAAACTCAAGTTAGCCAAATTTCGAATGCTGTAAATCGACTTGAAGCAAGAGATTCGGGTAGGCTCCCGTCCCAAACTGAGCAAAACCCAAGGCAACAAGTCAATGCCATCATGCTAAGGAGTAGCCCGGAATCACAAGCAAAGGAAAGTGAAAAAGAGGAGATTGACCACAAGGAGGAGGAGCCAACGAAGAGAAAATTTCCTCCACTATCATCATATGAACCAATCCCCCCATTCCCTGAGGCGTTGAAAGATACAAGGAAATTAGAGAGTGACCGGGACATCTATGAAACCTTCGCGAATTGTGAGGTAAATATCCCACTCTTTAAACTGATCAAAAGTGTTCCCCGTTATGCAAAGTTCTTAAATGAACTATGTATAATGAAAAGAAAAGATAAATTAAAGGGGAAACAAAAGGTTGAAGTTAGTGAACAGGTCTCGACCATCTTTCAAGAAAAATTTCCAAAAAAATGTGGCGACCCGGGCATGTTCACTATTCCTTGCACGATAGGAAACACCACATTTCCTAAAGCCTTACTAGATTTGGGGGCATCTATAAACGTCATTCCTTATTCCGTTTATAAAACCCTACAACTTGGCCCACTACATCAAACCGGTGTAGTGATTCAACTAGCAGATCGTTCTAGTACATACCCGAAGGGTGTATTAGAAGATGTGCTGGTAGAAGTAGAGAATATGGTTTTTCCCGTCGACTTCTACGTCCTCGAAATGGGGAATGATGACCAAACAGCGCCCATCCTTTTGGGAAGACCCTTCTTAAAAACCGCAAAAACAAAAATCGACGTGTCTAGTGGTTCATTAACTTTAGAGTTCAATGACCAAAAAGTAGAGTTTAATATCTTTGACTCTACGAAAAAACAAATTAAAGATCAATCTCTTTGCTCTTTAAATGTTTTTGAACCACCAACGCCAAATGCTTTAACTGAGTCGGGAACAAAGAAGAAACGTCGGCCTTAATGGAAAAGGCCGAAGAAAAGAAATGACGGAAGGGATGCTCACGATCCCACATAAAATAAAAATTTAAATAAATAAAACGTCGTGCCACGACGTTAAATAAGGCGCTTCTTGGGAGGAAACCCAAGTCAATTAGTTAGATTTTATTTCCTTTTTGTGTAAATTTGAGAGAAAAGAGAGAGAGGGAACTAATCACATGTTTGTTTTGAAGAAGAAGAAAATGCAGGTTTGGAAGTGTCTGGGGACATACTCGATCGAGTACCATCTCATACTCGGTCGGGTATTGTCTAAAAAGAGGAACCGAGGCACTACTCGATCGAAGTAGCCATATATTTCTAAAAATGGAGGCATACTCAATCGGGTATATCTCTTTACCCGGTCGAGTATGGACTGAAATAAGAAGAAGAAAAAAAATCTGTCTCCAGTACTCGATCGAGTACATGTTCATACTCGGTCGAGTATAAAGAAAAAGAGCACTTTATCTCATCCCTGCCTCCAGTACTCGATCGAGTATAAGTTGATACTCGGTCGAGTATGCTCAGAAAACACCCATATTCTATCCCCTGCCTCCGGTACCCGATCGGGTATACAGGGATACTCGATCGGGTACCCCTGCGATTAATACCCAAACAACACCCATTTTCACCTCATCTTCTCCAAAACACTCCCAACTTCGAAACCCTCTCCCCCAAAACTCCATTTCTCTACCTTCTCTCTACCAAAACTCCCTCATTTCTCCACCAAATCATCCCATTTCACCACCAAAATACTCCCCTCACTCTCCTCTACACATATCTACCAACAAATCCCATTTTCCCCCAAAATCCCCAAAAATCCGAAACCCTACCCCATTTTCGAATTATTTGGATTATCAAGCTCCAACCATCAACAATGGCACCAAGGAGGAATAGGGGAGAGAGCTCAAGCACCATAGCACCAATCCCGGGCTTTGAGGACATCATTCCCGCCGACGCCGAACACCGAACTAGACTCCTCTCCACCATTGCAAGGCAAGTTAAACCATCTCGTTTTCTTTGCCATGAAGCACTTCGTACTTTGGGAATTTTTAAGAGTACTAGGAAATTTTTTCGTGAGTTGAATATGGAACGCATTTTCTATATGCAATACAACTCGAACGAAAAAATTATTTATGAGTTCTTGAGTTCGGCTAAGTTTGAAACCAATGAGGAGGATTTTAGGGACGACACACTCTCGTTTCGTCTCTTTAATCAACACTATTCAATCAAGAAACATGAATTTGCCGACCACTTCGGCATCCCGGTTCCACATGAGAGAACCATTCCCGATAGCACCGGAGATGGTCATACACTTTGGAGAAGAATGACGGGAGAGTTACAATTTAACTCCTCCCAGCTATACATAAGCCATGTCCAACACCCCATTCTCCAAATCTTTTTAAAATTCATGGCGAATTGTATACTTGGGCGCCCCAACAATCACCACACGAGGATAGGAGATGTGTGCTTGATGACACAGGTTTTATTTCGGCGCACCACAGAATTTAATTTGTGCAATTTAATGTGGGCACATCTCAAAAAGGAAAGTTTGGCTAAGGGCAAGATTGTTGTGGGAGGAGTGATTATGCATTTGGTCACCAAGTTTGGGTATAGGGACAACTCCCCTATACCCGACTATTGTTTGATGGACATTGGTTTTTTAACCCATGCGAATTGCATATCCTTCTCTCGTACGGTGTATGAGTATGACCACTCCTATAACGTGTACAATTGGCATATACACCCGCCCCCCATCCGGCACTTTACCTTACCCAACCCAAACCTCCCCAAGATACTATACAATAGAGATATGCCTCATTATTTGTTGCCCAATGCCATTCCACCACATTTGCAAGAACCTCAAGCCGAAAACCAACCAGAAAATCAACCCGAAGACCAACCTCAAGCCCACCATCATGAAGCCCTTCATGACCACATACCCGAACAACCCCAAGTTCAACCACCTCCCGACTATTTCCAACAACTCCTTGATGGTTTCAACAAGGTAACCGAAGAAGTTGGCCGATATAGGGAAGAACAACGGGCTGGATTTCTAAGGCTAGAAGAGCAAAGGACAGAAGATAACCGGCGTTATGAAGAAGACCAACGTAGGTTCTATGGACCTATGTACTCTTACATGGCTCAACAAGGCCAATTCCATACTATGGCTCAGCCACCCCCACCCCCCTCTTGGTATGACCCCTCTCAATGGGGTAATTTTGGAGGGTCTAGCTCCGGGGGTGGAGGTTTTGATGGAGGGGATGACGGCGGCGACACCCACATGGGCGATGGGAGCTTTGGAGGAGGCTTTGGAAGCGGCTTTGGAGGCGGCTTCTACGGCGGAGAAGGCGGACACTAGGGACAGTGTTTCAACTAAGTGTGGGGGAGGAGATTACTCATGGTATGTAATTTCATTTTCTACCCTTTTACTATGCATGAATATCTTTTACTCTTTGTAAACAAAAAAAAAAGAAAAAAAAATGGATAAAAGAATTGAAATGCTAGTTAGGTTGAAAACCCAAGAATGGGCAATCTAAGCAAAAATGGCTTATAAAAAAATTTTTTGAGTGAGTTTGGAAAGGATGGAAAAACAAAAAGAGATGCTAGGATGAAAACCTGAAAAGGCTCCTAGGCAAAATGAGAGATATGAGAGAAATATTTTTTCTGTGTGCAGGAACTCATTTGATCTCTAAGAGGAAGAAGAAGAAGAAAAAGGAGAAGAGGAAGAGAAGATGAACACTAGAAGACCATAAAACCCAAGATGATATTTAGCATTAAAACTCATATTTTATCCTTGGTGGTCTTTGTGTTTTTATCTTGTTGAATCTATTGGAACTCGGGAGTCTTTACACTTGTAAACATTGAACTTTACTCGAGGACGAGTAAAGAACTAAGTGTGGGGGAGTTGATACGTTTGTGATTTCCGTATGTTTATTTACGTTTTTAGTTAGTTTTGATTGTTTAATATTTCGGAAATTACACACTTTCGGTGTAATAGTTTAGTTTGTTAAATTCTTGTAATTTGTTTAGATTAGGTTTATTCTGAGCTTAAACAGGTCCAAGATCAATCAAATGATCAATGGTGAAGGAAGGTGCAAGAGTACAAGACAAAAAGAAGGAAAAATCCTGATTTTGGTCTATACTCGGTCGAGTATATACATATACTCGATCGGGTATCTGGTTGAAACTTCAAATCGGATCGGATCCGAAAACAAAGGAACATGCAGGAGAAGATTTTCCCACGATCGAATGTCTATACCCGATCGGGTATACCTTAATACTCGATCGGGTATAGCTATAAAAATTACCCGAGTATCGATCGAGTATTGAGCGAATTCGATGTTCTACACATACTCGATCGAGTATGTATACATACTCGATCGAGTACTCGATCCTGCACCTCAAAAAGCCTATAAATACACCTCCTTCCCTTCATTTCAAAAGGACCAATTCCTTTATACTCTTAAGCTCAGTTTAGAATAGCATTTCCTTATATCTCTTTTAGCATGTTTAGTCTCCAAATGAGGAGCTAAACTTCCATTTCTTGGTATTGCTCTTGAAGCTTGTTGATTATTAAAGTTGTGAGTTATTTTCTTAACTTCTTTTCCTTGAATATTAATTCTTCCTTTAAATACTATTTCTATATCAATGTTGGGGAGTGTTACTAAGATGACAATTAGTTAACATCTTGACATTGGTTTTAGTAATAGCAATTCCTTCCTCTATGTTAATATCGGGGAGTGTTACTAATATGACAATTAGTTAACATCTTGATATTTAACTATAGTAGGATTCATTCCCTTTAATATTCTTCCTCGAGTATTAATTAATTCCTAATCATATTTCATATTAATATTTTGAACATTACTTAAAGGATCAACTAGTTTTGTTTCATATATTAATTATTACTAGAAATGATCAACGAACCGATGGTTAATCGTTGATAGTTTCACAAGTAAGTAACTTCGGTTTATTAATGCACGGTCGTGGTTAATAAACTTAAGAGGGATTAATTTTGTTGGTTAAACCAAAACCGTTGTGTTGAGGTTATCAATCTCAATTGATTTCATCAAGGAGTTAAAAGATTAAATGCTACTATCAAGTCGGTATATGGCGTTGTTCTACACTCGACTAATAGTAAGGGTTATTAATGAACGGTCGTTGTTAATAACTATCCTCGATGAATTGGATATACTCCTCGATTGAGTATTCGAGAGGAGATAAGTTATAGATATAACAATGATCGACTAAAATATATCAACAAGTGGAAAGTAGCAATGCCAAGTCACTTTTATCTTTGAATTAAACCACATAACTCGTTCATCTTCGTGTTTAATTTTAATCAAATCACTCGATCAAAACCCCCTTTTATTTACTATTCACACAAAAAGATAAATTATTCCTTTCCCTGTGGATACGAACTCTACTTCACCTATCACTACAAAAAAACACGGAGTTAGTCACGGACTTAGTCACGGACCGTAGTATAAAAAATCCGTGACTAACTCTGCTAGTCACGGACTTTGTCCGTGACTAAATCCGTGACTGTTTGGGCGTGACTAATTCTAGTCACGGTCATTTTATCCGTGACTTAGCGTAGTCACGGCTTAGTCACGGGCCGTTTCCGTGACTAACTTGTCACCGGAATAACCACACCGGCGACTTAGTCACGGCCTTTTCCGTGACTAAATATAGTCACGGACTAATCCGTGACTAAACTTTCAAATTTTAAAAAATGAACCGCCAAATGTTACGGTTTAAATTTTCAAATTTCAAACTTTAGTCACGGACTTGATCCGTGACTACTTTTTTATTTTTAAAAAAAAAATAAATTTGTAAAATAACTTTTTAAAAAATCGGTCTAGAATTTAGTCACGGCTCGGATCCGTGACTAGAGTTTTTTATTTTTAAAAAAAAAGTTTTTTTGTTTTATAAAAAAATATATTTATTTTTAATTATTCTTTAGAAAAGTTTATTTTAAAAAATATTTGTAGAATAAAAGTAATAAACAGACTACTAGAACACACATCTCATAACCAAACAGACTGAAATAAAAGTAATAATAAGCACAATAGAATTATAGTAAATAAATAATGTTCAAATAAAAATGTATATCATTTACAAGCTCCTCCGGTTACCATTATGATAATATCTAGAATCATCATATAGATAATCATCTTCGGTCTCATGTTCTCGGGGTTCTCCAGCTTGGCCTTCTCGATTGCCACCGCGACTGCCTCCTCCGCGACTGCCACCTCCGCGACTGCCACCTGCTTGGCTGCCTCCAGATGTTTGAAACAGGTTGTGAAAATTGATATCCTGAATAGAACCAAATGAAGGCAACCCGGTAGCAGAGTTGGTACGGAAATAACCGCCCATGTGCGGAACTTGAGGTGTCTGCTCAGGGTGCAGTACATACGGCTGAGGCTGAGGCTGATTCCGAATTCCGGCGCTGAGGATCCGTTCCATCTCTTCCAGCCGGGCCCTTGTTTCTTCTTCTTTTTTGCGTTGCTCCTCCAAGGTGCGCTGCTGCTCAGCCAAGGCCCTCTGCTGCTCCTCCATCTCCCGCTGCATTTGAGCGATACGCGGATCCTCTCCGCGCCTTGTTCGGGAAGATGAAGCACCGCTGCGGTCGTACAAGATCCGTTGCCCCTCAGCCCCCATGCACGGGACCCGGCCCTTGTACACCCCAACTGCCTCAAAGATGGCATCATCCTCCACATCAGAATCAATCTCATCCTCCTGAGTCAAGCCTAATTCTGCCCGCCTCTTCTCAACATTTGTGTTATACTTTGACTACATGTACAAAAATTGTTAATTTAATGTTACTCAATTTGATTTTTAATGGAAATAAGTAACAAAATAGTGTTACTTCGATTTCAGCGAGGCGGGGTGGCAGATCGGCATCGGACTCATCGCCGTGCTTTGTCCAGCAGTGCTTGATGACCTTGAGAATTGAGACCTTCTTCTTCTCAGGCCCCGACTACAATTTGGAAAAAAGGCTTAAGATCCATAATTAATTGTTAAAATAAAGGGTTGTAATTGTGTAAGGTTTTTTGAAAAATACTTACAAGATCTTCTTTATGTCTACTCTGAGGTTTGCGGCCCCCATGCCATTGGGTTTCTAAGGCCTTGTCGGACATCCGGTTTTTCTTACCGGATTGACTTCTTGCCAAGAAGTTTGGATCAGAAGACCAGTGACGGACGAGGTTAGCCCACACCTTATTCGGCTTTTATGTTCATGAATTCAGTAACGGCGGATAGCTGAGAGTATCCCTCACAATCAGCATACAGAGGTTGGTCGGCAGCTTTTAGAACATCCTGAAATCTCTCAGCCAAACCTTCATCCACATAAGGTTGATAAAATGTCGGATTTTCATCCGCATCTGGTTGATACGAGGTTGAGGCTTCAGGGGGGTCGTTAGGTGGTTGTGGGGGGTTGAACTGAGACATCGGTACACCGTATGCGTCATACACCATTTGTTGGTCCCACCTCATTTCAGCACGGTCTCCCCACGCACTCATCTCTGGAGGGACGTAACGAGACGAACCTACCGTTTGTGGTATAACAGATGGATCCAAAGGTTCGCCGTGAGAAGTCCAATTATAATAATTGGGAACAAAACCGACCGCGTACAAATCATACCCAACTTCGTGTGGGTCTTTAAATTTGAGATTTTTACACTTTGAACATGGACATCTTATTTTATCACCACTCATATAAGCCGGATGTTCAAGTGCAAATTCAATAAATTCCCCAACTCCCTCGAGAAAATTTGATTGCATTCCGTACAATACCGCATCTTTATCATACATCCAACTTCTATTTTGTTTATACATTATGCCTGAATATTATAATAAAAAAGTATACACGTTCAAAACGAAGGTTATTAATGTAACAATAATACTAACAAATTTTAAGTGAGTTATTTCACTAAATAATCAACTAACTAATTTTCACTAAATTAAATGAAATGCACACAATTCACAACAATAATTCACAAAATATAAGTAATTACCTAATACTTAAATTTAACTAATATTACAAAAAATTTAAGTAATTTATTAACACTACATTTAAATTAAACATACGTTTAACTAAATTTAACTAATTCATTTAGTTAAATTTAACTAAATTTAACTAGTTCATTCCGTCCTCTTTTAATGCATCATTCCGTTTAAACCTACGTTTAGCTAACTAATATAACATAATTAACACATCACTAGCTACGATTAAACCTACGTTTAGCTAACGAATTTTAATTAAATTATTTTTGTAAACCTACATTTAAACCTACACTAAATTATTACGTTAATGACATTTAATGTTATTAGTACTACACAATTAACAATTCCAATTCACTAAATTAAATAATATGACCAAATTAAACCCAATAATTTGAACATGTATATAAGGTCATTTGAATTAATAAATAATACACAATTACAATAACAATTCACAATACACTTAATTAACACATTACTAACGTACGTTTAACTAACTAATTTCACTTAACATAAAGATCACTACGTTTAAAACTACGTTTAGCTAACTAATTTTAATTAAATTATTTTATAAACCTAACAGTTTAACTAATTTTATGACATTACTACGCTTACAGTTGAATATGTTGTTAATTAATTAACAACATCACTAATTTAATAGTTTTAATAATTTAAATTGAACCAACTAATTCTAAATAAAAATAATAATTCAAATAACATACCTTAACTGCATAAATGGGGAAAATGATAGAAGACAGACTACATCCATCGATCTTTCAAACAGATACTGTATATACTGGGAATGAATTGGTGTGGTTCTGTTGAATGAACTGCTCCTGCATATATAACAAAATTTAGTCACGGACTTAGTCACGGATTTGTCCGTCACTAAGCAAAACCGTGTTCATTACGCGTCCGATCCGTGTTAATGACGTGTAAATGACGTGTAAATCAAACTAGTCACGGACAGAGTCACGGACATGACCGTGACTAAATTTATCCGTACATAATACCGTTGCGGATTGATTTATGGGAAATGCAAAATTAATTTTTAAATGTAGTCACGGCTGTAGTCACGGATTTGGCCGTGACTATGTCGCCGGAGTAAAACAAGCCAGGCCGGAAAATAAAACGGGCAATCGGAGGATGTTAGTCACGGACAAAAATCCGTGACTACGTGTAGTCACGGCTGTAATCACGGTAAAATCCGTGACTAATTTTTTTTTTAAATTTTCGTGACTAGTCCGTGACTAGTCCGTGACTAGGCTAGTCACGGACCAAATCCGTGACTACGGTCCGTGACTAAACGATTGTTTTTTTGTAGTGTATACTACGTATAAGTGCTAGTGTTGAAATTATTTTGAGTGCACTCGCGACAAAGTGCACGTCAGTCTTCATACTTGCGCTTTTTGCCTTTCCCCTTATCTTTCGGGTTATATTTATTATCCTCAACCAAGTGAACATGAGCCATTCTAGATTCAACTTCACCCATAATTTGGTCATTCTCTTGCACACGAAGATTCTCCTCAATGCGCAAGTGACTCCCAAGTTGAACCAAGGACAGTTCCTCATCTTGATGTTTTAAAGAACGTTTAAAATCCTTCCAAGAGGGTGGAAGTTTGTCAATTATACTCGACACGGCATAGGACTCATCAACACCTATCTTGTGGAGTTTAAATTGACCAAGAACACGAAGGAGTTCATTGTATTGTTCCATAACCGGCCTTGAGTCAACCATTTTATAATTATTAAAATCACTCACCAAGAACTTCTTACTAGAAGCATCCTCGGCGATGTATTTTGACTCAAGAGAATTCCACAATTCCTTCGCACTCTCAACGTTTTGGTAAATATCAAATAACGCATCGGACATACCGTTAAGGATGTGGCCTCTACATATGTAGTCATCGTTCTCCCACTTGTTGCGCCTCCTAGTTTGTTCCAAGGTTTCATCTTCCATCACCTCCGGCATTGGAGTGCTCAACACGTACACAACCTTCAACGTGGTGAGAAGAAAGTGCATCTTTTTCTGCCATCTACGGAAATCGTTGCCTTGAAACTTGTCCAATTTGTTGAACTTGGATGTCATCTCTTCCACGGTACTCATGATTATCACAAAAAAATATCAATTCGATTGTTGGGATATATCACGTAGGGGGTGATAATTTGAGTACTTGGATATCTTAAGGATCGTGTAAGTTCACTTTCCGAATTGATATTTCTCCCCTATGCCTGGGTTACAAGAAATTCAATCTAGGATAATCCTTAAGGACACTCTAGAACTTAGGCACAAGAACTAGAGCCAAACTAGTGAGTATATGGATTGTTATCTTTAATTTGAGTGCCAAAGTGATGAAGATATGTTGGATATGATTCCTCTCTGTCCTCTGTACGAAATATGGTGGTATATATCCATATTCATCGTCCTAGGCAGTAGTAACACGATTAAGAATAACCGCAGCAGTTTTTGGGAAACTGCTGGAAACTGCCTAACCGTTCTAGAACTCGGTCTAGAACCACAGAGCTGGTCTACTGAAAGTTATACCTCGAGTTCTACCTCGAGTTCCAATAACGTAGACACTTTGGAACTAAACTAGTTCTTATATACAAGTGTGCACTCCACACCTACTAACTTGTATTAGATCATAGTTCTAATTCCCATTGGCACTCATGTCATTTCCAATTACACAAAATGGCCGGTGACACTAAAATCACCAACATATCGATATAACACTCATTCATTATATTTACTCATTTTAGTTAACCTCAACTGATAGTGTATACAATCAGCCATAAAACGTTTGCCATCTACGTTTATAATACTGTATCTTATTAAAGGCTCATTGTTTTTGGTTTTGTCACTACTTCCAGGCCCAGGTTTGAGCGATCCATTTCGTGATAGGGTCAAATTATGCAGGGGATATGCTTTTGAAGTTTTGAAGATATTTATAACTTTAACGACAAATTCAGATTTGAAATATACTCTGTGAACCGAAATGGAATATGACATGTAAATTTTCAAGAAGAGTGTACTCCCTCCGGAATTGATCGTACCCTAGTCTCATATTTAGTATAATATGAGAGATATATATTTACAAAAGTTGTTTTTTTGCGTATGAGTGTCCACAAAAGATCATGAGTTGGAACTAAAACCGGTTGCTTAAATTCTGAGAACGCTCCGTGGTGTTTTCTATCATAGAGATTAATATCAAGGGATGATTAATAGGTGAAACTGATTACCTATAGAGTAAATGGAAACTAATAATCCAACCTTTTAGCGGTCTTCTTTCAATAATCCCACCTTTTGATTATTCATGAATAATCCAACATTTGCACCTCATCTTCATTTATTGGTCTCTGGTCGGTTAATGACATACTATTCCAAGTTATTTTCTTATCTTTGTAAAATATTATCTTTGTGAAAGATGAGATTTATGGTATAATGATTTGCAAAGATAAGAAAATAGTTTGGAATAGCAGGTCATCAACCGGTCAGGGACCAGTGAATGAAGATGAGGTGCAAAGGTTGGATTATTCATGAATAACCAAAAGATTGGATTATTGTAAGAAGACCGCTAAAAGGTTGGATTATTAGTTTCCATTTTCCCTTACCTATACCCGTTTTAGTTTTCTATTTAGATACAATCTTGTTTAAAACGTATTATATCTGATCATAGTGGGTATTTACTCTAAAAGTGGTCTTTTTAGGCTAAAAACGCTAAATCATAAAGATTAGGCTAAATATTCACAAAACGGCTAAAAGATAATAATGGGTTCTTTTGGCCTTATGTCTGGATATCAATTACAATGCATTGAAGGATTCGTTGATAAATTTATACTGATGGAGAAAATCATATGAAGTTTATGGGAGCTAAAGTATTTTCATCCCATTATAAAATTTTCCCGTTGATAGCATAATCTCGATGATTAGATTTATATCATCTCAAGGGTTTAAATTTATCATAATATGTAAGATTTTCAGCCTAAATGGAAGTGTATAAGGCTATGTTTGGCATGCAAAAGTCCATGTCTTCTAGCTTTTGTACTATTTAAAAAGTCTCTAAAAGCTCATAATTGTGTGTTTGGTATGACAATTTTAAGAGCTTTTCAAAAAATAAAAAGCTCTTTTTTGAGATGCTACAGGGAGTAGCATCTGAAAAAAGTCTGTGACTTTTAGCATTAATTAGTCCCAACAGCTTCTATACCAAACAGAACTAAATCAAACATTCAGCTTTTTACCAAACAGCTACTACCTTTTACTTTTAAGATCTTTTCAATCACTAAAAGCTAACAGTTAATAAAAGTCTGTAAAAGTATCTTTTCAGCTAGTTGTGCCAAACATACTCTAAGTCAGCGGTATTTCACTCTAAATACCTTATAATTTATTGTATGATACCCGTAACTACCGTGAATCCCCTAGAGCGTGTCGAAATATGAGTCGCTAAATCAGATTTCACTGCGCTAAACAATATCTTGCATTTTCAATTACACTTCGATAGACTTACGCTTATACAAGGTAAAGATTACCAAAATCAGGCGTTTAAACAAGTTCGGAGTGAAATCTGAAATATTTGCAGAAGTGTAATTGAAAATGTCAGATATTAAGTAAACGCAAGGTAAAGATTAACAATGCATTAAGTAAAAGATAAGGATTAAGAGAAAAGGCATTGTGAATTTGATATATTACACTCAATTGTATTATGAGTGTCTAAGGTAAAGATCAACCACTTCCAAAGCTTATTATTGTAACAGTGCAACTCTAAAGTATTAGAGCTCTTTACAAATGCTCATATATTATTAAAAACCTTTGAATTACGTATATAAACTTTATAAACGGAAGAACACACAGCAAGATATGAGTGTCACAAATACTTAGTTTAATCTCTATGATTTAGCGTTTTCACCCTAAATACGCTAAGTATTCTAATATTTAGGGTTGGCAATGAAGGCACTCAACGTATCTAAGTATTTATTTCCGAAAAGATGGGCTATAACGTTTTTTCGGCCGTTAGGATCCCTTTCCGAATTTCTGGTAAAGCTAATAAAACTTAGTGGAGATTAACCTAAAACAGACGATTGATGCATTGAGGACGTATCACAAATACGTCTTAATAATCTAGCCTAATCTTTTTCGTTTATAAGATTAGTACCTCAATTCTGGTATCATCTAAGTTTTATCCTTAGAGATATGAGTTGAATAGAGATATAATACACAACAATCATATCCTTTGGAAGAACACACAACAAGATATGAATGTCACAAATACTTAGCCTAATCTCTATGATTTAGCGATTAGGTGGTCGATTTCGAAATAAAGTGTTTTTAGGTTATGTATTTTAGGCGCCTTTAGTGATTAGGGCTCATATCACTAATTATTTGACTAGATTCTATTTTGTTTAGGGGAAAAACGCTCTGTTTTGTCCTATTTCAGTATGAGCCGGTTTTGAAAACAACTGATAACACTCATTATAAGTGACCTCTAATATCCGCAATGATCTTTTGGAAATATTTCCAAGTGTATTCATCCCATTGTAAAGAGCACATCTTCAGAAAGTCACTCATATGTTATTGCCTACTTGATAAGATCGTTACATACTGAAGACATAATTCTATTACTGAGATCATATACGTACTCAGAATTGTCTTTCCAATCATCCCATATCAATAGTCTTTCCAAACCAAATTACGAAGAACTTGTTAATAATGTTCTTGTATTATCCTTCATCTCGCGTAAAGAGACTAATTTGTATTAAAAATGCTACCTCATCAGCCTAATCTCTCGAGATGCATTGTATATCTATTAAGGGGATATACTAATAGTATTCAATTTCTTGGGGGGAATACAATAGTGTAGAAGAGCTTGGAGTGTATTCTATCCACGCAATAAACGGTTTAGGGCTTATTTGAACTCGTGCTTATCAAACAGGGTTCTAAAGACATTTATCAATGCCACAATACAACAATAAAATGGCAACACAAATTTTATCTATCTCTTTATCTAACGTTTGATTCAGTTCTCCAATAATTTGCTCTTCAGACCGTGCTATATTTTGGACACCCAACATATTAAAGTTCTATGATACCTTTCTGTCTCGTGTAAATTTTTCTGGAGTTAAAAAATTAGCTAGGGATTGATATCAAACGAATATATTAGAATATATGCAATATTAAACTTGCAGAAAGGTATAATATGATTATTTAACCTATCATATAAGCACACGCAAGAGATTAGACATTAATTACTTAGCCTAATCTTGCTCTGTTTTATCCTAATATGGTTAGGATAAGTTGATCACTAGATCTTTCCAACGAGATAGAAAACGTCTTCAACGGGACAAAACAGAGCAAGATTTGTTCCAACTTCAATTACAATGCATTGAATATTGTCACGCTACAGTATGTAACCCCTTTGAAATTAGGCTAAAGATAAAAAACGTTTATCTTTAGCCTTTCAAATATTGTAATTATAAAAGCACTGAGTTCTAAATCACTTAAATATCAAATTGTGATAATTAATAGATCTGAGTATAATCAAGATCTAATAGGTATATTTTATAAATGTTGGATAACCGTTTGATATTAATAGATCTGAGTTTTTGAATATTAAAATTAAAAGGTTTTATTATAAGTAAAAAATATTAAAGATAAAAACGGGATTAGAAAGAAGGTTTTTGGTATGATATAAGTAAAAAAAAAACCATAAAAAAATTAAAAGCAGATTATGGCATTAATTGAATTATATTAAAGATAAAAACCTTCATTATTTGGTATATTCGTTGAAGAAATATTGAGAACATCTACGTGTGCAGGTACTGTGCTGTTGTTGTCCATGGGTTACGTTTGGTGTACTCCACGTCTCTTCACAAAAACGATTGAATAAATAATATATGTAATTTCATAAATATGTGTAATATTTGATGCATACCTTTTAGCTTTCAATGGTGTTTGCAATTTGGAGAAGAACAAAAGCTCTTCTACCATGCGAATATGTATTCCGATGCACAATAACGAAAGCTCATGTGTTTTTAGGGTATAGGCTGCCGTACTGCACGCAAACTCTATTTTTAATTAAATATACTCGTAATATTTTGGTGCTGTTATTAATTGTTTTAAGTGGGATCCAAATCATCAAATTAAACACTTTTAGGTAGGGCCATGTCAATTGTACGGATACGGGATACGTGCTCAATAATGAGCATGTGACGTGCATAATAAAATTTTCGGTAAAAGAGGGGAGCAAATTAAACCGCCGTTCTGACAAATTTAAATCAGATGCTTAGGAACCAAGTTGCCTAATGTAGGTGGTCTAACATAATATACCGTGCATAGTTAGAACTATGTTATATTTTAATATTCAAAAACTCAGATCTATTAATATCAAACGGTTATCCAACATTTATAATCTGATAATTTTTTGTGACGGGGGCACAAAGTATCACACTTTAGGTTGGTTTGCAACTGCTTCTAAAAAAGCACTTCTCAGCTTTTGGCTTTAAAAAAACACTTATTTTCCCAAACACTACAACTTTTATTTTTCTCGGCTTCCGCGTCAAAAGTGCTTTTACCTTTTCTATTACACAAAAAGCACTTATTTTACCAAACACTACCCACTTTTACTTTTCAAAATCACTTTTTTCTCAAACACTATCAACTTTTATTTAATCACTTCTCTCCATTTCATTAAAAAAAACACTTTTTTAAAAGCAGAAGCTGTTGCAAACAGACCCTTTGTGTGATAAGATTGGCGTTGTTAAATCCCGTTTAGAATTCGTTTATGATAATCCATAAATTAAGTATATAAGGATAACTACTTATATTAAACTATCTTAAATAAAAACTTGTTTTACCTGAAAGACATTTTCTATCTCTTGAGGTAGTCTTTACATCTACATGCGCTGTTTACCTGAAGGGTTTATATGAAATACAGCAGTTTACGGTATTATATTTTAGTTCTTAACGGAACACTTCAGGTAAAGATCTTTTCATAGGGACCATTCAAAATACCGTAAAGTTCTAAACGAGTTCGGAGTGAAATCTGAAATATTTTTCACAAATATTTAGCTTATTCCCCTATACCGTAATAGAGCATTCCAATACCCATCAAGATATAAAACTGCGGTTATGAGAATTTTATATCTAAGTTTAAATATACCTTTTCCCGAGATCTAATCTAGACAATACGTATAACTTAAAAATTCTTAGATATTTTTGTCTGTGTTTGAAACAATTGGTAAACCCTAATGTCTAAATGTTTCATAAGTCTGTATAGGCCTGTTTAACAAATTACTTTTGAATCTGGCACTTATAACGTTTCATAGGCTAAGTAGATTTACCAAGCTATACTTTTTCAGCAAATGGCAAAATATATTTCTCGTGTAGAAATCGCTAGAGTGTACAATTTATAATATTTGTCTATCCTAAGGCTGTCGGATAGCTTTTGTTCCGACTTTACTAAGTTGTAATAATCCAGTAGGTTTGAATCATGAACAAAATACATTGGATTAGAAATTAGGTTAAATCAAAATCTCTTACAGGATATTGTTTTGATCTTTCCAAAAGGTTAATATATATTTATATTAAATATGAGATAGGCATTCTAAATAATCCAATGCGACTATATTGATTTATAATGAGTAAAAGTATACGAATTGAGAACTTATATTTATTTATATATCGGAGCTGATATAATATTTAAAGGGTGTTGATATATAGGACCATAGGATCCCTACTTATTGCTCTATATCCGATATGTAAAGTGATGGTCCTCATAGGCATCCCTTCATTATTTGGGGTTTAGGGCTCTTTTAGGGAATACCTTTATCGGCCAAAAAGATTCAGTATCATGTCAAGTTCATATTTAAAAGATATGCTTTTCAATCAGATCAAATTCTAAACCTTTTAGAATTTACTCTGAACTCGTTTTGGCTAAATATTGAGATCCCTACTCATCCCTTAAAGTGCTCTATTGAAACCTCATGCGCCGGGATGAAAACTTATTCTTCCGAACTTCCCAGGTAACACTATTTAAAAACCATAAATAGGGATCTAAATATAGTGCAAAAGCTATCTTGTTTTAACCCTTATATTGTTTCAACGCCACGAGATATAGTGAAGTTGCCTGAAGATTCTGTCTATCTCTATACAAAGCTATTTAATCCCAGTGTAAGGATTAAAACGTTTAAAATGCTAATAGATCAATCATAGAGATATTTGTGGACATCAAGATTTATCTTAAACGTAATTGATGTGTGTTTTCTCGCACTTAAAAAGATTGTAATATAGTGGTGTAAGTACGAGTATCGTCTCCACAGGAACGGACAAAAGGGAATCAAAGATTAACTAAATTTAGCGATTAGAAATAAATAAATAAAAATGCGTCGTGCGAGATTGGTTGCTGGAAAAATAAAAATGCGAATAAAACGATTAAACTAGGGGGTTCTTTCTAATTAATGACGATGGGAACAGGGATTGATTCCGGGGTACACTACAAGAATTTCGGAAATTAGTGGCGGAATTCTGTGGCGGAAATCATTCCGCCACTATTTGGTGTCGGATATTAAAGGAGGATTACGATCTGCCGGTGTTTTGTGGCGGATATATCCGCCAGTAATCTTCGCCAACAAATAATGACGGAAATAATTCTGTCACTAAAATCCGTCATTAAACTACGGAGTAAAAAATCAATCTTCCACGGATCTCACTTTATCCATTCACTTCAATAGCTCGATCTAAAACAAGGACTTAAGTTTAAAAATGACATTTGTAAAAGAATGTTTTTACATATATTTTATTAACTTATTATACGTGCATAAATTTTTAGATAATAGAAAATATTTTGCTCTTTATTTGTTTGGTTTCCAAAATCTCTTCAAGAATCAATTTTAAAATCCAATTGTAAGCTAAGTGTATTACTTAAATGAGGATAACTTGTAGAAAATAAATAGAAAATTTCTTACTAGGATGTTTTGTTGTCTTAGTGGGATGTGTTTCAATCTCAGGCTCGATTAGACTACTCTAAACATAAAAAGATCAGACATATCATACAAAGTTAAATAGATTAGACTAGACTTCAACATATATAAAATACATATAAGTTATACATCTATCAAACGAGACCAAACCAGTTCAGACAGACCAAACAAGACAAAAAGAATTAATCTAATTAAGAGCATGATTAAAGTTATATGTATTGTAGATGAAATTCGTAAAAAAAAAACATGTGCGGCTTTTGCAACTACTACGTATTAGATAGCGGACAAGCTTTATGTTATGGCACATTTATGCTCATGTAATACAAAAGTCTAACCTTAAGATAATATTTATTCCCTTCGTCCCGAAAGAACTTCTCATTTCGGTTTACGATGTGATGGTACTATGGACTATAACCATAACCATAACCCAATGTCGGATTAATAAACAGAGTCCATTACTCGAGATTAATGAATAAATCCGGCTTAACAGGGGGACCGTTGCCCGCGTAGGAATGCACACATCCAAAAATGACTTGTTTTGCAGGTCTCAAGCCTAGGCAGGATTCCAGTGAGGTCGGGCTCACCCTAGGTGTTATGTGGCAAGTCATTACGAACGCAAGGCTATTTGGCCGCAACAAGGATTAAACTGAAGAGACATGGACATAAAGGCGCATTAATGACAGGAGTTATGAGAGACATGAATGTACCAGTTATGTCTCCTAGATGAAGCGGTCCAGCCCAGCTGGTCGCCGACTCACTCTCGGGGTGTGGACGAGTCTAAAAGGCGACATGATGACCTGATAAGATCAGTGGTGGACGGTGGCCAACCCCACCCATGATGTGAGGATTCGAGAACCATTTGTGCGATGAGTTATGGACCCCCTTTGCCGCATGAGTATAAGCCTTGCAACATCGAGGTCTATCGTGGAAGACCGATCCCCAACACCATATGTACAGGTACACGGCTTACATGCTATGATGGGGGTATGAAGATGTAATCAGATGTTGAGGATTTTCCGTCACACTAGATGGACCAGCCGAGGAGTGGTACAATTCATTACCCAACGGGAGGTACAGAGCTTCCGGGAGGTTGCCCAACTCAAAGTTCTATCTTTCAATCAAACTCCAAGTCAAAGGTCTACCCTTCGGAGTTCACTGTCAGTCGTCGGAATCTGCCGCCCATGTTTGGAAAAAGTAATCTCAACTTGTTAACTAATTTTAAAAAACAAGCTGAATAATGGGAATTTAACACCAATAAGTACCGGTGGCGGTTTTCTTGTGAAGTACTCCCTCCGTCCCAGGGAGAAGTTCCCAATTTCCTTATTTGGATGTCCCAAAAGAAACTTCCCATTTCCCTAAATGGAAAGTTATCCTACATTAAAACAGTGCTAAACAGTGCCAAACAGTGTCGAAACAGTGCCAAACAGTGTCGAAACAGTGCCAAACAGTGTCGAAACAGTGCAAAACAGTAAAGTTTACCCCTTAGTGACTTTATTTTCTTTGTGTACAGAGAAAACACACTTGTCGTATAAGCCGGCGTGTACAAGAAGTATTTTTCTTATTTTTATAATATGTGTGGATATAGGGATGTTATCAATTTTTGGCAGAAATAAACATTTTTTTTATCATCAAGAAAAATTAAACATTAACAAATGTAGATTAAAAGAAACAATAAAATATATTTTTAAAAGCGAATCTATCAATCTAGCAATACATAAAAGACGAAGCAGTATCAAAATAATTTGGAAAATGATGTTTGTACCCACTTTTATACCCACTTTTGTACCCACTCATGTTTATGAAGTTATTTTTTTTTGTCTGTGAAGAAATTCAAAGACATATTTTGTCTGTGAACCGGTTTCGCATACAAAAAATAGTCTTCACAAAGGTGGGTACAAAGTGATGAGTACAACAACCATGATTGAAATAATTTTGGCACCATAAAAAATTTCGAATCGTCCCCCCTGCCTAAAAAATTTCAACAAATTTCGATTCCCTCCCTTTTTTCCCAAAATTTCAAACTCCCTCCACTTTGGTTTAAAAAACCCAATGAATGATTTGTATCTCAACACCGTACCCTTACACCCTTACTCTATCTTTTCACTATGCGCACCGCGGCTCCCCCCTCTCTAACCCTAGCAAGTACTCTGTTGCAATACCATTTCAGCACCGCCGGTCGAGTAGCAGGCAGGAGTCCATCATCCACCAAATGCATTCAATCGGCCTCAAATCACTCAATTATCCTTCACCGTCTTTCTCAATCGCATCAAAGCCTAAGGTATTTCTACTTACCTTTTTTCTATTTTCTCACAATATCATTCCGTCATTATATTAAATTATTAATATAGTAAGGTATTGCTTTGTTAATCAGTTAACATGAATACTGTAAAAATCAATTCTAATCAGTCGATTTTCTTTGGGACTGCTTACTTGCTTAGTAGTGTAGCAGGCTGCTATACGGAAGAACACATCTTACAATAAAGAAGTTATGGTATGCAATTATTTCTTTGGTAATTTTGACTTTAATTCATTTTCAGTTGCGAAAAATTGAAACTGTCTATTTGCAATTATTTCTTTGCTAACCCTGTCTTCAATTTGTTTTTCTCTCTAACATGAAGTGTAAATTTAGAAGTGACATACACAAGAAGTCTTAGCAGTGGCCATGGCTCTTCTGAAAGTCTTCAAAGCTCAAGGTAATATACTGCTGAATGTATGTTTTCTATTACAAAAACTCTTTCATCTGTTTGTAGTTCTAAGTGCAGTGAAAGTGTTTTCTTTTCTCTTTTTATATATTTTAACAAATAAAAATATAAACTGGACTTCAAGAACATTTGTGTGGTGAGATAGTTTGTTTCATTCTTGATGCCCTGAGTCCTATTTTTTAATTCATTACAGATTTATTGTGTTCCAGAAATGAATTCAATTTGGCTGGTATGTAATCTATTGTTGTTTTAAATTCATACGTAGTTTTGAAATGAAACAATTAGAATGTGTAAGGTATAATACTCTTAAAGGACTTGGATGTTTTGTAAAGGACTCTTAAGGTAAAAATAAAAAACTTCTTGCACTATGGGTTTGTGAATTTTCCTGGATGACATTTCTTTTATTTTGTGACACTCTGTTTCACTTTGTTTTTTTCTACTTCATACTAGGTATACACACATTATAATATAGGAAGACAATGCATTCCTATATACACACATGTTCCTGACTATGAGTATAATACTCTAGATGTATAATGACATGTATCATTTTTTTTATTTGCAGAAGGCTATTAAGAGGTTAACCAATGCCTTCTATGCCTTCTGTATACACACATTATAATATAGGAAGACAATGCGTTCCTATATACACACATGTTCCTGACTATGAATGTAGTATTCTAGATGTATAATGACATGTACCACTTTTTTTTTATTTGCAGGAGGCTTTTAAGAGTTAACCAATGCCTTCTATGTAGCTGAAAGTGTTATATCTAACAAAACAAAAGCTGCAATGTCCAAGCTTCTTCTTGCAATCCGATACTTGCATTCAAGCCTCGTTGATAACTAAGAGATTACACTTGCACGAACAATTCTTATCCCATCAGACATATAGTTTTAGCTTTCAAATATTTTGTACACATTTTCAACAATACTGATGTGGTGTATGATTTTTTTTGGAATATTCTTATGATACACTACATTTTAATGTGGGTTATTATTATATATGTAGTACTTCTTATTTGTTTGCTATTATGATATTATCTGATATCTGATTGTAAAATTAAAAGTTCAAATTTAAAACATGTATGCTCTGATTTTGAGATTATTTTGGACATATTTCTTCATATTTAACGAAACAATATCTAGTATTAAAAATAATAATGATATTTAAAAAAAGAATTTATAAATATATGTGAAATTCATTTTTGTAAATATAAAAGAATTAGTGACAGAATTTAGTGACTGAAATTCCGTCACAATACACAGTGGCGGAAAAATCCGCCACTAAATACCGTCTTTATTCTGTGACGGAAATTATATTCTGCCACTAAACACAATAGCTTCCAGGTTTTAGTGACAGACGATCTGCCATAAATATCCGTCAGTAAACCTTTTCGTGGCGGATTTAGTGACGGAATTTCCGCCAGTAAATTCCGTGAATTCTTGTAGTGGTAACCAGATTTCTGGCTGATCAGGCCTAATTACATGCAATTAATTCAATTGAGCCTAGCTAATCATTACTAAGTTCTTACCGCTCTCGCGCCGTAGAGTACAATAATTTAGGGGACCAGGCTGATCTCTCATGCGACAGGATCCTAAATTATTGCAAAGAAGAGCGAGCTTACGGCCCCTAAATCCCTACTAATCTCTTAGAGAACGATTAAGTGTGTGTGAATGTGTCCTAGAACAAATTAGATCTCTCTTAATTCATTCTACATGCAATTGTAATTCTAGCTGCAGTCTAGGTTACAAGAGATATCAATTAAATTATTCAAACACAAATTAAATGACATTCATGCAATTAAAACGAAAGGAATCTAGCCATACATCATGATTAACCCCTTCATCAACCTCAAATCCCTAATTAAAACTACTCACAATTCATAATTGAAGAATCAATAGAATTGGAATAAAAAGAATTAATTGTCATTAATTAAAATGGTAGAACTTACAAAGAATCCCAAAAGATTGATGAACAAGGCTGAAAAGCTCTCTAAAATTCGTGCTAGGCACTCTCTCTAAGCTCCCCCCTCGAAAATGGGGTTTACGGGATGTTTAAATAGGAAAAACGGAGCAATTCGGACGAAAACAGGACTTCCAGGGAGAACGCACGGGCCAACGCACGGCGTGTGTTCCCCAGTGCGTCCAGATCATCACCGCGTAAAAATTTGGCACGCACGGCGTTCGTCCCCCCATGCACGGCCGTGCGTTGCTGGCAGTAGGTTCTTTGCTTACTCGCCTCAGACGCATGGTCGTGCGTTCCCCTGCGCACGGCGTGCGTAAAACTTCCGAATTTGACAAAACTTCCTTCATAAATGTTGTAGATAATGAAGACCTCTATCCACCACAACTTGCCGAATTGGATTTAGATCATCCAATCAAGAGATATGAATAAAATGGTGGAATGTCTCATTCTGAAATCGCAGCAGGGATCATCTGCCTTCATTGTCTATTTTCACCTACTTCCTCTCATATTATCGGAATGATGTCGTCATATTATTTGTAGCTCTTGACGTTAGCTTTCATGTGGACTTTGAATCGTGTTCCTTGGATGTTTCTACAAGGAGATATGCGTGAACGATTGACAAACGGTCACCCTGATCGCCGTTTTCCAGCTCTTTTCGCCTTCTTTTGATCCTGTAGCCAATCCTAGAGCTCTTTTGTCATCAAATATTCATCGTAAACCTCCCACTGACCTTCAAAGCTCTCAAATCAATCTTGAATTCTTCTAGAATCTTCCCGATTTCTCCTCAAACGCCGGTGCCGAACTCCAAATTCCTGATTTTGACTCCAAATGACACAAAACTCAAACCAACACCTGGTAAACATAACTTGAGCTATATTTGAGACTTGCAGCACCTTAAAGCTAGGAAAACCATCAAAATCCGATTCCAACACGCGTCAAATGCGTGTCTAAATACGGACTTAGCAGTAATTTAAAGGATGCTTTCGAAATTGATTAGCTATTAGCCACCTTGTAAACCTAAGAGTGTTAAATATGATTTAGCTCCTATCGGATATGTTTTGTTACGATGGGAAATAAAGATATAACCTCAAAAGGTTATATTATATTTGGTGTGACAGAACGGAAGATAAACTATCAAGTATCCCACTTTCGTTGTATTATGTACTTCCGTTGTATTTTATACCCAAGCATAAATATAGAGAACAACTTTCCGTTTGAAGATACGGAGTAAGTTTTATTAATATAGCAAAGATATTGATACTATTCACAGAGATTCGGTTACGAGTCTATGAGTGCACAGGTAATCAATGTGTTGGACTGTTGGTGATAGCTCATAGATAATACGTAAATATTTCATAATATGATTTTATACGTATAAAACTATACTGATTAAATATCAGTATGAAACCTAACCCCTCCACGTTTAGATTTTACACAGTAGACCAACCCTAAACTTATGTCTCGAGTGGATATTATAACGTCTTCACGATAATATATGAGTGCCATGAGGTCCATAAACCCTAAGGTGTGTCCTAGTTTGAAGATATTTAGAACTCAAGAGTCAAGACCATGCCTTTAACGGTTTTGTAAGTCTATTACACAAAGTTTTGAAGGATAAAATAGGAACAATTTTAGAGTTCCTATCAAAATTATCCTCATAGCACAAATTTCTGTTAGTAATCATAACAGACTTATTGCCTAAATAATCATGGACACCGAGGTTCAAAATGGCTATTGTTTTTATTTCTAAGTTCTCAGCTGTGTTCTTAATTCTATGATCACGTCATATCTTGTGGTTATAAGGGATATGATTATGTTTATTACAATCATATCCAGAATAGTGATCTCTGTGTAAATATCTATTTTTAAAGATAGATATACATATTGTTTGACGAAATTCTATAACACAGTTTTTAAATTGTTTATAAGATAATTTAAAAAGCTTTATACACCCCCTTATACTGTGACGCCCCGGATTGCATCCGTGCCACGTAGACAACCGTCGTACAACCCAATAAAAACAACGTAGTTCATTCTTATTAAGTCATACAAGGTGTCCGATAGATTCTATTGCCAAACCGATTAGTAAACCATACAATCAACATCAATATATTAGTCAAACAATGCGGAAATGAAATACATTTGATATTTAGCCACACATGGCAAATATGAGCATGCAGGCCCTTCAATAGTTCAATAGAAAACATCGTTCAAACATCGTTCAAACAACAACGGAAGCACGAACCACGTCTTCCTTATTTGAGTCCACCCTAGGCAAAGGTGCAGGTAGCAGGACTCTAGCCTTAACCTGAAAAATGTGAGGGCCCTCGAAGGGGTCAGTACTCCATAGAAAGTACTAGTGACAAGCAGGCTATATGAGGAATAACTAATGTTTCAGACACGAGACCCAAAAATAGGATGATACATATATTTATAGGTGTAACCATTGTTAGCTCATTCCCAAGATAATACATAATGTATATACTTGTAAAATACTTGACCCGTAGGTCGTTTTCTCACAAAAAGTCTTTTACAGATAAGGTATTTAACCAACCTTTCCCCTTTCATTCATAAATGCCTAGCTCAAGAGCTACATTCTACCTTCATAATATCCTACCGAGTTTCAGGAGTGTTTACCGTCCCGGGGATACTCAACCCCAACCGAGTTTAAGGATCATTTACTGTCCCGAGGATACTCAACCTCAACCGAGTTTTAAGATCATTTACCGTCCTGAGGATACTCAACCTCAACCGAGTTTTAGGATTGTTTACCGTCCTGAGGATACTCAACCTCAACCGAGTTTTAGGATTGTTTACCGTACTGAGGATACTCAACCTGAACCGAGTTTTAAGATCGTTTGCCATCCTGAGGATACTCAACATCAACCGAGTTTTAGGATCGTTTACCGTCCTGAGGATACTCAACCTAAACCTTATTCCTTACCAACCCTAACCTGGATATGGCTAACCTTTCATTCACTTAACTATGATCAATACCTAGTCCTATAGTCATATAGTAATCCCTAGTGACCAACGTGGGTGGGTCCCACTTGAATGATCCACGTTAACGTGCTCAAAACTGCCTGTTTTGGGCATAATCCAATACCCGATCGGGTATCCAACCCTACCCGGTCGGGTAGGACGAGGCAGTAGCCCCTGGACCCAACTTTACTTGAGACCCGGTCGGGTCCATACCCCTACCCGGTCGGGTCTAGTGTGGCAGTGGCTTCTGGAGCCATTTTAAATCAATACCCGGTCGGGTATTTACCCATACCCAGTCGGGTATCACCTTTGTCTCGGCGGTCAACGCCCGTTTGACCGCCCAAACGAAGTCCGATTAATGTGAAATTTTATACACATGTACTCCTTGTCATCTTTGATCAAAAAATTCCATTTTGGATCCCTGGAGCATTCTACATAATAGGTTATCACATTTTAACCATCAAACATACATAACATGCTTTTCAACTATGTTCTATACATAATCATGGCATAAGCAAATACTTGATTACTTTAGGTAATATCATGCTTCACTCAAAAGTTATAAATCATATAGCCGTCTTCTCACCTTAAAAGAAGCTTATGAAGTTCTAGCCTTTCTTATTGAGCTCCGGTGAAACTCTGGTGAACTTCAACTAACTCCGGCGACAACTCCGGCGAACCTTTCAACTCTGTGAAAGTTCTTGAAATACCTTATAAAAGTCAATAACAAGGTTTTATGATCATAAAACCCATATCAACATAAATAACCTCTAAAAGGTTATTTTCCGACGAACCCGTTAACTTTGCTCTCAAAGTTCGTTTTGGGTATAAACCAACCCTCCAACTCCCATCCCACACTATTGCATGTGTAGAAATATCCTAGGAGTATGAAATATGATTAAAGAGAAGAAATGGTATTAATGAGGTCATTACCTTATTAACCACAAGTTTTCGCACCTAAACTCCTATTTTCTCTTCTCTTTTTCCTTCCTTCTTCCTCCCTTGCTCTTGATGCGTGTATGGGTGATAACAATGGAGTTTTGCAGAGTTTATCTCCCCTTGGAAAGTGGTATGGGCGAGCTGTGTGAGTTGGGGGTGATGGAGAATGACTTTTTGGCATTTCTCACAATAATACCATGGCAAAGGCCCACCCTCCTATTGATTGGTCTCCCAATCACTTCCTCCTTGCTTCTCCATGTGTTATGTGCGGCCCTTCTTGACATTTGCAGCACCAAATTCGTGCGGTGGTCCCCACTTATGTGGGAGATCATTCCTTTAAGTCTCTAAGTGTACACTTGGTCCCGAAAGTTGTATTTTCCGGACTGTTTTGACTATACTTCATTTTATCAGGTAAAATGAAATATCTATCATTCTTCCAATTATTATTGGCTATAAGAATGAATTTAGATTCCCCAACTTTTAATTTAATGGTCTCCATAATTTATTATGACTTTTAACTGTCAGTACACCCAGTACCGATAAATGGGCTTTATATGCACAACTGGCCAACACACATGGTTTATATGGCCCAACATGGATATCCACCATCATATACATATTATCTAGACCCAGATGAATATAATATGTGTGTAACACTTGAGATTTAATATAAATGGATTATTAGTACTACTCATACCAACAGATGTGCATCTCCTTTTAAGGGAGCTCATTACCCAAGAACTCCAAAGTTAAGCGTGCTCGCACGGGAGTAGTCTTGCGATGGGTGACCCCCTGGGAAGTTTCTCAGGGCATGCATGAGTGAAGACAAAGTGCGCGGTAAAGACTTGTGGTGGTTTGGGAGGACAGTACTATTGGTCCAGAGTAACTACCTCGGGTCCGGTGGGGCCGGGGTGTTACAGGTGGTATCAGGGCAACCCTGCGATAGTGTGCTGATCCGTTGGATATCGGGCAGGCACTCAGCAAGGGGAAAAGATTCTGGGGTGTGATTGAGATTGGTTTAAGGGCGCAACGAGGACGTTGAGATCCTAAGTGGGGGTGATTATAACACTTGAGATTTAATATAAACAGATTAATAGTACTACTCATACCAATAGAGGTGCATCTCCTTTTAAGAGAGCTCATTACCCAAGAAGTCTAAAGTTAAGTGTGCTTGCACGGGAGTAGTCTTGGGATGGGTGACCCCCTGGGAAGTTTCTCAGGGCGTGCATGAGTGAGGACAAAGTGCGCGGTGGTGGTTTGTGAGGACAGTACTATTGGTCCAGAGTAACTACCTCGGGTCCGGTGGGGCCGGGGTGTTGCAATGTGGTCCCGATAATATCGGGCGGCCCCCATGACTTACACTTTGTCGTGAGTGCACTCAAAATAATATTCAATACTAACACTTATACGTAGTATAACGTAGTAATGTTCGTATCCACAGGAACAGGAATACTTTTCTTTTTATAGAACTAGTAATAAAAAGGGGGGTTTTAGTTTGATTTGGATTAATTAAACACGAAGATAAATGAATTATGTGGTTTAATTCAAAGATAAAAGGGACTTGGCATTGCTACTTTCCACTTGTTGATATATTTTAGTCGATCATTGTTATATCTACAACTTATCTCCTCTCGAATACTCAATCGAGGAGTATATCCAATTCATCGAAGATAGTTATTAACAATGACCGTTCATTAATAACCCTTACTATTAGCCAAGTATAGAACACCGCCATATACCGACTTGATAGTAGCATTTAATCACTTAACTCCTTGATGAAATCAATTGAGATTGATAACCTCAACAAAACGGTTTCGGTTTAACCAATAAAATTAATCCCTCTTAAATTTATTAACCACGACCGTGCATTAATAAACCGAAGTTACTTACTTGTGAAACCATCAACGATTAACCATCGGTTCGTTGATCATCTCTAGTAGTAATTAATGTCGAGATGTTAACTAATTGTCATCTTAGCAACACTCCCCAACATCAATATAGAGATAGATTGAGGCAAGAATTAATACTCAAGGAAGAATATTAAAGAAGATGAATCCGACTATAGTTAATATCAAGATGTTAACTAATTGTCATCTTAGTAACACTCCCCAATATTAACGTATAGGAAGAAATAACTATTATTATAACCAATGTCAAGATGTTAACTAATTGTCATCTTAGTAACACTCCCCAACATTGATATACAAATAGTATTTAAAGAAAGAATTAATATTCAAGGAAAGAAGTTAAGAAAATAACTCACAACTTTAATAATCAACAAGCTTCAAGAGCAACACCAAGAAATGGAAGTTTAGCTCCTCATTTGGAAACTAAACAAGAAGAAAATATAAAGAAATAACTTGTCTAAACTGAGCTTAGAAGTATAAAGGAATTCGTTCCTTAAATGGGAGGAAAAGGGGGTGGTATTTATAGGTATTTTGAGGTGGCTGGGTTTGATACCCGACCGGGTATGTAGAATACCTGATCAGGTATCCTTAATTGCTCGGAAGGTGCCGAAATCACATTCAACCCGACCGGGTTGGGTCAAAACCCGACCGGTTCTCTTGATCTTGGACACGTTCTTTTGTTCTTGTCAACTCAACCCGACCGGGTTTTATACCAACCCGACCGGGTTTCAGTACGTAGCTTCCCTTTGGCGTCATATGTCAGTTCCAACCCGACTGGGTTATATTTCAACCCGACCAGGTTTGCTACCAGAATTCATTTCCACCATTCATCTTTCCTTCCTTTGGTGCCTATAATACTTCCTTACATCCCTTATGATACTTACAACAAAATACACACTAAAAATACAAATTAAAACCTACAACATAAATCTATAGAGTACATCACAAACTAAACTAAACAATTAAAAACAACAATCAAACAATACTAAAATAACAAACTTATGCACTAGGAAATAGTGCATATCAAACTCCCCCATGCTTAGCCTTTTACTCGTCCCGAGTAAAATCAAAATCCAGCTTCAGAATGTCTTAACAAGCAAAAGACTCAAGCAAATGTTTCACACAACCATAACTCAAGAGTATCAACATACAAATGTGAATAAATATCTTCATTCCTTTCTTCTTTATTCATCCTTTTGGCGTAGAGTAGGTAGAAACAGATCCTGCATGATTAAAAATCAAATATTTTCCTCTTATTCTCTCAGTTTGCCTTAGGTGCCCGTTTTTGGGTTTTCATCCTAACCGCTCTTCTTATTTCTTTTTTTTTTATTTTTTATTTTTTAACTGGCTCACTCATATCTTTACTAAATTTTTGCTTAGGTCGCCCTTTCGGGTTTTCAACCTAACTGGTCTTTTTTTTTTCAATTTCTTTTTTTTTTTTAAAGAAAGGAATAAGGGTAAGAAGTAGAAGTACCATGAATAACATGAGTGGTAGCCACTCCCCCATGCTTAGCCCGAGCACTGACCCTAGTGTTCGCCATCGCCATCGTGGTCACCTGTGCCATCTTCGCCTCCGCCATATGGGCCGCCAAAACCGCCCCACTAAGCGGGGTCATACCAAGAAGGGTGCTGAAGCGGGGGACGCATAGAGGAGAAATGCCCCTCCCGAACGCGCAAATCCCGAAGTCCTTCCAATAAAGCACGTTGATTCTCCAGCATTTGTGTTTGATATGGATTGGGTAAGTTGGGCTGCTCAGGTATGACATCATCAAGTATAGGCTGATTAGGAATGAGCTCATCCGCCATCTGCTCATCGAGAATGGGATCTTGAAAGTAATGAGGGGGAATCATCCCTATAAGACAGTGGTGCCTGCCATCACCCAAATGGTCCCCAAATAGGTCTTGAGGCAAGTCATTGGATGGGATAATGTAGATCTTTGCGGGTTCCGGGCGGGTGCGCCATTGGTAGAAAATAGACCCTGTAGGCCCCCTATGGGAGAATTTTATGTCTCTTGCACTTTTCAGAAATTTAATGCCTAAGAGGGATTCATCAGGAACAGGGCTACTGTCTACATACCCGTATTTGGTGGCTATATGAGTAATGAGTCCACCAATATAAATTCTGCCGCTCCTATCCGCTTGGTTGATCAATTGAGCATACATAGCCCGTGCAATACTCACATATGGGGCGTCGGCAAAAACAGCTCTAGCAAGAATACATAAATCAATGGACCGGCTTTGATGATTGTTTGGTCGGCCGATTAAACAATTGCACAGAAATTTGAGAAAAATGCGGTACACCGGATGTTGAACGTTATTAACACGCATATCCGATGCATCCACATTTTTTTCTCCAGTAATCCTTTTCCATTGTTCTTCTCCATGAGTAAAATCCCATTCTTGGTTATCAACTGAAATTGGTAAACCAAAATGACGTGCCATTCCTTTTAAGCTCATAGTCCGTTCTACATTAAACAACCTGAACTTAATGTATTCTTTGTTATCATCATCAGTAGTCAACTCCTCAACCGAGCTCAAAAATTCATAAACAAGTTGCTCATTGACATTATAGCACATGTTGAACAACTTTTGCATACTTAATAGTTCAAACAGTTGGGACATTAACGCTAGTAAGTCCAAAGCCGTCAACATCGCATGACAAATGAATCGAGAAGGCATTACCTCCCTTTTGGTGAGAGTGATGAACTTTTTGCGTTGTGCTTGATTTCTTAATTCGACACTCTTGTAGCCCGGAACCGGTGTAATGGGCTGTTGGGATCTTGAAGATGACTCCCCTCTTGTTCTCTTGCTAGCCATTGATGGATTTTTTTTTTTTGAGAATTTGGGGTCTTGGGCGAGTTAGGGTTTTGTGGATTTTGGGTGTGACTGGTGGGTTTAAGGGTATGGGGATGGGGATGTAGAGGGAGGTGAGGAGATGAAAAAAATGAAGGTTTTGAGTTGATTTGGTGTGTTGAGATGGAGGTTTTGGGAGGTTGAAGCTTAAAGAGACAAGGGGATTATGGCTTGTACCTCTCTGTTTCGAAATTCTGCAGATGGGAATGAAAAATTCGTCCTGCCCGACCTGGTTTTAAGTGACCTGTTTCGACAACCCGGTCGGGTTTTGTAGCGACCCGGTCGGGTTATGTGTTTAATGCTCTGGTTTCAAGAATAACACATATGACCCGGTCGGGTTTTTTGCACAACCCGATCAGGATTTTTGTAAAATACCCGATCGAGTATTGTTCACACCGATCGGGTTTTTTCTGCCGTAGCCTCTGTCTGACTCTTTTTAATTATACCCGATCGGGTTAGATAGGAACCCGATCGGGTTTATATCAAACCTGCACTTTTTTACTGTTTTTTTTCTTTCTTTTTTTTTTGAAAATAGTTAGTCTCCTAGCTCACCACACTCAGAATAAAATAAAAAAAATGCAAAACTTGGGTTGCCTCCCAAGAAGCGCTTGATTTAATGTCGCGGCACGACGTTAGTTTTATTTTGTTTTCTGTTTTAAGTGGGATCGTGAATATCCCTTGTTTCATTTTCAAAGGTCACGTTTGGCCTTATTTCAGTTTTCTTCCTCGGCCTTTTCCAGTAAGGTTGACCTTTCTTCCTTGTTACCACCACAAGTGTAGGTGGTTTTAATTCGCACAGAAGTGACTTTTTCAGTTTTTCTCCTTTCAAAATAGATTTTTTTGGCTCAATTTTTATTTCTTTGAAAATCAAGAATTTTTTAGTTTGCTTCTCAACAAAAGTATTTAGTGTTTGTGGTGGTTCAAAAACATTTAAAGAACAAAGAGATTGATCTTTAATTTGTTTTTAGGTAGAATCAAAGATGTTGAATTCTACTTTTTGATCATCAAATTCTATTGTTAATGAACCACTGGACACATCAATTTTTGTTTTAGCGGTTTTCAAGAAGGGTCTTCCCAAAAGAATGGGTGTGGTTTGGTTATCATTCCCCATTTCGAGGACGTAGAAGTCGACGGGAAAAACCATATTCTCTACTTCTACTAGCACATCTTCTAATACACCCTTCGGGTAGGTACTAGAACGATCTGCTAGTTGAATCACCACACCGGTTTGATGTAGTGGGCCAAATTGTAGGGTTTTATAAACGGAATAAGGAATGACGTTTATAGATGCCCCTAAATCTAATAAGGCCTTAGGAAATGTGGTGTTTCCTATCGTGCAAGGAATAGTGAACATGCCTGGGTCGCCATATTTTTTTGGAAGTTTTTCCCGAAGGATGGCCGAGACCTGCTCACTAACTTCAACCTTTTGCTTCCCCTTTAATTTATCTTTTCTTTTCATTATACATAGTTCTTTTAAAAACTTTTCATAACGAAAAACACTTTGCATTAGTTTAAAGAGTGGGGTATTTACCTCACAATCGGCGAAGGTCTCATAGATGTCCTGATCGCTCTCTAGCTTCCTTGTGACTTTCAGCGCCTCAAGGAACGGAGGGATTGGTTCATACGATGACAACGGAGGAAATTTTGTCTTCGTTGGCTCCTCCTCCTTGTGGTCAACTTCATTTGTGTCAACCTTTTCTTTCTCAGCTTCCCTTGTTTGTAATTCCGGGCTACTCCTTAGCATGATGGCATTGACTTGTTGCCTTGGTTTTGCTCAGTTTGGGAAGGGAGCCTACCTGAATCTCTTGCTTCAAGTCGATTTACAGCATTCGAAATTTGGCTAACTTGAGTTTCCAAATTTTGAATGCTTGACTTTGTTTCTTGTTGAAATTGCACCGCGTTTTGTTGCAATGTGCCCATGGTAGTGGCCAGAGTTCGAATCATGTCTTCCGTAGACATACTCGATTGAGAAGGTGGGTTGGCTTGTTGAGGGTTTCCATACCTCAAGTTTGGGTGATCCCTCAATCTGGGATTGTAAGAATTTGAGAACGGGTCATACCTCCTTTGTTGGTGGCCTTGGAAACCCAAGGCGTTGACTTGCTCTGTGGTGTCTTCTTGAAGAGTTGGGCATGAGTTCGTAGGATGCCCTTGTTGTGAACAGATACCGTAGACCTTGACTTCTTGGATCTTGGATTTTAAAAGGAAATCCTTAACCAGAGAAGTCAAGCCGGTCACTTGACTTGTCAAGCCGTTCACTTGACTTTCCAACGCATTGTTGAATTCTGCTGCCATAACTCTCCGAGTTGAGGACCGCCCGTTATAGTGTCTGGAGTTCTCGGCCAACTCCGAGATGAGATCTCTCGCTTGTGAAGGGGTTTTGTTGACAATGCCCCCTCCACACGCCGCATTCACCATACGATGATCTTGATCCACAAAACCATCATAGAAGTAGAGGATGAGATCTTGTTCGGTGTATCCGTGATAGGGGCAACTCGCACACGGCTTCTTGAATCTCTCCCAATATTCATATAGGGATTCATCATCTTTTTGTTCAATGTTGCTTATCTGCTTCTTGAGTGATGATGAAATAGAAGCGGGGTAATACCTGTCAAGGAAAACCTTCTTCATTTGTGGCCATGTAGTGATACTTCCCGAAGGAAGATAGAATAGTTAGTCCTTTGCGGTATCCTTCAGAGAGAATGGAAAGGCCCTCAGTTTGATTTGCTCCTCGGACACACCATTGGGGCACATGCTCGTGCACACAATATGGAACTCCAACAAGTGTTTGTTTGGATCCTCCCCTCATAAACCGTGGAATAATGGAAGGAGATGAATGAGCCCAGATTTTAGCTCAAATGTGACCCCCGTATCAAGAGTTGGAAAAGTGATACAAAGGGGTTGTTGATTTAGATTAGGAGTTGTGAGCTCCCTCAAGGTCCTTGTCTCGTGAGCCATGATGATTGGCTCCTCGGTATCGCTAGATTGAGAACTAGCACTTGTTGATTCTCCCGAGTCGGTATTTGAGAATTTGATTTTCAACCGCTCGAGAGTTTGTTCTATTTCAGGGTTTCATTGGTAGGTGATTTCGTTCAGTGAACGATATTTTACCATATACTACAAAGCTCAGAAGAAATAGAGATCTTTATACTTGAACAATATTTTTTTTTCTTTTTCATAAAATAAAATAAAAAGAAAAATTAATTGCCTCTCCCCGGCAACGGCGCCAAATTTGACGTACACTTTGTCGTGAGTGCACTCAAAATAATATTCAATACTAACACTTATACGTAGTATAGCGTAGTAAAGTTCGTATCCACAGGGAAAGGAATACTTTTCTTTTTATAGAACTAGTAATAAAAAGGGGGGTTTTAGTTTGATTTGGTTTAATTAATTAAACACGAAGATAAACGAATTATGTGGTTTAATTCAAAGATAAAAGGGACTTGGCATTGCTACTTTCCACTTGTTGATATATTTTAGTCGATCATTGTTATATCTACTACTTATCTCCTCTCGAATACTCAATCGAGGAGTATATCCAATTCATCGAAGATAGTTATTAACAACGACCGTTCATTAATAACCCTTACTATTAGCCAAGTATAGAACACCGCCATATACCGACTTGATAGTAGCATTTAATCGCTTAACTCCTTGATGAAATCAATTGAGATTGATAACCTCAACAAAACGGTTTCGGTTTAACCAATAAAATTAATCCCTCTTAAATTTATAACCACGACCGTGCATTAATAAACCGAAGTTACTTACTTGTGAAACCATCAACGATTAACCATCGGTTCGTTGATCGTCTCTAGTAGTAATTAATGTCGAGATGTTAACTAATTGTCATCTTAGCAACACTCCCCAACATTAATATAGAGATAGATTAAGGGAAGAATTAATACTCAAGGAAAAATATTAAAGAAGATGAATCCTACTATAGTTAATATCAAGATGTTAACTACTTGTCATATATCTTAGTAACACTCCCCAATATTAACGTATAGGAAGAAATAACTATTACTATAACCAATGTCAAGATGTTAACTAATTGTCATCTTAGTAACACTCCCCAACATTGATATAGAAATAGTATTTAAAGAAAGAATTAATATTCAAGGAAAGAAGTTAAGAAAATAACTCACAACTTTAATAATCAACAAGCTTCAAGAGCAACACCAAGAAATGGAAGTTTAGCTCCTCATTTGGAAACTAAACATGAAGAAAATATGAAGAAATAACTTGTCTAAACTGAGGTTAGAAGTATAAAGGAATTCGTTCCTTAAATGGGAGGAAAAGGGGGTGTATTTATAGGTATTTTGAGGTGGCTGGGTCTGATACCCGACCGGGTATGTAGAATACCCGATCGGGTATCCTTAATTGCTCGGAAGGTGCCGAAATCACATTCAACCCGACCGGGTTGGGTCAAAACCCGACAGGGTTACGTATCAAATCGGATATTTCCCACGTTCTCTTGATCTTGGACACGTTCTTTTGTTCTTGTCAACTCAACCCGACCGGGTTTTATACCAACCCGACCGGGTTCCGGTACGTAGCTTCCATTTGGCTTCATATGTCAGTTCCAACCCGACCGGGTTATATTTCAACCCGACCGGGTTTGCTACCAGAATTTATTTCCACCATTCATCTTGCCTTCCTTTGGTGCCTATAATACTTCCTTACATCCCTTATGATACTTACAACAAAATACACACTAAAAATACAAATTAAAACCTACAACATAAATCTATAGAGTACATCACAAACTAAACTAAACAATTAAAAACAACAATCAAACAATACTAAAATAACAAACTTATGTACTAGGAAATAGTGCATATCACCCCACCTCCGGTGTGGGCCCCACTTGAATTTTACTATTCACGTAAAAGAATGATAAAAATTTACCATTGCGTAAAGATGCGTTTATTTATTTCTCATGGTCCAATACATGACTTGATAAAATACAAATACTTGGGGGTGGTGTTACATATACGATATGTTTTACTATATTACATATAGTGCAAATTACCCGTATAGTTCACTTTGGTGTGATCTATATCATTTGTGTCCCACTTATTTATACTTTTCATTTTTAACTTTTGTATTTTCAATTATCTTTATTTATTTCAGTTGTAGACTTTTCTTTCTCCTCCTCCCCTTTCTTCTTCTCGCGAGATCCTGCTTCCACCTCCACCCGCTCGACTTGGACCTTCACTCTCGTCTCTTTGCTCCGACCTCTGTGAAGCATCGACGCCAACTCACCACAATCGCCGGTCATTTCTTAGTCATCATAGCTTGATGGCCTCCCCGCGGATTGCTGCACTCCTAGTCGATGAATGAATTCAGGCAAAAGGCAATTTCTCCAGTCCTCCTTAATTCATCTGTCATCTCCGTATCTGACTTAATTTCTAACCTTGTAAGTTTCTAACCTAATTTTTAATGTTAATCTCAAATTTATACTCGCCGTCCAAAGCTTTGGCATGGCTGTCATCCTATTTCTGTCATTATTGCTGAGTTCGAGGTTGATTTCCGAGGGCTAAGCTTGAGATCGATTTTCGATGAAGCATGAGATCGATTTTCGCTGAAGAATGGTCGCCGTTGCTACTGATTTTTTCCGATCTGTTTTGCTTGTACGCCGCTGCTACTCTTGGCGTGAAGGAGAAGATGGCGGGAGATGGTTTCCAGAACAATTGGGCTGGCTGTCCATAGCTTTATTTGCTAATCTGTTTCACACTAAGCTTGTCAATTTCTTACCAGGTTGTGCTCCATTCTATTGAATGTTTACCAGAGACAAAGAACATTTGATCCTAGTAAGTATCAGCATTTTCCCTGTAATGAATTGGATGTTTGAGGATACCTCGATTGATTGTTGGATGTTTCATATGATCTGGAGTGTTTAAAAAGACAAAACATATTCTATCTTAATTTCTTATGAAAGCAATAATTGGTTGAATGAAAGTTGAAACTGAATGTGTGTGTATATCATCTGTTCATCACGTTTATTCACTTTTCTGCAAGTGTGAAACTGCATATTATTAATACAGAGGGACTTGTTTTGCTATTTTTTTCATTTTACTCTTCTATAATCATTTAGTTGTTGTCATTGTAATTTTTATTAGCTTTAGTAATTATTTTACATTTTTAAATTTAATCAACTTTTTGACTGTGACTGTTGATTATCCACTACATGGCACCCAAGCCTAAAGTGATATATGTTGGTCCTCGTAGTTTTCCGAGAGGTAATTCTCTTGTTTGTTGCTTAAAATGCTTTTCTGTTGCAGGTATCAATTAAAGTTGTATAAATAATAAATTTAATTGATGTATTCTATTTGACAGGCAAGAAAGAGATTTAAAATTTAAATAGGATAGTGGGGCTTGAGGTGGTAAGATTGTGTAAATGGAATCTTAAATTCAATAAAACAAATATATGTTGTAATTAGTGTGTACTATTCACTGTAAAGACATTGTTGTGAAGGAAATAAATGTTGAACCTGGGGTTCCAAAGGTCTTTCAAGATTTGAGACAATGTCTAATTAGCTTTTAACTGATTTGTTTTGAATTTTATGTTGTTTTAAGAAACTTGTTAGACACTATGAGTTAAATGTGTTTATACTACGCGATACATTTGAGTTGAGTGTATTTGAAACTATCATATATTTGAATCAAGTGTTTGTGATTATATTATTTTGAATAGTGTGCAATTATAATTTTTTGAGTTTTTTGAAGACTTATCAGCAGGCTTCAGGACATCTTGTGAATACGGCATCATATGTTGGCTTGGTGTAAGACACATGATAATCTTAAACATGCATTCCCTTTAAGGCAAGCTTGCCAATTCCTGTACATGTCGTTCACAAGCCTTTGATACATAAGTGGAGAAAATCTGGGGAGCAATCAATAAAGCTTAATTTGGCTTTTTCAGAAGAAAGGAAAGGACCCCAGGAGACTTTATTCCTAGAAATCATGATGTAAACTTGATTGCAGCAACTTTCATTTACTCTTTTGAACTTTGATACCTCTAAAGAGTTGGATATCCTAAATCAGGCTCTATGTTGGTGTTGTTTTCTTGCAATGGGATCTCTCTAATTTTTTCATTTTTTTTTTATTATTTCAGATATCAAATGGAAACTTAAGTAGGGGGGTTACAAATGTGATGCTCAATCCGAAAAATCACAATAACCCCCAACAAAAGACCGTGCTGGAGCAACTAAATAGTTTAAGGGTGAGACTATTTTTTGTGCAAATGTGCCTATGCTTACAACTTAATATTGATCTAGAGTTATGTTTATACTTCGTATTTTAGGCTGCATTTTTAATAAAAATATCTAATTTGTGATCTTATTTTTATAAATATATAATTCTGTAACTGTTTGCATTTAAGAACTTTTGTTTCATCAGATTACCAGAAGAGGTGAAGAAGCAAAATCAAATGGTATAATACAGAGTAGATACTGTAATAAATTGAGTTAACAAGTTGAATTGTATACTTATTGTGACACTTGAATGTTGTTTTTGTTTCTTATTGTTGTATCATGTGTATTACTTTTTGTTGCACCATGTTTCTTTTTGTTGTAACATGTTGCTTTTTGTTGTATAATGTTGCTTATTGTTGTACTGTGTTATTGATCGTTGTTTTTAATGACTTAGTTTTTTTTTATTATTTAGGATTCTATTACCTTGGTGACTTTCTTAAAATCGAAATGTCTATGTAGATTTAAAAACAAAAACCTAAAGTGATAAATTTAGATCCATGAAAATAAACAACTTGAAACAGAAAGAAACAATAAAAAACAAAAATTTCATCGTTATAAACAAAAGAAAACACATAGAAACAATATGCAACAAAAACAAATAAAATAATAATAATAATAATAATAATAATAATTCAATAGTTTAATTTTTGTAAGAAATATTACATTATAAAATTCGTATTGTTTATTTTTCAATTTTTCAATTTTTTCAAAGTTCATTATTTTTATTTTTCAAATTTTTATTCCTTGATTTTATTTTAATTTTAAAGTTTTTAAGGTCACATGATTTTCTAATTTTTTAAAATTTTATTTAATCTATTTTTATTTTTCCCACTGTAATATAAATTTTAATTTAACTTTTCGAATGATCTCAAAATTTATATTTATTTGAATTTTTATTTTCTTTAATATGTATATTTTCCTAATTTTTAAAATAATTACGTTTTCATACAAGATTCCAATTATTTTTTATATTATTTAATATTTTCAAAATAGTTTTATCTTATATATATTACGTATTTTTAATAATTTTAAGGTTATCAATTTTTTTTTAACTATTTTTCACTTTTTTTATAATTTTTTTGATTTTTTATATTTTATAAAATAAATTATATGAACTATTTAAATTTAATTTAACTACATTAAATATATTTCCCAAGTTTTTTTTAAAGTTTTTTACATGTTTTTTATTTTTCTAACTTTTTTGTAAAATTTAAATTCATTTTCTTTAATTTTTAAATTTAATTTACAATTTTTCAATTTTGCATTTTTTTAGTTTTATTTTTTAATTTTAGTTTTTTTTATGTTTTTAAAATTCAATTTTCCCTTTCTAATTTTATTTTTTCTAAACATTATCAACAATATGAGTTAATGAATTTTTATATTTTTAGTTTAAAAAAAGTTGAGTGCCTGCACGTTATATGTACTATTCGTATTAGTTTTGAGAAGAGGAGCATAATCAGCAGATTCGAATTTACATGCATGGATGTACGTCTCAGGCGAAAGAAATTTTAGTCCGTGAGCTTGATACGTGTTAGTGGTCCATTTTTGAAAAGAAACTTTTGAGGTAATCTATATTTGAAATAAAGTTCTAAGGGGAGCAAAAGTGATATTACTTTCATTTTTTGTCTACTTGTGAAAATTTCCCTTACATATATGTATTAAATAATACGGTTCAATTTGTTCAACTTTCGTATATCACTTATACCGTAGTCACTCTTATTGTTTACGGGTTTAGCCCTATATCAATACCCGAGATATAGGGCAATCATCTAAAAGGGCATACTTTAAGAATACTTATTTAAACGCGTGAATTAACAGGCGCCTGAAGATAGGTAGTCTTAAAGGTAGGACAATACCTTAATAAGGATGCACACCAAGTATCCATGCAAGAGGGGAAACCAATTTATGCAAGTATTCTATTTAAATTGGAACCACACAATGGAGTGCTCTAAGTTGAACTTCCAACTTCAATTTATTGATTTATGCAAAGAGAATAGTATTAACATGTATGAGTTTTAAGGAATACATTTAGCATCGAAACAAATTATGTAAAAGGACCTCACAATAATATATTTTGTGGAACAAAACTTATAAGTCTACCACTTATGGTTCACAGGCCGTTAAGCTCATAGAAATTTTTTCCATTTAGATAAATACTTATCTAAATGGTTGAAAATTCTAAACAGTACAGTACGCCACTTACGGAAGAAAACGTCTTCATGGAGAAAATAAGTATGGTGAATACGTTTTCAAAATCACTTTTAGCGTCACCATTGATATTTTAATAGAGTACAAACATAGTGATGCTCATAACAGAGAATTAAAAAAGTATGAAATATTTAACGCATCTACAAGAACAATGCATTGTCCCTTGAGATAGCACTTTACGAGTTGGACATATGACGTTTGACGCAACAATATATCTCGTTGCGTGACCTTGCATACAATACGTTAAACTTCATAAACATGTGAATAGACCTTTTGTGTATAATGGGGTCGGCGCTATTAAAATCATATATTAATCGTGAAGTTTGAACGTATTGATAGATCTTCAGAGATTAAAGTGTATTATTATCTTTTAGGGACATTTAGGTTTGAAAATTACTGAATTAATGCAACAAGAAATTTTGATTAAAAACGTCATCGACGCTATAAACGATGAAATTTACAATCCCTCTACAAGGCCATTTTAATATAAGAATAAGTGTATTTAATAAGTATTTTAGTCTATATTGTGGATTACCTTTGTGCACAATTACTAAATCTATAAATGCCACAAGAATTAGTATACTTTTCCACAATCTTCCTCAACCAGATTCTAGGTAAAAGTGTTCTATTTAACACGTTTTACCTTCCGGTTTCGAAATATCAAGGAATGGTGGCTTTATGAACAAATATTTCACACACAATCTGAAGTGAGATATAATACGTTTTAAACGGAAGAACACACAAAAATCTATGATTTAGCGTCTTTAGCCTAAATAGAGCACTTTTAGCGCCGGTTTCAAAATATCAAGGGATTATTGAATATTTTGTAAAACAAAATGGTATTTACGCTACGCAAGTGGAGTGTTTTATAAGGCAAGATATTTCATAACAAAAGATAGATGAGATACCTAATCTACATGGGTGTCTCAGCGTTGGAATCATATACTTGAAAGGAAAATATTTCTAAAAGTATTTTAGATTTCACTCCGAAGAGATTAGGCTAAGTATTTGTGAGCAAGCGTTTGAAGGGGTTCTTTGATAGGCAATCATAAAACATTTCAGACCTTGAATTAGACGGTATGAACATATGTAAACTTGAAGTTTTAGTATCTTGTGTACCAAAGTTTTCCAAATGATTCTGATCTCCCGAAACAGTCAATTATAGGATATCTAACTCCTAATGTTAAATATCTTGCTTTCGGGATAGTATCTAATGCATGGTCTGAAAATTATTTTCAATCATTATACCTTCAAAGCTTAGTAAGAGGTATGTGATCATTAATATATGAGATGAAATTCTATATCTCATATATGCACCTAACACAATTTCAGATCTTATCGCCTAAACTCTAATTATACGTTGACATCTGATATAATATTTTGAAAGATTAGGCTGAAAAGCTTTAACCCTTTGATATCTTCAAAGGGACAAAACGAAGTAAGATATGATCGGATCAAATTCTAAAGAGATATAATACGTTTTAAACGGAAGAACACACAACAAGATAGATCCAAATATTATATGATTTACATCTTTTGTTCTCAACACTCTTAGATATTTAATATGACATTAAGTAAAAGATAAAGATGTTCACCGGTTAGAAAATTACGTGCTAGCTACCCGTTTTAATTCCCTTGGAGTTACATGATCTATTTATACGAAGGTCTGTAAATTTTTGACTTAGGTCTAAGACACGAAATTTTATGACCAATGCAGATATACAAAATCATAAAATACTGAACTAAATTGGACATATTCGTGCATTGTAGCTAAAATTTATGGGATGAAATAGATTTACATACAATATCAAGGCAATCATAAACTCTCACATTTAATACACTCTTTCTTATTCAACTAAATCAGATCAACGAGATTTGAACTCTTCATATCCGTTTTGTCTCAACAAAGGTATTAAAATGATAAGCTTAGCAATGGATTAAAACAAGATAGCTTTTGCACTATATTTAGATCCCTATTTATGGTTTTTTAAAATTTCAAAAATTCTAAATGATAAGCTAAGCTTTTAATTTCTTACAACTATTGAGTTTAACAAACCATATAATTCAGTTTATATTTTAAATTTGTGATATTTCAGATTAACCATTTTAGATCAATTTGTAAGAACACACACCAAGAACATTGTTAGAGATCTTCAATGGTGTGTTTTCACCATTGATTTACGCTAAAACATATATCTTTCTACTTTTGTTAATTTAAACCTTTGTCCGATCATATCTTGCTTTGAGTATTATTTGGATCTATAATCGTATTTAGTGTATGATTAAATTATCTTACAGAATTTAAAATTTCTAAAAAGATAATTTTGCTAGACTGCGATATTGACGTTGGATGCATAAAATACCGTTTTAGAATATCTAAAAGACAATTATCTGAAAACGTCTTCAACGGGATAAAACAGAGCAAGATATGAACACATCAAGGTATTGTTTATAAGATCATTCCAACGTAAGTGCTGTATCTAGTTGAATAAAGAGTGTTTAGGCTAAGTTTAACGAGAAGTAAGCTAAGTTTGATCGGCTTTAGATAAATGCTTTTGTTTTAAATCTTCATGAGTTTAAGAATGCTGACTTAATTCAACTAAAGATTTAGCCGGGATTAATACAAATATTGAAGGGAAAGTTCCTGAAATGGGACTAAAAAAGTTTGAAAATTCCGAAATAGGACTGTCATGTTTTTATTCCCAAAATAGGACTAATTACTGTCAAATTTGGAAAATACTGCCATGTTTGAAGTCTGATACTGCCAAAACATGACAGTAATTAGTCCTATTTTGGGAATAAAAACATGGAAGTCCTATTTTAGAATTTCCAAACTTTTTTAGTCCCATTTTAGGTAATATCTCAATATTGAATAGTACCTCTGGCGCCCTATTCTTTAGAATATATTGGATACACAAACTTATATATTATTTAATAGCACCAGTATTTTCGTATCTTGCCACTCGACAAGATAAATACCTAAATCGGCAACCTTGAAGCAGTGCGTATACGGTGCAACCTGCACAGGCTGAGCACCATGCTCCTCTAACCAAAACGACGCCGTTTTAAGCATGCCCAAAAAAATTCGTGTGTTACTGTTCACGCGCGTGAACAGTAACCTTTATTTTTGTTTTTTCACTGTCCAGGAGCAGAATGATGTAACTCGTGTGTAATGAAATGTAACTCACATTCTTGGAAATGTAATCCTAGTTATTGGTAAATGTAACTAATGCACTGGAATGTAAATTTACTCCCTGCAATGTTTTTCTCTCGCTTACCATATGTGAAATGTAAATTGTGTATATTAAAATGTAACTCCAAGCAAGTTGAGATGTAAAACGTGTTAATTGAAATGTAACTTGCTAAGGTAAATCAAAATGTAAAACTCATTAATTGAAATGTAATTTGGTTCAACTTCTAAGGTAAGTTGTGTTAAAGGAAATTTAACCTAAGGCGTATTGAAATGTAAATCGTTTTTAAAAAAATGTAACTTGTTGGAGATGAATAAAAATGAGAAGCCCTTCACTCATCAGTAGACTTCGAACTCCATGGCACCATAAACAAAAGCTTGAAGAAACATCTATGGACTAAGAACAACAGATTCAATTTTTAAAAACCTATCTCTAATTCTGTGGAGCACTTGATACGAAGCTCCGGCCAAATCGTTCTCAAATCGGTGGTGGGCAAGTTCTGCCCCACTCCGCCATGGATGAAGCTTCCATCCGAGAGATGGAGTTCTCTTTACGGATGGTTTGGTGGGGGACGGCAATCGAATGAAGTTCTGTTTGCTTTCTTTCGGCTCCAAATCAAACTTATTGGGGCACGAGGAATCTACGATGAGGATGGTGGCTGGAGGAGGGAAAGTGTTGTTGGGAAGGGGGAGGCCGGATACTGTGTCGTTTTGCAACCGGGCGCACCATCCTCATGGTGCGCCGGTTGCACAATATAATCTGCGACCTTGAAGCCAAACAAATGAGCGTAAGTATTTGAACATTTACCTACTTGAAAGGGCGATTAAATATCCCTTTCAATTCACTATCTTGCCCCCGTTGTATAATACGAAATCATCCGGAGATTTAGCGCATATATACAATATATTGAGTAACTGACCGGTGTCTTAATCCAATATATTGAGATTTAGCTCATATATACAATGGATACTTAAAGTTCTCAACAATATATATCGCACTTAATCATAGGTTTTATGAGATACTATATAACATTAATTGCGCTCTTTCAAATCAGTTTGTGACACCCGTTGTTAAATTGAATTACTTTTGTGAGGGCTGCTAAAGTAACCCCAGACGAATACGTGAATATGTATTAATATACCGTTCTAATTATTTCACAAATACCATATCTCGTTGTAATTTTACCTAATAACCGATAATACACGTTTAAGAGATATTTGAAGTATGGAAGTAAGGGCTTTATTAAAATTACGCATATAAACTTAAACATAATATTTTATTGCAGATTAATGGTCTAATTGAGTGGCAAATCAATTAGAACGTTTGGAACTGTATATACAAGTTTTATCATTGAGGTTAAGTTTGAAAGAAACGTCTATACATTTCTATACTAAAAGTATACAATTGATCACCAAAACCATAGAGCTTATGAATGTATTATTACATTCAATCTTTATGAACAGTATTTGTTTAAACAGAACAAAAGTGGTTAAATATTTTAGATATGATCAGATCAAATTCTACCCGTATCGTAATTTAGGACAATCATATGCCTATTTGTGCGAGGTTTACGTATTATATCTCCTTGAAAACCGGGATGTTTTGTGAATAGGCAAACAAGTGCTTAAGGCCTAAATATGAATAAGATATAGTCTTGATTAATACTATCAAGAGATAAGTGATTGCTACTCATTAATCTTAACGTAGATGACAATCCTGTTGTGATTAAAAGACCTTGAGCAACACAAAAATCATATGATGCCTTCTAAATTTTGCCGGTGGAAATATTCGGATGTTGTGGTGAAGGGATTCTAACGTGAGTGTCACATATCTTCATGCGAAACTGGTTGTGCTAAATACACCGTTTTGCCTAAAATTTCCAAAAAGATTTCTAATAGTTCAATCTATTATCAGGGGATAATGAGCTCATAGATTACCCATTTGACACACAAGATTTAGCACAATTTTTTTGGAAACAAATATATTGGAAAAATAACAAGTAATCTGATATACATTTAAGAGCTAGGATTTAAGTTCTTTTTAACCATGTGGATCTCTAAAGAGATACAATTAAGAAATCAATATACATTTAGTGATACTATCCGTTATCATTAAATATCTCCATAATATTTAAAATATCTCTAAGGTAAACTTTTCTAAGAGGATCATAGCCTATCAACGCTATTAAAGCAGCGCCCGAAGACAATGCAAGCACTTTATCAACAGAATTTGATCCGATCATATCTTAATTAGAATTGTCTTTCCAAAGAGATATAATACGTTTTAAAAGGAAGAACACGCTCGATAAGATCTTTCCAACGATAAAGTGCTTTAGCGTAAAGGAACATATGTATTTAGTCCGTTTAGGAGCACTAAAGATTTGATCAACACCTAATCTGATCAAAATACCTAGCTTCAATTACAATCTCGTCACAAATAGAAGACGTATCCTCGATAAGTCTTTTGATATCACGTAGTTGTGTGGCAATATATCAAGTAATCTTTAGACAATAAAGTTTGCTTGACCAGATTACGTAAATCAAGGTATGTTCAGGGAATGATTACCTTAAGATTTTTACATTTTAATGGGTTGAAATGTATTGAATGTATAGTTCATTTACATAGTGAATATTCGTTTAATTTATAAGAGGTCTCAAATAAGAACAATGGTATCTTACATTGGTCAGAAAATAACACCTACTTGTAAATAGATATAACTGAAGTTATATCTTTATGTAATAGTTTTCAAAAGGTATTTGTATGTCAATTCCGAGAGCTCTCAAGCGGCGCCTGTATATTCGATGAGCACTCAGGATGCACTAAACCCTTAGCAGATCTTATCGAGTTTTCTAATATCTTTCACTAAGTTCACCATTTTTCTTTCACCCTTGATATCCCAACAAGATTAAACCGTTTAAACGTATGTGCGGCAGCCACCTTTTTATCCGGTAGGGTTCCAATTAGGGGTGGACTCGTAATATACGTTTTAGAATATGGCAGTCTTTACATATTCGAAACAATCAAGTGTACAATTTGAAGATATGACAAAACGTTTAGTTCTAAACCAGATAGATAAATGTATAATCTTTAGGAAGACGTTTTCCTAAACCATTCTCCGGTTTCGAATATATACATTTTAATATCACGTTATGCTTTAACAAAACGTTATCATCTCTATTTTTATATGAGTGTCACCTAAAGGTCACCATATGCCTCTGTAAGAATAAGTGCTCCAAAAGTTTCAGAAAATGATATTTAATACCCATATTTAAAAGGTCACCAAAGGTCTCCAAAATGCTAATCATCCCTTTATTTCTAATATGCTCTTCCAACGCTAATATGTCAACAATAGGTTCTCCTTAAACATAGTGCTCACAAATGAGTTTCCAATAATGGTCTTAAGCAATATAATAAGTGTTTGTACTTAAACACATTGAATAGTGAATACTTGGGTGAAGATTTAGCGATCAGATCTTATAACTTTGCTTACATAGACTATATGAATCGTATTAAACCCATGCTTCTTTTGTCCTTCAGGTATAACATTAAGGTGACTTCAACTGATTCCTTGATAGAGCTCGATAAGATCTTTCCAACGAGATAGAAAACTGTGGAAATAATGGGAAAGCCGTGCTCCCTTAGGAGCCTTGGCAGGTATATTTATAATAAAATATCAGTTTCCAAAATACACAATATTCCTAAAATATATCAGCTATTACACCCCCTCAAGCTGTGCGGGAGATACAACGCGCAGGTTGTCTTTTAGAAAATGAAATTGCTGACTAGATAAACTTTTAGTGAAAATATCAGCTAACTGAAGATGAGTAGGAACATATTTAACAACTAAATCACCATGTGCAACTCGCTCACGAACAAAATGATAATCTATCTGAATGTGCTTGCTACGAGCATGCTGAACTGGATTTGCTGTCAAGTAGGAGGCAGAGATATTATCACAGAAAAGCTGAACAGGTACCCGTACTGGTAGGCCGAGCTCAAAAAGAATGGATCGGATGTGTAATGTGTCCTGTACAGTGTAGGCAATAGCACGATATTCCGCCTCTGTAGAAGATTTGGATACCGTAGGTTGCTTCTTGGATTTCCATGAGACAAGATTAGGGCCCAAGAATACCGCAAAGCCTGTAGTCGAACGAGAGCTGTCCGGACAGCCGGCCCAATCAGCATCAGAATAAGCCAAAATACACAGTGGGCTAGCCGATCTCTGTAACCACAATCCGTGGTCAATGGTACCCTGAAGATAACGAAAAATACGCTTGACAGCAAACATGTGAGTAGTACGAGGAGCATGCATAAACTGAGACACTAAATGAACTGCATAAGTAATATCAGGTCGTGTCAAAGTTAAATACTGTAATGCACCTACCATACTGCGATACTCAGTAGCATCAGCCAAAAGCTCACCATCAGTGAGAGAGAGTGTGGTACGAGTAGCAAGTGGTGTGCGAACAGACTTGAGAGTGTGTAAGTGAAAGCGAAGGAGAAGATCAGACACATATTTTTGTTGAGACAGAAAAAGACCTTTAGAATTGTGAATCGCCTGAACACCCAAAAAATAATGAAGATTTCCAAGATCTTTCATGGCAAAGTGAGATGCTATGCGTTGGATAAAGGATGAGACAAGAGAGGAAGAACTGCCCGTAATAATTATGTCATCAACATATAACAATAGATAAATCACAGACTGGTCCTGACGATAAATAAATAGAGAGTTATCTGACTTGCTGCAGGAAAAATTATTAGCTAGAAGAAAGCTGCTAAAACGGTGAAACCAAGCCCGGGGAGCCTGCTTAAGGCCATAAATGGCTTTGCGCAGACGACACACATGATTAGGAAATTGAGGATGAACAAAACCTCGTGGCTGACGCATATAGACTTCCTCGGTAAGGTGTCCATGAAGAAACGCATTTTTGACATCTAACTGACGCATAACCCACCCAAAAGAAATAGCAAGAGTAAGAACAATACGAACCGTGGTGGGTTTGACAACCGGACTAAATGTTTCCAAAAAATCGACACCAGCCTGCTGATTAAAACCTTGAGCAACTAGTCTTGCTTTATGGCGCTCAATGGTTCCATCAGAATGAAATTTAGTTTTGTAAATCCACTTAGACCCAACCACATTTTTAGTGTTATCATATGGAACTAAATCCCAAGTATTATTAGTGATAAGTGCATTAAATTCATCTGCCATAGCTTCACGCCAAACCAAACTTTTATGAGCCTCAGAAAAACACGTAGGATCAGCGCTAACAACTGTATTTAACGTAAAAATTGATTTTGGCTTAAAAATACCAGACTTAGCCCGGGTTTGCATGGGATGCATATTATGAAGTGGGGCGGATGAAGCAACAGTGGAGACGGAGATGTGGGTATTTTGTGCACTGGATGAATTGACGGGAATATAAGCAGACTGAGGGATGATGGTTTGGTCGCGTGGAGTAGTTTGGGAGGATGAAGCATGACTGGCAGACGAAAGGGACTGGGGACTAGGCTGACCGAGGGTATAGTGTAGCTGGCTGGGAGTTCTATGTGTGGTTTCAGAACTAGAAGATGACCGGTTGGAGTGAGGGCTGGGAGGTGGGGTCTGGGCGATGATCGGTGAAGCAGGAAAAACCATCGGTGGGCTGGAAGATGGTGGCAGAGCTGCTGGTGCGGAAGAATGGGGCCGAAGGGTGTTGGTCAACTCGAAGTCAGATGGGATAGGTGGAGAGGGAGACTCATGGCTGGTAGAAGTTAGGAAAGGGAAAGGAAAATTATTTTCGAAAAACTTAACGTGACGACTGATGTAAATTTTACCAGACTTGGGTTCAAGACAACGATATCCTTTATACCCAGATGCATAGCCAATAAAGACACAATGGACAGACCGTGGTGAGAGTTTGTTAGAGGATGTGGCAGTAATATTGGGAAAACAAGAACAACCAAACACACGCATGAAGGAGTAATCAGGTGATTGTTGAAAAAGTTTTTCATAAGGAGAAATATTTCCAAGTAACGGAGATGGTAAACGGTTAATAATATATGCAGTCGTAAAAATGGCATCAACCCAGAATAGACTAGGAATAGACGCTTCAAGAAGCATAGTTCTAGTGAGTTCCAAGAGATGTCGATGTTTACGTTCAGCAACCCCATTTTGTTGAGGAGTGTCCGGACATGATTTACGAAAATAAATGCCATGATGATCAAAAAATTGCTGCATATTAAAATTAACAAATTCACCCCCTCCATCACTTTGAAAAATTTTAATTTTAGTATTAAAAAGATTTTCAACTAAGGATTTAAAAGACTGAAAATGGCGAAACACTTCACTCTTATTTTTCATGGGATAAAGCCAGGTAAAGCGAGAGAAGTCATCAATAAAACAGACATAATATTTAAAACCCATATTTGATAAAATAGGAGACTGCCAAACATCCGAATGAATTAATTGTAAAGGCATAGAACAATTATGACTAGCATCCGTAAACGGTAATCGTTGAGATTTGCCCAAGCGGCAAGAAATACAATCATGAGAAAAACTAGAGTGACTACAAATATGTTGCTGACTATGTAAAGTTCGTAAAACAGAAGTGCCACAATGGCCTAATCTACGGTGCCAAATGGGTCCGGAGGCAGTGATAGATGACAAAGCTAGTAGTGGTGGAGAACTGAGGCTGACTGGATAAAGATGACCATGACTAGGTGCTTGTAGCAGAACCGCCCCCGAGAGTTTGTCCTTAACAAAAAAGGAATTTTTATCAAAAATTACAATACAGTTGTTATCAGCGCACAATTTTTGAATGGAAAGAAGATTAAATTTAATATGAGGCACATGAAAAACTGATTTCAGCGTGAGAGGACGAGAAGAAGTATTTAAAGAGACATCACCAATATTAGCTATAGATAATTTAGATCCATTTGCAGCACTAACAGAAAGTGGTCCAGTATAAGAAAATTTATTAACTAAAATACCTTCCGTAGGAGTCATGTGAGCAGATGCACCCGAGTCGGGATACCATAAAGCAGAATTTGATTCACCATTAGTGGTAAGCAGGGCTGGTGTAGAAGGCTGACTAAAGCGAGATGGACACTGAAGAGCAGAATGACCTGCATTGAAACATAATTGACAGACGACAGGTGGTGGAATGGACCCAAGAATTCCCTCACCCGATGGAAAGCCTGCATAGCTAGTGTGAGTACCATAAATATAGAAGGGATTAGTATTTAAAGTGGACACAACAATATTACTAGCAGAACCTGTAGTATTAAAAACGTCATCTATCTCGGATTAATACTCATAAGCTTATATGTGATACAACTTCACTGTTATTTTCAGATGTAGAAGACAGTACATATCTTTATATATATAAAGAGAACAGGGTGCAGATCCAAATAGAAATCTATTTGGAGCCAAAAGAAGTGAAAAATTGTGGTCACTATTAATGAAACATTACTTAATGAAGTCATATTAAGTGTCAACCTAATTAATTGTTGTAAGTTATAAATAAAACTTTAGAAAATTGTTGTCACTATTAATGAAGCATTACTTAGTAAAGCCATATTAAGTGTCAACCTAATTAATTGTTGTAAGTTATAAATAAAACTCAAGAAAATTATATTGAGCATAAATACATTAAATATTAAAACAATATTAGAAAAATATTAAAAGACACATATACATAATTAATTAAGAGACATAATCTAATAAAGTTAAAAATGAAATGTTCTAATTTCAGAATATAAAATAGAGTATTAGATTATATTTGGATACAAGTATTATGTAAAGGACAATGACAATACTTAGTACTCCCATTAAATGTACTGTGACCACAATTGACTTGCATGTGGAATATAAATAAAACAAAAATTACTTTGTATGTGATTAAGATATTTACAAATCAGTGGAGAAAAATAATTTACCCATACATTTATTAGTTTAAATGGAAATGATAATTTTTGTTGGGGCAGTTGAAAAAATATAGTTAGCACATTTTAACGAGGTGAGGGAGTAATTGTTTTTTATAATTAGCTGGAACATAAAATACAAAAATTCATTTATTTATTTCTACTGTAACTATTCATTAATTAACAAGTAACTATTTTAAACATCCGTTGATATCACATTTTTAATAATGTTTCCTGATTTTAATAACATTGATATACAGTTCTTATAAAACATATAGTGATTTTAACAATCTTGATCGATCTGTAGCTTTTATAAAACATATATTGAGATGAATGAAAAGATATTATGGAGTATAAAATAAATGTTTTGACTTTTTAGATGGAATATATTTAGAAACCTTAAAACAAAACAAGATAATAAAAAATAATGTCATGTGTTGAATAATCATCATAATTATAACTAAATAATACTCCGTACTACATATGAGATTGTAATATGATATTAATTGTTATCATCTTCATTAGACAATATATGTTAGGGATGAAAGAATACTTATTTGGTAGTTTTTATACTAATTGGTGTATCTCTGACAATTATCATACATGTATTCTAATATAATTCCATATCATGTTTTTATTTTTATACAATAAGTATGTATATACATATACATTACTCATGAAATACATTATTTGTAAAAATAAACCGATTTCATTTGTTCTCCGTGCAACGCACAGGTGGATTGACTAGTTGTATATGTTAGATGAAGTTTATACGAATATAACCGGAAAGATTGTATTTCAACAGAAAACAGCAAGTATTCATACGTTTGAAAACATAGCATTAATATAGTGGGCATATATTACCAGTAGTTTGAAAAGCCCTTGAACGGTGTCATACCAAATTTATATCATTTGTAATTCTATTACAACTCCGTTCTAATAGCAGATGTCATATGCTAAATCCGTGATTACACCTATTAATCACGGTATTAAATATCATTTTCTGAAACTCTTGGTAGATAATTATCGCGTTGTATCAATATCCCTTGAATTTACAAATAATATCTTACCCATTCAAATATCCCTCTTTGCTTTGCACATGATTAACATCTGTTATTAATGAGTGTCACAATTCCACGGTAAGATATTGAATCATAATATTATTAATTAATTATTCTTTGTAATTATCCGATACGAATGCATACATACTGATAGGCTTTATCCCCACACATTGGGTGAGTTAGTTACCAGGTCTTATCACTCAAGTGTGAGCCTATATAAATCCTTGTACGTACATCAAGTTATACAGATCAATAATATACTTTGCATACACTTTACATACATGATGTCTACTATATCCGGTCACCAAAATCTCCACAAGTCAATTTGTCTAGGGTCTCTATTCCTTCTCACTGGCATCATACATTTGGTCATCCAAGTCGTCGTATTTTTAATTTGTTAATTCGTCATAATAAAAATGTTATTCCATGTAACATTTCCTTGAATGAGTCTCATTGTTCGTCTTGCTATGTTAATAAAAGCACAAAGTTGCCCTTTTCAATCAATACCCTGTAAGCCAATTATCCACTTGAATTAATATATAGTGATGTATGGAGCACATCTACTTCTTCTATCGATGGCTATAGGTATTATGTTAGTTTCATAGACTACTTCACTCGGTACATTTGGCTATATCCAGTAAAACATAAAAGTGATGTGTCTATAATATTTCCTCAATTTCATCGTTTGGTTGAAAACTATTTTCACTACCCCATTAAATCACTATTCTCAGACAATGGGGGTGAATCCATTAAATTACGGTCATATCTCAATCTGTTGGTCCTGTTTAAGATGGTAATCACTCTAGAGGGGGGGGGGGTGAATAGACTGAGTGATTTTTCAAACTTTTCTCTAAGTCCAAACTGACTTATCAGAGAATGTCGGATTCTGGTAACAAAGAGGGTCGAGTTCTGATGGCAGAACTGGCCTTGGCAGCGGATTAAGTTCTGTCCGGGTAGCCTCAAAAATACTAAGGCAAATGCCTTTCTGATAACTCTGAAAATTAAACAAGATCTGCTGAACACAGATTCCAAGTTTTAGAGTCAATCAGTTTAGTCCTAAGTGCAGAAATTAAAGTGCAGTAAAGTAAATGACACCGGGGTTTTTATAGTGGTTCAAGGAACAACACGTTCCTCTAGTCCACTGTTCCACTAAGTTGTAAAGCGTCAGTTACAAAGCCTTAGTTCCCTAGCACTTAAGAAGCTCTCCACCCTCCACGTCTTCTTCAAGCCTAGTTGCCACCTAGGATGCAGTTCCACGTCCTGATGGCTGGTCCTTTCACTCAGCTTCCCGGAAGTATCACCACTTCACTACTGCAGTTACTTGGACGCCCTTCTTTGCAGAAGATGTTCTGAAAAACAGTGTTTTCTCCAACTTGCTTCGTTACAACAGATGTGTAGTTGAAGTTCTTGAAGGTTGAAGAACAGGATGAACTTTGCTCTTGTTGGGGTTGAGAGATTTTGAGAGTTTGAATCTTCCCAACGTAAGCTTTTTCTTGTTGATGTTTAAGGAGTTTGAATCTCAAGAATGCTTGTATCATGATGAGAGCAAGAGTTTTTGCAAAGTTATCCAGTTGTTCTTCATTGAGTATCTTTTATACTGGGGTTGTCTTGCCCATTGAAAGAGGAGACAACTGCATTGCATGCGCATACTGTGGAGTTGACCGGTTGGACCCGCAGATTTGGTAGCTTTCTATTTTTGTATAATATTCTCCAGGAATCTCGGTCAATCATCTGCAATAACTCCACAGCGTATCAGGCTCATTAAATGAGCATTAAATGCTTTCCTTTCACGTCCAGTCTTTTAGCCATTAGGGAATTTCCCGTTAGTTTAACTGACGTTGAAAGCAGCCTTGAAATTCTTCTAAGTGTTAGTCGGGCTCTGATCGTGCTCTTCTGATAGGTTGGGTTCCGATGGCTTTCTGATAAGCAGCTCTGAAGAGCAACTCTGATGCTTCTCACAAGTTGAATTCTGATGGGGCTTTTTCATCGAACTCTGATGGCTTTCTGATGTAGACTTCTGATGAGTCTTCTGAAGAGCAATTCTTATGACTTCCGAGAGCGACTCTGAAAGCAGTTCTCATATAGCAACTCTTATCAGATCCACTTAGCAACTCTGATGTCGATTATACTAATACTTACAACGGAAAAAGTCTAATACTTAAAATCTAATAGGGGTACTCTAACATTTTAAATAACCTAGCATCATCAAAATCTAATTACATTTATTCCTTACAATTTCCCCCTTTTTGATGATGCCAAAACCCTTAAACTATTTCCAGAGAAGTGCCTTCCATCATAAAAGCAAAACTTAAAGTTAAAAACTTTCATTACAATCCTTGGTGGGCACTTGGCATAGGAAAATAGCAAGAGTACGATACAATCAATCACGCAAAAGATTATAAGCAAGGTATCAGAGCATAAAACGAATCAGAATGCAAGAGTTGACAGAATGAGATTGTCATATAAATTAGAGGCAATCTGTTTTTATATACTAAAGAATATTGAAAGCAACACTAGAGTGATTTAGAATTCTCCCTCTTCTAATCGTTTTTCAGCTTCTTCACTCTTCTTCAGTTCTGCATTGACCTTCTCTCTGATTATGCCAAGGTGTCTTGGTTCCTGGTATTCTGACCAATGGGGTTCTAGCTGGCAGTTCAGATAATATTTGATTGCATCATGCTCATCCTTTCCTGGTATCACTCTCATCCTCCACCATTCTTCAGCTTCTTGTAGGGATCAACCATGAGCAATAGTGACCAGGCCATCTGTGTCAAGTATAAGATTCTCTTACTGTAGGGGAGTCAGATGCTCTCTGATTTCAGCAAACTTGGCAGAGTCTGGCTTTGACATCCCACTTTTCAGCCATTTGGAGAAGGAGAAGGATGGAGCAATCTTCTTGCCTTTCTTGGATCGAGGAGGAGGAGGTCTCTGGATGCCTGCAGCTAGCCTCTTTTGTCTAGCTCTCTCATAGTAGATAGAAGGATCAGAAGAAGGTGTGAGAGTTAGAGCTCTGGGGCTGGGTCCTTCTGCATCTCTGATGGCTTTGGCCGGTTCTCTGATATCTTCCCCCTTTTTGGCATCAGCAAGATCACCAAGTAGGAGTCCAATCTTTGAGAATTCAGAGGCCTGATTTTCTTTGATAGCCTCAAGATCTCCAGGGAGAGTTTGAGTTACAGAAGCCAGTCCTTCTATGATCTCATTCTGCTTATCCACTGCTGACTGAATATCCTTAGTGGTAGCTTCCAGGAGAGTCAACTTGTGATCTCTATCCTTTCCACTATTGATCAGCTTGAGACCAATCTCCTTGTTGGTCTTGCAGATTTCCTCCACATCTGTCAGTTGCTCTGCATTCTTGTCATGAGACCATTGGAGACCATCAACAGCATCAGACAAGTCTTGGATAGCCTTGTCCTGAGCGGTCAGAGTCTGAGCTTGAGAGAATAGGACATTATGAAGGCTGGCAACCTCTGTGGCTATGTTGTCTACCTTCTCATTAGATGTCTTCATGTAACTGAAGAAGGTAGTTGCCAGTGTGGAGAGGGTAGAAGAGATTTTGTCAAGTTCAGATTCAATGTTGTACTGAACCAAATCAAGATGAGCATCATGCTTCTGATTCAGTACAAGCATCTTGTTGAGCCCAGCAACCATCTGGTCCCCAAACTCTTCAGCTGATTCCACAAACTCCTGGAAGGGGATGAGGACTTCTCTTGGAGGCTGTGGCAGAGGGATATCACTTCTCTGAGGCTGTTGATGAGCACGAGATGGAGGAGGGGTAGGAGTCTTCCTCTTGTGAGATTGGAGATCACCAGCCATAGAGGCTGTGAGAAAGCCATCATTATCCTCAGAGGAGGAGAGAATCCTTATAACGGGTTCTCTCTTGGGAGTAGGGCTGCAGAATGCTGAGGAGAAGGAGATTTGGATGAAGGCTTCTGCTGAGGAGAGGCAGAAATGGATTTCTGATGGTGAGAACTCTATTGTTGTGAGGTTTGCAGGGTAGGGGTTTTCTGATGTTTGGGGGAAGGAGGAGGTGAAGGTGAACGGTTTCTGGTGGGGGTTATCACTACTAGAAAAATGCCTTACAGTGACACCAAATTAGTGTCACTAAAAGCTTCCGTGACACTAAAAAAGTGTCGCTGAAGGTGGGATCTAGTGACACTAAAAAAGTGTCACTAAAAGTGTCACTAAATTATGACACTATAGTATCACCAAATTATGACACTACGATATCACAAAACTCAATGACACTGCAGTATTACAACACTTGATGACACTATGGTATCACAAAATTCAATGACACTACGGCATCATAAAACTCAATGGCCCTTTCGTACTATAAAATCATTCACACGATACATCAATTACAACATATATAAAAAAACTTAATACTACTAAATAACATGAATCTCAAACATTTTTATTTACATCTCAAATTTTCACATACATGTGAATGTACATACTACATAATTAAAAGGGGCACACCCCACAACAAAAAATAATAAACAAGAACAAAATGCTACCTAGAATAAAAGCACATGTACCAAAACACAAAAACACAGGCAGATGTGTAATCCACACAAAAACATAGGTTCTCATATGCACAGAGCTTCTCATACACAAGCATGCATTCTTAAATCTTTGTGCAGCTATACTGGAAGAACTACCCTTGAATTGGTGATACTGGAAGAACTACCCTTGAATTGGTGAGCAATGGCATCTGCCCGCTTAAAGTCTGCAATTAATTTGCTGCTGCATAACAACAGTAGATAATCCCTTCAGAATCCTCAAAGAAGAGCAACCACTTCAACCACAAAATCTGGATTGCTATCATCTTCTAATCTGGATTGCTATCATCTTCTAGTTGATAAGAAAACAATTAAAACAAACTTCAAATGAAGCACACTAATTAAGTTATAGTAAGTAAATACATGTAACTAAGTATTAATACCAAATCAGATATTAAGGAAATCAATATACGAACTACAAATTAAACTTGTAAAAAAAACTACAAATTAAAAAGAACTTATTAAACGTTTATTTGATGAAACCCCTTAAAAGCACAAAATTCAAAAATTAATAATTATTAGTGAAGGATATTACTTACTATGCAAATAAAAAAATATATACAGAAGCTTAATTTTACCCAATTCCTTCTTCCAGCCAGCATTACCAACTTTCCAATAACTATGAGCTGCACCGAAAAACAACAATTTATACTCCATTGCTTAAACATGAAATGAAAACAACATCATATACATTTATTGTAGGTTACTATTTTAGTTTTTGAAGCCTTGCATTCCAAAAAGGCTAGAGCAAAATGTAAAGTAATGGTAAAAAGTATGTTTTTACTTGGACTTTAATTTGTTCCAGACCAGTCCAGACCAGACCAGACCAGACCAAACTTGGATAGTTATAAAAATACAAAGAAACCAGACCTTACCAGACCAGACCAGTTCAGACCAGACCAGACCAGATCAGACCAGACCAGTTCAGACCAGACCAGATCAGACCAGACCAGACCAGCAAATTACAGTCCAAGTAAAAACATCCTAACAGGATCAAGACACATTCAATATGCAATGAATACCGAATAATGCTATTAGCTCAACCTCTTTGTTTCTCTCTCAGATTCTGGCTGAGTAAAGAATAACCCAAATTAGTAAAAAAAAACTTGAAATGTTAATCTACTAATGTAAAAAATACAATGAATTCCATATCCAGTTTGAAAAGTAAAACATGGGAACCTGACATACCCTCTATAATGTGTGAGGAAACATCGACGATTTTTTATACTCTTTAGTGTAAAAGCAGCCTACACATCAAGAATGAAGGCTTATAAAACAAAACATTAATATATTAAAAAGCAGTAATCTACTAGCTAATGTAACGATGCAATAATACAACCTACCTGATCTACAAACAAGCACATTTGTGTAGGCATCACCCTTGACCTGATCTTGTTTCTCCTTAATAACCTGCAATACAAAAAATATAACAAGATTAAATGAGCTTCAAGTGTCAGAAAAATGTTAAATAAATGATCCACAGTCCACACCACCATATTTGTTTTTTCTGGTCCTTTCATTATAGGAATTGCTCTCTATGCTTAGTAATATGGACCAATTAAAGAGAGATTGCTAGAGACAATCCTCACAAAAATGGATAATTGGTAAAAAAAGATTGATGATTAGTTCCAATGTATAACATACATTTACCAACACATCTTCAACTTGAAGATCCAGATTATGTATCTCGTGTTCCTTAGCATAGTAAATTGAATCAACTTGGTCCATGGTTTTTAAGCACCTGTTAAGACCATATAAATTTCAAAATCCATTGGAATGAGGATACCATGATGTAACAATATACTTAGTAAACATATACACTTATGGATTGCCACTCGTATCCTGCCATCCAAGCAGCTAAAACATATCAAATTCTACCATTGTTGCCTAAGGATACTGTTTAAGGCTTCTGAAAAATTTTATGGCCTAAAAAGCATAACTAATCTTATCATTATTTTAGGTTAAAAATTAAGAATTACAATAAAATGAGGTACTCAAGTAGATATAGGTGTAGAATATAAAGAAGGAAATATAAAAATTACCAAATAGGCAAATACAAGGATACCGATAAGATACTCTTATTACTTCGACTAAGAAAGACAAGGCAATAAGATAAAAGAAATAAATCTAAAGAGTCGTCGAATCCCGACTAACAAAGACAAGGCATACTTTCTTTTACTTGGTTTACTATTTTTCATAGGAAATACAAATGACAACTTGTTTTCATATGATAAGTGATTGAGTTAATAAGAAATTCCACATCAATAACCTAATTCTCTATACTAAAAAACTGTCATCAAAGGTATAATTAAAAAGTAAAGCAACAAAAGAAACCTTGTCAATCACTTTAAAAGATGTGTAAAATGAAAATGCTTGTCTCAGGCATTTGTTCAAACAAATTGTGGTGCAAGAACAACCAAAGCATAAGAACTAAGAGAATAGGTCTGTACACTAATGAAACACGTAAAACTTTAAGCTCAAGGTACAAAGAACTCACCTGCAATTTGTGTTGATAATATGAATATACTTGACTCTGGTAATAGTAAGAGTTAATTTAAAATTTACCAGATAGGCAAGAAAGAAAACCATACACAACAAATTCAAAATGGGAATTGCTTGGAAACTGTGATTATGAGTGATTCTTACTTCAAGTTCACGGCATCCATGCTCAACAAACACACAGGGTAAAATCTTGGTCAGCTTAAGGATGAAAACACCATCTGAGATCAACTTCAAAAATCAAATAATGCAATAAATATATCTTCAATTGCAAGATTACTAGATATTATAATCCCTAGAAACCTCGCTCAATATGCTATGAATTGGGATCAACGACTCGCATCTCCTTGTCATGGTCATGGCCAAGGGAAGCGTCCGACCAGTTTGTCATCACTCTCTTCTAATGGTTCGCCCTTCAGCATAGCCTCAACGACGGATCTGGATTTGACGGTGTCATATCAAGAACTCCTTGGTGGATCTCGATACCAGCGTTGAAATCAATGGAGTCGATCAGCTATGACATTATTTCTGAAAGCCTCGCCAGGCTCTCCGCCATCGATTGGGTATGTAAGAAGATGGTAGAGCAGATGTAGTTTCGATGCTGGGCCAAGAAAAGGTGATAATCGATCGATGAGTTAGCTAGGGTTCATAGAAGACAGCTGAGCCGATGTATGTTCATTAGTCTGAAACGGGAGAGGGAAGAAAAGCCAAGTGTATTACTCCGTATAATAAACTTTGAAGGCCGGCCCATAAGTAATATGAATAGTGATGCGCGTCCTCAAATATGCTCCGTAAAAAAAGTCGTGTGTCACTAAGTGATGCTATATGTACTTCTGTTGGAAAATAGTGACACTTTTATGTCATTAGTAGCATTTTATCAGAAAGTGTCACTATAAAAGTGTCACTGTAAGGCATTTTTCTAGTAGTGTATGGGTTTGCATGGTGAGGGCTGTTTGGGTGAGGATTTCGTTGGTGATGGGGTTGGGGTTTTCTGAGGTGAAGGAGTGGGGGCACTTTGTGGAGGTTGAGGTGAAGGTGGGGGTGAAGATGTGGGAGTGGTTGGTTTGGGTGATAGAGATTTTGGAGGTGAGGGAGGTAGGTCAGCAATGGTTTGAGGGAGAGGAGAGGAGTGGATTGGAGAGGGAGAGCTGGAGATTACCTCGAGGTCATGTCCTGAAGTCAAGGAGATACTCCATTCCTTGATCAGGTTCCTTAATGCAAGGTCTGGATCATTGGCGGTTGATTGCTCTCCATCAAGTTCAGGAACATGTTTGTACCTCTTCTTGGATTCCTGTAACTTCTTCGACATCAGCCATTCATCGAATATGGGAACCTCATGATCTTCCAAGTCTGCAACAGGCTCCTCTGGTAGGATAGGCATCAGAATCGTCTTGCCTTTGCAGCTGGCTTTCTTCTTCTGCAGCACAGCTTCTAGTACTCCAAGATCAAAGCACTGTGAGACATCATCTGTTCCCACCCAATTGAGGACATCAGCTTCATAGTAGGGGAAGAATTGAAGTATCTTCTGTAGAGGACCCATTCTCCATTCTCTCCATGCTAGCACACGCTCAAACTGTCTGTCCAGAACTGCATGGAACTCTGTAGGGGGTTCTGTTATAGTAGAGGTTTGGAGAGCTGGTGAGGTAGTCATCAGAGGCATGTCTGCGGTAGCAGTCTGATGAGTTTCTGGTTCAGGTTCCCCCTGAGCATCAGCCTTCTCTGATGCTGGTTCTTGTGCAGCAACCAGTTCTGATGCAGGTTCCCCCTGAGGTTCTGATTCCTTAGGAGAAGAGTTGGCCTTCTTCTTCTTCCTCGTCTCTCTGATAGGAGAAGCAGATGCATCAGAGTCACTTCTAATGATTGCTTTTCTTCTCCTCTTTTGCCTCTGCTTCTTAGGAGGAGAGATGGGGAGGACCTCTTATGGTGCTTCCTCCTCTGATGCATCCTTCTCTGATGCAATCTCTTCAGGTGTGGCAACCTTAGATTTTAGAGACTACTTCTTCTGTGGAGTTTGGGCAGTTCTTGCCTTAGGCTGTGCAGAAGTGGTTGCAGCCTTTGTTGTGGTCTTCTTGAGAGCAGCTTTAGGTTTTTCAACCACTTTCTCCCTGTTCTGCTTCTGCTTGCTGGTTTTCTTCAGCTCTGCAGCAATGGCCACATGCATTTTAGGAGATGCAGTGAGGAAGATTGTCTTCATGTGGTTGACCTCATTGGCTTCTCGGAGTGCAAGGTTGGCATTAGAGATGAGCCTAGAAATCAGAAGTCCATGCCCCATTTTGGTAGAGAACATGCCGGTCTTTTTGTCCTTCTTAGCAATGAACTTAGAGATGGATTGGAGAAGTACCTTTCCCCAGTTGATGTTTGACGTGCACTTTGTCGTGAGTGCACTCAAAGTAAATTCAATACAACACTTATACGTAGTATAGTGAAGTAGAGTTCGTATCCACAGGGAAAGGAATAACTTTCTTTTTATGAATATAGTAAATAAAGGGGGGTTTTATCTGATTTGGTTTAATTAATTTAAACACGAAGATGAACGAGTTATATGGGATTAAATTCAAGAATAAAAGGGACTTGGTCTTGCTACTTTCCACTTGTTGATATATTTTAGTCGATCATTGTTATTTCCATAACTTATCCCCTCTCGAATACTCAATCGCGGAGTATATCCAGTTCATCGAGGGTAGTTATTAACAACGACCGTTCATTAATAACTCTTACTATTAATCGAATATAGAACAACGCCGTATACCGATATAATAGTAGCATTTAACCTCCTTAACTCCTTGATGAAATCAATTGAGATTGATAACCTCAACGCAACGGTTTCGGTTTAACCAACAAAATTAATCCCTCTTAAGTTTATTAACCACGACCGTGCATTAACAAACCGAAGTTACTTACTTATGAAGCTATCAACGATTAACCATCGGTTCGTTGATCGTTTCTAGTAATAATCAATGTTGGAACGTTAACTAATCGTCACTTAGCAACCCTCCAACAATGATGTAGAATGAGATTAAGGGAAGAATTAATAATCAAGAAGAGAGAGTAAGAAAATAACTCACAACTTTAATAATCAATCAAGCTTCAAGAGCAAAACCAAGAAATGGAAGTTTAGCTCCTCATTTGGAGACTAAACATGCTAAAAGAAATATAGAGAAATGCTATTCTAAATTGAGCTTAAGAGTATAAAGGAATTGGTGATCTAAAAGTGAAGGAAAGGAGGTGTATTTATAGGCTTTTTGAGGTGCAGGATCGAGTACTCGATCGAGTATGTATACATACTCGATCGAGTATGTATAGAAATCAGAATTTGGTCAATACTCGATCAATACTCGAGTAGATTTTATATGTATACCCGATCGAGTATATAAGTATACCCGATCGGGTATAGACACTCGAACGTGGGAAAATCTTCTCCTGCATGTTCCTTTGTTTTCGGATCCGATCCGATTTGAAATGTCAACCAGATACCCGATCGAGTATATGTATATACTCGACCGAGTATAGACCAAAATCAAGATTTTTCCTTCTTTTTGTCTTGTACTCTTGCACCTTCCTTCACCATTGATCATTTGATTGATCTTGGACCTGTTTAAGCTCAGAATAAACCTAATCTAAACAAATTACAAGAATTTAACAAACTAACATATTACACCGAAAGTGTGTAATTTCCGAAATATTAAACAATCAAAACTAACTAAAAACGTAAATAAACATACGGAAATTACAAACGTATCAATGTTCATGCCCCGATGAACAGCATAGATGGCCTTGGCATTGGTGTTGTTCATCTGATCAGTGGAACCGGTTTTGCACCATAGACACCGGTGCATTATGCTCATTAAACGTTCATAGTCCTTCTTCAGTTGGTTTTTCTTCATGTAGAGCTTATCTACTCCGGTTGCATCCTCTCGGCAGTAGGTTTCAGCGAAGGTTTGGACAGAGATGTCCACGTCGTCAAGCTCGATGAGGCTAGTGGTATCCTCTTCTTGAGGGTCGAGCTTGATATCGAAGAACTCATTGAGAGCGTCAGCATCGATCTTCAGGTCCTTGCCCTGAACCTGGGAAAAGATGGCGTTGTTGGAGATGTGGGCATTGAGGTAGAACTCAGCCACATCCAGATTGCTAAAGTGCTCATATGGATGAGCTACTATCTTGCTCAACTGAGACTCATTCATCCCTTGAATGATGGTTTGCATGTTTTTTCTGTTCTCAGCCAGTAGTGGCAGGGAGGACAGGTCCACTTTCATTCCTGTGACTATGTTAGCCACAAGAGACTTGGCTTCGACTTCAGAGAGATCGGAGATGTTGATGAACTTCATTGTTGGTAGTGAGAGTGAGGTTTCAGAGAGTTTGGAAGTTGAGAGTTTGAAGTCGAAGAGAGATAAAGTGCAGTGGCGATCTAGGTTTGCAAGCAGGGTATATATGTGTTCGGGTTAATGGACGTTTGATATAATTTGGGGTTTCGAGATTGAATTTAATGAATTGTGGGCGGAAAGACGTTTCCGTTTAGGGAATTAACTACCGGGGTTAAAATAGTAACTTCCGGTTAATTTAAGATCCTCGCCCAAAATTTCAGAAAATTTGCTAAGTCCACAGCCCGTCTGATGAGTAGAGGTCCTTATATCAGAGAAGGGGGGTGTTCTGATATGAGGTCCTCTGATGAACACTAAGTCTGATCCTTCCTGCAACTCTGGTCCTTCCTGCAACTCTGATTTGCGCAATTCTGATTTACGCATCTCTGGGAAGATCATCCATCATCCCTAGTTCTTCTCTCAACTTGTTAAATCTTGCCTCAGAGAGAGGTTTGGTTAGGATATCTGCAAGCTGGTCTTCAGTTGGAACATGCTCAATTGAAATGTGTTTCTTCTCCACATGGTCTCTGATAAAGTGATGTCTGATCTCAATGTGTTTGGTCCTTGAATGCAACACCGGATTCTGAGTGATGGCAATAGCACTGGTATTGTCACACAGCATCTTGATCTCCTTTGCTTGCACTCCATAATCCTTGAGTTGTTGCTTCATCCAGAGTAATTGAGCACAGCAGCTTCCAGCAGCAATGTACTCAGCTTCAGCTGTACTAGTTGAGATAGAGTTCTGCTTCTTGCTAAACCAGGAGACAAATCTCCCACCTAGCAATTGGCAGTGACCAGAAGTGCTCTTTCTGTCTAATCTGCAACCTGCAAAATCTGAGTCAGAGTAACCAATTAGTTCAAAGTTACCTCCCTTTGGATACCATAGTCCCGCATTTGGATTCCCTTTGACATATCTAATGATCTTCTTGGCAGCAACTAGATGGCTCTCCTTGGGCTTTGATTGGTATCTGACACAGAGTCCCACAGCAAATGCTATGTCTAGTCTACTTGCAGTCAGATAGAGAAGAGATCCAATGATTCCTCTATACGTTGTAGCATCAATATCTTTTCCTTCATCATCTAGTCCAATTCCTTGAGAGGCATTCATAGGAATTTTGACTGAGGACTTTCCATCAATACCAAACTTCTTGATTAGGTCCTTGGTGTACTTTCCTTGATTGATAAAGATTCCTTTAGGGACTTGTTTGACTTGCAGTCCAAGGAAATAGCTTAGTTCTCCCATCATGCTCATTTCAAACTTGCTCTGCATGAATTGAGAAAATTTCTTGCATAATTCTGGATTAGTGCTTCCAAATATAATATCATCAACATAAATTTGCACTAGTAGAATATGATTAGCAACGGAAATCTTAAATAAAGTTTTGTCAACCTTCCCTTTAGTACATCCATGATTCACTAAGAATAGGGACAGTGTGTCATACCAAGCTCTGGGAGCTTGCTTAAGACCATAAAGAGCCTTTCTAAGCTTGTAGACACAAGAGGATTGAATAGGAATGACAAAACCTGGAGGTTGTTCAACATAGACTTCCTCTTCAAGTTCTCCATTCAGGAAAGCACTCTTGACATCCATCTGGTAGACTTTGATGTTGTTGTAAGCAGCATAAGCTAGGAAGATTCTGATTGCTTCCAGTCTTTCAACTGGTGCAAATGTTTCATCAAAATCTATGCCTTCTTCTTGACAGTATCCTTTAGCTACTAGCCTTGCTTTATTCCTTACAATGTTGCCTTCTTCATCTTCTTTGTTCTTGAATACCCATTTGGTTCCAATGACATTCTGATGCTTTGGTCTAGGAACAAGTTTCCATACTTGATTCCTCTCAAACTGAGTCAGCTCTTCTTGCATTGCATTGATCCAATCTGAATTTTCTAGAGCTTCATCTACACTCATTGGTTCCGTTTGAGAAATGCAGCAGGTGAACATGGCTTCTCTTCTAGATGCATATCTGGTTCTAACACCACTAGTGACTTGACCAATTACTTGATTAGGAGGATGATCTCTTAACCAAGTTAGATCAGGTTCAGATAATTGTTGTCTGGGCAACTCTGGTTATTCATCTTCTGATTCTTCACCTTCATCTTTGTCTAATAGAAGTGGATTAGCAGCAGGTGTTGAGAACACAGGATTGATAGTGATCTCTTCTGATGGTTCTGCAACCTTGTCTTCAAGATTGATTTTCTTCAGGGTTTCTGATATTTCTTCAGCTGAGGTGCTGTCATCAAACTTGACATGAATGGATTCTTCAACTTGTAGAGTCCTTCTGTTGAGTACTCTATAGGCTTTGCTAGAGCTTGAGTAGCCTATAAAGATGCCTTCATAAGCTTTCTCTTGGAATACTTTCAGATGTTTCTTTCCATTGTTGAGAATGTAGCATTTGCATCCAAAGATATGAAAGTAGCTGATATTTGGCTTTCTTCCTTTCCACAGCTCGTAGGGGGGCTTTTGATGATTCTTGTGGATCATGCTTCTATTTTGAGTGTAGCATGCAGTGTTGATTGCTTCAGCCCAGTATCTGATGGGTAATCCTAATTCTGCAATCATAGTTCTTGCAGCTTCCTTCAGTGTTCTGTTCCTTCTTTCTGCAACACCATTTTGTTGAGGAATTGTGGCAGCAGAAAGTTGATGGAAGGTGCCATTCTGATCACAGAAGTCCTTGATCACTTTGTTGACAAACTCAGTTCCTCTGTCAGATCTGATTGTCCTTACCTTCATGTTCTTCTCAGTCTGAAGTTGCTTTAACAGAGATGGCAACTTCTGAAGAGTTTCTCCTTTCTTGGTCAGAAACACTGTCCAAGTATATCTTGAATAATCATCAACCATAACAAGAGTATATCTTTTCCCACCAACACTCGGAGTTTCAACTGGTCCAAATAAATCCATGTGAATCAGATTTAAAGGACAAGTTGAGAGATCTCCAGCTATGGGTTTGAATGAAGTCTTCACTTGTTTTCCCTTCTGACAAGTACTGCAGAGGGTCTCCTTCTTGTACACAATGTCAGGCAGACCATCTACAATGTGTTCTCTTGTCAATTTGTTGATGGTTTTGAAATTCAAGTGACTGAGCTTCTTGTGTCAGTCCCAGCTTAGCTTTGAATTGTCTTTAGCTATCAGGCAAGTACCATCTTTTGCTGTTTGCCAATCAACAACATATATGTTCTTTCTTCTTCTGGCTGTAAGAACCACTTCCTTTGTTGTCTTATGCTTGACATAGCATAAGGTCTTGGTGAATTCAACTGTGTAGCCTTTGTCACAGAACTGGCTAGCACTCAGCAGGTTGAATTTCAGACCTTTGACATATGAGACATCATCAATGCTTATCTGGTTCTTGATCAGCTTCCCTCTTCCCTTTGTTTGACCATCCTTGTCATTTCCTCCAAAAGTGACTCGGGGTCCATTGATTTTCTGGAACTCTGATAGGAAACTCTTGTCACCTGTCATGTGCCTGGAGCATCCACAATCAATAAACCATTCTTGCTCTGAGATGGCTCCAGCACACAGTTCCTGCAAAATTAAAAGGAAGATTTAGGTACCCAAGCAATGTTGGGTCCTGGGGGGTAATGGAGTCTTGGTAGTTGGTACCATTTTGGTCTCATCAGGTGAAACCTTGGTAGATGGTACCCATTCTCCACCTGGTAGTCGTAGTAAACAGATGTATGACACTTTGGGCAGATGTTTGTGAGGTTCATGCTTTCTGTTTGCATACTTCTGCATAGCCTTTTTGGTTGGAAAGAAGTCCCAAATACTATCAAGAGCAGAGAAGCGCTTAACTTTAGGCTTCTGTGGTTGACCAGTCAACCTCCTCTGTCTATAGTTAATTTTCTCTTGATATTTGCCTTTCTGATAGTGATCTCTGATACGGTTATCATGAGAATGTCTGATAGATTTTGGCCTATGATTTTTATTGTTCTGAAAACTTTTATTGTGATTAGGTCTTCTCCTAAGTTCATTAGTTTTCAAAGTTTGTTTGGGTTTAGGCTTTAGTCTTTGGTTCTCTGGTGGGACCTTCTCATGAATAACCTTAGTACCAGAGGTACTAGCATGACAGATGGGGCTACAAGTCTGTGATCCTATGACCTTTTTGGCTTTAGCTGTGACACTCCGTAAATTTAATACTAATAAAGATACGGAATTTGTTAATTGCATTTGTAGGTATTTTTCATAACTTATGTTTCGGGACGAAACATCTTTTAAGGGGGATAGAATGTGATACCCTGAAAATTTAAACAAAAATAACCAAAAATAAATAAATAAATAAATAAAAAGATTAAATAAAATAAAAGACACCAGATAAAATATATCTGACAGAGAAAATAAATTGATTAAAGTGTTATAAGTGATACTAGTATTTTGTAACAAGTGATAAATATACATTAAAAAAAAAACAACATCTCACCCATTTTAATTTAGAGGTATGTGTACAAAAATAAATGTTAAAAGAGTTGACTTTTCAAGCCTAATTAATATAAATATACATAATACGGCGTACGAATAATAGAGCCGCATTAACAATAGTATACGTACATAGCAATAATATAGCAATAAGATAACATAGTACAGTGATAATATATTATCATGCTACAAGGATCACCAACACATTCACATGGCTGCCATACCAAAGTCACATGCATACGCATGCATCTTGCATGTCAAAGTTGATGCCAAATATTTCCTAGCTAGCATTATCGAACTACTAAAACCACATAAACTGTATGATTAAATAGCAGTAGACCGTCCAACCAACGCTTCACCAACTAAGGATAAACTTCAGTTATATACACATAGACATACCACATATATATCAAAAACTAGTTCCAAAAACCGCCTTCAAACCTTCGGCCGGTGAAGCAAGAAGAGCGAAAGAGAGACTAAGAGTGAGTTGATCATCACCGGAGGAAGCAAGACTGTCGAAGACCGGACTTACGACCGAGCACACCTTGATGCCGGGTTCCTTCGTTGGACGTCTGGCTCGCCGCTGCAGAAGTGGGAAAGAAGCCGGAGAGCTGGCCTACGTTGCACCTGTACCGACTGTGTGAGGGAGAAGAGAGCTCGATCGGTACATTCTCTTAGTTTGTTTTGTCTAATAAATTACTAATGAGCTGATTAAATAGATTAATTGGTATAAACGATTAATTGAGAATAAGGATATAAATTTAATATAAGTGGGTAACGTACGTGTTTAATCATGAAGAGCTAAACTTAAATCGTAAATTGGATAATAATTAGGCATGTTAATAATAATATACTCCGTATAAGGGAGAAATCGGATAAGTTATTGAGAATAAAATAAGTGACTGATTATAGCATCTTAATTAAAAAGGTGATTATTTAGAGACAAGAATAGAAGAGGAGAACTAGGAGCTTCAGAGTTAAGGTAAGTTTCTCTGCCGATCCAAAATGGTTTCCTCGTATTATATATGTTATTACGTGACTAAAGTGTGAATTTTGAATACGTATTATTTGAAGTGTCATTACATTTATAGTATTTGAGAAAGTTGAGATATGGGATATTAAATTAAGTATTTTTAAACACCATTGAGAATGATTGGAGACTTGAGAAATATTCTGTGTTATGTGATTATTATGTGTTATGTGATTATGTTGTGAGTTTTTGAATTATTTATATGTGCTATTTAAAGAGATATTAAATCTATAGTATTTGAGAAATACAAATTATGTACTTTTGGGGTATTAAATATTTTTAAATACCTTTTTGACTATTTAGGGAGTTTGGAAATATTTTGAAGTATATCTTGATACAAGATGAAAATTAACATTTTCATAAGAGGTGAGCACCCCGGGAGAAATCCGTGGTGTCGGTTTTTCACATCCGGATAAATGTGGAGGATTGTTAGGGCTACTACTACTTGAAGAGAACAAGTTTAGTAGTCGTTTCAATTCAAGAGATAGTGATGGGAACCGGATTCCGGGATGAGTTCGTAAATAACAAACGACTCATTGGGCTTCGGGCATAAGTATCCGAAAGTACCGCTCATCTTAAAAGAAAGTAGGAGATTTTGATTTTGGAAAGAGGAAGACTATGGAAGAGTTACTATAGTATTTTCAAAGAAAAGTTGAGGACTTTATTAAAGAAGTGATTTTGAGAAATATCAAAGAGAAAAGAATTTTGGTGGAGTGTGTCATTTTTATATAGTATTATATGAAAAACTATTTTTAGTCAAACCTGATTATTTTACGGGGTTGGGTAGTACTTACTTAGCTCTAAAGCTAATTTTTGTTTCCTTTTCTTTGTTTTGTTTTCTGCACTTTATTTGTGCAGGTGATGATGCTTATGTGGACTGTTGATTGTATGACCACGAGAGCGGTTTAGAGATGCCTTAGTCAAACCTAGTTAAGAATAAACATTTCAGTTATATTGAACATTTGTTTTACTCTGTATTATTTTGGGATAGCCTGTGCATCCGGTTAAGAGATGACCGGATGTGGCGGTAACACCCATTTCCCAATAAAGACTTCCGCTGTATTTCTGATATTTTCAAATGAAATTGATAACTCCTTTGAAATAAACATTATTTAAATGTATTATTTTGGGAGGGAAATTGGGGGTGTTACAAATTGGTATCAGAGCCTTTGATTTTTTAAATGAGGTTTTCAAATAAAAGTTTTTCCTAAAGTTACTATGGTTTAAAAAAAAAAATTAGTTTCGAACATTATTTTGACTTTCTAAAAACTTCAATGAAGTAATACTAACAAATTGGTATCAGAGCCTTTGTTCTAAAAAAAAATTGAAAATTTTCCAATTAAGAAGTGTTCTAAAATGTTTTTCTACGAGCTGATGTCGGTTTTCTAAATACTCTTCAATAAAAAGAAACCTAGGAATAATAAATCGGATAAAGGAATAATAAATCTAGGATCGAGTGAGGTGGTGCGATATAGGCTTATGTGCATATTGCACTCACGTGTTTGACTTTATAGAATATAGTATATAAAGGTCTTAAGAGAATTTAAGATATATGCTTTAAGATATATGCTTGAGGGACGAAGCATTCTTTTAAGGTAGGTAGAATGTAACACTTCATAATTTTATATAGTAGAAATTGGATAATAGTTTATGCTTCGGGGACGAAGCATTCTTTTAAGGGAGGTAGAATGTGACACTCCGTAAATTTAATACTAATAAAGATACGGAATTTGTTAATTGCATTTGTAGGTATTTTTCATAACTTATGTTTCGGGACGAAACATCTTTTAAGGGGGATAGAATGTGATACCCTGAAAATTTAAACAAAAATAACCAAAAATAAATAAATAAATAAAAAGATTAAATAAAATAAAAGACACCAGATAAAATATATCTGACAGAGAAAATAAATTGATTAAAGTGTTATAAGTGATACTAGTATTTTGTAACAAGTGATAAATATACATAAAAAAAAACAACATCTCACCCATTTTAATTTAGAGGTATGTGTACAAAAATAAATGTTAAAAGAGTTGACTTTTCAAGCCTAATTAATATAAATATACATAATACGGCGTATGAATAATAGAGCCGCATTAACAATAGTATACGTACATAGCAATAATATAGCAATAAGATAACATAGTACAGTGATAATATATTATCATGCTACAAGGATCACCAACACATTCACATGGCTGCCATACCAAAGTCACATGCATACGCATGCATCTTGCATGTCAAAGTTGATGCCAAATATTTCCTAGCTAGCATTATCGAACTACTAAAACCACATAAACTGTATGATTAAATAGCAGTAGACCGTCCAACCAACGCTTCACCAACTAAGGATAAACTTCAGTTATATACACATAGACATACCACATATATATCAAAAACTAGTTCCAAAAACCGCCTTCAAACCTTCGGCCGGTGAAGCAAGAAGAGCGAAAGAGAGACTAAGAGTGAGTTGATCATCACCGGAGGAAGCAAGACTGTCGAAGACCGGACTTACGACCGAGCACACCTTGATGCCGGGTTCCTTCGTTGGACGTCTGGCTCGCCGCTGCAGAAGTGGGAAAGAAGCCGGAGAGCTGGCCTACGTTGCACCTGTACCGACTGTGTGAGGGAGAAGAGAGCTCGATCGGTACATTCTCTTAGTTTGTTTTGTCTAATAAATTACTAATGAGCTGATTAAATAGATTAATTGGTATAAACGATTAATTGAGAATAAGGATATAAATTTAATATAAGTGGGTAACGTACGTGTTTAATCATGAAGAGCTAAACTTAAATCGTAAATTGGATAATAATTAGGCATGTTAATAATAATATACTCCGTATAAGGGAGAAATCGGATAAGTTATTGAGAATAAAATAAGTGACTGATTATAGCATCTTAATTAAAAAGGTGATTATTTAGAGACAAGAATAGAAGAGGAGAACTAGGAGCTTCAGAGTTAAGGTAAGTTTCTCTGCCGATCCAAAATGGTTTCCTCGTATTATATATGTTATTACGTGACTAAAGTGTGAATTTTGAATACGTATTATTTGAAGTGTCATTACATTTATAGTATTTGAGAAAGTTGAGATATGGGATATTAAATTAAGTATTTTTAAACACCATTGAGAATGATTGGAGACTTGAGAAATATTCTGTGTTATGTGATTATTATGTGTTATGTGATTATGTTGTGAGTTTTTGAATTATTTATATGTGCTATTTAAAGAGATATTAAATCTATAGTATTTGAGAAATTCAAATTATGTACTTTTGGGGTATTAAATATTTTTAAATACCTTTTTGACTATTTAGGGAGTTTGGAAATATTTTGAAGTATATCTTGATACAAGATGAAAATTAACATTTTCATAAGAGGTGAGCACCCCGGGAGAAATCCGTGGTGTCGGTTTTTCACATCCGGATAAATGTGGAGGATTGTTAGGGCTACTACTACTTGAAGAGAACAAGTTTAGTAGTCGTTTCGATTCAAGAGATAGTGATGGGAACCGGATTCCGGGATGAGTTCGTAAATAACAAACGACTCATTGGGCTTCGGGCATAAGTATCCGAAAGTACCGCTCATCTTAAAAGAAAGTAGGAGATTTTGATTTTGGAAAGAGGAAGACTATGGAAGAGTTACTATAGTATTTTCAAAGAAAAGTTGAGGACTTTATTAAAGAAGTGATTTTGAGAAATATCAAAGAGAAAAGAATTTTGGTGGAGTGTGTCATTTTTATATAGTATTATATGAAAAACTATTTTTAGTCAAACCTGATTATTTTACGGGGTTGGGTAGTACTTACTTAGCTCTAAAGCTAATTTTTGTTTCCTTTTCTTTGTTTTGTTTTCTGCACTTTATTTGTGCAGGTGATGATGCTTATGTGGACTGTTGATTGTATGACCACGAGAGCGGTTTAGAGATGCCTTAGTCAAACCTAGTTAAGAATAAACATTTCAGTTATATTGAACATTTGTTTTACTCTGTATTATTTTGGGATAGCCTGTGCATCCGGTTAAGAGATGACCGGATGTGGCGGTAACACCCATTTCCCAATAAAGACTTCCGCTGTATTTCTGATATTTTCAAATGAAATTGATAACTCCTTTGAAATAAACATTATTTAAATGTATTATTTTGGGAGGGAAATTGGGGGTGTTACATTAGCAACTTGGGTGCTAGGCCTTACAGAAAGTTCACCAGACTTGGGTTCAACATATCCAAGACCAGAAGTGAGGTTATGAGAATTACTAACATTTTTCATAGAAGATTGCATCTTCAGAAGACTGTTATACCTGTTCTCAAGTTCCCCAATTTCCCCTATCCTTTTCAGAAGAGACTCATTTTCAGCTTTCAGCTTGTTTCTTTCCTCAGTTAAGAGATTAAGTTTGCACTCAGTCTCTTTTCTTAAGTCAGAGATGCCAAGCTTTAGCTTACTGTTCTCTTCTTTGACAGAGGAATAAGTGGCTTGGATAGCTTTAAACTCTTCCCAAAATGATGACATTGGATCATCATTTAAGGCTGTGCCTACCGACGAAGAAATAAAATCAGCGGTAGAGCATACCTCATCATCAGATTGTGCCATGAGGCAGAGATTCTCGGTTTCTGTATCTAGGCAGCAGAATGCCTCATCAGAGTCAGACTCAGAACTGGACTCTGATTCAGAGAGGGGATCTCTTTCAACTTGTTCAGAGACGAATGCCTTCCGTCTTCTGTGTTGATCTTCCTGTTTACGTACTTCTCCTTCTTGTCCTTGCTTCTTTGACACTCTAGGAAAGGGGCAGTTGGCTTTGAAATGGCCTGGCTGTCTGCAATTGTAGCAGAGGTACTCTCCATTGCTTTCAGAAGACTTGGTCTTCTGTGGAGTTCTTCTGCTATAGGATGAGGTCCTTCCATCCTTCTTCATGAATTTCCTAAATTTTCTGGCAAAGGCAGCCATATATTCATCAGATAATAAGGTAGAAGGATCAAAGTCTTTTACCTTGGAAGTGCTGGCTGTGAGAGCAGTAGTGGTTCTCTCATCTGGCACTTCTTCTTTTTCATCATCATGCATCTCGAACTCATAAGCCTTGAGATCAGAGATCAGTCTTTCTGTGGGGTAGGTCTTGATGTTCTTGCTTTCTTGGACTGGAATCACCTTCATCTTCCAAGTTGGGGGCAGTCCTCTCAGAACCTTCATGTTGACCTCTTTGATTGTGAGCTCCTTGCCAAGCTCAGAAATTTCGCTGATGAGGATCAGCAGTCTCTCATGCATCTTAGCAATGCACTCTTCTGGCAGAAGTTTGAAGTCATCAAACTTCTTCATTGCTATGGTCATCTTGTTGTCTCTTTCTTGTTCATCCCCAGCACCTATCTCATCAAGCTTGTCCCAGATTTCCTTTGCAGTTCTGCACTTCTTGATTCCGTTGAAGTACCTTTCATCAATGGCCTTGTAAAGAATGTCCTTGGCTATGTTGTCAAGGTTGTATTGTCTCTTTTCTTCCTTGGTCCATTCAGACTTGGCCTTCTCAATCATCTGGGGTTGAGAGTTATCAGTAGAGTGTGCAGGGTTGACCTTCATGAACTGAATAAAGGGGCCTTTCTCCAAAACTTCCCACATTTCATCATGAAGAGCACATAGGTGTGCCTTCATCCTGATCTTCCAATCATCATACTTCTGATCTGTGAACATGAGATGCTTTGCAAGAGAGTTATCCATAGTAACAAATAAGAGAGGCTAAGAACAAGTGGATCTTTGTTCAGGGAGTAACCTAAAAGATTACAGGAACAAGGAGGCTCTAATACCACTTGTTGGTCCCGTTTAAGATGGTAATCTGTCTAGAGGGGGGGGGGGGGGGGTGAATAGACTGAGTGATTTTTCAAACTTTTCTCTAAGTCCAAACTGACTTATCAGAGAATGTCGGATTCTGGTAACAGAGAGGGTCGAGTTCTGATGGCAGAACTGGCCTTGGCAGCGGATTAAGTTCTGTCCGGGTAGCCTAAAAAATACAAAGGCAAATGCCTTTCTGATAACTCTGAAAACAAGATCTGCTGAACACAGATTCCAAGTTTTAGAGTCAATCAGTTTAGTCCTAAGTGCAGAAATTAAAGTGCAGTAAAGTAAATGACACCGGGGTTTTTATAGTGGTTCAAGGAACAACGCGTTCCTCTAGTCCACTGTTTCACTAAGTTGTAAAGCGTCAATTACAAAGCCTTAGTTCCCTAGCACTTAAGAAGCTCTCCACGTCTTCTTCAAGCCTAGTTGCCACCCAGGATGCAGTTCCACGTCCTGATGGCTGGTCCTTTCACTCAGCTTCCCGGAAGTATCACCACTTCACTACTGCAGTTACTTGGACGCCTTTCTTTGCAGAAGATGTTCTGAAAAATAATGTTTTCTCCAACTTGCTTCGTTGCAACAGATGTGTAGTTGAAGTTCTTGAAGGTTGAAGAACAGGATGAACTTTGCTCTTGTTGGGGTTGAGAGATTTTGAGAGTTTGAATCTTCCCAACGTAAGCATTTTCTTGTTGATGTTTAAGGAGTTTGAATCTCAAGAATGCTTGTATAATGATGAGAGCAAGAGTTTTTGCAAAGTTATCCAGTTGTTCTTCATTGAGTATCTTTTATACTGGGGTTGTCTACCCGTTGGAAGAGGAGACAACTGCATTGAATGCGCATACTGTGGAGTTGACCGGTTGGACCCGCAGATTTGGTAGCTTTCTATTTTTGTATAATATTCTCCAGGAATCTCGGTCAATCATCTGCAATAACTCCACAGCGTATCAGGCTCATTAAATGAGCATTAAATGCTTTCCTTTCACGTCCAGTCTTTTAGCCGTTAGGGAATTTCCCGTTAGTTTAACTGACGTTGAAAGCAGCCTTGAAATTCTTCTAAGTGTTAGTCGGGCTCTGATCGTGCTCTTCTAATAGGTTGGGTTCCGATGGCTTTCTGATAAGCAGCTCTGAAGAGCAACTCTGATGCTTCTCACAAGTTGAATTCTGATGGGGCTTTTTCATCGAACTCTGATGGCTTTCTGATGTAGACTTCTGATGAGTCTTCTGAAGAGCAACTCTTATGACTTCCGAGAGCGACTCCGAAAGCAGTTCTCATATAGCAACTCTGATCAGATCCACTTAGCAACTCTGATGTCGATTATACTAATACTTACAACGGAAAAAGTCTAATACATAAAATCTAATAGGGGTACTCTAACATTCTAAATAACCTAGCATCATCAAAATCTAATTACATTTATTCCTTACACAATCACCATGGTATATCTCACTTTACCACACCACCCCACACCCCCGAACATAATGGTATTGCTGAACGTCGGCATAGACATATTGTTGATACCGGTCTTACATTACTCCACTATTCCGGTCTTCCTAACGTGTATTGGCCATATGCGTTTCAAACAGTAGTATATCTTATTAATCGTCTTCCTAACTCCGCCCTTAATTACTCTACACCATACTCCCGATTATATAAACTCAACCCAATTATCATAAGTTACAACCATTTGGGTGCTTGTGTTATCCGTGGCTTCGTCCATATTCCTTGTCTAAAATAAATGCTCGCTCCCTACCTTGTGTTTTTATTGGCTATTCCCTTTCTCAATCAGCTTATTTATGTCTTGACCCAGGCACCAATCGAGTGTACACCAGTCGCCATGTACGTTTTATTCCTGATATTTTCCCATTTCGTAACTCAACCTCTATGCCCGCGTCCAACCCGTCTCTCACGCCTACATGCATGCAGTTGCCTCCTGTGGTCCCCTCTCCCTTAAATAATTCCTCCTCACCATCAACAAACTCCACTAATCCAAATAATACTCATCCTTATCCCCTAACGTACCCACCTGTCCAGCCACCTCCTGTTATTCCCCAAGCCTCATCTCCTAATAATTCTAACCCACCCATACCACCCTTGTCTCTATCTACCCACCAACAGCCTCCACATATCTCTCCTCCACCTCCACCCACTAATGAGTGTCCACCTATTCACCCAACACCCAACTCAACTATGACACGGACTGACACAACTTCCCCCCATAACTCCTCGACCCCACCTACATCACACAACCCACCGATTTCACAGAATCCCCCCAACTGACCCACTCGAGTAAGAGTTCCCAATCCCAAGTACATAGGTGGACTCTTCCTCAATCTTACCACAAAACACCCTATTACTCCAATCCTGGAACCAACCAGTGTGAAACAGGCATTGTCTGATCCAAGGTGGACTGCTGCCATGAAAGAGGAAATGCAAGCCCTCCGTCGCAATCAAACATGGAGCCTGGTTCCCCCCACTAGTCACACTCCCATAACGTGTAAATGGCTATTCCGTATTAAGAGAAATGCGGATGGCAGCATCTCCGTTTTAAAGCCCGGCTGGTGGCCCGCGGATTCTTACAAGAGCCTGGACGTGACTATTCTGAAACATTCAGTCCCGTCACCAAACCAGCTACCATCCGTATTATACTGTCTATTGCACTGGCCCGAAATTGGTCACTCCGGCAACTTGACGTGAATAATGCATTTTTACACGGGACCCTTACGGAGGAAGTGTATATGGCCCAGCCACCTGGATTTCGGGACCCTCAGTTTCCTACACATGTCTGTAAGCTCCATAAGGCATTGTATGGCCTCAAACAGGCCCCGCGCGCCTGGTATATGGAACTTTGCCGATTTCTTCTCTCTAATGGCATACTCATCTATTTTCTTGTCTATGTTGATGATATTGTTATTACAGGAAATAATTCTACTGCAATTGAGGCATTTGTTCGTCAACTTACTCACACATTCTCAGTTAAAGATCTTGGCATACTACATGACTTTCTTGGGATAGAAGTGGTTCCCACTCCAAATGGTATTTTTTGACACAACGTCAATACATCCTCAACATTCTGGAGACATGTCACATGCATGGTTCCAAGGAGGCAGTCACTCCAATGTGTACCAAACCATCACTCACCCTCATCGATGGCACACCTCCTGTCGATGCAACACAGTACAGATGAACTCTTGGCCTCTTGCAATATTTATCCTTCACCCGGCCAGATATTTCTTTTGCTGTTAACCAGCTATCTCAGTATATGCATGCTCCGACCGAGACTCACTGGCAAGGCGTGAAAAGAATATTGCGGTATCTTAAAGGGACGTTGAATCATGGGTTATTTCTTAATCGGTCTACACCCTTAACTCTCTCGGTCTTTTCTGATTCAGACTGGGGTGGGGTGACTGATGGGGGACTATCGACTACAGCCTATGTACTTTATTTAGGTGGCAATATTATTTCTTGGAAGTCAGCAAAGCAAAAAACCGTATCCCGATCATCTACCGAAGCTGAGTACAAGGCTATTGCAAATGCAAGTGCAGAGATGTTATGGGTCCGCAGTCTACTCACTGAATTGGGAATTTCACTAGTATCCACACCCCAACTTTTCTGTGATAATCAAGGAGCTACCTACGTGTGCAGTAACCCTGTTTTTCATTCTCGGATGAAACATTTTGCATTGGACTTCTTTTTTGTCCGCGAATTAGTGGAGCATGGTCAACTAATAGTCAAACACATCTCCACTAAACATCAAATTGCTGATATTCTCACCAAACCGCTTGGGAAAGCACCATTTCAGTTGTTCCGGTCCAAGCTAGGAGTCTCCAACGGATCCTCTATCTTGCGGGGGCGTATTGAATGATAATATTATTAATTAATTATTCTTTGTAATTATCCGATACGAATGCATACATACTGATAGGCTTTATCCCCATACATTGGGTGAGTTAGTTACCAGATCTTATCACTCAAGTGTGAGCCTATATAAATCCTTGTACGTACATCAAGTTATACAGATCAATAATATACTTTGCATACACTTCTTCATAAGATACCTATTAAACGTATATAAGTCATTTAAACGGCGCCTGTGTTATCTAAACCCTCCACGTCTGTAAACGTTTACATTACCAAATATTAGCCAAACAGATCTAAACTATTATAGCATACCTAGCTCTAATAGCTATATAGACACAATCTCTATCATTTTGTTATACTTTGTACCATATTATTGAATACATTTAATGGTTTCGCACTTTTAGGTATATGTTTTAAAATCTGATGAGACTCCATTGTCAGTGTACACACAATCAATAGATATCCGGCGCGCCTGAAGATATCTTGTATAACAAAATATCAATTTTCTGTTTAATTTGGGAATAAAATCTAATTTTCAATATTTGGGCGAATGATATTTCTGGCCATATTCTTCAGAGATGGAATAGAACGATTGAGTAAATATCTCATATTTTACTGTGTGTTCTTCCTTTTAAAACGTAATATATCTCTTTGGAAATCCTTTTAGACAAAATAACTTATGAGTGTTATTTTGGAGTATGTGTAGTTCTTTTATGATATTAGTAACTCAGAATTGTCTTTCCAAAGAAATATATTACGTTTTAAAAGGAAGAACACACAGTAAGATATGAGATAGTCACATTTTCGGTTAATCTCTAAGGTGTTATATTCGAAATATATCGTGAAAAGTATTCTTCCGTTTAAAACGTATGATTCACAGCAACAGTTTATGTAATTTGTGAATTATCTTCCAAAATAATAGGCAATCATTATAATATGTTATTCAAGATTAACCATAAATTTAGAGCTCGATAAGACCTTTCCAACGAGATAGAAAACATCTTCAACGGGATAATCCCCGTTTAGATTTATGGTTAATCTTTACCTTTTACTTAATGCATTGTAATTGAAGTTGGAACAAAAGCTTAAGTCTAAATCATAGAGATTAGGCCAAGTATTTGTGATATTCATATCTTGATGTGTGTTCTTCCGTTTAAAACGTATTATATCTCTTTGGAAAGACAATTTTGAGTTCTAAAGGTTTTGACTAAAACGAATAAAGTATTGACCGGCTGTCCAATTTAATTAACTAGTTTCAAAGAGAACACAAATACGATGAAAGGTTTATTTCAGATAATGGAAGTAAAGTCTTTTAAATACTCCTAAACGTCGAGTTATACTCAAGCTGAAATACCACAATTTTTAGACGGTAATTGTGTTCTCACAACGTCGAGTGTCCCGGTTTTTAGGGTTATTCACAACGTGGAATGCATAATTTCTGGAATAGCTATTACATATATTCATGTTAAGATATGAATTGTCCTATAGCGGTTACCGTTTTGACACTTCAAGATATGTAATCAATTTTTAAGACCTTGACTATGTAAATTATAAAGTGGTATAATTTGCCTCAATTGAACTATAAAAGTGAATGGGGGGACTTAACATCAAATCCGAACATATTTGTAATTGCTAAGTTGGAACAATTTTGAACTATTTGGTTCTCCATCTGTGATTCATCTATTCCGAAATTAAATCGGATATTAATCATACAAAACAAATGAAACAACGTGCTTGGTAGTTCATCTAAAGATCTTAATAATTGTGATATCTGTAAACCATTTTGTGATAGAGCTTTAATAGCGTTTTGATACGTTTTAAACGATAATACCATTAATATGGAACAAAAGCTAGGCTTCGTTTGGATTTCGGCGTTTCGGCGTTTCGGCCCGAAATCAGCGTATTTGACTGCTTTGGCGTTTCGCAGAACTCAAACCTCTGTTTTTATCCCGTTTGGCAAATAGAGTTTATCATCGGCATTTAGGATGAAACCGCCAAAACTAAAAACGCTACAAATAGGAGCGTTTAGGTTTTGGCGGATTGAAGCAATTATTAAATTCCATCGATTACCCTCTCATCTTCGTATTCTGTTTTGCTCCCGCCACATGAAGGTCTACGGTTTCTTTGGTTTGACGTTCGTTGCCTGCCTTCTGTAGTTTCTTTGTTGTACAAGCAGGATGCAGAAAAAGGCCTTTAGATTTTTCTCAAAGGTACGTATATATTGATCCTTCATCTATTGGATCTTTGTTTTGACTTTTGATTTATACAAGTATTGGTATTTATAAATACGTAGCTATGTAATACTCCTACTCTGTAGATTTACAAATTTTCAAGTTATTTATCCTTCTGCAGTCTTCATTATTCTAAAAATCATGACCACATATCACACCACTGCACTGTAGCTTCACTTCATATGATCATACTCCGTATGTTTTTATAGAGGATTATCATACTACGAGTATTATTTATTAATTAGTTAATTTTAAAATTATTATAGTCCTAAGCTCATACGTACGTAGTACGATAGTATTAAACAGAAAACGCATGCTTAAATTTTATAATGTCCTTTTTGGTCTTTTTATCTGCTAACTGCTACAACTAAACAACTAATTTACCAAACAACCTTTTTCAACCCGCCAAACTAATCCGCTGGTCAAATCCGCTGATCAAATCCGCTATTTACTACCCGCTAATATAATCCGCCAATCGTTAATCGCTAACCGCTGATTGCCAAACAGGCCCATAATCAATTTAAGTCACGTCTATTTAAGTATTACTGCAACAAATAATCGTACGAAATGGATAGACTAATGAGGTGTAAACTTCGAAACATTTGTTACTCAATAGGGTAGATAAATTGCGCCGGTATATGAAGTGTGTATATAATTATACACACTGTAAGTCATCTGTGTAAACGGCTCTATATAGATCAATTAAGTATGATATTTTGTGTTACCCAAATGAAATTAATGTGTTCCAAGGATTTAATCTAATTTAAAGTTACTCATATCTATTTGTCCCTAAACCCTAAACCCCTCATATTATCTAATAATATGAAATCTGAACACAAAATTGCATGACTGCCTATTTAGCGTAAAAATCTTAATATTGTCTAAACAGATATTGTGAACTCCGAACTCGTTTAGAATTTGATCCGATCATATCTTTCCTGTTTTACAAAATAGGCAATCATTCCTTGATATTTCGAAACCGGCGCCTGAAGATATGAGGGGCTAAACAGAACACCACGAAATATCAAAACGGTATATGATATAAAGCTATGGTTAATGTTTGGAACAAATAGAGCCGCTATTACGTATGAGTATTGTATTCTCTTCATTAATTCTGTTTTAATACGTTTAGGTGAGGAGTGGTCTCAACCGCTTTATATTCCGAACTCGTTTAGAATTTGATCCGATTATATCTTGCTCTGTTTCGTTCCGTTGAAGAACTCATATAAATATATTTCGTATATGGGAGAAAACATTAATAAAAGATCACGGTTAAGACTTGCTGGATATGAAAAGTTGTGATAAAAGAGCACAACTTAGAGATATGATAGGGGGAATATCGTTTACAGGCGATATCATCAAGTAAAAAGTATGTTTAAGCAGGGATAAATGTGAATAGATTTAAAAGCAATATAATATCCCTTATGGTGTATTTTGAGCGCCATGTTTGTGAGCTATCTCGTTGGAAAGATCAAAATGTAATAGTTTGTTAATATCTCTTAACAAACATATTGATTTATAATAAAGCAATTTCTTAGAAATATTGTGTAATCTACAATTATCCAAAGCACAAAGCTGATCGGCATTATTACGGTAGTATGGTTAAAAGACGTTATAATACCCAATATGTCATAACAGAGCATAACATATCGTTTTAAACGCCAGTATGATTATTGAAAGTGTCACAATGCAAGGTCAGAAAGTGCAAAGTCTGCAACTACATCAGTTCCCGGGCGGTGTCCATACCCTTATATGCCCAGGTTTAGATCAATTCCGTTATAGATTCGCCTTTCTAGAATCCCGTGAAAATCATACCTGCTTTTAATTTTCGAAAACATAAATATTAATACCTTTGGTTAAAGAATATCAAATCCTCTTAAACCAAACTTATAAGTTCATCCTTTGTGCCGGTCAAACATTAATATGCAAGTGTATTTCTGTGCAACCTCCTATATGGGTTTGTTTATACAGAGATTAAGGTAATCTAAAATCGAATTATGGTGGGAATCAAACAAATCAAGAATCAATAATGGAGAACTGATATTGGAAAGGAACAGAATAATATATTATTTGGCTTCTGTTAGCCGAGAGCTTTTAGTACAGAGTGCTTTTCGATACAAGAATATTGCAAGTGTATTTGATCTCAATTGATCGTGTGTTTCTCAGAGATTACAGCTAATCTATTTATTTGAATAGGGTTTTCGTTCTCCCCAAGTTGAGGAACCACCTCCTATTTCTTCTCCACGTGCTGCGACTCTCGTTATTTGAACTATTCCACGTTCTTATCCTTATTTTGAATCCTTAGAGCTGAATGATGGACTCTTCTTGGACTTACGTTCTACTTAACGAGTTTAGTGGGCTTCAATCCGTAACCTTAATATATCTCGGGTCCAACATTTGCCCCCAAATTTATAATGTTGGCGAATTTGACGCGCGGTGTGAGCCATCATTATGAATTTTGAATTCTACTGGAACACTCAACCGACCTCCCACTGCCCGAGGAACTGCCTCGTCTATATCAAATCAACAAACCCTTCCATCGTTTCTCTTCCATCATCACCTCTCTGACTTTCTCTGGTTCTTCACCGGACTTTGCGCTAATCTTATTCATGGAGCTCACCGTCTTCAAAAGCCAAGACGTTTTCGAGACCAAGAACCTCCGAGCAGCCGACTTGCGAGCTAAAGATTTAGAAGAAATTAGGTCCTCCTATGGATTCCCTCCTTCGGCTCGAATCCGGTTCCCAGCACGAGGAGAACGAGTAGATTGGGTCTCCCCGGGATGGCTCAACTTCTATCAATACCCGTTCGAAAAGCTCGGAGTCCGCTTTCCTTTCTCTGATCTAGTAAGGGGCTTCATTGTCCGTGCCCAAATCTCTCCCTGTCAAATTATGCCCCAAGCCTGGCGGCTTCTCCGTTCTCTGGAGTATCTGATTGAGAAGCATAACCTTCAATACTCAGCGGAAGATATTAGTTTCTCATACGATCTGAGGACCTCTGGGAGAGGACGATTCACTCTAGTAACGAAGGCCAGGGCTGACCCTATCATTTTGGGGATAGGCAGCGCCAATGACCGAGGCTGGATCACCAAATTTTTCTTTGTGGAGAAGGCGTCCCTTGGAGAATGTGTGAATTCGTTCCCTGACCGATTGAGGGTTGTTGGCGAGCACTGTATGTACCCTGCCCTGTGTGTACGTTGTATTTTATTTCTTATGAAAATTTCTTTACCGTTTTGTTACCTGTCGTCGTGTGTCTTTCTGTTGTTTTCTCCACTTCTATAGTGGGTGAAGCAAAGGTAGATGAAAAGAAGGAAAAGAAGAAAGGGAAGGATGGGGAAAAAGAAGGGAAAACAGTTCCAATGGAATTTGGCCCGCACTCCGAAGAAAGAACCACTGCATTTCTAGCTTTATCTCCTGAAGTCCGTCTGTACTCAAACCTCAAAAAAGAATTTAGAGGTATGGCTACTTATTCCTCCTCCGTAAGTCCAATTCGTGGGGGGCTAAGACGTTCTGTCCGGAATATATCTAAATCTCTTAGTTTATGTCAAGATGCTTCAGTTGTATCAGTTGATAGCACTGAGAACATTGAAGATGACACTGAAAGTGCCACTGCTACTGATGGTGTGTCCATTACCGCTGTCATGACGGATTATACATCTGAGGCACGCAAAGGTAGTTACTCAAGACCGGTTATGGGTATGCGCTTTAGCCCGGATTTCTATATTGTCCATGCTTCTATTTACTTAATCCTCGACGTAAGATCTTACTGCCCCTGTGCTCTTCAGGTACCTCCTCTTCTTCTGGAATTCGCAAAGCCTTGGACACTGCTGAGCTCCTGAATCTGATGTCTAAGAAGAAGAAAATGTCGCCCCCACTTCCTCCAATTACTAGTTCTGCTGCCATGACGACTTGCTCGCTTCCTGCTCCCGTTTCAAGCGCAAGCGCTGATTTGAAAAAGACGACTCTCATAGCCGATTTTTCTGCCAACTTCTGCCGGCTGGATAATGCTTTAGAGATGAAGAAAGAAGTGACACAGTTGTTGCTCCCTTCTGCGGTTGACGCTTTTGCTGGTTTCAGCGATGTGGATATTTTGGCAGCTTCTTCTGCATTTGCATTTCAGGTTCCTTCTCAATAAAACTAGCGGTTTTATGATTTTGGAACCTTTATCTTATGGTTGAAGCACTCTATCACAGGTGGTGCAGGCTAATCTGGTGGCAGCTAAACGCGTGCAGTTTCTAACTGATGAATTGCAGAAATCCAAAAGGCGGGAAGAGGAAGTGAAAAAGACGTTTACCGAAGTTGCCTCTTCTAAGCTGGAACTGGAGGGGAGGATAGTATCCCAAGCACGCATGATCGAGAGCTTGTCTGACAGATTGAAAGGCAAAGACGCCAGGATTGCATCTTTAGAAGAATACGGCAAGAAAAAGAGACAGGAAGTTGTCCAAGCAGCCGGTTACTACACTTGGCTAACTAGGAAGGATCTAATGAAATCGTTTTTAGCTGGCGAGTCGAGCAACTGGAATCCTCAGCAGGACATAGATACTTGGGATGCAAACTTTGCTGATGAAGAACCTCCTGTTGGGGATGACGACTTTGATTTAGGACCTTACAACGCCGAGGCGGAGTCAGCTCCTAGGTCTTAATTCTTTTCTGCTATGCTCAAACTATCGTTATCATGTTTTAAGTATCTTTTGTTTCGTCCAGACATCTTTTCCTTGCCAGTCTTTAGTGCCAACCACATCGCCCGGTGGTTTATCCGGTGGTTCGGTGAATTGAACACTTGACTACTCACACAAGTATCTGGTGGTTTATCCAGGACTTGTTTCTTTTGCCACTATGCTGTGAATGGAATATTTGTGCAAGAAATATTTTTCTTTTTATGTGCAAATTGATGTAGTCGTTCGTGGCCAGTGTTTGTCTAACTTTTTGATGTTGTTAGTCTGTAGAATGTGGTAATGTATTCAGTTTCTCGTTTTGAGTGTTGTGTGACTTTGTGATGTATGTTGTATGTTTGTTTCGGGTTTTATCTGACTTTATGATTTTGTCAGTATGCCCAATGTACGTTGTATGTTGTTTTGGCCAAAACGTGTAAGGTACATGGACTCGGTATTCATATTTTCCATATGACGAACCCATGCGGTCCTTGACGTCCCTTATTGATGTAGTTAAGGGCTGTGTTAAGAGAAAACTATGTGAGCTGATTGATATCCTCAGTCACTAGTGTTCGTCATCACGCTCAAGTATGTATTTAATCATGTTGTCGGGACCTGTCTGTTGGCTTGAAGATAACAGCCTCTGATGCTAAAGTCAATATTTGTGAATTAAAAGATTTGTATTGAGCGGTTGGTTCTCTGTCCTTGTGAACTTATTTAGCGAAATGTATGCCAGTTCAACTTAATGCCTTAAAGGGGTCATGTGCTTTGCACCAGTCAAAGTGAAAATAGCAACGTGGGGAATGAGCAAATTGTCATCGCATACCTTGACTGTGTCTTTATCATTTGCTTCTTTTTTACTTACCTGCACCAGTCAGAAAATCTTGGTTGATCTAGTGTTATTAGTCTGAGATTATTTGACGTCGTCATCCACCACTTTGTTTCATCTTGTCTTCCAATTGGCAGTGTGAAACCTTCAGTCTGTAAATCAAACATAAATTATGCTAAGGGCTGGCCGTTGGCTTGAAGCCAACGGCCCTCCGATGCTAAAGTCAGTAGGTGTATATTACCTCCAATAAGTCAGACGTATTTCCACTTGTCAAGACGAATGAAGGAACTGAGATGAGAATCACGAAGAACTAAATTAATTTTGCGTACCTTAACTCGACTGAATTAATGTTGTCATCAGAAACCTATATGATGCAGTCTAATAGGACTTAGCTCGATGTTGGCGATCTGTAATTTAGTCAAACACTTTGCTGGCCGTTAGCTTGAAGCCAACGGCCCTCCGACGGTCTAGTTAGTAAAAGGCTCAAAAAGTATAGGATGAACATTTCAATAGAAAATTACATTAGAAATGGAAAAGTTTTAAGTGTACCGTATTCCAGCTCCTTGGAATTTGTTTACCGTCGGTGCTTGTCAGACGATATGCCCCCTGTCCGACGACATCTGTAATTTGGTATGGGCCTTCCCAGTTGGGACTGAATTTTCCGTTTGCTTCGTTGCCAAAGGACTTTCGGAGTACCCAATCGCCTTTCTTGAAGGCTTTGACTCGGACATCTTTGTTGTAGCTTCTCGCCACCCTTTGTTGATAGGCCGCCATTTGGATCTTAGCTTTTTCCCTCAATTCATCGATGGTGTCAAGATCATGAATAAATTCGGTGTTGTTTGTTTCTTCTGTGATAAGTCCATATCTGGATGTTGGCACCTCAACTTCAACTGGAATGACAGCTTCGCATCCGTACACCAATGAAAAAGGCGTCTGTCCTGTGGCATTTTTTGGTGTCGTTCGATCTGCCCATAATATGAGTGGCAATTCTTCGGCCCATCTTCCTTGTGCCTTCTCCAATCTCTTCTTCAGATTTGAAATGATAATTTTGTTGCTGGACTCGGCCTGTCCATTTGACTGTGGATAGCGGGGCGTCGACATCTCCAGTTTGATGTTGTACTTTTCACAAAATCGTCTGGTTTTGATGCTGATGAATTGTGATCCGTTGTCGCAGACGATTTCTGACGGGATTCTGAACCTGCTTAATATATTTCTTTTAATGAAAGATATTACCTGGGTGTCGCGGATTTGTCGAAAAGGCTCAGCCTCGATCCACTTTGAGAAGTAGTCCGTCATTGCCAACATATAGACTTTCTGTCCTGGTGCTTCGGGCAGCTTTCCTACGATGTCCATACCCCATTTCATGAAGGGCCATGGGGACAGGACAGGATGTAGTGCTTCTGCATGTTGGTGGTGTACTGGTGCATGTCTTTGGCATGGTTGGCAAGCTTGAGTGTATGCGACAGCATCATGTCTCATCGTTGGCCAATAATAACCAAACCTCAGGGCTTTGTTGGACAGACTTCTTCCTGCTGCGTGGTTGCCGCACTCTCCTTCATGGAGGCTTTCAAGTACTTTGACAACTTCGGATGGGGCTAAACACCTTTGATATGGTCCTGCCTTTGAACGTTTACACAAGACATCATCAATTAATAAAAATTTTGTTACCTTTGATAGGAGTGCCCTTGCTTCTCTTTTGTCAGTTGGTATGATGTCATGTTTGAGATAGTCTATATATGGCTGCATCCAGTTGCTGTCCATGGTTGATGTAATGACGTTGAGCATCTCTGTTCGTTCGATAGCCGGCTCTGTCAAATGGACAAGTGGGATGTCGTCACTGCTTACCGCTCCGAGACATGACCCTACTGCTGCCAAGGCATCAGCTTGAACATTCTCCTCCCTCGGGATTTGCTCAAAAGTGATGTCGTCAAAATAACTGCTTAAGTTGGTGACGACTTGTAGGTATGCCGTCATCTTCGGGTCTTTAGCTGCATAAACTCCGTTAGTTTGATTAACAATTAAAAGAGAATCGCATTTTACCTCAATTGTTTTTATGCCCAGGTTTCGAGCTAAGTTTAGCCCGAAAATCAGTGCCTCATACTCTGCTTCGTTGTTTGTTGCGTTGAAATCACATCTGACGGCTTGCACTATGTTGCCCCCTTGTGGTGATTTCAGTACAACTCCAAGTCCGGCTCCTTGCATGTTTGAGGCTCCATCGGTGTGCAAAATCCATTTTTGTCGTTGTGGCTCTTCTATCAATAGGCACATCTCCTTTTCAGCTTCTACTTGTAGTTTGGGACTGAAATCCGCCACAAAATCAGCTAGAGCCTGTGATTTCAAAGCCGTCCTGGGCTCATACTTGATGTCGTATGCCCCCAGCTGTATTGACCATTTGATCATTCGACCTGTCAGTTCTGGTTTCCTCATGATCGACTTCATGGGATAGTTAGTTCGAACACAAATAGAATGTGACTCAAAATAAGGACGCAATTTAATTGATGCTGTGACAAGTGCAAGTACTAATTTTTCTAAGAGTGCGTACCTGGCTTCCGGCCCACTTAATGACTTACTTACGTAGTAAACTGGCGTTTGTTGGCCGTCTTCTTCCCGGGTCAAGACTGCACTGACAGCATGCTCCGACACTGCTAGATACATCTGTAGTTCCTCCCCATCTTTAGGCTTCGTCAGTAATGGCGGTGTCGTCATGTACTCCTTCAATTGTTGTAGAGCTTTTTCGTGTTGTCCTGTCCATTCGAATTTTCTATTTTTTCTGAGGACATCATAGAAAAGTCGACATCTGTCTGACGACTTTGATATGAATCTGTTGAGCGCCGCAACTCGTCCCGTCAACCTCTGGACATCTTTGATCGACTTGGGAGATTCAATGTCGAGTATGGCTCGGACCTGCCCCGGGCTAGCTTCTATCCCCCTCTCGCTGACGATATAACCCAAAAATTCTCCTGACGACACTCCAAATGTGCATTTGGCAGGATTCAGTTTTAGGTTGTACTTGTGCAACTTCAGGAATGATACCCGCAGATGATCAATGTGGTCCGATGCTTTTTTGGATTTGACCAACATGTCGTCGATGTAAACCTCCATAGTTTTCCCGAGTTGCTCTTTGAAGACCATCGTCACCAACCTTTGGAAAGTGGCACCTGCATTCTTTAGACCGAATGGCATAACAATATAACAATATGTACCTGTCTCAGTGATGAATGCGGTCTTCTCCTGGTCGTCGGGGTGTAATTGAATCTGATGGTAGCCACTGAAAGCGTCCATGAATGTCAACATCTCATGTCCCGCTGTGGCATCCGCGAGGACGTCGATATGTGGCATTGGAAACATGTCTTTTGGACAAGCCTTGTTCAGATCAGTGAAGTCGACGCACACTCTCCACTTAGGTTTTTTGCCTTTCTGGTGACCCTTCTTTTTCTGCACTACAACAACATTAGCAAGCCAATTAGGGTACTTTACCTCGCGGATCTTACCGGTACGCAGCAGCGTCTCAACTTCCTGATTGATGATGTCATTTCTTTCTCTGGCAAATCGTCGTCTCTTTTGCTGGATTGGCTTATGTAAAGGATTTACATTGAGTTTGTGAGTGATTACTTGTGGATCGATTCCAGTCATGTCGTCGTGACTCCAGGCGAAGACATCTTTATGTTCTCTCAGGAAAGCTACAAGTTCTTCTTCCAACTGAGTCGGCACGTTGCCCCCAATGCGGACGACTCTATCCGGATGGTCTGGATCAATGCTGATGTCTTTGGTAATGTTATCGTCCTCTCCATCCAGAATGAAGTCGCCCTTTGATTGCTATGCAGATGTGGTGGCGGAGACTGTTGGCTTCATCGCTGTTTGGTAGCATGGCTTGGCAGCGACTCTATCACCTTGTATGGATTGCACCCCCCATGGCGTTGGAACCTTAACCACTTGATGGTACGTTGACGGAATCGCTCCCAATTGATGTAGCCAAGGAGTGCCCAGTATCATGTTGTACGCGGGCAGATCTTGGGCGACATCAAACTTTACCTGCAAGTTAAGACCAACAGCATGTACAGGTAAAGATACGCTACCTATTGTCTTACTTGGTTCGCCATTAAACCCAACAAGAGTGGAACCGGAGGTAGTCAGATCTTCTTCTTTGTACCCCATCTGCTTTAGAGTCTTCAAGGTTGTGATGTTGGCGGTGCTGCCATTGTCGACCAGAACTCGTCTCACTTCACAGTTTGCTACCCGAAGTGCGATAACCAAGGTGTCATGATGAACATCAGCAGGACTTGTGAAGTCTGTTTCGTCAAATGTGATAGGTGCATTCCTCCAAGCCTCCTCTTTTCGGACGACTTGATTCACCTGCAATGACTTGTCTCGGGAATATTCCCGAGCTTGTCTCTTTGCTGCAGAGTAGGTTAGTCCACACAAGTCAGAACCACCATTAATGAAATTGATTACCTTTTGTGGTGCCGTAGGTGAGGGAGGTCGTTGGTGATCTGTAGACGACTTCTGACTTCTGCTCAGCATGGACTTTGTTTGCTCCGACATGATCTCCGTTAGGTAGCCGTTCCTTAAGAGATATGCCACCTCTTTTCTCAACGCGACACAATCCTCTGTGTGGTGTCCGATGTCGTCATGGAAGTCACACCTCTTGCTGGGATCTCGCCTCCCGCTGGACCTGTCCGACTTTCTGGGCCACCGGACTTTGTCCCCCAATTTGTCTAGGGCGTTGATAAGCCCGGTTGTGTTGACGTTGAAGCAGTATGTTGGGATGGTAGGTGGCAAACTAGGATCATCAAGCCATGTAGTCGCTGATGCTACAGGTCGATCTTCATTCTTCGCGTAGGGCTTTCCTGTCTTGTAGTCATGCTTCTTGGAGGTGCTGGCCTTCCGTTGTCCACCCTCATATCCATTCGAACGCAGACGAGATTGCTCATCCTCCTCAAGCCGGATGAAGGCCAGTGTCATAGCCTGGACGTCTTCGAACGTCTTGCATGGAAACTTTGTCAACTCCCTGTATAAGTCTGAGTCTTCACGCAATCCTCTCCTGAATGCCTCTATAGCTGTCGGCGTGTCACACCTTGGGATTGACACTTTCTCCTTATTAAATCGATGCAAGTAGTCACGTAGGGATTCGTTACGCCTTTGTATTATTCGATACAAGTCGCTGGTCTGCTTCTCCAACGTACGACTACTTGCAAATTGCTGAGTGAACAAATTAACCAGATCCGCAAAGGAATCGATGCCCCCATTCGGTAAGTTGACGAACCATGTTAGCGCTGGCCCTGTCAATGTTGTTCCGAACGCCCTGCACATGCAGGCTTCTCGCTGATCCGCCCTAACAGAAATTGCTAACATCCTCTGTTTGTATTGAGCGACGTGATCTACCGGGTCTGTGGTTCCGTCAAATAACTTCATAGATGGGGCCGTGAACTTCCTCGGAATCTCAACGTCTGCTATATGTCGTCCGAATGGGGAATCCGCATAATAGGTTCGTGCCGCCATGTCAAGGGGACGGGGAACCCCTGGCATGCCATTATACTTCTCTCGCAATTCCCTTAACTCTTGCATGATGAAGGCTAAAGGTTCTGTCATGTCCATATCCATCTGGGGGCCTCCTATTCCGAAATGCGTCCCTGCTTGAGACATCCTCCGCTCGGGTGGTGAATGTATGGTGACGGTTTCTGGATGTTGACGCCCATGGTTGTTGATATCGACGGCATCGATCATGTTGTCATGTCCGGGAACATGTCGTCTCGGCTGTTCAGTAAACAAATTGCGGAAGACGTTCCTTCTGGGGTTCAGAAGTGGTGCAGGACGAAACGATGGTCCTGCCTCTCCTGACGTGCCGAACCCCGGATGAGGAACGAGAGGCTCTGTTGATGTAGACATAGTGGTTGGAATCGGCATCTGCTGGTGGACGGTCTGCAATCCCGATGTCGTCGTTTTGGTTGGCAACAGATCCGGGAAGAAGCACATGGGGATGCTTGCTTCTGGAGTTGTTGTAGGGACAAGAGGTTCATATGGTATGAGCTGTGAGATCACCGGGGAACCTTTAGCGTACGGATCAAAATCTGAAAGTCCCGGGAAAACCTCGGATGCGATGGTAATTGTCGACGTTGAGACTGGTATGGTGTCCATGTCCAACTTTGATGCGGCAGTCATCGCCTCTTTCCCTTTCCGCGAATTTGATGCTATGGATGCCACCGACTGAACCTGGGATCTCAAGGCGTCGTTTTCTCCTTGGAGAAGAGCTATTCGTTGACGCATCTCCTCTCTCACGGCTTCGAGCTGGGTTTGAGTATCTTCCTTCGACTGATTGGCCTCCTTGGCCACACGTAACTCTTCCCGGACAGCTTCCAATTGTGCCGCTTCAGCACTTTTGGCCGCGCGGAGCTCCTCTCGGACGGCTTCAAGTTGTGTTTGAATTTCATCGAACAAGGGATTAGAGCTTCCTGCCATATCTGATTCTCGTTTTGCAAGAATTTCCCACAGACGGCGCCAATTGTTTATACAGAGATTAAGCTAATCTAAAATCGAATTATGGTGGGAATCAAACAAATCAAGAATCAATAATGGAGAACTGATATTGGAAAGGAACAGAATAATATATTATTTGGCTTCTGTTAGCCGAGAGCTTTTAGTACAGAGTGCTTTTCGATACAAGAATATTGCAAGTGTATTTGATCTCAATTGATCGTGTGTTTCTCAGAGATTACAACTAATCTATTTATTTGAATAGGGTTTTCGTTCTCCCCAAGTTGAGGAACCACCTCCTATTTCTTCTCCACGTGCTGCGACTCTCGTTATTTGAACTATTCCACGTTCTTATCCTTATTTTGAATCCTTAGAGCTGAATGATGGACTCTTCTTGGACTTACGTTCTACTTAACGAGTTTAGTGGGCTTCAATCCGTAACCTTAATATATCTCGGGTCCAACAGGGTTGAGATCTTTCCAATTAATATATTGTGTGTTTTGAGAAAAAAAAGGTTTAGAACCCTAAACAAATACGTAATTGTGAACAAATATTAAAAATCTTATCGAAGGGAAATGTTTATTAAAATAGGCTGTAAAGATAATATCGTTTAAAAGATTCTAAACTAATCTATTTCCATAAGAGTATCTTTTGTATTAGGCCACATAATTACAAGATACGTTTTCTATCAAATAAAATTACTTCCTCTCGCGCTTCACAATTTTTCGGATACAAATATTTCAGCTCGATAAGATCTTTCCAACGAGATAGAAAACGTCTTTAACGGGACAAAAAAGAGCAAAATATGATCTAATCAAATTCTGAACGAGTTCAGAGTGAAATCTGAAATTTTTGTGAATTTATGGTTAATCTTTTGAGTTCTCAAGCTTAATTAAACGGACTCTTCCGTTTATTGCATTGTTTACTTAATGCATTGTAATTGAACTTGGAACAAAAGTTTTAGAACTCAAAATTGTCTTTCTAAAGAGATATAATACGTTTTAAAACTGTGTAAAATAAACGGAAGAGTCCGTTTAATTAAGCTTGAGAACTCAAAATAAGTTTATACATATGAGTTAACTTATTTTTAAGCGTATGAACATTGAAGAGTTGATAAAATATCGGGCGTATTTTATAATACTAAAGCGCATAAAGGACTTATATGGTATATAGCAATACCATATAAGTTAGGAAATAGAGAAGTTTTAGATTGATTTTCAGATTTTGTACTGAACTTCGAAATGTCAGCTGTTTACATTCAATGACCCTATTATAACTTTTAGAAATTGACCATAATCTAAATAAATATATTTAGTTGCTACGAGAGAACAAATCAAACGAGAACCATTAATTGTGAACATAGAGATTAGGTTTCTCACCGTATTAGGTACTTGTTCTCAAAACTTCTTGGAAAGACAATTTTAGTGCTCTTCATTTGGCGTACAATTAATATCTAAACTCAATTTTAGTGCTCTTCATTGTGCAATAGTTTGCCGTATAATTTGATCCGATCTTCAATATATTAAGTGCCAAATCTATCTTTCATATTGCACAAAGTATAATGTCATCAATGTTAGACACGCTATTTTGAGTTGATACGGATACTTATGCAAAATATATTAGTGAAATATGCTGGATCAGAATCGAATAACGTTTTGTGACACTCATATCTCGTTGCGTGTTTTTGAGTACAAAGATCTTTTCTATCTCGTTGGAAATATCTTATCGAGCCCTAAAACTTCTCTTCAGGCGCCGGGACAAAACAGAGAAAAGATATGATCTAAGCCAGTCAAAAACGCCGGTTTCGAAATATCAAGGGATGATTGCCTATTTTGTAAAACAAAACGGTATTTACGCTAAAAGTACTCTATTTAGGATGAAAACACAATTAGAGATTGTTGTATTATGCTGGGGTAGTTCCGATAGAAAAGTGTTAGGCTAATTCATTTCCGGAATATTATCTCTCAATATTACCTGTTTGTGTCAGAAATACGTATCATAATACGTATCATGATATCAAGGGATGATCACCAAAAATTATTAAAAACGTCTAAGCTTTGTGATTCCTTACTTATCACACGATACTTAGCCTCGTATTATGAGTGTTTCCAAAGAGATATAATACTTCTTTATATCGGAACCGTCTTGTTAGAGCTATAATCTTTGATCGTGTTTTGAGTTTATTACACATCTTTGAAGTTGGAACAAAAGCTTTAGATCATGCTTTTGTCAAGTTGGAAAAGCATTATATCTCAGGATTACCTTGATGGATATGACACTAATTAGACCAAAGCGTTTAGAAAACCCTCAGATCCCCTGTGAAACACGAGATAGTATAATTGGCAAAGTTCATATCCTGAAGATATTTAGTGTTTAAATCATAAAGTATGTTTTCTTCTGTTCAAAACCGGATATGAGTTTTAAATGGAAGTTCTATCATAGGGGATATATTTGGTTACGCTAAACATTATCAGTTATTGATCTTGGTCTGATTCACCTAGACATAGATATGAACTGGACAACACCAATGTATGGATTAGAAGTTTGCTGTGTGTTCTTCCGTTTAAAACGCACTATATCTGCTAATATCTTGTCCTGCCCAGAGTGTTCAATCTGAAATAGATAATGCGATAGAAACGAAAGATGTCTATAAATGAAGAACAGATATGTTCTTAATTTTGATATTTATGAGATCAGACAATAATGATACGTTTTTATAACTAATGAGATATGTGGTTTAGGTAAACATATGTGTTCTTCATTTATAGACATATCTTTCGTTTCTATCGCGTTAAATACTTCTAATGCATCTAGTAAATTTATTTGTGATATTTCTATTGGGCATTCGCCTGAAAGACGTTTTTAGCTGATCACTTTCTTAATTTCAATCTTTACCCTAAACCACATGAATTACCGTGGTTATTCCAAACTAGAAGTACATTACTGAAGAGTATAAACTTATGGACTAAAGTTTAAATGCTGATAGTTTAGACCATTTCCAATATAAGGAGTGGTTAAACGTTTAAACTAATAACAATGAAACGTTCCGATGAGTATATCCCTTGTTAAGCAATACGTCTTCGAGGTATTGTATACCTCGTCCTTCCATACACACTCAATTATTAGACATGCAGTGTAATTGATTTAAGCTATGAGTAATTTCCAAATAGGTATAAGAGAATATATCTAGCGTTTCGTCACTCTTCAAACGCTGGGGAAATCTGATATTTTACCAAGATATAGAGTATATCAATCATCCCTTGATATGAACGAGTTCGGAAAAGTTTAGGCTATTATATATGCCGAAGTGTGCCTTTTTTATCATGTTTTGCTAAAAGAATATCTATTTAAATATATCTTCAAAAGGTATATTATCTTCGAATATACACTGTCCTTTCGTATCACGTAGTCCCTTGATAAAAGTTTTCATCTAGGGTTTACACTATTTAAGTATCACGTGAGAGGACAGGGGTGGGACTTCATGGTGAAATTTGATACGTTTTAAACGGACTACGTAAAAATCATATGTTGTGAAAATATGTAAGTATATCTTTTGTGGTAACACCATGAAGCTTTCACTCTAAAGCTTTAAATTTCCAAGGAGATAGTAAACGCCTTCAGGCCCCCTCAGTTAAAAGAAAGAAAATGCATGTGAAATTTTGAACCCGGTATTTACTTGGCACGATTTGTAAACTCGATATAGAAAATGTATAGTAAAAGTGGATCAGATAGAAAGATCATTGAGGAAATGTATTATCTCGTTGAATAGTCAAAAAAAGATAGGGATGATTTTCACATGATTTGTAAATCTCCAGAGCGTGATAACAAATCTCGCAAAATACGTTTGAGTTGTAAATAGGCAATAAGTACTATTGTCTAGGGATGAGTGATTGAAGTTTCATTTGTAAATAGTTAGTACTTATTCATACTTAGGATAAGTACTAAACGATAGAATACTATTGTTTAGAAGACGATATGGTACTTATAGCAAGATAATACGTTAATTGATTCGTTTGGAAACGTATTTGAGGGTAATTTCTAATCTCTTACCAATGCTAACTAGTTGATATCATGTTAAGATCTTATACGGTATTCCCCATGAGTGCCTATATGATTTAAGACATTCCTAATTTCCGGCGCAATTAAGTTTAATATCTTGTGCGTTCTTTCTCGTTTATTATGGTTTCGAAATAGCTTATAATTTGGAACTTATTTGAGTGATTTATCAGGTTATTGTCTACTCTTCAGAGTGTTCCAAATAGAGTTCGGTATGTCCATATGTAATAATCTATTGATACGCTATCTTATGTACTATACGTTTCCATTTATTCTCCTCAACATATTATGTGATTCCATCTGCTATTCACACTTTGGAAAGACAATTTTGAGTTAACCATAAATTCACATATATTTCAGATTTCACTTCGAACTCGTTTAATAAAGTGATAAATATTACTTTATTTTTATTTGAGAATTTGAAGTTCAGTAAATTCCTGGATCCAGGTGGTTATCACATTTGCTGGTGATAAATATATTTCACTAAGTTTTTATTTGGAGTTGTTTTAGTTACTTTTGAAGACGATATATACGCCTGAAGATAAGTTTTAGTTACTTTTGAGACAATTTTGAGTTCTAAAGCTAAATACACGCTATTAACCAAGTTTTAGAGCTTACCGGTCAACCTTTAGAATGAGCTCAAGCTAAACAAACGCGGCGGATAAGAAATACATAGAATTTGCATTCTAGGCACCGGTTTCGAAATATCAAAACTTATGTGATATTACTTTCAACTTATAAGAAAGTAATATCCAGTAGTTAAATCATGGAGAGTAGATCAATCATCTACTTTGGCAATATGATTGGATCATAGGGCAGGCAGTGTTAATTGACATATGGATCTTTAATAATCTGAGATACTAATTTTCTTAGTATTTTAGAAGTGATAAATATCTAATCACTATTTTATGCCTATTTATAATAGACGTTTCTCATACCACGGATCAATTTCCTAAATCTTTCAGGGCTACACATTAAATACCCTTGAAATCATAAAGATCAGGTCAAGTATTTGTGACACTCATATCTTTTTGAAAATTTCTTAGCTTGATTTAAAGTGATACTATGTAAAAAGTATTAACCCTATATGGTATCTAGTAACCATAATTCACGTTTTAAATGGAAGAACACACATCAAGATATAAGTGTCACAAAGTTTATAATAATATGCATTAAAGATAGAAGTTTATTTGCTCTCAGGGTTTCTATATAACTAAATGTGATATATTAGTATCTTGATGCGTGTTCTTACATATTAATGGCAAAAAATTGTAACTACTGTATGGGATCTATTCAATGTGCTATCCGGTAAATATAAAAACGTATATTATGTAGATGTAGTCCGTTTAGCTGAATTTATACTGATAAATCCGCTAAACCCGATATTTTATGGCCTTTGTAATACGTATAAAGCCTAAGGTTTTGTAAGGACCATTGTCCTAGATACATCTACCCTAAACCTTACGTTTTCATAAACTAATATCCAATTAGCTTTAAAATTGGATATTTACATTACGAAAATGATAAGATCACGTTAATTCAGAAGCATGATTCACAAGAAACATCAGAAGGCTCCCTATGAACGTCTGAGAGAGAATATGACGTTTCTAGATTAGGCTGTGGGTCATGCTTCTGTTCCAAATTTTAGAACAGATACTGAGTAGAAGATCTTAGGGAGTCTTCGGCTGAGCTACCTATTTGACAAATACGGTAGATATTGTCAAAACATAGAGATCAGATTTAAACGAAAGAACACACTTCAAAGCTTTACAAGTTGACAAGAAGTGCATTAATTGTTTGCATCAATTTTGTCACTTTATCCCTCATAGATCTTACACTCATATTATTATGTTCGGAGTGATAAAGCTCTATTAAATGTTTACCTTTTAGTATCGAACCTCAAGTGCCGTATACTATGAGTGACACTAAAAGTGTCAATGGACGAAGCAAATTATCTTCTGTGTTCAATTTAGTAGGGCTTTATCACTCCGAACATAATAATATGAGTGTAAGATCTATGATATGGAAGAGCCTTAACACATTTAAGGCTCTTCATATAGGTTTACTTTGTAAATGAAGTTGGAACAATAGCTTTAAAATTCAAAATTGTCTTTCCAAAGATATAATCCACTTTTAGTGTGAATACCGTTTTGTTTTAGAAAATAGGCAATCATCCCATATTTTATTGTCCATTAAAATATAAGGAGCCCGAAATGATCGATTAATTTGACATATTTGTGAATTGCAGATAAACTTATTCGATATGATTGTTCAGTATCGAATTGGGTTTATCTCATTTACAAAAGGTTGGAAACGTTTCACACGGAAAATTCCCTGCGATAGAAGTGTCAATAAATAATGGTAAAAATATGTCGTTACAATTAGGGGTATCGCTTAAACCATGGCTATTCGTCCTATGGATTATCATTCTTTAAATTTATGTTTTGAAGTGTAACATTTTAATATGTTGTTCACTAATACCATAGACATAGGACGAATAGTATTTGAAAAACGTCTTCCATATGATGTGATAACCACCTAGATCCAGGAATTTACTGAACTTCAAATCCTCAAATAAAAATAAAGTAATATTTATCACTTTATTAAACGAGTTCGGAGTGAAATCTGAAATATTTGTGAATATGACTTTGAAATTATTATACCATAATTTTGTAGGCACAGATACTATTTTGGTGTTTTCAGCCTTAGAATTTAGTAAGGGTTAAATAATAGCTCAAAGATATACGTTATAATCTTAATGGAACAATTAATTGAGTTTACTTGAAAGATATTTTTGAATTCAAATATTAACGTATAAAACAACAACTCGATCTAAGTTATTTCTATATTCATTAAAATACCCTTAAAATAGAATGTAGAAACCAGGATTACGTTCAAGGGATAATGTTCTTGAACAAAAGGAGTGCACGACCGTTGAAGATGTTTTCTATCTCGTTGGAAAGATCTTATCGAGCTCTTCAACACGACCTGACATTCATGTAATTTCCATAGTAATATTTGTGTTTTTAATTGGTTTAGAATGATTGTTACTTTGCAAATTACACACTTTTGGTGTAATAATTTAGTTTGTAAAAAGTTTGTTAAATATTTAGATTAGGTTTCTTCTGAGCTCAAACAGGTCCAAGATCACTCTAGGGACCCGTGGTGAACATCACAAATGGAAGGAAGGTGCAAAGATTTCAAGAAAAGATGAAGATTCTAATTTTTGGTAGTGTACCCGGTCGAGTATGCTCTATACTCGATCGGGTAAGTCGCTGAAAAGTCAAATCGGATCAACCCGGAAACAAGGCAACATGCAGGAGGATTTTTAACCACGATCGCGTATCCATACCCGATCGGGTAACCGACATACTCGATCGGGTATGAGCCCAGATTTTCAATTTCGAGGAAACCAACCCTTACCCAATCGGTTGGGCTGAAAACCCGATCGGGTACACGACCCTGCGGGCCTAAAAAGCCTATAAATACACCCCATTTTCTCCATAATAAATTACCAATTCCTTTATACTTCTAAGCTCAGTTTAGACAAGTTATTTCTTTATATTTTCTTCATGTTTAGTCTCCAAATGAGGAGCTAAACTCTTCCATCTTGGTTTTGCTACTTTGAAGCTTAATGAATTGTAAGTTGTGAGTTAATTTCTTTAATCTTCTTCCTTGAATATTAATTAATTCCTATTCCTATTTCATATTAATATTTTGGGCATTACTTAAAGGATCAACTAGTTTTGTTTCATATATTAATGAATATTAGAATCGGTCGATTAATACGCTTGTTATTAATTCGGTCCTTTCACGGTAGTAAACTTGGGTTGTTAATGCATGCGTCTCATGGTTAATAAACTAAGGGGAATTAATTACATTGATTAAACCAATAAACCGCTTGTGTTGAGGTTATGAATCTCAATTGTTTTCATCTTGATTTTATTGCTACTATCGAGTGAATATACGGCGCGTGTTCTATATTAACTCGGTAGTAAGTTTTATTAATGAACGCGTCTCGTTATTAATAACTACCCTCGATGAATTGGATATACTCCTCGATTGAGTATTCGAGAGGAAGCTAGTTAAAGATATAACCGGGATCGACGAACATGTCATTAAGTGGAAAATAGCAAAACCAAGCCTTCTTCTCATCAATTAAACCACATAAGTCGTTCAACTTGGTGTTTTAATACTTTTAAGTTCTCAAATCAAACTAAACCCCCCTTTGTTACTCATTTATTTTCTATAAAGAGAAAAGTATTCCTTTCCCTGCGGATACGAACCTTACTACACTATACTACGTATTAGTGTCGTATTGATAATTATTTTGAGTGTACACCACGACAAAGTGCACGTCAAATTTGGCGCCGTTGCCGAGGAAAGGCAATTATTTTTCTTTTTATTTTATTTCAAGAAAAAAAATGGCATATAATTAAATAAAATATAAAGAGTTCTTCTTCTATTTCTGAGCTTTGTGAAGTATATGGTAAAATATCGTTCACTGAACGAAATCACCTACCAATCAAACCCCGAAATAGAGCAAGCTCTCGAACGGTTGAAAAATCAATTCTCAACTACCAACTCGGGAGATTCATCAAGCACTAGCTCTTTTTCTAGCGAGCCCGAGGAGCCAATCATCATGGCTCTCGAAACACGAACGTTGAGGGAGCTCACAGCTCCAAACTTGAATCAACAACCACTATGTATTACCTTCCCAACACTCAACGAAGGTAATACATTTGAGCTTAAATCAGCGCTCATTCATCTACTTCCCTCCTTCCATGGCTTAAAAGGGGAGGATCCGAATAAACACCTTTCGGAGTTCCATGTTGTGTGCACAAGCATGTGCCCCAATGGAGTCACCGAGGAGCAAATCAAATTGCAGGCTTTCCCATTCTCACCCAAGGACACCGCAAAGGACTGGCTATTCTATCTTCTGTCGGGAAGTATAGACACATGGGCGGCAATGAAAAAAGCTTTCCTTGAAAGGTACTATCCAGCCTCTGTCTCCTCATCTCTGAAAAAACAAACAAGCAATGTGGAGCAAAAAGATGATGAATCGTTCTATGAATACTGGGAACGATTCAAGAAACTCTGTGCGAGCTGTCCATATCATGGCTATTCAGAGCAAGACCTCATCCTATACTTTTATGATGATCTTTGCAATGATGATAGGCGGATGATTAATGCCGCGTGTGGAGGTGGAATCGTTAACAAAACTCCTTCTCAAGCTATGAATCTTATCTCGGAGTTGGCCGAGAATTGTAGATATCACAACGGGTGGTCATCAACAAAAAGAGTCATGGCGGCCGAATCAACATCATCGCTAGAAAGTCAAGTTGCCGGCTTGACTTCTTTGGTTAAGGATTTTCTGTTAAATTCCAAGACCCAAGAAGTTAAGGTCTGCGGCATTTGTACTCAACAAGGCCACCCCACCGATGCATGCCCGACTCTCCAAGAAGACAACCCCGAACAAGTCAACGCTTTGGGGTTCCCAAATCAAAAGAGGTACGATTCCTACGGAAATACCTATCATCCCGGGTTTAGAGATCATCCCAATCTTCGTTATGGGAATCCACAAGGAAACCCACAACAAAATAACCCTCCACCAAATCAATTTCCTCAAAATAAACAACCATACTCTAAACCCCAAGGCCAAGGCTCGAACATGTCTACCGAAGATATGATCCGAGCACTCACCTCAAATGTCTCAACCATGCAACAAAACATGGTACAATTCCAACATGAGACAAAATCAAGCATCCAAAACCTTGAAAATCAAATGAGCCAAATCTCAAGTGCGGTGAGTAGGCTTGAAGCTAAGGATTCAACAAAGCTTCCATCTCAAACGGAGCCGAATCCTAGGCAACAAGCCCATGCGGTGACATCAAAGGCATTAGTCCATCTACTTGCATGCACTGCATCTTGATGGAGGATGAAGCCAAGCCGGTACGCCAACCACAACGAAGATTGAACCCACCTATGATGGAGGTGGTCAAGAAGGAGGTCATCAAGCTTCTCCAAATGGGGATAATCTTCCCCATATCCGATAGCAAGTGGGTTAGTCCAACCCAAGTGGTTCCCAAGAAGATCGGAGTCACGGTGGTGGAGAACAAAGATGGAGAACTCATGCCCACCCGAATTCAAAATGGGTGGAGGGTATGTATAGATTACCGACGACTCAACACGGTAACTAGAAAGGATTTCTTTCCTTTACCTTTCATTGATCAAATGCTTGAAAGACTTGCGGGACACAAATCTATTGCTTCCTTGATGGCTATTCCGGGTACTTTCAAGTGCCCATAGCCCCTGAAGATCAAGAGAAGACCACTTTCACTTGTCCTTTTGGCACCTTTGCATATCAACGCATGCCATTTGGACTTTGCAACGCACCCGCCAGCTTCCAAAGATGCATGATGAGCATATTCTCCGAGTATGTTGAGCTATTTATGGAAGTTTTTATGGATGACTTCACAATCCATGGAGACTCATTTGATTCCTGCTTGCACCATCTATCTCTTGTTTTGAAAAGTTGTTTAGAATCAAACCTTGTTTTGAATTCTGAAAAATGTCACTTCATGGTGGAAGAAGGAATTGTTCTAGGCCATGTAATCTCATCAAAAGGGATAGAGGTTGACAAAGCCAAAGTTGAAGTCATCCAATCACTCCCTTATCCTACCACCGTTAGGGAGATACGATCATTCCTTGGACATGCAGGTTTTTATCGGAGATTCATCAAAGACTTCTCAAAGATTGCGTCTCCTTTATGCACACTTTTGCAAAAGGAGGTGGAATTCATCAAGAAGGCCTTCAACACGTTGAAGGAAAAGTTAGTAACCGCACCTATCATTCAAGCTCCCAATTGGTCTCTTCCATTTGAGATCATGTGTGATGCTACGGACTATGTGGTCGGGGCCGTTTTGGACCAAAAGGTGGGAAGAGCATCTCATGTGATCTACTATGCATCCACCACTCTCAATGATGCTCAATGCAATTACGCCACCACCGAGAAAGAAATGTTGGCCGTTGTCTATGCACTTGAAAAATTCAGGTCATACTTACTTGGAACCAAAGTGATCATTTACACCGATCATGCGGCTCTTAGATTCTTAATGACAAAAAAGGAGGCCAAACCAAGGTTGATTCGGTGGATACTACTCTTGAGCGAATTTGATGTTGAGATCAAAGATAAGAAGGGAATGGAGAACTTGGTGGCCGATCACTTGAGCCGTTTAGTCCTTGATGAAGGAAATGATCATATCAAAGATGACATCCGAGGGGAATTTCCTGATGAGACCCTTTTCTCTCTTAAGGAAATTCGCCCTTGGTACGCTCACATTGTTAACTTCCTTGTTCTAAACAGATTTCCACCAAGCTTCTCTAAAGCTCAAAGAGAGAAGCTCCAACACGATGCAAAACAATACGTATGGGATGAACCATACTTGTGGAAACATTGCAAAGATCAAGTCATTAGAAGATGCATTCCCGAGACGGAGATAGCATCCATCCTTGCCTTTTGCCACTCACATGCATGTGGTGGCCACTTTGGAGGAAAGCGAACGACCATGAAGGTACTTGAGTGCGGTTTTTGGTGGCCAAGCTTATTTCGAGATGCCCATGTCTTTTGTCAATCTTGTGACAATTGCCAACGCATGGGCAACATCTCTCGAAAACACGAGATGTCACAAGTTCTTATGCTCTATGTGGAGATCTTTGATGTTTGGGGAATAGATTTCATGGGACCTTTTCCTAATTCTCATGGAAATCTATACATTCTCTTGGCGGTGGACTACGTTTCAAAATGGGTGGAAGCGAAAGCCACAAAGACCGACGATGCAAAAGTAGTGGCGAACTTTCTCAAAACCCGCATCTTCTCAAGGTTCGGAGTCCCACGCATCTTGATAAGCGATAGGGGCACTCACTTCTACAACAAAACTGTGAGTGCCTTGTTGAAGAAATACGGCGTCACCCACAAGCTCTCCACCGCCTATCACCCACAAACAAACGGCCAAGCCGAGGTCTCGAACAGGGAGTTGGAATCTATACTCCAAAAGACGGTAAATCCTAACCGTAAAGATTGGAGTCTTCGCATGGATGATGCCTTGTGGGCATATAGAACCGCCTTCAAAACACCAATTGGAATGTCTCCCTATAGACTTATGTTCGGGAAGGCTTGTCATCTCCCGGTCGAACTCGAACATAAGTCCTATTGGGCGGTAAAAACATTCAACCTTGATATGGAGCAAGCGGGAGTACAAAGGAAGCTACAACTCCAAGAGCTAGAGGAACTTCGCCTTGAGTCCTATGAACACGCCGCCATCTACAAGGAGAAGACGAAGGTATGGCATGATAAGATGATAACAAGAAAAGACTTTCAAGTTGGAGACAAGTCCTTCTCTTTCGATCACGCCTTCGTCTTTTCCCCGATAAACTAAGATCACGGTGGGAAGGACCATTTGAGGTGGTCAAAGTTTACACACATGCAGCAGTTGAGATCAAAAGCCTTGACACCGATAAAATCTTCAAGGTTAACGGACATCAACTCAAACCATTCCTTGAGGTCTTCCAAAAAGAGAGCGTTGAATGCATGGATCTCTTCGATCCAATCTATGAAGAATGAATGAAACGATGGCGTCGTGCCGCGACGTAAAATAAGGCGCTTCTTGGGAGGCAACCCAAACTAAGGTACACATTCTTTGTCTTTTCTTTTATTATGAATGTCAACTTTTGGAGAATGGGAGAAAATTCTCAAAAGGAAAATAAGGGAAAAATCATATTTTTAAAGCCTGGGGAAACCCCCGATCGGTCATCATCAGTTCCCGGTCGGATCCATGCCGAAAAGAGGATTAAAATGGGCGAAACAAAATTCCAGGGTAATATACCCGATCGAGTACAAGTCTTACTCGGTCGGGTATAGGGTGGAAAAAGAGAGAATTGGGATCGAGTAACCCCATACTCGATCGACCCAAAGAGAAAAAAATGATCGAATACCCGATCGGGTATACCTCATACTCGACCGGGTACTCGACCCCTGGAGCCATTCTAAAACTCCGACGCCATACCCGATCGGGTATATTAATATACTCAATCGAGTAAATTTCCAAAAAATCCCACGGCGAGGAAAACCCGATCGAGTATACCCCATACTCGATCGGAGACACAACCCTGGAACCACTTTTTAAAAATAAAGACTATACCCGATCGGGTATATTAATATACTCGATCGAGTATATTTATGCGAAATTCCACGGCGAGAAAAACTCGATCGAGTATGGGGTATACGCGATCGAGTAAGGCCCCGAAACCAGTTCAAAATCAGGCATACCCGATCGAGTAATCGGGGTACCCGATCGGGTACACGAGTTTTAAACACATTTTTGAGCCGAAATCAGCTCATCTTCTCCAAAGCTTCTACCCCAAACTCGCACTCTCTCTCTAAAAAACTCCATTTTCAAACATTATTTCTCCCATAACTCAACCAAAACTCAACCAAATTCCATCAAACCACCACCAAAACACTCCCTTCACTCCCCTCTACAACCTCATACCAATCAATCTCACCCTCTCCCCCTATTTCCAAAAATCCGAAACCCTACCCCCAAGCCCCAAATCCAAACTTATACTCCACACTTGCTCAAAAATGGCACCAAAGAGGAACCAACCGGAGAGCTCCAACACAAGGGGACCTATTCGAGGCTTTGAGAATGTTCAATTTGGCCCGGGAGATCATCGCAAAAGATTCGTGGCCATACTCAAAAGGCAAGTTGTTCCCTCTCGTTTTCTATGTCATGAAGCTCTTACTTCTCTAGGTTTGTTGGATGGCATGAGAGAGCTCTTTGATGTATTGCATATGACCTTAATTTTTAATTTGCAATACAATTGTAATGAAAGAGTCATTTATGAATTTTTGAGTTCGGCCAAATTTGTGTTGGATGATGAGCACTTCCTTGATGACCAACTCTCGTTTCGGTTGATGAACATCGAATACTCTATCACGAGACGAGAGTTTGCCGAGCACTTCGGGCTCCGTATTCCATACGAGAGGGACATCCCGGAAAATACCATGGATGCATCTAACTTATGGAGCAAAATGACCGGAGAACGGAATTTTAGCACGTCCCAACTATACATTAGTCACGTGCAACATCCCCTTCTCCGGATTTTCCTCAAATTCTTGTGCAATTCCTTGCTCGGCCGCCCCAACAACCATCATAGTCGGATTGGGGATGTAGCCATACTCACCCTTGCCCTTTTCCACAATCCCGTTGGGTTCAACATTTGCAACTTGATTTGGGATCATCTAGAGAAGGCTATTAAAAAAGGGGGGAACATTGTCTTAGGGGGAGTTATTATGCACTTGGCTTCCAAGTTTGGCTTTGTGGATAATGCCCCAATCTCTAGGGATTCACTATTGCATCTTGGATGGCTATCCAATGCCCAATTAATCTCATTGGGTAATAAAGACCACAATGGAACTCAACGCTATAGGTGGCACATGAAATACCCCGAACCCACCAAATACTTTCCTCTCCCAAGCGATGAGTTGCCTAGACTTCGGTATAGGATGGAGCCCTTTGAGATACCACACTACCTCCTCCCCAACAACATCCCACCACACCTCCAACCACAAGCCAACCAAGCCGAGGAACAACCCGAACACATCGCCTACCAAGGACATGAAAACGTCCAATATGATATCCCCGACCCGCCTCAAAACCCGCCACCACAAGACTTCTGCCAACAACTCTTGGCGGGTCAACAATCCCTCCTCGCCGGTTTCCAAAACATGAGCCTTGATTACACAAGGATGGGAGAACAATTTTCCCAACTTCAAGGAGAGATAGGCCACTACCGGGAGGAGCAACAAGAAAGGGACCGGCGGTTTGATGAATACCGGGAGGAGCAACGGATGGCTTTTCAAAGGGTAGAAGAACAACGGGTGGCCGATATGCAAAGGTATGAAGACGATTACCGGAGGATGTACGGGCCCACATACTCGTACATGTCCCACCTTGGCGGATTTGCATCTATGGCCTCACCACCACCGGCACCTTCTTGGTATAACCCCTCCGATTGGGGTAATTTTGGCGGCTCTAGTTCAGGCATGGGCGGCTATGATGGCAGGGATACCACCATGGGCGAGGGCGGCGGTGATGACATGCACGGGAGCGGCTTTGGAGGAGGCTACTATGGTGGAGAAGGCGGGCACCAAGGATAGTGCCATAATTCAAGTGTGGGGGAGGAAGATTATCTCTTGGTATGTACACTCCTTTGTTTTTACCTTATACTAAGCATAAATTTCTTGTACTGCTTGGACACACACAAAAAAAAACAATAAAAAAAATATAAAAGAAATGAAATGCTAGTTAGGTTGAAAACCCAAAAGGGCAATCTAAGCAACAAGGGCTTTTAAAAAAAATGAGTGAGTGGTAAGGAAAAGAAAAAAGAAATGCTAGGATGAAAACCCAAAAAGGCTCCTAGGCAAAATGAGAGATATGAGAGAAAAACTTGTTTTATTTTGCAGGACACTACCTCTTGAAGAAGAAGAAGAAGCAAAAGAAAAGAGAAAAAGAAGAAATAAGGAGCATAGAAGACCATTAAACCCAGGGAATGTTGTTTTGTAAACTCATTTGCTATACTTGGTGGTTTTAAACTCCTTGCTTTTCTTTTCCCTATCTATGAACTCATGATCTTGTCATAAACATTGTGTAAACGTTTGGTTTTACTCGAGGTCGAGTAAAAAAACTAAGTGTGGGGGAGTTGACATTCATGTAATTTCCATAGTTATATTTGTGTTTTTAATTGGTTTAGAATGATTGTTACTTTGCAAATTACACACTTTTGGTGTAATAATTTAGTTTGTAAAAAGTTTGTTAAATATTTAGATTAGGTTTCTTCTGAGCTCAAACAGGTCCAAGATCACTCTAGGGACCCGTGGTGAACATCACAAATGGAAGGAAGGTGCAAAGATTTCAAGAAAAGATGAAGATTCTAATTTTTGGTAGTGTACCCGGTCGAGTATGCTCTATACTCGATCAGGTAAGTCGCTGAAAAGTCAAATCGGATCAACCCGGGAATAAGGCAACATGCAGGAGGATTTTTAACCACGATCGCGTATCCATACCCGATCGGGTAACCGACATACCCGATCGGGTATGAGCCCAGATTTTCAATTTCGAGGAAACCAACCCTTACCCGATCGGTTGGGCTGAAAACCCGATCGGGTACACGACCCTGCAGGCCTAAAAAGCCTATAAATACACCCCATTTTCTCCATAATAAATTACCAATTCCTTTATACTTCTAAGCTCAGTTTAGACAAGTTATTTCTTTATATTTTCTTCATGTTTAGTCTCCAAATGAGGAGCTAAACTCTTCCATCTTGGTTTTGCTACTTTGAAGCTTAATGAATTGTAAGTTGTGAGTTAATTTCTTTAATCTTCTTCCTTGAATATTAATTAATTCCTATTCCTATTTCATATTAATATTTTGGGCATTACTTAAAGGATCAACTAGTTTTGTTTCATATATTAATGAATACTAGAATCGGTCGATTAATACGCTTGTTATTAATTCGGTCCTTTCACGGTAGTAAACTTGGATTGTTAATGCATGCGTCTCGTGGTTAATAAACTAAGGGGAATTAATTACATTGATTAAACCAATAAACCGCTTGTGTTGAGGTTATGAATCTCAATTGTTTTCATCTTGATTTTATTGCTACTATCGAGTGAATATACGGCGCGTGTTCTATATTAACTCGGTAGTAAGTTTTATTAATGAATGCGTCTCGTTATTAATAACTACCCTCGATGAATTGGATATACTCCTCGATTGAGTATTCGAGAGTAAGCTAGTTAAAGATATAACCGGGATCGACGAACATGTCATTAAGTGGAAAATAGCAAAACCAAGCCTTCTTCTCATCAATTAAACCACATAAGTCGTTCAACTTGGTGTTTTAATACTTTTAAGTTCTCAAATCAAACTAAACCCCCCTTTGTTACTCATTTATTTTCTATAAAGAGAAAAGTATTCCTTTCCCTGCGGATACGAACCTTACTACACTATACTACGTATTAGTGTCGTATTGATAATTATTTTGAGTGTACACCACGACAAAGTGCACGTCACGACTCTAAATCATATACACAAATATTTCGTATCACACGTTTAAACGTCCTTGCTCTGTCATATCCAAGATCTTTCATCCCCTTGATTAGTTCTTCATTTGAGGGGAATGTCTGAAAATTGTCTTTCCAAATTGTTTAGTAGCTAACGGTGGGGGTTCTAATAAGCACTATAATATAACAGATTATAGCATTTTGTCCAAGAGATACAAGGAACACTCATATTTCTTTGTACGAAACGCTTGTGCAAGATATGAGTGTCATCCAAGGAGTTTAAAAGGTTGTCATCAGAATAAAACAATATGTTTTCCACGGGTTAAGTATGATAGGTATGTTCATTGATAGTAATGGACTATTAATTTTGATATTCCAAGATATGGTCAACGTAATCTGAACAAGATGGATTTATTTAAAGCGCGGTCCAGAATATTCTAATCCAGTATCTTATGTTAATTTGATAATAGTGTTATAAATCCAATCGGTTGATAGGCCCTTATCCATAAAGCCTATATGGACAAAATGGAGGCTAATGTTTAGGGACGCAAGAAAGTGTAAACCGTCCGTTCGGTTTACACACAAAAAGATATGTGAGATTAAAGTGTGAGAAACTAATGCAGGGAGCTCGATAAAAAATTTTAATCACATAAACTTTTAGTCCTTGTAATTCACGCCAATGAAGTTGGAACAATAGCTTTAAAATTCAAAATTGTCTTTCCAAAGAGATATAATACACTTTAAACGGAAGAACACATCGCCGGTTTCGAAATATCAAGGATGATGGCCTATTTTGTAAAACAAAACGGTATTAACCATACATTTGAAATTACTATTAATGGTTTAGGGTTTAAGGTTTAGGGTTCAGCGTATATAGGTATTCCGTGGACTAATCTGCCTATTAAAATCCTTTTGAACGGAAGATAAATATCTAAGATTGTGAACGTGTTCATACATTAAAACCCTACAATTTTTGTAATCATACCTAGTTTTGTGTGTTTCTAAATATGTAGTACCGTGAGATAAACACACAGCACATTATAGTGAATTGCTCAATTGTCTTTTAAAACGTGATTCCACTCCATTTATCCATGAGATATAGTATGCATACGTCTCCTGAGATATCCCCGTAAACGTCATTCTCTGCCCATGATAACTTTATTGTAGGGTTAGCCTAAACACTCTTAATCTCACCATGCTTTTAGGTTTGTTTGGTGTGAATTGTTTATCATTTACTTTAGTTTATAACATTTGTTTGTAATTGCTTTTTTAGCTCTTATTTGTAAGTTGTTAAGTAGTAGTAGAGTTATATGGAAGGAAAAGAGGTGAAAAGAAGAAGAAGACTGCCCAGGATCACTCACTCGGTCGGGTCCCCAACAATCACCCCGTCGGGTTTGACTTAACAGGTACAAGTGCCTGGGAAATCCACTCACCCGGTCAGGTCCCTTACTTCACCCGGTCGAGTCTGACTTGACCCGGAACAAATTAACGTGCTGAAACACATAAACGTGGAGGATTATCTGATTTTGACATGCACCCGGTCGGGTGGGTACTTTACCCGGTCGGGTACCCGAGCAAAGGTGTTGAAAAACACCTATAAATAGCTCACTTTTCCTTCACTAAAAATCATCCCTTCTTCCATATACTTAAGCTCAGTTTAGATTAGTGTTTTCTTTATATTTTCTATCATGTTTAGTCTCCAAATGAGGAGCTAAACTCTTCCATCTTGGTTTTGCTACTTTGAAGCTTAATGAATTAGTAAGTTGTGAGTTATTCTCTTTAATCTTCTTCCTTGAATATTAATTCTTTTTTTAAATAACTATTTCTATAGTAATGTTGGGGAGTGTTACTAAGATGACAATTAGTTAACATCTTAACATTGGTTATAGTAATAGTTACTTCTTCCTATACGTTAATATTGGGGAGTGTTACTAAGATGACAATTAGTTAACATCTTGATATAAACTATAGTAGGATTCATCTTCTTTAATATTCCTCCTTGAGTATTAATTAATTCGTATTCATATTAATATCTTGAGCATTACTTAAAGTATCAACTAGTTTTGTTTCATATATTAATTATTACTAGAATCGATCGGTTAATATGCTTGTTATTAATTCGGTTCTTTCGATGGTAGCAAACTTGGATCATTAATGCGTGCTTTTCATGGTTAATAAGCCAAGGGTAATTAATTATATTGATTAAACCAATAAACCGCTTGCGTTGAGGTTATCAATCTCAATCGTTTTCATCTTAAGTTTATTGCTACTATCAAGTTAATATACGGCGCTTGTTCTATATTGACTCGATAGTAAGTTTTATTAATGAACGCATCTCGTTATTACTAACTACCCTCGATGAACTGGATATACTCCTCGATTGAGTATTCGAGAGGAAGATAGTTAAAGATACTACCGGGATCGACGAACATTTCATTAAGTGGATAAAAGCAAAACCAAGCCTTCATCTATTATTAATTAAACCACATAAGTCATTCAACTTGGTGTTTTGATACTCTTAAGTTCTTCAACAAACTAAACCCCCCTTTTGTTAGTAGTTACGTAAAAAGAGAAGTATTCATTTCCCTGTGGATACGAACCTTACTACGCTATACTACGTATTAGTGTTAGTGTTAAATTTATTTTGAGTGCACCTCACGACAAGTGCACGTCAGCAATCATTTGATATCTTAGAGAACTCACTTTTGAATTTTGTATTACATATCAAAATAGGGTCCATTAATACTGTGAATTAGCTCGATTACGTCCAAATAAGTTTAATCATCCCTAATAGGTGTTCACCCCATTAATAGTATGTTTACCATACTAGAATATGTTAGATCATATTTGGTCTGAATATCAAATTCTCAAATGTTACGAGCTGTAACAAAATCCTATTAGCACAGTTTGCTGTGTCTAATATATTATGCTAATATATTACGCTTTTAACCCAAGAACTATATATGTGTTTACGCTATGGTTCTTACATAAGTGCACTTTTCGCTGTAAATTTTGTTAACACAATTCACCCCCTAAACGTTTATAAGATGTCACAAGTGAAATCTAAAGCTTACATATCAGGCTAAAAATATCTTGCGGTTTCAAAAAGATACCTATAAAATAGGCTGTTTTATAATACGTTTGGGAGTCATTTTTAAAGTGATGAGCGTCCTCGTTCCCTGGTAACCCTAAGAGAATATATTAGACACTAAGGACAACTTTGAAGACGTTGTCCTTAGTGTCTTGACAACGCTCGAATCAAGGGACTCATTAAAAATGATCTATGATTTCACTCTGGAGAATACCGTATGTAACTTATATACAAGGTTTTAAATTGCAGTCGCGGTTGCAGTTGCGATTGCGGTCGTTGCGGTTACGGCTAATGCGGCCGCTGCGATGCGTATTGCGGTCGCTGCGGCGTGAATTATTTTCATGTTCGCACCAGAAAGAATGATGGACAGACTGAGGCGTTGCGGTCTGTTGCGGCATGTCGCGGTCGATTGCGGGATGTTGCGGCGTCGTTGCGGTTACGTTGCGGTTTCGTCGCGGTTACGTTGCGGTTTTGGCCGTGATTCCAAATGATAAGGGTGTTGCAGGCTGATGCGGTTGCGGTGCCCTCGGCAACCGCAATAAAATTATCGTATATAACTAAGTTCCTAATAGTGACACTCATATCTATTTAGAATGAAAATAGAGCACTTTCATCCTAATGTATTAATATTGAGATAATTTGTAAGGGAACTGAAACTATTTGTCACTTTTAAGTGCTCCTGCTGGGCTAATTTCAGAATTTGACCAGCAGTGGAGAAATATATTATCGTCATTTTGCTAATCTATATTGTGGCATTTTGTACGTCTATGGGAATCTTTTAAGATATCTGATAAGTCCGTATTTAGACACCCATTTGATGCGTGTTGGGATTGGATTTTGATGGTATTTCTAGCTTTAAGGTGTTGCAAGTCTCAATTTTAGCTCAAGTTATGTTTACCGGGCGTTGGTTCGAGTTTTGTGTCATTTGGAGTCAAAATCGGGGAATTTGAGCCCGGCACCTGCACTTGAGAAGCAATCGGGATGAGTTGAGAAGCATTCAAGAGTGATTTGAGAGCTATGGAGGTCACCGGAAGGTTCACGATGAAGATTTGATTACAAACGAGCTCTAGGATTGGTTACGGGATCAAAAGCAGATGAATAAAGCTTGAAAACGGCATTCAGGATGACCTTCTATCAATCATTCAAGTATATATCTTTGTACAAGCATCCAAAGAACACTATTCGAAGTCCACATCAAAGCTAACTTCAAGAGCTACAAATCATATGAAGACATCATTCCGAGAATCGGAGAGGAAGAAGGTGAAAACAGACGATGAAGTCAAATGATCCCTGCTGCGATTTCAGAATGAGACCTTCCACCATTTTATTCATACCTCTTGATTAGATGATCCAAATCGAATTCGACAAGTTGTGGTGGATAGAGGACCTCAGTATCTACAACTTTCATGAAAGAAGTTTTGTCAAATTCGGAAATTTTACGCACGCCGTGCATAGGGGTACGCACGACCGTGCGTCTGAGGCGAGAAAGCAAGGAAGATACTGCCAGAAACGCACGGCCGTGCGTGGGGGATGCACGCTGTGCATTCCATACTTTTACGCGGCTAAGCTCCGGACGCACTGGGGGTCGCACGCCATGCATTACCCCGTGCGTTGCCCCTGGAATCCTAATTTCGCTCAAATTTCACCCAATTTTTCTATTTAAACATCCTGTAAACTCCCGTTTTCGAGGGGGGAGCTAAGAGAGAGTGCCTAGCACGAATTTTAGAGGGCTTTTTATCCTTGTTCATCAATCTTTTGCTATTCTTTGTAAGTTCCACCTTTTTAATTAATGACAATTATTTCTATTCATCTCAATTCCGTTGATTCTTCAATTATGAATTGTGAGTAGTTTAATTAGGGATTTGGGGTTGATAAAGGGGTTGATCATGATGTATGGCTAGATTCTTGATGGGTTAATTGCATGAATGTCGTTTAATTTGTGTTTGAATAATTTAACTAATATCTCTTGTAACCTAGATGGCCACTAGAATTACAATTGCATGTAGAATAAATTAAGAGAGATCTAGTTTATTCTAGGACACATTCACACACACGTAATTGTTCGCTAAGAGATTAGTAGCGATTAAGGGGTCGTAAGCTCGCTCGTCTTGGCAATAGTTTAGGATCATGTCGCATGAGAGATCAGCCTGGTCCCCTAAATTATTGTACTCTACGCCGCGAGAGCGGTAAGAACTTAGTAATGATTAGCTAGGCTCAATTAAATTAATTTCATGTAATTAGGTCGGATCTGCCAGAAATCTGATTACCCCGGAATCGATCATTGTTCCCTTCGTCATTAATTTGAAAGAACCCCCTAGTTTAATTGTTTTATTCGCATTAGTTTTATTTTCCAACCAATCAATCTCGCACGACGCATTTATTTTATTTTCATTTTAATCGCTGAATTTAATTAATTCTTATTTCCCTTTTGTCCGTCCCTGTGGAGACGATACTCGTACTTTTCACCACTATTCTACAATCTTTTTAAGTGCGAAAATACTCACATCAATATCATTAACTCATATCTTGTTGTGTGTTCTTCCATGCGAAAATACTCACATCAATATCATTAACTCATTAACTCATATTAGTGTACAAAACGAGTAGATATATCAGATTATTGGATACACACCGAATTTTGCGGTGTTTCACTTTGATAAATATTACTTTAATAAACAAGGACGGTAAATTTATGTCTAGAAACTATGCAAACAATATAAGTCAAATAACCGGTTGAAAATATCTGTTGTACTATCTTACACAGAGCGAGTTCCTTTGGAGATTTCATAAATCTTGCCTAAAGCATATCCCGTTAATGAGCAGGGTTTAGAACGGTATTAAACAGCCTCTATTGGAAATATATAAGCTTAGAACGCTAGATCACATAATACCTGTTGTACTTCTCCAAATCTTAACCTCACAAATAAGTAGTGATGTCTCTTTGGAAAGATCTTATCGACAATGCAGATGAAAGGTATTATATCATCTGAGAACACAATAGTATCAAGGGATCATATTTGGTCTGAATATCAACTACCTAAGTAAATAGAGATTATACGCTAAATGGGACAAAAGGGGTATTTAATTGATCTCTCTAATATGTAGAGAACGTATTGATCGGATTAGCGTTAAATATCCTTTGAAATGGAGCCGGTAATACTTTAACTACATAATTGCGATGAATTTTAGACGTTATTGTACACTCAGTGACCAGTCTTTATATCATGTCAGCATCATTTAGGGCATGTTTGACACAACTGGCTGAAAAGATACTTTTGTGAGCTTTTTAATAGCTGTTAGCTTTTAGTGACTGAAAATATCTTAAAAAGAAAAGGTGGTAGCTGTTTGATAAAAAGCTGACTGTTTGATTTAGTTCGATTTGGTATACAAGCTGTTAGGATTAATTGATACTAAAAGTCACTAGCTTTTCTTAGATGCTACTCCCGGTAGCATCTCAAAAAAGATCTTTTAATTTTTGAAAAGCTCTTAAATATTGTCATGCCAAACACACAACTAGAAGCTTTTAGAAACTTTTTGAACAGTACAAAAGCTAGAAGTCAGGGACTTATGTCCGCCAAACATAGTCTTAATGTGCTATCTTAGTTGTGGTTTAATTTTAGTGTTATCACTCATATCTTATACACTCATATAATATCAGAAAATATGATTTCTAGGCAAGGCTTTTACTTCAATGTATCGAAACCGTAAGATTAGGCAAACTACAAAATAGCTTTTGTTTTCCAACGCTTACTTAATGCATTGTAATTAAAGTTCAGCGCATGCTCATAATTTCTGAGACACTTTCTGTTGAACTAAAAGAGGCAAACAGAAATTAGTTTGTACTTGGCCTTGCCTGGGATATCATTTAAAGGTATGATATCAGCGTTATCAAGCGTATGAACTGGTTTAGACTTTGGTAAGATCTTTTACAGTTTAGGTGCAATCATCCATTAGGATAAAAAGCTAAAACAATCCTATGTAAATACCCCTTTTGATATATTAAATATATCAAGGGATTGTACGAGTTTGATTTCCATGTAATCAACCGACAATTGTTTTATTGTCTTTGCCTATACGATATCTAAAGGGGTACCTAATCATATTAAATGTAATACTCTGAGCTTACCAAATAAGAATTAGACTAATATCAAATACATTTAGGGTATTTGACGGAGTGTCACAATAAATTCTAGGTATTCAAGTTATAAACCATAAACTTACAAATATTTCAGATTTTTACTCGTTAATCAAAAGAGTACCGTTTAAAATCACCTTTGCTAGTGTGTACAAGGCGGATGATCACCTGATCCGATCAGTTACCATAAACTATGAACTTATATTAAAGTGCTATTGGCGAAGAATGTCCTCTAACGTAATATGTGACACTTTGATATTATCGAGATAAATAGTATATCACAATAACCGGAGGTATTGAAAATTTGTATTAAGATATTATACGCTAGAGGACATAATATTTTGACATAAGAAGTAAAAGCTACAACAATTCTTTCGATATACACAAGAATTCTCAAAATTCTTGTCACTCAAGTGCCCTAGTTAGTCTATATTAAAGGTGGTTTTACAAAGAACGTATATACTATCATTTCACAGCGGTAACCAATCTATAAAACTAGTCTTCGTATGAAGATAAATTGCACAATTCAATAACCTGTTTTACTATCATTTTTAAGAATAAGATATCTTACATATTATATTTTGAGTTAAATATGGTAAAGCTCCATATCTTATCGAGCACTAAAACTTAATTTTAAATGACATATACCGACTTTTTGTTAGGATACTTGATAATTTCAGTCGGAAATTATATTTAATGCCTAAATCATTGTTAAGTATATTCGAGATAGTTTAATCTACGCTATACTGCATATCCGATATATGATCGGAAACACGCTATAAATCTTTCTTATAACAATCACTGTAAACTGTGAAATTTAGCATATACTTATCATTGGAACACTCGAATATATGTCTTTGACCACGGTATTTAGAGCACTATATCTCCGTTAATGATAATCTATCCGTTTACTAGGCTTCAGGGTATTTAATATAATTGTAAAACAGTATTTGAGTATCATCCCTAAACCCTAAATTTAAATGAATCTACTTTATCATTACAACTGTACTTTAGGACATCAAGATTAGGCATTCCGTTTTACAAATAATGAAATATCCATTGATATTCATATACGTTTCCAACTATCGGAAATAATTAGCAAGTACATGTTCTCAACATTCAGTATCTTGCTCTAAGAACGCTCAGAGCAAGATACGATTCTATTACTAAGTTGGAAGATTAGCGCATATTAAATCCGATCAAGTATTGACTTAACCGGTAATATGATCGATAAAGTCTTGTGAATCTATTTAGTATAGTCTATCAAGGGATCTTTCCCGATCAAATGTGTATAAGAAAAGATTTAACAAGATGTATTTTAGACAAATATTAATGTATTTTACCATGATACATAGTACCATGATAAAACGCTTATTATTAAACATGTTTGTGCACAGGTTTAAAACTTATTAGAACACAAATATTTTAACTAAATGGACTAGTTTTGTTATATCTTATTTAGAATGTTCACATCAATAAGAGTCTTACTGATACTCTTATATTGATACCGATAATACAATTTGTATCATTATATATCATAAGTATCAACTCGTAATATTTGTCAATTTTGTGCGCCGTCTTCAGCATGATCTAATGATTAATACATAGTGATTATATAATACGTTTATCATGATACTCATAGAGATCATGATACCTAGCTCTAACGATAATATTAGTAAGAATGGATTTACGTGATAACGGTAAAAAATTGTGCTCATAATCGTATTTGATTTAGCGATATGCATACTCGTTAGAGATGTCATGCAAGATAGCCCTTATAAACTTAGATATACTAACAACGATAAGTTTTCACATTTACCTAATTCTATCTAGTTTAGACAATCACTATTTAAAGTGTTTGACTCTTAGTGCCTTCAGCTAAAGATTAATAGAGCTGAAAAGTATTTTTCTGTTTTAACCGTTTCAATAAATGTACCAAGTTTAGAGCAAATATGGTTTTACTTCAGTTGAGCTAAACGGCTAAGTAGAATTAGTTATAAATACAGTTCAAATGTGTAATACTATTGTGAATATCATATGAGCAAAGATTTTTGCCTCTATCTCTGGAAAAGTATTGGTGCGTTTATTTAGATTTAAACGCAATAGTTATTTTGGAAGATATTCATAAACATCATTTAGGCTAAGGTGTTAGGATACGTTCGTGAAGAAGTTTGATATGATCTCAATTAGAGATCTTTAATAAATTAGATGTTGTTGTGCTCTTTACTACATTGATTGACAATATTGCCAGATTAAAAAATACTTGAATATTTGCTTTACTAAAAATGATCTTTAGTAAACGTGGATATTTTATCTTAGCCCTAAACCCCGTTTCATTTTAGGTGAAATATAACCTAAATGCTTTAACTAGTTAAGATAGTCCAAAACTCTTAATTTAGCGATCAAAATAATGTGTTTTTACATAGTAACTTGCAAGTAAGATTGATCAATATTTAATTAATTAGAGAACATGCAGTACATCAAAATAGGTATACTTATGGGTATGAGTAGCTCGTTTTACATTTATCTAAGAGAGGTATATGAGATAACTTGGCAAACACTTGGGCACTAATGTTTACCCAAATCATGTTCTAAACACTTGGAGAAATAAAACACACGCAGGATAAACAGATCTTTGTCCTGAATTGTATTATTTGTAATAGCACATAATGGTAAAGATACCCAGTATTGTCCGAAGACATCTGTGTAAACGTATTTGAAACCTAAGGTTATCGGATTTTTAAGATTACAATTTGGAAACATTTAGATCTTTCCAATGAGATATAAAATGTCTTATTTCAAAGAGCACTTTTAGGCTATATAAAGAACCAACTTTGAGACATTTTTGAAAGAGATGTTTTACAAGAGATCATTATATCGTTATTTTGGTTTATGGTATCAAACCCTATACAACCCCTCGTTGGAAAATTATGTGATCACACTATTATGCCCAAATATGTTATCCTAAAAATAGGGATAACATATTTTTCAGTGTAAAGTTGGAATATGAACACACTAGGATCAAATAAATTAAAGGGAGAATATTAGTTGTTAAAAGATCGGATATAGATGAAAACATCCATGTTTTCAGGCTTAATGTTCAGGTATTGCAATCAATTTTGAGGCGTGCATCAAATAGAATATTCAAACGCATTGAACGAGAGATTAGGCTAAGTATTTGTTCCGACTGTTAGATCATTCCTTTACACTCTATTTACACTTATATATACATGGTTTGCTGAACTAAAAGATGTTTCAGCCTATTTTGTGTACTTACCAAGTGCCCAAAATAAGTATGAACGGATAGTGATTTAAATAACCTCACGATCTCTTGACACACTCAAAATTAAGTGGTAACAGCTATGTTAACGACATCTAATGTTATTAAGTAAAGAAATCCATTTTTGTGATATTTAGACCTAACTATATGTCTCGAGTTTGAACAGATACAATTATGTGTAGTGTAAAGTTTAATTATACTTCCATTTAAATTCTGAGTTAGACCAATAAAATGGATACAAATAGAGTTTTCACTACCCCTTACGTAACAGAGCAAATATAATAACCTTGTATGATTTACCATTCCACATTCTGAAAGTATTACGCATAACAGATATTAGGTAACCATATGTCTGTTGCCTATTTTTTAATCTTGGGAAACTTACCCTCAAGATTTAACTCCGAACATGTATCTCTATTATGTGTAATACTTTACGTAACCCTCAGTCCAAATAGCGCCCTTTTAGGGGAATATAGACTCGCGCAAAGTTGTAAAAACGTTTTCATAATAGAGCTACCCTCATTATCTTTTTCATGGCTTATGTTTTAGAAATTTGTATGAGAGGGATACACTTATAGTTTAGATACCCATGTCTTGTTAAATTCATGAACGCTAAAAGTGCTCTATTTAGGCTGAAAACGCTAAATCATAGAGATTAGGGTAAGTATTTGTGACAGTCATATCTAGCAAAGTTAAAAGATTTTACGTTTCAGATATTACGTAATTATACTAGATCATATATAGTAAAAGTTCTAAGATATCAATTAGGGGATAATATTTGAAAAAGGTATTTCAACACGTTTGTGAAACCTAGAAAGATAACGTAAGTCTTGATAATTTATATCGGAGCAAACACCTATTCAACATTTCCGATCTTACGCCACACCCACGGAAGGAAAGATGAAAACCTTACAATTGCGTGTGAAAAGTTCTTTTCCCTTTTGAGTGTTTTAAATTCTAAAACCCTTGCATCTTTTCAGAAATTTAGGTGTTCGACATCCCTCTATAGTAATCTGTTTTGATATAATACGTTGTTCCGAGGATACTTGTATCAGTCATTGACACTGTTTTACAGAACTTAATTTATAGAGGGATGCAATAAAAGATATCTTGCATAAGTAAGGTTCGGGTGGACATTTGTCCCGTTGACACGAAGAGGAAAATGGCTGCAATAAAAGATCTGTCATCTCTATTGGAAATACGTTTTAAGATTCCACCCCCTTATACGATATTTCTGTGTGTCAATAATGCCGCGTGTTATTAACAATGGAATCATTGTCCGATCTATACTGGTTTAGGGATAATCTTATGTTCTCCATTCTATTGGAAATACGTTGGTTTTGATGAGCCTTAGTGTATCTTCAATTTATAACGTGGTATTTTTTGCTCAAATTTTTTGTGTGTGTTCTTCATCAAGTCTAGTTATCCATACCAAATTTCAGCAAAAAATTCAATCGAAAAGTCGTTAAGTGATTTGAGATAGACATTGATATCTTTACCATTTGGATCGGGACGCCTTAATGATTACTAAAATGGATGGATCAATTATGAATAGGCAATCTTTTATAAGAGATTTTCTCAAATATCAACGAGAAATATTATACGTTTTACTAACTTTGATTCAGCCCCTAAAATCTATTTACCCAGAGTGTATGACTATTTAACATAGATATGAGTTCCTAATTGTATTTACTTTTTAATTGAACTTCAGTGTGTACTCAAATTATTTGCAAAGACATAATTTACTTATAAATTATGTGATAACTTTAAATATCTTTTACTTAGGGGAAAACGATATACACCAAAACTGTAATACTTTAAAATACCTAAGCTCTATGACGGTCATTATACTGTAATATATAGAAGACGTTGTTTGCAACCATAAAAATGTAATTCCCATTTTTAATACATCTGTTTTCTTGACCCTAAAATTTAATAATCTAGTTTAAAGTATTTGTTTCAAAATATCAAGGGAAAAATCCGATCTGAAAGAATATTTCCAGATAATTTGTTTTGACTTTAGATCATTTTGTCAGAAAAATAAGCTCTAGGGAGTAAAAATATCATCGTTACTGAAATAAATTAGGCGGTTAGTTTGTGATGTTTACTATGCCAAGTTGATATACGGATTTATACATGGTTAATCTTAAATAAATAAGGGCTTATTTTAGATAATTCATAAAACAAAGGTTCTCATTAGGTACACAAATCCGTGCAATTAGGCGGTCTGTTTGGCTCTATTAAAGTTATCGTTAATAGCCACGATATTAGCATATAATATTGACTCCAAATTATATGTCCTTAAGTTACATTTATTGATGGTTTCCATTCTTTATCATAACTATAGTAAATATCTCACTAAAGAGATAGTGCTCTGAATACTCGGTAAAACAAGTGAAATATCATTACGCGAATCTAACAAACATGGTACATACTCCCTTGGTATTTTCTCTCGCTTTTATTCAAAATTGTGAGCGAGAAATTTACAAAATAGACAATTATCCCTTTATAATTCGCAACCAGCGCCTGAACATACGCTAAAAGTGCCATTTCGAAGGTTAAGATATACATATTTTGTATTGGTAAAGGGATGATAATTTCGGTAAAAGTGCGAATTATAAAGCTGATATAATAGTTGCCGATATGATTGCCTATCGACTAGGTATACTTGTATTTGAGTTGGAACTTACGCTAACACAAACAGATAGCGTATGTTCATGCGCCGGTTGCGAATTATAAAGGGGTGATTGCCTATTTTGTAACTTATATGTACCAAAATAGCTATTATTCATCATTTTAAGATATGATAAGAAAATTCGCCAATTCTGAAAGCCCTATATGAGGTCTCAAATAGGCAATCACCTATTATTATATGTAATTATTGGGGGACATTGTTTGAGTTCTAAAGCTATTGTTCCAACTTCATTTACAATGTGTCCTGGAGATAGAACGAAAGAATTCAGCTGATGATCGGATCCGGCGATTATAGGTAAATGCACGTCTTCCACTACCCTAAAAGATATTTCCGGGAACGCCGAATCCGATCATCAGCTGAATTCTTTCATTCTATCTTCGGGACACATTGTAAATGAAGTTGGAATGATAAAGTATGGGAATATAAGTATATCCCATGCATTGGGGCCCAACGTATATATCTTGTTAGCGAAAATATGACGTAGATAACTTTTTACTCCGAATAATCATAACAAATATTTGGCATCGTGTTGTATGACATTCACATATTCTGTTTTAAAACGTTATCTTTAAAATACCTAGCCGTTCTGATAAAGTTATCTGATCAAGATAACTTAAAATAACGTACTGAGACATTAGGGAGTTGAAGTTATACCAAAACGTGGGAATATCTATCATATTCCCAAAACAGATTTATGTTCTCCTTGATCCTTAACCATAGGTAATTTACATAAAATTACGTGCTCTATCAAGATATTTTGATCTTTCCACTATCAATTTCACATTTCATTTGAATTGCATTCTCAAAATCTTATGTAAATAAGTAATGTATTATAGCGGTAAATATAAGAGACTCAAATTTCTATCTTGTTCTGTTTTGTCCCACAAATTGTCTTTCACATTTCCTCTTTTACACTTATAACCGTCTTTTAAAATACTTCTAGGACGGCCTGTTTATTCGATTATATCTTCATTTATTGTTGAAATTAAGTGATAGTTTATAAGCCTAATATTTTATACCTAAACAAGATTCCAAGTAGTTTTCAAAACGCTAAAATCGAATACATTAATGCTTTTATCCTTGATACACCATACTTATCTCTTTTTGTGGATTATAATAAGCTTAAAATCTATTCACTCATATCTATGATTAGCGCTTTTATTAAATAGAGTGTTTACTTAATACTTACCCAGAGGCCTAAATAATACTAAAAGGCCTCTGGGTCGCGACTTAGGTACGGTGGTTTCTAGCCGTAGTTCGCCCACTGCTCCCTACACCATAAACAAGTGAAATATCATAGAAATTAGCGTTGGAAGAACACACATCAAGATATGAGCGTCACAAATATTTGGCATAATCTCTATGATTTATCATTTTCGGCCTAAATAGAGCACTTTTAATTTATGTGTGTTCGCCGGAATTAAATACTAGTTTTCCTAAAAGCTATTGTTAAAGATGATGGAATTAGTAACGGAATTATACCGTTTCTACTAATGCATTGGGAATTACCAATTGTTATCAATGGTTCTAAATTTAGTCATGGGTAAAACGTCAATTTAATGATCTAGAATCCGAGCTTGTTTAGAATGATATCGTTAGCCAAACTTGCTATTTAGCTAATGCACCCAGGATATACGTCTGTTACAACGATATATGATCGGGTTTAGAATTTGATCCATTGACATATCTGATAATATTGTGAAGATCGTTACTATAATATAGCCTATTATAGAGAATTCATATGTTTGTCTTCAATCATATGATGTTTTCTTCCCCTATTATCTTCCATGAATAGCTATTCACATTAATTAGGCCAACTCATCATTTGGAGAAAAAGGAAGAGAAAAAGTTTCATACATAACACTTTTATTATTCTCCAATGATGAACTGCTAGAATATCAATAATGAACTTCCATCGTCTAAACGAAACCCAATGAAACGTGGCCACAACGAGGATAGGCTTGTATTGCAACACATGTAGCGGCTGCAATATTGTGGTTGCCTTCTATAGCGCAACCGCATCGGACTGCAATGGAGGTGCGGTTTCAATCACGGGGGAAATATACTATGTAACCCAATGAAATTGTTAGGTGGCCACAGCGGGGCCGTATCGGATCGTATGAAGACATCAACAATAATTATTTTCTTATTTTGTTTGAACATAAATTAAATTACATCGCCCGGCCGTAATAGCCGCAACCGCAGTGACCACAATCACAATGCTACCTCAATAAAAAACATTGATATACACTGCAGAGTAAGGGTATGTTTGGCACAACTAGATGAAAAAATACTTTAGTGGGCATCTTTGTAACCGTTAACTTTTAGTGACTGAAAAGATCTTAAAAAGAAAAGGAGGTAATTGTTTGGTAAAAAACTGTCTGTTTAATTTAGTTCCGTTTGGTATACAAGTTGTTAGGACTAACTAATACCAAAAGTCACATGCTTTTCTCAAATGCTACTCTCTGTAGCATCTCAAGAAAAGATCTTTTTATTTTTGAAACGCTCTTAAGAATTGTCATGCCAAAAATACAACTAAAAGTTTCTAGAGACTATTTAAACAGTACAAAAGTTAGAAGATAGAGAAACTCATATCTGTCAAACATGAAGTAAATATGTGATATTGTGATATATATGATGATGGATAGTTTAATATATAATCATTTAACATATATAAATTTATTATTGTTTGTGGTTAGATCATAGTAAAAATGTGTTATATTAAACTTTGTATAATATGAATGATTCACAAATTGATGCACCGCCACCGGGGCATTGCACCGGGCTTTTACACTAGTTTAGTATAAAAGTGACTATTTACCCTATCCCTCATAGAGGTCTTAATATTTACTACACTATGCACGATTGAAATTACGAGCATAGAGATCCACAGTTTTCGAATATCATGAGCACTAATATATGCATCTCTTACAATATATTAATTCGAGCTGAGCATATTCCAACTATTTGCCGCTGGTAATCTGTAATGAAATAAGTCTATTGTTTTCAGAAGCTTCAAGCCGAATTATTTACAGTAAGGTGTCATAATAGTGCATAATGTATATTTACTAGCATGTGTATATCTTGATAGCGGATATAAAACACTCTCTTTATAATACGTGTTCAACAATGATATTTGCTGCGTTTTAGGGTATGTTATATCTCGAGTGTAAAAGATCTTTTCTGTGCATTATAAAGAGAGTGACACACTAAGAGAATCAAAATCGTTTAAACGGAAGATATCATTGTTTTAGAGCTTGATAAATATAAGATTCGCGGTGTGTCACTCTCTTTATAATGCAACTCATTACATTTTTGGCACACAAATATTTGACACTGGTCCTTACAATTATTTAAATACCTTAATCTCGGCTAGAGTTTCTCTAAAACGTATTATAAGTTTTAGAGCTCGATAAGATCTTTCCAACGAGATAGAAAACACAGTAAGACACCATAAAATTGAAGTTGCTGAATAGAGATTGTCTTTCCAAAGAGATATAATACGTTTTAGAGAATCTCTGGCCGAGATTAAGGTATTTAAATAATTGTAAGGACCAGTGTCAAATATTTGGTTACATAAGTACTAAACTGAAGTGTTGTATTGAGGAATTCAATGGGACACACAGTTTAAACATTCCTAACATTAAGATGCATAAGATTAATTTTAGTGTCCATTCTTGCACAAATATACAAAACAATTATATACTTGTTTTGTATAGAATAAAACGTAATATATGCATCTTAGAATTTGATCCGATCATATATATCTTGCTCTGTTTTGTCCCATCGAGACAAAATAAAAATGTATTTGATGTAATATTGAAGTATTTTGATATTCACGGTCCTCAAGAGATTAATATTACAACGGTATCACGAAATATGATCGGATCTTCAGGCACCGGTTATCTTAGTAACTTACTCGATAACCTATGCTTTCGTGATAATACGTTTGAGGTGAAATTACCCGGGTAGCCTAACAAATGCTTTTAACTTTGTGCACGGAACTGAGCTCGATTAATATACTTCAGCTGATTTAGGGTTTAGGGTTTAGATTCATGAGAGATCTATTTGTTTAATATAATTTTGTCTCACTCATATCTTGTTGTGTGTTCTTCCGTTTAAAGCGTATTATATCTCTTTGGAAAGACAATTTTGAATTCTAAAGCTATTTTTCCAACTTCATTTACAATGCATTAAGTAAAAGGTCTCAAAATTACACTAAAAGTGCCCTATTGAATTTTATCACTCTAAAGCTTTAGAATTATCCCTCCTTAAAAGGTTAATTGAAGTTTTAGGGTTATGTATACAAGTATATTTATTTCTCGTTTATGGCCAAAATAGGTAAAAATTAACCATAATCTGATTAAGGTTTTGAGTTCATTGTTATTTAAACGGAGGATGTTCTCTCCCAAAAGTTATAGAGTATTATAAGGCTTATCTTGTTGTGTGTAGCACCGGGAAATGTGTCATATCTTTTGCAGTTGAAAAGCTATGAGGTAAAAGATAAGTTTGATGTTTACAAGATGGATTTATGATCGGACTGTGTCACCATAACTTTTTGGAAGAGTAAACGCATAAACTTTAGGTGTAAATACCGATCAATATTATCTCAGAATTAGTGAACAAAATTCTTTACGAGATATTTTGCTAAAACTAATATCACCTACCCTACAAACGTATTCTCTATAAATACACTCAGATCTTATCGAGCTTTTGAGTTAATCTTAACCAACGCGTATCTCATACCTTCGACAAGAAACTTGGTTTTATCACTTTACGGAGGAGCCACTTCAACTTCCATTACAATACAACTAAGGGAATGTGCTATATAAAATCAAAATATCAATTTATGGTTAATCTTTACCTTATCACAAATAATTGAAATCTCGAGCGTTCAGCTGCTTGCTATGCATGCCTGAAAGTTCAAGTGAACATAATTTAGTTGTATACAGTTACAACTAGAGTATTTGTGACACTCATATCTTGCTGTGTGTTCTTCAGTTTAAAGCGTATTATATTTCACTGGGAAGACAATTATATTTGACTCAAAGTTTTTGTAAGTCTCGTTGTAACTGATTAAAATGTATTTGTTAGGCTCATACAACATGGCAATATACTGTCACCTATATCCTACATGACAATAGGACGGGTTATATGGGACTTCCTTTATTTGTAAGAATTATGGAAGAACAATATATGAGTGTCACAATTACTTAACTCAAAGATTTAACGGTATTTACGAATTTTAACTCAAAGAGTGGATCAGATAGAAAGATGCATTAAGTGATGAATAGACTTTTCATTCTGTAAATGTATATTGTCTACATAGAGCGTTTTGTGAAATAAGTTCAATTGGGTATGTGTTAAGTCCATAGTTATAGAGATTAGGGGATACAACGTTTTGAGACGGTATCTACGCTAATCTTTGGTGTCACAAAGATTAATACGTTTATATCCACTCATTTTAAGAGCATTATGACCCAAATACTTAGAGCACCATTAATATATTGGTATTAATACATCAATTTATCAACTAACTATAGATTAGAGATTATCTTTTTAAACGCTTTATCATATATAAATAGGCACTGGACAAAACAATGCTCCGATCAATAACAAGGGATGATTGCAGATTTCACTTAGTATTTGTGTTTTATTATCCTTTAATCTCTTCGCAATATTATATCTCTATTTATGAGATTTCCAACTTCACTTGTTATTACTGTGTAGCATTTTCCGACTCTATTTGAAATGTTCATATAAAGCTATCATTACTTAAAAAATTTTGTTCAATTTTAATACATTATATCTCTGGTTAGCCGATGGAACATCCCGAACAAGCGATCTTATCATGTGCTATAAAACGTCTTCAACGGTAGCACATGATACTAATATAGAGTAGTATCATTATTAAGTAATGGGTATAAGCTTAATGCACTATGTTCGGGAATATGGCTTCCATTAAGCAACTTAAGCCCTTTCATGTAAGGTGACGCTCATATCCACTCGAACATTCTGCACAGAGTGAAGTATGAGTGTCTATTCCTGAACGATTGCCTTTTAAGGAATTTGTCTTTCCTTACCATGATCGAGTGTCACTTTTATACAAAATCTTATCTCAAAATTGAACAACGAAATATCAAGGGATGATTTGGATACTTAACATTGGCTACTCAAGGGATGATTTGGATACTCAAAATTGAACAACGAAATTCTGCCTGTTTTAGAATATTTCGTAATATTTCAAAAAGTACCCCATTTTACTATTTAACATTGGCTATAATAACAACCCATGTAGAAAAGTTTATATAAATTATAAAAATGACCCCGTTTTAGTATTCCACATGGGTTTTAAAATAACACATGTAGATAAGGATGTAAAAATGCTTTTTTGTACAAGTTAAGTTATAAATTTTTAACTTCAATCTTACCCTTGTAAACTATCATCATTTTTGACGGGAAATATAAAAGGAATTATGTTCTTTAACCATATAAAGAACTTATGGAGCTCCGTGTATATGAACCTAAGTGTCTTAACCTAAGAACATGTTTCAACATAGACCTTTGGAGTAAACTTGTTCTCAATACACAAATCATTCGAGTGATTATATCGTAAAGCACTTTTACGCGTAAACTTGTTCAGCCTATTCTTTTAGCCTAAATTCAAACATGTCAAATTACTTCTATGACGGTGGATATTACAAAATGGCTAATGTAAATCATAAAACGAGCAACGTATCACATGAGTGATCGAGCTGAGTGTAATTTAGGAAAATGTTACACACTGCATATTATTCTTTAACCCCATCGTTGGAAATATTAAGTGATTATTTCAGGCGCGTTAAATATGAGTGTTAAACGGGTTTCAGGTATTTGTAAGATAGATCCCTCATATCGAAGTGAAACAGACGTTAACTGTAATGGATATTATAGTACCCTTCCTAATATAGGTCGTTGAAATACACAATTATCTTATAGTTACCGGTAAAAACTAGTGTTTACAATAGTTTATCATATTGTAAAGGTTTAGATACTCTATTTCAAGCATATTTGGCATGTGTTAAAGAATGTACCGTTTAAGACTGAAATGAGTTAGCTATGATAACTGTCAGTGGTATAGAGCGATATCTTGGAATATTATGAACGGGAAAAATCATGACTAACATTTAGATATAACTTAAGTGTTCAAAACTTAAGTCTGAGATATAGCCCGATAATATCTAAATAAGCGCACTTCTCATGTACTTTTTCACTTGTTTTCAGACTTTCCGTAAGTATCCTCAAATAAAAACCTGTTAGTTCCTCCATTACACTCGGGACATATACAAGGCAAGACCAGATATAATTTTTGTATACCCTTAAAAATGTCTTTTCAACCTGTCCTCAGTTATAGCTGCGGAATGGCTGAGTTTTAAATGGTTATATGAGTTTCCCCCATATAACCGTTGTCACTCCTAAGAGATTTCACTAATTATTTAAACAAGTTTTAATCTCATTAAAACTTGTACTCCATTTAAAACTCATACCTTGATATTTCGTCGGTTTCGAAATATCAAGGGATGATTGCCTATTTTGTAATAGAGAGTAAGTTTTATCCCAGATCTATCTCGATAAACATTCAGAGGTTGAAACATGTAAAAATATCAAGGTAATTACCGTTTAATATGAGCTTTTGTTACAGCTAGTACAAAATACTCTATTGAATATATGGAAAACGTATTTACTAAAACGATATGTTGAAACGTTAAATTATTTGCTCACTTGGCTATACGTGTCTTTAGCTCGATTAATCTGTTAATCTATCATACCTTTTATCCAATATGATTTAGTGTCATCTTGATAATTATGTCACGTGTCACTTATGAAATATGGGTTAGGTTTAATTTATGCCCTTTCCATCTTATAGTCTACATTGATGAAAACCGTAAAAAACTTATAACCACAGGATATTTCCAACTTTTGAAAATAGATTATTCTTGAATGTAATCTAGGATATGTCTTTTGACTATCCTCCCGCACTTTTATCACTTGTATTGATAGACACCAAAATTATCATTGACACTCATAATTTGTGATTCACTTCCGATGAGTGAATCAGTGATGTTTTCTATCTCGTTGAACTATCAAGTATACAAAACGTTGTGAAATCTGAAATATTTGTGAATTTATGGTTAATCTTTACCTTTTACTTAATATCATTTTCTAAACCGCTAAGTATTTGTTACCAGTAGGCTTTTAGATACATTCTAAACATGATTGTCGTGGTCTCATAAAGTTCTATCTTATAAGTTTAGACGTTTTAGAATTAATAATATTTACCGTTTCTTCACCATAAATCCTATCATATTCACACTATAAGTGTGAACTACGACAGGTATAACCCCTTTGAAAAATACGATATTATCCGAAGTGATGTGGCCTGTATCCATCGAACTCGATTTAAAAGTGCTCTAACAATTCTAATATCTTCACCGATGTAAATACCGTATACTAATATCTTGCTGTGCGTTTAAGTATTAATCTAGCATATCTAACTAGATCCTACATCACAGTGATTTCAATAACAAAAACGTACATATGACAAAAATGTTATTGCCAACTCAATTATAAATATCATACCGAAATTATCAAGCAAAACATATATACTCGTATCTTTCAATTGAGCTTGTATTAAATCTTTATAACGTTCACTTTTACTCATAACGTTTTCAAAATTTCCAACAACATCCCTTTATTAAAGTTGGAACAACTCCTTTGCCTAAGTATTTTAGAGCAAGATATGGTGATATTAGACGGGTTTAGCCTATATGCTTAGGCTAAATCATAAAGATTAGGCTAAATATTTGTGACACTCATATCTTGCTGTGTGTTCATTAAATCCCGGATATGATTGTAATAAACACAATCTTAAGTACACTCAAATACCACATGAAGATCCCTTATTTAATTAACACTCAACCAAAATTGGGGTTCCTACTGAGTTTCACAAATACAGTACTATATAAGTTATTTACGGAATCAAATAGACTTTCATCTAAAATACCGTTCACTTTTATTTAAGATTGTGTTTATTACAATCATATCCGAGATTTAATGAACACACAGCAAGATATGAGTGTCACGAATACTTAGCCTAATCTTTGTGATTTAGCCTAAGCATATATGCTAAACCCGTCTAATATCACCATATCTTGTTCTAAAATACTTAGCTTCCACTATATCAGATTAAGTGTAATTATCCTCTTCCTCCAAATAGACGTTTGAACACACAATTGTAATTGTTTTGAGATACTTGTATCAGCCATTGACACTGTTTTACAGGACTTAATTTAAATATTAAAGTACTCAGCCTTCCGTCAAAATTGTCTTTCCAAAGAGATATAATACGTTTTCAAAAATACTTGTAGTTTTAAACGCTAATCTGAGTGTTCAACTTGGAATACTATATAATACGTCAATCTCTAAAACTTATCTTCAGGTGCCGGTTTCGAAATATGATAAAAGTTACTTTGTCATATTTTGAATAGGCAATCAAGATAATTTTTAATAGTGTTAAGTCATATTATACTATCTTGCTATAAGAGTAATAATCCTTATAAATGTGGATTATACGAGATAGTCTGAAGATAACACTAAATTTTCGATATTTATCGTTCCATGGTTAACAGGTATCTATGATGTGCTCCGTTTAATCAGAGTTTAGAACAAAAGTAGGTGACATTAGATGCTGTTTAGAACCCTTTATATGAGCTGATGTGTGTTTTCTCGCACTTAAAATGGTTGTAGAAAAGTGGTTGATAGTACGAGTATCGTCTCCACAGGGACAGACAAAAGGGAAATAAGAATTAACTAAATTCAGCGATTAAAAAGAAATAAATAAAATAAAATGCAATTGTGCGAGATTGGTTGATTGATTGAATTAAAACTAATGCTAAGGAGCAGATAAAAAGATTGGTTTTTCCTTAATTAACGACGAAGGAAACAGGAATTGATTCCGGGGTTAACCAGATTTCTGGCAGATCAGGCCTAATTACATGAAATTAATTTAATTGAGCCAGGCTAATCATTACTAAATTCTTACCACTCTTGCGGCGTAGAGTACAATAATTTAGGAGACCAGGCTGATCTCTCATGCGACAAGATCCTAAATTATTGCCAAAACGAACGAGCTTACGGCCCCTTAATCGCTACTAATCTCTTAGCGAACGATTAAGTGTGTGTGAATGTGTCCTAGAACAAATTAGATCTCTCTTAATTCATTCTACATGCAATTGTAATTCTAGTTGCAGTCTAGGTTACAAGAGATATCAATTAAATTATTCAAACACAAAATAAACGACATTCATGCAATTAAACCGGAAGGAATCTAGCCATACATCATGATTAACCCCTTCATCAACCCCAAATCCCTAATTAAACTACTCACACCTCATAATTGACGAATCAAAAGAATTGGGATGAATAGAATAAATTGTCATTAATTAAAGAAATTGAACTTACAAAGAATCCCAGGTTCTTGAAGTAAACAACGTAAAAACGGTGATAAAACTCGTCCCTATGCCTCTCCACAAAGTTCGTAACCCCCAAAAGTGGGTATGGAGGCCTTATTTAAAGAAAACAATGAATTCGGGTCGAATTAGGATCAATCGCGGCCAGGCACGATGCCAAGCACGACCATGCCTGCGACCGTGCCTACGGAAGGAGGCCGAATTTCGCGTCTAGGCACGGCGTGCCTAGCTGCCAGGCACGACCGTGCCTGGCCTCCAGTAGCTCCCAGGAATATTTCACTTCAGGCACGGCGTGCCTAACTCCGGGCACGACCGTGCCTGACCTTATTCTTCACTTTTCCTTCATTTTCTTGCTCCTAACGCTCCCGGATGCCTACGAGGTCGATCCAAATGCTCTTTCTTCATCAAAATTTCGTCGTGAATCTCCTGGTGACCTCCAAATCCCTCAAATCTTTCTTGAACGCCATCAAATCTTTTCCAAATGCCTCTCAAGCGCCGATTGCTGGACTCCAATTTCTTCAAATCAACTCCAATTGCAACTAAACTAGATCCAACGCTTGCTAAACACAACTTGAGCCAAAATTGAGACTTGCAACACCTTAAAGCTAGGAAAACCGTCAAAATCCAACCTGAACACGCATCAAATGCGTGTCTAAATACGGACTTATCAGACTCCCCCACACTTAAGCATTTGCTTGTCCTCAAGCAAATCGAACAACGGGGCTTACGATAATTACCACACGGAATTTAAAACAGTTAGCATGCATACATAGTTAAAGGGATATTCACAGGACAGACAATCTAAACCGAGAAAATCCTTTCCTAAACTACATCTTTATATTCAAGCTAAGCTGTTTGACACAATTATTCACAACATCCTCAAAGTAATGGCAGTCTACACAAATAAACTAGCTACTGATCAGAAGGACTTGTGAAGTGGTGGTGAATGGTTCATGGATAACAATAATAGTCCCTTTCTTTTGAGAGATTGGAATATTCTAACAAAGACTCAATGTATTCAGGAACTTCAGGGCTATTCTTAGGAACAAGGAACTCAGTAGGCCACAATTTAGGAACAATCATCTAAATCTATGCAAAGAGTAGACATGGTGTACAACTAAGCTAAACCGTCTCGGCACATTTTTGCTTTGACGTATACTTGAAGTACGCGGAGGACTAAAGCTAAATTTCAATAGCCTCCAAGTTCATCAATTATGTTTAGTTTTCCTTGTCATGTTGGCACGAGAACGCCGTTTCTTTCGAAAGATACCCAAGTCTCATCTTACGCTTGTTGACCAGGGCTCCCATTCTCTTTTTCGCAAAGTAAGAGGTCCAGCTATATTAATTTTTCACCTTTCGGATTCTCACTAGACATTACCTCATTCTAATCTCGGCCTCACCAAGGAAAAATAACAATTAAAGTTCATTAATCTAAAAGTGAATCCATGTCTACAATGCAATCCTCGAAAGTATCATATTCCTAAAAAGTGATTGCTCTTACCCTATTTGGGGCATAGGAACAATGCCAAAAATGGCTCCTACACAAAATTCCCTAAACTTAGCAAATTAATCCCCTAATTCCCTAAACATCAAGATTAAGTCAGAAATATTCACGGATAAGGCAAACAGACCATTTGGCTATGGAGCTAAATTAATTGGGTAAACAAAGAACAGTCAGGCTCAAAATGGCTTCTCTTAAGGGGTTTTTTTAGGTGGGGTGGATGATTAATGGAATAATTTAATGGGTGACTAATGCCTTCATCCTCTCAACAACTAGATTATAGTGCAAGCAATTTAAGCCTAAACACTTCAAGGACATTTTAAAAGCATAGTCAAAACGCTAGCCAGTTCACAAAGACACAGTTTAAAGAAAAAATTTCAAAAATTTTGACATGAATTTTCTATGAATATACAACTACACATGCACATGCTAACTTTAAAAATCACATGTAACAACTACTGCCCGAATGCCCAATTCACTCCCCCACACTTAAACTTTGGCATCGTCCTCGATGACCAAATATGCAATATGTACTAGGGGTAAAGAGGAAAGGGTCACGCGTGCTCAAAATTAACTCAAGTCAACATTTAACAGTGAAAGAAATAATCATGGAAACTCCCCTATATCGTTGATCGTTCTGAAATTAAACTGGGTCTTTGATTTCTCGGCAAGTCATCCATCAAGTATTCGTTTGAAGCTGCAACAAATCATGAACACAAATCAAAGCAAAGCAGAATAAAAATAGTTAAGTGTAAAAGTGAGAGTGTGAGTGTGATGGTGTTTATGGTACAATCATCCAACAATAAAATGATACAGATGCTAACGGAGGACAGTCTAACGAAATCTAAAACTCGGGAGGGGGTGGCGGTGGATATGCATCAAAGAAGGAGCTCCAGCTAGTCTCCATAGACGTGAGTCTCTCATCAATCTGGGTGTACTGAGACTGGAGTTGTGTGTAATGGAGCGCCTGGTCCTCCCTCATCTCTCGATAAAAGTCCTGCTGCTCAAACCGCATCTGATCAAATCTCTCATGCTGCTCAGCGGACAACTGCCGATACACGACATCCTGATGCGCATGCATCCCCGCCCAAGAATCAGGAAAAGCTGTGCCGTAGGGGGGTGCATCGTATGGGGCCTCGTGAGCAGCTGCCTCCATCTCCACATCATCATCGTCATCATGGTCATCATCATCAGCATCATCATCTACCTGATGTCCTCCTGCTGCTGCTGCGCGGTCAGCCTCCCGCTGAAGTCTAGCCCCAAGTCCCGTTTTCATGGACGGGAGTATGGTGAGCGGAAGAAAACTAGAAGAAACCTCCATGTCTCGGAACTGATCTCCATAGTCCATCCCTCGCAGAAGACGTGTAATGTATGGACCGGAATATAGGGCCTGAATATGGTTTGTCGATTAGCGGTGGAATAGGCTAGCAATGATAGAGCCCATGCAGGGCTTCTTGTCATGAACCATGCAGTAGATGTATATCAAGTCAGTGGTAGAAACCTTGGCCCCAACCTCGGCCCTCCCGGTCACTGTAGAAGCAAGTAGTGCGTGGATAACTCGGAACTTCCGGGGATAAAGAAGTGTGGCTGGGGTCTCCCGGGGCTTATAAGTCTTGCCCCCTCTACAAATTGATTCCCAAAAGGCCTGTCTGTTCACATGCGGGGGGAGGTCACAAAGGCCAATCTTGTCTCGTTGTCCTACCTCAACATCATCAAAACCCAAACAACGCTCAATCTGACCAAGAGAAGTATTCAGCTTGTCTTCAAAGGCTTGGAACCTTATTCCTCTTTTGAGATAGTCCCTCTCCGGTATGAGCTTTGGGAGCTCAATTGTGGCTAACACCTCACACGTGACTTCCTTGAAAGTCGGCTCTTGGATGCCGAAAAATAAATGTTGCCACCAACCTCTCCGGATCAAGTGCATCACCTCATCCCTCAGTGTGGGCTCCGCTGCCATCAGTGTGGGCTCATCTGGGTGGTACATCGTACCCACCTTCTTCTTCATCAGCTCTAAGTATGTCAGCATCTCCTTGTCTCTGTCAAACTGGGGCTGATAGCGGCCGCCTCGTGTGCCCTGTGTGCGGCTGGAGCTGGCAACTGCGGTGTGAGAAGCGCGTGTGGAGTTCTTTGTACGAGCCATCTGCAAAAAATAGTGAAAACAAAAGAATTCCAACGGGGCTTCAAGAGGTTAGAATTAGGCACAGAAAAGAATAGCCCCGTCAGCAACAATGATCCGCCAACATCAAAATACGCCAAAAGAAAACCCAAGTTTAACCAGAATAGTTTAAAAGTTTGAACTTTTATCAAAGAAAGGTTCTTTGAATAAAATTCAAGTTTTCAACGACACACGGTATAAACAAGGTCACAAGCAAGCTTCATTCATCCCAACAATGTTTGTAGAATAGAGTTCTTCCCAAAGGAATTAAAAAATCAAAATAGGGGAAGAATTTACAATTCTCAAATTTTACATGGTTTGGCCTAAAAATTGGGGATTTGTGCTCAAATAGCCTTAACAACAATTACACATTATTTCAATCAACAATTCAATCTTTAATTCAACCAACAAGCACAAAATCCCCAAATTTTCGAACATTCATCAAAATTAACCCTAAATTGCCTAAATTAGCTCAAAAATTAGGGATTTCAATCAAAAGAGGTAAATTCATCAACATAAAACATCAATAGCAAAAACACAAGCCTCAATTGATACATGGAAATCAAAATCCCTAACATTCAAGCACATGCAATTTTCGGATTTTACAAAGCTTGAAACTCCTCCATTAATGGTAAAAGAAGAAGAGAGAAGAAGAAGATACCTGGATTGAAGAGAGAGGGGAGAGGAAGGGGCTCGGTCGGAGGTTCGGCGGTCGTCGGAAGTCGCCGGTGTGGTGCGGCGGCGGTGGTGGGTCGCGGCTGCTCGTGGTTGGCTTCGAGGCAAGAGAGGGGTCGATGCTCAGGGGTTGTGTTCGCGTAAGAGAAAAGAGGGGAGAAGGGCTGGGCAATGTTAAATCGCGGGGGTAGGATAGTAATTTTGCCCAGGCACGGCGTGCCTAACTCCCAGGCACGACCGTGCCTGGCTCCCAGTAGCCAAGTCCCGTGATACAAGCCAGGCACGGCGTGCCTAGCTGCCAGGCACGACCGTGCCTGGCTCCCAGTGGCCTATTCCTTATTTCTTCCTTTCAGGCACGGCGTGCCTGAAGGTAGGCACGACCGTGCCTGCCTCGAACAATGTTTTTAATTTTTTTTTTGTGGTTTTTGTGGGTTTTTTGAAAAGCAGTAAAACTAAACTAACAAATCACAAATTAAGCTCGGGTTGCCTCCCGAGAAGCGCTATTTTTAACGTCGTTTGCCTGACGCAACTACACACTCAAAAACTCAGTCAAAGACACTTCTGCTAAGAAAATTAGTCTTCCACAAATCAAACCTTTTATCAACAAATGCCCTGAGATGGCGTAAGACCTTAAATTCATGAAAACGATTACGCATCTCAGGGTTACCCGTAAAGCAACAGAATGGATCGTGGCCTTTATCCGGCCCTTTAGCGAAGAATGGGTTAAAGAATGGATAATTCCCTTCCTTGTCAAAAATTTTCCGGGCTAGAGCTTCCCCTTGTTCAATAAGTAAATTAAAACATGTAAAATTTTGGGATGGCTCAAGCTCGGGTGTAAAAATGACAGGGGGGTCCGAATTATTATCAATAAATTCATACTCAAGGTGGAATGGAAGAGAGTTTAGATTTGATGGAGAAGGACTAACAAATAAGGAATCGGGCTGAAAATTTTTCTTCTCTGCCTTATCTAAATCATCTTCCGTTCCCTGCACAGAACTAGCATCACTTGAGTCCTCCTCTCCACTTATCATAAGACAATCAAAACTAGGGAGGGGCTCAAGATCCTCTGCTGACACACTATCCTCAAACAAAAGGTCAGAAAGGGCTTCATTAGAAAGCATGTTCGGGGCGCAATCCTCCACCATTGAATCTATGTCATCCAAATAAAAACACTCTCCACTATCCTGACAGGGCCTCTTCATTATTTTGGACGTATCAAAGGTGGCAGTCTCATCCCCCACGCGGAGGACAAGCTTACCGTCTCCAACATCAATAAGTGCTCGGGCAGTTGCCAAGAATGGCCTACCCAAAATCAATGGTACCTCTCGATCCTGATTCATGTCCAAAATAACGAAGTCTACAGGAATAATAAACTTGTCCACTTTAACCAACACGTCTTCAACAATCCCTAGGGGATATTTGACTGAACGATCAGCCAATTGTATGCACATACGTGTAGGTTTAAGTGGACCGAGTGCAAGCTTTTCGTACAAAGTAAATGGCATCAAATTAATGCTTGCACCCAAATCAGCTAGGGCTCTATCAAAAGAAAGATCTCCTATTAAGAAGGGTATATTAAAAGAACCTGGATCCTTAAGCTTCTCTGGTAGATCCCTCCTAATCACAGCTGAGCAGTCCACGTTAAGCCTCACAGTGGATGCTTCTTCCAGCTTCCTCTTGTTTGTCAGTAGATCCTTCATGAACTTTGCGTACTTCGGCATTTGTGCCAGTGCATCCACGAATGGTATGTTAAGCTGGATTTGTTTCATGAGTTTCTGAAAATGACCAAACTGGTCACTATCATTCTTCCTTGTCAATCGTGCCGGATAAGGGAGAGGTGGGGTGTAATTCTTAACCGGAACAGGCTATTTTGGTGCAGCCGCCACCTCTCGTCCCTCTTCTAACTCCTTTTCTTCCTCTTGTGCAGCAGGTACGTCATTAACTTCAACGGGTTTCTTTGCCATGGCAACAGGTTCTAGCTCTTTTCCACTCCTCAAGGTGACTGCATGAACATGTTCTCTTGGATTTGGTTCAGTATTACTAGGGAGGGATCCCAGAGGCCTCTCAGATAAAGCCTTTGAGATCTGCCCCAATTGAGTATCCATGTTCTGTATCCTTGCCTCAGTTATTTGCATCCTTGAGTCTGCTTGTTGTTGATCTCGCTGTTGATTTTGCGTTTGTTGCTGTTGAAATTGCATTTGTTGCTGTTGAAATTGCAGCAGTTTCTTGAGTGTTTCTTCTATGCTTGAAAATTTTTGCTCAGTCTCTCTCTTAAAGCTCTGTTGCACTGGCTGAGATTGTTGTTGATTATAGTTTCTAGACTGCTACTGATTTACATACCCGTAATTCCCTTGTTGCTGTTGTCCGTAGGGCTGATTGTAATAGCTCTGTCGCTGATAATTCATTGCATCAACTTGCTCTACTCCAGGGGCTGCCAAGTGTGCCATCATAGTGCATTCATGTGGCGAATGGAGTCCCCCACACATAGTACAAGAGGGACTAAAAGGAACGGGGGCTACCATATTAACACTGGGCACCGAGAGGGCAAGATTCGTCTTCTTTTGATTATCCTCCACACTGGTAGCAAGCTTCTGAATCATGCTAGTCAAAGCATCTACCCTCGCAGAAAGGGCTGAATTATCACTGATCTCATACAACCCCGGGGTCTTCTGGTGAGGTGTGTCCCGAGAGCTGTACCATGAAGCATTATTAGAAACAATCTTCTCCACTAATTCTTCCGCCACCTCAGATGGTAATTGAGGAAAAGCTCCTCCACTCGAAGCATCAAGCATCATTTTCCCTTCATCGCAAATTCTGCTATAGAAGCAAGATAGAACCTCACAATCAGTCATCTTGCCTTGAGGACAAGCTCTTCTTAGCACTTTATATCTCTTCCACGCCTCAGCCAATGTTTCCAACGAGCCTTGCTTAAAATCTTGCAGCTGCTTCTTCAGCTTTATGGCCTTTGATGTTGGGAAGTATTCTTTTATGAAGGCCTTGTGCAGCTGATCCCAAGTCTGAATGTGGTGATGTGGATTGCTATCCAACCATCTCTACGCGTCATCCCTCAATGAGAAAGGGAACAATAGCATCCGTACCTGATCATCATCTAGCCCAAGAATCTTAAAAGTTTGGCACATCCTCAAGAATTTTGTAATGTGTGCCACTGGATCTTTTGTAGGGCTCCCTCCAAACTGATTATTGGACACCATGTTAATCACTGCTGGGTTGATCTCATAGCGGGGTGCAGTAATTCCCTGCACTTGAATGCTGTCATACTCTGTGATGTCCGGAGTAAGGAAATCTGCAATGCTTTCTCCCTTATAGAGCGGATTGTTATATGGGACATGATGTTGGAATAGAGGAGCCTGATGTCTTGGTTGAAGAACTGGTTGTGGTCTAATAGGATGTGGACGGGCTATGTTTGGTTGTGCTTGGGGCTGATGATATTGTTGAAATTGATTTTGGAAGGGCTGAGTTTGTGGTTGATGGATGGGTGGATTTTGAGTGACTTGGGACTGGTTTTGACTTGGTTGAAAGAGTGGATTATTTTGCCCAATACCTTGCATCCCATATGTTTGATTTTGAAAAATGGTTTCGGGAGCAGTAGAGGTATTTTGGAAGAGTTGATAAAGCGGAGTCATGTTGATTTGGGGCGTGGCCTGATTTTGAGGAAAAAATGGTGTGCGGGAATTCTGAAATCCCGAGTAATTTCTAGGTGAAATAGGCGGTGAAGACTGGGGAGAGGTATTGACATAAAAATCAAGGTTACCAGAAGTGGTTTGGACCTCAGACGTCCCAACTATTCCAGATGCGGATGGTTGATCCATGGTTGCTTTTTGTTCTCTTAAGGCCTTGCGGTTCTGCTTAGCTAGCTTCTCGATCTCAAAATTAAGAGGGATTAGTGACTCTCCCTTCTTAGAGCGTGTATGCATAAACAGATCTGACCTGCAAGGTTAGCAGACAAAAATCCTACGAAAAACTAAAAACAAGTCGCTAAAATTAATTAACCCTTAATTCCGACACCGTCCCCGGCAACGGCGCCAAAAACTGATGTGTGTTTTCTCGCACTTAAAATGGTTGTAGAAAAGTGGTTGATAGTACGAGTATCGTCTCCACAGGGACGGACAAAAGGGAAATAAGAATTAACTAAATTCAGCGATTAAAAAGAAATAAATAAAATAAAATGCAATTGTGCGAGATTGGTTGATTGATTGAATTAAAACTAATGCTAAGGAGCAGATAAAAAGATTGGTTTTTCCTTAATTAACGACGAAGAGAACAGGAATTGATTCCGGGGTTAACCAGATTTCTGGCAGATCAGGCCTAATTACATGAAATTAATTTAACTGAGCCTGGCTAATCATTACTAAATTCTTACCGCTCTCGCGGCGTAGAGTACAATAATTTAGGAGACCAGGCTGATCTCTCATGCGACAAGATCCTAAATTATTGCCAAAACGAACGAGCTTACGACCCCTTAATCGCTACTAATCTCTTAGCGAACGATTAAGTGTGTGTGAATGTGTCCTAGAACAAATTAGATCTCTCTTAATTCATTCTACATGCAATTGTAATTCTAGTTGCAGTCTAGGTTACAAGAGATATCAATTAAATTATTCAAACACAAAATAAACGACATTCATGCAATTAAACCGGAAGGAATCTAGCCATACATCATGATTAACCCCTTCATCAACCCCAAATCCCTAATTAAACTACTCACACCTCATAATTGACGAATCAAAAGAATTGGGATGAATAGAATAAATTGTCATTAATTAAAGAAATTGAACTTACAAAGAATCCCAGGTTCTTGAAGTAAACAACGTAAAAACGGTGATAAAACTCGTCCCTAGGCCTCTCCACAAAGTTCGTAACCCCCAAAAGTGGGTATGGAGGCCTTATTTAAAGAAAACAATGAATTCGGGTCGAATTAGGATCAATCGCGGCCAGGCACGGTGCCAGGCATGACCGTGCCTGCGACCGTGCCTACGGAAGGAGGCCGAATTTCGCGTCCAGGCACGGCGTGCCTAGCTGCCAGGCACGACCGTGCCTGGCCTCCAGTAGCTCCCAGGAATATTTCACTTCAGGCACGGCGTGCCTAACTCCGGGCACGACCGTGCCTGACCTTATTCTTCACTTTTCCTTCATTTTCTTGCTCCTAACGCTCCCGGATGCCTACGAGGTCGATCCAAATGCTCTTTCTTCATCAAAATTTCGTCGTGAATCTCCCGGTGACCTCCAAATCTCTCAAATCTTTCTTGAACGCCATCAAATATTTTCCAAATGCCTCTCAAGCGCCGATTGCCGGACTCCAATTTCTTCAAATCAACTCCAATTGCAACTAAACTAGATCTAACGCCTGCTAAACACAACTTGAGCCAAAATTGAGACTTGCAACACCTTAAAGCTAGGAAAACCGTCAAAATCCAACCTGAACACGCATCAAATGCGTGTCTAAATACGAACTTATCAGTGCTCTATTTTGTGACACTCATATATTGTTGTGTGTTCTATCTCGCTAAGTAGTAAAATAGTGGGATGATTTCAGCCATAAAAGTCTAAAGATAACATTATGCGTTGAAGTCTGAAATGCCGGTGGTACAGTCGTTAAATAATGTTTACAAAGGCCTTTGACTAAATCTTAAAATTTATATTTTATACCAACCTCAAAAGACAAATAATAGCATTTAGTTGGACATAGTGTTTGATACCTATGTTATTTAGTCATCGGTTTGCATAAATAGCTTTTGTTCCAACTCGATGTAATAAACTTGTTGAAACTCAAAATATATAAAGGGGCATCGGGGTGCAAGAGAGAGTTGAGGTATCTTGGTGTTCTAAGCTTTAAAACTTATCTGTCAGATGCCCCTTTAAATATCCCGTGGAAAGTATGATACATAAGTATCTTTCACAAGCTATTGTATATATGATACATTTATTATTCTCGCTAGGTGATAAGATTATCCAATCATATCTTGCTCTGTTTTGTCCCGTTGAAGACGTTTTAGCCTAAATATTTGTGATTGAATGACATTGGTGCTTGATCCGATCAAAAGATTAAACGAGTTCGATCGGATCAAATTCCAAACGAATTCGGAGTGAAATCTGAATCATTGGCAATTATACGTTTTTACATTCATATCTTGTTGCGCGTTCTTACGATGGGTGTCAATGGTGATACAACGTTTTAATTGGAAAGACAATTTAAAGTAAAACTCGAATGTCCTATTTCCACTATTTACCTTAAGAATAAATAGTCATACCGTTTTAAATACTATGCCAGTTTTAAGTAAAGAAAATAAGTTAAATATCTAGCATAAATATTTCTAATAGTCTTAACCGGTGCCAAATTTATCATATTAGGGAAGATTAAACAGAATAAACGGATAAGATCTAGAACTATGGGACAAAGCCTTTCTATCACCGGTTAATTGAAGTTTAACCGGTGATATTAAGGATGTTTTCTTTTGGACTGTTTTCAGTCCCAGACCAGACCAGACCAGACTTAAACAGACCAGACCAGACCAGACCAGACTTAAACAGACCAGACCAGACCAGACCAGACTTAAACAGACCAGACCAGACCAGACCAGACTTCCGTAGTTATAAAATACACAGAGACCAGACGTTTACCAGACCAGACCAGACCAGACCAGTTCAGACCAGACCAGACCAGACCAGACTTAAACAGACCAGACCAGACCAGACCAGACTTAAACAGACCAGACCAGACCAGACCAGCAAATTTCAGTCCAAAAGAAAACATCCTAACACTTTGTTCGAGTGTTAATATCCAGAAATAGTTCCCATTAAACGTTCTGACAATTCTATGATTGCCATTTTTGAAAAGTAATTGACTTTTCATTTATATGCTTGGTATTATTTCCGGTTAATATAAAAGTTAGAAATATATCCATCTAATGGCAACGATACTACGTTTAAACCCGAAATTCATTTTCGTGCTCTCTCATGCGATTAATTTATGGACATGTGAATATATCTATTCCAAAGCATCAGGGCCGGTCCTGGTATAGGGGCAGCCTGGGCTGCTGCCCAGGGCCCACCAGGAAAAAGGGACCCATAGATTTTATAGTAGTTATTATATATATATATATATATATATATATATATATATATAATTAATAATACTAAATATCTAAATTAATAGTACTCCGTATAGTCGTATACGGTAAGATATCAATCTCTATTTCGTAGTTCTAGATTGAGCCAAGGCTCACATGCGAGAGGAAGACTTTCAAACTCCCTCACAAAAATCGAAAACTAAACATAAATACCAATCCTGACCAATTCTGGATTCAGTTCCCAAACGTTGGATACTCAATTTTTCCGCCTCCCTGGTACAAATCATATGAATCTCTTCGGTCTCTTATAATCAACTACACGCTTTGCTTAATTGATTCAACCGTCAGCCTTCGTTGTTCTCTGCTCTCAAATCTTAAATTCTCAATTCTCAAATTCTTAATTTTTGCCTTTTCCTCTAATCCTCTCTAGGCCTATCAAAGGATTCAACCATCAGACGAGGACAAGCACTGCCGCACAGTGCCCACAGGCATTTACTAATTATGTAAATTGATTACTTTAATTTATAATTTTAATTATTTAGTATATTACTTTCTGGGTTTACTTGTAGTACTAAGCCGGTGGCGGATAGCTTCTGTCTTTTTCATATTTTAGCATCCTTTTCTCTCTGGGTTTACTTGTATCTAGTATATTACTTAGAAAATGGTTTTTAATTAATGATATAAAGTCGAAATTTATTTATATCTTTAAATCTTTCCATACAATTGGCCGATTGGCCCGATTGCTATTTTGCATTTTCTCTTTTTAATCACGAGCTTTTTGTAGGGGATCATATATTGCAAGCGCTCACCGGCACTAACATCTATAGGGCCTGTTTTTTGTCTTTTGCCCCGGGCCCATAATTAGTCAGGACCGGCGCTGCAAAGCATTTAGTATAGCTTTGTCCTATACACTGAGCTTAGAAAATATTGCTATGATGCATTTGTGAATACGTTTAGAAATAAAAACAATAGCCTTTTCAGCCCTACGTTTCCCAGAGAAGACATTAATATCTTCTTACTAATATCTTTCCTTATATTCAAATTATTTGTGTGTAATTTCTTAGATCTATCCAGATTTTACATGAGTGTTAAATATTTACCCGTATAACAAAGGAAGTATATAGACGATCTTTTAGCTTATAAATTACCCCTATATCATTGTGAAGTATTTATAAATACTAAGATATTGTAAGTTCCGTATAAACGTATTTGCTGATCGTCAAACACTTTTGAATATCTATGATTTCACAATGCTTTTACTGTATAGGTTACAATGATACAGTGTGAAATCCGGTATAGGGTGGATTGGAAATTCGTAATAAATTTCCTTAAAGGAAGATATCTCATATACCGGATTTAAACTGAGTCTCAATGTATACATCTATGTTTATAAGAAATTATTAGTTGACATAACTGTTATAATCTCCCTTGATCTACTATACCGTTTTGTTTTACAAAATAGGCATTTCGTAATGGAATCATTATCGCGTGCTCTAAATACCGTTTTGACAAAATATATTGTCAAAAGATAGGATATATATCCTTCGTATTTCGAAACGATTCCATACTATTATAAAATACGTTGTGTTCCAAATCAAAGCCTTATATTTGGCCAACATATAAGTAGAGCACTCAACTAGTGTCCACAAGCATTATCGACAGATTAGTATTTTGAACAACGTCATCAAAAGCAAACGCTAATCTTGCTCGAAGATACTGAGCAAGATTAATAGGACATCTTACTTGAAACATGTCCGAGTGATATGTGCTCTAACTATGATCGGATCTGAAAATATTAATTTAGCAACTGTTAGAATGAGTAAACGACCATTACGCTCTGACGAAAGGAGTTACAAATGAATATAATACTTTAATCTTTCAGATTTCCATTATGAATAAACACGGAAGAACTCGGATTAGGCTTGATTTAACAATGCTTTTAAGGACGTTTGGAATATAGATGAAATAACCAACGAGATTTTGAGTTCTAAATCATATCTCTATATGATTTATGAACGTATTATTAAATCAAATAAGCCATAGTTATATAGCCGATCGATGGCGATATTTGACTTACGAAGACAAATATAAGGATACACAGACACTCATATTAGTACCCGGAGCAAGATATGATCGAAAATAGGTGCAACGTACGTTCACATAGTTTTAAAAAGGCGATAAACTACATGAAGGGTAAACAGAGTTGTGTTATGTCTAAAGCTTATTTGTTTTGAGTTCTAAAAACAACATCCACGCCTTAATACCAAAAGAATGAGTATACTCCCTTATCGTTAGGAGATAGGAGGCCTCTATGACTTTATTTCGAAAGTCATATCTCGAGTATTTTAATAAATATACACGTATTTATAGTTGTACTGTGTAAACTATTATATAAACTATTTTGTACTTGTAATCCATATAAAACGACAAAGATCACTCATATCTCCGATTTAAAGTGCTAAATCATAGAGACGTTACATATAGCTTTTAAAGTGTTCACACGCCAGTTGGATAAGAAAACACAAACATATCTATATTGGAACGTCTTTTTATTAGTACGCTAAAGATATGCTTCAAGGTAATATATGTTGATCTATTACCTGGTAAGATTACAGTTTACGTTTAGCGAATATTTTGTATAACCAATCTTGAGCTATGGGTTCTTCATTATGTACAGATTTCGGTATGATTAGCAGTCTTTACAATGCTAATCACCTTAGTAGATTACAAATATACAAGTTCCAAATTGTAAGATTAATTAAAATCATAATTTGGAATATTACTTGGTGATTAGCAAAATATTGTTAAACTTAAAGGCTAAACTTCCGTTTATTATTGAACCACTTGATAACTTCCGTAATACATTTTATCTCCCATTGATATTTGAGGATTTTTGGAACATTCCGTAGTGAAGCGTAATATTGAAGAGCCATAGTACAAAAAAGATTATAAAGATCTTAAAAATTACGTAAAAGTTTAAACCTCAAGTACTCATATAACTAGATCCCGAGCTAAATATTGAGAATGCATTTAGTGAAAACGAGTTTATATGATACCCTAATTTCTTATAAATACTTGAGAAAGTGTTATTAATCCTAGTAGCATTATATAAAACGGGCTCATAATAGGTATGCGAGATAAATACACATGGAGACGTATGAGAATATAGTAAGAAATTCAAAATTGTCTTTCCAAAAAGATATAATACGTTTTAAACGTAAGAACACACAGCAAGATATAGTGTCACAAATACTTAGCCTAATCTCTATGATTTAGCGGGATGTCATCGCCCGTTGGATTTCTCCGACTTCTTGGGCCATCGGACCTTCTCCCCCGATTTGTCTAGGGCGTTGATAAGTCCGGAAGTGTTGACATTGAAGCAGTATGTTGGAATATCTTTATATGAACATTAAGATATAGTAATATGTCTTACTATATGATCCAAACGGAGGGTGTATCAAGTATCCCTAGTCCGCTAAATATAAGTTATATCACTTATATCCTCTTTATGTTATAAAACGTTGTTCCTTTTAATGTCAAAATACGTCAATAGGAGCACATGGCATATCTTTAAAGCTTAATAGTGCGTCACAAAAGCTGTGTACACAATTTATCGGGCAGACGGGCTACCCGGTCGGGTACACAATTTTTAAACCCAATCCGGACGCCCAAAATCAGTCATCGTCCCCAAATTCCTTCCCAAATTTAAACCTTCTCTCTAAAAACCCTCCATTCCCAAACCTTATTTCTTCAATTACACCCTCATTACCCACCCAAATCCACCCAAACCACCACCAAAATACTCCCCTTACTCTCCTCTACAATCCAACACCCAAAAATCTTCATCTCCCCACATATTTACACAAAACCCGAAACCCTACCCCCCTACCCTAAAAAAAAATCCGAATTCAAGTTCCAAAAAGGACTATCAATGGCACCGAAGAGGGATAGGGCTGAAAGTTCAAACGCAAGGGGACAATTCAAGGCTACGAAAATGCCTGTTTCAGCCCGGGTATGACGGAGACGAGCACTAGGGACAGTGCTTCGAGCTAAGTGAGGGGGAGTCACTCATTGGTACGCACTTAAGTTTGATACCTTGTAACTGGCATTATTTTCTTCACCAAAAAAAAAATGAAAAAAAAGAAGAGAAATGCTTGTTAGGTTGAAAACCCAAAAATAAGCAATCTAAGCAAAAATGGCTTGTAAAAAATTGAGTGAGTTGGAAAGGATGGAAAAACAAAAAGAGATGCAAGGATGAAAACCTGAAAAGGCTCCTAGGCAAAATGAGAGATATGAGAGATATATTTGTTTTTGCAGAACATCATTTAATCTCTTGACGGAAAAGAAAAATAAAATAGGTGAAGAAAAAATTAGCATAGAAGGCCATGAAACCCAAGAAGATGTTAATTTTTTTTTTATTGAGCCGAAAGCTCAATGTAAAAAAAAATTAAAACATGTTTTATCTTTGGTGGTCTTTTGCTTTTTCTTGTTGACTGTTGAACTTTTGAGGATTGAGAAGTGTTAAACATTTGACTTTACTCGAGGACGAGTAAAGAAGCTAAGTATGGGGGAGTTCATATTCGTGTAATTTCCAATTGTATGTTTGTATTTTTAATTAGCTTCTATTAGTTCTAGTTGTGGAAATTACACACTTTTGGTGTAATATTTTATTTTCATTTTTATTTGTAATTTGTTTAGATTAGGTTCATTCTGAGCTCAAATAGGTCCAAGAACACTTTGGGAACCATTCGTGAACATCACAAGTGGAAGGAAGGTGCAAAAATCTCAAGACAAAATGAAGATTTTGATTTTTTTGTGTTGTACCCGATCGGGTACCCTACTGGAAAATCAAATCGGATCAACCCGGGAACCAAGCAACATTCGCGAAAGATTTTGGCCATGTTCGAGTGTCATACCTGATCAGGTGACCGACAGACCCGATCGGGTATGACCCTGTTTTTCACATTCTGGGAAGCTTCTGAGTGTACTCGATCGTGAGCCTCCTATACCCGATCGGGTACACAACCCTGCATGCTCTATTTCCCTATAAATAGACCCCTTTCCTTCCCACAAAAGAGAACCAATTCATATATACTCTTTAGCTCAGTTTAGATTAGTGTTTTCTTTATATTTTCTATCATGTTTGGTCTCCAAATGAGGAGCTAAACTCTTCCATCTTGGTTTTGCTACTTTGAAGCTTAATGAATTTGTAAGTTGTGAGTTATTCTCTTTAATTTTCTTCCTTGAATATTAATTCTTCTTTTAAATACTATTTCTATATCAATGTTGGGGAGTTTTACTAAGATGACAATTAGTTAACATCTTGACATTGGTTATAGTAATAGTTATTTCTTCATCTACGTTAATATTGGGGAGTGTTACTAAGATGACAATTAGTTAACATCTTAATATTAACTATAGTAGGATTCATCTTCTTTAATATTCCTCCTTGAGTATTAATTAATTCCTATTCATATTTCATATTAATATTTTGAATATTACTTAAAGGATCAACTAGTTTTGTTTCATATATTAATTATTACTAGAATCGATCGACGAATACGCTTGTTAATCGTTCGATCGTTTCACGGTAGTAAACTTGGGCTATTAATGCATGCGTTTCATGGTTAATAAACCAGAGAGAATTAATTATGTTGAATATCTAGAATTCAAAATGAGGTGTATAATATACTTTAGGGATTAATCACCGGATTACTTGCAATGGTCTTGCCATAACGAATGATAGTTGACCCAAATAAAGGTCTTCATATTACGTGTTATCTGAAATATAAGCATTTAATTGTATTTTGTCACGTTGATCATTATTTTGTTTCTTCGCCGGTGGAGCCGGCGCCTTGTTGGTCTATTATAATAGATCACTCATATGAATACGTAACACATCAATATACTCATTGTACACAGCCTGCTAAATTTGCAACTTCCAAAATATAGGATTTTTGTCCCTAATTTTGGCTAAAAGTGCCGGAGCTTATATCATATCAACAGAGATATGAGGTTCATAACAGTTTATCTAAATATTTAGGTATACGTTGCTATCAAATGGTATACTTACATTACTTTTCAATCCACCTTACAATTTTCCGAACTATTGCTAAAACCCCTTCCCACAGTAGATAATTACATTTTGAACGGAAGAGTTGCTCAAACATATTATTTCAATGTGGCAAAACTTCTAGCAAATAAGTTTTGATGCCCTGTTCCGAATCAAAACTTATTTGAGATCTAGGGATGATTGACTATAGTTTCCCAGGTGGTGCATTGTATTGTGAACGAACTTATCTTGTCGAGTGGCAAGATAAGTTGGGGTGCCTTTCAGATTTACGTCTTATGTTGCCAGTGAAATACAATAATTCGGAATGTAATTTTATAATAATGCCTATTTTATATAAATCATACAGTCGATTAATTCATTTTTAAGGGATGATTGACTAGTTTCCAAATAGGCATTATTATAAAATTACATTCCCAATTATTGTATTTCACTGGCAAATGCGAAATTATCTAAAAGTTACTCATATCATATCTGACATTTTGTTTACTTTAGTTTAAACGAGCTTGGTCCTGTATACAGCAATGTATATAGTGGTCCCATTGTAATATCAAACACTATGAGTGTATTAAGTTGACTCATAAAGTTATGGTGTAAACTTTAAAATAGGAAAGATAGTTCAATCACGTTCGTTGGATTTATATATATTCAAGACCTATTGGGCTCTGTTTTGTATATGATCGGATCAAATTCTAAACGAGTTCGGAGTGAAATCTGAAAGAGAATAATATACCTAGCATTGTTATTAAATACGATAACTGTATCCATAACAGTTATCATATTTTACTCAAAATGTCGTATATTACATCAACTTAGATATTGGTGATACATATCTTGCACGTTGAGGGATTCAATATCGAGCTAGGGATGTAATCTTTGTATATCAAAAGCGCTATAGAGTTTGAGTAAAGTTTAACACACAACATTGTTAAATTAAGACGTATTTTTGTTAAGCACGTCTTAATCTTTTGACGTTACTATTTATTTCTAAACCCTATAGAAACAATGGGGTGAAAATATCTATTGGAACACTAATAATATCCTTGTTCCAAATCTCTTTAACAGGACCCGTGATATTGTAGGATTCTTCCACCTTCTTTCTTGGAAGTTGCCAAGAGGCATCTCACACCTTCTTGGAAGGAGGTCTCCAACATATGAACATGGGGAAGATATGGAGAAAAATATGGAAGCTTGGATTCAACTTCCTTTTGTCTCCAAACTAGCCTATAAATAGAGTGTTTTATTGTTGTTCATAGTATCAGTTTAGAAAGTGAGAAAAGTGTGTGAAGAGTGAAATACACTACTTAGAGTAGAAGTGTATTGGTGAGGATTGGTTTTTTGTAATAGTTGAGTGTGAGAGTTTGTTCCTCCTATTGTAATTATGTTCTTGATATTGAATAGAAGAATTTTCCAATCCCAACAGATATTTCACATTCCATTTGTTGACACCTTGATATTACGAAACCTTTCTTTTGTTCCAAGTTCATGATATCTTATTTGAAGTAATTTTGAGTTCTAAAACTTTTGTTCCAACTTCAATTACAATGCATTAAGTAAAAGGGCTGAAGTGAGTTCGGAGATAGAATTTTGCTCTAGTCATACAAAAGCTTAAAATATGATATTAAATGATAAATGCATCTGTTTATAGAAGTATGTCACAGTTTTATTATGAGAAAATTATAATGACAATTTTTAATAAATACATTTTATGATCAGTATTAACCATAAATACCATTTAGCAACTAGTTTAAATAATACCGTTGAGATATTTGATGGTATAATATCTTTTAATGATAGTCAAACGACTTAGATATCATAGTTTATCTCTTTGTTTTTATGGTCTCTATGATAAGTTCTTCTAGTTGGAAGGACATTGAGTGTTCACTTCCTAAAAATAAGCAATCAGATCGATATGTCTTTGTGCAAGTTATCTCTTTATAGATCACACTTATATAAAGTTGGTGGTAATTTAAACTAAATGTTTTTTTTTAGTTCCAATCAAGGAGCATATCTGCATATGGTTCCAAGTCTCACTGAGATAAAAAGTCATATCAACATAAATGGTGACTCAGTTTACTGCAAACGTTAGCTTTGGTTTTTTTCTTTTGTTTTTAAATTAAGATTTAAATTGCAGGTGAGAGTTTGGGAGTTCAAAACGTAATTGGTTTGTGTAGCCATGAATTAGAAAAATCGTAAACGGTATAATACCTTCTTCGTGAAACTCAAATGCTACCTTTCAAGTTTCAACCGTGTAAAAGCACACAAATGACTCTTTCATGGATTCGTGGGAATCCCCACTAAAAAATTGATTTCCCAAAACAATTTGGGATGGAGGGAGAATGATTTTAATAATTTTATCCCTATTTGTCAGCTTAATGAAAATATATCATGTCACTTTGAGGATGTTCTTACTTGACCATTTTCAATCCCAGACTAGACCAGATAAGATCAGACTTAAATAGATCAGATCAGACTATACCAAACTTCCATAGTTATAAAATACATAGAGATTAGACATTTAGATAATTTGAACCTTACTTATTTTGATTATTAAATAATTTATCCCGTTAAATAAAAAATTATGTGTTTATTAAACAAGCTGACAGATAAGCTGAAAATAGGTTAACAAGATCTAAATATGAAAATAACTAAATACATGTATTATATGAACATTATTACACATTTTTCTGAATATCTAATTTTTTTGAAACCAATGTGTCATAAGCAGACCAAAATGATAGGGATGCTGGGAGCCAGTCCTATTTTGATAATAATATTAAGTATTTTGATCATGTATACTCAAGGAGGAATAAGGGTCATAATAAGTAGCTATATGTTACTAGTTATCGGTTGGGGGGAATATTACTATAAATAGCTAGGTCCTTGTAATAATTGGCAGGCTGGTATTGGCTTGTATTGGGCTGGGACTTGGAGAGAGGCATCTCTTAAAACTGCCAGATACTATTTCTCTCTCTTGTTTGTTATACGATCTTCCTCCATTACTGTGCATTGTCCATTTTTCTCCAATTCTGCTGCTAGATTGCTGTTCGCAGGTCTGATTCCCTATCATTGGTATCAGAGCCGACGATCAGAGGACCTGTTTATGGTGGCGGCGAGAAGAAAAATGAATGACCGAGTGGAAAACTTGGAGCGAGAATTGGCGCGTCAATCTGCAGAGATTGAGCGCGAGCTGGCAAGGCACCGTGAAGAGGCTAGGCTAAGGGATGAGGAGGCTTGCGAGGAAGCCAGGAGGAGGAGCGAGGAAGTCAAAAGGGACCTCGATGACATTCGCGAGCTGCTGAGACATAAACATCGCCATCATTCCCGCGAACGATCATCGCACTCTAACGCGAGTACCAGACATGGAAGCAGTGACTCACGTTCAATCTCAGGTAGTCATCGATCCCCTTCCTCCAAACCGATTGATAACCGACGTAGTTGGATGGAGAAATCTGGAAGAAAAGTTGATTTACCTTTATTTAATGGCACTGATGCATATGGTTGGACTATTAAGGTGGAGCGTGTTTTTAAATTGAATCAAATTGATGAGGAGGAGAAGGTTGATCCACTAGTGCAAAAAACACATTCTATAACCAGCTTTTAATATGGGGTCATTTAGAACCGACATAATAGGTAGGCGCGGGGTTATAATTATAAATAATGAAAGTTTCGAATAACTTTGGTGGGCGATTTTATAAATAAAAAGATTTATCTATAACGGTTCTAAAGAGGTCCGACATAGATACACTAAAACGGGGTCATTTATTTAATTTTGGGAAACTTAAGTTTGAAACGGGGTCTTTTTTATAATTTTAACAATCGTTTTTTATGTCAGCTCTTTTTTGACCCTTACGAAAAGGTTAATTCTAAATTAAAGAGCGACTCAGCAGCAAACTTGCAAGGATTTATGAGCATCCATCATTCAATTTCGTAGTGCTCCTCTCCTCGGCTCGTCGTCTTCGTCGGCTATTTTGAGAAGACGGAGAAGGCCCTGCTCCTCTCGTTAACACTCGATGATGTACCGCTGCTCAGAGTTAACGGCTGACGACGTAGTGCCTCTACTCACTAACACTTGACTACGCTCCGCTGCTCCTCGCTAACGGTGGACGGCGCACCGCTGCTCCTCGTTAACAATCGATGAACCACCAGATCTGAAGACCTCCCCTGCTTTGTATTAACCAGCAACGAAGAACTACAGTCATCTACCTTCTACCCTAGGTAATATCTCGTTATTTTCAATTAACATTATAGACTGAATACTTTTATCACTTGTGTTTCAATTGTTGTATTGACCTAGAGACTGTTACTTTCCTTCGATTTCAGATATTATACAGTGAATTTTACTTAATATTGTTTTACTTTAGACATGTCTGTAATATGTTTGTGGAAATGCCCCAATGAGATTTTGAAAGAATGATCTTCATTGTATCATTCTTTTAGCATTACAAAGAACAAGATGTCTTCCTCATTTTTCAAGGATGGTTAGGACACTGAAGTTTTTATGCATATACTAAAATTGGGACACCCCATCATGGAATTATGGAATTATGAAGATCGTGTAAATTTTCATTTACAAGACTTTTTGTTGTGTACTTAAAAACAGGAGCATAGGAAAAAGGCACAAGAAATCAAATCACATACCGCCTGTTCCTACAGATTTTCCCAAGGTGGATATAGCTTTTCCATTTGTAGTGTTGAATGCAAAGGGGAAGCTATGAATATGGAAACTATGGTATGAGATATAATACTACTATCATCTCTGCTATTTTTGTTGATTCATGGATGGAGGTGATTAATTATTACTTATGCTTCATTATTTATTTATTTATTTATTTATTTATTTATTTATTTATTTATTTATTTATTTATTTATTTATTTATTTATTTATTTATTTATTTATTTATTTATTTATTTATTTATTTATTTATTTATTTATTTATTTATTTATTTATTTATTTATTTATTTATTTATTTATTTATTTATTTATTTATTTATTTATTTATTTATTTATTTATTTATTTATTTATTTATTTATTTATTTATTTATTTATTTATTTATTTATTTATTTATTTATTTATTTATTTATTTATTTATTTATTTATTTATTTATTTATTTATTTATTTATTTATTTATTTATTTATTTATTTATTTATTTATTTATTTATTTATTTATTTATTTATTTATTTATTTATTTATTTATTTATTTATTTATTTATTTATTTATTTATTTATTTATTTATTTATTTATTTATTTATTTATTTATTTATTTATTTATTTATTTATTTATTTATTTATTTATTTATTTATTTATTTATTTATTTATTTATTTATTTATTTATTTATTTATTTATTTATTTATTTATTTATTTATTTATTTATTTATTTATTTATTTATTTATTTATTTATTTATTTATTTATTTATTTATTTATTTATTTATTTATTTATTTATTTATTTATTTATTTATTTATTTATTTATTTATTTATTTATTTATTTATTTATTTATTTATTTATTTATTTATTTATTTATTTATTTATTTATTTATTTATTTATTTATTTATTTATTTATTTATTTATTTATTTATTTATTTATTTATTTATTTATTTATTTATTTATTTATTTATTTATTTATTTATTTATTTATTTATTTATTTATTTATTTATTTATTTATTTATTTATTTATTTATTTATTTATTTATTTATTTATTTATTTATTTATTTATTTATTTATTTATTTATTTATTTATTTATTTATTTATTTATTTATTTATTTATTTATTTATTTATTTATTTATTTATTTATTTATTTATTTATTTATTTATTTATTTATTTATTTATTTATTTATTTATTTATTTATTTATTTATTTATTTATTTATTTATTTATTTATTTATGTATTTATTTTTATTTCGTTTACTTCATTTTGTACTAATATAATGATTTTCATGTTGTAGGTATTCAATGTTCAAGAACCATTTAGTGAACAAGATATCAATGAGATTCGAGAAAATTGAGCATCATTTTTCTTTGAAGCTACTAGCATTTAGTATTGATTTAGATGGTATTATTATTAGTATGTTTGAAACTGATATACAATGTTTGTTTAATACTTATGTAGTTACGTGTAGTTTCTTACAAAGTCACAAGTTTCCTTGACTATTGATGATGTACCAGAATGATAATTTTGAAACTTAGTGCTGTCGTCAATATTATATTTAAATTATATATTGTTGGTGTTTTTTAGCAGTATATTGTTGGTGTTGTTTATGTGAATGTGTGAATGAACATTGTATTAAAATTATACTTCTCGGTACAAGTACACCAATGTATATTATCCAGGTTCTGATGTCCCCGTATAGAAAACAATTCATAAGGGGTAAAACTGAACCGAGATAGAAAACATTCTATAAGGGGTGAATAATAATATCCGACATTGAATGTTCGGCAGGGAGACATTTGCTATTAAAGTCATTCTATAACGGTTAGAAAGAGAGCCGACATAGAAAGTATTTCATAACGGGTACCAGAACCGACATAAAAAGTAGCGTATTTTCTATAACGCCTGATACAATAACAGTTCTACAACCGACATAGAATGTCGATTTTAACCGACATAGAATGTCATTTTTCCACTAGTGATCTAGTAACTCTGGCTATGGAGGGAAGGGCTTTAAACTGGTATCACTGGTGGGAGGAGCACTCGAATGTGAGAACCTGGGAATTGTTTAAAGGGGCTCTGTTGGAGAGATTTGAACCAGGATTGGATCAGGATCCATATGGTCCATTATTAAATCTCAGGCAGACTGGAAGTGTGATGGAGTACAGAGATGAGTTTGAATTGGTGTCAGCACCTTTGAAAAACACTGATGTGCAAATGCTTAAGGGGATTTTTATGAAAGGATTGAAGCCTGAGGTTAAAGCTGAATTGAAGAAGAATCCTGTTAGAACATTGACAGAAGTCATGAATAAGGCTTCGAGGGTAGAAGAGAGTAATGCTATCCTCTGTTCCAGCAGGCACAGGGAAGATGATAGGAGAGGAAACAAGGGAACTGTTACCAATCCACCTCAAAGGTGGTTGAGTGAGAGCAAATGGAAGAGTACAGTGACCAGTCAACCAGGGTCTGAGAAATATCATGCAGAAAAGAAAAATGAGACTGGAAACAGTGGAGTGGGAGTAAGAGGCACTATCAGGCTATCTCAAGCTGAGCTTCAGGAATTAAGCAGAAAAGGCCTTTGTTTCAAGTGTGGGGAGACTTGGGGCAAGGGACACATCTGTAAGATGAAGCATTTCCAAATTGTGATGATAGATGATTCGGAGGGGGAAGAGGAGGCAGGAGTCAATTATTTGGCACCCATACTTGAAGAGGAAGGACCTGAACCTCCAACCATGCAGCTCTCATTGATGAGCAAAGAGGGGATGACCACTCCCAGGACTTTCAAGGTCAAGGGAGAAGTGCAGGGACTCAGAGGAAGTAAGGAGATAGTAATTCTTATAGATTGTGGGGCCACTCACAATTTCCTATCTCCCAGAGTGGTAAAGGAAGTGGGAATCCCTATTATTCAAATTCTTGAGTTTAAAGTGGAAATAGGGAATGGGGACCTCATTAGAAACAATGGAAGGTGTGAAGCCATCACTGTGAAGTTGCAGCAGTTAGTTATAACTCAAGATTTCTACATTTTGGAGTTGGGAGGCACTGAGATGGTTTTGGGAATGGATTGGCTAGCAGGGTTGGGAAAAGTGGAATTCAATTTCCATAACCTGTCTTTGAAATGGGTCCAAGATGGTCAGTTGAGATGTCTGATGGGAGATCCAAAAGTGAGCAAGACTGAAGTCTCTTGGAAAAGCTTGACCAAGAGGGCATCCAAGGATGAACAAGAGTACTGCCTGCATCAAACTGAGGTTAAAATAAATGAAGATAACCAAGTCAGTTTGGGGTGGATTCAGAGGATCAAAGCAGAAGGTCCTGAAATTTTCAAAGCCTTGGAGGGTCTACCTCCTAGAAGAGATTGTGACCATACTATTGTGATTAAGGAAGGAGACAATATACCCAACATTAGACCCTATAGATATCCTCAATACCTGAAGAATGAGATGGAGAAAGTAATACAGGAATTGTTGAATGGTGGTATCATCAGAACCAGCACCAGCCCCTACAGTAGTCCAGTTTTGATGGTAAAGAAGAAAGATGGAGGATGGAGATTCTGTGGAGATTACAGGGCCCTGAACCAGATTACAATCCCTAATAAGTTCCTTATTCCCATTATAGAGGAGTTATTGGATGAGTTGAACAGTGCACAGATCTTTTCTAAATTGGACCTCAAGTCTGGTTACCATCAAATTAGAATGAAAGAGGAGGACATCCATAAGACAGCTATAAGAACTCATGAAGGTCACTATGAGTACTTGGTCATGCCTTTTGGGCTTACCAATGCCCCCTCTACCTTCCAGAGTTTAATGAACCAAGTACTGAAGCCTTACCTGAGGAAATTCACATTGGTGTTCTTTGATGGCATACTCATATATAGCCACACGGAGGAAGAGCATTGGGAACATATACAGAAGGTGTTACAGCTGATATACTCCAATCAGTTAGTGCTTAATGAGAAAAAATGTTCTTTTGGGCAAAGGCAGTTGGGGTATTTGGGGCACATTATATCAAAGGAGGGAGTTGCAGCAGATCCTAGCAAGATTGAAGATATGATCAGCTGGCAGTACCCAACAGATGCTAAAAGTTTAAGGGGATTTCTGGGTCTCACTGGTTATTACAGAAAATTTGTAAAAGGGTATGGGAAGATCGTAGCTCCTTTGAATGATTTGTTTAAGAAGGATGGGTTCAAGTGGAACCCTGAGGCTCAGCGGGCTTTTGAAGATCTGAAAAGGAGAATGACTCAACTACCAGTGCTGAAAATTCCAGATTTTAATCAGACTTTTGTAATAGAGTCTGATGCTTCAGGAAAAGGAGTAAGTGCTGTCTTAATGCAGGAGGGCAGACCTGTGGCTTATATGAGTAAAACTCTATCTCTCAGAAATCAAAGTAAGTCTGTTTATGAGAGGGAGTTAATGGCTATAGTTTTGGCTATTAAAAAATGGAGGCCATATCTATTGGGAAGGACCTTTGAGGTGCACACTGATCAGAAGAGTCTAAGGTTCTTGACTGAGCAAAGAATTCTGGGGGAGGACCAGCAGAAATGGGTGACCAAACTGTTAGGGTATAACTTTGTCATCAAGTACAAGCCTGGGGTGCAAAACAAGGCTGCGGATGCATTATCTAGAAAGGGTAATCTGTATTCCTTGTCAGTGGTAACCTGCCAAGAATGGGAAGGTTTGGAGTGTGAGCTGATGGAGGATAGCAAATATAAGTATATGATTCAGAAATTAGGGGTTGAGCCAGACTCTATTCCTAATTTCATCCTCAAACAAGGACTTCTCTATTTCAAGGGCAGATTGGTAATTCCTAAAAACTCAGCAAGAATTCACAGCATCCTCAAGGAATTTCATGAGTCTGCCATAGGGGGACATGCTGGAAATTTCAAGACTATGAAGAGGATATCATCTTTGTTTTATTGGGAGGGGATGAGAGCTGATATCCAAAAGTTTGTGCAGCAGTGTGAAATATGCCAGAGAAATAAATACCAAGCTCTGAGTCCAGCCGGATTGTTACAGACATTGCCCACTCCAACTCAGATTTGGACTGATCTGAGTATGGATTTCATTGGAGGACTGCCAAAAGCTCAAGGGAAAGACACCATTTTTGTTGTGGTGGACAGGTTGACTAAATTTGCACACTTTATAGCATTATCACACCCATATAGTGCTAAGAGTGTGGCAGAAATCTTCATCCAAGAGGTGGTTAGACTGCATGGGTTCCCTAAAACTATAGTCTCAGATAGGGATAGTGTTTTCTTGAGTGTTTTTTGGACAGAATTATTTAAGCTGGCTGGAACCAAGTTGAAATTCAGCACTGCCTATCATCCCCAGACTGATGGGCAGACTGAGGTGGTCAACAGGTGTGTTGAGACCTATCTGAGGTGTATGACTGGGAGGAAGCCTAAGCAATGGCCTCAATGGTTACCCTGGGCAGAGTTTTGGTATAACACCAACTACCATGTGTCCACTAAAAACACCCCATATAAAGCATTATATGGCCAAGATCCACTAGTTTTGGTCAGGGGTGATGTCACTTCATCAGCTGTGGAGGAAGTGAACAGGTTGACAGCAGCAAGGAATGAAATAATAGCTGAATTAAAGAATAAATTGGCTCTGGCCCAAAATCAAATGAAACAGCAGGCTGACTTGAAGAGGAGGGAGGTTCAGTTCAAGGTAGGTGAATGGGTATATTTGAAGATACAACCATACAAGCTCAAGACACTGGCTAGGAGAGTGAATCAGAAGTTAAGCCCTAGATTCTATGGCCCGTTTGAAATCAGTGAACAGATCAGCCCTGTGGCCTACAGATTGAACCTGCCAGATGACTGTAGAGTTCATCCAGTGTTTCATGTGTCCTTGTTGAAGAAGGCAGTTCCTACCACTTCTACCATACAGCCCTTACCTAAATGTATAACGGAAGATTGGGAGTTGAAGGTGAAGCCAGAAGAAGTGAAGGAAAGCAGGGTAAATGATGCAGGAGAAATTGAGGTGCTGGTACACTGGGAACACTTGCCAGACTTTGAAGACTCTTGGGAGAATCTCAAGCAGCTACTGAAGCAGTACCCTGATCTCCACCTTGGGGACAAGGTGGTTGTTCCAGGGGGGAGTGATGATAGGGATGCTGGGAGCCAGTCCTATTTTGATAATAATATTAAGTATTTTGATCATGTATACTCAAGGAGGAATAAGGGTCATAATAAGTAGCTATATGTTACTAGTTATCGGTTGGGGGGAATATTACTATAAATAGCTAGGTCCTTGTAATAATTGGCAGGCTGGTATTGGCTTGTATTGGGCTGGGACTTGGAGAGAGGCATCTCTTAAAACTGCCAGATACTATTTCTCTCTCTTGTTTGTTATACGATCTTCCTCCATTACTGTGCATTGTCCATTTTTCTCCAATTCTGCTGCTAGATTGCTGTTCGCAGGTCTGATTCCCTATCACAAAATCATAAACTCTCTCTGTCCCGCAATGAAGTTTCCGGTTGACCTTCACAGGTAGAGTTTTGTTTTGACTTTCTAAGTTTACCACTTTACCCCAACTTTGTGTCAAATCAAGCAAAAAATGGGTAAAAACATCCAAGTACATTAGAGTTGCACTTCAGTACTGTTATTTATCTATTTAAACCTTATAAACTCATCAAGTTTGAATTCACGAATGTTTTCATTATGAACTCAGGATGTTGGACTACTTACAATCTCAGATCAGACCAGACTAGAATTAAATAGATCAGATTGGACCAGAATTTCATAGTTATAAAATACACAGAGACTAGACATTTACCATACCAGTAAATTTAAATATAAGTAAAAACATCCTCACTCAAAAAGTATACAAATTTCACAACCTCAAGTTATTGGTGATGTCTAATATACATTCTATTCTTCGAAGTTCTTGGTAAAAGATGTCACACATTAAATTTCTCAAGTTAGTTCCTTTTGATGCTAAATTACGCGATGAACATCAACAAGACAACAAGAGTTAGAAACCATTTTTGGAGAGGGTTGGTGTTTTCTTACATTGCCGGTTTTAACCCATGGATAACTTTACGTCGCAGTCTCAAGAATAACCTCCCCGCCTAAATTGAGAGTTTATTATATGTGGTGATGACGGAAAATCAACAAAAATACTTTAATTGTTTTTATAAGGAAGTATATAATTTGCAATTCTTTATCTTCATTTATTTTTGTTAAAAACTATATATGCATTGTTCTGTCACTAATTTCATGTTAGTACTTTGAGGTCTTTCATTTTCATGTTAGTACTAATTTCACTATTTTGGTTTAATTGATTTTACAATTTCATATTTTGATTCATACTTTCATGTTATTTCCATAAAAAATTACCATCTTTATTCAAACTGATTAATCTAACATCTTAGGGAGTGTTTGCAATTGCTTCAACTTTAAAGAAGTGATTTTTTAAAGTGATTTTGGGAAAAGTGATTAATAGTAAAAGTTGGTAGTGTTTGAAGAAAAAGTGATTCTGAAAAAGTAAAAGTTGGTAGTGTTTGGTAAAAGAAGTACTTTTTGTGTAATAGAAAAAGTGAAAAGCAGTTTAAAGCACCCTTCCACCTGCTTCCAGCTTTTAGCTTTTATGTGATTAATTTAAGCAGAAGCTGTCATTTGAAAACACTCTTTTTAACTTTTTTTAAGCCAAAAGCCGAAAAGCACTTTTTTTAATCAAATGCAAACACTCCCTTAATCTTGTGTCTTCATTCCAAAATCTCCGGTTTACTTAGGGTTTGCCTTCATCATCGTCTGAATGATGTTTTCTTCACATTTGGTTTGCAATTGACAAGATGAGATGTTTTATAGTGAAAATACAGCGTTCTGTTATCTAATTCAATGCCTTATAGCTTATGTACTTCACTACCTTAGTAATTCTAATGCTTTCTAATTAGTTCATATGCTCTTTCATGATTGTATGAGCCAAAGTAAATTTCCTTTGCTGATCAAAAGAACTTCACTTCAAGTTGTCATGCCATTTAATTTTTTATATGCTTAAATTTTTGCTACTTTATTCGTTTTCTTTTTGTTCTGTCATTTTCCCTAGATTAGTCGTTATTTTTAATGTACTATGAAAGGTAAATGTCACAACACGACATATAAAAAATCTGTCTATAAGTTTATTCTCAAAATATGAAAGTGCTATTTTTTAGTGTTCAGGGTACTTTTCAACAATTTTTGGATATGGTATGAGTTTTTTTAGTTGTGCTCACTATGTTCACATTCTTGGAAAATATGCCCGCCCCTTTCAGTTGATTGAACAGGTCGTCGATGCGAGGTAAAGGGTATCGATTCTTGATAGTAACACGGTTCAGCTCTCGGTAGTCAATACACAATCTCAAGCTACCGTCTTTCTTCTTCACAAACAAGACCAGAGCGCCCCAAGGTGAAACGCTCGGCTTGATGTATCCTTTCTCAAGCAATTCTTCAAGTTGTTCTTTCAGTTCTTGCATCTCTTTCGGAGCCATCCTGTACGGTGCCTTGGAAATCGGTGTAGTACCCGGCATTAAGTCAATGGAGAACTCAACCTCTCTTTCCGGAGGCATCCCCGAAATCTCTTCCGGAAACACATCGGGAAATTCATTGACCACAGGGATCTGATCAATCGTTTGCTCTTCATTGTGGGTTTCCTTCATCATACAAAGGTATGCTTCGCATCCCTTCCGGATGTACCTCCTCATTTGCCACATTGTCATCAACTTGACATCAGGTTTGTTTGTCACTGCCTTGAATGATACCCGCTTCCCACTCGGGCTCTTCATGATCACCTTGTGCTCGTTGCACAAGATCTTCGCCTTGTAACTCCCAAGCCAATCCATGCCCAGCACCACTTCAATGTCTTCGAGGTCAAATTGGACCAAGTCTCCAGGCAGATTAACATTATCTATGACTATAGGTACATTCATGTACACATTTCTACAAGCTACCACTCTATTGTTTGCTGTTTTTACATTCAACTCTATGCTAGCTGCAGGTTCTATCTTTAACTTCTCAACAAATTTAGAAGAGATAAAACTGTGAGAAGCACCAGAATCAAACAGAACGTAAGCAGGAGTGTTATTAACATGAATTGTACCTGAAACCACGTCATGGGCCTTGGCTTGTGCCTTGTTCATCACGTATATGCGGCCCTGATTTCTTTGGTTGCCCCCGCCTTGGTTCTGATTCTTGTTCTGGTTCTGATTGCGGTTGGCATCACGGTCGCGATTGTTATTGTTGTGATTTCTCGGCTTATTCCCCTCTTGATTTCCACCTTGGTTTGCACCTCCTCGGTTAGGCCCTTGGTTTTGATGACTTGCCTTTTCTTTGTTTAGGCATTCGAATGCCCGATGTCCCCTCTTCCCGCAAATGAAACAATTCACCACTTTTCCATCACAGTCAACACCAGGGTGATCTCGTTGGCACAACTTGCAATGGTAGTGCCTGTCTCTTGGCACATATCGTTGATCATGCCATGGACCATGCCCAGGGAATCTCCTTGCATCTTGTGGACGACCTTCTCTCCTCCACGTGGGTTGTTGTTCCTGCTGATGAGTTTTGAGCCTCTTCTCCCTTGCCTTATTCTCCTCCTCGTTCTTCCGGATTTTCTAGTGGGCTTCTCGCTGGAGTTGTACTACCCGATAGTGCTTCGCAGCTTTGTAATATGCATCATCCAATGTTTGCCAGTCCTGCACTGTCATCATCTTCTGTGTGTCTTAGTTCAGTCCTCCGATGAACTTCTCGATCTTACTCTCCTCATCGGGTACAATTGATGTTGCAAATTCTGCTAGGGTAACAAATTAACTGTGATACTCTTGCACCGTCATGTCCCCCTGCTTCAAGTGTAGGAACTTGTCACGATTTTCTGCTTGCACATGGGGCGGGTAAAATCTCTTTCGCAGTGCACGCTTGAACCGATCCCAAGTGAAGTCCGGTTGTGCGCTCATCCCTGGTCCCACATGAACCCACCATTTATCTGCTTCTTCATGCAGATAATAAACAACAATGTTAATTCGTTGATCTGCCGGGCAATTGACCGCATCAAACAGCTTATCGAAGGAGCGTATCCAATTCTCGAGTAGGACTGGATCCTCTTGCCCAAGGAAGCTCGGCGGGTTTCGTGCCGCTACACGACTTTCCATGTTATTACCGTTGTTGGGTTGGTTTTGAAATGCCACAGTGATTGTCTGGGTGAGCAGCGTGAGAGCTTGCGCCAGCTCAGCATTGGTAGGGACGGCATTCGGGTCTCTCCTCGGTGGCATGGTGTCTCCATTAATAAATAACTTGAATTAGTAAAGAAAACTCCTCCTACATTCCCTTAAGGATCCTAGAACTAAGGATACCATATGCTACCAAGTTATATCATAAAATTGTAACACCCCCAAATTTCCCGCCCAAAAACATTGATATGATTGAAAAAAAACTTTTATTTATTGATAATAAAATTTAAAGAGTACAGCGGAAGTCTAAATAGGGAAATGGGTGTTACCGCCACATCCGGTCATCTCTCAACCGGATGCACAGGCAACTAAAACAAAACAATAAAACTAAATAAATAAATGTTTATTTCAAGACTAAATTTAACTAAGGCAACTCCTAACTCGCTCTCAGGTGCATGCATTCAGCAGTCAACATAACCATCATCACCTGCACAAATATCGTGCAGAAACAAAACAAAGAAAGAAAACAAAAATTAGCTTTAGAGCTAAGTAAGTACTTGACGTGCACTTTGTTGTGCGTGCACTCAAAATAAATTCAATACTAACACTTATACGTAGTATAGCGTAGTAGAGTTCGTATCCACAGGGAAAGGAATAACTTTCTTTTTATATAAACAGTAAATGAAGGGGGGTTTTGATTGTTGAGTGATTTAATTAAATAAAACACGAAGATGAACGAGTTATATGGGATTAAATTCAAGAATAAAAGGGACTTGGTCTTGCTACTTTCCACTTGTTGATATATTTTAGTCGATCATTGTTATATCTATAACTTATCCCCTCTCGAATACTCAATCGAGGGTAGTTATTAACAACGACCGTTCATTAATAACCCTTACTATTAACCAAAATATAGAACAACGCCGTATACCGGTTTAATAGTAGCATTTAACCTCTTTAACTCCTTGATGAAATCAATTGAGATTGATAACCTCAACACAACGGTTTCGGTTTAACCAACAAAATTAATCCCTGTTAAGTTTATTAACCACGACCGTGCATTAATAAACCGAAGTTACTTACTTGTGAAACCATCAACGTTTAACCATCGGTTCGTTGATCGTTCCTAGTAATAATCAATGTCGGAACGTTAACTAATCGTCACTTAGCCACCCTCCAACATTAATATAGAATGAGATTAAGGGAAGAATTAATAATCAAGAGGAGAAAGTAAGAAAATAACTCACAACTTTAATAATCAACAAGCTTCAAGAGCAAAACCAAGAAATGGAAGTTTAGCTCCTCATTTGGAGACTAAACATGCTAAAAGAAATATAAGGAAATTCTATTCTAAACTGAGCTTGAGAGTATAAAGGAATTGGTGCCCATATTGTGAAGGAAAGGAGGTGTATTTATAGGCTTTTTGGGGTGGAGGTCGGGTACTCGATCGAGTATATATATGTACTCGATCGAGTATGTGTAGAAAGCTGAATTCGATCCATACTCGATCGAATTTATAGTAGAATTCATAGCTATACCCGATCGAGTATGTCGGTGTACCCGATCGGGTATAGACACTCGATCGTGGGGAAATCTTCCTCTGCATGTTCCTTTGTTTTCGGATCCGATCCGATTTGAAATTTCAACCAGATACTCGATCGAGTATAGGAGATACTCGACCGAGCATAGACAAAAATCAGGATTTCCTTCTTTTTCTTGTGATTTTGCACCTTCCTTCCACTTTTTGGGGTTCACCAACTGTCCTTGAGTGATGTTAGACCTGTTTGAGCTCAGAATAAACCTAATCTAAACAATTTACAAGAATTTAACAAACTAAACTATTTACACCGAAAGTGTGTAATTTCCGAAATACTAAACAACCAAAACTAACTAAAAATGTAAATAAACACATGGAAATTACAAACGTATCAGTACTACCCAACCCCGTAAAATAATCAGGTTTGGCTAAAATAGATTTTTATATAATACTATATAAAAATAACACACTCCATAAAAATTCTCTTCTTCTTTGATTATCTCAAAAATCACTTCTTCTCTAACTTCCTAGTAATTTAGAAGGGCGGTGCTCAGCCTTTCGACTGAGCCCGGTGGACTGTGGTTACGGACGGCCACCCCGAACAAATGCCGGTACCACAACTGCTCTTGTAGAAACGAAACGACTACCTTAAGTGTGCACACCCCCTAAAAGGGATTCCAAGCCCTCCGAGTAGTAAGTCGTCATGATTAATCGGGACTCAGTCTACCAACTACCCCACCTTTAAAATTCTTGAATGATTAGGGACTACTACTACTATAACTTCTTCTTAAAAGGGATCATAGATCTAAATGTCACTTAAAACTCAAACTGTACTTGTTAGTAGTAGCAGCCCTAATCACCCTCCACATTTATCCGGATGTGGAAAACCGACACCACAGATTTCTCCCGGGTGCTCACTTCTTATGAAAACGTCAATTTTATCTTAACTTTAGATATACTTCCAAAAAATATTTCTCAATCTCTCTAAATAGTCTCAAAGGTATTTAAAAATATTTAACACCCAAAAGTACTTCGTTTGCACTTCTCAAATACCATAGATCTAATATCTCCTCAAAATCACATACACATAATTCAAAATTCACACTTAATCACATAATGCATAATAAGTATATAATACGAGGAAACCATTTTGGATCGGCAGAGAAACTTACCTCAAATCCAACGCTCCTATTTCTCTTCTTCTATTCCGATCTCTAAGTATTCACCTTTTTAATTAAGATGATGTAATTAGTCACTTATTCTATTTTTAATAACTTATCCGATTTTCACTTTTTATTTTATTGTTCAAATTTAATATAATTAACTTAGCTTATCCATTCCTTAATTACTTTTATTAATCCATCTGAATTCGGCCAATAATTTTTTTTAATTACTAATGATCCAATACCATGTTATACTATCCGAATTATATTTCAATTGCATGTCCAAATTTCACAATTTCTTTAATTTACATTAATCAACATTAATTTACTCTACTTATAACACATCCAAATAATTAATTATATTTTTAATATTATTAAGATATACGAATTATAGACATATTCGAATTACCTTCAATTATAGTTTATTACTAATATTCTCGTACTTGATGACTATCTTAACTAAATTCAATAATCCTTTATTACTTTTAATCCAGTACGATAATAACAAGGTATTAAATAATTAACTAGCTCAATACTTATATTATTAATTCAAAGATTTTGATAATAGTTCGAATTATATTTAATTAAATTATTCAAATGTCATAATTACTTTAATCAACATTATTAGTAAATACGAATATTCTAGCAATTAACTAATCATCATTAACTAAACCTGATTTTATTAATTTACTCAACACTTAATATTTCCAAGTCCGTAATTTAATTTTATGAATCTACTTCAATTAATCCAATAATTAGTGAAAATAATACCTATCCAACTTTGTTCAATATGATTATGGTATTAAGTCCAAATGACTGATTATTATTGTACGTTTATTAGTTTTTATTAATTATTCATCAATTCATTATGTAATTAGGTTATCTAACAATTAACAAATGTATCTAAGTGATTACTATAAATTATTCCAGCCAATTTCACCATCAATACTTCTCATCTCAAATTTATCAATTTTGCAGATTATTATTATTATTATTATTATTATTATTATTATTATTATTATTATTATTATTATTATTATTATTATTATTATTATTATTATTATTATTATTATTATTATTATTATTATTATTATTATTATTATTATTATTATTATTATTATTATTATTATTATTATTATTATTATTATTATTATTATTATTATTATTATTATTATTATTATTATTATTATTATTATTATTATTATTATTATTATTATTATTATTATTATTATTATTATTACTATTATTATTACTATTATTATTACTATTATTATTACTATTATTATTACTATTATTATTACTATTATTATTACTATTATTATTACTATTATTATTACTATTATTATTACTATTATTATTACTATTATTATTACTATTATTATTATTATTATTATTATTATTATTATTATTATTATTATTATTATTATTATTATTATTATTATTATTATTATTATTATTATTATTATTATTATTATTATTATTATTATTATTATTATTATTATTATTATTATTATTATTATTATTATTATTATTATTATTATTATTATTATTATTATTATTATTATTATTATTATTATTATTATTATTATTATTATTATTATTATTATTATTATTATTATTATTATTATTATTATTATTATTATTATTATTATTATTATTATTATTATTATTATTATTATTATTATTATTATTATTATTATTATTACTACTATTATTACTACTATTATTACTACTATTATTACTACTATTATTACTACTATTATTACTACTATTATTACTACTATTATTACTACTATTATTACTACTATTATTACTACTATTATTACTACTATTATTACTACTATTATTACTACTATTATTACTACTATTATTACTACTATTATTACTACTATTATTACTACTATTATTACTACTATTATTACTACTATTATTACTACTATTATTACTACTATTATTACTACTATTATTACTACTATTATTACTACTATTATTACTACTATTATTACTACTATTATTACTACTATTATTACTACTATTATTACTACTATTATTACTACTATTATTACTACTATTATTACTACTATTATTACTACTATTATTACTACTATTATTACTACTATTATTACTATTATTATTACTATTATTATTACTATTATTATTACTATTATTATTATTATTATTATTATTATTATTATTATTATTATTATTATTATTATTATTATTATTATTATTATTACTATTACTACTATTATTACTACTACTAGTACTACTAGTACTACTAGTACTACTATTACTACTAGTATTACTACTATTATTACTACTATTATTACTACTATTATTACTACTATTATTACTACTATTATTACTATTATTATTACTATTATTATTACTATTATTATTACTATTATTATTACTATTATTATTACTATTATTATTACTATTATTATTACTATTATTATTACTATTATTATTACTATTATTATTACTATTATTATTACTATTATTATTACTATTATTATTACTATTATTATTACTATTATTATTACTATTATTATTATTATTATTACTATTATTATTACTATTATTATTATTACTATTATTATTACTATTATTATTACTATTATTATTATTATTATTATTATTATTATTATTATTATTATTATTATTATTATTATTATTATTATTATTATTACTAGTATTATTACTATTATTATTACTATTATTATTACTATTATTATTACTATTATTATTACTATTATTATTACTATTATTATTACTATTATTATTACTATTATTATTACTATTATTATTATTATTATTATTATTATTATTATTATTATTATTATTATTATTATTATTATTATTATTATTTAGGAGTTTCAGCCCAAACCAAACAAGTTACCAGCCCAATCATTTTTTTCTTAAAAAAAAAAGAAAAGCACTGTTCTTCTTCCTCACGGTTCGGCCGAATGAACTACACAGGGGGGGAAGGTTACCTCGACGGATTCGTGATACGGTGGTGGTAGAAGACTCGTTTGGGGACGGCGAAGGTCACTGATGGGTTGGCGGCAGCGGCAGCTCCTCCGTCTTCTCCGTTTTCCGTTTTTACGGTTAGCCCGGCGGAACTCCGGCAAGCCCGTTCTCCGTCATTTCACGATCGTTTTCAATGATTCTTCTTCCGTTGGACTCCTCTCAGGCAGGGGAAGATCTCAGAGGTGTTTTAGGGGCTCGGTTATGGCTAAAACGATGGGTTGAAATTTGTGTACACACATATATATATATACTATTATATAGGGTGTGGTTCCAATGAGAACGATGCTTAACGTGAGAACGTGAGAACAAATCCTAGCTGTTAATCAAAAGAATCAGACGGTTGATTATTTGGAGGTGCACAATTAATTCGTGCATTGCAACACACACTAACATGTTCAGAAAACTAACATCACGGTATGTGTTTTGCACAAAGGGTGAAATTGTCAATCTTTTGACATTCCATTAATGTAGAATCGGTTAGAGGCTATCATCCACCTAAGAATTAGGAAAATGATAAAAGGTCAAATCATATAAAAAATTTAATTTAAAAATTGATTTAACTTGTTAAATTATAATTTGATGTAAACAAAAATTATATCAAATTAAATATTTTTTTATGAGCTTTCATATGACACCAAATGTCATATATAATTTTGTTTTAAAAAAATAAGTATAATATGTGCTCCGTATAAAATAAATCACAACAAACATTATCTTCAGCTATCACATGTACAAGAATATGTATCTAACACACAACGAATAATATCTAATGCACATGAAACAATGTCTAATGCACAATATGTATAACAAAAATTAAAACAAGTGTCATAAACACAGAATCCAATATCCAATGCTCAAAGAACAGTATTTGACACACAAAATTAAAACCTAAATAATATCTCACACATAAGGATTTCACACATCTTAAACTAATATATAACACACTAGAATCAATACCTAATGCACAATATGAATATATGTTAGAAATGAAAATAGAGAGTCGCAACAAATACATCATGCACAATAATCGGTATCTAGCACACAACGTCAAATACTGCATTTGAGTGGCACAATAGTGCAGTTGTGAATTGTACGGTTGCAAATGTTAAGACATAAAGTATGTTGATCCAATATCTAGCGCATAACCCGGTCCCCAAATATGTAATGCACATGAACCGGTATCTAACTCACAATTGATATATATGACATAAAATGAAAATATGTGCTCATAGATATACAATTATATATGGTGAATAATGAAAATAAACAAGAGCAATTGTGCATTGAAATTATAAAATAGTGAGAATAGAGGTTTTGAATAAGGTTGTTCTTTTAGATGAGTGAGCATTAACATCAAAAGTCAAATCACATGGCAAATCAAATGCTTAATTTAATTATATATGGAACTTGAGTTTTGAAATAGTGGAACGGTTGAAATATAATGCTTTATTTAATAATATGGAATGGAACTTAATTTTTGCAAGTGGAACAGACGAAAATTACGGCTAAGATCATGGGTTACAAAAACGGCCATTAACAAAATACTTAAATGCCCTTTCGTTAACTTCATTTGATCGCAGATGGCGTATATTAATAGATGGTCAGGATGTGTTCTCACGTACTCACGTTAAGACTCGTTCTCATTTGAACCAAAATCCTATTATATATATATATATATATATATATATATATATATATATATATATATATATATATATATATATATATATATATATATAGGGTGCGGTTCCAGTGAGAACGATGCTTAACGTGAGAACGTGAGAACACTCACAATTAACCCAGCGTGATACACAATTGAGCCCGTCAGGTGCACATTTGGGTTTAGCTCAAAATAAGCCTATATAAATAATGACGGTGGCATTTTAGTAAATACTGTGCCGAACGCGAAAATGTGCATTGGGCGAGCCTCATTGTGCATCACATTTGGGTAAATGTGGTGTTCTCACGTTCTCACGTTAAGGGTTGTTCTCATTTGATCCTAAATCTATATATATATACATACATATACGTATTCATATATATATATATGTTGATCAAGCTTTGCTCTGGGTGAAGGGAAGTGAAGGTTGAGGCCACTATTTATACAGTTCTTAAGGCATACTAGGGTTTCTTTTGAGCTCATCCGATCGGTTTGTATTACAACTCAATCTTCGTACGAAGTTTATCGGTTAATTAGGAGGCTTCGCCGGCTGTATGAGTTTTTGTTTATTCAGGATTCTGAATGTAGCTAGTTTAATTGTTCAGGTTCATGCTGCGCACGTTTTATAAGATTGGGAGAATTTTTCGCTAGGCCAATGGAGTTTTTTTTCGTTTGTATACTTGGTGCTAAACTTGTATTACTACATCTAGAGCTTTAGTTATATTATTTGATATACGAAGCTTTTTAAAGTTTCTTTTTTAAAGATATACGAAGCTTTTTAAAGATATACGAAGATATACGAAGTTTTTTAAAGTTTCTTTTTAAACGTTATTAAAATATAACTTTTACTTGGTGCTTGATATAAAATGTTATTTTTATTATCGGATCATTTTATCAGATTAAACATGTCACAAATGTTAAATTTTTGTTTGACTCACCTAATAATTAAGATGTCATTTTCGTAACATTTTACTTGACTAATAAAATTATTTATTTTACATTAATTTTTCGGGGTATCACAAAAATTACCACGTAGGTGTAAATATTCACAGGTAGGATGCACATTCCATATCATAACACGTTTCAACACTTGGGGTTCTCATTTCACATGAGCCCACAATTCTCAACTTTTCCCATAACATATACAACATAAAAGTAATACTCACAAGTCCTCACCACGTTCCCAAGACTACTCCCGTGCAAGCACGCTTAACTTTGGAGTTCTTGGGAGATGAGCTCCCTTAAAAGGAGATGCACCTCTGTTGGTATGAGTAGTACTATTAATCCGTTTATATTAAATCTCAAGTGTTACAATCACCCCGACTTAGGAACGCAACGTCCTCGTTGCGCCCATAAACCAATCTCAAATCTCAATCAAACCCCAGAATCTTCCCCCTGCTAAGTGTCTGCCCGATATCCAACGGATCAGCACATTGTCGCAGGGTTGCTCTGATACCACCTGTAACACCCCGGCCCCACCGGACCCGAGGTAGTTACTCCGGACCAATAGTACTGTCCCCACAAACCACCACAAACCTTTACCGCACACTTTGTCCTCACTCATGCACGCCCTGAGAAACTTCCCAGGGGGTCACCCATCCCAAGACTACTCCCGTGCAAGCACGCTTAACTTTGGAGTTCTTGGGTGATGAGCTCCCTTAAAAGGAGATGCACCTTGTTGGTATGAGTAGTACTATTAATCCTCTTAAATTAATCTCGAGTATTACAATCACCCCCACTTAGGATCGCAACGTCCTCGTTGCGCCCTTAAACCAATCTCAATCAAATCCCAGAAACTTTTCCCCTACTAGGTGTCTACCCGATATCCAACGGATCAGCACACTGTCGCAGGGTTGCTCTGATACCACCTATAACACCCCGGCCCCGCAGGACCCGAGGTAGTTACTCCGGACCAATAGTACTGTCCCCACAGACCACCACGAGCCTTTACCGCGCACTTTGTCCTCACTCATGCGCGCCCTGAGAAACTTCCCAGGGGGTCACCCATCCCAAGACTACTCCCGTGCAAGCACGCTTAACTTTGGAGTTCTTGGGAGATGAGCTCCCTTAAAAGGAGATGCACCTCTGTTGGTATGAGTAGTACTATTAATCCGTTTATATTAAATCTCAAGTGTTACAGTTTTTTTTAACGTTTCAGCTCAGCCTATATTACTTCAGTAATGGTTGTAAGATTAAATTTAAAAATCTAGAAAGTTGCTTGAATATTGAAGAATATGAGCAATTCTGTAAGTTCCAAAGTATCTAAGGAGTTCTTGAAAAACCAAGATTAAATACTCTGTTTATGTGTTTAGTTTCTGCTTTTTAGCTTTTACATTATTAAACCAATTCTAATTCAGTTAGTATTAGAATTTCAAAATGCCTAAGGACTTCCACCATTTATATTTCAGTTGTACTAAATGCTCTATTTATGTGTTTACTTTTTGTTTCAATCACATGCATTCCATTATGGGAGAATACACTTTTTATGTTAGTTGAAATAAGGTATGTATGTCAATTCCTGAATGAAAGAGTACTAGCTGAATTTTAGGCCAAATTTCCCCTGCTCTTATTTAAAAGAGAAGAAACTAACAAAAATTACATATTCTCTAGCATATCGTATTTTATAGATTCAGTGAAAAGAACTTATGATGAATGATGATTTATGTTGATGGAATTTCATCTTATTACGGAGCATGATATGATAAAGTTGCAATAGAAGCGTAACCGTGTCAAGTTTTTTACTTTGGCATTTTTTTTTGCATAAATTCACGGTGTTTAACCGATTTTAGACATTACCATGTTCATGTCACTGATTATTATGGCATATGGTGGTGAAGATGATGATGCTTTAAATACAAACTGTTTACCTGTTCCCTAAGTTTAGTAGTGCAGAAGTCATTGACATCCTTCTAAGCATTGAACCAATGGTAGAAAGTGATGCTGCAACCCAATCAAAGTAATATGAGTAGTTCAAATGAACATAAACACAATTCTCAGGGATTCTAACTCGAAACTTCTTCTGCTTCTTAGAAGGGCTTTATTATAATGTCATGGAGCAGCAAATATATAACTGCATTTTGAGTTCTTAATTTATTATAATGTCATGGAGCAGCAAATATATAACTGCATTTTGATTTCTTAATTTAAGATTGCAAAACCAATGTTTGAGGATTATCAAATAGATCACCTTACCTTTATTTAAATATCATGTTCTTAACATGAACGTGGTAATTAGTGTAACCCAATGCTTGGAATTCAATATTTGGAATTCAGTTTTTTTTTTAACATGACCATTGCAACTACTTTGAATCTTTAGTTCTTGACAGTTTGAGGTAGTTACAATTCAAACTGACCATCTACTTGATTTTTTTGTGTGTAGAACATGGCACCGGTGAATAAACTTCTGTCCGACGTCCCTGTCTGAAGTGAAGTTTATTAGTTATTACTACGTATGTGTGATGATGACAAAAAACTAACCAAGAAGACTTTAAGGGCCTGTTTACTTTCGACTTAATGGACTTAATGGATATATTGACTTAATCGCTCAGCTATATACTCACGTTTACTTGCGACTTAATTTAAAACCTGACTTATTCGCTCAGACCATTCATGACTTAATCGGTCAGCGCAATTTTAATACTCCTTACCATTCAGACGTATCCGCATAAGCCGACTCTCGTTTTTAACCCTGCCTTCTCCATTGGAATAATTCATCGCCGATATCTCTCCGTCTCTCCATCGCCACAAGCCCACGAACTTTGTTGACCGGAGCAACTTGAGAGCTATCTCGAAAGCAGCGAAGAAGTATTCTCCCCAGTCTCATCTTCTACCTTCGTTATTTCCTCTGGTTTTATTATATAAACCATTTATTTTGTTCTCTTTTACACCGTAGAGTTTCTCCTCACTCAATCATTCTCGAATCTCATCCCCGAAATATTCTTTTTATGAGATATTCTTAAACATTAGGTTATATATGTTCGAAATTTTGTTATTGAGATCTTATTATATACTCCGTATTGATTTGCTGGGATGTTTTCATACCACTAATTTTAGGAAATACTCGTATTATTTAGATTGTTGTTGGTCTATACAGTGACCCCCCATTTGAGGCGAATTGTATCTGCAATATTTGTATGTTGTTTCTTGAAAACGGTGGCCGCTATATTTTATTACAGATTTACAGACAAAAGGGTAAATTAGTAACTTGATATGATTCAGACCAGACATTCAGCACACAAAGTAAACAACTTGTTATTCTAGTGTCACTTAATTCAAACAGACGTCTTAGTCTAGACAGACATCTTAATCCATATAGGACTTATTGAAAAAAAAAGTAAACAGCCCCTAAATGTAGTTTACAAGGAAATGTATAATAATTTGTTTTTTATCTTCATTGTATTTCATTAAAAACAATATATGCACTCTTATATCTTTATTCCAACATTTTTAGAGATTCACAAATAATTTAATGCTTAGTCACTGCATCCCGTGCGAAGCACGGGTGAAAACCTAGTTGCTATTAAATACGATAACTGTATCCATAACAGTTATCATATTTTACTCAAAATGTCGTATATTACATCAACTTAGATATTGGTGATACATATCTTGCACGTTGAGGGATTCAATATCGAGCTAGGGATGTAATCTTTGTATATCAAAAGCGCTATAGGGTTTGAGTAAAGTTTAACACACAACATTGTTAAATTAAGACATATTTTTGTTAAGCACGTCTTAATCTTTTGACGTTACTATTTATTTCTAAACCCTATAGAAACAATGGGGTGAAAATATGTATTGGAACACTAATAATATCCTTGTTCCAAATCTCTTTAACAGGACCCGCGATATTGTAGGATTTTTCCACCTTCTTTCTTGGAAGTTGCCAAGAGGCATCTCACATCTTCTTGGAAGGAGGTCTCCTACATATGAACATGGGGAAGATATGGAGAAAAATATGGAAGCTTGGATTCAACTTCCTCTTGTCTCCAAACTAGCCTATAAATAGAGTGTTTTATTGTTGTTCATAGTATCAGTTTAGAAAGTGAGAAAAGTGTGTGAAGAGTGAAATACACTTAGAGTATAAGTGTATTGGTGAGGATTGGTTTTTTGTAATAGTTGAGTGTGAGAGTTTGTTCCTCCTATTGTAATTCTGTTCTTGATATTGAATAGAAGAATTTTCCAATCCCTACAGATATTTCACATTCCATTTGTTGACACCTTGATATTACGAAACCTTTCTTTTGTTCCAAGTTCATGATATCTTATTTGAAGTAATTTTGAGTTCTAAAACTTTTGTTCCAACTTCAATTACAATGCATTAAGTAAAAGGGCTGAAGTGAGTTCGGAGATATAATTTTGCTCTAGTCATACAAAAGCTTAAAATATGATATTAAATGATAAATGCATCTGTTTATAGAAATATGTCACGGTTTTATTATGAGAAAATTAGAATGACAATTTTTAATAAATACATTTTATGATCAGTATTAACCATAAATACCATTTAGCAACTAGTTTAAATAATACCGTTGAGATATTTGATGGTATAATATCTTTTAATGATAGTCAAATGACTTAGATATCATAGTTTATCTCTTTGTTTTTATGGTCTCTATGATAAGTTCTTCTAGTTGGAAGGACATTGAGTGTTCACGTCCTAAAAATAAGCAATCAAATCGATATGTCTTTGTGCAAGTTGCTCCAGTAAGTTGAAAGCGATAAATAGATATGTCTAAGAGTTCCAACATCTTACTTAAAAACTATGATATGAGTGTCTTCCGTTTTAAAGCTTTAAATCTGAGTCAAAATTGCTTTTATGTAAACCAGCAGTTCCATGTGAAATATTCCAACTTCACTTACAAAATATCATCGAAGTGATTTTAAATTGCTCTAAAAAGTAATACCCAATTTATAAATCAAAACCCTAGCCGTTGGAATCATATACTTAGCCTAATCTCTATGATTTAGCAATTTTGCACGAAGAGACCATATCTTGGTAGTTGATACATTCTAATACAATATACCATGAGTGTATCCAAGGTGATCAATATCTACCTTGTTACAATCTTGTTCTATTAGTATTACTTCATGAATGGGCTAAAAACAGATTAAATACCGTTTTGTTATACCTTCAGGATATATCACAAATATTTCAATTGAAGTACACATCGATTGATCTTTACCTATCGGATTGAAATTTTGATAGATAATTAGGACTTACTCGGATTGTAAGTATTTAGCCTGAAGGTATAACAAAACGGTATTGAACTCTATTTATCAGATTTCACAACTGATAATTTAGACTATTTACACTAAGGGGAGTAAAGACAATTAATTAAGTGGCTATAAATACGTATTCATAGAACTATTACGGGTTTAATGCATCTGGAGGATACTATTAAGTAAAAGGTAAAGATCAAAATTTTTGTGCTATATTGTGCTCATCACAACGAGATAATTAATGTATCGAGCTTTTATGAAGATACCCATATTTTCTGATCAACGAGACATAGTTTACTCAGTTCCAAGATTTGCATTTTTGACCCTAACATTTTAACCCAATTATAACCGAAACCTGGAGATTAGAACTATATCTTGAGTTTGAACCAAAAATGATAGAATTTTAAGATCATATTATTTCTAAGCGTAATTGAAAGGTGAGATCATTCGTTAATATGCTCATTTGATGACTATCACCATATTGGTGATAGTCATATCTATGAGTAAAGCACACCCATATTTAAACGCCGACTCGTTTAAATATCTTGCTCTGTGTTCAAGATCCTAGAACACATAGGGCACTTGGATAAGATGCTGATTCCTAATTTCTGAAACGAGTTTTGTGGGTCCTAACTCCGTTTTATTTTACAAACTAGACAATCATCCCTTGCATTGGCTATTATTAAAACCAATGCGTAAAAGTGCTCTACTGTTAGGACCCACAGTCTTCACCTTTTCCATTTTAGCGTTTTCATCCTAAATAGAGCACTTTTAGCATTTTTACGCTTACCAAGATATGATCGTTGGAAAGATCTTATCGACCACTCTAAAAATATATTTCGAAATATGTTCGGTAAATTACCACTTAGAACTCGTTTTTGTCTCGAATTCATTTGTTCTTCCACATAATGAAACAATAAGAAAACATCCGTTTCATAGTGAGAATGGAGTAGTTTAACATATTTTGATAGAAAAACTATCTCTATGAAATTACCCTTTTAAGATTGTTTGTACGGAAGAAATTCCACAGTTTCTATACGGTTCAAAGTTATGCATTGTACTAGAACCATTTAATGTCTTGGTATAAATATAGCCCTTTACTTCAAGTATACACATGCGCTGTCGGAACCAAAAGTACACCTTCCGGACTGCTAGTTACGTTTAAGTACTTGAGTGCTTTTATTGGCCCAAGCCACCACCATACCAATTGTTAAGGGTACTGTCTTAACAATTAGAGGTCTTTGGGCTGAAACCGTATTCTGAAATAGAGTTAGACTCCGAAATTGTTGTACGGATATGATATCAAGGGCAATATTCTTGAGAGTCATATCTTGTTCCCAAATTGTCTAATTTACCTTGCAGCAACTCCAACGGTACGTTTTCTATCTCGGGCGCCGCTTTAAGAGAAAGATCTTATATACACAAAACAATGTTTAGAACTCCAAATTTGATCCGATCATATCTTGCTTTGTTTTTCCCGTTGAAGACGTTTTCTATCTTGTTGGAAAAATCTTATCGAGTCATCCCTTGATATTTCGAAAGCGGCGCCCCAAGATAAGTTAATCCAATTACAATGCATCAAGTAAAAGGTAAAGATTAACCCTAATTGTCTTGCATCCATGTACAATCTTAGATTACTCGTTTTACTTGCATGTTGCCTAATACTATTTTGCATATTTTTATAAATATTTACGGATTAAAAATATCACAGGTTACACATCTTTTACTTAGAGCCAACATGCGGAAGGTTATTGGATGAAAAATATGGAGTAACCTGTGATCGATTATATTTCGATCACTTCCAGATGGACTAAAGTTTTGACGATTGAAAACCTGTCATGGATCGTTCTCTGAAGGTTTTATATAGCGTTCATTGATTAAGATGTGGTCACATTGTCTTTCCTCGGTGATTGAGCCAGAATTGTATAAGCTATGAACCGAAATCGTCATCTTTTTTGAGTTCTAAAGCTTTTGTTCCAACTTCAATTACGGTATTTAATTGGAATTGAAAAACATTATACATCTTTAACGCTAATGTGAGTGACGATTTCGACCAAAATATATAGAGCACGGCTGTCGAGTATTATTAATCACCTAGTTAGGAACTTATCATATCTTTTAGATAATAGGTGCAATTCAGATCGTCACATAAGTTTGATACGTTTTCAAACTTAAAAGTGCCTATTACCTGATATGATAAGTAGAGAGATATAATACACTACTCTCTGTGATTATATCTTAGACCTGTTGATAAATAATATATTGATTTAAAAAGATCACAATTATACCCTACAGATTAGATTTTTGTCCCTCATGTTTTGTAATTGTTATTAGCGATAACAAATCCTAAATACTTTTCTATCCCTTAATAGACAATCTTTCTATTACGCCGAAGCTGATAGTACAATTCTATTGAGTTTTAGTATACTTTGTAATCATCCTAATTCTGACCCAATCAAAATTGTCTTTCCAAAGAGATATAATACGTTTTAAATGGAAGAACACATAGTTGGGAGGAATTCTTGATAATACTGCCGGCTTGAGGGACAGATAACTTTTGTTCCGATCATATCTTATTGTGTGTTCTTCCGTTTAAAACTAAGTAAAAGGTAAATTCCACCAGGGGTTTTCTAAAGCTTAATTTGTCATACCTCTACAGTTATCGATGCTCGATAAGATCTTTCATATAGAAATTGATTTCCATTTAAAACGTATTATATCTCAACAGGCCAAAAGCGTGAATTAGATCATATATCTAATTGTAATTGTCCTAAAATAGAGCAATACATATTAGAAATCTCCAAATAATAAGTGTATACTAAAGAACACGTGGATACAAACAAACGTATCTGCTTCAATATTTTATTGTCTCTTGTCCAAGTAGACAATGATGATCGTTAAAGGGCCTTGATATAAATGTGGGTTAGCACTCTTTGTGACCATTTTCTAAATACGTTATTATTTAGCCCTTATAATAGAGTTGGTCATCAGTAATCAGACGTTTATGGCCTTGTTTGGCAATCGGCTGTTAGCTGTTAGCTGTTAGCTGGTTATAACAGCTGATTGACAATAGCTGGTTGTGCCAGCTGTTTTAGTTGGCTGATTGTGTTAGCTTGTTGCCGGTACGTGTTTGGTAAATTAGTTGTTTAAGAATAGTTGTTTGAGGTAAAAAGACATATAAGGACATTAGTATTTTATTTGATTTTTAGGTACCTATAAATCAAAGTAAAAACAATATTACATACATTTACTAACAAAGTAAAAATCTTTAAAATTTAGAAATTGATAAATAAAACTACATGAAAAATAATTTAAATTAAAATAAACATTTTAATTTAATTTGAATAATACGAAATAAAAAATAGCTTTATTTCCCCCTTTTGCTTTTCTCCCCTTTCGATCTTACTCTTTTTTCTTTTGTTTTTTTCCCAATTCTTTTAATTTTTTATGGATGTGAAAACATTGAAGGGGGCGGTCTCTTCTTCCGTTGGCATATCCTTATTCATATTTTCCCTGATTTGCTTTGCTATCCTCCTCCTGAAGAAGAAAACCCAACAATAGGCAGATATGCTGAATAGAAGCAGGATCTGGAACTTTTTCTAATTGTTGGTGCGTTGCCATGGGTTTGCCGACTGCAGTAATTTTCCTAAGGAAATAGTGACCATGGTTGATAATAAAGAACTTGATTTATCAGTTAAGAGAAAATTAGATGATTGATGAAAATAAAAATTAAGGGTATAAACGGGTACAAGGGCTCAGCTACATGAAAACGCTGCCCTCCCCAGCTTTTCCATTTTCGGCTTTTTGAGCTTCACCAGCCAAGGGAAGCATCCAATTGCCAAACGTTATTATTGGCTTTTTTATTAGTCAAAGAATCCAATTTTGATCAAAGAAGCTGAAACTTGGCTGATAAGCCATTTTCCAAACACAGCCTATATATTTTACTTCACATTTATACGTTAAACCCATTCTATGAGTATAATTTAGAACTTGTTTAGAATTTGATCCAATCATATCTTGTTATGTTTTGTCCCGTTGAAGACAACGAGCAAGATATTTCACTCTGAACTCGTTTAGAATTTGATCCGATCATATCTTGCTCTGTTTTGTCACAAATATTAAACAACAACAACAACAACAACATCCAAGCCTTAGTCCCAAACGATAATGGGTCGGCTAACATGAATCGATATATGATATCACATTATCACCAAAAGGAAAAGAAAGAAAATAAAGATAAAAAAGATAAGCTATTATAAAAAAAAGATAATATAAAAGAGATGAATATACATATAAAAGATCAAATAAAAAGGATAAAGTAATATTTATATATAAGGATAAAGATATAAAAGAAAAAGAAAAAAAGAAGAAGAAGAAGAAGAAGAAGAAAGATGATACAAGATCACTCCTCTACACGAATACCCGTCCTCCATTTTGCTCTCTCCAAAGCCATACTCTCATCCAATCCAATAAGAAGCGTATCACTTCTGACTCCCCTAACCCACGTCTTGGGCCGTCACAAATATTAAACAAGTCAAAATTTTTATCGAGATATGATGTCCACTTACCAGCGCAGATATGGGTGTTTCAAAAGGATATGAGTAGAGAAAGATATTAGACATAAGTTTAGGGAATAAAACACTCATATGCTTGAAAGATATAAAAGATTTTCTTGATATCAACGACAAGATATTTTAGGGAATCCCATATAAAACCAATATCTTTCAAAATTCTTGCAAAATTCTAACAGGGATTGCACAGACGTTCCCAATCTGAAAATCTTTTTACAGCTCATTATAATCTTTACCACGGTATTCTAGAGAATTTATAAAACTTGTTACTTCATAAATACACCTCCGGTACGGTTATCATAGCGTTCTTTCAAGCCGATCAAAGTTATCTTTACAACTTTGGTTAAATAACGATAGATTGACTAAATGAACCTATTCTTCAGGCGCCGGTTTCAAAATATCAAGGGATGATTGACTAAACTTCAATGAGGGGAAGATGCAGTTCATAGGTAAAATTGACAAGTTTAAGATGATTCTACTGTAAATTGTTCTATTAATACAGAAGACGTTATATCTAAGTATTTGTCAAATGCTCGGATCAGACCAGGTAAATAAGGGATATATCACATGGGGCTAATACTTTGACACATTGTGCATAACGGGATAGAAAATTAGTGAGACCAAAATCAGTACAGAGTGATCAATCCCTGAAATGAGAAACAAATACACGTACAACTTCAATAGACGAGATATATCCTTGCTGTGTGTCACAAAACGCCGTATAATAATGTTAAACGCGATTGTGTAACTTATGTTTTGGAAGTATAACTTTCCATATTAATAAAAGTTTAATCTAAGCTCACATATTTGTCTATGACATTATATATAAGTTTTTAGCCAATATATAGCCTTATTTCCAAAGTGAATTTTCGTGATTTCACCATTCCTTAAACTACTCTGTTTAAGGATTATATTATGGTGTGGCCAGCCCAAAGCATATCTAATGTCCAGGTGTACCAAAGAAAATATAAGACGCAGAGGACTTACGTACTCGGACAAGTTAAAACGTATTCCTATTTATGAATCCAAACTAATGTTGAAGATGGAGTCTTGTTCAGAGTTTCAGAACTGATACCCGACCGGGTCAGATGAAGGACCCGACCGGGTATGATGAACCAGAGACTTGGGGACTCTCTGGAATGTGAGACCCGACCGGGTCAGGTGACGGACCCGACCGGGTCAGTGAAGCAGAAACCTTCTGTTTTGGATACCCGCCCTGGTATCAGCCCGGGTGTGAAATTTGTGAAGAGACCCGACCGGGTCAAGGGTTGCACCCGACCGGGTCTACGGGAATTTTAATTACGGGCTTGATTTTAATTAGGGCCTGCGGCTCTAATCTCTGATTAGGTTTTCTTAAACCTATTTAAACGACTCTTATGTACTTGTAAACCCCTTGGGACGCTGATAATAATACATACTCTCTCTCGTTCGCCGTGGACTAGCACAATCAAATCGATTGTGTGAACCACGTTAATTCTTGTGTTCTTGCTCTTAATTTATCGTTTATCTTTGCCTAATCGTAACAATTGGTATCAGAGCTATGGCTGACGAAGGGAAGGTTAAGATCGATAAATTTGATGGTCAAGATTTCGCTTTCTGGAAGATGCAGATCGAGGATTATCTCTACCAGAAGAAGCTTCATCAACCGTTGTCTGAGAACAAACCAGAAACGATGACGGAGGCGGAATGGAATTTGTTGGATCGACAGGCTCTTGGTGTGGTGAGGTTGTCGTTGGCGAAGAACGTTGCCTACAACATCGTCAACGAGAAGATAACGTATGGACTGCTCAAGGCGTTATCCAACATGTATGAGAAACCCTCAGCAGCAAACAAGGTTTTCTTGATTAGACAGTTGGTGAATACAAGAATGAAAGAAGGTGCATCCGTGGCAGATCACATCAACGAGTTTAATTCAATCATATCCAGGTTAGGCTCGGTTGAGATTAAATTCGATGATGAAGTCCAAGCGTTACTTTTGTTATCATCTTTGCCCGATAGTTGGTCCGGTACAGTCACAGCGGTTAGTAGTTCATCTGGAACCACTAAGCTTACCTTTCAAGGTATTCGTGACTTAATCCTTGGTGAGGATATCCGGAGGAGGAGTTCGGGGGATAGCTCCAATAGTTTGTTGAGTACTGAAGATAGGGGCAGAAAATCCACTAGAGGGGGTAACAAGAAGGGAAGATCAAAGTCGAGAAAGAGAGGGCAATCCAAGAACCGGAAGGACATCAATTGTTGGAATTGCAAAGAGAATGGACACTTCAGAAATCAGTGCCCAAAACCCCCTGCAGACAAAGGCAAGAAGGAGGTGAACGTGGCTGAGGATTATGAAGATGCTCTAATTTGCAGTGTTGAGAATTGAGTTGAGTCCTGGATCATGGATTCAGGTGCGTCGTTTCATGCTTGTCATTGCAGGGATTTGATGAAAAATTTCAGGTCCTATAGCGGAAGAGTTCGTTTGGCGGATGACAAATCCCTGGAGATCACGGGTATTGGAGATGTTGATCTCAGTACCTCTTTGGGTACAACCTGGAGGCTGAAAGATGTGAGGTATATTCCAGACCTGAAGAAGATGTTGATCTCAGTTGGACAACTTGATGAGGAAGGCCATAACGTTAGTTTTGGCAACAAGCAATGGAAGGTGACAAAGGGAAAGTTGGTCATTGCTCGTGGACAGAAGCATGGTACACTGTACATGGTTGAAGTGTCCACAGATGGGGCAAACGCAGCAATTGAAGATACAGGGGTCTCTACTTTGTGGCACCAAAGACTTGGGCACATAAGTGAGAACGAAATGAAGATGCGGTCTTCAAAGGGCAAAATCCCAGATTTGAAGAATTCAAAATTGAGCTTTTGTGAGCCATGTGTTCTAGGCAAACAAAAGAGGGTAACCTTTGTGAAGACAGGGCAGCAACCCAAGACTGAGCGGCTGGAATTGATTCATTCAGATGTCTATGGACCTACAAAGGTCTCTTCGATTGGAGGTTCCCGTTACTATGTTACATTCATTGATGACTCTACACGGAAGGTATGGGTTTATTTTCTTAAAAATAAATCCGATGACTTTAACACTTTTAAGAAGTTCAAAGCTGCAGTTGAGAATGAAACAAATCTCAAGAATAAGGAGGTGTTTACTTCACTGCTAAAGTCACAGTTAGGTTAGTAAGACAGGTGAAGTAAACACGCATGCTGCTTAAAAAGCCGCTTACTAACCGAAAGAGGTGCTTAAAGTGCCGCTTATTAAGCATACCACCCCCCATGTATTAATTAAGCGGCACTTTAAGCTTTTTCAGTTTCCGAATTTACCCCTTGCTCTTACCCTATTGATACCCCTGCCCCACCTACCTACCCGACCCCACAACGACCCAAACCCCTACCCTACCCCCTACCCTACCTACCCGACCCCACCCCTAGCCACCCGACCCCAACCCCACCCTACCCTACCCTACCTACCCGACCCCACCCTACCACTACCCCGACCCCACCCTACCCCTACCTTACCTATCCGACCCCATCCTACACGTAACCCTGACCCAACCCTACCCTTACCCGACCCCACCTGTTGGTCCCGTTTAATATGGTAATCAGTCTAGAGGGGGGGGTGAATAGACTGATTGGTTTTTCAACTTTTCTCAAAGTCAAAAATGACTTATCAGAGAATGTCTAATTCTGGTGACAGAGAAAGGCTGGTTCTGATATCAGAACTGGCCTTGGCAGCGGATTCTGATCTGTCCGGGTAGCCTCAGAAAATACTAAGGCAAATGCCTTTCTGATAACTCTGAGAACAAGATCTGCTGAACACAGATTCCAAGTCTTAGAGTTAATCAGTTAATATCCTAAGTGCAGAAATATAAATTGCAGTAAAGTAAATGACACCGGATATTTTTATAGTGGTTCAAGGAACAACTCGTTCCTCTAGTCCACTGTTCCACTAGCTTTGAAGTAGATCAGTTACAAAGCTAATTCCTAGCACTTAAGAAGCACTCCTCGTCTTCTTCAAGCCTAGATGCCACCCAGGATGCAGTTTCACGTCCTGATGGCTGATCCTTTCACTCAGCTTCCCGGAAGTATCACCACTTCACTACTGCAGTTACTTGGACGCCCTTCTCTTCAGAAGATCCTTTGAAAAACAAAGTTTTCCCTCCAACTTGCTTCGTCACAAATGATGTTTGATGAAGTTCTTGAAGAGTTGAAGAACAGGATGAACTTTGCTCGTTTGTTGGGGATGAGAGATTTGGAGTTTGAATCTTCCCAACGTAAGCTTGTCTTGTTGAAGATTGTAGAATTTGAGTCTCAAGAGAGCTTGAATTATGATGACCAAAAGTTGAGGCAAAGTTATTTTCTGTTCTTCGGTGTGTAGCTTATATACTGGGGTTGTCTGCCCGTTGGAGGAGGAGACAACTGCATTAAATGCGCGTACAGTTGACTTGACCGCCGTTTTGGAAGGTTTCTATTTTTATAATATATCTTCCCGGATTCTTTGGTCAATCATTTGCAATCAATCCTTCAGCGTATCAGGCTCATTTAATGTGCATTAAATGCTTTCCTTTCATGCACAGTCTTCTAGCCGTTGGATGTTTTTACCCGTTGAATTCATAGCTGTAGGATGTTGCTTGAAATCTTCTAAGTGTTAGTCGGGCTCTGATTAGGCTCTTCTGACGTGTTGGATTCTGATGGCTTTCTGAGTTCTGATGGCTTTCTGATGAGTTGAGTTCTGATGACTTTCTGATCTCTGACAGAACTCTTACTCTGACTCTGATAGGTCCGCTGATGAGTACCTCTGATCTGTAGTTCTCATCGGCTTATCAGATGTAAAAGTTTATCAGCAACTCTCATGGTGCAACTCTGATGGACTTCTGCTAAGAGAACTCTGATGGAGCAGTTCTCATAGAACAAGTCTGGTCGAGCAATTCTGATGCACTTCTGATCTGATCCAAAGTAGAGCAACTCTGATCGTCGACTACACTAATACTTACAATTGAAAATTCTAATACATAAAATCTAATTTGGGGGTATTCTAACTTTCTAATCCTATAGCATCATCAAAATCTAATTACATTTATTCCTTACAATTTCCCCCTTTTTGATGATGCCAAAACCCTTAAACTATTTCCAGAGAAGTGCCTTTCACCATAAAGAAAATAAATTAAAAAATAAACTTTCATTTAAAGTCTTGGTGGGCACTTGGCATAGGAAGATAGCAAGAGTAAGATACAATCAATCACGCAATAATCAAATAAGGATAGAAAGCAATAGATAACACATTATATGATATAGCCATGCAAATTAGAGGCAGAGAGGTCATTTTTATTAACCAGAGTTTTTCAAACAAGAAATGCAAAAGAGATAAAGTTTAGAAATCTTCCCCTGCAACCTCTGCAAGAACTGCCTCTTCTTTTGCCTTGATTTCTTGAAGCTCAGCATTTACTCTTTCTCTAATTGAAGCAAGGTTCCTGGGAGTCATGTATTTCTTCCAGAGTGGAGTAAGCTGGCAATCAAGATAATACCTTATTGCATCCTTCTCATCCTTCCCAGGTAGAATCCTCAACCTCCACCATTCCTCAGCTTCTTCTATGGATCCTCCATGAGCAATGGTGATGATGCCATTCTCATCTTGGATCAGATTCTCACACTGCAGGGGAGTCATATGCTTTTTCATCTCAGCAAATTGGACTTTGTCTGGTTTAGACAGCCCACTGTTCAGCCATTGGTTCAATGTGAAGGATGGAGATTTCTTCTTCGTTGAACGAGGAGGAGGAGGTCTCTGAATGCCAGCAGCTAGCCGCTTTTGCCTTGCTCTTTCATAGTATCTGGCAGGGTTAATAGTTCTTGAGCTTGGGCCTTCTGCTTCTATGGGAGGTGGGACAGGTTCTCTGCTATCTTCCCCCTTTTTGGCATCAACAAGATCACCAAGCAGGAGTCCGATTTTGGAGAATTCTGTAGCATTATTATCTTTGATAGTTTCAAGGGCACCTGGAAGTGTCTGAGTCACAGAGGCCAGACCTTCTATCAGCTCTTTCTGTTTATTGACTGCAGATTGAATGTCCTTAGTGGTAGCTTCAAGGAGAGTCAGCTTGTGATCTCTGTCCTTTCCACTGTTGATCAGCTTAAGTCCAAACTCTTTATTGGTCTTGCAGATTTCTTCCACATCTGTCAGATGCTCTGCATTTTTGTCATGAGACCATTGTAGAGTGTCAACAGCATCAGATAATTCTTGAATGGCCTTGTCCTGTGCTGTCAGAGTCAGAGATTGTGAGAACAAGACAGTATGTAGGCTAGCAACCTCTGTGGCTATGCTATCAACCTTCTCATTTGAGGTCTTCATGTAGCTGAAGAAGGTAGTTGACAGTTGAGAGAGGACGTTTGAGATTTTGTGACACCGCACCCGATTGTACTTGAAATTTAAAGAGGATATGAATTTGAATTTCCTAGCAAATAAAATTCATATAATTGATTGGCATATTTAATTAATGCATGATTAATTAAATTATATATCGGGTCCATTATATGAGAATGGGCTACCAAATATTTAGTTGGGGCATCATAATAAAATTACAGGAGTCCAATAAAACGCCAACCGAAGTTGATAAAAATATTTGGACAACCCGAGTGCTATTTTGGCCCAACCTGCCAAAAATATCAGGAATAATTGGGAGGGACTTCCTACACCCACTTGGGGCATTCTACACACTAATTAGACTCAAATAATAGGGGAGGGGGACCACACAATTTGGATGGTGCGGATGTTTGGGAGGAGAAGTCTCCTAGAGACAAACTCACACCCCATGTCTCAATTCCCACACATTATTGGGAAGTTGATTGAGAAGGCATCTTTCATCCTTCATCCTCAACCATTCAACCAAAGCCAAGAGAGGGAGAGAGAGCTCTAGCAAGCTTCACACGAGCTCAAGGAAGAAGGAAGACCCAAGGAGAAAAGAATAGTTTTGAGGTAAGAACTCCATAAACATTCTTTAACTAGTTTTGTGTGGTATGATTTTTGAGAAATCATATGATGGATTAAACCACGAGTTATACACGTTTAAAAGTGTATAATATTGTTATAAAGTGGTGGTATTTAACTTAGGAGGGTCGTGGAATCGATAGGAGTTGAAACCACCGGAAACCGCCACTCCAAAGGAGCTGCTCGTAGTTGCAGACTACGAAAGCCGCCCGGCTTTGGGTGAAAGCCGCCCGGCTTTGGGGCTACTGTCCAGGAATTTGCCTTTAATCGGCCTAGAACGGGGATTGATCGAAGGGCTTAACAAGGACAACTATTTCAGCACTTCATAAGGTGAGGATGGCTGACTATGTTGTTTATAATCTTTGGGTTAATTTCGTAAGATTACCTAAAGTAATTAAATGTTATTTTCATGGATTATTAATGATTAATAATGCCTAAATGAAAATATTGTTGTCAATGAATAAAGGAGCATAATATACAAATTTAAGGATAAATTGTGTATGATTATGCAATATGAGTATATTGGCTTGATGAAGGGATTAACTATGAATATTATGTTGAAATATAATTTTAACTTCATATAAGGATATATGAGTGATTAAAGATTATATTTTGTATATTGATATGAACTATATTTTCAATGGAAAATTAGTTTGAGAATTGTCTATATGGCTATGAACTGAAATGAGATTTTGTTGGAATTTATCCGACTAGTATAATGATACTAGTCGGGGTTTTGGAATGAAATATGTTAGAATTGATCCAAGGTTTTGGATTGTAAATTGTTGAGCCTTAAGTAGTCTTAAGAGATACTAAGGTGGATAAGTGATGCTAGGGGTAGTCCTTAAGGGATACCCAAGATAAAGTGAATAATAAATTGATCCTAGGAATAGGATTGGCCTACGGGTGTATTCGGTAGTCTTTAAGGATTAGCCGATAGAGTATTGGTAATTAGTAAGGACCATGGCCCTTCCCGACTCTAGAGAGCGGTGTTGGATAGCATGGACTTACATCGTGATCACGGGTTAGGGTGGAATCCGAACCGGAGACCTTACGAGGCTCCCGACAGCGGTAACACATAAGATAGGACCCCGAATGGACCTTACCTTCCTACGGGACGAGGGGTATGAGTTCAGGGGCGTGATGTTGGACTCCGGCCCGGGGACCCGGTGAGGCCTCGGAGAGCGGTGACAAGTCTCGTAAAGGATGATAAGACCTACGGGCGGTGTCGTGCCAACGACGGGTATAATGAAATATATGAAATGGGCCGTGTGCCGACAAACAAACAAATTTACTTATTATAGAGATAATAAGTGGGCAATATAAATTATTATTTATATTATGATATCACCCTATTTTGAGGGTCTTAGAAATTGAAACATTGATTATACTTGGTATAGTTGTCATTGTACTTGTCAAATGCTTCCAAGTACTGACCTCCCCTTCACGGGGGAGGCCACCTCACAGTTTCAGGTAGGGAGTAGAGCTTGCTACCAGTGCCCGTTGCCTCGGGAAGATCTAGGAAGGAAGACGTGGTTCGTGCTTCCTCCGTCTCTATTTTAAAAACATTTCAATTAATGCTCATGGATATTTTTGAATGATTATTGGGGCTTGTATGCCCATGTTTGCCGGAGTGTGGCATAAACACTTGTATTAAACGTTTCCGCTGATTTCAATTGATTATTTTACATTATGTTTGTTTATGGATGTACTATTGTGAATGATATTCAAGACGCCTAGTATAGTATGGATGAGTTGGACTGCGGTTGACTATTCGTACTGTACGGCGGGTTGTTGACGTGTCCGGTAGGTCCGGGGCGTGACAATTAAGTTGGTATCAGAGCCTTAGTCCGTAAACTTCATAATGAAGCTTCAAAATCCATTTTGAAAATGATTTTTGCAAACCATGAGCATAAAGTTTTGTACTTATGGAACTTTTGGTACTTGAGTTGCAAAGTCTCTAATTGTTAAGATGGTACCCTTAACAATTGGTATGGCGGTGATTTGAGCCAAAAGATGTCTTTAAGTACCTATCCGTCACTTGACATTTGATACGAGTCTAATGGCTCATTCTAAACTTTTTTCAGAAATGGAGCCAATTGGAAGAATCACTAGGAGGAACCCGACGGGCCGTGTACTGGGTGGATCCGAACGCGGCAGCCGGGGGTCCACTAGGGTGACAAGGGGAAGGGGCCGTGGAGGCCAGCAACAAACCGTGAGCGACGGTCACGTTGACACGGAGGACGAAACTTATTGGTCCTATGAGGACTCAACTTATAGGCCGGAAACCGAGCCGGTGGAAACCCCATATGATGGGGAGGATGACGACATGAGCGGGGAGAGTGACGATAATGGCACTCTTGGGAGGATTGAGGCGCTACTCGAACAATACCATCGGGAGCGTGAAGAGAGGAGGCAACGCCGAAGGCGCCGAACGGGGCAACCTTCGGGTATGGCTTCAAGAGGAGGAAGCCACAATGCATCTAGAGTCCATGTGGAACCACATGGAGGTCAAAGTGATGGAGGTCCAACCATAAGGATCTCCAAGTTTATCAAGGAAGCAAGAGACTTGGGGTGCAAACCCTTTGACGGGACCGGAGATATTTCGGTTGCCGCCCAATGGATCAAGAGGTTGAATGAAGCGGCCCTTGACATGCAAATCACGCCCAACCTTAAACTGAGAATCGCAGTAAGGTTGCTTGAGGGAATGGCGTCCAAATGGTGGGATGGGACCAAGACCAAGTATGGGGAGGATGTCGTTTGGGAGGACTTCCAACGAGAGTTCTTTGCCCAATATTATTCTGATTTTGAGGTGAACAAGAAGGTTAGGGAATACACCCTCCTAACCCAAGGGGGAAACATGACAGTGAAGGAACTTGAGTACAAGTTCCGGGATCTCGCCGACTACATACCGGAGTATGCTTGTGACGAGAACCGAATGGTGAACCACTTTTGGGACGCCCTTGACTTGGAAATACGTGATAGGGCAACACAATTGCCTAACATGACTTTCGCCCAAGTGGTAGACCAAGCTTTGAAGGGCGAGAAACAGTGGGAGGAGAGGAAGAAAAGGGACGCCGAGGAGGCGAAGAAGAGGAAATGGGAGAGCAATGGCCCCCAAGGTTCCAACAAGAAGGGGAACCACGGGGGAGGTGGCTCATTTAAGGCCCCTGCCCCACCATCGAGGGCGAATCAAGGCCCAAGCGGGCAAGCCTCGAGGTCTCAAAACTCGGGAGTACCAAGGTGCAGCAACTGCAAGAAGCTTCACCACGGCAAGTGTCGTGATCCCCCGAGATGCTACCAATGCGGGGAGGTCGGGCACATGAAGGTGAGTTGCCCACAGCTTGGGCGAGGTACAGGTTCCGGACCCAGTAGTGGGACCATGGTGAGCAGGAACCGAACGGGAAACCCGAGTGCGAGCTTGGGGCACGGTGGAGCTAGCACAAGCAATGCACCGTCCGTAAATCAAGGGAGGACCCAAGCGAGGGTCTATGCGATTACGGAGGCCGATGCACGCGCTAACCCGGACTCCGTCGCGGGTAAATTCTTGAACTTTTGATGTTATTCCCTTGGAAACAATATAAGTGTTAAAATGTGTACATTGTATAGCCACCGGGAATGTGCTAGCTCGAAGAGGTGGATGGATATCCGCCTGGGACGAAAGCCGCCCGGCATTGACGAAAGCCGCCCGGCTTTCGCCTTCGAATTTCTTGGAAAATCCTACGGCGACCATAAGCCGCCCGACGTTGACGAAAGCCGCCCGGCTTTCGTGTTTGATTTTTGTTTAAGTCATTCGGCGTATAAAAACCGGCCGCGTTTCGTGAAAACCGGCCGGCTTGTGTTCAGGCATTCCGGTGTGAAGCGCTGTTAACGAAAACCGGCCGGCTTTCGTAAGAACCGGCCGGCTTTTATAAATGGAAAATCTGTAATACTTTCGGCGACCGAAAACCGGCCGGCTTTCATAAGAACCGGCCGGCTTTTATAATTAAAAAGTTGGAATTCCTTCGGCGACCGAAAACCGGCCGGCTTTGGCAAAAACCGGCCGGCTTACGTAACCAGCCATTCCGGGTTGAAGGCCAAAGTACGAAAACCGGCCGGCTTTCATGAAAAGCGGCCGGCTTTCCCTCATTGGTACACGGTGTTGATTTTAGGTGGGAACCGGGATGGAATCGGGATGGGGCGTTAGCTGACGATCATCCAAACCATAGCCGGGGTACTCTATAACCTAAGAAATGAGTCTAATAAGTGGGGAGTGTGTCTTACATTGCTTATGAATGTAGGAACACTAAAGATTAACGGGAGAGACGCAAGAATCCTCATTGACACCGGGGCGCAACGATCATTCGTGAGTGAGGCGTTTGCCGGGGGATTCAAAGAACCACTTGTACCGATGGCTCAAGCCCTATTGGTATCCACACCTCTAGGGGAAGACATCGAGAGAGATAGCCACTATCCATCGTGTGAGGTGGAAGTGGAGGGCCAAAACTTGACGTGTGATTTCGTACCGCTGAGTATGATTGAATTCGATGCAATCCTGGGGATGGATTGGCTTGAGAAACATCATGCTAGGGTCGATTGCTACACAAAGATACTTGAACTCGAAGGCGGTGAGGGGGTAACCTTACGCTTCGAGGGGGATCGGGCCAAATCCAATAGTTGTATCATATCCGCCGTAAGAGCTAGGAGTATGATGAGAAAGGGTTGCCACGCATATCTAGCATACGTGGTAGACAAAACAAAAGAAGAGACGAGCATTGATGATGTGAGGGTGGTATGCAAGTATCCGGATGTCTTTCCAAAGGACTTACCGGGACTTCCACCCGATAGGGAGATTGAATTTGTGATCGAGGTCGAGCCTGGCACCAAACCAATCTCCATACCGCCATACCGAATGGCACCCGCAGAACTTAACGAGTTGAAAACCCAATTGCAAGAGCTTTTGGATAACGGTTTCATTAGACCAAGCCACTCCCCATGGGGAGCACCGGTCCTTTTTGTGAAGAAGAAGGATGGAACACTTCGAATGTGCATTGACTATCGTCAACTGAACAAGGTCACAATCAAGAATAGGTATCCTTTGCCTAGGATTGATGACTTGTTTGATCAACTACGAGGAGCAACTGTGTTCTCGAAGATTGACTTGAGGTCGGGGTACCACCAATTGAAGATCAAAGAGGATGACATACCGAAGAGTGCTTTCCGCACTAGGTATGGACATTTTGAGTTCCTTGTTATGTCGTTTGGGTTGACAAACGCCCCGGCGGCATTCATGGACTTGATGAACCGAGTATTTCACAAATACTTGGACCGATTCGTGATTGTGTTCATAGATGACATCTTAATCTACTCAAAGAGTGAGGAAGAGCATGAGGAGCACTTGATACTCGTTCTCGAGACACTACGGGAGAAGCAACTCTATGCCAAGTTTTCTAAATGTGAATTTTGGCTTAAGGAGATTGGCTTTCTCGGGCATGTGGTTTCGGGATCGGGAATTGCGGTTGATAACAAGAAAATAGAAGCCATTACCGAATGGGAGAGGCCAAAGAACGTCAAGGAAATTCGTAGTTTTCTTGGGTTGGCAGGCTACTACAGAAAGTTCGTGGAGAAGTTCTCCGTTCTGGCATCACCATTGACGAAGCTCACTCGTAAAGGGGCTAAGTTTGTATGGGATGACAAATGTGAGAAAGGTTTCATTGAACTGAAGAGGAGATTGACCGAGGCACCGGTACTCGCATTACCCAAGCAGGGTATGGGGTACGATGTCTATAGTGATGCCAGCATCCAAGGGTTTGGATGTGTGTTGATGCAAATGGGGAGGGTAATTGCCTATGCTTCACGACAATTGAAGAAACATGAGGTAAATTATCCTACTCATGATTTGGAGCTCGGGGCAGTGGTGTTTGCACTTAAGATATGGAGACATTATCTCTACGGGGAGACATGCCACATATACACTGACCACAAGAGCTTGAAGTACGTGTTTACTCAGAAAGAGTTAAACATGAGGCAGAGACGGTGGATGGAGTTGATAAAAGACTACCACCTGGTAATCGAGTACCATCCAGGCAAGGCCAATGTGGTGGCAGATGCCTTGAGCCGGAAAAGCTCATCTGGGGCATTGATAGCTAACTTGAGGGCTTTAAGAGCCCAACTGGAGGTATCCAGTAATGGAGCCTTATTGGCACGATTTGAGGTGAGACCTACTTTGCTTGATGAGATCAAGAAGGGTCAGGAAACTGACGAGGAAATCATAAGGATCCGAGAACGCATGCAAGCGGGACCAGTGGAGGACTTCAGGGAAAGAGATGACGGTCTCTTATTATTTCGTGACCGAGTGTGTGTGCCGGCAGATGGGGAGCTCCGAAAGTCCATCTTAGAGGAGGCTCATTCATCGGCTTATGCCATGCACCCAGGGGGCACGAAGATGTATCGCGACTTGAAAGAAAGTTACTGGTGGTCTGGTATGAAGAGGGAAATAGCCGAGTACATCAGTCGATGCCTTACTTGTCAGCAAGTCAAGGCAGAACATCAGCATCCAGCGGGGTTATTGCAGCCACTTTCCATTCCAGAATGGAAATGGGAACACGTGACTATGGATTTCGTGGTAGGGCTACCACGGACTGTGAAGAACTATGATGCCGTATGGGTTGTGGTTGATAGGCTCACGAAGAGTGCACATTTTCTACCTATCAACACCACCTATGCACTGGAGAGGTTAGCCAAATTATATGTGGATGAGATCGTGAGGCTACACGGGGTTCCCATAACCATTGTATCCGACAGGGATCCACGATTCACATCGCGATTTTGGCCGAAGTTCCAAGAGTCCATGGGAACGAAGTTGAAGTTCAGTACTGCTTTTCATCCCCAGACAGATGGGCAATCCGAGAGGGTTATACAGATTTTAGAAGATATGCTGAGAGCCTGTGCATTGGAGTTCCAAGGAAGTTGGGACAACCATTTAGCACTTGTTGAGTTTGCCTATAACAACAGTTATCAGGCAAGTATCGGCATGCCTCCATACGAGGCATTGTATGGGAGGAAATGTCGTACACCTTTGTGTTGGGATGAGGTTGGCATGGCCAAGCTCGAGAGCACGGAATTGGTGGAGATCACCAAGTCAAAGGTGAAAATGATTCGAGAGAGACTTAAGGCGGCCCAAGATAGACAGAAAAGCTATGCCGATAAACGCCGGAGAGCCTTAGAGTTTAAGGTGGGAGATGAGGTATTTCTGAAAGTTTCACCTTGGAAAGGGATCATCCGTTTTCAAAGCCGAGGGAAACTTAACCCACGCTACATAGGGCCATTTGTGATTCTTGAAAGAATTGGGGCCGTAGCATACCGATTGCAGTTGACTCCAGAATTGGAGAAGATACATAATGTGTTCCACGTGTCTATGCTAAAGAAATATGTGCCGGATCCGTCTCACGTGTTAGAGAAACCACCCGTGGAAATACGAGAGGACTTGAACTATGCCGTACGACCGGTGAGAATACTTGATAGGCAAGTAAAGAAACTAAGGAGCAAGAAAGTTCCAATGGTTAAGATCCTTTGGAAGAGTGACCGAGTTGAAGAAGAAACTTGGGAAACAGAAGCCTTGATGAAGGAGCAATATGCATTTCTGTTTGAATAAGCATTTGTGAATTTCGGGGACGAAATTCCCGTTAAGGGGGGGTGAACTTGTGACACCGCACCCGATTGTACTTGAAATTTAAAGAGGATATGAATTTGAATTTCCTAGCAAATAAAATTCATATAATTGATTGGCATATTTAATTAATGCATGATTAATTAAATTATATATCGGGTCCATTATATGAGAATGGGCTACCAAATATTTAGTTGGGGCATCATAATAAAATTACAGGAGTCCAATAAAACGCCAACCGAAGTTGATAAAAATATTTGGACAACCCGAGTGCTATTTTGGCCCAACCTGCCAAAAATATCAGGAATAATTGGGAGGGACTTCCTACACCCACTTGGGGCATTCTACACACTAATTAGACTCAAATAATAGGGGAGGGGGACCACACAATTTGGATGGTGCGGATGTTTGGGAGGAGAAGTCTCCTAGAGACAAACTCACACCCCATGTCTCAATTCCCACACATTATTGGGAAGTTGATTGAGAAGGCATCTTTCATCCTTCATCCTCAACCATTCAACCAAAGCCAAGAGAGGGAGAGAGAGCTCTAGCAAGCTTCACACGAGCTCAAGGAAGAAGGAAGACCCAAGGAGAAAAGAATAGTTTTGAGGTAAGAACTCCATAAACATTCTTTAACTAGTTTTGTGTGGTATGATTTTTGAGAAATCATATGATGGATTAAACCACGAGTTATACACGTTTAAAAGTGTATAATATTGTTATAAAGTGGTGGTATTTAACTTAGGAGGGTCGTGGAATCGATAGGAGTTGAAACCACCGGAAACCGCCACTCCAAAGGAGCTGCTCGTAGTTGCAGACTACGAAAGCCGCCCGGCTTTGGGTGAAAGCCGCCCGGCTTTGGGGCTACTGTCCAGGAATTTGCCTTTAATCGGCCTAGAACGGGGATTGATCGAAGGGCTTAACAAGGACAACTATTTCAGCACTTCATAAGGTGAGGATGGCTGACTATGTTGTTTATAATCTTTGGGTTAATTTCGTAAGATTACCTAAAGTAATTAAATGTTATTTTCATGGATTATTAATGATTAATAATGCCTAAATGAAAATATTGTTGTCAATGAATAAAGGAGCATAATATACAAATTTAAGGATAAATTGTGTATGATTATGCAATATGAGTATATTGGCTTGATGAAGGGATTAACTATGAATATTATGTTGAAATATAATTTTAACTTCATATAAGGATATATGAGTGATTAAAGATTATATTTTGTATATTGATATGAACTATATTTTCAATGGAAAATTAGTTTGAGAATTGTCTATATGGCTATGAACTGAAATGAGATTTTGTTGGAATTTATCCGACTAGTATAATGATACTAGTCGGGGTTTTGGAATGAAATATGTTAGAATTGATCCAAGGTTTTGGATTGTAAATTGTTGAGCCTTAAGTAGTCTTAAGAGATACTAAGGTGGATAAGTGATGCTAGGGGTAGTCCTTAAGGGATACCCAAGATAAAGTGAATAATAAATTGATCCTAGGAATAGGATTGGCCTACGGGTGTATTCGGTAGTCTTTAAGGATTAGCCGATAGAGTATTGGTAATTAGTAAGGACCATGGCCCTTCCCGACTCTAGAGAGCGGTGTTGGATAGCATGGACTTACATCGTGATCACGGGTTAGGGTGGAATCCGAACCGGAGACCTTACGAGGCTCCCGACAGCGGTAACACATAAGATAGGACCCCGAATGGACCTTACCTTCCTACGGGACGAGGGGTATGAGTTCAGGGGCGTGATGTTGGACTCCGGCCCGGGGACCCGGTGAGGCCTCGGAGAGCGGTGACAAGTCTCGTAAAGGATGATAAGACCTACGGGCGGTGTCGTGCCAACGACGGGTATAATGAAATATATGAAATGGGCCGTGTGCCGACAAACAAACAAATTTACTTATTATAGAGATAATAAGTGGGCAATATAAATTATTATTTATATTATGATATCACCCTATTTTGAGGGTCTTAGAAATTGAAACATTGATTATACTTGGTATAGTTGTCATTGTACTTGTCAAATGCTTCCAAGTACTGACCTCCCCTTCACGGGGGAGGCCACCTCACAGTTTCAGGTAGGGAGTAGAGCTTGCTACCAGTGCCCGTTGCCTCGGGAAGATCTAGGAAGGAAGACGTGGTTCGTGCTTCCTCCGTCTCTATTTTAAAAACATTTCAATTAATGCTCATGGATATTTTTGAATGATTATTGGGGCTTGTATGCCCATGTTTGCCGGAGTGTGGCATAAACACTTGTATTAAACGTTTCCGCTGATTTCAATTGATTATTTTACATTATGTTTGTTTATGGATGTACTATTGTGAATGATATTCAAGACGCCTAGTATAGTATGGATGAGTTGGACTGCGGTTGACTATTCGTACTGTACGGCGGGTTGTTGACGTGTCCGGTAGGTCCGGGGCGTGACAGATTTTGTCAAGTCCTGATTCAATGTTGTACTGTACCAAATCAAGATGAGCATCATGCTTCTGATTTAGTACGAGCATCTTGTTCAGTCCAGCCACCATCTGATCTCCAAAGTCCTCAGCTGATTCCACAAACTCCTGGAAGGGAATGAGGACAGCTTTGGGAGGTTCTGGCTGAGGTACGTTATTGACTTGTGGTTGAGCAGGAGATGGAGGAGGAGTAGGAGTCTTTCTCTTGGCAGATTGAAGGTCACCAGCCATTGAAGCTGTGAGAAAGCCATCATTGTCTTCAGTTGAGGAAAGAATCCTTACAACTGGCTCTCTCTTTTGTGCTGAGGCAGCAGATTGCTGAGGAGAGCGGTGTACTGATGCCGGTTTCTGATGTGGGGATGGAGTTGTTGATTTGGGTTTCTGAGGGTGGGAGCTCTGATGAGGTGAGGTTTGAGGGGTAGGGGTTCTCTGATGTTGTGATGGAGGAGGAGGTGATTGTTGGGGTACAGGAGAGTTAGGAATTACCTCAATAGAAGTCTCCTCAGTCTGAGAGTTCCTCCACTCTCTGATCAGTTGCTGTATTGCCAGTGGCATGTTGTTGGCAATTGAGGATTCACCGTGGAAGTGAGGAAGGTAAGGATATTTTCTCAGAGATTCCCTCCTTTTCATCTCCACCAGCCATTCTTCAAAGACTGGGATCTCACCCTCTGATAGAGGTTTGACATGCTCTTCTGATGGTGGAGCAGTCAACTTCTCTTTTCCTTTTAGGCTTTCCCTCTTCTTCTCCAAGACAGAATGTAAAAATTGTAGATCAAAGCATAGTGATACATCGTCTGTACCTGCCCATTTGAGGACTGCTTCTTCCTCAGATTCAAAAGTAGTAGCCTGAGCAAGAATCTGTTGCAGAGGTCCCATCCTCCATTTTCTCCAAGTGAGTACTCGTTGAAACTGTCTGTCCAGAGCAGCAGCAGAGGTTAGTTGTTCTGTTGGAGACATCAGATCTGGTGCAGATAAGGGTTGGATCTCTGATTCAGGTTCCCCCTGAGCATCAGAGATCACCAGTGCAGTAGCCAGTTCTAGTGCAGGTTCCCCCTGAGGTTCTGACTCCTTGGGGGGGTGAGAGAATCTTCTTCTTCTTCTTTGCTACTCTGATAGGAGATTTGGAGCTATCAGAGTCACTCTGAATGATAGCTTTTCTTCTCCTCTTCTGTGTCAACTTCTTGATAGGAGCCACAGTTGATGCATCCTTCTCTGATGCGTCACCCTCTGATGCCGGTTTCTCTGGGGTGGAGTCAGGCTTCTTTTGAACCTTCTTCTTCTTCCCTTTGGGTTGTCCATCATCAACCGCAGCTGTAGTAACTGGTTTTTCCCTTAATTGTTCAAGCTTGTTGGTTTTCTTCAATTCTGCAGCAACAGCCACATGTAGTTTGGGGGATGCAGTAAGAAAGATGGTTTTGTTGTGATTGACTTCATTGGCTTCTCTGAGCGCTATGTTGAGATTGGATATGAGCCTAGATATCAGAAGTCCATGTCCCATCTTTGTGGAGAACATCCCTGTCTTTTTGTCCTTCTTAGCAACGGACTCAGAGATGGACTGGAAAAGCACCTTTCCCCAGTTGATGTTCATTCCTCGATGAACAGCATAGATGGCCTTGGAGTTGGCATTGTTCATCTGGTCAGTTGACCCAGTTTTGCACCATAAGCATCTGTGCATAATGCTCATTAGTCTTTCAAAGTCCTTCTTGAGCTGGTTCTTCTTCATGTAAAGTTTGTCTACTCCGGTTGCATCATCCCGGCAGTAGGTATCCACAAATGTTTCTACAGAGATTTCGACTGACTCCAAGTCGATGAGTGCAGGGGTGTCAATGTCCTGAGAGTCGAGTTCGATGCCGAAGAACTCATTGAGAGAGTCAGCATCAATCTTCAGGTTCTTTCCTTGAACCTGGGAGTGGATGGCATTGTCAGAGATGTGGGCGTTGAGGTAGAACTCGGCCACATCCAAATTGCTGAAGTGCTCATAGGGATGAGCCACTATCTTGGTCAGTTGCGAATCATTCATCCCGGCAATGACCGCTTTCATTGTTTTCTGATTTTCTGCCAACAAAGGAAGTGAGGACATGTCAACCTTCATTCCGGTGGCAATGTTAGCCACAAGCGACTTAGCTTCAGCCTCTGAGAGATCAAAAATGTTGATGAACTTCATTTTCAGGTTCTTTGAGAGATTTGAGAAGGTTTGAAGGTTGAAGATTTGGAGAAATAAAGCTTGAAGTCGAAGAGTAAAATTGCAGTAGCGATTTAGGTTTCAGAGAGGGTATATATGAATTTGGGTTAGTGGACGTTTGATATAATTTACGGTTTCGAGGTTGTATTAAATGGATTGTGGGCGGAAAGCCGTTTTCCAAATATGGTAATAACTACCGGGGGGTAAAATAGTAACTTCCGGTTTATTGAACAGTCTCGCCCGAAATTTATAAAATTTTGCTAAGTCCACAGCCACTCTGATGAATATCAGTTCATATATCAGAGAAGGGGTATTCTGATACAGGGTCCTCTGATGAATACGCGTATCAGAGGTGGGGTCCTCTGATAGATCCATATCTGATGCTTCTGCAACTCTGATTCAAACTTCTGACGGATAGGAGCTCAGGTATCAGAGATGGGGTATTCTGATGAATCCACATCTGATACTTTGCAGCTCTGATTCATGTATCTCTGGGAAGATCATCCATCATTCCCAATTCTTCCCTTAGCTTGTTAAACCTTGCCTCTGAGAGAGGTTTGGTTAAGATATCTGCAAGCTGGTCTTCAGTTGGGACATGCTCAATTGAGATGTGTTTCTTTTCCACATGATCTCTGATGAAGTGATGTCTGATCTCGATATGCTTTGTCCTTGAATGCAGCACAGGATTCTGAGTGATGGCAATGGCACTTGTGTTATCACACAACAGCTTGATCTCCTTTGCTTGCACTCCATAATCCTTGAGTTGTTGCTTCATCCAGAGTAATTGAGCACAGCAACTTCCAGCAGCAATATACTCAGCTTCAGCAGTGCTAGTTGAGATTGAATTCTGCTTCTTGCTAAACCAGGAGACAAGTCTCCCTCCTAGCAATTGACAGTGACCGGAAGTGCTCTTCCTGTCCAATCTACAACCTGCAAAATCTGAATCAGAATAACCAATTAGTTCAAAATTACCTCCCTTGGGATACCATAGTCCTGCATTTGGATTTCCTTTGATATATCTGATAATCTTCTTAGCAGCAACTAGATGGCTCTCCTTGGGCTTTGATTGGTATCTGGCACAGATTCCTACTGCAAAAGCTATGTCTGGTCTACTTGCAGTCAAATAGAGGAGAGATCCAATGATTCCTCTATAAGTTGTTGCATCAACATCTTTGCCTTCATCATCTGGTCCAATGCCTTGAGATGCATTCATTGGAATCTTGACTGAAGATTTTCCATCTACTCCAAACTTCTTGATGAGATCTCTGGTGTACTTTCCTTGGTTGATAAAGATGCCTTCTGGTGCTTGTTTGACTTGCAATCCAAGGAAATAACTGAGTTCTCCCATCATGCTCATTTCAAACTTCTTCTGCATAACTTGAGAAAATTTCTTGCATAATTCTGGATTAGTGCTTCCAAATATAATATCATCAACATAAATTTGCACTAACAGAATATGATTAGCAACAGAAATTTGAAAAAGAGTCTTGTCAACCTTTCCTTTAGTAAACCCATGGTTCACCAAAAATAGGGACAATGTGTCATACCAAGCTCTGGGAGCTTGCTTAAGACCATAAAGGGCCTTTCTAAGCTTGTAGACACAAGAAGATTGAGTAGGAATGACAAAACCTGGAGGTTGTTCAACATAGACTTCCTCTTCAAGTTCTCCATTCAGAAATGCACTCTTGACATCCATCTGGTAGACCTTGATGTCATTGTAGGCAGCATAGGCTAGGAATATCCTGATTGCTTCCAGTCTTGCTACAGGTGCAAAGGTCTCATCAAAATCTATGCCTTCTTCTTGACAGTATCCCTTTGCTACAAGCCTTGCTTTATTCCTTACAATGTTGCCTTCTTCATCTGCTTTGTTCTTGAATACCCACTTGGTTCCAATGACATTCTGATGCTTTGGTCTGGGAACAAGTTTCCACACTTCATTCCTTTCAAATTGTGTCAGCTCTTCTTGCATTGCATTGATCCAGTCTGAATCTTCTAGAGCTTCTTCCACACACATTGGTTCCATCTGGGAAATGCAGCAGGTGAACATGGCTTCTCTTCTAGATGCAGATCTGGTTCTAACACCACTGGTGACTTGACCTATTACTTGATTAGGAGGATGATCTCTTAACCAAGTTAGATCAGGTTCTGTCAGTTGCTGTCTAGGCAGCTCTGATGATTCATCTTCTGATACATCATCTTCATCTTCATCTTTGTCTATCAGAATTGGATTGGCAGGAGGAGTTGAGAATATAGGGTTGTTGATGACCTCTTCTGATGGTTCTGAACCCTTGTCTTCAAGGTTGATCTTCTGCAGGATTTCTGATAATTCTTCTGCAGAGGTACCATCATCAAATTTGACATGAATGGATTCTTCAACTTGTAGGGATCTCCTGTTAAGTATTCTATAGGCTTTGCTTGAACTTGAGTAGCCTAAGAATATACCTTCATCAGCTTTTTCTTGAAATACTTTCAGGTTCTCCTTCCCATTGTTTAGAATGTAGCACTTGCATCCAAATACATGGAAGTAGCTGATGTTTGGTTTTCTTCCTTTCCACAGCTCGTAGGGGGTCTTCTGATGATTCTTGTGGATCATGCTTCTATTCTGAGTGTAGCATGCAGTGTTGATAACTTCAGCCCAGTATCTGATGGGCAGGCCTGATTCTGCAATCATAGTTCTTGCAGCTTCCTTCAGAGTTCTGTTCCTTCTTTCTGCAACACCATTTTGTTGGGGTGTTCTGGCAGCAGAAAGTTGATGAAAGGTGCCATTCTGATCACAGAAGTCTTTGATCATCTTATTGACAAATTCAGTTCCTCTGTCAGATCTGATTGTCCTGACCTTCATGTTCTTCTCAGTCTGAAGTTGCTTTAACAGAGATGGCAACTTCTGAAGAGTTTCATTCTTCTTGGTTAGGAACACAGTCCAAGTGTATCTTGAGTAGTCATCAACCATAACAAGAGTATATCTCTTTCCACCAACACTGGGAGTTTCAACTGGTCCAAATAAATCCATGTGGATCAGATTTAGAGGACAGGTAGAAAGATCTCCAGCTATGGGTTTGAATGAAGTCTTCACTTGTTTGCCTTTCTGACAAGCACTACAGAGGGTCTCCTTCTTGTACACAATGTCAGGCAGACCATCTACAATGTGTTCCCTTGCTAGTTTGTTGATAGTTTTGAAATTCAGGTGGCTAAGCTTCTTGTGCCAGTCCCAGCTTAGCTTTGAGTTGTCTTTAGCTATCAAACAGGTTCCATCTTTTGCTGTTTGCCAGTCAACAACATAGATGTTCTTTCTTCTCTGTGCTGGAAGAACCACTTCTTTGGTTGTCTCATGCTTGACATAGCATAAGGTCTTGGTGAATTCAACTGTGTAGCCTTTGTCACAGAACTGGCTAGCACTTAGGAGGTTGAACTTCAGACCTTTGACATATGAGACATCTTCAATGATTATCTGGTTCTTGATCAGCTTCCCTCTTCCTTTTGTTTGCCCTTCCTTGTCATTTCCACCGAAAGTGACTCTGGGTCCATTGATTTTCTGGAACTCTGATAGGCAATTCTTGTCACCTGTCATGTGTCTGGAGCATCCACTATCAATATACCATTCTTGTTCTGAGATGGCTCCAGCACACAGTTCCTCATCATCTGATTGTGCCATGAGGCAGAGGTCTTCAGTTTCTGCATCCAAGCAGCAGAATGCTTCATCAGAGTCGGAGTCTGAACTGGACTCTGATTCAGAGAGTGGGTCTCTCTCAGCTTGCTCTGAGACTAATGCTCTTCTTCTTCTTCTGTGTTGATCATCTAGTTTCTTTTCCTCTTCATGTCCTTGCTTCTTGGACACTCTTGGATAGGGGCAGTTTGCTTTGAAGTGCCCAGGTTGTCTGCAGTTGTAGCAGAGGTACTCTCCATTGCTTTCAGAAGACTTGGTCTTCTGATGTGGTCTTCTGATGGAAGATGGACTCCTTCCATCTTTCTTCATAAATTTTCTGAATTTTCTGGCAAAGGCAGCCATATATTCATCAGATAGAAGAGTTGAAGGATCAAAGTTTGTAGCCTTAGAAGTGCTGGCAGTAAGAGCAGTTGTGGTTCTCTCATCTGGCACTTCTTCTTTCTCTTCAACCATCTCGAACTCATAAGCTTTGAGATCTGAGATCAGTCTCTCTGTGGGGTAGGTTTTGATGTTCTTGCTTTCTTGGACTGCAATCACCTTCATTTTCCATGCTGAAGGCAGTCCTCTGAGGATCTTCATGTTGACTTCTTTGATGGTGAGCTCCTTTCCAAGCTCAGAAATTTCACTGATTAGAATCAGCAGTCTCTCATGCATTTTAGCAATGCATTCTTCTGGCAGAAGTTTGAAATCATCAAACTTCTTCATTGCAATGGTCAGCTTGTTGTCTCTCTCTTGTTCATCACCAGCACCTATCTCATCAAGCTTGTCCCAGATTTCCTTAGCAGTCCTGCACTTCTTTATTCTATTGAAATATCTTTCATCAATAGCTTTGTAGAGAATGTCCTTGGCAATGTTGTCAAGGTTGTACTGTCTTTTCTCTTCCTTGGTCCACTCAGACCTGGTCTTCTCAATCATCTGAGGCAGATTGTTGTCTAAGGTATGGGCAGGATTGATCTTCATGAATTGGATAAAAGGTCCATTCTCCAAGACTTCCCACATTTCATCATGCAGGGCACAGAGATGAGCTTTCATCCGAATCTTCCAGTCATCATATTTCTGATCTGTGAACATTAGATGCTTGGCAAGAGAGTTATCCATAATAACAAGTAAATAGAGGCTAAGAACAAGTGGATCTTTGTTCAGAGAGTAACCTAAGAGATTACAAGAACAAGGAGGCTCTGATACCACTTGTTGGTCCCGTTTAATATGGTAATCAGTCTAGAGGGGGGGTGAATAGACTGATTGGTTTTTCAACTTTTCTCAAAGTCAAAAATGACTTATCAGAGAATGTCTGATTCTGGTGACAGAGAAAGGCTGGTTCTGATATCAGAACTGGCCTTGGCAGCGGATTCTGATCTGTCCGGGTAGCCTCAGAAAATACTAAGGCAAATGCCTTTCTGATAACTCTGAGAACAAGATCTGCTGAACACAGATTCCATGTCTTAGAGTTAATCAGTTAATATCCTAAGTGCAGAAATATAAATTGCAGTAAAGTAAATGACACCGGATATTTTTATAGTGGTTCAAGGAACAACTCGTTCCTCTAGTCCACTGTTCCACTAGCTTTGAAGTAGATCAGTTACAAAGCTAATTCCTAGCACTTAAGAAGCACTCCTCGTCTTCTTCAAGCCTAGATGCCACCCAGGATGCAGTTTCACGTCCTGATGGCTGATCCTTTCACTCAGCTTCCCGGAAGTATCACCACTTCACTACTGCAGTTACTTGGACGCCCTTCTCTTCAGAAGATCCTTTGAAAAACAAAGTTTTCCCTCCAACTTGCTTCGTCACAAATGATGTTTGATGAAGTTCTTGAAGAGTTGAAGAACAGGATGAACTTTGCTCGTTTGTTGGGGATGAGAGATTTGGAGTTTGAATCTTCCCAACGTAAGCTTGTCTTGTTGAAGATTGTAGAATTTGAGTCTCAAGAGAGCTTGAATTATGATGACCAAAAGTTGAGGCAAAGTTATTTTCTGTTCTTCGGTGTGTAGCTTATATACTGGGGTTGTCTACTGATACGTTTGTAATTTCCGTATGTTTATTTACGTTTTTAGTTAGTTTTGATTGTTTAATATCTCGGAAATTACACACTTTCGGTGTAATAGTGTAGTTTGTTAAATTCTTGTAATTTGTTTAGATTAGGTTTATTCTGAGCTTAAACAGGTCCAAGATCAATCAAATGATCAATGGTGAAGGAAGGTGCAAGAGTACAAGACAAAAGAAGGAAAAATCCTGACTTTGGTCTATACTCGGTCGAGTATATTCATATACTCGATCGGGTATCTGGTTGACATTTCAAATCGGATCGGATCCGAAAACAAAGGAACATGCAGGAGAAGATCTTCCCACGTTTGAGTGTCTATACCCGATCGGGTATGCATATATACTCGATCGGGTATGCACATAAAATCTACTCGAGTATTGATCGAGTATTGACCAAATTCTGATTTCTATACATACTCGATCGAGTATGTATACATACTCGATCGAGTACTCGATCCTGCACCTCAAAAAGCCTATAAATACACCTCCTTTCCTTCACTTTTAGATACCAATTCCTTTATACTCTTAAGCTCAGTCTAGAATAGCATTTCTCTATATTTCTTTTAGCATGTTTAGTCTCCAAATGAGGAGCTAAACTTCCATTTCTTGGTTTTGCTCTTGAAGCTTGTTGATTATTAAAGTTGTGAGTTATTTTCTTACTTTCTCCTTTTGATTATTAATTCTTCCCTTAATCTATCTCTATATTAATGTTGGAGGGTGGCTAAGTGACGATTAGTTAACGTTCCAACATTGATTATTACTAGAAACGATCAACGAACCGATGGTTAATCGTTGATAGTTTCACAAGTAAGTAACTTCGGTTTGTTAATGCACGGTCGTGGTTAATAAACTTAAGAGGGATCAATTTTGTTGGTTAAACCGAAACCGTTGCGTTGAGGTTATCAATCTCAATTGATTTCATCAAGGAGTTAAAGAGGTTAAATGCTACTATTATATCGGTATACGGCGTTGTTCTATATTTGATTAATAGTAAGGGTTATTAATGAACGGTCGTTGTTAATAACTACCCTCGATGAACTGGATATACTCCGCGATTGAGTATTCGAGAGGGGACAAGTTATGGATATAACGATGATCGACTAAAATATATCAACAAGTGGAAAGTAGCAAGACCAAGTCTCTTTTATTCTTGAATTAAATCCCATATAACTCGTTCATCTTCTTGTTTAAATTAATTAAATCACTCAACAGACAAAACCCCCCTTTATCTACTATATTCATAAAAAGAAAGTTATTCCTTTCCCTGTGGATACGAACTCTACTTCACTATACTACGTATAAGTGTTGTATTGAATTTACTTTGAGTGCACTCACGACAAAGTGCACGTCAAATTTGGCGCCGTTGCCGGGGAAAGGCAATTGATTTTTTTTCTTTTTATTTCAATCTAAGGAAAAAAAATATATATATATATGGTTCAAAGTATAAAGATTTCTATTTCTGCTGAGCTTTGTAGTACATGGTAAAATATCGTTCACTGAACGAAATCACATACCACTCAAACCCCGAAATAGAACGAACTCTCGAGCGGTTGAAAAACAAATTTTCAAACTCCGACTCGGGGGAATCATCAAGCACTAGTTCTCAATCTAGTGAAACCGAAGAGCCAATCACCATGGCTCATGAAACGAGAACATTAAGGGAGCTCACGGCTCCGAATCTAAATCAACAACCCCTTTGTATCACTTTCCCAACTCTTGATACGGGGGTCACATTCGAGCTAAAATCTGGGCTCATTCATCTACTCCCATCTTTCCATGGCCTACGGGGGGAAGATCCGAACAAACACCTTTCGGAGTTCCATATTGTGTGCACAAGCATGTGCCCCAATGGCGTGTCCGAAGAGCAAATCAAGCTGAGAGCTTTTCCTTTTTCTCTAAAAGACACCGCCAAGGACTGGCTATTCTATCTTCCTTCGGGGAGCATCAACACATGGGCTCAAATGAAAAAGAGCTTCCTCGACAGGTATTATCCCGCATCTATCTCTTCAAGTCTCAAAAAGCAAATCAGCAACATTGAGCAAGCCGATGATGAGACCTTGTACGAATATTGGGAGCGCTTTAAAAAATTATGCGCTAGCTGCCCATATCATGGATATTCGGAACAAGATCTCATCCTCTACTTCTATGATGGGCTTGTTGATCAAGATAGACGCATGGTGAATGCGGCATGTGGAGGGGGTATTGTCAACAAAACCCCTTCTCAAGCAAGGGACCTCATCTCCGAGTTGGCCGAAAACTCGAGGCATTATAATGGGAGGTCATCATCAAAAAGAGTTATGGCAGCGGAATCCAACAATTCGTTGGAAAGTCAAGTGGCCGGCTTGACTTCTTTGGTCAAAGATTTTCTTTTGAATCCAAAAACCCAAGAAGTCAAGGTCTGCGGCATATGCTCAACACAAGGGCATCCCACCGATTCTTGCCCAACATTACAAGAGGAGAACCCCGAGCAAGTCAATGCTTTGGGTTTCCAAGGTCAAAGGAGGTACGATCCACATGGCAACACTTACAATCCGGGGTGGAGGGATCATCCCAATCTAAGGTACGGAAACTCTCAACCTCCTCAACAATCAAACCCTCCCCCTCAACAATATAAACAACAAGGTCAAACATCGAACTCGAGCATGTCCACCGAAGACATGATTCGATCACTAGCCATGAACATGGCTACGATGCAACAAAGTGTGACCCAATTCCAAGAAACAACCAAATCAAGCATCCACAATTTGGAAAACCAAATGAGTCAAATCTCAAATGCCGTAAGTAGGCTTGAAGCTAAGGATTCGGCAAAACTCCCATCTCAAACTGAGCCGAACCCAAGGCAGCAAGCTCACGCGGTCACTTTGAGAAGTGGCAAGGAGTTGGTTATGGCTAAAGCAAAAGCAAAGAGCCATGTTGGGGAAGAAGAGGAGGAAATCTTGGTGCCAAGCACGAATCCTCAAAATGAAGAGGAGAAGGAGGAGGAAGCCACACCCCAAAGAAAGTTTCCACCGCTCAACTCATACGAACCGGTACCACCTTTCCCGGAGGCTCTCAAGGACAACCGCAAATACAACAATGACAAGGACATCTATGAGACCTTCAGCAAATGTGAGGTAAATATCCCTCTTCTCAACTTAATTAAAGGCGTTCCTAGATTTGCTAAGTTTTTAAAAGAACTTTGCACTATTAAAAGGAAACACAAACTAAATGGCAAACATAAAATCCAAGTTAGTGAAAGAGTTTCAGCCGTTTTCCAAAAGAAACTTCCTAAAAAGTATAGTGACCCGGGAATGTTCACTATACCATGTAAACTAGGAAATTCTAGTTTTTCTAGGGCTATGTTAGATTTGGGTGCATCAATCAATGTCATTCCATACTCTCTATATAAGTCCCTAGAGCTAGGACCTTTACATGAGACGGGGGTTGTTATCCAACTTGCCGATAGATCCAACGCTTACCCAAAAGGTGTAGTGGAGGATGTACTCGTCATGGTGGATAACCTAATCTTTCCCGCTGATTTTTATGTTCTTGAAATGGAGAACGATAAAAATGCAGTCCCAATTTTGTTAGGAAGACCCTTTCTAAAAACGGCCAAAGCAAAAATAGATGTTTTTAGTGGCGTATTAACTATGGAATTCGATGGCGAAAAAGTTGAATTCAATATCTATGATTCCATGAAATACCCCACCGATAATCACTCTCTTTTTGCCATTGATACTTGTGACACTTGGGTCCAAGATGTATTTGAAGTTGAGGGGAAAGACACGTTACTAAGCTCAATTGAAAACGACATAGAGGACTTCACTATGGAATACTCTATGTCAAACAACATGAAGATGATGGTGGCGGAGTTAAATCAACTCCCACTTTTGCCACCGGGCTCTAAAGCCCTACCACTAACCATTCCGAGCGAGAAGCCGCTACCATCTGTTTTGCAGGCACCGGAGGTGGAATTGAAACCACTCCCTGAAAATTTGAAACATGTGTTCTTGGGCGAAAATCACACTCTACCGGTGATTATCTCAAATGCCTTGGCCCAAGAACAAGAAGAGAGGTTGATTGCGGTCCTCAAGGAGTACAAGTTGGCCATTGGATGGTCTATTGCCGACATCAAAGGCATTAGTCCATCCACATGCATGCACCGGATCCTACTTGAAGATGATGCCAAGGCGGTGAGACAACCGCAAAGAAGATTGAACCCACCCATGATGGAGGTGGTTAAAAAAGAAGTGATCAAATTACTTCAAATGGGAATCATTTTTCCCATCTCCGATAGCAAATGGGTGAGTCCAACCCAAGTGGTGCCAAAGAAAACCGGAGTGACGGTCATTGAGAACAAAGAAGGCGAGATGGTACCCACCCGAATTCAAAACGGGTGGCGAGTTTGCATTGATTACCGAAGGCTCAATTCGGTAACTAGAAAAGACTTCTTCCCATTGCCCTTCATTGATCAAATGCTAGAGAGGCTAGCGGGGCACAAGTTCTATTGTTTTCTTGATGGTTACTCCGGGTATTTCCAAATACCAATAGCCCCGGAGGACCAAGAGAAAACAACTTTCACATGTCCATTTGGCACTTTTGCCTACCGACGAATGCCCTTTGGATTATGCAACGCACCGGGCACCTTTCAAAGGTGTATGATGAGCATCTTCTCCGAATTTGTGGAGGTGTTCATGGAAGTCTTTATGGATGATTTCACAATTCATGGGGACTCCTTTGACACTTGCCTCTACCATCTCACTCTTGTGCTCAAAAGTTGTATTGAATCCAACCTTGTCCTAAATTCTGAAAAATGCCACTTTATGGTGGAACACGGGATTGTTCTTGGACATGTGATCTCTTCAAAAGGCATTGAAGTAGACAAAGCCAAGATTGATGTCATCCAAACACTCCCGTACCCAACAAATGTACGGGATATTCGATCTTTCCTTGGGCATGCCGGATTCTATAGAAGGTTCATAAAAGACTTCTCCAAAATTTCATCTCCCCTATGCAAACTCTTGCAAAAGGAGGTGGAATTTGATCTCAATGACGAATGCAAAGAGGCTTTTGACACATTGAAAGAAAGGTTGGTAACCGCTCCCATTATACAAGCTCCCGATTGGTCCCTTCCCTTTGAAATCATGTGTGACGCAAGTGACTATGCGGTGGGGGCTGTTTTAGGCCAAAAGGTTGGACGGGCTGCTCATGTCATCTACTATGCCTCATCAACTCTCAATGAAGCACAAAAGAACTACTCCACTACCGAGAAGGAAATGCTAGCGGTGGTCTTTGCTTTGGAGAAGTTTCGTTCCTACCTTCTTGGAACGAAAGTTATTGTCTACACCGACCACGCCGCTCTCAGATTCCTTATGACAAAGAAGGAAGCCAAACCAAGACTCATTCGATGGGTCCTTCTATTGAGTGAGTTTGATATAGAACTCAAAGACAAGAAAGGAGCGGAGAACTTGGTAGCCGATCATTTAAGCCGTTTGGTTCCAAACAAAGAAATCGAAAGTCTCCATACCAATCTCATAAAGGGCGAATTTCTAGACGAGACTCTCTTCTCCATCAAAGTCATACAACCATGGTACGCAAACATTGTAAACTTCCTTGTTTCCGGCAAATTTCCTCCACAATTCTCAAAAGCTCAAAAAGAAAAATTAAAAATGGACTCAAGACTCTATGTGTGGGATGACCCATATTTGTGGAAACATTGTAAGGATCAAATAATTCGAAGATGTATTCCTGAATATGAGATAACCCACATTATAGAGTTTTGCCATTCTTATGCTTGTGGAGGACATTTCGGCTCGAAACGGACTGCAATGAAGATTCTTGAAAGTGGTTTTTGGTGGCCAAGTCTATTCCGGGATGCACATGGTTTTTGTCGATCTTGTGACAATTGTCAAAGAACAGGCAACATTTCTAGGAGAAACGAGATGCCACAAAACCCCATGCTTTTCTGTGAAATTTTCGATGCATGGGGTATTGACTTCATGGGACCTTTCCCAAACTCTCAAGGTAACATCTACATCCTTCTTGCAGTAGATTACGTCTCCAAATGGGTGGAGGCAAAGGCAACGAAGACTGATGATGCCAAGGTGGTGGCTAGTTTCCTCAAAACATACATATTTTCAAGGTTCGGGGTCCCTCGAATTTTAATAAGCGATCGAGGCACACATTTTTGTAATAAAATTGTGGGATCCCTACTAAGAAAATATGGTGTGACTCACAAGATCTCCACTGCTTACCACCCTCAAACCAATGGCCAAGCAGAAACCTCAAATAGGGAGTTGAAGTCTATACTCCAGAAAACAGTGAACCCAAATCGGAAGGATTGGAGTATACGCATTGATGATGCGCTATGGGCATACCGAACTGCTTACAAAACCCCAATTGGTATGTCCCCGTATAGACTTGTGTTTGGCAAAGCGTGTCATCTCCCCGTAGAGCTTGAACACAAGTCATATTGGGCGGTGAAAGAATTCAACCTCAATCTTGACGAGGCCGGTTTGCATAGGAAGCTCCAATTGCAGGAATTGGAAGAACTCCGTATGGATTCTTATGACAATGCGGAAATATACAAAAGAAAAACGAAGGAGTGGCACGACAAAATGATCATAAGAAAGAACTTTAAACTTAATGACAAAGTCCTCCTTTTTCAATCACGCCTTCGTCTATTTCCCGGAAAGCTGAGATCCCGTTGGACCGGACCATACAAAGTGGTCAAAATCCATCCACACGGGGCGGTGGAGATTGAAGACCCGGAGACGGGAGAAGTACTCAAGGTGAACGGACAAAGACTAAAACCCTTCTTTGAGGGTTTTCAACCTAAGAACGTGGAGATCATAGACCTTTCTGAACCGGTCTATGAATGAAGGAGAAACGAAGATATCGTCGAGCCACGACGTTAAACAAAGCGCTTCTTGGGAGGCAACCCAAGCAAGGTATGTTTTCTTGTCAGCTTATTTCATTATGTGTGTGTTTCAGAAAGTAAAAAAAAAAAAAAAAAAAAAAAAAGTGTATCTGGGGACATGCCCGATCGAGTACTATGTAATACTCGGTCGGGTATGGATAAAAAAAAGAGGACCCGGTTTCCATACTCGATCGAGATGCAATCAATTTTCAAAAAATACAGGCATACTCGATCGAGTATTGGAACATACCCGGTCGAGTATGCCTGGAAAGTCAACTCCATCGGAAGCCTGCCTCTGAGGCCCGATCGAGCACATACCCATACTCGATCGAGTATTCGTGGAAAAATGAAAACAAATAACCCCTGCCTCCTATACCCGATCGAGTACATATCAATACTTGGTCGAGTATAGGTGCAAAAACAACTTCTCTGACCCCCTGCCTCCTGTACTCGATCGAGTATAGGTATATACTCGGTCGAGTATACACCGAAATCAGCCTTCCTGGAACCCTGCCTCCGGTACCCGATCGGGTATACAGGGATACTCGATCGGGTACCCCTGCGGATATAACACAAAATTAACCCCAAAAACACTTCATCTTCCCCAAACTCTTCCCAACTTCGAACAACCCCACCCCAAAACTCCATTTTTGGACCTTCTCTCTACCATATCTCACCCAATCCTTCACCAAATCATCCCATTTCACCACCAAAATACTCCCCTCACTCTCCTCTCCATATCTATACCCAAAAATCCCTTTTTCCCCAAATATCCAATAAATCCAAAAAACCCTACCCCCATTCGAATTTTTGGATTTCAAGCTCAAATTCATCAACAATGGCACCAAGGAAGAATAGGGGAGAGAGCTCAATCACCATAGCACCTATCCCGGGCTTTGAAGACATCATTCCCGCCGACGCCGAACACCGAACTAGACTCCTAGCAACAACACAAAGGCAAGTAAAACCTTCCCGTTTTCTATGCCATGATGCTCTACATGAATTAGGAGTCTATAAGAGTTGTAGAAAATTCTTTCATGCATTAGATATGGACCGTATTTTCAATATGAAGTACAATTCTAATGACCGAATTATCTACGAGTTCTTGAGTTCGGTGAAGTTTGAGAGTGATGAGGCGGATTTTAGGGATGATCGACTCGAGTTTCGTCTATTTAACCGAAACTATTCAATCACGAAACTCGAGTTCGCTGAACATTTTGGCATCCCGGTGCCCTACGAGAGAACCATCTCGGATAACACCATCTTTGGGCACTCCCTATGGACAAAGATGACCGGGGAAGTGAACTTTAAATCCTCCCAAATGTATATTAGTCATGTCCAACACCCCGTGCTCCGGTTGTTCCTAAAATTTTTGGCGAATTGTTTGCTTGGCCGTCCCAACAACCATCACACTAGAATCGGGGACGTGTGTTTGATGTCCGTGGCCTTATTCCGTCGCCACGTGGACTTTAATCTGTGCAATCTAATGTGGGCACATTTAAAGAAAGAAAGCTTAGCAAAAGGGGCCATAGTTGTGGGTGGAGTGATAATGCACTTGGCAAGTAGGTTCGGGTATACGGATAACTCCCCTATACCCGACTATTGCTTAATGGATATGGGTTGGTTAGGACGCTCGGGATGTACATCTTTCTCCCACACGGTCTATATTGGAGACCAACCAAAAAACATGTACAATTGGGTCATACACGTACAACCTGTGCAACACTTCCTACTGCCAAACCCGGACACCCCCAAACTACGCTACAGACCGGAATTCGAGGAACCTCACTACCTATTCCCTCACGCCCTTCCACCACATCTCCAAGAACCGCAAGCCCAAGATCTCCCCGAAGACCAACCCGACCAAGAGCCTCAACCCGAGTACCAAGAACCTGAGGTTGCACCTCACCACATGCCCGAACCGAACCAAGCTTCCCTACCCCCCGCTTACTTCCAACAACTGCTTGACGGATTCAATAGAGTTACCAATGAAGTTGGTAAATATCGGGAGGAACAAAGTGCAGGATTTCGAAGATTAGAAGAACAACGGGCAGAGGATAACCGAAGGTATGAGGAAGACCAACGTAGGTTCTATGGACCTATGTACTCTTACATGGCTCATCAAGGCCAATTTCATACTATGGCTCAGCCACCCCCACCCCCCTCTTGGTATGACCCCACTCAATGGGGTAACTTTGGAGGATCTAGCTCCGGGGGTGGAGGTTTTGATGGCGGAGATGATGGCGGCGACACCCACATGGGCGATGGGAGCTTTGGAGGAGGCTTTGGAGGCAGTTACTACGGTGGAGAAGGCGGGCACTAGGGACAGTGCTTATACTAAGTGTGGGGGAGGAGACTCATCATGGTATGTAATCTTTATTTTCACACTTTACTATGCATGAACTTCTTTTACTCTTTGTAAACAAAAAAAAAAAAAAAAAAAAAAAAGAGAAAATAAATAAAAGAATTGAAATGCTAGTTAGGTTGAAAACCCAAAAAAATGGGCAATCTAAGCAAAAATGGCTTTAAAAAAAAAATGAGTGAGTTAGGGAGGATGGAAAAACACAAAGAGATGCTAGGATGAAAACCTGAAAAGGCTCCTAGGCAAAATGAGAGATATGAGAGGAATATTTTTCTGTGTGCAGGAACTCACTTGATCTTTTGGGGAGAAAAAGGAGAAACAAAAAAAAAAGAGAAGAAGAGGAAGAAGAGTCAAGAAGATGGAGCATAGAAGATCATAAAACCCAAGAGAGAATGTTGTTTGTAAAATCATTTCTTATTTCTTGGTGATCTTAGTTCATTTCTTTCTTGAACTCATGGAATGGTCTTAAACTGTTTGAATATTTGACTTCACTCGAGGACGAGTAAAGAACTAAGTGTGGGGGAGTTGATACGTTTGTAATTTCCGTATGTTTATTTACGTTTTTAGTTAGTTTTGATTGTTTAATATCTCGGAAATTACACACTTTCGGTGTAATAGTGTAGTTTGTTAAATTCTTGTAATTTGTTTAGATTAGGTTTATTCTGAGCTTAAACAGGTCCAAGATCAATCAAATGATCAATGGTGAAGGAAGGTGCAAGAGTACAAGACAAAAGAAGGAAAAATCCTGACTTTGGTCTATACTCGGTCGAGTATATTCATATACTCGATCGGGTATCTGGTTGACATTTCAAATCGGATCGGATCCGAAAACAAAGGAACATGCAGGAGAAGATCTTCCCACGTTTGAGTGTCTATACCCGATCGGGTATGCATATATACTCGATCGGGTATGCACATAAAATCTACTCGAGTATTGATCGAGTATTGACCAAATTCTGATTTCTATACATACTCGATCGAGTATGTATACATACTCGATCGAGTACTCGATCCTGCACCTCAAAAAGCCTATAAATACACCTCCTTTCCTTCACTTTTAGATACCAATTCCTTTATACTCTTAAGCTCAGTCTAGAATAGCATTTCTCTATATTTCTTTTAGCATGTTTAGTCTCCAAATGAGGAGCTAAACTTCCATTTCTTGGTTTTGCTCTTGAAGCTTGTTGATTATTAAAGTTGTGAGTTATTTTCTTACTTTCTCCTTTTGATTATTAATTCTTCCCTTAATCTATCTCTATATTAATGTTGGAGGGTGGCTAAGTGACGATTAGTTAACGTTCCAACATTGATTATTACTAGAAACGATCAACGAACCGATGGTTAATCGTTGATAGTTTCACAAGTAAGTAACTTCGGTTTGTTAATGCACGGTCGTGGTTAATAAACTTAAGAGGGATCAATTTTGTTGGTTAAACCGAAACCGTTGCGTTGAGGTTATCAATCTCAATTGATTTCATCAAGGAGTTAAAGAGGTTAAATGCTACTATTATATCGGTATACGGCGTTGTTCTATATTTGATTAATAGTAAGGGTTATTAATGAACGGTCGTTGTTAATAACTACCCTCGATGAACTGGATATACTCCGCGATTGAGTATTCGAGAGGGGACAAGTTATGGATATAACGATGATCGACTAAAATATATCAACAAGTGGAAAGTAGCAAGACCAAGTCTCTTTTATTCTTGAATTAAATCCCATATAACTCGTTCATCTTCTTGTTTAAATTAATTAAATCACTCAACAGACAAAACCCCCCTTTATCTACTATATTCATAAAAAGAAAGTTATTCCTTTCCCTGTGGATACGAACTCTACTTCACTATACTACGTATAAGTGTTGTATTGAATTTACTTTGAGTGCACTCACGACAAAGTGCACGTCATCTACCCGTTGGAGGAGGAGACAACTGCATTAAATGCGCGTACAGTTGACTTGACCGCCGTTTTGGAAGGTTTCTATTTTTATAATATATCTTCCCGGATTCTTTGGTCAATCATTTGCAATCAATCCTTCAGCGTATCAGGCTCATTTAATGTGCATTAAATGCTTTCCTTTCATGCACAGTCTTCTAGCCGTTGGATGTTTTTACCCGTTGAATTCATAGCTGTAGGATGTTGCTTGAAATCTTCTAAGTGTTAGTCGGGCTCTGATCAGGCTCTTCTGACGTGTTGGATTCTGATGGCTTTCTGAGTTCTGATGGCTTTCTGATGAGTTGAGTTCTGATGACTTTCTGATCTCTGACAGAACTCTTACTCTGACTCTGATAGGTCCGCTGATGAGTACCTCTGATCTGTAGTTCTCATCGGCTTATCAGATGTAAAAGTTTATCAGCAACTCTCATGGTGCAACTCTGATGGACTTCTGCTAAGAGAACTCTGATGGAGCAGTTCTCATAGAACAAGTCTGGTCGAGCAATTCTGATGCACTTCTGATCTGATCCAAAGTAGAGCAACTCTGATCGTCGACTACACTAATACTTACAATTGAAAATTCTAATACATAAAATCTAATTTGGGGGTATTCTAACTTTCTAATCCTATAGCATCATCAAAATCTAATTACATTTATTCCTTACACCACCCTACCCTACCTACCCCAACCCCAACCCTACCTAACCGACCCCACCCTACCCTTACCCCACCTACCCGACCCCACCTTACCCCTTCCCTACCCTGACCCAACCCCACCCTACCCTACCTACCCCGACCCCACCCCTACCCTCCTTACCCGACCACGCACCTACCCCTACCCTACCTACCCCACCCCTTACCCACCTACCCGACCCCACCCCACCCTACCCATACCCTACCCTGGCCCTACCCCCTACCCCGCATCAACCCCCACCCTACCTACCTGAACCCACCCTACCACTACCCTACCTACCCAACCCCACCACTACCTTACCTACCCGACCCACCCTACCACAACCCGACCCCAGTCACCCCACCATACCTGTTGGTCCCGTTTAATATGGTAACCAGTCTAGAGGGGGGGGGGGTGAATAGACTGGTTCGTTTTTCAAATTTTCTTTAAGTCTGAAGTGACTTATCAGAGAAGGTCTGATTCTGATGACAGAGAAAGGCTGGTTCTGATATCAGAACTGGCCTTGGCAGCGGATTCTGATCTGTCCGGGTAGCCTCAGAAACACTAAGGCAGATGCCTTTCTGATAACTCTGAAAACAAGATCTGCTGAACACAGATTCCAAGTCTTAGAGTTAACAGTTAATATCCTAAGTGCAGAAATATAAATTGCAGTAAAGTAAATGACACCGGATATTTTATAGTGGTTCAAGGAACAACTCGTTCCTCTAGTCCACTGTTCCACTAGCTTTGAAGTAGATCGGTTACAAAGCTTAGTTCCTAGCACTTAAGAAGTTCTCCACGCCTTCTTCAAGTCTAGCTGCCACCCAGGATGCAGTTCCACGTCCTGATGGCTGGTCCTTTCACTCAGCTTCCCGGAAGTATCACCACTTCACTACTGCAGTTACTTGGACGCCCTTCTTTTCAGAAGATCCTTTGAAAAACAGAGTTTTTCCTCCAACTTGCTTCGTTACAAATGATGTTTGATGAAGTTCTTGAAGTGTTGAAGAACAGGATGAACTTTGCTTGTTTGTTGGGGATGAGAGATTTGGAGTTTGAATCTTCCCAACGTAAGCTTGTCTTGTTGAAGGTTGTAGAATTTTAAACTCAAGAGAGCTTGAATGATGATTTGCAAGAATTGTAGCAAAGTTGTTTTCCAGTTCTTCGGTGTGTAGCTTATATACTGAGGTTGTCTGCCCGTTGGAGGAGGAGACAACTGCATTAAATGCGCGTACAGTTGACTTGACCGCCGTTTTTGGAAGGTTTCTATTTTTAAAATATATCTTCCCGGATTTCTTGGTCAATCATTTGCAATCAATCCTTCAGCGTATCAGGCTCATTTAATGTGCATTAAATGCTTTCCTTTCATGCACAGTCTTGTAGCCGTTGGATGTTTTTACCCGTTGGATTCATAGCTGTTGGATGTTGCTTGAAATTTTTCTAAGTGTTCGTCGGGCTCTGATCAGGCTCTTCTGAAATGTTGGATTCTGAAGGCTTTCTGACGAGTTGAGTTCTGATGGTCTTCTGATCTCTGACTGAACTCTGACTCTGACTCTGATAGGTCCGCTGATGAGTACTTCTGATCTGTAGTTCTCATCGGCTATCAGATGTTCAGGTTTATCAGCAACTCTTATGATGCAACTCTGATGGACTTCTGCTAAGAGAACTCTGATGGAGCAGTTCTCATAGAGCAAGTCTGATGCACTACTGATCTGATCCAAAACAGAGCAACTCTGATCGTCGACTACACTAATACTTACAATTGAAAATTCTAATACATAAAATCTAATTGGGGGTACTCTAACTTTCTAATCCTATAGCATCATCAAAATCTAATTACATTTATTCCTTACAATTTCCCCCTTTTTGATGATGCCAAAACCCTTAAACTATTTCCAGAGAAGTGCCTTTCACCATAAAGAAAATAAGTTAAAGATAAACTTTTATTTAAAATCTTGGTGGGCACTTGGCATAGGAGGATAGCAAGAGTAAGATACAATCAATCAGATAAGATAAGAAATAACATAAGGTATCAGAGCATAAATAATCAGAATGCAATAGAGAAATAATTTGAAAGTGCCATGCAAACTAGAGGCAAGCTGGTTATCTTATTAAAGAAATATATTTAAAGCAACAAGAGGATAGAGTTTAGAAGTCTTCCTCTTCTAGATCAGCTTCCTTTGCTTCAATTTCTTTCAGATCAGCATTGACCCTAGCTCTGATTGTAGCAAGATTCCTGGGATTCTGATATTCTGACCAGGCAGGTGCAAGCTGACAATCAAGATAGTTTCTGATGGCTTCAGAAAAGTCCTTGCCAGGGATCACTTTCATCCGCCACCAATCTTCTGCTTCTTGCATGGAACCACCATGATTAATAATTATCAGCCCATCTGTATCAAGGATGAGATTCTCTTGTTGTGTGGGGGTCATATGCTTCTTCATTTCTCTGAATTGAGCAGCATCAGGTTTAGCCAAGTCACTGTTGAGCCATTGGGCCAAAGTGAAAGTAGAGGCTGACTTCTTCCCTTTCTTGGACCGAGGAGGAGGAGGTCTTTGAATACCAGCAGCTAGCCTCTTTTGCCTTGCTCTTTCAAAGTATATAGCAGGATCAGGGGTACCAGAGATGGGAGTCAGAGCTCTGGCGTTTGATCCTTCTGCAGTTCTGATGGCTATTACAGAATCTCTGGTATCTTCCCCCTTTTTGGCATCAGCAAGATCACCAAGAAGAAGTCCAATCTTCGAGAATTCTGTTGCCTGGTTTTCCTTAATGACCTCAAGGGCATTTGGCAGAGTCTGGGTTACAGAGGCCAGCCCTTCGATGATTTCCTTCTGTTTGTCCACAGCAGACTGGATATCTTTTGTGGTAGCTTCAAGGAGAGTCAACTTGTGATCTCTGTCCTTTCCACTATTTATCAATTTGATTGCAAGCTCTTTGTTGTCCTTACATAGTCCTTCAACATCTTGAAACTCCTGACGGGCTTTATCAGAGGACCACTGGAGATCATCAATCGAGTCAGAGATGTCTTTAATGGCCTTATCCTGCTCTTCAATGGCCTTGGAGTGATGAAAGAGGACAGCGTTGATTCCATCGACTTCCTTAGCAATGTTTCCCAGACTTTCTGCTGTTTTGTTCTTGTGCTGTTCAAATGCCATAGCAATGATGCCTACATTCTTGAGCAGCACATTAATCCCTTCTGCTAGCTTTTCACTATAGACGGTGAGATGGTTGTCTGTGGTATGCTCAGCATCAAGAATCTTGTCCATACCCTTGACAATCTGGAGTCCCACGTGCTCTATCTCAGCCAGGAAGCTTTGAGGAGCTTGACTGGTGGCCAGAGCTTGATCAGATTTAGGAGGGGATTGAGGAGGAGCCTGAGGAGATGGCTCTGATGATGAAATCTGAAGAGGTGTTTGCTGGGGTGAAGGTAGAGGTTGAGAGGATGATTGTTTTGGAGATGGTGGTGGTGATGGTGAACGGTTTCTGATGGGGGTGAGGGGTTTACAAGGTGATGGTTGTTTGGGTGAGGGCTTCTTAGGTGAAGAGGTTGGGGTTGTGTGAGGAGAGGGGGATTTCTGATGGATTGGAGATGGGGTTTTCTGGGGTGTTGGAGTGGGTGATCGTGATGGAGGTTGAGGTGAAGGTGGTGGAGTGTAATTAGGTGTTGAGGGCTTGGGAGATGGGGATTTGGAAGGTGAGGTATGGGGTTCTGGTGTAATAAGAAGAGGTGGAGAGTTAGGAAGTACCTCAAGAACTGTTTCTTCAAACTGAGAGTCTCGCCATTCTCTGATCAGATTCATCATGGCCAGAGACACATCATTTGCAGTAGAGGGTTCACCTTCTGCACCTGGAATGGGTTTCATCTTGATCAAGGATTCCCTCCTCTTCTTTTCCATCAGCCATTCTTCAAAGATGGGAACCTCGTGATCAGCTAGAGGTTGAACATGCTCCTCTGGTGGGGTAGTAGTCAGCTTCTCCTTGCCTTTGTGGCTTGCCTTCTTCTTTTCAAGAATAGATTGTAAGAATTGAAGGTCGAAGCATAAAGAGACATCATCAGTACCTGCCCATTTGAGGACTTCAACTTCCTCAGTTTCATAAGTGGCAGCTTGAGCAAGAATCTGTTGCAGAGGTCCCATCCTCCATTTCCTCCAAGTGAGTACCCTTTGAAATTGTCTTTCTAGGGCAGCATGAGGATCCAGTTCTGGGATTTGAGTGGTGAGATGCTCTGGTGGAGTTAAGATGATGTGCTGATCTGGTGCAGAGATGGGTTGGATCTCTGATTCAGGTTCCCCCTGACCATCAGAGATTACTAGTGCAGTAGCCAGCTCTGGTGCAGGTTCCCCCTGAGGTTCTGACTCCTTGGGGGGTGAGAGAATCTTCTTCTTCTTCTTGGCTACTCTGATAGGAGACTTGGAGCTATCAGAATCACTCTGTATGATTGCTTTTCTTCTCCTCTTCTGGCTCACCTTCTTGACAGGAGTAACTTTGGGGGCCACAACAGAGGCTTCCTTCTCTGATGCTTCCTCCTTTGTTACCTCTTCCTCTGGCTTTGAGTGAGGCTTCCTTTTCTTAGGCTTTTCTTCCTTTTTGACCTTGAGTTGGGTAGCAGCAGCCACAGGTTTGATAGCCTGCTTCTCCCTGTTTTGTTCAAGCTTGTTGGCTTTCTTGAGCTCGGCAGCTATGGCCACATTCAACTTGGGAGAGAGGGTGAGAAAGATGGTTTTCGTGTGGTCGACTTCTGTGGCTTCTCTTAATGCTATCTTGGCATTGGAGATTAGCCTGGAGATCAGAAGTCCATGTCCCATCTTGGTGGAGAAAAGGCTAGTTTTCTTATCCTTTTTCCCAATAGATTCAGAGATGGACTGAAACAATACCTTTCCCCAGTTGATGTTCATCCCCCTGTGAACAGCATATAGGGCCTTGGAGTTGGCGTTGTTCATCTGATCAGTTGAGCCTGTTTTGCACCACAGACACCGGTGCATTATGCTCATCAATCTTTCAAAGTCCTTCTTCAGGACATTCTTCTTCATGTAGAGAGTCTCTACCCCGGTTGCATCTTCCCGGCAGTAGGTGGCCACAAAGTTTTGGACAGTGATGTCCACATCATCAAGTTCGATGAAGCTTGAGTTTTCCTCTTCCTGAGGGTCAAGCTTGATGTCAAAGAACTCGTTTAGTGCGTTAGCGTCAATCTTGAGGTCCTTGCCCTGAACCTGAGAGAAAATGGTGTTGTTGCTGATATGGGCGTTGAGGTAGAACTCTGCTACATCAACGTTGCTGAAATGCTCATAGGGATGAGCCACGATCTTGCTCAGCTGGGAGTCATTCATTCCCTCGATCACTTCGTTCATGATTTTTTGATTTGCAGCCAGCAGTGGTAGCGAGGACATGTCTACCTTCATTCCTGTGACAATGTTTGTCACCAGTGACTTAGCTTCAGCCTCTGAGAGATCAGAAATGTTGATGAACTTCATTTTTAGGTTCTTGGAAAGATTTGAGAGGTTTGAGGATTGGGAGTCTAGAGAGATAGAGCTTGAGGACGAAGAATAAAAATTGCAGTAGCGATTTAGGTTTTCAGAAGGGGTATATATGAATTTGGGTTAGTGGACGTTTGATATAATTTGCGGTTTCGAGGTCGCATTAAATGGATTGTGGGCGGAAAGCCGTTTTCCAAATATGGTAATAACTACCGGGGGTAAAATGGTAACTTCCGGTTTATTGAACAGCCTCGCCCGAAATTTAGAAAATTTTTCTAAGTCCACAGCCACTCTGATAGGTATTAGCCCTTGTATCAGAGATAGAGATGTTCTGATATGAGGACCTCTGTTGAATACCAAGTCTGATCCTTCCTGCAACTCTGGCTTTTGCAAGTCTGAGCCTTCATGATTCTGATTCAAGCTTCTGATGGGTAAGAGCTTGAGTATCAGAGATGGGATGTTCTGTTGAGTCCACATCTGATACTTCTACAACTCTGATTCATGCATCTCTGGGAAGATCATCCATCATTCCCAATTCTTCTCTTAGCTTGTTAAACCTTGCCTCAGAGAGAGGTTTGGTTAAGATATCTGCAAGCTGGTCTTCAGTTGGGACATGCTCAATTGAGATGTGCTTCTTCTCCACATGATCTCTGATGAAGTGATGTTTGATCTCAATATGCTTGGTTCTTGAATGTAGCACAGGATTCTGAGTGATGGCAATGGCACTGGTATTGTCACACAGCAGCTTGATCTCCTTTGCTTGCACTCCATAATCCTTGAGTTGTTGCTTCATCCAGAGTAATTGAGCACAGCAACTTCCAGCAGCAATATACTCAGCTTCAGCAGTGCTAGTTGAGATTGAATTCTGCTTCTTGCTAAACCAGGAGACAAGTCTCCCACCTAGCAATTGACAGTGACCAGAAGTACTCTTCCTGTCCAATCTGCAACCTGCAAAATCTGAATCAGAATAACCAATTAGTTCAAAATTACCTCCCTTGGGATACCATAGTCCTGCATTTGGATTTCCTTTGATATATCTGATAATCTTCTTAGCAGCAACTAGATGGCTCTCCTTGGGCTTTGATTGGTATCTGGCACAGATTCCTACTGCAAAAGCTATGTCTGGTCTGCTTGCAGTCAGATAGAGGAGAGATCCAATGATTCCTCTATAAGTTGTAGCATCAACATCCTTCCCTTCATCATCTGGTCCAATGCCTTGGGATGCATTCATTGGAATCTTGACTGAAGATTTTCCATCTACTCCAAACTTTTTGATGAGATCTCTGGTGTACTTTCCTTGGTTGATAAAGATGCCTTCCGGTACTTGTTTGACTTGTAATCCAAGAAAGTAACTGAGTTCTCCCATCATGCTCATTTCAAACTTCTTCTGCATAACTTGAGAAAATTTCTTGCATAATTCTGGATTAGTACTTCCAAATATAATGTCATCAACATAAATTTGCACTAACAGAATATGATTAGCAACAGAGATTTGAAATAGAGTTTTGTCCACCTTTCCTTTAGTAAACCCATGGTTTACTAAGAATAGGGACAATGTGTCATACCAAGCTCTGGGAGCTTGCTTAAGACCATAAAGGGCCTTTCTAAGCTTGTAGACACAAGAAGATTGAGTAGGAATGACAAAACCTGGAGGTTGTTCAACATAAACTTCCTCTTCAAGTTCTCCATTCAGAAATGCACTCTTGACATCCATTTGGTATACTTTGATGTCGTTGTAAGCAGCATAGGCTAGAAATATCCTGATTGCTTCCAGTCTTGCAACAGGTGCAAAGGTTTCATCAAAATCTATGCCTTCTTCTTGACAGTATCCCTTTGCAACAAGCCTTGCTTTATTCCTTACAATATTGCCTTCTTCATCTGCTTTGTTTTTGAATACCCACTTGGTTCCAATGACATTCTGATGCTTTGGTCTGGGAACAAGTTTCCAAACTTCATTCCTTTCAAATTGTGTCAGCTCTTCTTGCATTGCATTGATCCAATCTGAATCTTCTAGAGCTTCTTCCACACACATTGGTTCCATCTGGGATATGCAGCAGGTGAACATGGCTTCTCTTCTTGATGCAGATCTGGTCCTTACTCCACTGGTAACTTGACCAATCACTTGATTAGGAGGATGGTCTCTTAACCAAGTTAGATCAGGTTCTGATAGTTGCTGTCTAGGTAACTCTGATGATTCATCTTCTGATACATCATCCTCATCTTCATCTTTGTCTATCAGAATTGGATTGGTAAGAGGAGTTGAGAATATAGGATTGTTGATGGCCTCTTCTGATAGGTCTGAAACCTTATCTTCAAGATTGATCTTCTGCAAGGTCTCTGATAGTTCTTCTGCAGAGGTGCTGTCATCAAACTTGACATGAATGGATTCTTCAACTTGTAGAGATCTTCTGTTGAGTATTCTATAGGCTTTGCTTGAGCTTGAGTAGCCCAAGAATACACCTTCATCAGCTTTTTCTTGAAATACTTTCAGGTTCTCCTTTCCATTGTTTAGAATGTAACATTTGCATCCAAACACATGGAGGTAGCTGATGTTTGGCTTTCTTCCTTTCCACAGCTCGTAGGGGGTCTTCTGATGATTCTTGTGGATCATGCTTCTATTCTGAGTGTAGCATGCAGTGTTGATTGCTTCAGCCCAGTATCTGATGGGCAATCCTGATTCTGCAATCATAGTTCTTGCAGCTTCTTTCAGTGTTCTGTTCCTTCTTTCTGCAACACCATTTTGTTGGGGTGTTCTGGCAGCAGAAAGTTGATGGAATGTACCATTCTGGTCACAGAAGTCTTTGATCACTTTGTTGACAAATTCAGTTCCTCTGTCAGATCTGATTGTTCTGACCTTCATATTTTTCTCAGTTTGGAGTTGCTTTAGCAGAGATGGCAACTTCTGAAAAGTTTCATTCTTCTTGGTTAGGAACACAGTCCAAGTGTATCTTGAGTAGTCATCAACCATAACAAGAGTGTATCTTTTTCCACCAACACTGGGAGTTTCAACTGGTCCAAATAAATCCATGTGGATCAGATTTAGAGGACAAGTAGAAAGATCTCCAGCTATGGGTTTGAATGAGGTCTTTACTTGTTTTCCCTTTTGACAAGCACTGCAGAGGGTCTCCTTCTTGTAGACAATGTCAGGCAGACCATCTACAATGTGTTCTCTTGCCAGTTTGTTGATGGTTTTGAAATTCAGATGGCTAAGCTTCTTGTGCCAGTCCCAGCTTAGCTTTAAATTGTCCTTAGCTATCAGGCAAGTTCCATCTTTTGCTGTTTGCCAGTCAACAACATAGATGTTCTTCCTTCTCTTGGCTGTAAGAACCACTTCTTTGGTTGTCTCATGCTTGACATAGCATAAGGTCTTGGTGAATTCAACTGTGTAGCCTTTGTCACAGAATTGGCTAGCACTCAGCAAGTTGAACTTTAGACCTTTGACATATGAGACATCTTCAATGATTATCTGTTTCTTGATCAGCTTCCCTCTTCCTTTTGTTTGCCCTTCCTTGTCATTTCCACCGAAAGTGACTCTGGGTCCATTGATTTTCTGGAACTCTGATAGGCAACTCTTGTCACCTGTCATGTGTCTGGAGCATCCACTATCAATATACCATTCTTGTTCTGAGATAGCTCCAGCACACTGTTCCTGCAAGATCAAAAGGAGGATTTAGGTACCCAAGCAATGTTGGGTCCTGGGGGGTAATGTAGTCTTGGTAGTTGGTACCATTTTGGTCTCATCAACTGAAACCTTGGTGGATGGTACCCATTGTCCACCTGGTAGTTGTAGTAAACAGATGTATGATTCACTTTGGGCAGATGCTTGTGAGGATCATGCTTTCTGTTTGCATACTTCTGCATAGCCTTCTTTGTTGGAAAGAAGTCCCATATACTATCAAGATCAGAGGAGCGCTTAACTTTAGACTTCTGAGGTTGACCAGACAACCTCTTCTGCCTATAGTTAATCTTCTCTTGATATCTGCCTTTCTGATAGCAGTTTCTGATACCATTGTCATGAGATTGTCTGATAGTGTTAGGCCTTTGATTATTATTGTTCTGAAAACTTTTCCTTTTGTTAGAGTTTCTGCCAGGTTCATTAGTTTTCAAATTTTGTTTTGGTTTGGCCTTTAGAGTTTGTTTTTCTGGTATGACCTTCTCATGAACAACTTTAGTACCAGAAGTACTAGTATGGCAATTGGGGCTCAGAGTCTGTGGCACTATGACCTTTTTAGCTTTAGCAACTCGGGTGCTAGGCCTTACAGAAGTCTCACCAGACTCTGGTTCGACATATCCAAGACCAGAGGTGAAGTTATGAGAGTCACCAATATTCTTCATGGAAGATTGCATCTTCAGAAGGCTATTATATCTATTCTCAAGTTCCTCAATGTCTCTTATTCTTTTCAGAAGAGACTCATTTTCAGCTTTCAGTCTATCTCTTTCCTCAGTTAAGAGATTAAGTTTACACTCAGTCTCTTTCCTTAGATCAGAGATATCAACTTTCAGCCTACTGTTCTCTTCTTTAACAAAAGAATAAGTGGCTTGGATAGTTTGGAACTCTTCCCAGAATGATGACATTGGATCATCATTTAAGGCTGTGCCTACCGAAGAGGAAATAGAATTAGAAGTAGAGCATACCTCATCATCTGATTGTGCCATGAGGCAAAGGTCTTCAGTTTCTGCATCCAAGCAGCAGAATGCTTCATCAGAGTCGGAGTCTGAGCTAGACTCTGATTCAGAGAGTGGATCTCTCTCAGCTTGTTCTGAGACAAATGCTCTTCTTCTTCTGTGTTGATCATCTGGTTTCTTTTCATCTTCATGTCCTTGCTTCTTGGACACTCTTGGATAGGGGCAGTTTGCTTTGAAGTGCCCAGGCTGTCTGCAGTTGTAACAGAGGTACTCTCCATTGCTTTCAGAGGACTTGGTCTTCTGATGTGGTCTTCTGATGGAAGATGGACTCCTTCCATCTTTCTTCATAAACTTCTTAAACTTTCTGGCAAAAGCAGCCATATACTCATCAGATAACAGAGTAGAAGGGTCAAAGTCACTTACCTTTGAGGTGCTAGCAGTGAGAGCAGTGGTGGTCCTCTCATCAGGAACTTCTTCCTTCTCTTCATGCATCTCAAACTCATAAGCCTTGAGATCAGAGATGAGTCTTTCAGTGGCATAAGTCTTGATGTTCTTGCTTTCCTGGACTGCAATCACCTTCATCTTCCAAGCTGAAGGCAGTCCCCTGAGGATCTTCATGTTGACTTCTTTGATGGTGAGCTCCTTCCCAAGCTCAGAAATCTCACTGATGAGAATCAGCAATCTCTCATGCATCTTAGCAATGCATTCTTCTGGTAGGAGTTTGAAGTCATCAAACTTCTTCATTGCAATGGTCAGCTTGTTGTCTCTTTCTTGTTCATCTCCTGCTCCAATCTCATCCAGCTTATCCCAGATTTCTTTGGCAGTTCTGCACTTCTTGATTCTGTTAAAGTATCTTTCATCAATAGCCTTGTAAAGGATGTCCTTGGCTATATTATCTAGATTGTACTGCCTCTTCTCTTCCTTGGTCCATTCTGACCGGGCTTTCTCAATCATCTGGGGCTGAGAGTTATCAATGGAGTGAGCAGGATTGATCTTCATGAACTGGATAAAGGGGCCATTTTCCAAGACTTCCCACATTTCATCATGAAGAGCACATAGATGTGCCTTCATTCTGATCTTCCAATCATCATACTTCTGATCTGTGAACATAAGATGCTTTGCAAGAGAATTATCCATTATAATAAATAAGGAGAGGCTAAGAACAAGTGGATCTTTGTTCAGAGAGTAACCTAAAAGATTACAAGAACAAGGAGGCTCTGATACCACTTGTTGGTCCCGTTTAATATGGTAACCAGTCTAGAGGGGGGGGGGGTGAATAGACTGGTTCGTTTTTCAAATTTTCTTTAAGTCTGAAGTGACTTATCAGAGAAGGTCTGATTCTGATGACAGAGAAAGGCTGGTTCTGATATCAGAACTGGCCTTGGCAGCGGATTCTGATCTGTCCGGGTAGCCTCAGAAACACTAAGGCAGATGCCTTTCTGATAACTCTGAAAACAAGATCTGCTGAACACAGATTCCAAGTCTTAGAGTTAACAGTTAATATCCTAAGTGCAGAAATATAAATTGCAGTAAAGTAAATGACACCGGATATTTTATAGTGGTTCAAGGAACAACTCGTTCCTCTAGTCCACTGTTCCACTAGCTTTGAAGTAGATCGGTTACAAAGCTTAGTTCCTAGCACTTAAGAAGTTCTCCACGCCTTCTTCAAGTCTAGCTGCCACCCAGGATGCAGTTCCACGTCCTGATGGCTGGTCCTTTCACTCAGCTTCCCGGAAGTATCACCACTTCACTACTGCAGTTACTTGGACGCCCTTCTTTTCAGAAGATCCTTTGAAAAACAGAGTTTTTCCTCCAACTTGCTTCGTTACAAATGATGTTTGATGAAGTTCTTGAAGTGTTGAAGAACAGGATGAACTTTGCTTGTTTGTTGGGGATGAGAGATTTGGAGTTTGAATCTTCCCAACGTAAGCTTGTCTTGTTGAAGGTTGTAGAATTTTAAACTCAAGAGAGCTTGAATGATGATTTGCAAGAATTGTAGCAAAGTTGTTTTCCAGTTCTTCGGTGTGTAGCTTATATACTGAGGTTGTCTGCCCGTTGGAGGAGGAGACAACTGCATTAAATGCGCGTACAGTTGACTTGACCGCCGTTTTTGGAAGGTTTCTATTTTTAAAATATATCTTCCCGGATTTCTTGGTCAATCATTTGCAATCAATCCTTCAGCGTATCAGGCTCATTTAATGTGCATTAAATGCTTTCCTTTCATGCACAGTCTTGTAGCCGTTGGATGTTTTTACCCGTTGGATTCATAGCTGTTGGATGTTGCTTGAAATTTTTCTAAGTGTTCGTCGGGCTCTGATCAGGCTCTTCTGAAATGTTGGATTCTGAAGGCTTTCTGACGAGTTGAGTTCTGATGGTCTTATGATCTCTGACTGAACTCTGACTCTGACTCTGATAGGTCCGCTGATGAGTACTTCTGATCTGTAGTTCTCATCGGCTATCAGATGTTCAGGTTTATCAGCAACTCTTATGATGCAACTCTGATGGACTTCTGCTAAGAGAACTCTGATGGAGCAGTTCTCATAGAGCAAGTCTGATGCACTACTGATCTGATCCAAAACAGAGCAACTCTGATCGTCGACTACACTAATACTTACAATTGAAAATTCTAATACATAAAATCTAATTGGGGGTACTCTAACTTTCTAATCCTATAGCATCATCAAAATCTAATTACATTTATTCCTTACAATACCCTTACCCCACCTACCTGACCCCACCACCCTAGGTATAGGGTGGGTAAGGGGTGGGGCCGATGTGATAAAGGTGCTAGGGGTAGGGGTAGGGTCGGGGTAGGGTTGCGGCAGGGTGGGGTCGGGTAGGTAGGGTAGTGGTAATCGGGGTAAGGCAGGGTAGGGTAGAGGTAGGGGCGGGGTTGGGGTAAGGTAGGGTAAGGTGGGGTCAGGGTGGGGTCGATATGGTAAGGGCCTATGGGGGTAGGGGACTATGGGGTCGGGGGGTAGGGTCGCGGTAGGATGGGGACGGGGGTAGGGTGGGGTAAGTGTAGGGGGGTCGGGTAGGGGTAGGGTCAGGTAGGTAGGGTGGGGTGGGGTAGGGGGTAGGGAGTGGGTTCGGGGTAAGGTAGGGTGGGTAAGGGGTTAGGGGGTATAGGTACAGATATTATATTATATACTTGTGTTCATGAATGTTTGTGTGTATATATATGTATAGGGTTATTTTGGACATTTTAATGTTAAGCGGTGTTTTAGACCGTTTGAAGTAAACACGGTCTTACAACATTGTTTATTTTATGCGCCGCTTATTAACACGGGTCTTAATAAGCACCGTTTAATAACCGGTGAAGTAAACATGTCCTAAGTGTTTAAAGAGTGATAATGGGGGTGAGTACAGTAGCACAGAGTTTGTAGAGTATTGTGCTGAACAGGGGATCAGAATGCTGAAGACGGTTCCAGAAACACCACAGCAAAATGGTGTTGCAGAGAGGATGAACAGAACACTAAATGAGAGGGCCAGAAACATGAGATTGCATGCAGGACTTCCTAAGATGTTCTGGGAAGATGCGGTGAACACAGCAGCCTATTTGATCAACAGAGGACCCTCATCTCCCATAGGTTTCAAAATTCCAGAAGAGGAATGGAAAGGTCGAGAGGTATCCCTTACTCACTTGAAAGTTTTTGGTTGTATTTCTTATGTCAAAGTTAGAGATGCAGATAGTGACAAGCTCGAGGCAAAGGCAAAGAAGTGTATCTTTATTGGGTACGGGATGGTGTTGGGCCTGCCGCGGGTCTGCGGTCAGCAATCTGCCAGCCTGCCGGTGCAATCGGACCGCGTGGCGCTTTGCCTGTTCTATAAAAGGGGGAAGGGCGTGTTACACTATCAGCGATTGCTTTTAGTGTAGCGGTAAGCGCAACGATCCACAATTGGTATCAGAGCCAAAGGTCACGGGTTCGACCCCCGGCAACAGCATGCTGCTCAGTTGTAGGCTGGCAGGTGCTGGGGGGGAGATTGTTGGGCCTGCCGCGGGTCTGCGGTCAGCAATCTGCCAGCCTGCCGGTGCAATCGGACCGCGTGGCGCTTTGCCTGTTCTATAAAAGGGGGAAGGGCGTGTTACACTATCAGCGATTGCTTTTAGTGTAGCGGTAAGCGCAACGATCCACAGATGGATGACATGGGCTACAGGTTCTGAGACAACCACAGCAAGAAGGTTATCAGAAGTAGAGATGTCACTTTCAACGAGAATGCCCTGTATAAAGATGGTCTTGCAGCAGAAACTAGCAAAGCCAAGCAACCAGAAAACAAGCAATAAGTGGTGTTTGACAGGATGACTGAAGATGACATAGCACAACCTGTTGGTTGTGATGAGACAGCTGGAGGCTCAGGGAGCAGTGGGAGCTCAGGAGATACAGGAATGTCTGAAGATAGTGGGAGTGATGAAGATGGTGAAAATTCAGAGGGAGCTACTCCTCAAGTCAGACAGTCCACTAGAATCAGAAGACCTCCTAACAGATTTTCTCCTTCAACAAATTATCTGTTGCTGACCGAGAATGGAGAGCCAGAATCTTACTCGGAGGCGCTGACCATGAAAGATTCCATACAGTGGAAGAAGGCCATGGAGGATGAGTTAGATTCACTTGACAAGAACCAAACTTGGTCCTTAGTCAAGCTACCACAGGGAAAGAAAGCTTTGGAGAACAAGTGGGTGTTCAGAATCAAAGATGAAGCAGATGGAAGCAAAAGATACAAAGCGAGGTTAGTTGTCAAAGGTTTCCAACAGAAGAAGGGAGTTGATTACAATGAAATCTTCTCTCCGGTTGTGAAGATGACTACTATCAGGTTGATCCTTGGTATCGTTGCTGCTGAAAATTTGCACTTAGAGCAGCTGGATGTAAAGACTGCTTTTCTTCATGGCAACCTTGAAGAAGACATTTACATGGCTCAACTGGTAGGTTTCTCAGTGTGTGGTAAGGAGAAGTTGGTGTGCAAACTCAAGAAGAGTCTATACGGACTGAAGCAAGCTCCTAGACAGTGGTACTTGAAGTTTGACAGTTTTATGCAGCGGAATGGATACACTAGATGCAAGATGGACCATTGCTGTTACTTGAAGAAATTCGAGTCTTCATACATTATTCTTCTTTTGTGTGTTGATGACATGTTGGTGGCTGGAGCAAACATGCAGGAGATCAACAAGCTCAAGAAGAAGTTGTCTGAAGAATTTGAGATGAAGGATTTAGGGGAGGCGAGACATATTCTTGGGATGAGCATAGTCAGAGACAAGGTGGAAGGTACTTTAAAGCTTTCGCAGCAGAAGTACATTCAGAAGGTCCTTAAGAAGTTCAGAATGATGGATGCCAAGCCAAGGAGTACACTGTTAGGGAGTCAGTTGAAACTCTCCAAGCAGCAGTCTCCGAAGACCGATGAAGACAAAGATGAGATGGCTAAAGTTTCTTATGCATCGGCAGTTGGCAGTTTGATGTATGCGATGGTGTCAACAAGGCCAGACATTGCTCATGCAGTGGGAGTTGTTAGCAGGTTTATGTCAAATCCAGGGAAGGAACATTGGGAAGGAGTCAAGTGGCTGCTACGCTACTTGAAAGGCACCTCTAGAACTGCTCTTTGTTTCAGGGGGAATGGGGCAATTCTAGAAGGTTTTGCAGATGCTGATTTGGGGGGCTGTCATGATTCCGGGAAGAGCACTACGGGTTACATATTCACTATTGGAGGTGCGGCAATCAGTTGGATGTCCAGATTACAGAAGAGTGTAGCTCTTTCAACCACAGAAGCAAAATATATGGCTATTGCTGAAGCGGCCAAGGAGATGATTTGGTTGAAGAACTTTCTTTCGGAGTTGGGCATGAAACAGGGGGATTGTGGTCTGTACTGTGACAACCAGAGTGCTATTCATCTCGCGAAGAATCCGGTGTTTCACAGCAGAACGAAACACATCAAGATGAGGTATCATTTCATTCGAGAATTGATTGAAGATGGTACTATAAATTTGAAGAAGATCCTTGGTACGAAGAATCCAGCAGACATGCTTACCAAGGCGGTGACAACGGAGAAGTTGAAGCTATGCATGGCTTCAACGGGCCTTCCAGATACTTGATGAGAAGGCGTGCACGAGAGAGAGAGAGAAATCAGGGGTTTTACAGAAGATACATGTTCTTGGATGGCAGATAATTGTTGACCAAGCCTCCAAGTGGGAGATTGTTGAAGATGGAGTCTTGTTCAGAGTTTCAGAACTGATACCCGACCGGGTCAGATGAAGGACCCGACCGGGTATGATGAACCAGAGACCTGGGGACTCTCTGGAATGTGAGACCCGACCGGGTCAGCGAAGCAGAAACCTTCTGTTTTGGATACCCGCCCTGGTATCAGCCCGGGTGTGAAATTTGTGAAGAGACCCGACCGGGTCAAGGGGGGCACCCGACCGGGTCTACGGGAATTTTAATTACGGGCTTGATTTTAATTAGGGCCTGCGGCTCTAATCTCTGATTAGGTTTCCTTAAACCTATTTAAACGACTCTTATGTACTTGTAAACCCCTTGGGACGCTGATAATAATACATACTCTCTCTCGTTCGCCGTGGACTAGCACAATCAAATCGATTGTGTGAACCACGTTAATTCTTGTGTTCTTGCTCTTAATTTATCGTTTATCTTTGCCTAATCGTAACAACTAAATAATATGAGTGTATACACAGCATCTCTACTTCTCGCATCATAATTTTGTAAAACAGATAAACGGGATGAATCAAACTATCAAACGTTATAGTCTGTTATTCCATCTCGTCGGTGATATCACTGCAATATTATCACAACGCTATAGATAAAATACTAAGAATGTATTTTTAGTAATAGCAACAATATACATTATCCACCATAACGCTTCTGAATTGTATTACTTATAAACAATTTAGGAATATTAAGATTTGTTTCAGAATATTATAACTGTTTAAGCAAAATATTGATAAGCTAAAACTAATTAAAAAGGAATTCGTATAAAGAAAGGGCTTCGAACAAGAATAGAGAAGGAGATGACAAGAGAGTGAACAAGAAGGAAAACTTGAGTATTATTCGAATGTCTCTGCCCCTTGATTACAATGATGCTATTCTATTTATAAGAAAAGCAATTAAAGCTCTAATGATGGTTTTTTCCGTTATTGACGGATTGGCCATCCGTTACGTACCGACGGATTCAAATCCGTCATAAAAGCTGGTCAAACACATTTAATACCCTCCTTAATCACATTAAGGAGCCTAATAATGTACAAAAAACGTTACAATATTTAAAAATGATATTCTTGACGCTTCAATGACTCCATTTGTCTGTTTTGGCGGTTTGACGTAACGGTTCCGACCCGTCGTCGGTTTCGCAACTCGTCATCAATGCTGGCCAGCTCAAAATAAGTAACCTCCAGCCTTAATATCGTTGATAACTCCAGCAATAAACACAAATCCGTTACAACAGCCATCATTAAGCCTCTTTAACTTTTGTGATCAACTCTCTTTAATGCGACATATATTGCCAAATAATTGCACCAACAATAACGATCTTATTAAAATACGTTTATGATACATATTAAGTATTTCCTAAATAGTCAAAAGCTCGTGTAATCCAGGGTTCTATTAAAATATTTTGGCAGTAGGCTTTTACAACGACATAAGATATTAAGATTTGTTTCACTTTAGCCTAATCTTATCATTTATGACATCTATATTTATGTAATACTCGGACATAAAAGGCTTTTAGATTTATAACGCCTTAGGTGATCTTAGGATGTTTTCTTTTGGACTGTTTTCAGTCCCAGACCAGACCAGACCAGACTTAAACAGACCAGACCAGACCAGACCAGACTTAAACAGACCAGACCAGACCAGACCAGACTTAAACAGACCAGACCAGACCAGACCAGACTTCCGTAGTTATAAAATACACAGAGACCAGACGTTTACCAGACCAGACCAGACCAGTTCAGACCAGACCAGACCAGACCAGACTTAAACAGACCAGACCAGACCAGACTTAAACAGACCAGACCAGACCAGACCAGCAAATTTCAGTCCAAAAGAAAACATCCTTAAGCTCGAGGGAATATTAGTTTAATATCTTTATGTACAAATCTATATAACTTTTATCCAATATAAGTCTTTCTCCATTATTGCTTAAAACTAATCTTCAGGCGCTAAATTCGGCACCACTGAAGAAAATACCGTTTTGTTTTCTATAGCGTAGTTTAAAAGCCTAAACGTATATGGTCTAAATAATATATTTGAAAACTACAAAGAGATATAATACACCCATTATTTTCTATGTAAAAGTTTTTGTTCCATCATATATATGGGGATAACTATAAAGCCGGCGCTCATTACATAGGTAGATTAATAGCGTTCGAAATATAATACGTTCCAACTTCCGTTTTAGTTAAATCATTGGAAGTAATACTCAATGTTTATCGAGTTTTCAATAGGCAATAGGCTTTACAAAGGTAACCCTCTCTTGCCTAGGAAACCTAATTATGGAATTCCTAAAGATCATAGCATGATAGGATCGGATAGTAAGATATGAGTATCACAACAGACAAAAATAAATGGATGTAAACGAGATAGAAAACGTCTAGAACACAGAGCTAAATACATATTTCCCCCAAGATTGGGCATTGTCATACGTATTAGGCAATCAAACTTGTGAGTTCTTCCGATCACTGAAGTATCTAAAATTGTCTTTCCAAAGAGATATAATACGTTTTAAATAGAAGAACACACAACAATATATGAGTGTCACGAATACTTAGCCTAATCTTTATGATTTAGCGTTTTTAGCCCGAGTTCGGAGTGAAATCTGGAATATTTGTGAATCAGATTTGGTATTTTATTATCATCAGCAAAGTCTTGACATATACCCTATAGAGATTAGGCATTGTGATACCTAAATTTTGAGAAAGTTAGATTAAAATTGAAACGATAAGCAATATACATTATCCACCATGATTATCGCTTACCAAACTTTAGTTAGGAAGATTATTCTAAAACTTACACAAAATTCTAAAAATAATTAAATAGACTGATTTTAAAGTTTACCTATTGATTAGACAATACCTAAACTTAGCTAAATATCTATACCAAACATCAACTAGAGTTGGCAAGATAAATCCCTGATATGATTCCGCTAAAGTATACTCACAATAGTTTGAATCGTGCCTTTCGTAAACCCTATGGGCAAACCTTATAATCTTATGTTATTAAAATCTGTCATAATTCAACGTCACCATATTTAATCTCATGGAAAACTATAGTTATCCATGAGCATATCTTGATCGGAAAGCCATAGTCTTTACCTTGGTGTACTTAGCCATAGTTATGGTAGATATATCACTCAATATATCTACAATACGAGAGATGATTTACACCAAGGTAATGACTATGGCTTTCCGATCAAGATATGCTCATGGAACTAGCCTTGAATTGGGAATGTGCTTATTTTGATACATAAGACTCAAATTCTTATGATCACACGATATTTAGCTATACAACGAATATTTTTGCAAGATTTCTAGATGTTATGGTTTAGGGTTTAAAATAATCTTTCATAAAAGGATACTTAGCCTTAATGCATGATCGTGGATATCATCCTAAACCCTAAACCCTTTCCAAAGAGATATAATCACAGATGAGCTTAAATACACACGTATCAATGATTTTGAAGATATTGCTCTATGATAAGACAGTTTGTGAACAGGCACTGTGATATTCGTGTAGTTTTCGATTGTATGTTTGTATTTTTAACTAGTTTTTATTAGTTGTAGTTGTGGAAATTACACACTTTTGGTGTAATATTTTATTTTCATTTTTATTTGTAATTTGTTTAGATTAGGATTATTCTGAGTTAAACAGGTCAAAAATCATCGAAGGGATCAAGATTGGACCTTAAAAGATCAAGGAAAGTGCAAGGAGACAAGAACGATTTCGATTTGGAAAAAATACTCATGTACCCGGTCGGGTATTGCCTATACCCAATCGGGTATTCACTTGATTCGATTGTCCAAATCAAATCCGGGAACAAATGATCGTGGGAGCAAATTTTCGTGAAGATTTGTCACATACCCGATCGGGTATGCCCAGAAAAGTGACTTTCTGGGCAATTTCCTAAGATACCCGATCGGGTATCCTATATACCCGATCGGGTATCAGACCCTGCAGCTCCCAAAAGCCTATAAATACACCCCTTTCCTTCACAATAAAATCACCAATTCACATATACTCTTTAGCTCAGTTTAGATTAGTGTTTTCTTTATATTTTCTATCATGTTTAGTCTCCAAATGAGGAGCTAAACTCTTCCATCTTGGTTTTGCTACTTTGAAGCTTAATGAATTTGTAAGTTGTGAGTTATTCTCTTTAATCTTCTTCCTTGAATATTAATTCTTCCTTTAAATACTATTTCTATATCAATGTTGGGGAGTGTTACTAAGATGACAATTAGTTAACATCTTGACATTAGTTATAGTAATAATTATTTCTTCCTCTACGTTAATATTGGGGAGTGTTACTAAGATGACAATTAGTTAACATCTTGATATTAACTATAGTAGGATTCATCTTCTTTAATATTCTTTCTTGAGTATTAATTAATTCCTATTCATATTTCATATTAATATTTTGAACATTACTTAAAGGATCAACTAGTTTTGTTTCATATATTAATTAATACTAGAATCGGTCGATTAATACGCTTGTTATTAATTCGGTCCTTTCATGGTAGTAAACTTGGATTATTAATGCATGCATCTCATGGTTAATAATATAAGGGGAATTAATTATATTGATTAAACCAATAAACCGCTTGTGTTGAGGTTATCAATCTCAATCGTTTTCATCTTAAGTTTATTGCTACTATCAAGTTAATATACGACGCTTGTTCTATATTGACTCGATAGTAAGTTTTATTAATGAACGCTTCTCGTTATTAATAACTACCCTCGATGAACTGGATATACTCCTCGATTGAGTATTCGAGAGGAAGATAGTTAAAGATATAACCGGGATCGACGATCATTTCATTAAGTGGATAAAAGCAAAACCAAGTCTTCTTCTCATTAATTAGTCTTCTTCTCATTAATTAAACTCATTTAAGTCATTCATCTTAGTGTTAATTAAATCAAATCAAATCTAAAAACCCCCCTTTGTTACTAGTTAATTAAAAAGAGAAATATTCATTTCTCTGTGGATACGAACCTTACTTCGCTATACTACGTATTAGTGTCGTATTGATATTTATTTTGAGTGCACCTCACGACAAAGTGCACGTCAAATTTGGCGCCGTTGCCGGGGAAAGGCAATTATTTTTCTTTTTTTTTTATTTCAAAAAAAAAGTAATTAAATAAAAAAATATAAAGAGTTCTTATTTTCTATTTCTGAGCTTTGTTTGAGTATATGGTTAAACACCGATCTATAAACCAAATCACCTACCAAACAAATCCCGAAACAGAACAAGCCTTCGAGAGGTTTAGGAATTTATTTCCGAATACTTCTTCGGAGGAATCATCAAGTGCTAGTTCTTATTCCAGCGAGAACGAAGCGTCAATCACTATGGCTCAAGAAACAAGAACGTTGAGGGAGCTCACGGCTCCTAACTTAAATCAACAACCTCTATGTATCACCTTCCCCACTCTTGATGAAGGTGCTACATTTGAGCTCAAGTCGGGCCTCATTCATCTACTCCCTTCATTTCATGGCCTAAGGGGCGAAGATGCAAACAAACACCTTGCGGAGTTTCATATAGTTTGCACTAGTATGAAACCAAATAATGTCACTGAAGAACAGATCAAGCTGAGGGCCTTTCCATTCTCACTGAAAGACACGGCTAAGGATTGGCTATTCTATCTTCCCTCGGGAAGCATAGATACATGGGCAGCAATGAAGAAATGCTTCCTAGAAAGGTACTACCCCGCCTCCATCTCATCATCTTTGAAAAAACAAATAAGTAACATCAATCAAAAAGATGATGAGACTTTTTATGAATATTGGGAACGGTTCAAAAAGTTATGTGCTAGCTGCCCTTATCATGGCTACACCGAGCAAGACCTCATACTCTACTTTTACGATGGTCTTGTTGATGATGATAGAAGAATGGTGAATGCCGCTTGTGGGGGTGGCATTGTCAACAAAACCCCCTCACAAGCGACAAACTTGATCTCAGAGTTGGCCGAGAATTCCAGGCATTACAACGGGCGTCCTCAATCCGTAAAGTTGCCGCAGCGGAATCATCTTCATCTTTGGAAAGTCAAATTGCCGGCTTGACTTCTTTGGTTAAGGATTTCCTCTTAAATCCTAGAACCCAAGAGGTCAAGGTCTGCGGCATATGCACACAGCAGGGGCATCCAACCGATTCTTGCCCAAATCTCCAAGAAGAGCAAGTCAATGCCTTGGGTTTTCAATCTCATCAACAACAGAGGTACGATCCACACTCTAAAACTTACAACCCCGGGTGGAGAGATCACCCGAATTTGAGATATGGGAACCCTCAAACACAACATAATCAGCCCTTTCAACAATCCTTCCCAAATCACCAAGGCCAAACCTCAAGCTCAAATATGTCCACTGAAGACATGATCCGAGCACTTGCTACAAACATTTCAACGATGCAACAAAGCGTGGCTCAATTCCAAGAAACAACGAAATCTAGCATCCAAAACTTGGAAAATCAAATGAGCCAGATCTCAATTGCGGTGAGCCGACTTGAGGCAAAAGACTCGGGTAAACTCCCATCTCAAACGGAGCAAAACCCGAGACAACATGTTAATGCAATCATGTTGAGGGATGAGCCAACATTGAAAGAGGTGCATGAGGAAGAAAAACAATCTGAAAATGGGGTTGATCCTGGAGAAGATTTTCAACCAAACGAGGGGGAACCAACGAAAACTAAATCCCCTCCACTTTCATCATATGAGCCACTTCCTCCATTCCCCGAAGCACAGAAGGACACAAGAAAGCTGAAGAATGATCGGGACCTCTACGAGACCTTCGCCGATTCTGAGGTAAACATCCCACTCTTCAAATTGATCAAAAGTGTTCCCCGTTATGCAAAGTTTTTAAAAGAACTATGCACAATGAAAAGGAAAGATAAATTGAAGGCAAAACAAGAGGTAAAGGTTAGTGATCGTGTCTCAGCAATTTTCCAGAGGAAACTCCCGGAAAAATGCAATGACCCAGGCATGTTCACTATCCCATGCAAAATTGGGGACACTTTATTTCCTAGGGCCTTGTTGGATTTAGGGGCTTCAATCAATGTTATTCCATATTCATTATACAAGTCCCTAAAACTTGGCCCTATGCATGAAACCAGTGTAGTAATCCAATTGGCAGATAGGTCTTGCACATACCCAAAGGGTGTAGTAGAGGACGTGCTAGTACAAGTTGAAAATTTGGTCTTCCCTGTTGATTTCTATATCCTTGAAATGGAAGCCGATAACCAAACTACACCCATCCTTTTGGGGAGACCTTTCTTAAAAACCACCCAAACAAAAATAGACGTGTCTAATGGTTCATTAACATTGGAGTTTGATGACCAAAAGGTAGAATTCAACATCTTTGATTCTACGAAAAAACAATTTAAAGACCAATCTCTTTGTTCTCTAAATGTTTTTGAACCACAAACACCAAACGTTTTTGTTGGAAAACAAGCCAAGGAGACCTCACTTTTTAAAAGAATTAAACAAGAAAAATCTATTTTGAAAGAAGAGGCACCTAAATACGAAAGTAAATCACTTGTGTTTGAGGTGATAACAAAGAAGAAATCTCGGCCTTACTGGAAAAGGCCGAAGAAAAAGAATGAAACAGGGGATATTCACGATCCCACATAAAAACAATAAAAAAAATAAAAAAAATAACGTCGTGCCGCGACGTTAACTAAGGCGCTTCTTGGGAGGCAACCCATGCTTAGGTACGCATCTTTCATCCTTTCTTTTTAAAATTTTTGTTTTTGAATATCAACTTTGAGAAGGGGAAAATTCTCAAAAGAAAAATGAGGGAAAACCATGTTTTGAAAGCCTTGGAAAACCTCTGATCGGTCTTCATCACTTAACCGATCGGATCCGCGCTAAAAAGAGGTTAAAAAACTGGACAAAAACACGTCCCAGGGTAGGGTACCCGATCGGGCACCATTGCTATACCCGATCGGGTGCATATGAAAAGGCAGGGCTTCGAGGAAACCCGATCGGGAAGTAAGAAAATTTTCAAGAGGGAACCCGAGCGGGTATCTATAAGGCCCGATCGGGTATAATACGGAAATTTAAAATTTTTGCCTTCGAATTAAATTCCCCGATCGAATACCCCCAAACTCGATCTGGTGAGAACCCCTGGAGCAAATTTTAAAAATCGACGTGATACCCGGTCGGGTATTCAAGTCACCCGGTCGGGTGAATTACTCTGGAAAATCAGAATTTAGTTCGAATTAATTTACCCGATCGGGTATATCGGGCCACCCGATCGGGTACTCGAATTTTTAACTTCGAGCAACACCTTCCTCGGCCATTTCATCTTCTCCAACCTCCAAAAATTCGAACCTCTCTCCCCAAAACCACCATTTTCGAACCTTCAACCTCCCCTAACTCCCTCATACCTCAACCAAATCACCCCAAATCACCACCACAATTCTTCCTTTACCCCCCTCTGCACACTCATACCCATCACTCCTACTCTCTCCCCATAAAATAAAAAATCTGAAACCTTACCCCAACAACCCCAAGTCTAAATCCAAGCTTTAAAAAAAATGGGCAAAGATGGCACCAAAGAGGAACCAACCAATGCTAGGGGGCGAATTCCGGGCTATGAAGATGCTCGTTTCTGCCCGGTAATAACGGAGACGAGCACTAGGGACAGTGCTTCGAGCTAAGTGAGGGGGAGTCACTCATTGGTACTTACTTAAGTTTGATACCTTGTAACTGGCATTATTTTCTTCAAAAAAAAAATCAAAAAAAAAAGAAAAGAAAAGAAAAGAAATGCTAGTTAGGTTGAAAACCCAAAAACGGGCAATCTAAGCAAAAATGGCTTATAAAAAAATGAGTGAATTGGAAAGGATGGAAAAACAAAAAGAGATGCTAGGATGAAAACCTGAAAAGGCTCCTAGGCAAAATGAGAGATATGAGAGATATATTTGTTTTTGCAGAACATCATTTAATCTCTTGACGGAAAAGAAGAATAAAAGAGGTGAAGAAAAAAAATGAGCATATAAGGCCATGAAACCCAAGAAGATGTTATTTTTTTATTGAGCTAAAAACTCAATGTAAAAAAAACATGTTTTATCCTTGGTGGTCTTTTGCTTTTTCTTGTTGATTGTTGAACTTTTGAGGATTTGGAAGTGTTAAACATTTGACTTTACTCGAGGACGAGTAAAGAAGCTAAGTGTGGGGGAGTTGATATTCGTGTAATTTTCGATTGTATGTTTGTATTTTTAACTAGTTTTTATTAGTTGTAGTTGTGGAAATTACACACTTTTGGTGTAATATTTTATTTTCATTTTTATTTGTAATTTGTTTAGATTAGGATTATTCTGAGCTAAACAGGTCAAAAATCATCGAAGGGATCAAGATTGGACCTTAAAAGATCAAGGAAAGTGCAAGGAGAAAAGAAAGATTTCGATTTGGAAAAAATACTCATGTACCCGGTCGGGTATTGCCTATACCCGATCGGATATTCACTTGATTCGATTATTCTAATCAAATCCGGGAACAAATGATCGTGGGAGCAAATTTTCGTGAAGATTTGTCACATACCCGATCGGGTATGCCGACATACCCGATCGGGTATGCCCAGAAAAGTGACTTTCTGGGCAATTTCCTAAGATACCCGATCGGGTATCCTATATACCCGATCGGGTATCAGACCCTGCAGCTCCCAAAAGCCTATAAATACACCCCTTTCCTTCACAATAAAATCACCAATTCACATATACTCTTTAGCTCAGTTTAGATTAGTGTTTTCTTTATATTTTCTATCATGTTTAGTCTCCAAATGAGGAGCTAAACTCTTCCATCTTGGTTTTGCTACTTTGAAGCTTAATGAATTTGTAAGTTGTGAGTTATTCTCTTTAATCTTCTTCCTTGAATATTAATTCTTCCTTTAAATACTATTTCTATATCAATGTTGGGGAGTGTTACTAAGATGACAATTAGTTAACATCTTGACATTGGTTATAGTAATAATTATTTCTTCCTCTACGTTAATATTGGGGAGTGTTACTAAGATGACAATTAGTTAACATCTTGATATTAACTATAGTAGGATTTATCTTCTTTAATATCCTTTCTTGAGTATTAATTAATTCCTATTCATATTTCATATTAATATTTTGAACATTACTTAAAGGATCAACTAGTTTTGTTTCATATATTAATTAATACTAAAATCGGTCGATTAATACGCTTGTTATTAATTTGGTCCTTTCATGGTAGTAAACTTGGATTATTAATGCATGCATCTCATGGTTAATAATCTAAGGGGAATTAATTATATTGATTAAACCAATAAACCGCTTGTGTTGAGGTTATCAATTTCAATCGTTTTCATCTTAAGTTTATTGCTACTATCAAGTTAATATACGGCGCTTGTTCTATATTGACTCGATAGTAAGTTTTATTAATGAACGTTTCTCGTTATTAATAACTACCCTCGATGAACTGGATATACTCCTCGATTGAGTATTCGAGAGGTAGATAGTTAAAGATATAACCGGGATCGACGAACATTTCTTTAAGTGGATAAAAGCAAAACCAAGTCTTCTTCTCATTAATTAAACTCATTTAAGTCATTCATCTTAGTGTTAATTAAATCAAATCAAATCTAAAAAACCCCCTTTGTTACTAGTTAATTAAAAAGAGAAATATTCATTTCCCTGTGGATACGAACCTTACTTCGCTATACTACGTATTAGTGTCGTATTGATATTTATTTTGAGTGCACCTCACGACAAAGTGCACGTCACACTGATACTTCAATTTTCAGTGCCTAGTGTATTTATCCTCTATTTAGGCTAAGTTATTAAGGTCTATAACTTAGCCTTCACAATGCATGTTCATAAAATTCTTTCAAATACGTTTCCACAGGCTCAAAATATTAATTTAGCAACCTTTAATAACTTACTTCGGATTATACTTGGGCATTTTTTAACTATAAACAATTTAGAAGTATAATACCGATATCAATATCAAAAAAATATGACTAATTTGTTTGGATGAGTGTTAGATTGTCTTGTGGAATCAGGCTTCTCAAAGGGAAAGATAGATCCAACTCTCTTCATAAAAAGGCACAAGGGCTGAAAAATTTCAGGTTTCGAAAATGAAGATATACTCTTGGTTCGTTTTTGAAAGGAGGACGGCTGGTGGACAGTGCTCACCCGGTGGCTCTTCAGCAGCCAAAGCCTGCGGGGGGGGGGGGGGGGGGGGGGATTGTGCTCATCACCCCGAGGGCTTCCGAGCTTACTATGTTGTACGCTTTGCATTCAAAGTCCGCTAAATCATAGAGATTAGGCTAAGTATTGTATTTGTGACACTCATATCTTGCTGTGTGTTTTATAAAATAGGCAATCATCCCTTGATATTTTGAAACCGGCGCCTGAAGATAAATTTTAATTTTGCTAAAAGGCTGAAGATAAGTTCACGTTGAAATAGCAATTAATAACTGTGTGTATTTGAGAATAGTATCTCGTTGATTAAATCTATATGCATAAATACGTTCACAACAGAATCAAACGAGTGCTTTAGCGTAAAGAGATATTGAGCTATAAATGATCCTCAAATAGGGGATATTACAACCTTGATATAGATTAAGTATAAGATTTTATCAACCCTAAACCTTTATCTTTACACAAAACAGAAGGGATGATAAGGTAAAACTCATTTGTAAATCAAGATATCGAGCAAGTCCTCCTAAATTCCATCGTCGAATATGGAAAAGATCTTAAATGATATGAAATTATTTTCGTAAATAATTCATAGCCGGTTTACTTTGCAGAGCCTAAACGAGAGCTTTAGGATTTATAAGTATCTCATTTATAACATATAGTGTACAAAGAAATTAGTTCTTGAACACCGCGTTTTCACCCTAATATTCCAGCTTTTGAGTTGAGAATTTGATCAGAAAATGGCTGGAACCCTAAAAGTGCTCTACTTAAACAATTCTGAGTCTTTCCAAAATTACTGTATAAATCCACTTTAGTAATAATTTTCCAATATTCATAGGTAAAACGTTTACCTATGAATATTCTGAAGATATTTACAATGCATTAGTATAGGATGGATTTCGATTACTAAAGTGCTCTATTGAGGCGCTTTCTAATGGGCAGCCTGGTACGAAGTACATAAGTAAGATTATAATATAAGCAAGATATTATTATAAATATACGTCATAGCTTTTAAGGTACTCAATGCTCTGATATGAGAGTCCAATCTCGTATAGAGCCATATTTTGGTTTTTCTATTAGTATCTCATAGAAAAGTCTATCTTTCTGTACCAAATTTTGATACAATGCTTTCGGACTCTAAACTGTCCGTATCTTCCAAATAGGTATAAAGTAATTGTGGTTGATAAATACGTATTATAAGAGCATAATAACTATTGTTTAGACTATTGCAAACTAGTACGGATATGTTGAGTCCTCTGTCCAAACGCCGGTATCTTATAACGCTAAACCCAACCGTATACTATGTGTCAATATCATTCGAAATATGATCTAGATATGTTGCAAAAGTTAAATGGCCTTTTCATATTTAAGTATTTTAAATATGAGTGTCACATTTCAGTTTATCTGCACATATTATATAGCTTTCATTTAAAACGTTACTTAGGTTTTGTGGTTATTATAATAGCCTCCATCATCATAAATTTTTGGAGGTCCGAGTATTACACCGTTTAACTTATCACAGGTTCTTCCATCTTATGTCAAAAATACTATTTAGCATTTTCAAACGGTGTATAATGTTGTACAGATCTGAAATATGTTTAATGAAGTACCATCAGTAAGTTACTTTAATACGCCCCATGTCCTAGTAAGTTCATTTAGAAACAGAAAGATAAATATATCATGGAATATTTGTACAGCATTATGTATTCACAACTTCTGACAAGCATATTGCCATTCAAAGAGGACATTGACTTAAAAAAGGGCTCGAGATACGATTCCAACTGTATACCCCGCAAACAAAGTTAAGATTGTCGAAATTGACAATCGTTTGCACTTTTAACAATATGGTGGGCATTCTCGATAGAGAAAAACTATTGAGAAAACCATGATTCATTTAACAATAGTTAACAATATGCACTCTCCGATTAATACTTAATTTAAAAGGCTATTAATATCCGGACTCTGGAGATAAAATTGAAAATAAAGTATATCAATTACGAGATATCCTACCGGAGAGTGCATATTGTTACTAGGGATATGGTTCTGAAGGACTTATATGGAAGATATGTAAGTTTCAATGCTTTTAGTAAATAACGTTAGAAATTTGAGCTTTTATAATCAAATGGTACCCACAAATTCTTAGTCATATCATTAATTGCGCTCTTTCAAATCATATTATATCACTCTTAAACAGTGAGAAGAGCATATTCTTTATGTAATGAATAAATTGTGGGTACATAGAACACACAGCAAGATATGAGTATCACAAATTAAATACTTGATTTTAAGGTCGTTCCCTTAAAATATAGCATGTTAAACAAGATATTCCCATCTATAATTGTCTTATACTTATTCACAAGTATAATACGCTTTAATACGTTTAAAGCGTATTATACTAGAGTCAAATGCACATGTAATAGTGAATATCGTGTACAGGTATTCATTAACAACGATCTTGAAAATCCCTTATAACAAATTATTGAATTATGTTCAATAACATATAGACACACTTGATATAATACGTTTTAAACGGATAGAAAACGTCTTCAACGGGAGCGGAATTGAAATAATAAAACGTTGACCGAGCATTCATTTACTATTTATGATCATACCTTTTTAGGTTCTAAAGTCCATCCGGTCAACGTTTAGGCTATTTTTTTGAAAGACATTTTAACTATATCATTATATTAGGTTTATGAATGCTAATATCATTTCCTTTAAAAAGTAATTTGATGTGAGTTTTCTCGCACTTAAAAAGATTGTAATATAGTGGTGTAAGTACGAGTATCGTCTCCACAGGGACGGACAAAAGGGAATCAAGAATTAATTAAATTCAGCGATTAAAAAGAAAATAAAATAAAAGTGTCGTGCGAGAATGGTTGGTTTGGAAAATAAAACTAATGCGAACAATTAAACTAGGGGGTTCTTTCTAATTAATGACGAAGGGAACAGGGATCGATTCCGGGGTAACCAGATTTCTGGCAGATCAGTCCTAATTACATGAAATTAATTTAATTGAGCCTAGCTAATCATTACTAAGTTCTTACCGCTCTCGCGGCGTAGAGTACAATAATTTAGGGGACCAGGCTGATCTCTCATGCGACAGGATCCTAAATTATTGCCAAGACGAGCGAGCTTACGGCCCCTTAATCGCTACTAATCTCTTAGCGAACGATTAAGTGTGTGTGAATGTGTCCTAGAACAAATTAGATCTCTCTTAATTTATTCTGCATGCAATTGTAATTCTAGTCGCGATTCTAGGTTACAAAAGATATCAATTAAATTATTCAAACACAAATTAAACGGCATTCATGCAATTAAACCGAAAAGAATCTAGCCATACATCATGATTAACCCCTTCATCAATCCCAAATCCCTAATTAGAACTACTCACAATTCATAATTGAAGAATCAATAGAATTGGGAAGAATAGAATTAATTGTCATTAATTAAAAAGATGGAACTTACAAAGAATACCAAAAGATTGATGAACAAGGCTGAAAAGCCCTCTAAAATTCGTGCCAGGCACTCTCTCTAAGCTCCCCCCTTGAAAACGGGGGTTTACAGGCTGTTTAAATAGAAAAATCGGGTGAAATTTGAGCTGAATTAGGATTTTCAGAGCCAGACACGATGCCAGGCACGATCGTGCCTTCGATCGTGCCTCCGGAGAAAAAACACGCATTTTGGGCAGGCACGATCGTGCCTCTCTCCAGGCACGATCGTGCCTGGCTGACAGTAACTCCGCGGTGCTTTTCTCTTCAGGCACGATCGTGTCTGACTTTGAGGGCACGATCGTGCCTACTTAAATTCCGAATTTGACAAAACGTTCTTCACGAAAGTTGTTGATAATGAAGTCCTCTATCCACCCCAATTTGCCGAATGTGATTTTAATCATCCAATCAAGAGATATGATCAAAACGGTGGAAGGTGTCTTTCTGAAATCGCAGCAGAGATCATCTGACTTCATCGTCTGTTTTCACCTTCTTCCTCTCAGATTCTCGCAAAGGTGTCTTCATATGATTTGTAGCCCTTGAAGTTGGCTTTCCTATGCAACTTGAATCGTGTCCATTGGTTGTCCGTACAAAGAGATAAGCTTGAACGATTGACATAAGGTCATTCTGATTGTCGTTTTCAAGCTTCATTCATCTTCTTTTGATCCCGAAGCCAGTCCTAGAGCTCTTTTTCCTTCAAATCTTCATCGTGAATCTTCCGGTGACCTCCAAAGCTATCAAATCATTCTCAAATGCTTCTCAAATCATCCCGATTGTTCCTCAAGTGCCGGTGCCGGGCTCAAATTCTCTGATTTTGACTACAAACAACACAAAACTCGAACCAACGCCCGGTAAACATAACTTGAGCTAAAATTGAGACTTGCAACGCCTTAAAGCTAGGAAAACCATCAAAAGCCGATCTCAACACGCATCAAATACGTGTCAAAATACGGACTTATCATAATTGTGACATAATATTGTTAAAATATTATGTTTACCAAACGTTTTAAAACGATCATAAGTTTTGATATTTAGTCTTTAAATAATTTGCAGTGTTATTTACAAGATAAATACGTTTAGCTAATCAAATATAAGAGTGTATAATGACCGGATAAGATCACAAGTCCAATGGTCAAACACAAGTTCTTGAAGTTCAGGTGTAATATGAACTTCTCTTGTAAATATGTCTATAAAACCATAATACTCAACATACCTATATTACACTAAGATAGAAAACTCATAACTAGGTATATCTAAAGGATATTACCGTTACGGTTGATAATCCATAATGACCTCATAAACGTCAATATAAAGATGCCTAGATCAAAAAGCTTGGTTCAGCACTATGTTTTCATATGGCTATGTATCAGACAAAATTAGGTTATAGCGTACCAATTATGAGGTCATTATGAATTATCAACTAAACCTATATCTCACTATGTAGATTACCCTATTTTGGCTAATCTCTAATAAGTTATAATAACTGAGCAGACATGTTATAAGACATATCATAATATTCAGCCATGAAGTATTCAAGTGATCTATGAATTATGGTAATGCTAAGTTATATCGGCACCTTAATTTTCTATACACATGTAGATACTGATGCCTCCCCTAATTCATTCATACCTGAGCTTATTTACACATAAGCTAACATATGCCCAATAGCATATGAGTTTTTTACAAGAATATTACTAAAATAAAACTTATTTACATAAATATGACTATTCATTACTACAACGTAGTGTTGTGGTAACTTAAGTTCAAAACTTGAACATGAATTACTATGATTTCGTTACTACTTTAGTAATTAGTCATACTTTTATAAATCATCTTTTTTTGATGATATTTATGTAATTATTTCATAGCATATCGGCACACGTATTTGATATCATTTAACCATATGGGGTTGATGTTTTGTTCAAGCACTTATTTTGTCCCGATAGAAGATTTGAAAAAGGAAGAACTGGATATGGTTAATCTTTGTTGGTGATTTTAGTGTCACCGGCCGTTTTGTGTAATTGGAAATGACATGAGTGCCAATGGGAATTAGAACTATGATCTAATACAAGTTAGTAGGTGTGGAGTGCACACTTGTATATAAGAACTAGTTTAGTTCCAAAGTGTCTACGTTAGTGGAACTCGAGGTAGAACTCGAGGTATAACTTTCAGTAGACCAGCTCTGTGGTTCTAGACCGAGTTCTAGAACGGTTAGGCAGTTTCCCAAAAGCTGCTGCGGTTATTCTTAATCGTGTTACTACTGCCTAGGACGATGAATATGGATATATACCACCATATTTCGTACAGAGGAGGTAGAGGATCAATATCCAACATATCTTCATCACTTTGGCACTCAAATTAAAGATAACAATCCATATACTCGACTAGTTTGGCTCTAGTTCTTGTGCCTAAGTTCTAGAGTGTCCTTAAGGATTATCCTAGATTGAATTTCTTGTAACCCAGGCATAGGGGAGAAATATCAATTCGGAAAGTGAACTTACACGATCCTTAAGCAATCCAAGTACTCAAATTATCACCCCCTACGTGATTTACCCAAACAATCGAATTGATATTCCTTTTGTGATAATCATGAGTACCGTGGAAGAGATGACATCCAAGTTCAACAAATTGGACAAGTTTCAAGGCAACGATTTCCGTAGATGGCAGAAAAGGATGCACTTTCTTCTCACCACGTTGAAGGTTGTGTACGTGTTGAGCACTCCAATGCCGGAGGTGATGGAAGATGAAACCTTGGAACAAACTAGGAGGCGCAACAAGTGGGAGAACGATGACTACATATGTAGAGGCCACATCCTTAACGGTATGTCTGATGCGTTATTTGATATTTACCAAAACGTTGAGAGTGCGAAGGAATTGTGGAATTCTCTTGAGTCAAAATACATCGCCGAGGATGCTTCTAGTAAGAAGTTCTTGGTGAGTGATTTTAATAATTATAAAATGGTTGACTCAAGGCCGGTTATGGAACAATACAATGAACTCCTTCGTGTTCTTGGTCAATTTAAACTCCACAAGATAGGTGTTGATGAGTCCTATGCCGTGTCGAGTATAATTGACAAACTTCCACCCTCTTGGAAGGATTTTAAACGTTCTTTAAAACATCAAGATGAGGAACTGTCCTTGGTTCAACTTGGGAGTCACTTGCGCATTGAGGAGAATCTTCGTGTGCAAGAGAATGACCAAATTATAGGTGAAGTTGAATCTAGAATGGCTCATGTTCACTTGGTTGAGGATAATAAATCTAACCCGAAAGATAAGGGGAAAGGCAAAAAGCGCAAGTATGAAGACCATGACAAACCCAACAAGAAACCGAAAGGTTTGGTTTGTTGGAGGTGTCAAAAGGTTGGACATGTCAAGCGTGATTGCCGTGTGAAACTGAACAAGAATGGCGCTGGAACGAGTGGCAGTGGACAAGAACGGTCTAAGGACCTGGTTCCACGGAAAGGAGGTCGGTTCCTGACTAACTTTGATAATTCTGTCCAGAATTATGTATCACTCATTCAAGAATCTTTTTATGTACAGGATGATGACTGTGCATGGTGGATTGACTCGGGGGCTACGAGCCATGTGTGTAAGGATAAAGGATGGTTTGAAGACCTAGAACCAGTGGAGGTCGGTTCCTTCTTACGCATGGGAGACGAGTCAATGGTGCCTATCTTGGGAAAGGGTGTAGTTGTTTTAGAATTTACTTCTGGAAAAACAATGACGTTGTTTGATGTTTTGTATGTACCGAAGGTTCGAAAGAATCTTGTTTCGGGAAGTATGTTGAATAATTTAGGGTTCAAACAAGTGATTGAATCCGATAAATATATTCTGTCCAAGGGTGGTGTGTTTGTTGGTTTTGGATATTTATCAAATCGCATGTTTCGTTTAAATGTTGTGAATAAATTAATTTCTAGTGATAATTCTGTTTTTGTGGCATCCTCCATGAATGATTGTATGATTTGGCATGCTAGATTAGCTCACGTTAATTTTAGGAAAATGCATGAAATGTCTAAAGATGGTTTAATTCCTGCTTTTGATATTAATGATGTTAAGTGTAGGACTTGCATGCTTACTAAGATCACAAAACAACCGTTTCCTAATGTTGAAAGGAATTCGGCTATTTTGGATCTTGTACATAGTGATCTATGTGACTTTCACTCAACTCCTTCCCTTGGCAATAAAAAGTATGTTGTTACTTTTATTGATGATTCAACTCGGTTTTGTTATGTGTATTTATTACACACCAAGGATGAAGCTTTAGAGAAATTTAAAGTGTATAAAACCGAGGTTGAATTGCAATTGGGTAATCCAATTAAATGTCTTAGGACTGATCGGGGAGGAGAATATATGGATCCCCATTATTTTCAATCTGTTGGAATCATTCATGAGACCACGGCTCCGTATACACCACAACAAAATGGTGTGGCCGAACGGAAAAATCGAGTGTTAAAGGAAATGGTTAACTCCATGCTTTCCTACTCGGGTTTGAGTGAAGGGTTTTGGGGAGAGGCCATGCTCACGGCCTGCTATGTTCTAAATAGGGTTCCAAATAAAAGGAACAAGACAACCCCATATGAGCTTTGGTACAAGAAAGCGCCGAATTTGAAATATTTTCGGGTTTGGGGTTGTAGGGCGGTTGTAAAATTGCCCGAGCCCAAAAGGAAAACTTTGGGGGAAAGGGGAATTGATTGCATATTCATAGGGTATGCTGAACATTCCAAGGCTTATAGGTTTTATGTAATAGAACCTAATGATGCGGTAGCGGTTAACACCGTGATTGAGTCTCGGGATGTGATCTTTGATGAGATGAGATTTTCATCAATTCAAAGACCAAAGGACCTAGTTTCAGGCACTAGTGAGGTGCAAGTTCCAGAATGTTTGGATGGTGTTTTGAATCCCGAAGCACCACAAATAAGGAAAAGCAAACGAGGTCGCATCGTGAAAGACTTTGGTCCCGATTTTCACTTGTATTTAGTGGAAGGTTCAAGGGATGAAACGGGGGTACAATATTCATATTGTTACCAAGTTGAGGATGATCCAAAGACCTTTAAAGAGGCAATGGAATCCCGAGATGTTGCCTTTTGGAAGGAGGCAATTGATGATGAAATGTCATCAATTATGGAGAACAACACTTGGGTGTTGTCGGATTTGCCACCTGGTTCTAAACCCTTAGGTTGCAAATGGATCTTCAAAAAGAAGATGAAAGTGGATGGAACTGTTGACAGGTTCAAGGATCGGTTGGTCATTCAAGGTTTTAGACAAAAACCCGGAATTGACTATTTTGACACGTATGCGCCGGTTGCTCGAATTACAACCATTAGGTTGTTAATTGCTTTGGCGGCTATACACAATCTAATTATACATCAGATGGATGTCAAGACGGCATTTTTAAATGGTGATCTTGATGAGGAAGTTTACATGAAACAACCGGAAGGTTTTGTTATGCCGGGAAATGAGCATAAGGTTTGTAAACTTGTTAAATCATTGTATGGGCTGAAACAAGCACCCAAACAATGGCATCAAAAGTTTGATGAAGTTATTTTGTCCAATGGTTTTAGTTTAAACCAATCGGACAAGTGTGTCTATAGCCGATTTGATGCCTTAGGGGCGGGTGTGATCATATGTCTCTATGTTGATGACATGCTGATTTTTGGAACTGACCAAAATCAGGTTGATGAAACCAAAAGGTTGTTATCATCAAGGTTTTCCATGAAGGACATGGGGGAGGCGGATGTGATCCTTGGTATAAGGATTAAACGGGTAAACAAAGGGATTGCTTTGACACAAGCTCACTATGTTGAGAATATTCTCAAAAGGTTTAATTATAGTGATTGTTCACCCGTTGGTACTCCCATGGATCCTAGTGTGAAGTTGATGCCTAATAAAGGAAAGGCGGTATCACAACTTGAGTACTCTCAAGCTATTGGTAGTTTAATGTATGCCATGACAAGCACTCGGCCGGATATTGCTTATGCCGTGGGTAGGTTGAGCCGGTTTACTAGTAATCCTAGTACTCAACATTGGCAAGCAATGAAGAGAGTGTTCAAGTATTTAAAGGGAACCATGGATTATGGTTTATGTTACTTTGAGTATCCTTCGGTATTAGAAGGATATTCGGATGCAAGTTGGATATCCAATGTAGAGGATCACTCTTCTACAAGTGGTTGAGTATTTTTGCTTGGGGGAGGTGCCATTTCTTGGGCATCCAAGAAGCAAACTTGTATCACAAGTTCAACGATGGAATCTGAATTTGTTGCGTTGGCTACCGCCGATAAAGAGGCGGAGTGGTTAAGAAATTTAATTTTTGAGATTCCATTGTGGGGGAAGCCGATTGCACCTATTTCTATCCATTGTGATAGTGCTGCCACTTTGGCTAAGGCATATAGTCATGTTTATAATGGCAAGTCTAGACACTTAGGTGTTAGACATAGTATGATTAGAGAACTAATCATGAATGGTGTAATTTCGGTGGAATTTGTAAGATCGCAACATAACTTGGCGGACCACTTGACCAAAAGTTTGGCCCGGGACTTAGTGCACAAGTCTGTTATAGGGATGGGTTTAAAGTCCATTTAATCCTTAATGGTGAGACACCCAATTCCCCTCTAATACAACGTTAGAGGCTGAATTCAATGCGGAAAGCTCACACTTAATGGATTGGAACACACAATGAAAATCATCCCAAGGTGTGTGTTCGGACCTGTAGTAGGGAGGCTGAATTTATTTCTTAATAATTCCTTTGATAAAGTGTAAGCAGGTACACGAGTGAAGGAATTACCTATATGATCATGAAGTGTAGCCGCACTTCAAAAAGCTTGGGACTTGGCTTTTATACGGTCATGAATGGGATTAGGACACACGGCTTTATAATTGTGTCAAGTTTGTATTCTAGTTGAGTATTGAAACTTGTATGTATTTTATCTTGAGGTATTCAAATGGGTTGAAGGGTTCAATCCGTAGGACACCCCGATTCTCGAATATTTTGAATGTGTAAAATACTAAGATGGAAATTCAATCGTATCGACATTTCCATTTATGTGCAAGTTTTGGTTTGTAAGCTTTGTTATGTCATTTCATGGGTTACACTAAAATGGGGGAGGATTGTTGGTGATTTTAGTGTCACCGGCCGTTTTGTGTAATTGGAAATGACATGAGTGCCAATGGGAATTAGAACTATGATCTAATACAAGTTAGTATGTGTGGAGTGCACACTTGTATATAAGAACTAGTTTAGTTCCAAAGTGTCTACGTTAGTGGAACTCGAGGTAGAACTCGAGGTATAACTTTCAGTAGACCAGCTCTGTGGTTCTAGACCGAGTTCTAGAACGGTTAGGCAGTTTCCAGCAGTTTCCCAAAAACTGCTGCGGTTATTCTTAATCGTGTTACTACTGCCTAGGACGATGAATATGGATATATACCACCATATTTCGTACAGAGGAGGTAGAGGATCAATATCCAACATATCTTCATCACCTTGGCACTCAAATTAAAGATAACAATCCATATACTCGACTAGTTTGGCTCTAGTTCTTGTGCCTAAGTTCTAGAGTGTCCTTAAGGATTATCCTAGATTGAATTTCTTGTAACCCAGGCATAGGGGAGAAATATCAATTCGGAAAGTGAACTTACACGATCCTTAAGCAATCCAAGTACTCAAATTATCACCCCTACGTGATTTACCCAAACAATCTTTACCTTTTACGATCTATCATTTGAATAGGGTTAGTATAAATTCACTTTTTAAGCTTGAGAACGTTGATAAGAACACTTGGCATCCATACTCAAGCGTATGAAAGCAAGATCGAAAGTGTATAACCTCTATAGCATTACACGTATTTATACTAGGCTATTAAGTTTAGACTATTGAGCATTTAAACATCTTATGAAGTCACCAAAATCCCTTGATAATTCGAAACCGCCGGTGCATCAGTTGAGTTTAAAACGTATTATATCTCTTTGGAAAGACAATTTTGAGTTCTAAAGCTTTTGTTAAGTTTATCTGTTAAAGGGAGATATAATAATAATAGGCAACACAATTATTATTGCTAAAGTCGGTACATGGCAAAATTCAGGTGAGTGTAATAGTTTTCGAAATATTTTAGGCTAATATTTCTTACAAAATTGTGCAGATTCTAAATAGTTGTGTTGGACAAAACGTCTTCCAAAATAGCAATTGAGAAATGAAGGGATGATTGCACCCCTGAAACTTCTAATTTGTTTCTTCATATTAATTTTCTAATATTAATTTTCTAATATTAATACCATCATGTTTGTCCAAGAAAAATTGTAATCTAAAACGGAATTGAATGGGAATCAAGCAATATCGAATCAATATGGACGAATAAATGCTAGAAAATAATTGTATATGTAGTAATATAAATATTGAAGTTTCAGTAGAAAGCTTCGAATACAGAGTAATGAGTTCACTTGATGAGCTATTCTCAAAGATGAGTACGAATGAATGTCAATATGTGATCTGCCCTTTTGTGGATGCTTTGCTATGATATTTATAAAATTAAAACTACTCCTTCCCCAAGTATCTCCACGTGCTGCGACTTTTGCTCCACTCACAACCGTTTTTGCTCTTCCCTTGGTTGACTCATTCCACTCATCTTATCCTTCCGTTGGTTAAACTCAAATATTACCTTGCCATTTGAATAACTAAATGACGGGCCAAGTCCATTCCCAAAATTGCTCACACATGTTAATTCTTTGGGCCCAACAATTGCCCCCGATTCGTATAGATGACGGAATGTTCGCGGGTGTTTGTAGTCATCATTACGAATTCAAAGTTCTCTGTCCGCCTGACTCATCTCACTATTTTCGATGCCTGCCTAACTCCTCCGTAAAGTGAACCTCCTTTCATCGATAAATTCAACCCAACCACTTTGTAATTCTGCATTAGCTTTCATCTTCCTGAATCCGAAAGCCTCTTCAATTTCTCTTCCTCTTTTCTTCATGGAGTCCGCCGTTTTTAGGAGCCAATGTGTTTTCGAAACTAAGAATCTCAGAGCGGCAGATCTACGAGCAAAAGATTTGGATGAGATTAGGTCTTCTTATGGATTTCCTCCGTCCGCTCAAATCCGTTTTCCGGCCCGAGGAGAACGCGTCGATTGGGTCTCTCCGGGGTGGCTCAACTTTTATCAATACCCCTTCGAGAAGCTTGGAATCCATTTCCCCTTCTCCGAGCTTGTAAGCGGTTTCATTACTTGTGCCCAACTTTCTCCCTGCCAAATCATGCCCCAAGCATGGCGGCTTTTGCGTTCCCTGGAGTATTTGGTTGAGAAGCACAACCTTCAATATTCCGCGGAGGATATAAGTTACACCTACGACCTGAGGACCTCTGGAAGAGGCCGGTTCACACTTGTGACAAAGGCTGGTGCTGACCCTATCATCCTGGGGATCAACAGTGCCAACGACCGAGGTTGGATTACCAAATTCGTTTTTGTGGAGAAGGCGTCCTTGGGAGAACATGTGCATTCTTTCCCTGACCATTTGAGGGTTGTTGGTGAACCCGGTATGTATCTGATCTGCCTAACCCGTTGTACTTTGTTATTTATTCATTCTTCTGTTGCTTGTTGTCATGTGTGTTCAATTGCTTTCACTACTTTGATTAGTTTCTTCTGAGCGTACCTTCATGTTCTTTGTTTTATTTTGTTCTCATAGTGGGTGAAGTGAAAGCGAAAGGAAAGGAAGCGAAGGCTGGAGAGAAGGAAGGGAAGATGATCCCTATGGAGTTTGGTCCCCATTCTGAGGAGAGGACCATTGCATTCTTGGCTTTGTCCCCCGAAGCTCGTCTTTAGTTGAATCTTAAAAAGGAGTTCAGAGGTATGGTTGTGTATTCCCCTTCTGTAAGTCCAATTCGTGTTGGATTGAGGCATTCTGTCTGGAACATATCTAAGTCTCCTAGTTCATTTCAAGATGTCTCAGATGTATCAATTGATAGTACTGATAACGGCGAAGACGACACTGCAAGTGTTACTGACGACGTTTTCACCCTGCCTGCTGTAATTTAATGTGCTTCGTCTGTGCGTAATGCCCCCAACCTTACTCCTCTGAAATCGGCTGTTGGTAAGCATTTGGTCAACTTGTCACTACTCATGATTTTGTTTTCTTGCTTTGCTGCGCTTTGACTCCTTTTGCTACTTAGGTACTTCATCCTCATCAGGGATTCGTAAGGCTCTTGATCCCACTGAACTCTTGCATTTGAAGTCCAAAAAGAGAAGGTTGACGCCTCCACTCCCCCCAGTGACTACTTCCACTGCTTTGACAACTTGCTCAATGAAAACACATCTCATTGACCTTAGGATTCATATTTATTAATGGAAATATCTATTTCAGGTGGTCCAAGCAAATCTGGTGGCTGCTAAGCGTGTCCTACTGCTGACTGACGAACTGCAAAAATCCAAACGAAGCGAAGAAGAGGCGAAGACGAAACTGGCCGAAGTTGTTGCTGCCAAACTGTCCTTAGAGGGGACAGTCATTTCTCATGCTCGCAAGATTGATAATTTATCCGGCATGTTGGCGGCTAAGGATGTCAGGATTGCCTCCTTAGAAGAGTATGGCAGGAGGAAGAGGCAGGAAGTTGTTGAGGCAGCTGGGTATTATACCTGGAAAACAAGAAGGGATCTCATGACGTCATTCCTAGCTGGTGAATAAGGCAGTTGGAGGCCTCAAGAAGATATTGCTACTTGGGAGGCCAACTTTGCGGATGAAGAACCCCCTGTTGGAGATGATGGCTTTGATTTAGGCTCTTGCAACACTGAAGCTGAATCGGCTCCTAATTCTTGAAGATAACTGCGCAGTTATTTTCAAGAATTCATTTGAATGCCTTCCCGATTGAAGTTTTAGCTGAAATTTACTATGAGTAAACTAGACTTGATGAATAAGATGCTCAAAAATTTTCATCAAAAAATTCCACCGGGAACTACCCCAAATGACGACGGCCGGACGGAGCCTCCTAAATAAGGGCTTATTTGACCTTTTTTTGGTAGTACATGGGCCTATTTGCACCTTTTCCTTTGATGTGGTTTGACCTACACGTTTGGAAGGGTTTAGATCTTCAGGCTTATCACCGTTTGGATCTTTTCGAGCACACAGTCCTTATAATCAAATATAATGAGTAATCTGTATAAAAATAGATATGTGAGCACTTGCCATAGTTTGTATATCTTTCAGGGATCCTATCTTAAAGACCCTAGGGATGTGTGTTCTAAACATCAATTCTCTTTATATCTCAATTATTGGATATCCTGAACGCTGGAGATAGCCTCGTTGGAACATTGATTTAGGTTGATATTCTAAGCGTTAATCATATTACGAGATTATGATCACTTATTCGGTAATAAAAAAAACGTATCTTATAAAGGTTAATTGATCTTTCTGTTTTGATCCGATCTATATCAAATGTCCTAAATGGAAAAATTTGTAAGTGTTTTGAATGGCAATCATCCCTTGATATCTAAAATTTACTCGGGAAAGATCTTATCGAACTCTAAAACTCTCCGAACTCGTTTAGAATTTGATCCGATCATCTAAACCTGAGTGTCACAGGATTATTGCATTGATACCTTAATATTTGTGAAATCTGATGTGAGTGAAAGTGCTACCGAGTTCGGAGTGAGCGTGCAATAATTATGTCCAATATCCTTCGGAGCATTAATATCTCCCTTGATATCCCAACAAGTTTTGAAATATTATATGAGTCTGATAAGTAAAAGGTATACTAGGTAAACGTATTATAACTAACTTGATACCCTAAATACTCCGTAATATTTGTCAATTTTACCAATCTTAACGTTAATTCTAAATTGATCATATAAGATCTTTCTGTTGTGTGCTCTTCCCGAGTATAGAGATGGACCGGTTTTGCCAGATTTTCTACGTCTGGACAAACCGCCAGGGGGCATCGGCAGTGTCGCCGTTCTCCACCGATGTCTCGGTCCTTACCCGGGAGTCGGTAACTGCCCGGAAGCACAACGCAGGTGATCTAGGTGAGTACGTTGGCGGTTTGTGCAGACATAGAAAATCTTGCAAAACCGGATATTTGAACCGGTTTTGTAATATCAAGGGATGATTGGAAAACGTCTTCGAAATTTAAAATACTTAACCTGAGATCACCGGGACAAAACAGGATTTATCAAGAATTGTTATTAAAACCATAAAAACTTTAGTTAATCACTGTATGTTAGTATAATTTTTAGGTCCTTAGTGTATTAGATAACATTTAGTGCCTAGGGATTGACTATAGGATTTAGTCCTAATGTCCATGAGTTGGTAATATAGAATACGTAAAGAGATTAGGCTTAATTATATAGCTTGTAGTATTAAAACATAGGGGATCACATGTTAACATAGACACGTTTATTATAAACATTGGTGTCCGATCATAGGCTAAATACACTCAAGGACAGATATGAAGATATACTTAAACGAAGATATCAATATTTAAATGATTGTAATTGAACCCCAAACGGTCTCATTGGACTATATATAGTGATTATTGCAATCAGGACCTGTGTCTTCTTATCTATAATTATAATATGGTTATCTAATGAAGGCCTATTCCAAAAATGCTCTTACATTCACTTAATCTCTAAATAGCATATGGAGTTCAATTACAATCACAAATTAATAAATATATATTTAAGTCTTTAAAACACTGATTTAATCTCGTTGAAAACCTATGCAAGATAGGCATGTAAAGAGATATCTAATGAGTTGTCTCAATAGAGTTTTCATCTCTAAGCATAAATATTAGTAACGGTACGTAATACTTGAATCTATCTCTATCAATATACTAGTTTTTACACGCGCGTTGCGCGATTAGGTGAATGCCCAATGTTATATATGTAGAATAGATTTCTCTAATATCTAGTCAGGATGGAAGTGAACTATCCAAAGAACATATAATCTGAACAAACGTCTGCACAGAATTGAATGTTATATGGTTCTGTACCTTAAATCCATAACAAGTAATCATCACAAGTATCAAAGAATTTGCTTGAACTCAAATTGAAATAACAGAAAATCTACAAAAGCAATACAAATCTATATATAGAAACATTCTAAAGTAGTCACACATAAATTGCTTAATTCTCCTATCAATCTTCTTTGCATGAGATGAGACCCATGCTTCGTGGAGTACACTCAAGTCTGACTTTTGACAAATGAATGAATTGACACTGCCCTGTTCCCTGGGGAATAAAACGACAAGTGAGTACTCTCAACTTTCAGTTTTACAAAAATTAATAATGGTGGATTAAAAAGGTTGACTACAAATGTGGGAATAAAACTTTAACAGTGTAAACATGATTTTACCCTAAACTATAACAATTTTTATTCACATACATGTATTTCCTTGCAGTAAATACTAATACTACATACCTAGTAAGTTCTTGAGATGCACATGAGCAGCAGGATAAACGGGTATAAGCCGTACCAGGAGAAAGACTGATCAATAGCCGGGACAAACTCTGCCAACTTAACAATATCTATTTAGAACAAGCGGGGAAACAGTAGAAGATGAGAGTTCTTTTTGGATACCCATTAGTTGCACTGCACATGAGAAGGATTCATTTACAGGTGTATTAGTGCATGTGAATTTAAATTACCTGCTTAAAATCTATAATCATGACCAACAAAATGAAGCAAAATAACAACTCCCCGAAGACACGACGGAGACGAAGGGATGCTACGCAACCAGCTATCTGCGGTCTACAGGGGCATCCTTTAATAGCATTTAAGAGGCCCTAGACAACAAAACATTTAATATGCACCAAACTGCAAAAAGACTGGTTACCGCCAAGATCTGCAAGAAAACATGAACCATTATAAATCCATTTGTTTGGAATTCGTTTACGACATTTTGCATCTTTGTGAGTGTTATTCCGCCAGATTGGTTAGTATCATTGTCAAAACTAACCTCCTTTATAAGCTACTAAAAAATTTTTACCTATCTATATTGGGTTGAATAGTGTACTTTGGAGAGATTATCTAGGTGGAGAAAATATCATAAAGAGCATTTTGTAAAAGGAAAAGGTAGTTGGAATTCATTGAAGCGAAATTACTAAGTCAAAAGTTTTGTGTGCACAAAAGAAGCTCAAATTGGACAGGTTCATGTTAGATACTTTTTCTTACTTCATTCTCTGAAAGTTGTAACTTTTACAATAAAAAGTTAATCATTCTTCCTACACAAACTCCTTATAGGATCTCACACTAATTGTAGTGTAGGCTATGCAACACATATATAAAATAGCTGACCTTATTTAAAATATACATATACTATGTACTACCTCCGTCCCTTTTTATTTGGGACGGAAGAGGGTGGCACGAGTTTTAAGAATAGTAGGTTTGTGTGATTGATATTAATTGATAAAGTAATAATAAAGTAAGAATGATTTTGAGCCACACAAACTTTACCAAATAAGGTATGGGACAATTAAATAGGGATATCTCAATATGGTAAAACGGGACATTTAAAAGGGGACGGAGGGAGTATATGTTAATAGTTGGGTGCACAAACAAAAAAGAAACATCATATTTTAAGTAGAAGAAAGGCAATGAGGATATGTAAATTGACTTGGGAAAAGAAGATGAAGATATATAAGAACTCGGGTATTTTTGAGAATGAGGTTTTGAAGGCTTTTAAGAAGTACCCTTGGTTAATGGTGGTATCTCAAACTCTCAGGAGAAGCTTTTGAATCTACTTGATTTTCTTGTCAATAAGATGGGGTTGGAATCTTCAATGTTTTTTAAGAAGGCCTCAACTTACCTCTTTTAGCCTGGAGAGGACTATCTCTAGATGATTTGTATACCGAGCTCTGATGGCTAAGGGTGTAGTCAGGGAGGACTGCGATATGTTACTTTACATTCTACATGCTATCGAAAATATGTTTCTAAAGAAGCTTGTGAAATGTCATGGAGAACATGCTCTTGCATTGTTAAAGGTATATCAGAGCCCACAACAAGTGCCCTTATCTCTACTATCTTCAAAATTGGTTTAACGTTGTCTACAGTGTAAACACATTTGAGATTACTTTTTGGAGGATAACATGTGTCATTGGAAGGTGATTGAATATTTATTATAGTGCCTTCTGCTTCATTTGCTTTATATTTGTTGATCATCTCCAGTCTCACATTAGAAAATCAAAAATAACATGATGGGTTAATAACAAGACCTTGAATTGAACTAAGTAATATGACTGAATTCAAAACTTCAATGTGAACTAAGTAATACAGCCGCTAGAGTAATTCCAAATCAGTCCTGAATTCCATCAGTGATACAGGGTTCTCAGTTTCATATATCAGTCAACAGATCAACTTTCTTTTAGCATGGATTGCTAAAATTTATGTTAGCAACTAAAAGAATAAGAACACTCTTGCATTGAACAATATTTTTATAGGCTATGTCACAGTTCTAAGTTTGAATCGTTAGGAGATACATTAGGCTCATTTAAGGCTCAGTTCTAACATTGAAATATTGAATCATTAAGAGTTACCAACTAAAAGAATAAGAACACTCCTACATTCAACAATACTTTTATTCAGTTAGACATAGTAGTTACTTATGAGTTACAAAGTTGACTTTAATAAAATACACTTCACTTTGTTAATCATCAATGTTTTCCTTTCATTTCATTTAACAAAAAAATAACTAAACCAGACTCATGTACGCCATTAAAATTTAAAAAATATCTTACCCCCAGATGAAACACGCTGAGCTCAAATTGCCAACAATTAATCTCTCCATCCTAAAAAAGGTTTCATAAAGTACATAATAGCTTATATTAGTCTTTAAAGAGGTGGAAAACAGAAAACAATACTAACACAGAGTTAATAAAATCGCATTTAATAGTTAATACACACACTCATTAAATTTTAATAAACATAAATGGGAATAAGGTATAATGTCAGGGAAAAATACCAATAGGAACTTAATTATGCAAGCAAGAATGAAATGATGAGACAGAAAGTCAATATAAACTTTAAAATGTTTTTTTTATTGTATAAACTCTAAAAAGTTAAAAATGCAGATCTCATTTTTGTTTTTGCATAAAAACTGATTGTAAGCTTTATTTGGAGGATCCATATTTACAGTATTATGCAGCACACAAACTGTTTTGTAAATTTGCGTACCTTTGAGCCTATGTGCTCTTAACAATCAAGTGAATAAACGTATTAGTAAAAGTGGTTAGAGTAAATTAAAATTTAGAGTAGAAAAAATGATGTCTATCATACCTTAATAACCAACCAAATCATCAAAGAGGAACTTCAGCGTTCTCATTAACGCACTCCGCCCAGATCACAAATCCGTCGTTGACGGGGAAGGCTGTGGAGAGCTCGGCGATGATAAGCGCCTCCGAGATACCCCAGATGAATGGAATTATGAGGAAGCCGAGGATGAGAAACAGTGGGCCTGCGGCTTGGTCCGCCGGTTCCTCTCCTAATGTTCCTCCAGCGACCTCAAAGTAGATGAGGAAGATGAGTATGATTAGGGTGAGTTTGTGGCTTTTACTTCCGGGGAGTCGGGGTTGCAGTCAGCGGCTGTTCATGGCAGTTCTCGGGTGGCGACAGCGGTGACGATGCGGTTGTCATGGAGGGCACCAGATCTGTTGTCAGGTTTTGTGGGGTAGGCAGAAAGGGCGCTGCTAATCTCTCAGCACCGCAACTCACAACTCGCTTCGAATTCATAATTGTCGATTCGAACTTGAAAGGACAAAGGCGGAGATCAGTTACAAGCTTATGAAATTTGGGAAGGGAACGAGATCATAATTGAAAGACGGAATAAATCAAGGTTGATAAATCAATAAGCTCAATATGAAGGGAGAAAAGTCGTTAGCCCAAACAGACCGAAATGTTGGAGAGCCTCGTAACCCCGAGTGATGGTTACAGACGGAAAGAAAACGGAAAGAGAAGCAAATTAACAAAGAGTTCAAAAAATTTAGCCCAGTGTACAACTCTATTAAGCTACATTATTACACCAACACATTTTTCTTACCTAAACTACCCTAACCTTGATTCATGATTATAAGATTGTAAAGATATAATACGTCTTCAGGGATGTTAAATATTAGCCATAAATTTGTTCCGGAAGACCAGTGATAAACAAATAATTGCTCACATGTTCGATAACATCATATAAAGGCACATACACTACAAAAAAACAACCATTTTGGCACGGATTTGGCACGGATGCGTCAAATCCGTGCCAAATTCCGTGCCAAAGTCGTTTTGTCACCAGCTATTTGGCACGACGCTGTGCCAAAAATAAATTACGGTCCGTGCCAAAGTCGTCCAATCTGTGCCAAGTCCGTGCCTATTTCGATGTTTTTTTGTAGTGATATGTCTAAATAATTATTGATAACGCTATAGATTTCTAAGCCAATCGAGCTCTATATCATTTAAAAGAGCATTGCGTAAACAAAACACCTATAGAAAGTCTAAACACAATGATATTTCGAAACCGGCGCCATGCAGATAAGTTTTAGAGCTCGATAAGATCTTTCTAAAGTGAGTCGATAAAGAGCACATTCATAGTATTGAGCCTATTTGTGGTTAAAGGTTGATGGGATTTAGGATACTTATTTAGTGATTATAAACTTTTCCATCATTTGCAATAGAGCCAAAGATTCATTATTTTTTGGCTTAGAATATGATGGAATAAAGCAAAATGGCTCACTAAACTGTTTGCGCTTCTTTGTTATGAAGCAGCAGTCAGTCCATGCAATTTTGGACGCGATTTTGACTACGGGTCATCTGGAAACAGTCTCTCTGTGCTTGTACAGGGGTAAGACTGCGTACATCCGACCCCCCCTTACCCCACCATAGGTGGGAGCCTTTGCGGCACTGGGGTAAATGAAAATGAAAAATGATTTAGTGATTATAAACACAAATTCTAAACGTTAAATGTGTGGGTAAATGTTGGAGATTGAGGATATTTGATAATATTATAATGCGTATTATCACTAGAGATAATTAAAACTTCATTTAATAATGAGATTATTACTCATTGCTAGTATATAAATACTTATAATCTAAGTATATATTATGTCATTTAAGGTACATATCGGACTTGCCATTATTAAATGAAGTTTTCATTATCTCTAGTGATAATACGCATTATAATATTATCAAATATCCTCAATCTCCAACATTTACCCATACATTTCCGATCATATCTTGCTCTATATATACCTGTTTGGGCGTTTTGAATGAGTAAATAGCTACGTGAACAAGTTATATTATTCTAGCTTAATTATCCTCTGGTAAACTATTTTAATGAAACCGATATAAATCTAACAATATTATAGATACCTATTTAGACGTTTTCACAAATGTTTCAGATTTCACCCCGTTAATCATAGAGATACCAGAGGATATTTGATAATATTATAATGCGTATTATCACTTTCTATAGTATATAATGTATACTAGTTAGGAATGTATCAATTTTGTATATAATAAAATATAGCACGTTATGCACTCTATTAATGGGGTGATCCTTCCTAGATTATATCAAATATAATCTGATATTCAGGCGTTATTTAAATATATCAGGGTGGTCCTTCCTAGATAATTTTATTGAGAGTATTAGCATTAATATAACGCTAAACTTAATATTTAGTATAGAAATAGATAATAGGTAACGATAATATTTGATCAACGATATTCCCTTGAAAACTTACAATTGCTATGATCCATATAATACCTTACATAAAGTGTATGTAAATTGGATACATTTTGTGATAAACTTCCGTTGCTATTTTAGGTAAATTCATCTTGTTATTTCATATAGTGTATCCCCATGGATATTGCCTTTAATCCATATACACATCATCTTCAGGGTATGTGACGTACTAAATGATTTCGAAATAATCTCTAGGATTAAAGGCAATATCTAATTTAGCTATATGCTAAATTAGAGCACTTTTAGCATATAGAGGTAAAAGCCCTAAAGCTACTCCGTTATTTATCCTACTAAATAAGTGCTCATATATGAACACATATACTCAAAATTGTGGTAAATTAACCTATTTACCACAATATCTTCTGAGTAAACATAAGATACTCAGCTTGTAAATAATATGCTAAAATTTGTTTACCTCTAAACTTTAGTTTGCCTATTATATTGTCACATATTAGTACGTTTTCCTATCAAATCAAACCCTTAATTCACGATTACATTATGATGTCTCATACGTAAGATATGTGTTCTTTACAAAGAGATATTTTACAATGCTTTACATTAAATAGATGAAAAGGGATAAGATATTAATATTTTTCTTAGATTAATGCTATGACATAATATCTCTTTAAGTATGTAAAGCATTGTAAAATATCTTGTTTAAGGGATGTTATATAATACTAATTATATAATAAGGGCATCAATCTATTTAATGTAAAGCATTGTAAAATATCTCTTTGTAAAAGAGCTTTGATCGTTGGGGCATCGGGGTGTTCATAATTTCAGATTGTGACAATCTGGTTTATTAAAGCATAATTTCAAGGACTTGAATTATATCCTGAAGAAAGAGCTATTAGAAAAGGGAATTGAAGAAAGACCTTTATAGTGTTGATGGAACTATTGCCTTGACGTTTATATTCACTTGCTTTTGAACAGTACGATTAAGGATATTTCATGTAAGTGTTCACCTATTATATCTCTTGCAATATTTAAAGCGTATTAATCGTACCCTAACACGCCCTAAACAGTCATTTTATCTTCAATTACTCAAAATTGTCTTTCCAAAGAGATATAATACGCTTTTAACATCATAAATTTACCCCGAATTAGGGTACGATCATGAAGGTTGTCTCTATAATACGTTTTGCTCCATAAAATTAGTTTGGGGCGGCTTTTGCCCAAGTGTTCTGTTCTTCCGTTTATTACGCCGGTTTCGAAATATCAAGGGATGATTGCCTATTTTGTAAAACAAAACATTGAAAATCTCCCATTGTTCACTGTGGACTTGTTTTCAATCTTGAGATTAACAATGCGGTTGGAACTAATTGTTAATTTGTGAATTTATGGTTAATCTTTACCTTTTACTTAATGCAATGTAATTGAAGTTGAAACAAAAGCTTTAGAATTCAAATTGTCTCTTCAATATATTAACCATAAGCTGAGTACACTGCAAGATTGTACTTCCGTGGGATGCATCTGAAAATATGCATTTTGATAATACCTTAGCAAAATATGTCTTTACAGTAGGTCAAGAAATACGTTGACAATAATCCAAACGTTGAGGTATTTAGGCCGAAGATTCATCATCTTATCGAGCTCTAAACTGCGTATATTTACTAACTTGAAATTCTAAAGCTTTTGATCATGAAAGGTATACGCTCATGTTTTACTTAAAAACATGAAAACAATTTTTTATATCTTAAGTTCTTTGTGAAGAAACCTGTGTTGAAGACGTTTTCTATCTCGTTGGAAAAATCTTATCGAGTACGTTTATTTCAAGCATGTCTTGAGAATGTCTTGAGCATCTCATTATCTCTTGTAACAATAGTATTAAAAAAGTAAGACGTCAAATGTGCATAACTCTCTTAGTTACAACAGATATTCTCAAGACATGCTTGAAATAAACGTGCTCGATAACATCTTTCCAACGAGATAGAAAACGTCTTCAATATATGGCACTAAGTTTTACTCGGTGCCATATATGTTATAAGGGTTCATTGTGTTGAATATTGTGAATACTATAATATAGACATGTTCTAGATATACTTCACTTAATATCTTGTTATTGCTCATATTTATAATAAATCTACTGGTAATCTATATTAGTATAGGAAAAATTACACTATCCCTTATGCATATCGCAGTATAATGTTTCACGATATTTGCTATGTATTGAAATAGAAGGACGGAGAATTATAAGTTTTAACATTTAAAGATTCCGGAGTAAATGATATGTGGGACATCAAAGTGAAACACGAGATAGAAATAGTATTTCTAATCAACGTTTGAATTGTATCACTCACATGGTTTAGGCAAACCATGCTACTCACACGTATATAATGTCAACATTGCTGACTTAAAACCATATTTCAATCTTACAATATATAAAGTTGTAAAGTTATAATGTACACGTTAAAACCTATGCTTTTATTTATCAAGAAACGGTTATCGATATAAAGAAAGTATATCTCTTAAAAGAGCTGAAAAGTATTTAAAAAACAGAATATTTTAATATTGTTAACTATAAAAATATGAGCTATTAATCCTACAAGTATTCCGTTTCTCGATAAAGGTATTTATCTTTTATCTATGTGTGTTAAAAGATCTTTTCAGATATAGTGTGTAACACCGGACCTGAATTTTACTGTGAGAAAATTTTTTCATCAAGTATTGGGTTAATGAAGGTAAATCATGACTAAGAGTAGTCTTGATAAATGAGAAAGTAAAAAAATTTTGTGATAAATTAATAAGGGTTATTAATTTAGACGTGGGGACCACTCATGGTATTTTGAGTTTATAAAATATTAATGTTTATCAAAATGATACTATTATGATAGAAGGGATGGGTCATGGACCCCAGTGGTATAATGAACGACAACTAGACGGCCAAGCGGGCCGGGGTCACTATCCGATAATTGTGAATCATTAATTATCGGACTGATATTAATTCGGAAGGCTACGAATTAATTACAGAGGAAATATAAATATTTTAAGGACCCCAAATAATGGGATGAATAATATTGATTAATATGACCTATTAAAGGAGGGTATTTCGGAGGACCCAACCTTGAAGATATTTTTTTGTATAAGGATAAACAGATAAGGTTTCATCTGTTCATACATATCAGACCACTTAAAAAATAAGTGTAACATTTTATTAAAGTGTCACAAATTATGAAAACACATATTTAGTCATTGGGAATGATGGATGAATTTTTAAAGCAATGTGTTCTCATTTTTACTGTTACTTGAACAGTAAAATGCACGTTGGGCTCACACATGGGTGGGGGCCATCCGATATTTACGGACCACATGTTATATTCATCTTGGTTTAGATAATATTTATATGATGGTTTATATTCATGTTTAGCCATAAAGTTGGCCGATTGATCAAATGTGATCCATTGTCGGTATAGGTAATTAAACAGATAACAGCCCGAAATAAATTCCGGGTACCACTAAATTGAAGTTGGGTAATATATATTCATTTTAGAGTCCAATATTAATTGGAAGAATGATATATATTTCACTTATCCCGATAAAATATAATATAATTAAAACAGTCCAGAAAATACAACTTTCGGTACCGATTGTACACTTTTGGACATAAAGGGATGACCTCCCACATGAGTGGGGGCCACCCCACAAAATAATATCAACCAAGTCGGCTGATTGAAGAAAGAGGGAGCTGTAGAAGTACATGCATGAAGGGATTGGGATGACCTCCCACATGGGTGGGGGCCACCCCACGTAATTAAGCAACCAAACAGTCGAGATGTGGGCTGGAGGGTGATGGAGGGATGCATTGTATGTGATTTGAATGGTTTGGCATCAAAAGGACATTGAGTGGACCTCACTCCCACATTCATTGTACAATTGAGACAAAAGAGCCTCCTCACCCCATCCTCATCCCATTAGTTCGGCCATACCACACAAAAGAGCAAGAGGAGGTCTACAACTTCTTATCTCCATATCCTCTAACCAAGCTCAAGCAAGAAGGATGCTCAAGGAAGAAGAAAGAGTGGAGAAAGTAAAGAAAACTTAGGGAGAAAACAAGGTAATGACTTCATTATTATTTTTCCTCCTTCATTTTATCTCAAATGATTTTATAAATCATATGATGGACCCATAAGCTTGTTCTACACTTATAGAGGTGTAGTATGAGGGTTTGGAGGGTTAAGTTTAACCATGAACGGAGTTATAACCGGAGTAAGACCGGTTCACCGGAAAACACCTTCTCGGAAGGTTTTGATGTTTATACCACTTTTGGTTTATGAAACCTTGTTAGGTCTTTTACCAAAATATTCTAGACTTCTCAAGCAATCTAGGAGTGGCCGGAAAAGTTGCCGGAGCCGCCGGAGTTTCGCCGGAAAATTCAAAAGTCGCCGGAGTTCGAACAAAGAAGATAAAAGCTTGCTAGCGTCATTTCAAGGTAAGTGGACGACTACGTGTCTTGTAAGTCTTGGGTCAAACGTGGGATTACCTAAATAAAATCCTTATCATGATTTGAGGAATGATTAAATGGATTAAAATGCATGATTAGTCATGGTGAATAGGAATTATGGAAATATTACATGATTAATGAATAAGAGATTTATTTGTGGATTAATCATGAATATATTATTGTCAAATGTATAAAAAAAAGCATACATGGACTATGTATGAGATAACTAGAGTAATCTAGTATGTGAATATGTATAGAAATGTTTAAAAGTGTTTAAACATGTGATTAGCTATAATGAGTATAAGTTATGTGAAAATGACATGATTAATGAGTAAAAGAATTATTAATATTTTGATGAAGGATAATCATGGATGATTTGGCTAAGGTAATTCAAGATGGTATTCTTGAAGGATTCAAGTACATAATCATACATGTCATTAAATTAAATCTAGTTATGAAGAATAAACTAGAACGAAATATATAAACGACAATATAGTAACTCGAGGGTTTATGTCACACATACTAACGTCTTACCCTCTATGAAGACATGTTGACGGGACATATTGAGATTTACGCTATATTCTACGACAATATAGCCTATACCTTTTATACTTTACAATTTGAAGTTTGGTAAGCACACATAAATTTAGATACATACAACGATTATGTTTTAAACAGCTTGAAGATATCCATTGGCCTAGTGATATTATCTTGATACAGTTTAATTCGAAGATCTCAATTATTTTATCCCTACATTAGTGTCTCATATGTAGGGTTGATACAACCTATGATACACACAGTATCCTTAGGTAAAATTTATCTTCAGGCGCCGGTTATACCCTTGAAATTCCTAAACTTATCCAAGCTCTAAAACAACCAGATTATATAAAACCTAAGGGTTTTATTAAACGTATATTGGTAATTTACCTTATACTTGTTTTAAACGGAATATATGAAATTACACTAAATAGGCTTTAATCTATTTCTAAGCTAAATCTGACGACTTACACATTCACTAATCTTATCGAGCCATGGAAGAACTGGAATATAACACAAGAAATATGGTAAATATAATAGATTGCTCTCTAAACTATGTATTCAATAAAGTGCTAGGCGCCACATGTGATATGCACTAATTAGTACTCCCTCCGTCCCCTTTTAAATGGGACGGGAGATGGTGGCACGGGTTTTAAGAAAAGTGAGTTTGTATGGTTGATATTAATTGATAAAGTAAGAATAAAGTAAGAATGATTTTGAGCCACACAAAGTTTACCAAATAAGGTATGGGGCAATTAAATAGGGACATCCCAATATGGTAAAACGGGACATTTAAAAGGGGACGGAGGGAGTAGTGCATAAATGTGTCTTTTTATGTTTGATTTGTGTGGATTGTTTACCATTTTATTTAGTTTGTAAACATTTGTGTGTTTTTAGTTGTAGTTGTATTTTAGTTCTCATTTGTAAGTTGTAAAGTAGAGTTATGATTTATGGTGTTGGAAAGGAAGACTTTGAAGTGAAGAAAAATGATGATTGGCTGCTCAGGACAATCAGCCGGTCGGGTGAGGTATTGCACCCAGTCGGGTGAGACTTTGAAAAGCGAAGGTGGCTGGAAATTACAATCACCCGGTCGGGTGAGGTATTTCACCCGGTCGGGTCAGATGTGACCCGAGACAAATCGACGTGCAGAAACATGAGAACATGGCGGATTATTTGATTTTGACATGCACCCGGTCGGGTGGGCACCTTACCCGGCCGGGTACCCGGCCCAAGGTGTTGAAAAACACCTATAAATAACACACTTTTCCTTCACAAATAATCATTCCTTCTTCCATACTCTTAAGCTCAGTTTAGAATAGTATTTCTTTTATATTGTTATAGCATGTTTAGTCTCCAAATGAGGAGCTAAACTCTCATTTCTTGGTGTTGCTCTTGAAACTTGTTGATTATTAAAGTTGTGAGTTATTTTCTTAACTTCTTTCATTGAATATTAATTCTTTCTTTAAATACTATTTGTATATCAATGTTGGGGAGTGTTGCTAAGATGACAATTAGTTAACATCTTGACATTAGTTATAGTAATAGTTATTTCTTCCTCTATGTTAATATTGGGGAGTATTACTAAGATGACAATTAGTTAACATCTTGATATTAATTATAGTAGGATTCATCTTCTTTAATATTCTTCCTTGAGTATTAATTCTTCCCTTAATCTATCTCTATATTAATGTTGGGGAGTGTTGCTAAGATGACAATTAGTTAACATCTCGACATTAATTACTACTAGAAATGATCAACGTACAGATGGTTAATCGTTGATGGTTTCACAAGTAAGTAACTTCGGTTTATTAATGCACAGTCGTGGTTAATAAACTTAAGAGGGATTAGTTTTGTTGGTTAAACCGAAGCCATTGTGTTGAGGTTATCAATCTCAATTGATTTCATCAAGGAGTTAAGAGATTAAATGCTACTATCAAGTCGGTATATGGCGGTGTTCTATACTTGACTAATAGTAAGGGTTATTAATGAACGGTCGTTGTTAATAACTACCCTCGATGAATTTGATATACTCCTCGATTGAGTATTCGAGAGGGGATAAGTTATAGATATAACAATGATCGACTAAAATATATCAACAAGTGGAAAGTAGCAATATTGCCAAGTCCTTTTTATCTTTAAATTAAGTTGTTCATTTTAGTGTTTAATTAAATTAAATCACTCAATCCCAAAACCCCCCTTTTATTTACTAGTTTTATAAAAAGAGAATTATTCTTTTCCCTGTGGATACGAACTCTACTATGCTATAGTACGTATAAGTGCTAATATTGAATTTAGTTTGACACGCCGTGATAAAGTGCCCGTCAACGTGCAGTTACCTAAGATTGGATGTAAATTCGAAGATTTTCATATAATTTCGAATTTGTTCTGTGTGATTGCCTAGAGCTCTCTTTATCAAGTTTGTCTATACTTGGAATATTACCCTAAATAATTGATGTAATTGACATACTCTATTTAAACGGATCGTATATTGTTCATGCCTTGATATTACGAAACCATATAATTTAATAATACGCATTGTCTATTATATTGTGTGCCTTTCTTGACAAAATATCATATTTTACTCCGTTAGACAATAGCTTTAAATCAGGAACATAAGTATAGTCACTTCTAGATTTGTATAGTAATTTAAAACGTTTGATTGAATCTATTATAATATTAGGGCAAACATAGCTCTTTACTTAGTATATTTAAAAGTTGTCATATACCATTGGGTTTACTTAATGCATCTGAAGATTTCGATCAAACGATTTTGTACGCTATAAATAGTTTACCAAATATCAACAACATACGTTTTTGATAAGGTATACTTTAGGTCTTAAAAGCTTTAACGTTTCTAAATATATTTTTAGCAAGTTCTACAAGAATTTTAGATATTCCTAGTTATTTTATATCACAAATAACCATGTAAGGATGTTTTCTTTTGGACTGTTTTCAGTCCCAAACCAGACCAGACCAGACTTAAACAGACCAGACCAGACCAGACCAGACTTAAACAGACCAGACCAGACCAGACTTAACCAGACCAGACCAGACCAGACCAGTTCAGACCAGACCAGACCAGACCAGACTTAAACAGATCAGACCAGACCAGACTTAAACAGACCAGACCAGACCAGCAAATTTGAGTCCAAAAGAAAACATCCTAATAATCATATTAGAACTTGCTATCTACTTAATTTCAATACTCATATCTAACTAGATCCCACACATATCAAGGGTAAGTATTTGTGACATACAAAGATTTCATGGGAATCTTTCCATGATATCAACGTTTTTAGTAATCTCTAAAACCTTGCAGATATCTATAAGCACATACGATGGATATTTCAGAAAGATAACCCAATCATAAACCATTGTCATAACAGTTCTTTCATGGTGTCACAAATAATTAAGTGGTAAGGATACCTCCGAACTAGAATATTGATAACGTCGTAAAAAATGTAACTTCATATAACGCTTAAACTTTAGATTCAGCAAGTACAATTTTTAATTCCGGCGTATTGTAAACATATGTCCTAGTCTAATATAGCCTAGACCTGTTAAATTACGTCTAATATGACTATTTTCTAATTTATGTAAAACTATATATCTCCGGTAATGATAAAGCAATCTTACCGGAAGATATTAGATATAATAAGTTCATATCTATTTCCATTTATCACTTCGAACTCGTTTGGAATTTGATCCGATCATATCTTGCTCTGTTTTGTCCCGTTGAAGAGTTGCAAAATGATCCTCACGTCGAGGCGAAGCTCCTCCACCCCTATCTACGGCCCATATTTAGGGTAGAGCACTTTTAGCGATTCCATGCCGATATTTCACTCCGAAGAGATTAAGCTAAGTATTTGTGACAGCTGCGGGAGGAAAAACCCCGCGACGATGGTGACAAGCCCCGGAACAAGGGTAATTTCAGAAACAGACGCCCCTGGGTTGGTCCCAAGCTCCTGGCGCCTGAGGTCCTGACGCCATTAACCCATTCCGTCAGTCACATTCTGGAGGCCGCTGACCAGGAAGGGTTGGTGACAAGATGGGGACTTGTCACAGAGTTATAATCGATCTTTAGATTTGAGTGGTTTGGACCAAAACTAATATTCGTATTAGTTATATATGTAAATATAGGGCAAGATTAATTTCCTCAAATGTTTATGTACTCATATTCAGATCCGTATTACAATGCATTCTTGCAAGAGATTCGGTCAGAAAAATATCTTCACTTCAGTATTAAATGAAAACAGCATGGTATATGATCGGAACGGCATATTATCGCAGATTCCCCCTTTCAACGAATTTGTAAACTTACGATATCAACTGCACCAGAACGCACAAGATATGGAAACAAGTATGGAACTAAATCATTTAAATATGTCATAAAGTGCCCTATTTAGGCTGAACGGTAAGATCAATTAATGAGTTTAATTGATAACCAGATAATTACAAATCTAGCAAATATGTAATTGTCTACTATAATCAAGTGGAATCTCTTTATATTCGGAAAATACTCCCAATATTTCTCTTTAAATCTTATTTAAAGAGATATTTATGTGAAATATAGTTTTCCGTTGAAGACCACATAGTGTAAAATCTCAAGCTTAATATATTTGGTGTAGATAAAATGCTATCTTATTGCAAGAATGTCTACTGAATAGACACTCAATAACATCATAACCTTATCAGGGTTATTACACCTGTTGAAAGAGATATAACACAAAAATCTAAAATCGACTTTCCAGTTCGGAGTTTACCTAGTGTCGTTGGAACACTCATTGCAAATACGTTTATGGTTAATCTTTACCTTTTACTTAATGCATTGTTGTAATTGAAGTTGGAACAAGATCTTATTCCAGAACACATTAGCGTAAATACTGTTTCAAAATTTATCTCGTTTTACCTGTATTAATTCCGTCCGGGTATCCCGCCCACGAGTCCATATCTTTTTTTTTTATTTAGCGTAAATACCATTTTGTTTTACAAAATAGGCAATCATCCCTTGATAATGAATTTAATACGTACATAAGATCTTGAATACGGTGCCGGTTGAGTGCACAATAGGCTATCAATTCATTTCGTAAAATTACCTAATTGATTTAGCAAAGTTTTACAAACGTATTTAGGATGAAAATATTAACGAGATTCCCAAACCACTTTACTATTATCCAAGTGTATCTCTTAGGCGTTCCAAAGAGATGTAATATTAAACGTATTATCATTACAATAATATAATAATGAGATTCAGCACTTCGGTACCTATAGCCTAATTGAACACGTGTATTTAATTTCCACATCATTTGATCGAGATTGCGCCCTTTTGATTATGTTCCAAAAGATAAGTTGGAACCTATGCCGGTAAAATAAGTCTTCATCGGTCGAGAAGAGTGTGTTCGAGATAAAGCATCACGTACTTTGTACTTAGAAAATGACCGGTTGTTTTCATGCCAAGCTTTACCTTTTACTTATCTCGACCTTGGGAAACAGTATATCAATTGTTGTTAAAAACGTATAGATGTTTCTAGCCTAATATTGGTGAACTCAAACGGTATTGTAAATTTCAGAAAACAATTAAGGTTTTCAAAGATATAATGTTATAAATTGTGACACTCGTACGGTTTGTGGGAAATTGCATATAGCACTATTCAACTGTAGATTATTGAATCAACGTTTTAATTCAACTTTTGTTCCAAGTTCAATTACAATGCATTAAGTAAAAGGTAAAGATTAACCATAAATTTCAGATTTCAGATTTCAGATTTCACTCCGAATTCGTTTAGAATTTGATCCGATCATATCTTGCTCTGTTTTGTCCCGTCTTCAACGGTGTTCATGGAATCTAAACCCTAGAGAATGATGTTTCTCCAGGATAGATAATATTGTTCCTTTATGCAACACGGTATTTCGGAGGCTACATACTGATTTGATTATGGATTTGATGTTTTGTGTTGAAATGTACAAACATCATACCGCTCTAAACGTATTATAAATATTACAATATTTATTTATGACTCATTTCGGTGATGGTGGCTAATATTTCAGTGTAAATATTAACATCTATATATATAGCTCCGTATATAATGACTGGAGCATTTATCTCGGTACGTTTAAATATTTATCTTTGGAAAGACAATTTTGAGATCATACTATTTGAATTCATGAATTATTTCCTTGTGACACTCATATTATGTACAAATCTGAGTATACAGACTTTCAGCTTATACGTTCAGGCTAAATACTCCGAACTCATAATCTCATGAATATTAGGTTATATTCTTTAAAAGTGACCTTTTTTGATAACCCTAAAACCCTACGTCAGCAAATCCAACAATTGACGTAGGGTTACAAGACGTTTAGATAAGGCTAGGGACATCGGATCAATGGAGTAAACTAGCATTTAGACTCAATATCAGTGGTACCATGTTAGCCTAGACGTATCTTAGACCACCAGCCATAAAGTGTTTACCTTTTGAAAGTTTCGATTTTTTGTGTCTATCTCTCTCATGCCGGAATTAGCGTCGGATTTGTGTGTTTTAGAGCTCGATCAGATAGAAAACGTCTTCTTGTAATTGGAACGAGATAGAAAAGTTGGATTGAGTTCTAACTTTTCTATCTAATAATTTAGCGTGATATGAGTGCTCTATTGGTAAATTCAAAAATTGGCTTAATGATCCATAAGGTACGTTGTGATCTTATCCATAATACTAAATGGGGACCTAAATCAAAAAAATATCCACGGCGCTGGCTCCGGCTGCGGGAGTGGAGGTCGGATTCCGGCTGCGGGAGTGGTAATGAATTTCAATAGTGTTGGAACTCATAGAAATCAACCGGGACATTCTGTTTTATCTCCCTAAATTTTACAATATGAAATCAGCCACTACAAGAAAAGTGAACATAGACCACACTTAGACCAAATTTTTTTTTGCGATGGCCGCATAACTGTCGTTAAAAGCCCCATTAACCACACTTTATTTTGTTTACCACACACAAAACTGTGGTAAAAGGTCAGAGGCGACAGTTTTTAACCGTGGCCAATGTATTTACCACGGCTGTTGTGGCGACGCAGGCAAAAATGACGCAAAACTGTCGTAAATGACCCTCCTTATGTTTTTACGACAGTTTTGCGACAGTTTTACGTGCGTTGGCACAACAGCTGTGGTAAAAACATTGGCCACAGTTAAAAACTGTCGGCTCTAAGCTTTTACCACAGTTTTGTGCGTGGTGAATAAAAAAATGTGTGGTTAATGGTGTTTTTAACGACAGTTATGCTGCCATCGCAAAAAAAATTGTGGTCCATGTGCAGTCTATGTGCACTTTTTTTGTAGTGAGCCAAATTAGATATTTTCGATAGATATTTAAGTATGGTTCTTTCCCATTACAAGCGCTAATTTCTATGAGTAATAAGATCTTCATGATTATACACTTATCTCTTTCAACGGGTATATTTGTGTAAGAATTTGTGATATAAGCCAAGTTTTTATCCTCCTAGTTTTGTTATGAATGGCCTGTACTCTGATTCTTCTACCACCAGAGTTCTTTTGTTGAGGATACGGCAGGATTAGGAGTGGTATATATTAGGAAAAATTCACATAAATAATCTCAACTATTAGCTGTCTTCCAATATTAATCCCAAATATGAGTTATTCAAATATAATCTAAACTATAAGAGGTATGTTCTCAAAACAAGCCGGTGACCTGCATAAACCTATTGAGCAGGTCACCGAAACACGTGGCCTATTTTTATTGGGTTTCAATTATATTTATATTCCCTTTTTATTTCCTTTTCTTATTTCTGTTTCTTTCCTCTGTTTCCATCTTCTGCATTTGTTAATCTTTTGCCAGGATGCCGCACCCACCCTATTCATCTTTAGAAGCAAATGGCCGACCCCATCCTTCCTCATCCTCAGAAGATGTTTGTTAGATGAAGGTCCCCTACTTCATCTCCGCTAGAATATCAATACCCCTTATGACCACAGAAACGGGATGACGAGAATAGAACCTTTAAAACCCTTCAATGATTGTTCAACAACTGGTTGAGATAGAGCCATGGAGCGACATAGAAGACAACAAATCCATCAATATAGATCAAAAAATTTTCTGCAACTAATTTTATTCCTATTCATTCGTTTAAGCTCTGTGAATTTCCCTCCCGACCCGTCAATTACATCTAGAGGGGAAAAGAAAAAGAATACCAATTAGGCAATTACCATAAACAGGAAGAAATTGGGGATGAACTAAGGGAGAGAAAGTGTTAAAGAAAACAGGGAAGAAAAGTAAATAAAATTGGGGGAAATCGCCGGCTCTGTGTGTTTTTGCCGGGTGTTGGTCGGAGAATCGCCGGAGAAGACAATCGGAGTAATGGTTGATCCACCCTATACTTTTCCATGCTTTCTCTTCGGCGACCGTCATCTATCCACACCCACAAGGAGGGAATAGCTAGATACAAGATCTCTATACCCCTTTCACCCTTTCAGAAAGCATTTCATTGTTTCTGAAAAAGAGGAAAATGATGTTCGGGATTAATTTTACCTGTTGTATTTACCTGTTGTGCAAGTTCTAGGTCACCGAGATTAATTTGAGAAGACACCAAATAAGTTTGGGATTATTTTAGAATTACTCATATTTGGGATTATTATTAGAAGAACGTTAATAGTTCGGATTATTGATGTGAATTTTTCCTATATATTATGCAAATTTGATTAAAAGTGCTCGTTTTAAATATTTCAGATTAACTCTTACCGGTTTCGAAATGTTTAAGCTATCTCTTGCTCTAAATAGGCAGTTCCAAAGAGATTTATTGATCTAAAAGGAAAGAGTTTAGATGGAATATGTATAGTGACTAACATAGTTATTTTGTGAAAGTGTATAGAGGATAATTGTACGATCAATATATTGGGAAGTATTTGTGACAATTGGGATGTTATAACTATTTGGAACTATATTTTTAGCATTTAATTTGAAAAGATGTATATCATATTTTGTGAAACACATCAAATATATCCAACAATTAAAATACATATTTTACTTGTTAATATCCCTAGAAACGGGATATGATGAAGTTGTTCACTCATCATATCCCGTTTTGTATATTTATCTGTTGTTACGGAAAACATATAACCTATAAAGGGATATTTAAACAGTTGTCGTTACATGTTAATTTTCTCCTTCAAAAGTATATGCCTATGAACGGTCAAATCACTTTATTTAGATATCACTTGCTGTGTTCATATTGATTCACAAATTGAATGCTATCCCTAAAAATTATTACATAAAGAATTTTTTTGTTTACAACAATATCATCCATAATTAAGAGACATTTTCGAATAGCGTAGTGTCAGAAATATCTGTGGTAGTTTTTTTTACAACTTTTGAGTACAAGTAATACCATTAGAACTCTTTTTATAAATCCCAATTAGCGTAACGTATAATATTGAGTATACCTTGTATGGGATAACGTGTTTGACTAACAAGGAACGTATTAATCCTAAGTTGAAAGTACTATCACCCTATACCAAATTCTAGACCAGTTATAATATGGTCTATGAATCCCGATTTGTGTAATCTAGACAAGCTACAGTTATGAAGCCAAAGAATTGTAGATGAAGACCTACATTTTTTTATCTAAAGCTTTATTCAAATACAATGCATCAAAAGATACTGTTGAACTTCATTAATGGTAAGATTTGAAATATTTGGGAATTTATGAATAATCTTTACCTTTTACTTAATGCATTGTATTTGAATAAAGCTTTAGATAACATAGAGATTAGGCTAAGTAAATTTCCACTGATAAATAGTTATATGTATTGGGATGTGTGATTTATCCATGCTAAATATATCTCACAGCTTTATCAGTAACTTATATTCGTTCATCTTTACTTAGATCCCAATTATAATACTTAGCATAGAGTTCTATCCCATTAGTGTTATTAGTATTAATGTCTAACCCGGACATGAGAAAATGGAATCATATTACCAACAATGCATGAACGATATATTTTAAAGATTATAATATGATCATGACAACGTTTAAAATATATTGCCAACTTCATTTATATAGAGATACCTTTTACATAGCTTCAAATTAGGGTTTAGATAAACTCATACCTTGTTAATATGTGTGTGTCCCTAATGCATTATCAGTTTTATTGCTCGATAAGATCTTTCTAACGAGATATAATACAAACTTTATGGTAGGAAGAACAAAACGATTTTACCATAATCCGCCTGGTTTCGGCCCACTCACCAATAAAGACTCCTGAATATTTGACGACTTCAAACAGAAAGTGGCTTCTGTTTAGAGCGTATTATATCTCGTTGATTGAAGTTGACGTAAGTATGATCTAGAATAACTCAAAATATGAACACACATAATATCGTCCTTCCATTACAATATTCGGGCTGAAACTATGATAAGTTGACCGAGATATTTATGAGTTAAATAAGGTATTTAAAACAAAACTTCAATTACGCTAAATAAGATCAACATTAGGGATGATTATATCCCGATTGTTGGAAAGATCTTATCGAGCACTTGATATTGAGATACGTCAAAATTATTTGAAACGATATTGTATCAAATTATCAAACTCATCATGATAAGTGCATTATCATGTTATCAAAATGGAAAAAACTTAATGCTATAATTTACTCAGATTTAGGTATATCGTTTCATAGCCAACTGGCTAACGATACGTTGATTTGATAATATTATGCACTTTGATGATAAAAAAAAAAGCGGCGATTGAATGTAAGGGCATTTAGTGAGTAATATATAGACTAAGTTAGACAATTGATCTATTTTTAGCCGAATATAAACTGGATAGAAGGTATTCAACCCAATATCTTCTAAAATTTATTGAATGTTAACATATGTAAGGGAGATAGAGTCAAATCCCTATCTCTATGATAGGCGAAAGAATAGTATTAACATAGTATTCTAGACAAACACTCCGGCTCTGCTAAATCATCTCTTCGATACCGTTTTGTTTCCAACGAGATTCTGCCGCCTCTTCCATAATAGTACAGGAGTGTTCTCCTTCATTGATACGTATAAGTTTTGCTAGTCTTGTGCTCTTTCTAGGCTAAAAACGCTAAATCATAAAGATTAGGCTAAGTGAGTTCATTATGGAAGAGGCGGCAGAATCTCGTTGGAAACAAAACGGTATCGAAGAGATGATTTACAAATTCATCTCGTGTACATATATTGAATAGAGATAATTTATATGGGTCAAGATACAATCTTTATTAAGGCACTGCACTAATCTGATCATTAATGGGATACATCACTAATGCTGAATATATGTATCAAGAAGGGCGAATATAAAGATTATCGGAGAGTGCATAGGTTAAACTGGTGGGCGTAACCAGAATCTAAAGTAAATCTTTATATAGGGTTAATCAAGGGGTTATCAAGATATGGTAAGATACCCTACAAGGCTATCTTAGATATAAATGGTGCATCTGTTTTTACTTAAATTGTAAAAACATGATATGGTTACTAGATTTTTGTAATATGATAAAGCATTTTACATGAGTGCACACCCTAATCATTTTATAAACAAAGCTTCTTTAATCGAGATAAGTTCCAGAATTGGCTTTAGTTTACTAATATGAAAACGTAAAATAGGAAGATTCCGCTAAATAGCCTAATTACAAGGGTTTTTACTAGAATATTATCAAAATAAAACTTACTTACATAAATATGACTATTAATTACTACAATGTAGTGTTATGGTAACTTAAGTTCAAAACTTGAACATGAATTACTATGATTTCATTACTACTCTAGTGACTAATCATATTTTTGTAAACCACTTTTATTTTGGTCATATTTATATAATTATTTCTAATTACAACGCCTTGTTGAATTAGTTCTCCCCTAATTCAGGCGCCTACTAATAACATATCATGTCCTTTCATATACTTCAGATATAGTACAATATATAATTTTCAATAGCAAATAGATGTAGGTCAACATTAAGATCTTATACGCTATTTTAAAACCTGACGGGTTCTAAACGTGAGTCTAAACGATTCATCCAGCAAATACGATCCTTGCTGTAAGATGTTTTATTAGCCTATCCGAGTCTTCTTCCAAAATGTGGAATTCTTGTTTATATAACAAATTGTTTGAACATCGCACGTGTCGCTTAATTACCTGAAGGTTCATCAACATCTACTAAAACTTTCGCTTAATTTAAATATGTTGAACTCTGTTTAAGAATTCTATTTACTAATTGTCATTAGGCCTAATATATCAGCAAATATTTATAAGCTCGATACGGAAGTTTAGATCAATACATGTCCTTTGAATAATTTTTATTTGGGAAAGTTCCCGAAATGAGACTAAAAAAGTTCGAAAATTCCAAAATAGGACTGTCATGTTTTTATTCCCAAAATAAGACTAATTACTGCCAAATTTGGAAAATACTGTCATGTTTGAAGTCTGGTACTTCCAAAACATGGCAGTAATTAGTCCTATTTTGGGAATAAGAACATGGAAGTCCTATTTTAGAATTTTCAAACTTTTTTAATCCCATTTTGGGTAATATCTCTTTTTATTTAAATTGGGAAATAACCGTATTATTTCCTCAGGCGAAAGTTTTCGACAATTGCTCTTATATTTTACCCGGAAAGATGCATTGTCTCAAACATACCGTATTAAATATAGATCAATGCTGTGTGTATCGGAAAGTGATTTATCTTAGTAAACACATATGGTAATTAAATGAGGTATTACTATCAACTTATAAGAGGGTAGTTTAATGATTAGTCCCTTTTATCACTTAATATCTGTGACAATTACGTGTATCCTGGTTAATCGTCTAAAAAGTGACAATCATTTCACATGAGATTAGTTATAATTGAAAACGTTAATTTCTCATATCTATTTAAGTTTACATATCTTTCCAAATTCTCAAAAGATATTACACGCTTTTAGCGTTTTCGAAATGGACTCTATTTACAAATACAAGATGTTGAACTAGGCTCAATTTACAACACACAATATTAAACTCAAGATAAATGACCGTAGCGTCTGCATACCCTAAAAGTACCATCAAAACGATATATTGCAGTCTCTCGTTAATAGACTGATCCGAAGGTATTCTTGCAAAATATGATATTTTTTTGACACTCATATTGGTTTCTCTCAGTCTTCTCTGTTTTGTTCCGTTCAGTTTGAAGGTGCATGGGGTAATTCAGTTTATACCTATATCATTTATAGGTATAAAAAACGTAAACATATGTTGTAAAGAGATTATATATTACCCCATGTACCTTCAAACTTAAATAAGACAAGCTTCACTTACCTGCATATTTGTAAACTAGTTTTCACGCCCGTGCGATGCACGGGCAGTAAGTAATTTAGTTAATTTTAAATGTTTTTTTTTTAAAAAAAAATTGGTAGTGGAATAAATTTATATTAATAATTAAAGTTTTTCATTGACACTATAATCTAAGAATAATACTAAATTAATCATTTTAGTTGATTCTGACTGTTTGCAAATATCATTTTATCGCGACATACATCTTAACCCATATAGACGTCTTAATTCAGACAGGACTTAATACAAAAAAGTAAACAATTCTTCAATTTAATACTCCCTCCATTCTTTTTTAATTGCAACACTTGCCTATTTTGGCAGTTTCAAAATAATTTCAACCTTTCCCTTTAAGGCAATAAATGATATATGGATGGACATTTATACCCTTATTCACGGCACCTCCATTTTACGGAGTAATACCCTGCGTTAATTTCAACCTCTCCCTTTAAGGCAATAAATGATATATGGATGGACATTTATACCCTTATTCACGGCACCTCCATTTTACGGAGTAATACCCTGCGACTCTTTTGAATTACTTCTTGGCCACCCATCAGTACCCATCGTCTCTCTTCTTTATCCTGAATATTTTTCTTCTATCTTTCTTTATTTTCATTTCTACTGCATATGCCATGGATTTGTTACAAGTTTCTCATAATCGATCCTACTTACCTTTCAACAAAACATGACTTCTAATTATTCCTTCACTCTGTTGCTTCCACCAATTTGGAAATTGAGAAAGAAGATTCGAAGAGCAAAGAGGTAAACCGGCTTCCTCCTGTGAATGCTTTCAAGATTCGACGGAAAAGAATAGGTAAATCCAAAAATTTCCTGTGAACGGAGGATAGTATATAGCTCGTTTGATAATAATAAAATTAATATGTGTGCCCAACCTTTATGTTGCAATTAATTTGGAACGGAGGATAGTATATAGCTCGTTTAATAATAATAAAATTGATCGAATTGACTGATTATGTTGAAATTGATTGAGTTCTGTCTCAATGGGATACATCATTGTTTTATAATTTTAATAGCGAGATAAGTGAAATTTTTTTAAGCTTGATGATTTTTTTTAAAGTAACATTCATATGAGAGTTTTACTTCGGAATTATACCTCCAAAGGGTCTTCAACTTATTGCACTCATCAATATCAAGATCTATGTAAACCAGGCTTGAGGGGATGTTGATAAACATAAGTTTCCTGCACAGTTAAAACAAATGTTATGAATATTTGAAGAGGCATTTAACATGATTTTATCACAAAGAACACACTGTTTAATGGATTTTGAACTTTAAATCTTATTTTTGTTATTATTACTTACCATTAAATTCTTTAACTATAGTAGAGGTAACAACTATGACAAAATGATCCTTCAAAAAAAAACTCTGACAAAATGTTTTTTAGGATCATCGAGTTCACTTCGTTGTTTGGTAAGCTGATCAATGCATTGACCCCATAATCTTATTTTGATCCGGTTTGCCCTGCATGGTAACAAAAGTTAGTACATACATTTAAATAACATTTAATACAACAAAATTGATGTATTTTAAACAATCAAACACATATTATTGCATTCAGATCAGTTTGAAGTTGCATTCAGGTTACTTGAATTTTGTAGGAGAAAAATTTATATAATTCGTAAGTAGATATAAAACATACCATTGGTCTTCTATCTCAATAGATGTAGATCCATTAGGATCATCGTTAACAACCATGCCAACCACATCTGCAAGAATAATATTTAGTAGGATTATTTGATTATGGAGATATAGTATCGATATACGGAGTAATATTTAGTAATAATGTTTTGTCATATCAGTCAAAAGATATTTACTCCCGAGACGATTCTTTAAAAGGTTGAAAGATAAGAAGTCAAATTTATAATTTGGCACTTCAATTGCTTCTCCTTTGACTTCTTTGATGATAGTGTTATGAAAGAATTGTATCATGATTTTATTATCGGCTACAACACGATACTCTTCTTTATTTGGAAGCACTGAGAAGTTTCTTATGATGTGTATCATTCCTTCCTTTATTTTGGGACGTAATGTATGAACATATCCACTTTTTATAGATGCATGAACATAATCACCCTGCAATCATGAAAAATATCATTAGGTTTTTGTGTAAAATAAATATAAATACATTAAAAATTTGAAATTTAACAAAAAAGTATACCTCTTCATCGATCAGAACCATGTCTAGACAAATTAAGCTTCCTTGTCTTTTGTGATTGATGACATCACAGAGGCGTGTAACACGAACTTTGATTGTCCAGTCGGACTTGGATGTATCAAGCTGACGTATTAGAGAATAACTTCTGCATTTTATGGAATATTAATCAATAAGGTATAATGCATAATAATATCATGTATCATAAACATGTGAATGATAAAGTATCATAATACTCTGTATCATAATACTATTTCTTTGTTACCTTCGAATGATGAAAATGCAGCCACACGATTTTATAAATTCAAAATGGAATTTAATTTATATTATGACATGTTCATGTATGAAATCATTGAAAAAGAATACTTTTGATTATATAAATATATATATACTCCGTAGTACGTATGTATTTTCACAAGTAATATGTTTAGCTCAGCCCAAAAAAGTAAACACGTTTATCATAATATTAATCAAGTGTATGGAATATTAATGAATCGGGTATAATGTATAATAATATCATGTATCATAAACATGTAAATGGTAAAATATCATATGTACGTAGTATTCAATAATATATCATTAAAAATGTTGTAGAAACTTACTGTGATGACATTCTTGATATAAGAACACTAAGCAATAGAATTTTTCAAACTAAGGAGAAAGCCAATAGGGAAAATACACTTTTGTTTGCATTCTATATATATAATAGCCTATTTGTGCACTATAGGTAGTTTTTATGTTTCTAATTCTAAATTTAGAAACATAAAATATATTAAAAGTTTACTCCAAAGTTAGGAAACGTAATATATATTCTAAAAGTTTGCTAAAATGAACATAGATAATAAAGTGTGAGTTTCTCACACAATAAAATATAAAGTTACCGAATAAATATACCAAAAAATTTGCTAAAATACGTAATACTAAAATCAATAACATATATTAAAAGTTTACTAAAAGATTTATGGAATAAGATATAGTATAAGTTTACTAAATCAGATTTAGTAACTAATACAAAACGTATATATTAAAAGTTTACTAAAGGATTTACGGAATAAGATATAGTATAAGTTTACTAATTAAATCAGATTTAGTAACTAATACAAAACGTATATAAATAAAAGTAATTAAATAATAGTTATGTATGATGACATGGCAGACTTAGGTGGCACTCCGTATGCTCTTGAAATGTTCCTCTTTTATATATATATTGATATTGATTATGTATCTCAAAACTTTAGGGTATTCGAAGATACATACCAAATTGAACAGATTACGTCTTATCCGTAATATATATGCAAGTATTTAACAACTTATTGTTAAGCCAATCTTATCTAAAATATATTTACCACTTTTTATGACGGGTATTAGGCTAAAGTATCACAATTAGGACATGATGTTTTAAACCTAAAATCATATTAGTTTTTTGGTAATTCCTGAATATCTGGCTAAATGAGCTAATGACGAGTTTGCCCATATCGTTTTGAGTCGATAGGGGAAATACCATGTAGGCTACGTAAAAGTGCTCTTTGACTATTTTGATACGTTTTAAAACTTACTTAGCCTGACGTTTATTTGCAATTCACATATTTCGAAATAATTTCCCCTATTTTATGGCAATAATCTAGATATAAAACTTATCTTCAGGCGCCAGTTTCGAAAAGCATGATTCTCAAGACCATCTTCCCTAATGTCAAAATAAATTCTATGGTAAACTTAGCAACGGTTTCGAGCTCTAAATAGATACCTAGACAAATAGATAAACGTATTTGTTACCCTTAATTACAATATTTGGAGAGTATTATATATTAAGTGATATATAATCTCGAGGGGAAATTATGGAACTCAAATGAGCTCAGTTTGACCGCTCATAATATTATGGCACATAAGATTATGAGGTATTTCGATATAGTTGCCCGGTCACAAAGGATTATGTAATACGTAGTACGTTATAGATCTAAGCTTTCAGTAAGAATATGCCGTTTACATTATTTAAATACCTAATCTCTATGATGTTCGGCACCTATGCATCTGTTATTTAGCTTATGGTATTAAATCGAAAAGGTGTTGCGTCTCCAACAAGTTCTATCTCGATCAATATTGTAAGTGAAGTTGAAACAATAGCTTTAGAACTCAAAACGTTTTCTATATATGTTTATTAGGCATAATCTCAGATGTAAATGACATGTTCTTCAGACAATTTTGAGTTAACCGAAATATCTTTCTCTATGATTGCAAGATAATAATTTCGAAACCGGCGCCTATATGATCAGCATATAGAACCAAGTATGGGTGAATTCTAAAGCAAGATATTACAAGTAATTTTACTAAGAAAGTGATTACGGTAAAAAAACTTGTAGGATTTAATAGTCTTTGTGATATGCGAGATTACAAACGACTATTGCTCCCAATCCTTATAAAATTCACAAGTAATTAGGATATGCTGGTTGGGAAATGAGTGATACGCTAAAAGTGCTCTATTTAGGCTGAAAACGCTAAATCATAGAGATTAGGATAAGTGTTTGTGACACTCATATATTGTTGTGTGTTCTTCCATTCAAATGATAAATCATAGAGATTAGGCTAAGTATTTGTGACACTCATATCTTGCCGTGTGTTCTTCCATTTAAAACGTATTATATTTTTTTGGAAGAGTCCCAAATCACGGTTAAATATGACTAAGTGTGAGTGTCACGATAAGTCGAAATATCGAGAGATGATTGCTATAGAACGGGAAGACGTTTTCTATCTCGTTTGGGTTTATAATAGGCAATCTCCGTGGAGTCGGATTATTGCAAATACAAGCGTGTAGTGAACGTATTATAAACTTTGAATCGGATATTTGGGTTATAATAGACATTCTATAATTTACGCGTTATAATACGTTCATAATCCTCGTAAATTCACTTTTAGAGACGGGTTAAGCGAAGATATAATATTAATCAATTCGACTCCAAATAGTTTTTATAAGCCTATTGTAAGATCTCAACGTTTACTCAAATGCTACCCCTCATAATAGGAAGCTCCATATCTTTATATCCCACATTAATATACACTACAAGAATTCACGGAATTTACTGGCGGAAATTCCGTCACTAAATCCGCCACGAAAAGGTTTACTGACGGATATTTATGGCAGATCGTCTGTCACTAAAACCTGGAAGCTATTGTGTTTAGTGGCAGAATATAATTTCCGTCACAGAATAAAGACGGTATTTAGTGGCGGATTTTTCCGCCACTGTGTATTGTGACGGAATTTCAGTCACTAAATTCTGTCACTAATTCTTTTATATTTACAAAAATGAATTTCACATATATTTATAAATTCTTTTTTTAAATATCATTATTATTTTTAATACTAGATATTGTTTCGTTAAATATGAAGAAATATGTCCAAAATAATCTCAAAATCAGAGCATACATGTTTTAAATTTGAACTTTTAATTTTACAATCAGATATCAGATAATATCATAATAGCAAACAAATAAGAAGTACTACATATATAATAATAACCCACATTAAAATGTAGTGTATCATAAGAATATTCCAAAAAAAATCATACACCACATCAGTATTGTTGAAAATGTGTACAAAATATTTGAAAGCTAAAACTATATGTCTGATGGGATAAGAATTGTTCGTGCAAGTGTAATCTCTTAGTTATCAACGAGGCTTGAATGCAAGTATCGGATTGCAAGAAGAAGCTTGGACATTGCAGCTTTTGTTTTGTTAGATATAACACTTTCAGCTACATAGAAGGCATTGGTTAACTCTTAAAAGCCTCCTGCAAATAAAAAAAAAGTGGTACATGTCATTATACATCTAGAATACTACATTCATAGTCAGGAACATGTGTGTATATAGGAACGCATTGTCTTCCTATATTATAATGTGTGTATACAGAAGGCATAGAAGGCATTGGTTAACCTCTTAATAGCCTTCTGCAAATAAAAAAAATGATACATGTCATTATACATCTAGAGTATTATACTCATAGTCAGGAACATGTGTGTATATAGGAATGCATTGTCTTCCTATATTATAATGTGTGTATACCTAGTATGAAGTAGAAAAAAACAAAGTGAAACAGAGTGTCACAAAATAAAAGAAATGTCATCCAGGAAAATTCACAAACCCATAGTGCAAGAAGTTTTTTATTTTTACCTTAAGAGTCCTTTACAAAACATCCAAGTCCTTTAAGAGTATTATACCTTACACATTCTAATTGTTTCATTTCAAAACTACGTATGAATTTAAAACAACAATAGATTACATACCAGCCAAATTGAATTCATTTCTGGAACACAATAAATCTGTAATGAATTAAAAAATAGGACTCAGGGCATCAAGAATGAAACAAACTATCTCACCACACAAATGTTCTTGAAGTCCAGTTTATATTTTTATTTGTTAAAATATATAAAAAGAGAAAAGAAAACACTTTCACTGCACTTAGAACTACAAACAGATGAAAGAGTTTTTGTAATAGAAAACATACATTCAGCAGTATATTACCTTGAGCTTTGAAGACTTTCAGAAGAGCCATGGCCACTGCTAAGACTTCTTGTGTATGTCACTTCTAAATTTACACTTCATGTTAGAGAGAAAAACAAATTGAAGACAGGGTTAGCAAAGAAATAATTGCAAATAGACAGTTTCAATTTTTCGCAACTGAAAATGAATTAAAGTCAAAATTACCAAAGAAATAATTGCATACCATAACTTCTTTATTGTAAGATGTGTTCTTCCGTATAGCAGCCTGCTACACTACTAAGCAAGTAAGCAGTCCCAAAGAAAATCGACTGATTAGAATTGATTTTTACAGTATTCATGTTAACTGATTAACAAAGCAATACCTTACTATATTAATAATTTAATATAATGACGGAATGATATTGTGAGAAAATAGAAAAAAGGTAAGTAGAAATACCTTAGGCTTTGATGCGATTGAGAAAGACGGTGAAGGATAATTGAGTGATTTGAGGCCGATTGAATGCATTTGGTGGATGATGGACTCCTGCCTGCTACTCGACCGGCGGTGCTGAAATGGTATTGCAACAGAGTACTTGCTAGGGTTAGAGAGGGGGGAGCCGCGGTGCGCATAGTGAAAAGATAGAGTAAGGGTGTAAGGGTACGGTGTTGAGATACAAATCATTCATTGGGTTTTTTAAACCAAAGTGGAGGGAGTTTGAAATTTTGGGAAAAAAGGGAGGGAATCGAAATTTGTTGAAATTTTTTAGGCAGGGGGGACGATTCGAAATTTTTTATGGTGCCAAAATTATTTCAATCATGGTTGTTGTACTCATCACTTTGTACCCACCTTTGTGAAGACTATTTTTTGTATGCGAAACCGGTTCACAGACAAAATATGTCTTTGAATTTCTTCACAGACAAAAAAAAATAACTTCATAAACATGAGTGGGTACAAAAGTGGGTATAAAAGTGGGTACAAACATCATTTTCCAAATTATTTTGATACTGCTTCGTCTTTTATGTATTGCTAGATTGATAGATTCGCTTTTAAAAATATATTTTATTGTTTCTTTTAATCTACATTTGTTAATGTTTAATTTTTCTTGATGATAAAAAAAATGTTTATTTCTGCCAAAAATTGATAACATCCCTATATCCACACATATTATAAAAATAAGAAAAATACTTCTTGTACACGCCGGCTTATACGACAAGTGTGTTTTCTCTGTACACAAAGAAAATAAAGTCACTAAGGGGTAAACTTTACTGTTTTGCACTGTTTCGACACTGTTTGGCACTGTTTCGACACTGTTTGGCACTGTTTCGACACTGTTTGGCACTGTTTAGCACTGTTTTAATGTAGGATAACTTTCCATTTAGGGAAATGGGAAGTTTCTTTTGGGACATCCAAATAAGGAAATTGGGAACTTCTCCCTGGGACGGAGGGAGTACTTCACAAGAAAACCGCCACCGGTACTTATTGGTGTTAAATTCCCATTATTCAGCTTGTTTTTTAAAATTAGTTAACAAGTTGAGATTACTTTTTCCAAACATGGGCGGCAGATTCCGACGACTGACAGTGAACTCCGAAGGGTAGACCTTTGACTTGGAGTTTGATTGAAAGATAGAACTTTGAGTTGGGCAACCTCCCGGAAGCTCTGTACCTCCCGTTGGGTAATGAATTGTACCACTCCTCGGCTGGTCCATCTAGTGTGACGGAAAATCCTCAACATCTGATTACATCTTCATACCCCCATCATAGCATGTAAGCCGTGTACCTGTACATATGGTGTTGGGGATCGGTCTTCCACGATAGACCTCGATGTTGCAAGGCTTATACTCATGCGGCAAAGGGGGTCCATAACTCATCGCACAAATGGTTCTCGAATCCTCACATCATGGGTGGGGTTGGCCACCGTCCACCACTGATCTTATCAGGTCATCATGTCGCCTTTTAGACTCGTCCACACCCCGAGAGTGAGTCGGCGACCAGCTGGGCTGGACCGCTTCATCTAGGAGACATAACTGGTACATTCATGTCTCTCATAACTCCTGTCATTAATGCGCCTTTATGTCCATGTCTCTTCAGTTTAATCCTTGTTGCGGCCAAATAGCCTTGCGTTCGTAATGACTTGCCACATAACACCTAGGGTGAGCCCGACCTCACTGGAATCCTGCCTAGGCTTGAGACCTGCAAAACAAGTCATTTTTGGATGTGTGCATTCCTACGCGGGCAACGGTCCCCCTGTTAAGCCGGATTTATTCATTAATCTCGAGTAATGGACTCTGTTTATTAATCCGACATTGGGTTATGGTTATGGTTATAGTCCATAGTACCATCACATCGTAAACCGAAATGAGAAGTTCTTTCGGGACGAAGGGAATAAATATTATCTTAAGGTTAGACTTTTGTATTACATGAGCATAAATGTGCCATAACATAAAGCTTGTCCGCTATCTAATACGTAGTAGTTGCAAAAGCCGCACATGTTTTTTTTTTACGAATTTCATCTACAATACATATAACTTTAATCATGCTCTTAATTAGATTAATTCTTTTTGTCTTGTTTGGTCTGTCTGAACTGGTTTGGTCTCGTTTGATAGATGTATAACTTATATGTATTTTATATATGTTGAAGTCTAGTCTAATCTATTTAACTTTGTATGATATGTCTGATCTTTTTATGTTTAGAGTAGTCTAATCGAGCCTGAGATTGAAACACATCCCACTAAGACAACAAAACATCCTAGTAAGAAATTTTCTATTTATTTTCTACAAGTTATCCTCATTTAAGTAATACACTTAGCTTACAATTGGATTTTAAAATTGATTCTTGAAGAGATTTTGGAAACCAAACAAATAAAGAGCAAAATATTTTCTATTATCTAAAAATTTATGCACGTATAATAAGTTAATAAAATATATGTAAAAACATTCTTTTACAAATGTCATTTTTAAACTTAAGTCCTTGTTTTAGATCGAGCTATTGAAGTGAATGGATAAAGTGAGATCCGTGGAAGATTGATTTTTTACTCCGTAGTTTAATGACGGATTTTAGTGACAGAATTATTTCCGTCATTATTTGTTGGCGAAGATTACTGGCGGATATATCCGCCACAAAACACCGGCAGATCGTAATCCTCCTTTAATATCCGACACCAAATAGTGGCGGAATGATTTCCGCCACAGAATTCCGCCACTAATTTCCGAAATTCTTGTAGTGATAAAAGACTTAATATTTTGAGTCCACTCATATTTCAACTTATATCGATTCTTCGGATATAGAAGGTTACCTATATGCTTCATTTTTTAATATCCAAATATGATAAATTAGGAAAATATCTTGCTCTCGTTGTACTGTCTAAGAAATATCCATTACCACGTGATACCAAAATAATCCTATCGAAATTCCGTTTATAATCTGAAATATTTGTGATACCTTGATATGACCATTGTGCTTACGTATAAAATCTATACCATCAAGATTTTAAACGTAAGAACACACAGCAAGATATGAGTGTCACAAATACTTAGCCTACTATTTAGAATTTAGGCTGATAAACGAATGAGTGTCACAGATACATGTTATTTTACTAAGTTAAAATAACAAATTATTTTCAACGTATCTAAAGCGTATGATTGTTTAAGCACGTCTGGAACTGCTCATTTCCTGCTCATTTTTAGAAATCCACTATCTGATATGTAATCGCATTGCTCTCATTGTAGACGATAAAAACAGATCCCGTTGATTTAATTACAAAATTACATATCCAATATATAAACTATGTTTTATGATAACCAAATTAAAGCGTTTTCAACATGTATCCCAAGCTAATCATATTGTTTAAACATGATTTGTTATGATAAGTTTGTAGGCCACTATATGTTGTAAACGGAAGAACACACAGTAAGATTTTATGTCTATCCCTTTTCTAAACTTTCTATCTTTTTAAGGGGTATAATTCGGGTTTAAACAATAATTTAAATGTGATCATAAGTTTAAAGAATATACTTAACCAAAATATAATGCAATATACTTATGAACGGATGAGTGCTCACCTTAGTTAAATATCTTATGTGATCTAACCTTATTATACCACTCATATCAAGGCAAATTAAACCATACAGTGTAATATCATTAGGTAATTGTGAAATAGGAGCTGAACATAGTTAAAATCTGATCTAATATAACACATTTGCATCATAAATTTAACCTAGAATGTGTTAAAACTTATTTTTGAATTAGCCTTTGATATTTAAGTAATCTCCTATTTATATCAATCTTTACACTGAATTGACTGATTGTCCGTTTATTGTAATATGATCTTAAGCCTAATTGAGTTATGATATTTCATAACAACTTTACGTTATTTACACCTAACAACTCATAAATTCAAGGTAAAGATCTTGAATTTATCCAAAATTTAGGAACGTATATAACCAGGTTTTAGAGTGCTACTCTTAACAGTCTTGCCCTAAACCCTAAACCCTATTTCGAAACCTGCGGGAATATGTTCAATCACCTATTATGTGATGGGAATAACCCTAATTGCAACAGTATACCTTATGCAAAAAGTTTTAACCACTCACAAATATATACTTATTGACCGTTTAAAAAATAGGCAATTAGGGTTATACAAGAACATTTGAGCTCATATCTCCGTTTAAACTCTATGATTTAGCGTTTTCACAAATATGGTCAAAAATTTGTGAGTCAATTGCTCCACCACCAATGCCCACCGCGTGTGATATGAGTTTAGATGATTTACAAATTGAGGGCTGACCATATTTGTATAAGTGATTATATTGAATAAACCTTAAAATGTGAAATTACGCTATGAAAAACATAATGCTTGGGCACTCCGAGCATGATCCGTACATCCCTTTATAAAATACCCTGCGTAATAGACGTTTTCTAACGGTTAACACTCATACCTAATGAGTTGATTGCTCGAGTTCAGTTAACTTGTCATTTACTAAATATCGAGAAAGGGTAACTCCCGCACAAGATATTTTCCATAGAGAGTTCAAAGATTATGAGTATTTCCCTGTTAATAGGGTTTAGGTATCATATATTATAATTTTCTCTGTACAAAGGTAAAATTTCTTTCAGTAGTTGGTAACAATCTTTTCCATACATTTATGCAGTTCTTTTGTTATCTGAAATATAACAGATTTCAGAAAATTTCGAAAGGCCTTGATACGATCATTGCTTTTGATCAACCACTTGCTTATCATTTAAAAGTGTCCTCATTCCAAATATTTTAATGGTCAACCACTAAAAACAAGATATAAATTTCTAACGTATAAAACCGTTTTCTTGTAAATGGAGTAGAAATAACCGGTGTATTGTGACAGGGTATATATAAGACGAGATACCGTAAGTTTATGCTTAGTGTAAAACGGCATGGGGAGATCAGCAATATTTTGGTCATGAGTTAAAATATATCAATTGTTCATGAAGAATTTAACCATATCTAAAAATACTCCAAGACGTTTTATAAGAGATAGTTCTGTAACAGAGTAGCCTAATTGAATAGCATTGTTTAATTCAACAGGTCCTTTTCCAAATTTGAGCCAAATAGCACATATTGCATGCTTGCAGGGGATCCCAGTTAAGTCCCACTGCCTGCACGTGCATGTTCTCTTTTCCAAATCCACACCATGTTGGTTACCATGCGTTCCCATTATCTCAAAGTCATTGTCACCACACTGATAGCCAATCAAACCTGCAGCTAACTTCTCAGTCTCATGAATTTTCTTTACTATTCTAGGGCAAATATTTGTAGTCCACTTTCTTGCCTTAGTTCTGCTACTGAACAGCTTTGTTAGAAGCAGTTTCCTTATAGTTTCTAGGCACACCAAAAGGGCTTGTTGTCTCGCCTCTAGTATTACACTATTAAAGCACTCACAAATGTTGTTGGTCAACATATCAGTTTTTGAGTGAGTAGAGAAGTGTGCTCTTGACCATTCTCTGGGATGCTTATCAGCCAGCCACTCAAATGCTTGCCCATCAATTTCTTTGAATTTAGAAAGGGCAGCTTTATATGAGTTCAGAGTGCATGCCTTGCTACACTCCCACAGAGAATCCTTTAGAGCTTTGCCAGTAAAACCTGCAGCCTTCATATTGCCATGTAGATGCCTCACACAAAATCTATGCTCAACACCTGGTAGTAGTTCATTCACAGCTTGAATTAGCCCTTTCTGCTTGTCTGACATTAAAGTGAAGACATGCTCATTGCCCTCTGTGATGTCAGCATCCCTCTTCACTAGGTTCAAGAACCAAGCCCAAGATTCTCTACTCTCACCCTCAACAATGGCATAAGAAAGTGGAAAGATGCTATTATTTGCATCTACTCCAATTGCAACTAAAAGCTGTCCCCCTGTTTTAGTCTTCAGATGAGTCCCATCAACCCCAAGAACTGGCCTACAATGTTTAAATCCTTCTCTACAGGCTTCCCAACACATATACATTCTCAGAAATCTTTGTTGTCCATCCACCTCAACATTCTCACTCAATTTCACAACACATGTGCTCCCAGGATTGGTCCTTCTTATTTCAGCCACATATGACCATATCTTCTTGAAGTAATCTTCTTCTTCACCTTGCAGTTTCCTCTTAGCCTTACTAATTGCTCTATAAGCTTGTCTGAGACTCAAATGGAAGCGTTCTTCAGTGCACACTTTCTGTCTGAACCCTTTAGTTTTCCAATTTGTGTGACTTTCAATCTCCTTGAACAACCTATTTGCTACCTTACATGAGTTCACCATTTTGTTGTGATATACCCAAGAGCAACCCTCATGTTTGGAATGGTACTGTAAAATCACCCAAGAATGAGAGTTCATTACCTTTCTAAGATTCATCTTCCATGGGCAGCCTATATGTTTGCACTCCACAACAACCCGTTCCTTATCATTTTTGACAAACCTGACCTCTTTACCATTGTTAAATGCAAGATTTTCCACAGCTTCTTTGAATTCCTGTTTGGTGGCAAATGTCATACCCAACTTAAAGGTTGGGTCTTTCATATCAGTCTTGGCAGAGAATTTAGTCCACTTGTCAGACTCAGAATCAGATTCATGTATGGAACCATCATCTGACAAGTTAGGATCCGAGTCTACCATTGAAGCCTCAGGAAAATGGTCCTCTCCTTCACTACTGCTGCTTAACCCTCCATGAGCAGATAACTCAGCATCCTCCTTAGAAATGAAGTCTTCCAAATCAGAGTCATCCTCATCTCCAGAAAATTCTTCTAACTCCTTCTCACTGTAGGCAAAGTCACTATCTTCAGAGTCATCATCATCTTCAGTGTCACCACTGGGTTCTAATTTTACCCAGAACTCCACCACCTTACCAACATTTCCATCATTCACAATTCCCCAAACCTCAGCCTCACTGTGTAGTTGTTTTAGGGACTCATCCTCATTGGAATAGGAGTACACTGTCATAAGTGTTTGGGTGCAACCAAATTCTTGTAACTTCTCATTCAACACAATCATACCGAACTCATCAACCTCTACATCATGAAAATTATGGATTGACCCTCCCAAGTATGCAGGTTTATCCTTGTCAAATACTTTTCCTCCATAAAACAACCTCAAAGTAAAAGTGTTTCCACATGTGCCTGAACCTGTTTTATATATGACATTTAAATGTTAGGTCAATGTCTTTAATAGGTTACAACAACTGTAACGCCCCGATTTTGTGATTCACTTTTATTAGTAATTATTATATTATTATTATTATTCAATCCGTTAAATAAGTTTCTATTGTGAACAATGTGATATTATTTTATCATGTTTATTTGTGGCAGATAACGTTGACCGCTAAGCTCTAATAATTTTAAGTGAAGAAATAAGTAGTAAGTAATGTTCTAAAATATAATCAATTTATTTGGAAATGGAAAATACTTTTAATGTGACAGGAACAATTTTTTTAAAGAAATAATTAGAAGTCCAAATCAATTAACTAGGCCCAAATAATTATGCTAAGACTCAAACCCCTATGATATAAATATATTGTTACTCCGTATCACCCCGAACCCTTCAGGATGGACTCGTCCTTACCAGCTCCGCCGTTCTTATTCCTCCGTCCCTAGAAAAATTAAACGAAGAAACTGCCTTTTCTCCATCAATTCATACGCGGAAGCTTTTGGTATGCTGTGAATCGATCAATTCAAAGTTTCTCTCTGAGATTCATATTGTTATCGTGATCTGGTGAGCTCAACTCTGCTTTCTCCAATTATGTATATTCCACTCAGATTGTTGAAGCATGTATCATTTGCCCAACTATAGGTCTGGTGCTAGGATTCACAATGTTTTCAAAACAACAAACTGGTCTTTAATCTAGAGAACCAATTACTTCTTTCATTTAAACGTATTGGAGTGTTCTGGTTAAGGAATATAATCTAAAAGAAAGGACAAATCAGCTATGCTTGGGTTTTGAAACTATTCCTCGGCTAATAAGTTTTAAAGGTGATTGGGCCTTTGTGTGGATTTAACTAGTTAATGTACAAAGATATTCAAATAGAAGAATCCAGTTGATTTTATCCAGAATTGGCAAGTGTAACGAGTACAAATGATATACATACTCTACTATCCAGTTGATTTAAGTATATATCATTTGGAATTTGTGAAGAGTAGTAGCAAAGTTTTCCTTAGCCATATTAAAGTAGTTGAAAGAACTAGTAAATGTTACTTAAGTGGCTGCATCACAGCATGGCAGTGGCGAAAGATTTTCTTAGGTTATTATGCTTAAAGACACAAGACTTACAACTATATTATTACATACATGTAACTAAAGATTTTTAAAGAAGAGCTTGTCGGAAACGGGATCAAGGTGCCACACTTAATTGAGGATTCCGAGTTCAACTTGTATCAGGTAAGTCACCACCACCTATACATGATAGTTCTAAATAAAGCATGGAATATTAGCTAATTGTGAATATGATATATATGCTTGAATACTTGGAATTGTATGGCATGAGATATATGAATTTCAAGTTCTATGTTTGATTTTGGGTTGGATTCCTATGGAACCAACAATGAAAGGAATTTATGATGATAATGACAGTAATGAAAGATAAGTAATGTTACAAGGTAGCCGTGCCCCCAAGTAACTACCTGAGCTGAGCGTAGCAGGATCTCCTTCCGCGGGGAGTCCCGGGGTTGCTTCTGATGGCTGAGGGCTAGCTACCCGAGATCATCAGCGAGGGGCCAGGACACGAGCTACGGGCCCATCAAGTCAAGGAATAAGATAAGAAGAAAGAATGATGAATAATGAAATCTCTAGATGTTTGATACATGAATGCTTATGTGTGATTATAGTATATGTGTGGTGTATTCAACATGAGTATCTATTTATGATTAGCTAAGATTCCCTAAAATGTTTTTAGTGGATAAAATGGTGACTTACTAAGCATTATTGCTTACGAGAATTCTATTCTCCTATGTTCTCATGTATAGGTAATAAACGATGAACGAAAGCCTGAGAGAATGTATGGAGCCGGTGACAAGGTTTTGGATGGGTTAACGGAGAAGATCGGGCTATTGGATATATTGTTGTTTCAGTACGTTGGTACTTCAAAGGGTTGTTAAATGTTTTAAAATCCTGATCAGGTGTAACGGTTTTAAGGATGTTTTATTTTTGATGTCTTTTGTTATGGTTGTAAGGTTTGATTTTGTTTTAAAAGAAATAAAGTCTCATATAGAGGCTTTGTATCTTTATTCCGCTTGATTTATCGAGTCTCTTTTATTTTTGAGTATCGTAATGGTCGTTTTGGGGACGGTCGTTACAGTTTGGTATCAGAGCCCAGGTCCTTCCGTAACTCCATCCATTGCCATACACCGCTCGACATCTCTCAGGTAAGTGAGTAGTTAAAGGCATATAAGAATAACTACTATTTCATATAAGTGAACTAAGTACAAATGTTGGATATATATGTATGTGTCATATGTATTCATTACATTATGGAGATGTTTCTTGGAGTTCTGTAAAGCATACGGGGTAGGCTAGACAGTGGGCCAGGGTCCATCAAATGTGTCAAGGATTAATAGGTGTTGCTATGTTAGCCAATATCATAATGGAATTGAGATGAGATCTAAGGCTCTTGGGGTCAAAGTTATTAGGCTCCAATTGCTCAAATTTCTGGCAGCGAAAAGTTTTCAATAACACTTAATTGCAAAGGTCCTTATAGGGTGATGAGCATAAAAGAGCAGAACTAAATATTAAACAAAGTCCAAGTGGAGAACAACCTTGGCTTTCAATGAGAGTCTAACATTTAGGTGGATATTTGATTGGTATAACATTATATGGTAAAGTTTGTGTGTCATGATATTAAAGGAAGAAATAATAGACCCACAGTAGTTGTTAAACCGGTCCTCACTTATATGGTAAAGTCCCCATAGCGTAATATGAAAGAATGAAATAATGAACCCTATGGGGTTGCTTAACTAGTTTTAATCAAACTGGTAAGTTTAGAACTCGTGGGATGGTTCGGACCAATGGTTTTGATTTTAACTAGATGGTATGGAACCCTTCAATTTCCGTGAAGATTCTCGGTGACTAAAGAAAATAGTAATCTGGGTTATGAAGGCGAGAAAATACCTTCAGAGTGGGTATCCAACATTTTTAGTCACATTGTGAAAAAAAAATGTAAAGAATGACGTACATCACACGATATAGGAATTTGTGAAGTGTGTCTCAATACGATAAGATCTAGAGTACGATACTTTTAACAGAATATATGATATGGTTCCAGCAAGCTCTTTTTAGCATTTACGTACGAGTATATGTAGACAGTAGCCTGTGAGCTTATGTTGAGAACTAGTATGCTCTTTGAATAGTAGAAGCATGGGTGAGAATATAGTGTATAAAGAGCTTGACATCACGAACTTTTCTTTTGCTATGAGTCATCAACAACTCAAAGGTTGAGTAAAATAGCATGAATAAAGTCTACTCTGGAATATGATCAAAACAAGAGTCCTATTTATTTATACTAGTGTCCTTTGCAAAAAGATCAAAATGGTTAAGCATTTCTTTCCCTAATGAACTGTGAGAGGGTGAAGTATTCTGAAATAATTCTCGTCCTCCTTGGAATGTTTAGTTTATTATAAATCTAATAAGGGTATAATCGTTAATCACAAGATAATAAAGAGCTCTTTGTATTTGCTTCTCTGTCTCATACTCCAAATATGAGAGAGATATTTGTGCTTTTCATTGAAGGGATATGATTTTGGAAACGGGAGACTTGAAGTCCCATCCACCTTACTCTTAGGAGAGCAGTACACCCTTTAAGTATTTTTAGCACAAAATCTATGCTCTTAATCGTCTCTCTTACAACTCACATAGTGTAGATGTATGTAGCACAGTCTCATAACAAAATGAAATGTGGATACTGTAACATAAAAAAAAAAAATAGGAGTACTATTTGATAAGGTAAAACTGAGGTTGCCTTAGTGTGATCTGTCTATCGTGAATAAGAAGCTAACATGTTAAGTTTAAGTATGACAAAGTCAGATTATTTTATCTTTAAATGCTATAACAAGTAAATGGATAGAGATATAGAATCATTATAGAAAGCATATAATGATATGAAATGAATGAGAAGCTCTACATTTGAGATGAAAGGAATGAGAAGCTCTATATTTGGGATAGTTAACTGCAACTCCCCTCACGGACTAGTTGAAGATAACACGTTGGCTCACACTTTTATGTTGTTTAGTAAAGTAAGTTAGTTTTGTAAAACAATTTTTATTTAATATATATCATGAAATTCTGAAACTAATCAAAACCATTAGTTCAAATTGTTAAGAACTCACATAAATGTTTCCTAGTGAGAACCTCAGAATATATACTTTGAACATCACTTATCCAAAAAGATTACTCTATACAGGGAGGGTATAATTCTCCAATAGTAAACTGTGTTTAAAGATTGGAGAAGTTAGATGCTCACTTTATTACAAATTATTGTTCGGTTTAAAGCTGCATCTTTAAAAAAAAAACAAGATCTAATATCAAATTAGATATATCTTGATGATTACTTCAGTAAACTAGTCTTTTAAGTTATAGCTTGGGTCAAAGGGTTTCACAACTATAATGAGGTTTTCAAAGAATTGAGTTTAGTTGTATAAATCCATATATAAAAAAAAAGATGATTTAATATGTAAGTCAAACTAAAGTGATTTTTTTAGATGAAGATTTTCTCATAAGCTAGATTAAAGTTTCCCTGGGCTGAGCAGTCTTGATGGCAGAGAATATAGAAGTGTAAATATACCAACAATATGATTTTTTTTTTCTTTTTCTTTTCTGAAATTATAAATGACATTTTAGATGAGAGTGTCTTATGAAGCATAAGAAGAAAGGGATATCTCAGATCCAACAAGATATTTATAACACCACCCAATTATTATTATCATTAAAATAGTGCAATTTTAGCAGTTTTTAGGGTTACACAGAGTCCCTGACAGAGTCATTAAAACAGATTGGGAGATAGCTAGTAAAAAAAAAATAACGGGGATTATAGATTTATAGTAGAGTAAAAACAATTTGTTGGGCATGAGTGGTAGAAGGTGAAAAAAAAAAATCATCCTTCCACACAATTTAATCATATTGTGAATACGAATTTGAAAATAGGAGGAAGGTGAAGCACTATATTTTTAGATATTTTAATATTTATGAAATCAAGATGAACCTTAGGAAGACTCCTATGCTTCAATTTTAAAAGACAAGTTCGAACTAAGCACACCTTTGTGGAACGTGGTTCTAAGTCTAAATATCATTTCTTATGGTGAGGATATAGTATTATCTTTTGCCCTCATGTTAATAAGAAAATAGAGCAAGCCAGCAAACTAATTCGTATATAAAGGTTATGTTAAGTGCTTAGAATTTTGTGTGGTAGTTTAAACACAAGACATGAAAAAGTACTTGATAGGAAAAACTTTTGTAAGATCCTTGTGTAGATCACAAGTAGTAATAAGAAGAAACTTGGTCAAAGGTATAAAGCCATTATAGTCGTACTAAAGCCAAGTCAGAAGTCTAGATTGAAATAATGTGAGACGCCGTTATCCCGAGTTGTTTTAAGTTTCGAGGACGAAACTTTTATAAGGTGAGAGGGATTGTAACGCCCCGATTTTGTGATTCACTTTTATTAGTAATTATTATATTATTATTATTATTCAATCCGTTAAATAAGTTTCTATTGTGAACAATGTGATATTATTTTATCATGTTTATTTGTGGCAGATAACGTTGACCGGTAAGCTCTAATAATTTTAAGTGAAGAAATAAGTAGTAAGTAATGTTCTAAAATATAATCAATTTATTTGGAAATGGAAAATACTTTTAATGTGACAGGAACAATTTTTTTAAAGAAATAATTAGAAGTCCAAATCAATTAACTAGGCCCAAATAATTATGCTAAGACTCAAACCCCTATGATATAAATATATTGTTACTCCGTATCACCCCGAACCCTTCAGGATGGACTCGTCCTTACCAGCTCCGCCGTTCTTATTCCTCCGTCCCTAGAAAAATTAAACGAAGAAACTGCCTTTTCTCCATCAATTCATACGCGGAAGCTTTTGGTATGCTGTGAATCGATCAATTCAAAGTTTCTCTCTGAGATTCATATTGTTATCGTGATCTGGTGAGCTCAACTCTGCTTTCTCCAATTATGTATATTCCACTCAGATTGTTGAAGCATGTATCATTTGCCCAACTATAGGTCTGGTGCTAGGATTCACAATGTTTTCAAAACAACAAACTGATCTTTAATCTAGAGAACCAATTACTTCTTTCATTTAAACGTATTGGAGTGTTCTGGTTAAGGAATATAATCTAAAAGAAAGGACAAATCAGCTATGCTTGGGTTTTGAAACTATTCCTCGGCTAATAAGTTTTAAAGGTGATTGGGCCTTTGTGTGGATTTAACTAGTTAATGTACAAAGATATTCAAATAGAAGAATCCAGTTGATTTTATCCAGAATTGGCAAGTGTAACGAGTACAAATGATATACATACTCTACTATCCAGTTGATTTAAGTATATATCATTTGGAATTTGTGAAGAGTAGTAGCAAAGTTTTCCTTAGCCATATTAAAGTAGTTGAAAGAACTAGTAAATGTTACTTAAGTGGCTGCATCACAGCATGGCAGTGGCGAAAGATTTTCTTAGGTTATTATGCTTAAAGACACAAGACTTACAACTATATTATTACATACATGTAACTAAAGATTTTTAAAGAAGAGCTTGTCGGAAACGGGATCAAGGTGCCACACTTAATTGAGGATTCCGAGTTCAACTTGTATCAGGTAAGTCACCACCACCTATACATGATAGTTCTAAATAAAGCATGGAATATTAGCTAATTGTGAATATGATATATATGCTTGAATACTTGGAATTGTATGGCATGAGATATATGAATTTCAAGTTCTATGTTTGATTTTGGGTTGGATTCCTATGGAACCAACAATGAAAGGAATTTATGATGATAATGACAGTAATGAAAGATAAGTAATGTTACAAGGTAGCCGTGCCCCCAAGTAACTACCTGAGCTGAGCGTAGCAGGATCTCCTTCCGCGGGGAGTCCCGGGGTTGCTTCTGATGGCTGAGGGCTAGCTACCCGAGATCATCAGCGAGGGGCCAGGACACGAGCTACGGGCCCATCAAGTCAAGGAATAAGATAAGAAGAAAGAATGATGAATAATGAAATCTCTAGATGTTTGATACATGAATGCTTATGTGTGATTATAGTATATGTGTGGTGTATTCAACATGAGTATCTATTTATGATTAGCTAAGATTCCCTAAAATGTTTTTAGTGGATAAAATGGTGACTTACTAAGCATTATTGCTTACGAGAATTCTATTCTCCTATGTTCTCATGTATAGGTAATAAACGATGAACGAAAGCCTGAGAGAATGTATGGAGCCGGTGACAAGGTTTTGGATGGGTTAACGGAGAAGATCGGGCTATTGGATATATTGTTGTTTCAGTACGTTGGTACTTCAAAGGGTTGTTAAATGTTTTAAAATCCTGATCAGGTGTAACGGTATTAAGGATGTTTTATTTTGGATGTCTTTTGTTATGGTTGTAAGGTTTGATTTTGTTTTAAAAGAAATAAAGTCTCATATAGAGGCTTTGTATCTTTATTCCGCTTGATTTATCGAGTCTCTTTTATTTTTGAGTATCGTAATGGTCGTTTTGGGGACGGTCGTTACAACAACACCATAAGTATATTTCATAAATACTACTACAAAAAAACATGTATGGGTATAACCTTGCGTAAAGATAAAAGTGAACTGGTCACATTTCTTAAATGGTAAAAGACAACCGGCCAAGGGAATCTCAACCAAAAAAAGCCTACCCTACCATGTGACCGCATAAAGGGAAAAAGGGAAAGGGGAAAAGGGAACCTCAACATAAAACCCCTAACATGTGCATACACTGCGAACAACAAATATATACACCTCAGTTCAGCCTTATTTCCAATACTTTCTTCCACTCTCTTAAAAAAGTTCAGCATCTTACCTTTATCAGCAACATTTGTTGGCGACCACCGTTCAGCACTTGTTCCTTCTCCTTCACGCCGACGGTTCAGACGGTTCCTCATTCTTCGAACGATTTTGGGAATTTTTCAAGGTCACTGAAGCTTTGCTGAGAGGGAGAAGAGACTTCGGTTTTTGAGGTAGAGGGAGTGGCCGTATTAACTAAACATTAAGCTCACTTAATGTCGATGTTTATTGGGTACCCGTTTTTTAACTTAAATTTACAAAAATGCCCCCTCATTAATTGGTTTCCGGTTGACATTAGCCGGAATTGAGCCCGGAAGGACGACGGGTGGTTATGGAGATAAGGTCAAGGACTACATTTGGTTAAATTGAAAGTCAGGGGATTAATGTGGAAGTGGCATAATAGTCATGGGACCAAAAGTGGAATTTTTTCGCTATAAAATATTATGTTTAAGTTCAAGTGTTTGGCTATACGGAGATATCGGTTAATATATTAAAACACTTATTACTTAACACTTTGATCCGTCTGAAGCTCTATTTTGATCAACGTAGGGATATTTAAACAGTAAACACCTAATCTTTCTCTGCTATAATTGAATTGATTCACTACTCTCAAGTCCTAAATGATCATAAGGGTTTCCCCATAATGATCTATATTGTTTACTAAGATATTAGAAGAACACGTCTATCAGTGATAAGAATTATTTTACCATAATATTTGTCTCGGTAAAATATATGAACTTAAACTAAATATAAGGGTTGAATATAGAGACGTGTTCATAAAGGGTATCAAAATAGAGATCCTATAGCCAAATAGGTAACTTATAAGTATTCTTAAACCCTATTATTAGGATTTAATGGATACCTTGTCCGGAGTATTAGATAACTACTCATAAACATATTAATGAGTAGTTAATACCTTCAAAAGCATTCCGATAATTCATTAATATTTTAAGAATTTTTAGGTATCTAGACAGTGTATTTCGATGTGTCTTACAAGGGGAATAATTTCAGAATATAATATAGGCGTGTATAACATTAAATCCTATGTCAGAACAATGGTGTTTATAGATACCCTAGTGTTTATGTTTTAATATCTGTGATTTATGTAAAACGGTGTGTCACTCATTGCGTAAAATATCTCAAAGATTTATGCATAGATTGTATTTAGCGCTTGTCCTTCGATTCTGATAAAGGGTATATATCAGGACTGTTTTGGACAACTGAAGATAACGACTAGGGTATCTACGCAAATGGTTAATGATCATTTCGTTTATGATTACACCCATATAATATGTGTTAAAAGCATGTGAAAGATTTAGCGTAAATCTTTTGAGTATTCCATTGGGATCTTGACAACTTAGTTAGATATGTAATTTCAGCGACTGATCAAATTGTTATCGACAACTTGATCATTATACACTCTTAATATTAATTCAATATTAAAATTCGATATCCCAAATCTAAATATTCCTACAATATATGGGTATTTATAGTTGGAATAAAAAACGCAAATAAATCTCGTTTTATTGACTACTTTATTCAGGCGTCTATCAGTGTATTTAAATTTACACTGTTAGGATATTTAGAGAAATCCTAGATATATTATGCCTAATTTAGCTAAACGGTATTTTTGATGACACTTTAATAAGAAGCTTAAGTAATCTCTTAGGTTAAGGGATATTACATAAATCGCTATGGAAGAACAAGTCAACGGCTTAATAAATCGCAACAGAGTACAATTTAGAACTATCTCGTTGCATTATATCTTAAGTTCCTAACAGTAGTTTTAGGCAAACTGTATCAAAATATTTATGTCCTTTACTTAAATAACACGTTATTTTCCACACAAACCTTTGCCGTTGTCACGAGATACAAAACGTCTTCGTTGGATCTTATCGGGACACACAAATATTAGCTTGCTCATGATATCCTATAATAAGGATTTATGGACTTGTTGATGCGGATCAGTATACGCTTGTCGCTTGAGATGGATGAACAGCAAATAAACGTAATTTGCTAATATCAACAAACCGGGTATTTACTGTTTGTAAGCTTGGAAAATATGAGTTTAAAATTAGGATATCATCAATGTATTATATCCAAAGGTTAATAATATCTTTGTTAACTAGTCATGAAATTATTTCAATTGTTACAAAAATCTTCCCTAAATGGTTCTTTTCTACAGGTTTCAAACTTATTTCATTGAGGTAATACCAAAAGATATCTTCCGTTTAAAACGTATTATATCTACCGTATAAAGACTTCATGTAAATCATTACTATCTCTTTGGAACAGATAGTTTGGTTTCCAAATTAATATGACAATCAGGAGTTCATAGGGAGTTCTAAATAATTGTTAATGAAACTCAAGCTGGTTTCAAAAATAGTGTTTGGTCTATTTTACCGTTATATGGTAAAATACTTGAATATCATTGATTTTTACGAGTTCAGAAGGGTCAATTAAAAGGTTAATTGAAGTTTTAGCGTATTTCAGCTTAAATACGCTAAAATATCATATTATTTACAAAATAATATGATATTTTACAATCAAATTACTCCAAAAATGTCACATTGTGTACACCCTAATCTCTATGATTTAGCGTTTTCAACCTTGACTATGTTAGAGTAATTTTTTCATACGGTTGAGCATATAATATCATTTGAATATCCTCATAAGTATTTACAAACCTCATCTTAGCCGAAACCGGCGTCTAGAGATATGTTCACTACACGGTTTAGGCTAACCCTAAATATGAGTGTTTATCTAAGTGAGGTATTAATGGGATTTTTTAATACATATTAAAATTGATCACATGATTTCAATTTAAGCCCTATTTCTTGAATTATTCCAGAACTGGTTATTCCAGGCAACAATGGCTTAGAACTCGAAGGAGATATTGAAGCTCTATTAGAGTCTTTCACGGCCGCTCGCACGTGAAACAGATGTGATATTTATGAGTCTTTCACGGCTGCTATTAGAGATTTGAAAGTATATGATATGTCGTTTAAAAGTATATGATACGTTGATTAAGTTTCTACATTGATATAAAATATCAAGGTATTCAACGAGATAGAAATTCGCAAGATATAGTATCATACACTTTTAAACGAGATATCATATACTTTCAAATCTCTATCATATAATTTCCTCTATTTAATACAATTTTAAACACATTATATAATTTATAATGTATACGTAATAAACTATTGGATATCACGTCATATCTTGTGGTTATATATTAAAGACTATAGCACGTGTCCACTATTAGGTCCCAAACCAGTGCCGTTAATTGAATTTCCACTTCATTTATTAACGAAGTGTTTAATACCTTGGCTCATATCACACAGTTGAGTCTCCCTTGAAATTTAAATATTATTACAAATAGCCTTTATATCTTTTGCATTACAATCTTTTCACTCAAGCCTATGATTATATTTCACTCCGCCCAAGAAATACAAGCTAAGTTATGGTTCGTAATACGATGTTAATCACAAATATAAGAATTGGGGCTATGATTGCCTATTTTGTAAAACAAAACGGTATTTAAGGATATGAGTGTCATCATATCTAACAAAATACGTAATATAGATACGATAAATGGAAGAACACACAGTCCAATCATACTTCCTAAACCGTGTATTTACGAACATATAGACGTTTTTGAGTTTAGGTTGAAAACGGAGGTGTTAGGGGTAAGGGTGGGGGTAGTGTAACAAAAGCTTAGTTTAAAAAAATGGAGTTTGTATAGCATAATTAAAATCACGGTTAAATATGACTAAGCATATATCTGTCCTAAGTTTGGACAGATATATCTAAAAGACAGGTATGGAATCTCGTTGGAAACTTTAGATCAACGCGACTAAAAGAAATGTTTTACGGTTTTACCTGATATACAATCCGATGTTCAAAGTTCTATCTCGATCAACATTGTAAGTGAAGTTGAAACAGCAGCTTTAGAACTCAAGGGATATTTAATTAGAAATGTAATTGATAAGTAATGACAATAGATATTTAACCCAAGATACAAATCAAATTTCAAAGTTATAACCCCCCCCATATAAATTGGGGTCTCTTATAACGTTTTAAGAGAGATTTGCCTGATGTGTTTGTGAAATACTTAGCTCTAACGATTGTACCGCTTATTATCCCCGTTTATATTCTAAGAATTTGATATATAGCATTCTAAGCCTAACTGTTGCATCAATTTGTGATGAAACTTGAAATTTTGGGGAGATTCTTGAAGACGCTTAATGCTATATATCAACAAATAAACACAGACATATTAATTGCTAAAACTCTCAGTAGCTAATTTATCCCCTAAAACTCTCCATTCAAACTTCAGCGGAAAATATGTCTTCAACGGGACAAAACAGAGATATAGCAAGGCCTTATAAGCTAGTGGTGTAATGCGGGAAATTTCATATTGAAATGTAGCCATTCTCCCGTTTTTGAACACACAGCGAAGAACAAGTATTAAATAAGAGATATACGTTATTAAAACAGAGCAATTCTAATAGATTTCACGTATTAAATGGAAATAGATATGAACTTATTTCAGTTTCCAACCCTAGTTAGCTTTTTTCCGTTTAAAACGCGTTTTAAACACGTACCGTTTTTTTGAACAAAAAAACGCGTTTAAAACGAAAAATAATGTCGGTCCGTTTAAAAAGGAAAAAAACTCCTACTTCCCGTATAAAACGTATTTTTTCCGTACTTTACAAAAAATAGAAACATGAACTGATCAATTGAATTAGTGCATTAAATGCATAATAGATCAACAATAGCTTAAAAGCAAAAAGGAAAACCTCCACCTCGTGACCCCATGTTTTTGTGTTGTTACAATGCAATTATTAATCACTAAAATTATTTGCATGGTGGCTAAAGCTAGCTTCCCAAAAGACCAAAAGTTGAAATATTATTGGAATTATGATGTTTTCAAATCAATCATATCAAAATTAAGGATTTTCTAAACCTGACATATTTTTAGTATAAACTTTTACACATAAACAATAATAAGCATAGCTGTCGCACAACGTACTTTTATATCATATGTCATTCATCATCTTGATGAAAATCGATCATGAGTTTGACTTGAGTGTTATTTGACGATTATATAAAGACAATGATTTTAACTTAGTCTCATTCTATTGTTATTATTCCTCATTCTTTTGACTTTATTTTGCAAAATTATGTCTTGAATTTAATTAGTATTTTTATTTTGTGATCAACTTATGAAATTACAAATTATTCTTTTATGTGGTAATGAGATTTGCTACTTGAATATGTGTATACTTTTATTTTTTTTACTATATATCTTATTTTGTGAAGTATATACTATAAATGTTCAAAATAATATCCCGTATTTTTTGTCCGAATTTTTGTAACATATACCGTATTATACACATATACGTATTCACACGGTTTTTAAAAGTCAACGTATTTTTCAACGAATTTTTGACCGTCTTTTTCATTCTTGTTGCCGAATAAAACACGTACGTATTAAACCTCGTTTAATTCCCGTACCGTATTTAACTAACTATGTTTCCAACTTTGTGCTTTGCTTTTCCAACCCTATCCCGTTTATTTCAAATATCCGGTTTTGCCAGATTTTGGTGTACCTAGAATTTAGAGCATAATGGATGATTGAAGTATTGAAAATCATGTTAATCTAAACCCCTCCGAACAGATAATTTGGGCTAACCCAGTATCTTGGAGACCCAATATCATACAACCGGGTGTACGTACACCCGGCCCAACTAAGAAAGACAGCCCTACAATCAATACTGACCAATTTTTTTTCGGTGACAATTTTGTAATTTAAGCAAAAATCACGGCTTCTGCTAAATGAGTAATTGTGTAATTTTAATGAGCATCTGGCCTATTTTATTGAGTATTAGGAGACTAACAATGAGTTTCATGATATTTGCTTCCTATATTCTAATTCCCTTTCCTTTCCTTATTTTTCTTTTATAAAAACTTATTAAATTATATCTATAATTCACTCTTATTAATTTCAATATGCGAGTCTAATATAATATGATACTTTTGAAATATGCATTGATATGACATTGTAAAAATGAGCTTTACATCAGTACCAAATGAGCATACATAACTACAAAGTGTACATTGATATGAAAATCGTAAGGTTTTGTTAGTTGAACATCACGTCATTTTAATTGAGCATCAAACATCCGCTATTGAGATGAAAACCACAGTTTCTTGTGAATAAGCATTAATGAACTTTTAATGAACACCCGGTCTATTACGTTGAGTATTAGGAGTCTAATATATGAGCATAAGATCGGTATCAGATGAACATACATAACTAACAAAATGAGCACTAATGAATTTATTAGTTGGTTTGTTAGTTGAAATTCACGATATTTTCATTGAGAATCAAACCTCCTCTATTGAGATGGAAATAATGGTTTCTGTTAAATGAAAAGAAAACTCATTTCTAATGTGGTATGATATGTTTGAAGTGTGCAACCTTTTAAAGTGAGTATAAAACAGTACTAAATGAGCAAACGTAACTTACAAAATGAGTATAAAAAATTTAAAAATGCATTTTTGTGTGCTCATTCATTTTGGACGTTATACTCATTTGAATTTAACATAAAACTCATTTCTATGGTACTCAATATGTGCTCAATATGACATTTTAAAATGAGCATAAAACCAATATCAAATGAGCATGCGTAACTTACAAAATGAGCTATAGAAAAACAAAAAATAAATATCTAAAATATTTTATAATTGAATAAATATTAAAACAAAAAATAAAAAAAGAAAGAAAGAAGGAAACAAGTAAAAGCAAGAAAAGAAGTAAAAGAAGAAAAGAAAAGCAAGAAAAGAAGTAAAAGAAGAAAAGAAGAAAAGAATAGATAACGAAAAAATGTAATACGTGACTGATTAGCAATTGAGGAAATCAGTAACGCAAGGAAACATAAAAGAGAAAAGAAAACAAAACACAAATGGGAAAAGCAAGGAATCAGCCAACGTTCCTCTTCATGAATCAATTAGCAACCAACCGTGAACACCAGTGATCAGCCGACGTTCCTCTTCGTATGGTGCCGAAGGAATCAGGGCAGCTCAGATGTGGACCAGCTTGGGAGAAGTTGAAAACAATTACAAAAATACCCGGTTGTACGGTGAGGACCGTACAACCGGGTGTACGGTATACTTTGCCAGTATCTTGCACACTATTATTGGAAGTGTTGGACACATGTAGATCGAGTATATTTTAAAAATGTATTATATCTCTACCTTAAGTGTAGATTATAATACAAATATAAGTAAATGGGTTTTATGTAATAGTGGATTAGAAAGTTGAATTAGGAACAAAACAGAGGTGATTGGATAAGTTTAGGCAAAAGTTACTTATATAAGTCGTTAAACAGATAATTAATTATCGTGTCCAGAACATAAAACGCTATAATGAGCTTTTAATATTTGTTGGAAGACATTTTCTTACCGCCAAAATATCTTTCAACTGGCAGCGTTTTATCTGGGGATATTTCTAAAAGAGATATTAATGGCTCTGTAGTATCTAATACGTGTGTATTATCCACCGAAGAAATGTCAAGGGTTAAAATTAATGGAAATACAAAACTGTATGGTTTAATGTTTCAGTGTTTACGTTTATATCTATGTAGAGCATCTTGTTATTATCTATATACGAGATATAAACTTAATATATCTTATATTAAGAATTCCCTTGATGAATCAAGTGAACACGAGCTCTAAAACATTATAAACTTACTATTTTACATACTATATGCTCAATAGGATCATATATCTAGAATACATTAGCTTTACGGCATAATTGCCGAATACTATCTAATGTAGAATCACAATGTTATACGATGGCCGAATCATACTTGTCTATGTGGATGGAAATACTTAGGGATATTGATAATCATATCTTATGAAGAACAAAACATAAAAATACGCTTAGAATTTAACGCCCTGGGATAGCCTTGAGATAAAATTTGTGATAGATAATATTGTCAGATTACGACTATCTCATACGGTATTTTAACATTAATAGAATGGTCAATATAATTCTAAATACAAATGCATCGAGTATTTTTGTATAATGGTTTAGAACTCGCTGTAACCCCAAGTTTAGAGCTAATATATCAGATTTTAACTTATTGGTATGGATGAACTTATCTTACCAAAGTGATGAGTTTGATATCCCTTTTAATATTTACAACATACCCTTACGTTAATTTAGTAAACTCATTAAAAATCATATTATCATTTTCTTGTCTATATCTCTAACAAATGATTTCTGTTTGCATATCTCTAAACCAGATAAGTAAAACATTCAACATATCTAGCTATATCTTCAGCGGCCATATACGGAGGATAAGACCATCTTAAATACGAGATGTTTCTAGTGGCTTGAAAATGATCGGCTATAAATGAGCACGCGATAATGATTCCATGCTATAATGAAGAAATTTTATACGGGTTAATTAATGTTCGAAGGTATGATTCATGGTAGACAATTAAAGTTTGGATTATTAAAAGACCCGAGGTAGAAATAGAGTTTAGGGTTGATTGTAAGTAAACGTTTGGATTATAATTAATGCATTATAATACGTTGTAAGTTCTATGATTACCGTATATAATTGAAATGGACAATTTATGGTTAATCTTTTAGCCTGCGATAAAGGATTATATTTTAGGGTTCAAATATGTGCCCTAGATATTATCTCATACTTCCTATTTTGAAATCTGAATAAAACTCCACCATGAGTTTTACTCCGAATATACTTCTCTTGCTGCCTTTGAGGTGATATAGAAAAAAGTATACATAACCTTTCCGTGTCAACTCATAAATTCACAAATATTTCAGATTTCACTCCGAACACACATACAAGTGTGAGATAAAGCTGTTATTTCAAAATATAATCATCTTATTCCTTCGTTGAGCCATACTTGATTAATTATGTAATCTTCTTATATTTAAATGCGTATTTTCGAACACCTAATGTGCTTTAAGATATTTGATAGATTAATACAAGATGTTAAACTAGGCTCAATTTACAACACACAATATTAAAAATGTCGAAAATAAGTGCATGTGTTAAAAACTATATATGCTCCTTTACGGTTTTGCATGAATTAAATAAGAGATATAAACCTTGTGAATAAAGCACATATTTTAGTTATCTCTAAACTCGGAGTTATAGCCAAAATAGTCCGGTTTTGGTTAAATTATATCTACGATTGATTATACAAAATAGGTTTTAAACGTTGTGTTCCCCTTAAAACTTGGAAATAATGTCGTATTGTGAAACGGATCACTATTTCGGATCATTTAATTGACATCTTATTGTTCAATCGTACTTGTGAACACCCTTATAAAGATTTCTCAAAATATCATTAGTTTTGAAACGTATATATATCCCGGAAATAGATAGTGTGGCATAAATTTACTGTGGGTACTTGTCTGTTCTAACTGAAACGGTATTGTAATAACGTTTTGACCGCATTTTGTACAATTAAAAATTGACCTATCACCGTAAGGATACTCATGATTTTCAGATTTAGTGCTATCATTTTGTATCAAATAGTAAGTCACATTATAACAACGTGTATTGAGCTAATTTAGGATAGACGTTGTTATCCTAAATCTATATGATGTTTGAGATCAAGTTAGGGTGATAGAGCACATCCCTAGACAAAATTATATCTAGGGATATCTTTTCAAACGATATGTACTAAAATTGAGAGTTGTGTACATTAACAGATATGATTTACGTCATTATGGATTTTCAAAATGAGCTGATTAAATTTACCTCACAAATACTCAGGCAAGTATTTGGTTTCAATAAGTTTTACCCATGACACATTAATCTTTGGATATTTCTACGTTCTATTTTTAGGATGTTTTCTTTTGGACTGTTTTCAGTCCCAGACCAGACCAGACCAGACTTAAACAGACCAGACCAGACCAGACCAGACTTAAACAGACCAGACCAGACCAGACCAGACTTAAACAGACCAGACCAGACCAGACCAGACTTCCGTAGTTAAAAAATACACAGAGACCAGACGTTTACCAGACCAGACCAGACCAGACCAGTTCAGACCAGACCAGACTTAAACAGACCAGACCAGACCAGACCAGCAAATTTCAGTCCAAAAGAAAACATCCTTAAACTGTTACAACCGGAAGTTCACTATACCATTGTAATGATCATAGTAGAAAATTGCCCTAATTTTCAAGACGGATTTAAACGGAACCAATTATAAATGTTCTCCTATACAAGTTAATCTCAGTACCTATCAAGTTTCTAGCTATTTTGTACCCTATACTATAAATGTGTAATTTAACATATAGCGAGTTAATAGATAACCCTTTTAAACACTATATAGGAGATTACTCCACAAATATTAGAGCCTTAATATTTTGAACGATAAAAGTGCAACCCACTTTTCATTATATAAGAGTATCTTGATGTGTGTCATAAATTCGCAATCATCCCTTGTATATGATCATCCTTATGATTTAATAGACTCTATATATTAAATCTGTTATGTGTGATATTGGAAAGTAAACACAGGAATAAATTTAACCCTAATCTTCTAACTATATGCTAAACAGACCCTCATACGTTTTGAGGACATTGCCTGAAGATAAGTACATTTTGCAATATTTCTGTGAAACGTTTAATACGTATAATTCCAAAAAATTTCATAAACTGACCGATAGAAATAGGATAAAGTGCAGTTTTAGCGTAACGAAATTACAGAGTTTTAGTTTTAATCCTAAGTGCACTTATATCTTATAAAGGACGTAAAGATTTTCTTAATGAGATATACCAACTTAGACCATAATAAGTTGTTTAAAAGCCTAATCTGAAACATTTGTGAATTTATGGTTTATCGTTGGAAAGACAATTTTGAGTTCTAAAGTTTTTGTTCCAACTTCAATTACAATTAATAAGTTGTAGGGCACTTTGTTTTATAGCTCCCTTCAACTCTAAAGAGCTGAAATCATTTAGATCAACTTAATTCAATATATATTATATATTCAGCTATTACTTAATCCATTATAATTGAAGTTGGAACAAAAGCTTTAAAACTCAAAATTGTCTTTCCAAAGATAAGCCATAAATTCACAAATGGTACAAAGCATCTCCCGTTTAGGCAATTTTGAATTCTAAACGTTTAACACGTTTGCTAAATATGAGTGGACCTAAATTGTGATAGCGGTATGGTGCCGGTATTTTTTTCACAAGATCAAACTGCGTACAGCCTAATGTTGAGAATATTAAGTCACAATATTCATCTCTCTTTACGCGTTGAATAAAACTTGTTGTATCTCGGGAACTCAAGTATATAAGTGATTGTTTACGAAAAAGGTGACACACCTTGTCCATAGCTTATTTTAACACTTGTGTGATAACTTAGATAATACACTTAGATAATACACATATTGTCGGCATAATATGAGTGTCACAAATACTTAGTCTAATCTCTATTTCTCAATTCATATTACAATCGTTGTGTGTTTGGTTATTTTAATTTATCAAAGCTATAGACAATTACTGTATCTTTATCTAATTGCCGTATCCTCACACATTCTATTTTGTCGTTAAAGATTTATATTAACCTATAGCTTTAATACAATTATACTTTAGAATTAGTGGTTAGGGTTCTATAACAACAGGAGATATCTTTTCACATAACGCTATTATGTGATATGTATCCAAAAGTTGTTTAAATGTATTTCAAACTCATGATTTACTCCGTTGTTGATAAACTTATCTAATTTGTAGATAGGCTTAAATCGTATTATATCTCTTTTAATTAGTTAATTTTTCTCTATGAACATTTCTATTGATATACTGGCAATAGGATATCCACCGGGTATACTTATTTACAATCCCTAGTCCGATTATCACTAATAACGTGTTTTTACATTCGAATGTGCAATGCAATTGCCTAGTTTAGTATGTATGGTAGTTATCCGGGATATTAGCCGGTGGTACACTCATTATCTTACTGAGATTTGAAGTCATTAGGCAAATTAGATAAGTTTCAAATTTTACACTCATATTTAAGGGTTTCGATAACAGCATCTTGCGTTTATCAGAACGTGGTCACTAATTTGATCCGATCAATTATTACAGTATCAAAACGCTATTAGAGCAAGATATTAGTGACCACGTTCGGATAATATCAAAACAAGATACTATCTGAACTCGCCCTAGATTATTCTAATAGGATCTAAAATCCATATACTTCATTGTCGAGCAAAAAACGGGACTTCATGGTTAAAATCTTCCGGAAGAGAATATGGCAATCTTATAAAACGTAATGTTCACGAATATCTGAAATATTAATTAGGGTTACAATAAATGAAAAGGTATTAGTATTAAAATTATGGTTGTATAAGTGTATCACTAAAAATTGGATACGAAAACGCTAACAATTTTCATGCTCTACTCTGTCTCTAATTTATAATATATAGTGTAGTACAAAGGGTAAATAATTGAAAGAAGATATATACCTTAATATATTGAACACGGGACAATATAAAGCCTGATTTTAACGCTAAAACCTCTGAAATATTTGTGAATTTATGGTTAATCTTTACCTTTTACTTAATGCATTGTAATTGAAGTTGGAACAAAAGCTTTAGAACTCAAATTTGTCTTTCCTAAAGCTTTAATTTGTAAACGAGTTCAGAGTAAAATCTGAAATATTTGGAAACGTTTTAGAATAACAGCAAATTATTTGTGTGGATTAAGTTTTAGCACTAATAATTTCAAGATATTAAACGGTTAATATCTTAAAGTAAGGCTAATTCACCTTAATTGAAGTATCTATAGGTAAACTAACAAGTGGACATTTTTGAGTCATGTACAGTAATATGCTGAGAACTCTTATTGCTGTATTATATATATTGAACATCAAACGGTAAAATAAATCTCAGCGTAGATACTATAATCATTCCTAGAAATATATATAAAAGATTACTATTTTAGAACTAAATCTGAATATATTATTGAACCATACTATCCTCTATAACAATATTATAATGCTAACGATATTTTAGTGCCTATCTTGTAAGCCAATGACTTAATAATAGAGATATATACATTTAATCTAGGATGTAAAAATATAACCGCCTAGGATCAAACGAGTATCATCTAACGGAAGCAACTCTATTTGTTTATGTTGAATATGTTGTTTTGTTGATGACTAACCATGCAGGAACACAGAATGAACCGGTCTATAAACTTATTATAAACTTATTATTTGCAGGATAGACCTGGTCTTTATATATTGGTAAATAACCATGCAGGTTCCCTAGTACGAAGCTCGTTAATGAACCTGAGTTGGAACTACTCTATACTATTTATGTGACTCACTTATATATATACTTGCATACATGATTACGTGACATTAATTTTGACTTGCAAAATAAAAGCACTAATAAAATACCTTTATGAGAAAGATCCTTAATTAATGCATCCACTTTTAAAGGAGGCAATTGTTTTTTAAATAAAGAACGTAACATGATTAAAGGAAAGCTACTTTTTGAATAAATTCAGATTTGCTAAAAATCATTTACTGTTATGATCCGTTGGTCCTATTATGGAAAGATAATATATTGCTTTGATAACTATCCATTGCCTTGTGAGCTCGTTTGACTTGGATATATAGATGGAAGGTTCTTTAAATTAATTCAAGGCAAGAATCACAAGGCTTCAAAGGATCCACCTAAAAACCGACTATAAAAAGCAAAGGAGAAGAAGAGAAGAGGGTATGCTTGACCGAGAAAATACTTAGAAGAATAACTCAAGAAAAGGATCAAGCCTATGATGCCTGAAACTGCCTGCACGGAGTTCTAGATAGAGTTTTCTTTTCCCTTCTTCTATTGTAATTGAGATATTGAGGCCTAGCTAATTGTAGCTGCCTCGGGTTGGGTTAAGTGTGTGTGAGGGCTTTGTGATAAAGCCGAGAGGCTCTCTACCCAAAAGGTAGAGAAGCATAACTCTTCCTAGAGAGGATAGAGTTGGGGAGGCTCAAGGGTAGATTAAGAGAATCACTCTTGTAATCTTTCCAAGGCTTGGTTTTAGTGAAGTTGTTCAAAATTCCTCCGAGGGAGGTCGAGGTTTTTTAATCCCTTTAAGACAAGGGATTTTTCCTCGTTAAATACTTGTGCACTTTACTTATCTGCAAATCCCCTCTTCCCACACACGAACTTGGCAAAAAACTGCCACGGTTCCCCACACACACAATTCACCCCCCCTCTTGTGTTGCTAACCGTTTCATCAATTGGTATCAGAGCCGGTCTTCGCCACATAGAGGTTAATACCTTAAGAAGAGATCCGGCAAAATGAATACGGTTGACCGATTGGAAGAAGGTTACTCGACTCAACGACCACCATTTTTCAATGGCAAATACTATCAATTTTGGAAGAGTTGGATGGAGAACTTTATCAAAGCCGATAATTATCAGGTATGGAATGTGATAGAATGTGGGGACAATGTCATCACAAAACTAAACAGTGAAGGTAATGTTGTTCCAAAACCCAAAGCTGAATTTACTACCGATGATTATCAAAAACTCGAGCATAATGCCCAAGCTCTAAAATACTTAATTTGTGGTCTTGGTCCTGCCGAACACAACCGGGTTCTAGGGTGCAAGACCGCAAAGCAAATGTGGGATTTGCTCGAGATTACTCATGAAGGTACCTCACGTGTAAAAAGATCTAAGATTGACATATTTATGCGTAATTACGAATTATTCGTAATGAAGCCTAAGGAGTCAATTAAGGATATGATTACACGCTTTACTAATATCATTAATGAGCTTTCAGCCCTTGGAAGAGAAATTACTGTGGAAGATCAAGTGAGAAAGATCTTAAGAAGCTTACCCCCAGAATGGAATCCTAAGCCCACGGCAATTGAAGAGGCAAAAGATCTATCCACCATGACTCTTGAAGATTTGACCGGTTCACTTTTGACCTATGAACTCGGACTTCAAGAGGAGCAAGATGCCGAGAACGTGAGGCGAGAAAGAGGAATAGCTCTAAAAGCTCGAGAAGAAGAGGAAGAATCCGAAAGTGAATCGGATGCTGAGATGAGCATGTTTGCAAAGCAATTCGGAAGAATGTACCGAAAGTTCAAGAACAATCGCACCAAACAAGGTAAAAGGAGCACACAATCCTTTAATAACCAAGGCTGTTTTGTTTGTGGTTCTTTTGAGCACAGGGCTAAGGACTGTCCACAAAAGAAAAACGAGAGAACCTATGACAAGAACAAGTCCAGTTCCAACCGGAGGTTCAACGAAGACAACGGCTTTAATAGAGATCTCAAAAAGACAATGATGGCAGCATGAGGAGACTCATCTGATGATGAAGAAGAAGAAAATGATAAGAACTCTAATCAGGCGGGCCTATGCCTTATAGCACACTCTGACGAGAAATCCGACCAAGAGAGCTTCGAGGTAAATTTTGAAAATTTTCTAGCTAAGTTTGACACTCTATCCAAAACCAAAGCTCTGAAATTTTTTAAAAGTTTGACTATTGAGCTAAACCAAAACCTTTCTGAAAATGATCATCTTAAATCACGGGTCACTGAGCTTGAGTCTAAACTCGAGGAAGCCACGAGAGCCAAGATAAGGCTTGAAACAAAAGTGGGAGAGTTAATAGATGAAAAGCTTAAGTACAGTGAAGTGGTTTTAGAACAAGATCAAATCATTTGTTCCCTTAAGCTCGATAGTATGAACAAAAAGGTTGATCATGATGAAAACACAAGTGCAAAAACGCCGTTTCGAGGCGTTTATTTTTTGACACGTGCGGCGCTTTATGGCGCCTCCAATGACTAGTGACGCAAAGTCTTTTTAGAGGCGCTTCTCTAAACGAAAGCGCCTCCAATATAATTTTTATTTTTTTTTTCGCTGGGCGTGCGGCGCTTATTTGACAAAAAACGCCTTTAATTTTGAAATTTTGTGGGACGCGTGCGGCGCTTTTTTGCTATAAAGCGCCTCTAAATTCAAAATTCGATTTGGTGCGCGCGGCGCTTCTTTGCTGAAAGCGCCTCTAAATGACTTTAAGGGCTGAACAAAACGGTTTAAAATTTAAAATTAACGGATACTTTTAGAGGCGCTTTATTGGTTAAAACGCCTCTAACATTTTATTTAATTAAGAGTTACAATATTAAAAATTCAACTACATTGTTCGGTTTATAATACATAAAAACAAAAACAATACCATATCATATATCAAGCGCATAATGCAGAATCAAGTACTTGTCTAATTAAACATCCAATCAACATTCATACAACATTCAAATTAGAATCAAGTACTTGCTTAATTAAACATCCAATCAACATTCATACAACATACAAATTGTTTTCCTAAATAGTTTTTCCTCAAGTTTGCAATACTACATCAAGAAAGTATCTTGACCATACATTTCTGATATCATTGAACTCGGCTAATGTATATGGTTCACTTCTTGAACGCCATACCTGAAATGTTTATTGGAATGATCACAAATATATTCAAAATTAATTACAATACAATAATGTATATGTAATAAATAACTTTGCAAGCTCACAATTTATTCATACATGTCCAATATCACGATTCTCAGGGTATGATATTATTTCCCACATGAACCTCATGACATAATATCCACATTCAGTACTTCCAGTTTGTCGTGCAACCTGTATAATTCATAAATATGTAAGAATCCTTAAATTATTCCTATATCAAATTAATCAATTAGCATTGTGTTTAAGCAAGAAAAAACACTAATGATTTCTAACATTTCAACTAAGTTTATAGTTGATAATACAAATTAGGCAATAAGAAAAGCAATCTGCCAAATTCTGAAATCAACAACTTCCTTCGAGAGTAGCAGGCCATTTGCAAAATAGTCCGCACTAAGCTATGACACTAAAATTATATGATCAACTATAAACTTAGATGCAAATCTATGAGAGGGCTTATTAGTAACTGCTCTTTAAGTTCACCAATAATATGCCTTCTAGTGTGACAGGTAGAAGTTTAAACACAGAGTTAAAGTTTAAACTTCGAAATGTATGTGGCATCATTTTGAAGATAAAAACTAAGTATATGCACATGGATTTAAAAAATGCATTTGATGCAAATGCCAGAGGCTTGTATCAAACTTGAAAGATTTGTGTCCTTTAAAAAAGCTTTCTGTGAGTAAAAAAAACCATGAAATAAGAGCCTAAGAGGGATAAAACCATAAGTTAAATTGTTTCCACTTTCCACTGCACTCATCATGAAATGTGTGAAATTAAAAATCATCATACATAAGAATTTTAACCCAAAATGATATACAGCAAATGACTCCATGAAATAGACTCCAAATCTAAGAACAATGCATTCCAGATCCTATATTATTCAAACTATATAACAAGGTGTGTGTGTACACACTACTATATTAGTATTAAAGAAGATAAGTATATAAAAAAGGTAAGTATATAACAAGACAATAAATGAAATTCAAGATTATTTTCCTAAGAATAATTGTATGATAGAAAGGATAGAACATACCTTCACACTATGCCATTTAATTGGCTTACCGCGGACTTTTTGTGCAGATGCCACCCTATACATTCTACAAATTCAAACAAACATTTTTTTACATATATACATGTGTTAAACTTTTCTACATATTTTTATTCAAAAAAAATATAATACTAACACTGTTAAATCTCTTTGAATACTAATGCTAGAAGAACTCGGCAAGGAATCAAAAATATATCCCTTATCGACCCAAGGGCAAATGACAAGCAGAATCCAATGATACCTATATTGTATAAAATAACACAATAAATAAATAACATATCACAAGAATGTCAATGGAGATATATTGTATATGTTTTACCCTTCATGGTATGGCAGGAAAATGAATGACTTTTCAAAGAACTCTATCAAAGCATGTTTCAAGTAAGTCATTGTGCCATTTTTGTCCAATTTATAATGTTCAAGAGAGCACAAATGAGGGCATAAAAAACCAATGTCGTCACGGCCAAGCTCAACTAACTTTTCACTTAAACAAATGCACATAAATAAATAAACACTATCACATTTAAAGCAACTGAATGATATTTACTTAATTCAAAAGTAATGTATGTTTAATACTTACACCACGAAAGTTTGAATGATAGTGATCTCAAGTGAGTCCCCTTCAAGAAATTGAGACAACTCATCACGTTCAATTGTAGCCCCAAACGGATGATTTTCCTGGAAACTGAACACATCTATAGGAAGATGGACAGAGAACTTACAATCTTCAAGTTCAAACCACTGTAGTGCCTCGTGTAACTCCAAAACATCATCTGTAAGAGTATTAAGTATGCTCTCACTAACCAACGGGCATATGGCAGGTGCAACCGTTACTTTTGGAGGATCTCTTTCAACAAATGTTGTTTGATTCTTCTTCATCTCTTTCTTTTTCTGTTGAAATTGTGGTTCCTAAAAGAAACTCAACAACAAACACAATACACATATATAAATATATACATAAATTACACTTAGAGTTGTATAAGGTTACTACTATTTAGTTACCTCCCCCTCAAAAATCACCAACCGAGCTGGCCACTGAACATAGGAACCCACAGCATCCGCTATAACATACATATCAGCCGATTCATTTGGAAACAACAAAGGACATTGATCAAAACCTGGACATGGCATTGTTATGTTCACTTTAATTGTTTTATCAGACATCGGTATGTTATGGATCAAAGCACCAACTGGTGTGTTGTAAGCTATAGCTACAGCCACATAATCCAAGCTCATATCACCATTCACAGTCTGTGACTCAACAGCCAGCCTACAAGATGCACCATCCTGCATGCATTTTCACATGCAATTAAAGATTTACATTTAATAAAGCACTTAATATCGTATCAATTAATTTTATTCTTACTCGCAATGAAAGATTTATGTGGAATATCAGCTCTGGAGTTCATTGTCTCTACTTGCCCTGACTCGGAAGCCGGTGTTGATCCCGTGGTATGTTGTTCACCTCTAGGAACAAAGTAGTGATGCATATCTTTCAACCATCTCTCTTGCAACTTTTTCAAATCATCCTCACTCAAACTGCCTAATTTCTCGCGCCGTCCACCTCTACGCTCTGCTTCATCTTGAATTTTGTCCTATTATATGGTTTATTTAAAGGAGCATTAGCTTTAATTTAAATGAATTTATAAAAGATATAAGAGGCATTTAACTTACCAATTTCATTTTTTTCTCCAACATGCCTTCAGTATTACCAGGAAAAGCTAAATGCCCATCAGATGTCAATCCCGACCTAGCACAAAACCAACTCACATGTCTTGGAATTTCTGCATTTGTGGTTGTGCTAGACTTCGTTGAATCTGTCACCGAGGAAACTGCTTTGTTTAGAGATTTTGTCACTTTGATTTTTCGGTAATAACTTCTATTCCATCATTATGATGTGCAATGAATGGAAGATCATCCTCATTGTAATCATATGTTATATTCCTTTCGTTCATTCCGATGGACAATGAAGGTAATTCCTCAAAGTGGTCACCTTCTCCCTCTTCACTATCACATATGATTTTTCTCTTGCCAGGTAAGACAACAGACCACCTTTTATTTGAAGGATCTTCAATATAAAATACTTGTTCTGCCTGTGATGCAAGTATGAATGGATCATCACGATGACCTGATCGAGTAAAATCAACTAACGTGAGTCCCATGTGATCACGTTGCACCCCTCGACGAATATCAACCCATTCACATTTGAAAATCGGAAAAGTTCTACTCGTGTAATTCAGCTCCCATATGTCTTCAATCCTTCCATAGTATGACAATTTAGCGTGTATAGGATGCGGATCATTCGCATTAGCATACTCAGTAGAAGATGCTACAACTGAAACTCCACTATTTTGCAAAACTGATTTCTCATCTTGCCTGCTAGTATGTGTAGCCATTTATGTCATAAGCTTCATATGTATCGATCGGTCTTTTAGGACCATATGCCAACCACCTAACATCATCATCAACATCACAATAGACATTATTTGTGTCATTGAAAATCAAATCCTTAAACCAAGCTGAAAATGTTCTATTATGTTCTTTAGTCAACCACACTTCAGATTTGAAAGGATATTTGGTTTTCAAGACACTCAAGTGTTGTTGCATATAAGGATGAATGATTTCAAGATGATGCAACACAAGAAGATGGGCTTTTTCCAACAAATCGTGGTCCACATTTTTTGCTTTTTTCTTCCCAAGAATATCTTTTCCATCAAGCCTATCATCATGTCTAGACTTTGGCACTCCTAATGAGACAGAGGCGCTAGTGAGGACCACGGCTGCGTCGGTAAAAGGGGCAGAAACCGGCGCCATAGTCGAGGAGGTAGAAGCAGCAGTGAAGGCATCCATGGAGGAGGAAGAAATTTCAGTGGTAGAAGACATGGTATCAAGAGCCTAAATCTTTGGGTCCTATATCTGCCAGATGGTCCAAAAGTTGCTCGCTGGATCGGACTTTGGGTCATATATATTGGGCCGCCCGCTCCAAACAGTGTGTCTCCCTAGCAAATTGAGTGAAAACTGAGCTTCCTTGGAAGAAGATGGTGAGGGTACTGCGTAAGGCTGGTTTCACAGAGCAGCGATTACCTCCCGCACATTGTAGTAGAAGGATTACGGATCAAAGTTTCCAAAGATACAAAGGATTCCTAATTTAATATTAGGCTATTACTAGAGAGTGTATTTCGATGTGTCTTACAAGGGGAATAATTTCAGAATATAATATAGGCGTGTATAACATTAAATCCTATGTCAGAACAATCTTGCCCCTCCATGGTGATTTATTTTCTGAGAGGCTTTGGTTTGGTCCTCCTCTTTTTTGTAATCTTCATCTTTTTAATAAAACTCTGGTAAATGACTCCCGGCATTTACCCCACTGATTTTGGTGGTTGACCTTCCGGGATAAAAAAAAAAAAAAAAAAAAATCCTATGTCAGAACAATGGTGTTTATAGATACCCTAGTGTTTATGTTTTAATATCTGTGATTTATGTAAAACGGTGTGTCACTCATTGCGTAAAATATCTCGAAGATTTATGCATGGATTGTATTTAGCGCTTGTCCTTCGATTCTGATAAAGGGTATATATCAGGACTGTTTTGGACAACTGAAGATAACGACTAGGGTATCTACGCAAATGGTTAATGATCATTTCGTTTATGATTACACCCATATAATATGTGTTAAAAGCATGTGAAAGATTTAGCGTAAATCTTTTGAGTATTCCATTGGGATCTTGACAACTTAGTTAGATATGTAATTTCGGCGACTGATCAAATTGTTGTCGACAACTTGATCATTATACACTCTTAATATTAATTCAATATTAAAATTCGATATCCCAAATCTAAATATTCCTACAATATATGGGTATTTATAGTTGGAATAAAAAACGCAAATAAATCTCGTTTTATTGACTACTTTATTCAGGCGTCTATCAGTGTATTTAAATTTACACTGTTAAGATATTTAGAGAAATCCTAGATATATTATGCCTAATTTAGCTAAACGGTATTTTTGATGACACTTTAATAAGAGGCTTAAGTAATCTCTTAGGTTAAGGGATATTACATAAATCGCTATGGAAGAACAAGTCAACGGCTTAATAAATCGCAACAGAGTACAATTTAGAACTATCTCGTTGCATTATGGATGTTTTCTTTTGGACTGTTTTGAGTCCCAGACCAGACCAGACTAGACTTAAATAGACCAGACCAGACCAGACTTAAACAGACCAGACCAGACCTAAACAGACCAGACCAGACCAGACCAGACTTCCGTAGTTATAAAATACACAGAGACCAGACGTTTACCAGACCAGACCAGACCAGTTCAGACCAGACCAGACCAGACCAGACTTAAACACACCAGACCAGACCAGACTTAAACAGACCAGACCAGACCAGACCAGACCAGCAAATTTCAGTCCAAAAGAAAACATACTATATCTTAAGTTCCTAACAGTAGTTTTAGGCAAACTGTATCAAAATATTTATGTCCTTTACTTAAATAACACGTTATTTTCCACACAAACCTTTGCCGTTGTCACGAGATACAAAACGTCTTCGTTGGATCTTATCGGGACACACAAATATTAGCTTGCTCATGATATCCTATAATAAGGATTTATGGACTTGTTGATTCGGATCAGTATACGCTTGTCGCTTGAGATGGATGAACAGCAAATAAACGTAATTTGCTAATATCAACAAACCGGGTATTTACTGTTTGTAAGCTTGGAAAATATGAGTTTAAAATTAGGATATCATCAATGTATTATATCCAAAGGTTAATAATATCTTTGTTAACTAGTCATGATAATATACGCCTTTAAATTTCGATTGATACAAAAATCTTCCCTAAATGGTTCTTTTCTACATGTTTCAAACTTATTTCACTGAGGTAATACCAAAAGATATCTTCCGTTTAACACGTATTATATCTACCGTATAAAGACTTCATGTAAATCATTACTATCTCTTTGGAACAGATAGTTTGGTGTCCAAATTAATATGACAATCAGGAGTTCATAGGGAGTTCTAAATAATTGTTAATGAAACTCAAGCTGGTTTCAAAAATAGTGTTTGGTCTATTTTACCGTTATATGGTAAAATACTTGAATATCATTGATTTTTACGAGTTCAGAAGGGTCAATTAAAAGGTTAATTGAAGTTTTAGCGTATTTCAGCTTAAATACGCTAAAATATCATATTATTTACAAAATAATATGATATTTTACAATCAAATTACTCCAAAAATGTCACATTGTGTACACCCTAATCTCTATGATTTAGCGTTTTCAACCTTGACTATGTTGGAGTAATTTTTTCATACGGTTGAGCATATAATATCATTTGAACATCCTCATAAGTATTTACAAACCTCATCTTAGCCGAAACCGGCGTCTAGAGATATGTTCACTACACGGTTTAGGCTAACCCTAAATATGAGTGTTTATCTAAGTGAGGTATTAATGGGATTTTTTAATACATATTAAAATATGATCACATGATTTCAATTTAAGCCCTATTTCTTGAATTATTCCGGAACTGGTTATTCCAGGCAACATTGGCTTAGAACTCGAAGGAGATATTGAAGCTCTATTAGAGTCTTTCACGGCTGCTCGCACGTGAAACAGATGTGATATTTATGAGTCTTTCACGGATGCTATTAGAGATTTGAAAGTATATGATATCTCGTTTAAAAGTATATGATACGTTGATTAAGTTTCTACATTGATATAAAATATCAAGGTATTCAACGAGATAGAAATTCGCAAGATATAGTATCATATACTTTTAAACGAGATATCATATACTTTCAAATCTCTATCATATAATTTCCTCTATTTAATACAATTTTAAACACATTATATAATTTATAATATATACGTAATAAACTATTGTATATCACGTCATATCTTGTGGTTATATAAATATAATTAAAGACTATAGCACGTGTCCACTATTAGGTCCCAAACCAGTGCCGTTAATTGAATTTCCACTTCATTTATTAACGAAGTGTTTAATACCTTGGCTCATATCACACAGTTGAGTCTCCCTTGAAATTTAAATATTATTACAAATAGCCTTTATATCTTTTGCATTACAATCTTTTCACTCAAGCCTATGATTATATTTCACTCCGCCCAAGAAATACAAGCTAAGTTATGGTTCGTAATACGATGTTAATCACAAATATAAGAACTGGGACTATGATTGCCTATTTTGTAAAACAAAACGGTATTTAAGGATATGAGTGTCATCATATCTAGCAAAATACGTAATATAGATACGATAATGGGAAGAACACACAGTCCGATCATATTTCCTAAACCGTGTATTTACGAACATATAGACTTTTTTGAGTTTAGGCTGAAAACGGAGGTGTTAGGGGTAAGGGTGGGGGTAGTGTAACAAAAGCTTAGTTTAAACAAATGGAGTTTGTATAGCATAATTAAAATCACGGTTAAATATGACTAAGCATATATCTGTCCTAAGTTTGGACAGATATATCTAAAAGACAGGTATGGAATCTCTTTGGAAAGTTTAGATCAACGCGACTAAAAGAAATGTTTTACGGTTTTACCTGATATACAATCCGATGTTCAAAGTTCTATCTCGATCAACATTGTAAGTGAAGTTGAAACAGCAGCTTTAGAACTCAAGGGATATTTAATTAGAAATGTAATTGATAAGTAATGACAATAGATATTTAATCCAAGATACAAGTCAAATTTCAAAGTTATAAGCCCCCCCCATATAAATTGGGGTCTCTTATAACGTTTTAAGAGAGATTTTCCTGATGTGTTTGTGAAATACTTGGCTCTAACGATTGTACCGCTTATTATCCCCGTTTATATTCTAAGAATTTGATATATAGCATTCTAAGCCTAACTGTTGCATCAATTTGTGATGAAACTTGAAATTTTGGGGAGATTCTTGAAGACGCTTAATGCTATATATCAACAAATAAACACAGACATATTAATTGCTAAAACTCTCAGTAGCTAATTTATCCCCTAAAACTCTCCATTCAAACTTCAGCCGAAAATATGTCTTCAACGGGACAAAACAGAGATATAGCAAGGCCTTATAAGCTAGTGGTGTAATGCGGGAAATTTCATATTGAAATGTAGCCATTCTCCCGTTTTTGAACACACAGCGAAGAACAAGTATTAAATAAGAGATATACGTTATTAAAACAGAGCAATTCTAATAGATTTCACGTATTAAATGGAAATAGATATGAACTTATTTCAGTTTCCAACTTTGTGCTTTGCTTTTCCAACCCTATCCCGTTTATTTCAAATATCCGGTTTTGCCAGATTTTGGTGTACCTAGAATTTAGAGCATAATGGATGATTGAAGTATTGAAAATCATGTTAATCTAAACCCCTCCGAACAGATAATTTGGGCTAACCCAGTATCTTGCGCACTATTATTGGAAGTGTTGGACACATGTAGATCGAGTATATTTTAAAAATGTATTATATCTCTACCTTAAGTGTAGATTATAATACAAATATAAGTAAATGGGTTTTATGTAATAGTGGATTAGAAAGTTGAATTAGGAACAAAACAGAGGTGATTGGATAAGTTTAGGCAAAAGTTACTTATATAAGTCGTTAAAGAGATAATTAATTATCGTGTCCAGAACATAAAACGCTATAATGAGCTTTTAATATTTGTTGGAAGACATTTTCTTACCGCCAAAATATCTTTCAACTGGCAACGTTTTATCTGGGGATATTTCTAAAAGAGATATTAATCGCTCTGTAGTATCTAATACGTGTGTAATATCCACCGAAGAAATGTCAAGGGTTAAAATTAATGGAAATACAAAACTGTATGGTTTAATGTTTCAGTGTTTACGTTTATATCTATGTAGAGCATCTTGTTATTATCTATATACCAGATATAAACTTAATATATCTTATATTAAGAATTCCCTTGATGAATCAAGTGAACACGAGCTCTAAAACATTATAAACTTACTATTTTACTTACTATATGCTCAATAGGATCATATATCTAGAATACATTAGCTTTACGGCATAATTGCCGAATACTATCTAATGTAGAATCACAATGTTATACGATGGCCGAATCATACTTGTCTATGTGGATGGAAATACTTAGGGATATTGATAATCATATCTTATGAAGAACAAAACATAAAAATACGCTTAGAATTTAACGCCCTGGGATAGCCTTGAGATAAAATTTGTGATAGATAATATTGTCAGATTACGACTATCTCATACGGTATTTTAACATTAATAGAATGGTCAATATAATTCTAAATACAAATGCATCGAGTATTTTTGTATAATGGTTTAGAACTCGCTGTAACCCCAAGTTTAGAGCTAATATATCAGATTTTAACTTATTGGTATAGATGAACTTATCTTACCAAAGTGATGAGTTTGATATCCCTTTTAATATTTACAACTGATAAGTCCGTATTTAGACACGCATTTGATGCGTGTTCGGGTCGGATTTTGATGATTTTCCTGGCTTTAAGGCGTTGCAAGTCTCAATTTTGGCTCAAGTTGTGTTTAGCAGGCGTTGGATCAAGTTTCATTGCATTTGAAGTTGATTTGAAGAAGTTAGAGTCTGGCAATCGGCGCTTGAGAGGCATTCGGGAAGGATTTGAAGGCGTTCAAGAAAGATTTGAGAGATTTGGAGGTCACCGGGAGATTCACGATGAAATTCTGATGAAGAAAGAGCATTTGGATCGACCTCGTAGGCATCCGGTAGTGTTTGGAGCAAGAAAACGAAGGAAAAGTGAAGAATAGGGTCAGGCACGGTCGTGCCTAGAGTTAGGCACGCCGTGCCGGAAGAAAAATATTCCTGGGAGCTACTGGAGGCCAGGCACGGTCGTGCCTGGCAGCTAGGCACGCCGTGCCTGGCATTTATCGAGGAACTGAGCTACTGGAGGCCAGGCACGATCATGCCTGGCAGCTAGGCACGCCGTGCCTGGACGCGAAATTCGGCCTTCTTCCGTAGGCACGGTCGCAGGCACGGTCGTGCCTGGCACCGTGCCTGGCCGCGATTTGTCCTAATTCGACCCGAATTCGTTGTTTTGTATAAATAAGGCCTCCATAACCCCGTTTTGGGGGTTACGAACATTACGGAGAGGCCAAGGGACGAATTTAACACCGTTTTTACGCTATTTTCTTCCAAGACCCTGGGATTATTTGTAAGTTCATCTTTTTAATTAATGAGAATTATTTCTATTCATCTCAATTCTGTTGATTCTTCAATTATGAATTGTGAGTAGTTTAATTAGGGATTTGGATTGATGAAGGGGTTAATCATGATGTATGGCTAGATTCTTGTTGGTTTAATTGCATGAATGCCGTTTAATTTGTGTTTGAATAATTTAACTGATATCTTTTGTAACCTGGAACCGCGGCTAGAATTACAATTGCTGGTAGAATAAATTAAGAGAGATCTAGTTTATTCTAGGACACATTCACACACACTTAATCGTTCGCTAAGAGATTAGTAGCGATTAAGGGGTCGTAAGCTCGCTCGTCTTGGCAATAATTTAGGATCTTGTCGCATGAGAGATCAGCATGGTCCCCTAAATTATTGTACTATACGCCGCGAGAGCGGTAAGAACTTAGTAATGATTAGCTAGGCTCAATTAAATTAATTTCATGTAATTAAGCCTGGTCTGCCAGAAATCGGGTTACCCTGGAATCAATCCCTATTCCCTTCGTCATTAATTAGAGAGAAACCAATCTTTTTATTTTATTGCTCATTAGCATTAGTTTAATTTTCCAAACCAACCAATCTCGCACGACACTTTTATTTTATTTTCTTTTTAATCGCTGAATTTAGTTAATCTTTAATTCCCTTTTGTCCGTCCCTGTGGAGACGATACTCGTACTTACACCACCATATTACGATCTATTTTAAGTGCGAGAAAACACTCATCAGTTTTTGGCGCCGTTGCCGGGGACGGTGTCGGATTTAAGGGTTAATTAATTTTAGCGACTTGTTTTTAGTTTTCCGTAGGATTTTTGTCTGCTAACCTTGCAGGTCAGATCTGTTTATGCATATACGCTCTAAGAAGGGAGAATCACTAGTCCCTCTTAATCCTGAGATCGAGAAACTAGCTAAGCAGAACCGCAAGGCTTTACGAGAACAGAAAGCTACCATGGATCAACCATCTGCATCTGGAATAGCTGGGACGTCTGAGGTCCAAACCACTTCTGGTAATCTGGATTTTTATGTTAATACCTCTCCCCAGTCTTCACAAGAAAAATCACCTAGAGCTTATCCGGGGTATCAAAATCTCAGTACCCCATTCTTCCCCCAAAATCAGTCCACTCCACAATTAAATCTTCCACCACTCTATCAGCTCTTCCAAAATACTTATATTGCTCCCGAAACCACTTTTCAAAACCACACCTTTGGGATGCAAGGTCTAGGGCAAAACAATCCAGTCTTTCAGCCCAGACAGAACCAACCGTCAGTCACACAAAATCCACCCCTTTCTCAGCCACAAAATCAATCATTCCAAAACCAATATCAACAATTCCATCAGCCCCAACCACAGCCAAATATCATCCGTCCACAACCCATTAGACCACAACCAGTTCATCAGCCGAGATATCAAGCTCCTCCATATCAGAACTATGTCCCACACGACAATCCGCTCTATCAAGGAGAGACCATTGCAGACTTCCTAGCCCCCGAGATCACAGAGTATGACAGTATCCAAGTACCGGGAATTACTGCACCCCGTTACGAGATCAAGCCAGTGGTGATCAATATGGTCCTAAATAATCAATTCGGAGGGAGCCCTACGGAAGATCCAGTGGCACACATTACCAAATTTCTGAGGATGTGCCAGACTTTCAAGATTCCTGGGCTAGATGATGATCAGGTACGGATGCTACTATTCCCTTTCTCATTGAGGGATGACGCGCAGAGGTGGTTGGATAGCAATCCACATCACCACATTCAGACTTGGGATCAGCTGCACAAGGCCTTCATAAAAGAATACTTCCCAACATCTAAGGCCATAAAGTTGAAGAAGCAGCTACAGGAATTCAAGCAAGGTTCTTTGGAGACATTGGCTGAGGCGTGGAAGAGATTCAAGGTGCTGAGAAGAGCTTGCCCTCAAGGCAAGATGACTGATTGTGAGGTTCTATCTTGCTTCTACAGTGGACTCAACAACGAAGGAAAGATGATGCTTGATGCTTCGGGAGGTGGAGCTTTTCCTTAGTTGCCATCCGAGATTGCGGAAGAATTAGTTGAGAAGATTGTGTCTAATAATGCTTCATGGTATAGCTCTCGGGACACACCTCACCAGAAGGCCCCGGGATTGTACGAGATCAGTGAGAATTCTGCCCTTTCTGCAAGGGTAGATGCTTTGACCAGTATGATTCAGAAACTTGCTACTACTGTGGAAGACAATCAAAAGAAGACGGAACTTGCTCTCTCGGTGCCCAGTGTTAATATGGTAGCCCCCGTTCCTATTAGTCCCTCTTGTACTATGTGTGGGGGACTCCATTCGCCGCATGAATGCACGATGATGGCACACTCGGCAGCCCCTGGAGTAGAGCAAGTGGATGCAATGTATTATCAGCGGCACGGTTATTACAATCAGCCCTACGGACAGCAGCAACAGGGGAATTACGGGCAAGGAAATCAGCAGCAGCAATCTAGGAACTATAATCAGCCCCAAGCACCTCAAGGCCAGCAGCAAGCACCTCAGCCGGGGCAAGAAAATTTTATGAGAGAGACTGACCAAAAGTTTGCTAGCTTGGAGGAAACCCTCAAATGTTTCATACAAGCTTCTGAGGTAAATAATCAACAAGCAAATGCAAGGATGCAAAACATGGAAAATCAAATAGGGCAACTTGCAAAAGCCGTATATGAGAGGCCTCAAGGATCCCTCCCTAGTAATACCGAGCCAAACCCAAGAGAACATGTCCAGGCAATCACCTTGAGGCCGTGTAGTTACTGGATTGATTTTTCCCCTTCCTGAGATATGAGAGCCTTAATTGTTTTTGCCTTTGACATCCTAATTGCTTGCTATTTATTAATCATCACGGTGAGAATTTTCAAAAGTTCTGTATTTACCAATTACTGCCACTTGTTATCATGGAGGCATCCGTATCCATTTTTAAATATAATAGCTAATGCAAAGTTTGAAACTTTGCAAGTGGATTGATAACTCAGTTGCTGATGTGGTACTGAATATAAATCACACATTGTTACATGCTTACAAATTCATTTTGGTGTTAAATAGTCGAAGTTGCAAATTTGTGCTTTTAGTTACTGAACTGGCCTTTTCTGAAGTTTAAAAAATTCATGTGTTTACTTGCTTAAAAAATTTCTGATGCTTAATTTTCATATTTGCTTGATTTAACCAACTTTGAGTTTCCATTTGAATTAAGGAATGGCTCCAGGAATTAAGGAAAAGCTTCAAATGAAAAACAAATTTAGCACATCTCAATCAGATTGTGGACGCCATGCATCGAAGAAAGTTTCACCAAAGTTTGTGACTCTGGGAGGAATTAAAGGAGTTTTAGGAAAAACAAATATGGCATCTGATGGCAAAAGTATTAGTACAAGAAATGAGACCCTTGTACAAAATATTTCATCTAAAAGATGTGCAACAACTACAACACAATTAAGTCCGGAACGAGAGGATACTGGATCAATTCAAAGTCATGAAAGTGCAGCAAATTGCAGTCCTCATATTACATCACCAGAAACCCACGTTGAAGGAGGTACCTATCATGACCGTAGAATGTGAATAATATTGTTAGGCTAACATGACAATCTCTATTTTTTCTGTGCATTGTTATGATCCATATAGCTCCTCGCTCCAAGAAAAGAGGTCGGGGTCAGACAATGGGAAAGGGCATTATGAAGGCGTTTGAGGCATCCAAGACAAAGATGAAGATAACTGTGGATCCATCCGTTGGAAGACCTAAAAATGGTGAGCAGTCAGCAAAACTGTCTAGTCAAATTGGTATTGTGACTCGTGATGTGATTCCAGTTCCTAGAAGGTGGAAAGAAGTAGATGAGGAAAATGGATTGGGACCTAGATTGGATCACTTACAGGTATAGTTACTCATAAAAACAATTTACTTTACTTCAATTCTCTTTCAATCTAAAATATGTACTTGAAACTTGCAGATGCATGTGGATGTCAATGTTGGTGATCCGGGTGTTAAAGAAAGCTTGATTGAAAGGTTGAAAAATAGTTCTCGACAAATGCGTTACAAGCTGCATAAACATTACAAACAGTTTGGAACTATGGAAATGGCTAAAAGCAATAAGCCAGACTTTTGCCTAAACCAAGAGAACTGGGAATCATTGTGTGAACATTTTGCATCACCTAAGTTCAAGGTAAGTCACCTGATCGAAACTTTCAAGGTAGAAAGTAATATTTTTATATTCAACTAAATGATACATCACTTTGATACATTTGACTATAGAAATCAAGCATCACAAACTCGGGAAACAGGAAACTTGTGCGAGCTCCACATATTTGTGGTAGGAAGCCTTTCACTGTCCGAAGACAAGAAATTGTGAGTCAAAATAAAACTTTTATGTTCAAATAAAGCTTTGAATGCTGATTTTACTCTGTAATGAATGCTGATTTTTTTAGCAGTTCACTCGTTGATGTACAGAATAAGTGTTCATGATCATTTGATGATAAGATTGAATTTATGTTGCTTAGATGATTAGGCCCATCATAGTGGCGTTGATTTTTCAAAAGCTGTACTGATCACTTTTTAGCTAGTGGAAACATGTACAGAAAATGTATGACAGGAAAGAACTGAAGTTTAACTATATTAAATGTTTGAGAGAATCAAAATCAGGGAGAGGAATATCGGGGAGAGGAATATCGAGAAGATATAAAGACATTTCCAACAGGATAAGATAAAGTGGGCTGAATATTCCTCTTGTTTTATTTTCATTGAAAATAATGTAAAACTGGCAAATGGTTCATGAAATTTAAATTCGTATTTCCTAACAAATGTATAAAACAGTATGCACTTGTATGATTAATGTTGTCTTAGGGTTATTGTTCATAATTACACTTCTGTTATAGTTATTGTTCTTGAAGGCTAAGGCATTCTTGAGGTTTTAGTTACACTGTCAGATTGTGATACGCCATGTTGTTATAGGTCTATTATCCAATTCCCAGCCAGTATCATAAGTTGTAGTAGGATTTAGAGCAATTGATTTATCAAAACCTCAGACCTCAATGTCATCATAGGAGGAAAGAATTCTATAGTGAAGTCAATGAAATGCATAGTATATTTTGGAAGAGAATGTAGTCTTTATTGTCTGTGTTCTCCCTCAAGATAAGGCTGTTCATGTTGAACTATTGCGATTGGGTGAGCTTCTTCTTACCCTTTGTACAGTAATAAAGTTCATATTAGGTGTGAAAAAAAAGTTACACTATTGTAATGAAGACTGAAATAAGTATACAAGATCATTTGATTTTTCCTGATTTGAAATCCATTTGATGTGAATCAGTACCTTTTTATCCATGTTAATACAAATCTTTTCAGTCTGAACAGGAGCTAAATGGAGATTCTTGTGATAGGATTGAGCTCTATAAACGAACTCATTATTCAGAAAAAAATGGCTGGTCATCTAAAGTGGCAGAAGAGAATTGGGTACTTATATACTAATCTGATCCTTCATAATCAACTCTAACCTGTTTTGTTGGAAATAATTTTAATCTACTTGTTATTGATATGTGCGATTAGGAGTTGATGAAAAAGAAACAAGAACAATATAAAGAAGAAGGATGTGACAAAAGTTCTGATGATATTGTTCTTGAGGTTCTTGGGCATGGCGCTGGCTACATCAAAGGCCTTGGATATGGACCTAAACCGATTAGCAGACGCTATAATGCTAATTCTTATGCCACCCAACAGCTTCAGAAACAACTTCAAGATGCACAACAAAAGTTAGAGATGTCTGAATCTCAAGTTGGCGGGCTTAACACTAAAGTTGAAGATACTGAAAAGGAGGTGTTTGATTTGAGAAATCAATTAGCAGAGCAAGCTTCAAACATGGGGAAAATTATGGCGTTTATGGCTGCTCAAGGAATGACTTTATAAGCAATATGTTAGGCTATTTAGATATTCATTTATTCTTCTCACACTTTGCGTTATATTTACATTCCCTATTTGAATGATTTGGATGTTCATGTTTTACATGCATCTTGAATATTGTGCAGTGTCTCTCATTATTGTAAGACACTGAAGTTTGATGTTATTTTATGCATTTAAGTAACATTTATTAAATATAGAAGGTTTATTCCTGAAAGTATGGATGCCATTTTTTATACGAGTATATGTTAAAAAAGTGACATTAATTCAACGATCATATTGTCGCTGTTTAAATTGGAATAGTGACAATTAAACATTGCATATATAATATTAAATCACAATAGTCATGCGTAGCTATATGTACTCATGTAATGACAAAATCACGTTGTCATTTTAATTAATGTATTTTGACAATATTTATGTCACTAAAAAGTAGCAATTATGACAATTCATTTGTCACAATATTAATCATATAATGACAAAATCACGTTTTGTCATTTTAATTAATAACTAATGTATTTTGACAATATTTATTTGTCACTAAAAAGTAGGAATTATGACATTTCATTTGTCACAATATTAATCTCTAATGATGACGTAAATATATAATTGTCACTTTATATATGCTTAATAATGACGATTAGTTAAATCGTCAAATATAATATTTTATTGACAATTCTACTTTTGTCATTATTTACATTTTAGATTGTCGGCATAAATACTTTATAAGTGACAAAAAAAACTTGTAACTAAAATAGCTATAATTGATGACAATTTTTGTTTTCAATGACGAATTACATGGCTCTACTATGACAATTTTATTGTCACTATAATTAATTTTTTTTAGATCATAACGGTAATTGTCACTATATAGTACATTTTGTTGACAACATCGTATGTCGTCATGTATTGTGTTAAGCAAAGATGACAAAATTGCTACTTTGACGACGAAAATATTGACACTAAAGTGACACATATGTTGTCACTAAAACTGATTAGTAATGATGACAAAGATCTAAATCGTCATTAAATATAGATAAATGGTGACGAATTTAAAAAGTGTCACATAATTCTTTTGCCACGGAGCTACGATGACAAACGTTGTGACAAATAAAAGTCGTCATATATAAGTTTTAGTGACGAAAATTGAAGCTTATGTGACAAATATTGTTGTCACATTTAGTCAAATTTCTTGTAGTGAGGAGTGGAAGAGAGCTAGAACCTGCTGCCACAACAAAGAAGCCCGATGAAGTTGAAGTTGAACCGGCTGCCCGGGAAGAAGAAAAGGAGAAAGAAGAGGGAAGAGAGGTGGCGGCTGCACCAAAACAGCCCGTTCCGGTCAAGAATTACACCCCACCTCTCCCCTATCCGGCACGATTGACAAGGAAGAATGATAGTGACCAGTTTAGTCATTTTTTGAAACTCATGAAACAAATCCAGCTTAACATACCATTCGTGGATGCACTAGCACAAATGCCAAAGTACGCGAAGTTCATGAAGGATCTGCTTACTAACAAGAGGAAGTTGGAAGAAGCATCAACTATGAGGCTTAACGTGGACTGCTCAGCTGTGATTAGGAGGGATCTACCAGAGAAGCTTAAGGATCCAGGTTCTTTTACTATACCCTGCTTAATAGGAGATCTTTCTTTTGATAGGGCCTTGGCTGATTTGGGTGCAAGCATTAATTTGATGCCATTCACTTTGTACGAAAAGCTTGCACTCGGTCCACTTAAACCTACACGTATGTGCATTCAGTTGGCTGATCGGTCAGTCAAATATCCCCAAGGGATTGTAGAAGACGTGTTGGTTAAAGTGGACAAGTTTATTATTCCCGTACACTTCGTTATTTTGGACATGGATCAGGATCGAGAGGTACCATTGATTTTGGGCAGACCATTCTTGGCAACTGCCCGAGCACTTATTGATGTTGGAGACGGTAAGCTTGTCCTCCGCGTTAGAGATGAGACTGCCACCTTTGATATGTCCAAAATAATGAAGAGGCCCTGTCAGGATAGTGGAGAGTGTTTTCATTTGGATGACATAGATTCGATGGTGAAGGATTGCACCCCTAACATGCTTTCTAATGAATCCCTTTCGGACCTTTTGTTTGAGGATAGTGTGTCAGCAGAGGATCTTGAGCCCCTCCCTAGTTTTGATTGTCTTATGATAAGTGGAGAGGAGGACTCAAGTGATGCTAGTTCTGTGCAGGGAACGGAAGATGATTTAGATAAGGTGGAGAAGGAAAATTTTCAGCCCGATTCCTTTTTTGTTAGTCCTTCTCCATTAAATTTAAAGTCTCTTCCCTCCCACCTTGAGTATGCGTTTCTTGTTGATAGTCCTGACCTCCATATTCTTCTTGCATCCGGGCTTGAGTCATCTCAAAAATTCACATGTTTTGATTTACTTAGTGAACAAGGGGAAGTTCTAGCCCGGAAAATTTTTGACAAGGAAGGGAATTGTCCATTGTTTGACCCATTCTTTGCTAAAGGGCCGGATAAAGCCCACGATCCATTCTGTTGCTTTACGGGTAACCCGGAGATGCGTAATTGTTTTCATGAATTTAAGGTCTCACGCCATCTCAGGGCATTTGTTGATAGGAGGTTTGATTTGTGGAAGACTAATTTTCTGAGTGGGAGTGTCTTTGATTGAGTTTTTGATGAGGTGGTTGCGTCGGGCACACGACGTTAAAAATAGCGCTTCTCGGGAGGCAACCCGAGCTTATTTCTACTTTTGCTTTTGCTTTGTTTGTTGTTTGGTTGTTTTGCTTTGTGTTTTTGTTGCAGCTCAGGGTCTTGTGGTATGGATGATGTGCCGAGGATTACATTGACTCAGTTTAGTTTTGCATCGACCAGCGCCATAGGGAAGTTTCTTTGATTCTTTTACTCGCTTGTTGTAATAATGACTTGAGTTAAGTTGAGCACGTGTGACCCTTTCCTCTTTACCCCCTTGTGCATAGTGCATTTTTGGTCATCGAGGACGATGCCAAAGTTTAAGTGTGGGGGAGTGAATTGGGCATTCGGGCAGTGGTTGTTACATGAGATTTATTAGAGTTAGCATGTGCAGGTGTTAGTTGTATATTCATAGGAAATTCATGCAAAATTTTTGAAAATTTTCCTTTAAACTGTGTCTTTGTGAGCTGGCTAGCGTTTTGACTATGCTTTCAGAACATTTTTGAAGTGTTTAGGCTTAAATTGCTTGCACTATAATCTAGTTGTTGAGAGGATGCGTATCTCATTACTTTTCTTGGCCGCTACTGCCACGCACGCACGCCGTGCGTCCCTGTACGCACGGCCATGCGTGGCCTTTCTTCTTCACTTTCTTCGATTTCTTCCGTTTTAAGCCTCCGTTTGACCACTCGATCGATCCAATAGCTCTTTCTTCATCAAAACATCATCGTGAATCTCCCGGTGGCCTCTAGAACTGCGAATTCACTCTCGAATGCTTCTTAACTCGTCCCGATCTCTTCTCAAATGCCGATGCCGGGTCCCAAAAACCTGATTTCAATTCTGAAAATGCCAAAACTCGTACCCACGCCCGGTACACATGACTTGAGCTAAAATTGAGACTTACGACACCCAAAAGCTAGGACAACCATCAAAATCTGACTCCAACACGCATCAAATGCGTGTTGAAATACGAACTTATCAGAGGATGAAGGCATTAGTCACCCATTGAACTCTCCATTAATCATCCACCCCACCTGAAAGAACCCTTTACGAGAAGCCATTTTGAGCCTGACCGTTTATTGTTACCCAATTAATTGAGCTCCATAGCCAAATGGCCTGTTTCTTTGCCCGTGAATATTTCTGACTTAGTCTTGATGTTTAGGGAATTAAGGGATTAATTTGCCATGTTTAGGGAATTTTGTGTAGGAGCCATTTTTGGCACTGTTCCTATGCCCCAAATGGGGTAAGAGCAGTCACTTTTTAGGAATTTGATACTTTCGAGGATTGCATTGTAGGCATGGATTTACTTTTAAATTAATGAACTTAAATTGCTATTTTTCCTTGGTGAGGCCGAGATTAGAATGGGGTAATGTCTAGTGAGAATCCGAAAGGTGAAAAATTAATATAGCTAGACCTCTTGCCTTACGAAAAAGAGAATGGGAGCCCCGGTCAAAAAGTGTAAGATGAGACTTGGGTATCTTTCGAAAGAAACGGCGTTCTCGTGCCAACATGACAAGGGAAACTGAATTTAATTAATGAACTTGGAGGATATCTCAAAATTTAGTTTTAGTCCTCCGCGTACTTCAAGTTTACGTCAAAGCACAAATGTGCCGCGGCGGTTTAGCTTAGTTGTACACCATGTCTACTATTTGCATAGGTTTAAATGATTGTTCCTAATTTGTGGCCTACTGAGTTCCTTGTTCCTAAGAATAGCCCTGAAGTTCCTGAATGCATTGAGTCTTTGTTAGAATATTCCGATCTCTCAAAATAAAGGGGCTATCATTATTATCCATTCTCCATCACATTCACAAGTCCTTCTGATCAGTAGCTAGCTTATTTGTGTAGGCTGTCATTACTTTGAGGATGTTGTGAATAATTGTGTCAAATAGTTTAGCTTGAGTACAAAGGCGTAGTTTAGGGAAGAATTTTCTTGGTTTAGATTGGCTATCCTGTGAATATCCCTTTAACTACGTGTGTATGCTAACTATTTTAAATTTCGTGTGGTGATTATCGTAAGTCCCGTTGTTCGATTTGCTTGAGGACAAGCAAAAGCTTAAGTGTGTGGGAGTCTGATAAGTCCGTATTTAGACACGCATTTGATGCGTGTTCGGGTCGGATTTTGATGATTTTCCTGGCTTTAAGGCGTTGCAAGTCTCAATTTTGGCTCAAGTTGTGTTTAGCAGGCGTTGGATCAAGTTTCATTGCATTTGAAGTTGATTTGAAGAAGTTAGAGTCCGGCAATCGGCGCTTGAGAGGCATTCGGGAAGGATTTGAAGGCGTTCAAGAAAGATTTGAGAGATTTGGAGGTCACCGGGAGATTCACGATGAAATTCTGATGAAGAAAGAGCATTTGGATCGACCTCGTAGGCATCCGGTAGCGTTTGGAGCAAGAAAACGAAGGAAAAGTGAAGAATAGGGTCAGGCACGGTCGTGCCTAGAGTTAGGCACGCCGTGCCTGAAGAAAAATATTCCTGGGAGCTACTGGAGGCCAGGCACGGTCGTGCCTGGCAGCAGGCACGCCGTGCCTGGCATTTATCGAGGAATTGAGCTACTGGAGGCCAGGCACGATCGTGCCTGGCAGCTAGGCACGCCGTTTCTGGACGCGAAATTCGGCCTTCTTCCGTAGGCACGGTCGCAGGCACGGTCGTGCCTGGCACCGTGCCTGGCCGCGATTTGTCCTAATTCGACCCGAATTCGTTGTTTTCTATAAATAAGGCCTCCATAACCCCGTTTTGGGGGTTACGAACATTACGGAGAGGCCTAGGGACGAATTTAACACCGTTTTTACGCTATTTTCTTCCAAGACCCTGGGATTATTTGTAAGTTCATCTTTTTAATTAATGACAATTATTTCTATTCATCTCAATTCTGTTGATTCTTCAATTATGAATTGTGAGTAGTTTAATTAGGGATTTGGGATTGATGAAGGGGTTAATCATGATGTATGGCTAGATTCTTGTTGGTTTAATTGCATGAATGCCGTTTAATTTGTGTTTGAATAATTTAACTGATATCTTTTGTAACCTGGAACCGCGGCTAGAATTACAATTGCTGGTAGAATAAATTAAGAGAGATCTAGTTTATTCTAGGACACATTCACACACACTTAATCGTTCGCTAAGAGATAAGTAGCGATTAAGGGGCCGTAAGCTCGCTCGTCTTGGCAATAATTTAGGATCTTGTCGCATGAGAGATCAGCCTTGTCCCCTAAATTATTGTACTTTACGCCACGAGAGCGGTAAGAACTTAGTAATGATTAGCTAGGCTCAATTAAATTAATTTCATGTAATTAAGCCTGATCTGTCAGAAATCGGGTTACCCTGGAATCAATCCCTATTCCCTTCGTCATTAATTAGAGAGAAACCAATCTTTTTATTTTATTGCTCATTAACATTAGTTTAATTTTCCAAACCAACCAATCTCGCACGACACTTTTATTTTATTTTCTTTTTAATCGCTGAATTTAGTTAATCTTTAATTCCCTTTTGTCCGTCCCTGTGGAGACGATACTCGTACTTACACCACCATATTACGATCTATTTTAAGTGCGAGAAAACACTCATCAACAACATACCCTTACGTTAATTTAGTAAACTCATTAAAAATCATTTATCATTTTCTTGTCTATATCTCTAACAAATGATTTCTGTTTGCATATCTCTAAACCAGATAAGTAAAACATTCAGCATATCTAGCTATATCTTCAGCGGCCATATACGGAGGATAGGACCATCTTAAATACGAGATGTTTCTAGTGGCTTCAAAATGATCGGCTATAAATGAGCACGCGATAATGATTCCATGCTATAATGAAGAAATTTTATACGGGTTAATTAATGTTCGAAGGTATGATTCATGGTAGACAATTAAAGTTTGGATTATTAAAAGACCCGAGGTAGAAATAGAGTTTAGGGTTGATTGTAAGTAAACGTTTGGATTATAATTAATGCATTATACTACGTAATACGTTGTAAGTTCTATGATTACCGTATATAGGGCATGTTTGGCACAACTAGCTGAAAAGATACTTTTGTGAGCTTTTTAATAGGTGTTAGCTTTTAGTGACTGAAAAGATCTTAAAAAGAAAAGGTGGTAGCTGTTTGATAAAAAGCTGATTGTTTAATTTAATTCGGTTTGGTATACAAGCTGTTAGGATGAATTAATACTAAAAGTCACTAGCTTTTCTTAGATGCTACTCCCGGTAGCATCTCAAAAAAGATCTTTTAATTTTTGAAAAGTTCTTAAATATTGTCATGCCAAACACTCAACTAGAAGATTTTAGGAACTTTTTGAGCAGTACAAAAGCTAGAAGTCAGGGACTTACGCCCGCCAAACATAGCCATAATTGAAATGGACAATTTATGGTTAATCTTTTAGCCTACGATAAAGGATTATATTTTAGGGTTCAAATATGTACCCTAGATATTATCTCATACTTCCTATTTTGAAATTTGAATACTCCACCATGAGTTTTACTCCGAATATACTTCTCTTGCTGCCTTTGAGGTGATATAGAAAAAAATATAGATAACCTTTCCGTGTCAACTCATAAATTCACAAATATTTCAGATTTCACTCCGAACACACATACAAGTATGAGATAAAGCTGTTATTTCAAAATATAATCATCTTATTCCTTCGTTGAGCCATACTTGATTAATTATGTAATCGTCTTATATTTAAATGCGTATTTTCGAACACCTAATGTGCTTTAAGATATTTGATAGATTAATACAAGATGTTAAACTAGGCTCAATTTACAACACACAATATTAAAAATGTCGAAAATAAGTGCATGTGTTAAAAACTATATATGCTCCTTTACGGTTTTGCATGAATTAAATAAGAGATATAAACCTTGTGAATAAAGCACATATTTTAGTTCTCTCTAAACTCAGAGTTATAGCCAAAATAGTCCGATTTTGGTTAAATTATATCTACGATTGATCATACAAAATAGGTTCTAAACGTTGTGTTCCCCTTAAAACTTGGAAATAATGTCGTATTGTGAAACGGGTCACTATTTCGTATCATTTAATTGACATCTTGTTGTTCAATCGTACTTGTGAACACCCTTATAAAGATTTCTCAAAATATCATTAGTTTTGAAACGTATATATATCCCGGAAATAGATAGTGTGGCATAAATTTACTGTGGGTACTTGTCTGTTCTAACTGAAACGGTATTGTAATAACGTTTTGACCGCATTTTGTATAATTAAAAATTGACCTATCACCGTAAGGATACTCATGATTTTCAGATTTAGTGCTATCATTTTGTATCAAATAGTAAGTCACATTATAACAACGTGTATTGAGCTAATTTAGGATAGACGTTGTTATCCTAAATCTATATGATGTTTGAGATCAAGTTAGGGTGATAGAGCACATCCCTAGACAAAATTATATCTAGGGATATCTTTTCAAACGATATGTACTAAAATTGAGAGTTGTGTACATTAACAGATATGATTTACGTCATTATGGATTTTCAAAATGAGCTGATTAAATTTACCTCACAAATACTCAGGCAAGTATTTGGTTTCAATAAGTTTTACCCATGACACATTAATCTTTGGATATTTCTACGTTCTATGTTTAAACTGTTACAACCGGAAGTTCACTATACCATTGTAATGATCATAGTAGAAAATTGCCCTAATTTTCAAGACGGATTTAAACGGAACCAATTATAAATGTTCTCCTATACAAGTTAATCTCAGTACCTATCAAGTTTCTAGCTATTTTGTACCCTATACTATAAATGTGTAATTTAACATATAGCGAGTTAATAGATAACCCTTTTAAACACTATATAGGAGATTACTCCACAAATATTAGAGCCTTAATATTTTGAACGATAAAAGTGCAACCCACTTTTCATTATATAAGAATATCTTGATGTGTGTCATAAATTCGCAATCATCCCTTGTATATGATCATCCTTATGATTTAATAGACTCTATATATTAAATCTGTTATGTGTGATATTGGAAAGTAAACACAGGAATAAATTTAACCCTAATCTTCTAACTATATGCTAAACAGACCCTCATACGTTTTAAGGACATTGCCTGAAGATAAGTACATATTTTGCAATATTTCTGTGAAACGTTTAATACGTATAATTCCAAAATTTTTCATAAACTGACCGATAGAAATAGGATAAAGTGCAGTTTTAGCGTAACGAAATTACAGAGTTTCCGATACGCCGTATACATTTAGTTTTTATCCTAAGTGCACTTATATCTTATAAAGGACGTAATATTGTGAATATGTTTGAGGATAGAAAAGTTGGACGTAAAGATTTTCTTAATGAGATATAACAACTTAGACCATAATAAGTTGTTTAAAAGCCTAATCTGAAACATTTGTGAATTTATGGTTTATCTTTGGAAAGACAATTTTGAGTTCTAAAGCTTTTGTTCCAACTTCAATTACAATAAATGAAAAGGTATTAGTATTAAAATTATGGTTGTATAAGTGTATCACTAAAAATTGGATACGAAAACGCTAACAATTTTCATGCTCTACTCTGTCTCTAATTTATAATATATAGTGTAGTACAAAGGGTAAATAATTGAAAGAAGATATATACCTTAATATATTGAACACGGGACAATATAAAGCCTGATTTTAACGCTAAAACCTCTGAAATATTTGTGAATTTATTGTTAATCTTTACTTTTTACTTAATGCATTGTAATTGAAGTTGGAACAAAAGCTTTAGAACTCAAAATTGTCTTTCCTAAAGCTTTAATTTGTAAACGAGTTCAGAGTGAAATCTGAAATATTTCGAAACGTTTTAGAATAACAGCAAATTATTTGTGTGGATTAAGTTTTAGCACTAATAATTTCAAGATATTAAACGGTTAATATCTTAAAGTAAGGCTAATTCACCTTAATTGAAGTATCTATAGGTAAACTAACAAGTGGACATTTTTGAGTCATGTACAGTAATATGCTGAGAACTCTTATTGCTGTATTATATATATTGAACATCAAACGGTAAAATAAATCTCAGCGTAGATACTATAATCATTCCTAGAAATATATATAAAAGATTACTATTTTAGAACTAAATCTGAATATATTATTGAACCATACTATCCTCTATAACAATATTATAATGCTAACGATATTTTAGTGCCTATCTTGTAAGACAATGACTTAATAATAGAGATATGTACATTTAATCTAGGATGTAAAAATATAACCGCCTAGGATCAAACGAGTATCATCTAACGGAAGCAACTCTATTTGTTTATGTTGAATATGTTGTTTTGTTGATGACTAACCATGCAGGAACACAGAATGAACCGGTCTATAAACTTATTATAAACTTATTATTTGCAGGATAGACCTGGTCTTTATATATTGGTGAATAACCATGCAGGTTCCCTAGTACGAAGCTCGTTAATGAACCTGAGTTGGAACTACTCTATACTATTTCTGTGACTCACTTATATATATACTTGCATACATGATTACGTGACATTAATTTTGACTTGCAAAATAAAAGCACTAATAAAATACCTTTATGAGAAAGATCCTTAATTAATGCATCCACTTTTAAAGGAGGCAATTGTTTTTTAAATAAAGAACGTAGCATGATTAAAGGAAAGCTACTTTTTGAATAAATTCAGATTTGCTAAAAATCATTTACTGTTATGATCCGTTGGTCCTATTATGGAAAGATAATATATTGCTTTGATAACTATCCATTGCCTTGTGAGCTCGTTTGACTTGGATATATAGATGGAAGGTTCTTTAAATTAATTCAAGGCAAGAATCACAAGGCTTCAAAGGATCCACCTAAAAACCGACTATAAAAAGCAAAGGAGAAGAAGAGAAGAGGGTATGCTTGACCGAGAAAATACTTAGAAGAATAACTCAAGAAAAGGATCAAGCCTATGATGCCTGAAACTGCCTGCACGGAGTTCTAGATAGAGTTTTCTTTTCCCTTCTTCTATTGTAATTGAGATATTGAGGCCTAGCTAAGTGTAGCTGCCTCGGGTTGGGTTAAGTGTGTGTGAGGGCTTTGTGATAAAGCCGAGAGGCTCTCTACCCAAAAGGTAGAGAAGCATTACTCTTCCTAGAGAGGATAGAGTTGGGGAGGCTCAAGGGTAGATTAGGAGAATCACTCTTGTAATCTTTCCAAGGCTTGGTTTTAGTGAAGTTGTTCAAAATTCCTCCGAGGGAGGTCGAGGTTTTTTAATCCCTTTGAGCCAAGGGATTTTTCCTCGTTAAATACTTGTGCACTTTACTTATCTGCAAATCCCCTCTTCCCACACTAGAACTTGGCGAAAAACTGCCACGGTTCCACACACACACAATTCACCCCCCCTCTTGTGTTGCTAACCGTTTCATCAATTGGTATCAGAGCCGGTCTTCGCCACATAGAGGTTAATACCTTGGGAAGAGATCCGGCAAAATGAATACGGCTGACCGATTGGAAGAAGGTTACTCGACTCAACGACCACCATTGTTCAATGGCAAATACTATCAATTTTGGAAGAGTCGGATGGAGAACTTTATCAAAGCCGATAATTATCAGGTATGGAATGTGATAGAATGTGGGGACAATGTCATCACAAAACTAAACAGTGAAGGTAATGTTGTTCCAAAACCCAAAGCTGAATTTACTACCGATGATTATCAAAAACTCGAGCATAATGCCCAAGCTCTAAAATACTTAATTTGTGGTCTTGGTCCTGCCGAACACAACCGGGTTATAGGGCGCAAGACCGCAAAGCAAATGTGGGATTTGCTCGAGATTACTCATGAAGGTACCTCACGTGTAAAAAGATCTAAGATTGACATATTTATGCGTAATTACGAATTATTCGTAATGAAGCCTAAGGAGTCAATTAAGGATATGATTACACGCTTTACTAATACCATTAATGAGCTTTCAGCCCTTGGAAGAGAAATTACTGTGGAAGATCAAGTGAGAAAGATCTTAAGAAGCTTACCCCCAGAATGGAAGCCTAAGACCACGGCAATTGAAGAGGCAAAAGATCTATCCACCATGACTCTTGAAGATTTGACCGGTTCACTTTTGACCTATGAACTCGGACTTCAAGAGGAGCAAGATGCCGAGAACGTGAGGCGAGAAAGAGGAATAGCTCTAAAAGCTCGAGAAGAAGAGGAAGAATCCGAAAGTGAATCGGATGATGAGATGAGCATGTTTGCAAAGCAATTCGGAAGAATGTACCGAAAGTTCAAGAACAATCGCACCAAACAAGGTAAAAGGAGCACACAATCCTTTAATAACCAAGGTTGTTTTGTTTGTGGTTCTTTTGAGCACAGGGCTAAGGACTGTCCACAAAAGAAAAACGAGAGAACCTATGACAAGAACAAGTCTAGTTCCAACCGGAGGTTCAACGAAGACAAAGGCTTTAATAGAGATCTCAAAAAGGCAATGATGGCAGCATGGGGAGACTCATCTGATAATGAAGAAGAAGAAAATGATAAGAACTCTAATCAGGCGGGCCTATGCCTTATCGCACACTCTGACGAGGAATCCGACCAAGAGAGCTTCGAGGTAAATTTTGAAAATTTTCTAGCTAAGTTTGACACTCTATCCAAAACCAAAGCTCTGAAATTTTTTAAAAGTTTGACTATTGAGCTAAACCAAAACCTTTCTGAAAATGATCATCTTAAATCACAGGTCACTGAGCTTGAGTCTAAACTCGAGGAAGCCACGAGAGCCAAGATAAGGCTTGAAACAAAAGTGGGAGAGTTAATAGATGAAAAGCTTAAGTACAGTGAAGTGGTTTTAGAACAAGATCCAATCATTTGTTCCCTTAAGCTCGATAGTATGAACAAAAAGGTTGATCATGATGAAAAACTTCTCTCAAAAATTCCAAGTGTTGGTTGTTTAATTTATCATCTTCATCGTCTTGTAGCCGAGTGCACTGATTTTAAAAATAGACCGGAATACCAATCCTATAGTGCAGCAAACAAGACCAGGTCTAGACCTTATTCTGGAACTGGTCATTTTCAGCACAATAGAAAGAAAACCGAGACTTCAGGTCTCGGATATATTCATAGGGATTCTGTAACGACCGTCCCCAAACGACCATTACGATACTCAAACATAAACAAACTCAATATACAAAGCGGAAGTAAAGATATAAAGTCTCCTCATGAAACTTTATTTCTTATATACATAACCAAACTTCTTAACAAAAACATAAAGAAATCAAGATAAACCATCCGTAAACATAACCATTACACCTGATCAGGAGTTTTTGAAAACAAAATCTTTATCAAAACATATAAGTATCATAGTACTAATACAAAACATAACAGCCAGCCAGGTCTTCTCCGTTAACCCATCCAAAACCCTGTCACCAGCTCTGTACATTCTCTCAAGCTTCCATCCTTTATTCATTTCCTATACATGAGAACACGAGAGAATAGAAGTCTCGTGAGCAAAATTTTCTTAGTAAGTCACCATTTCATCCACTAAAATAACGGAGTCTTAGCTAGCCATAAATAGATACACAAGCTAAAATACTCAAAAGCATCTTACATAACCACATACAAAACATATAACATGACAAGCAAAGCTTCAAGTGTCGAAACTAAAGAAAAGTTTCTTTATACATCATTCTTTCTCCTTCACTTTGTCCTTTTCATTTATGGGCCCGTAGCTCGTGTCCTGGCCCCTCGCCGATGACCTCGGGTAGCTAGCCCGCAGCCCATCAGAAGTAACCCCGGGACTCCCCGCGGGAGGACGTCCCGCTACGCTCAGCTCAGGTAGTTACTTGGGGGCACGACTACCTTAAAACATTACTTATAATTACTTCATACAATTCGTAGAACTTGATTACTTCATATTCGATAACACAATAACTTCACAATTTACACACCGGTCAATCCATACATCTAACTTGGAGTTTACACAAATCTCATGCTATACACTTTCAAGTAATGAAGCAAGTATATCAATTCATAATTAGCTAGACATCCATAATTTATTTAAAACTATCATGTATAGGTGGTGATGACTTACCTGTCAAAGCCAAACTCAAACCGCTCAAATAAGGGTGGCACCTTGGTAACGTCTTCCGGTTAGCTCTTCTCTTATATCTTTAATTAAATGAAGTTTTAAAATAAGAATTTGCTTTGTGAATACAAATGGCCATACTACTGGAGTTTTAATTGTCTGTTTGACATATCAAAAGCTTTGGAAATCTAAAATTCCTTTTCTTGCTGCTACGAAGAACCAAAGAAAGACTAATTTTAAACTAGGAAACCCTTTTGATTTTTAAACATGCATGTTCCTGATTTAAGAGCAGCAAGGAATCAAGCATATAAATCAAACTAATAGAGATTCTAAATCTGGATGACAAACCATCGAGCATCTCAATACTATATTCGAACAATGAAACATCAATTAAATTCCACTTTATTGAGAAATAAGATTCTGACAGTAGAGAGCCCCTATTAAAATTGATGATTTGAAATCATCACTCAAATTTCCAAAACCATCACTTAAGGAATAATCGATCTTAACATTCAAATTTCCAAAGTATTCAAAAATCTGAAATCTGAAATGAAGTCTGCATGTTTGCACCGAATTAAAGTAATCATGCGACTAACTCAAAGGAAAGCAACTCCTCGAACACAATTATTTGCTCAGAAAAACTTAATTAATTGCTGTAGAACAAAGCTAACTAGACTGGGATCAAAGAAGCTGGAACAATCATTACTGTCAAAAGAAAGCATGGAGGCAAGGTGAATTTGACATACCGATTTCAGATTGTCACTAAACCCAGACTATAGCTTTAATCGAGAAGTTGAATCGGAGGAGAAGAGAAACCTGTTTAGAACAAATCAGGGGAGTGCGGCTGTTGTTAAAGAAGGGGAAAACAGGAGATCAGGAAGATGGGTTCCCCATCGATTTTATTTAGGCGGTGCGGCTACTGTTGTTGGAAAAAGAAACAAAGGCGGCGTATCTTTTAGGGCTCTTAACCCAGACACTGATTCGGCCCAGGTAACACATTTCGGTGTCTTAGTCTGCTAAAAAAATGCTTCTAGTTCCAAAAGCGGAATATTAACCCGATTGAAAAATATTTTAAAATAAACAGATATAAACTGATAAATTCAGCATATCATTATTTATTCATTTATGATTTCTGGAGCTTACCGGTCAACGTTACCTGCCATAACAATACATGATTAATAATAATCACATTACTCATAAAATAAACTTATTTAACTAACTAAATAAACAAAAATGATTAATATAACTAGCTTATAAAATCGGGGTGTTACAAACCCTCCCACCTTATAAAAGTTTCGTCCTCGAAACTTAGAATAACTCAGGGTAGCGCTTCCTCATGGCATCTTCTGGTTCCCATGTTGCTTCCTCAATTTTGTGATTTCGCCACAATACCTTGACCAACGCTATCTCTTTGTTCCTTAGTCTCTTAATCTCGCGATCAAGTATTTTCACGGGCCTCTCTTCGTAGGTCATATTCGGTTGAGTTTGTACTTGTGGAGGTACCAGGATATGTTCTGGGCTTTCAAAATATCTTTTGAGCATCGAAATGTGGAACACATTATGTATACCCGCCATCTCTTCAGGTAAGGCTAACTCATAAGCGACTTTACCCACTTTCTTGGTAATTTCATATGGTCCCACAAATCGCGGACTGAGCTTACCTCTCTTACCAAATCTCATCACCCCTTTCATCGGAGTGACCTTCACGAAGACACGATCCCCTTCTTGGAACTCAAGGGGTCGTCTCTTAGCGTCGGCATAACTCTTTTGTCGACATTGAGCTGCCTCAATCCGTTGTCGGATGGTTTTAATGGCCTCAGATGTCTCCTCGATTATTTCAGTTCTACCCTCGAGTTGTTCTTCCATTACTCTCTTTTCCCCACTCTCAAACCACGTGATAGGGGACCTGCATCTTCTTCCGTACAACGCCTCGTAAGGAGCCTTACCAATGGTGGCCTGGTAACTATTGTTATAAGCGAATTCTGCGAGGCTTAAATATTTCACCCAACTGCCCTGAAAGTCGATAGCACACGCCCTTAACATATCCTTGAGAACTCGATTGACCCTCTCGGTCTGCCCATCAGTTTGCGGGTGAAAGGCGGTGCTGTACTTCAATCTTGTTCCCAATGACCGCTGCACACACTCCCAAAAGTGTGATGTGAATTTGGAGTCTCTATCAGAAATTATAGTCTTGGGGACTCCGTGCAATCGGACTATCTCACGGACATACAACCAAGCCAACTGATAACCGCTTTCGCGGCGTTGTAGTAAAACGGAGTCTAACCTTTCGGTTTTTCCCCGAGTGTCGTGTCTCTTGAGGAATGGCGGAGAAGTTTCTTAATTTAATTTTAGTCACGGGCTATCGCTAATTGTTGGAAGCTTTTTCAATATAGGAAAGTGATTTTGTTCTATATTACGCTAAATTATAACTAGGAGCAAGGTGCAATTTAAAGATTAATGTATAAATATTGAATATTCAAGGATGCAAATAAGGGCAATGAATTGAGTAATTAGAAATGGATATGTTCTTGGACCTCTTAATTAGGGAAATTAAAACTAAAATTGGACTAATAATTTCTTTCCTCATAGACAAGAATAGAAACTATCTTCATTAATTTATCCTATTTCTAGGTGTCATTAATGTGTTTAAAATGGTTGGCTTAAATTATTTTCTAAACCCATAGACAAGGTAGAAATAATTTTCCAATATTTTAATTAATAAAAATAGCCAAATTCATTAACTAGTTAAACTCTTTATTTTAGCAATTGAATTTATTTCTCATAGACAAGATGTAAATCCTTTTCATTAAATTATCCTATTTCTAGGCCTTATTAATGTGCTCAAATATGGTTGGCTTAAATTAATTTCTAATCTCATAGACAAGTTAGAATTAATTTTCCAAGAATTTAATTAATGAATATGGCTAACTATTATTAATTACTATTTCATCATTTCAAACAACTAGTCCAATTTATTAATTTTAACCCCTAATTTTAGGTCAACAAGTCAATCCATATTCCTTTTCTCAATTCATGCCCTAACAAATTTAGCTACTCATCACCATTTTTGCAATTAACAATATAATGATTAAATTCAACATTAACAAGGAATTAAACATGTATGATAGCAAAAATTAAACAAAAATTATATTCTGGAACAATAAACTTGTAGGAACTAAAATATAACTTTCTGGAATTTTTCACCAATTTTTGAACCTAAAATCCAATTTTTGACAACTAATTGATAATTTTCCCAATTTTAACTAGAAAATGCAAAAAGCAACTAAAAATATGCTAACTTCGTTATAAATTTTATTCTAGCTACTGGGAGTGATATTACTATGAATCAAACTGAAATTAAGGCCGAACTAATTTTTTTTTCTATTTTTCTAGTATTTATTCTAAATTATGAACTAATCTCAAATAATTACCAAAATTAATTAAAAATTACTTATGCTTCGTGAAAAATTAATTTATTCAGATAAATAACTACCTTGAGGCTAGTAAACAACTATATAATTAATTGGAATGAATTCAACAACAATAACTATTTTATTTAATTTTTGGAAGTAAATGCGAAATACTTGAAAAATAATCTGGAAATTTTCGAAGAACAGATTGAACAAACAAAGTGCAGATTCAGATTCTACTCGTTGAGAAGATGAAAATACATATAAAGAACTTACAATTTGGAGCTAAAATGAAGAAGATATGAAGATTTGAAGTTTCTCTCTCTCTAAGACCTTTGGAGCTCGAAAATGGAGGAAGAAAGAAGGTGTTTTGAACTGATTTAGGGTTGGAAGAGGTGTGTTTTAGTTGAGGAAAAATCGGGCTATTTATAGGAGAAATTTCCCCGAAGGCGGCCAACCAGGCGGCCGCCTTCCGCCTCTCTCCGGCCGCCTGCCGTCTTCGTCGCCGACAGCGGTCGGTGGCCGGTCCCCGTCAGCCGTAGGCGGCCACAGAGGGCGGCCGCCTTCCGTCACACATCGGCCGCCTGCCGTCTTTTCATTGTCAAATCGGATCGCGGCGGATCCCGGCGGATCCCGGCCGCCGCAGGCGGTCCAGCAGGCGGCCGCCTGCCGTCCTGTCTGGCCGCCTGCCGTCCCGTCTGGCCGACCGGTGGTTGGTTTCGTCCCCTTGTGCCGCAGGCGGCCACCGTAGGCGGCCGCCTTCTGTCCAGTGTCGGTAGCCTTCGGTCTTTTCCTGGTCCCGAGTCAAAGCGAGGTTGACTTCTGATTTTTCCCGTAGGCGGCCGCGAAGGCCTCCATTTTGGGCGCCTATTTGGGCGCCTTCGGCCATTTTTGTCTGGCAGATGCGGCTTTTCTTGCTCTTCATTTTTGTCTTCTGAATCACCTTGATAAAATGCTTGCTTCTTCCGGTATAAATGCATTTGTCACTCAAATTGACTCATTTTGTGCTCAATTGACCCGAAATCCCGCTAAACATATTATGGATGTGATTTTTACCTGATTTCATGAAACTTGAACCAAAATATATAAAATGTGTCTTTTCTTTCTATTTTCGTTCAAAAATCGCTTAAATTTGATAAGAAAAATAAGTTCAAAAATAGACTTATCACCAACTTTTCCACATTCATGGTTACCGCAATGGGAATAAAGTGGGCCGACTTGGTTAATCGGTCTACAATTACCCAAATGCCATCGAATCCTCCTGTGGTCTTTGGTAGGCCTACAATGAAATCCATTGATATGTCCTCCCATTTCCACTCTGGAATCTCAATAGGCTGCAACTCACCCCCCGGCCTCTGGTGTTCAACCTTTATTTGCTGACAGGTCAAACATGACTGTACAAACTTCGCTACGGCTTTCTTCATTCCTTTCCACCAAAAGCTTTGTTTGAGATCACTATACATCTTCGTTACACCAGGACGCATTGCAAAAGGTGTTCCATGAGCTTCCTTCAGAATCTTCTTCTTAAATTCCTCGACGTTTGGAATACACAAGCGCCCTCGGAATTTAAGCACACCTTTATCGTCAACCTGAAAGTCAGAGGACTTACCTTCGTGAATCCCTTTCTTGATTTCTACTAGATCACGATCTTCTTCTTGCTTGTTTCCCATATCCTCAAAAATTGATGGTGTTGCCATAATAGCCATCAAGCGTCCCTGTACCACCATCTCCAAACCAAATGCATCGATCTCCTTTCGTAGCTCAGGATGTATAGTCTTCATCAGAGCTATCGATGCATGAGTCTTCCTACTCAAAGCATCAGCAACTCTATTGGCTTTCCCTGGATGGTAAAGGATCTCACAATCGTAGTCCTTAACCAGTTCCAGCCACCTCCGTTGCCTCATGTTCAGTTCCTTCTGGGTGAAGATATACTTCAGACTCTGATGATCAGTATAGATCTTACATTGTACACCGTAAAGGTAGTGCCTCCAAATCTTTAGAGCATGAATAACTGCCGCCAATTCCAGGTCATGCGTTGGGTAGTTCTGTTCATAATCCTTTAGCTGACGAGAAGCAAAGGCAATGACTCTGTCATTCTGCATTAGAACTGCCCCCAATCCCATCTTCGAAGCATCACAGTAGATCACAAACTCTCCAGTTCCTTCAGGTAAGGCGAGTACAGGTGCAGAAGTCAAACACTCCTTAATCTTCTGGAAACTTTCTTCACACCTATCGGTCCATTCAAACCTCTTCCCTTTACGAGTCAAGGTTGTTAATGGAAGAGCAATTTTGGAAAACCCTTCCACAAACTTCCTATAATAACCCGCAAGACCCAAGAAACTCCGAACCTCGCTAGCATTCTTAGGTCGGACCCAATCTCTAACAGCCGAAATCTTGGATGCATCCACAGCGATACCTTCTTTAGAGATTACATGCCCAAGAAAAGCCACTTGACCCAACCAGAACTCACACTTCGAGAATTTGGCATATAGCTTATGTTCCCGGAGTGTACGTAATACAACCCGTAAATGTCCTTCGTGCTCCTCCTTGGACTTTGAATACACCAAGATATCATCTATGAATACTATCACAAATCTGTCCAAGTACTCACTAAAAACTCTGTTCATCAAGTCCATGAAAGCGGCGGGAGCATTGGTTAAGCCAAAAGGCATGACTACAAACTCATAATGTCCATACCTGGATCGAAACGCTGTTTTAGGAATATCCTCATTCTTAACTCTCAGCTGATGATATCCTGATCTCAGATCAATCTTTGAGAAAGTAGTGGCACCTTTCAGTTGATCAAACAAATCATCTATTCTCGGTAGGGGATACCTATTCTTGATCATAACCTTGTTTAACTCCCTGTAGTCTATGCACAACCTCATAGACCCGTCTTTCTTCTTCACAAACAACACAGGAGCTCCCCACGGAGAAAAACTGGGACGGATGAAACCCTTCTCGAGCAACTCATGTAGTTGCTTATGCAATTCCTTTAGTTCCGTTGGTGCCATACGGTAGGGTGCCTTGGATATCGGATTGGTTCCCGGTATGAGCTCAATCTCGAATTCTATCTCTCTTGGTGGAGGTAACCCAGGAAGATCCTCAGGAAACACATCTCGGAACTCCTTAACAATGGCTACTGTTTCAAGTTTAGGCTCATTCTCTGCAATTTTACTCACCACGTGAGCTAAGAATGCTTGACACCCACTCTGAAGATATCTCCTTGCCTTCACAATAGAGATTACTATCTTCTCCAATTTATGTGAATCTCCATGATAATCGAAAGGCTCTGTACCATCTGGTTCAAACCGTACATTCCTGGTTCGACAGCTGATGTAGGCAGAATACTTACTAAGGAAATCCATTCCCAATATCACATCGAAATCATTCATATCCAGCACTACCAAATCTGCGTATAACTCTCTCTCTGCTAGCAATAATGGTACTCCTCTCAGCCAAAGACTTGACCACATAGTCTCACCTGATGGAAGGGACACTGAAAAGCTATACTCTGGTTCTTCTTTTGGTCTCTCAATGTTATTTGCAAATGTTTTGGAAACAAAGGAATGTGTTGCTCCGGTATCAAATAACACATTAGCATTGATGTTTAGTATGGAAACCTAACCTGTGACCACATTGGGATTCTGAGACGCCTCCTCTCTTGTCAGCGTGTACACCCTTGCGGCGGTAACCTCTGGTGGTGCCTCCAACCTCCCTTGCTGAATGGAAGGACCCTCAATGTACCCTTGCATATGGTGGATTGCCCCGGAGCTAGCTATGTTTTTGCCACCCGATGATTGTGGTTGCCCTCTTCGCGGACAAGATCTAGCAAAGTGGCCCTCTTGACCGCAGATGTAACAAGTCGTACCCCCAAAACGGCATTGCCCGGGATGGTTGCGGCCACACTTGTTGCACAATGGGTGTCGTACGATCTTCTCCTGACGGGATGGGGTGAAACTTGATCCCTTCCCACTGGACTCTGAATAAGGCCTCTTCTTGTTCCTTTGCCATCCTTGCGATTGCCCTCCACCTGAGTTCTGCGTTGACGGACGCTGAGTCACCGATGAGGTCATGACACTTGTCTGTAAAGCTGAAACATAGTATTCCACTTGAGTAGCAACATTGACACACTCAGTCAAGGTGTCTGGAGTCGCGTTGCCCCTCCTAACATGGACAGCTATCTCCGGCCTCAGCGCTCTCAAGAATATTCTGGTCTTATCTTCTTCGGTGGGAGCTGCGGTGGGGCACAACTGTAAGAGATCAGTAAGTCTGGTCGCCAGTGCCAACACATCCATCGAACCCTGGGTGAGGGCATGGAGTTCATCCCAAAATTTTGTCATCCTGCTGGGGTTTAGATATTTGTCGTTGAATTCCCTTGAGAATTGCTCCCATGTCATGGTGGCGGTGTTGACTCTCTGCTTCACTGTCTCCCACCAGGTCCTCGCACTCATCGTCAGGCTGTAAGATGCACACTTGACCTTCTCGTTATCCCTCAACTCAAGTCCTTCGGCTAGGCCCTCCACTTTCCTCAACCAGTCTCGAGCTTTGAGGGGGTCGGCCCCACCCTCAAAGTCCTCAGGGTGTGCCTTCTTCCACGTGATCAGTAATGGCTCTCGACGAACCAGCTCGTTCCACCCTGTCTCTTGATGCCCTCCTCTTCCCCCGTCATTATAGTGCTCATTCTCATGTTGATTGTTGTTATTATTGTTTCCGCTTCCTGCCTCGGCTGTTAGGCGCGCAATAAGGATGTTTTGGTCAGCAATTTGCCTTCGGAGTTCAGCTACAACACGGGCCAGCTCTGCATTACTAATTGACGAACCATCCTCGTTACCTTGGTCTTCACGTGTCATTCTGTGCGAGAGAGTTAATTTAACAACAAATGTAACAACACACACACACACACATATATATCCAACATCTGTAATTAATTCACTTATAGAAACTTGTGGTTATTCTTATATGCCTCAAACTACTCACTTACCTGAGAGATGTCGAGCGGTGTGTGGCAATGGATGGAGTTACGGAAGGACCTGGGCTCTGATACCAAACTGTAACGACCGTCCCCAAACGACCATTACGATACTCAAACATAAACAAACTCAATATACAAAGCGGAAGTAAAGATATAAAGTCTCCTCATGAAACTTTATTTCTTATATACATAACCAAACTTCTTAACAAAAACATAAAGAAATCAAGATAAACCATCCGTAAACATAACCATTACACCTGATCAGGAGTTTTTGAAAACAAAATCTTTATCAAAACATATAAGTATCATAGTACTAATACAAAACATAACAGCCAGCCAGGTCTTCTCCGTTAACCCATCCAAAACCCTGTCACCAGCTCTGTACATTCTCTCAAGCTTCCATCCTTTATTCATTTCCTATACATGAGAACACGAGAGAATAGAAGTCTCGTAAGCAAAATTTTCTTAGTAAGTCACCATTTCATCCACTAAAATAACGGAGTCTTAGCTAGCCATAAATAGATACACAAGCTAAAATACTCAAAAGCATCTTACATAACCACATACAAAACATATAACATGACAAGCAAAGCTTCAAGTGTCGAAACTAAAGAAAAGTTTCTTTATACATCATTCTTTCTCCTTCACTTTGTCCTTTTCATTTATGGGCCCGTAGCTCGTGTCCTGGCCCCTCGCCGATGACCTCGGGTAGCTAGCCCGCAGCCCATCAGAAGTAACCCCGGGACTCCCCGCGGGAGGACGTCCCGCTACGCTCAGCTCAGGTAGTTACTTGGGGGCACGACTACCTTAAAACATTACTTATAATTACTTCATACAATTCGTAGAACTTGATTACTTCATATTCGATAACACAATAACTTCACAATTTACACACCGGTCAATCCATACATCTAACTTGGAGTTTACACAAATCTCATGCTATACACTTTCAAGTAATGAAGCAAGTATATCAATTCATAATTAGCTAGACATCCATAATTTATTTAAAACTATCATGTATAGGTGGTGATGACTTACCTGTCAAAGCCAAACTCAAACCGCTCAAATAAGGGTGGCACCTTGGTAACGTCTTCCGGTTAGCTCTTCTCTTATATCTTTAATTAAATGAAATGATAAAATAAGAATTTGCTTTGTGAATACAAATGGCCATACTACTGGAGTTTTAATTGTCTGTTTGACATATCAAAAGCTTTGGAAATCTAAAATTCCTTTTCTTGCTGCTACGAAGAACCAAAGAAAGACTAATTTTAAACTAGGAAACCCTTTTGATTTTTAAACATGCATGTTCCTGATTTAAGAGCAGCAAGGAATCAAGCATATAAATCAAACTAATAGAGATTCTAAATCTGGATGACAAACCATCGAGCATCTCAATACTATATTCGAACAATGAAACATCAATTAAATTCCACTTTATTGAGAATTAAGATTCTGACAGTAGAGAGCCCCTATTAAAATTGATGATTTGAAATCATCACTCAAATTTCCAAAACCATCACTTAAGGAATAATCGATCTTAACATTCAAATTTCCAAAGTATTCAAAAATCTGAAATCTGAAATGAAGTCTGCATGTTTGCACCGAATTAAAGTAATCATGCGACTAACTCAAAGGAAAGCAACTCCTCGAACACTATTATTTGCTCAGAAAAACTTAATTAATTGCTGTAGAACAAAGCTAACTAGACTGGGATCAAAGAAGCTGGAACAATCATTACTGTCAAAAGAAAGCATGGAGGCAAGGTGAATTTGACATACCGATTTCAGATTGTCACTAAACCCAGACTATAGCTTTAATCGAGAAGTTGAATCGGAGGAGAAGAGAAACCTGTTTAGAACAAATCAGGGGAGTGCGGCTGTTGTTAAAGAAGGGGAAAACAGGAGATCAGGAAGATGGGTTCCCCATCGATTTTATTTAGGCGGTGCGGCTACTGTTGTTGGAAAAAGAAACAAAGGCGGCGTATCTTTTAGGGCTCTTAACCCAGACACTGATTCGGCCCAGGTAACACATTTCGGTGTCTTAGTCTGCTAAAAAAATGCTTCTAGTTCCAAAAGCGGAATATTAACCCGATTGAAAAATATTTTAAAATAAACAGATATAAACTGATAAATTCAGCATATCATTATTTATTCATTTATGATTTCTGGAGCTTACCGGTCAACGTTACCTGCCATAACAATACATGATTAATAATAATCACATTACTCATAAAATAAACTTATTTAACTAACTAAATAAACAAAAATGATTAATATAACTAGCTTATAAAATCGGGGTGTTACAGATTCTCAATCTATTCAAAGATCAAATTTTCAGAACCTTAAAGGTAATAGAACCCGTGAACAACTCAGTTCTAGACCGTATCAACAACCACCTAGAACTGGACCAAACTGGTTCGATAGACTGGTTCAGAGGCACAAAAACGGTTATGGACAAACGCCTAACCGAACTTTTCATAAAAGAACAAAAGGCTTTTATGGTGAATGGAAACCTAAGTACGTTGATACTTATGATAACCGAGTTTGCATGCATTGTGGCAAAATCGGTCATCTTCGGTATCAATGTCACTCTCGGCAAAAGACCCTTGAAAGATGCTATGATTATGTTAGATATTCCTTAAACAAATACAAAATGGAACCCAAGCAGGTCTGGGTTCCACACACTAAAACTTAATCCTGGAACAGCGCCGAGTGAGGGGGAACAATCACTGGTTCCTTGACAGTGGTTGTTCTAAACACATGACAGGAGACAAATCTTTATTCCTCTCACTACGGCCATTTAATGGTGGAAAGGTGACATTTGGAGACAACGGCAAAGGAGAGATCATAGCCGTGGGCAAAGTTGGAAAGTCACCTAGCCATGCTATCGATAATGTATTTTTAGTCAAGGGTTTGAAATTTAATTTACTAAGTATTTCTCAATTTTGCGATCGAGGTAATAGTGTTGTTTTTGATAATAATGTTTGCCGCATTGTTAATAACGAATCACAGCAAGTTATACTTGAAGGCAAGAGGCTCGAGAATACATATAAAGTAGATCTTGATTCATTGCCTAATATTAGTATGACTTGTTTGAGCGTTATTGATAATGATCCTTTGCTATGGCATAAAAGGCTTGGGCACACTAGTTTTTCACTAATAAACAAACTTAAAAATAATGATTTAGTTATTGGACAGCCCAAAATGAAATTTTCACTTGACCATATTTGCTCGTCTTGTGCCACCGGAAAACAATCACGATCATCCTTTAAAACGAAGAATTTGGTGAGCACAAGCAAGCCTATAGAAATGATTCACATGGATTTGTGTGGTCCAATGTCAGTCCGTAGCCGAGGAAACAAAGAATATGTTCTAGTTATTGTTGATGACTTTTCAAGATTTACATGGACTATCTTTCTCACTAGCAAGAAAGATACTTTTAATGAGTTTGCTATCTTTGTAAGAAAAATTGTGTAACACCCCGGCCCCACCGAACCCGAGGTAGTTACTCCGGACCAATAGTACTGTCCCCACAAACCACCACGAGCCTTTACCGCGCACTTTGTCCTCACTCATGCGCGCCCTGAGAAACTTCCCATGGGGTCACCCATCCCAAGACTACTCCCGAGCAAGCACGCTTAACTTTGGAGTTCTTAGGTAATGAGCTCCCTTAAAAGGAGATGCACCTCTATTGGTATGAGTAGTACTATTAATCCGTTTATATTAAATCTCAAGTGTTACAATCACCCCCACTTAGGATCGCAACGTCCTCGTTGCGCCCTTAAACCAATCTCAATCACACCCCAGAATCTTTTTCCCCTGCTAAGTGCCCGCCCGATATCCAACGGATCAACACACTGTCGCAGGGTTGCTCTGATACCACCTGTAACACCCCGGCCCCACCGGACCCGAGGTAGTTACTCCGGACCAATAGTACTGTCCCCACAAACCACCACGAGCCTTTACCGCGCACTTTGTCCTCACTCATGCGCGCCCTGAGAAACTTCCCAGGGGGTCACCCATCCCAAGACTACTCCCGAGCAAGCACGCTTAACTTTGGAGTTCTTAGGTAATGAGTTCCCTTAAAAGGAGATGCACCTCTATTGGTATGAGTAGTACTATTAATCCGTTTATATTAAATCTCAAGTGTTACAAATTGAGCATCAAACAGGTCTACAACTAATCAAGATCCGATCGGATCATGGAACTGAGTTTGACAATTCTCTCTTTGATGCCTTCTGCAAAGAACGAGGGATAGACCACAACTTCTCCGCACCTAGAACTCCACAACAGAACGGAGTGGTAGAACGGAAGAACATAACTCTGGAGGACATGACTAGAACTATGCTTATTTCCAGCGGTCTAGCTAGGAATTTTTTGGCCGAGGCTCTAAACACAGCATGCTACATCATTAATCGAGCCATGATACGTCCACTCCTAGGGAAAACGCCCTACGAACTACTCAACGGGAGGAAGCCCAACATAAGTCATCTAAGAACCTTTGGGTGCAAATGTTTTGTCCACAACAATGGGAAAGACAACATCGGCAAATTTGATGCTAGAAGTGACGAGGCAATCTTTCTCGGATATTCCCCACATAGCAAGGCCTACAAAGTTCTAAACAAACGCACACAATATGTGGAGGAAAAGCATTCATGTAATCTTTGATGAAGCACTTGCCCCAAAATCAATCCAAGCCAATGATGGTGAGCTAGGGATCACTCGAAAGATATCACAATCTCAAGGAGATGAAGGAACTGACAATCAAACTGATGAACCACCTCTAATAAATGAAAATGAACAATCTGGAACTATAGAAGAACCTGGATAGAACACTGACACTGGACCCGTAGAACCAGTAGAACCAGTTTCAGACACTCTCTATAACTTGGTGGACCAACCCAACGCTCCTAGGGGTTGGAAGCTTCATAGATCACATCCGCTGGATAATCTTCTTACCGATCTAAATCAAGGAGTAACAACTAGATCTAAACTTAAAAATTTTTGTGCTTTCTCTGCTTATTTATCTCTTATAGAACCGGAGAACCATGAAGTGGCCCTCTCCGACACTGACTGGGGTTCTAGCCATGCAGGAAGAACTAAATCAGTTTGAAAGAAACAAGGTGTGGCATCTAGAACCGAGACCCAAGAACAAGACCGTGATAGGTCTCAAGTGGGTATTCAAGAACAAGCTTGATGAACATGGCCAAATAACAAGAAACAAAGCTAGGCTTGTTGTCAAAGGCTATAACCAACAAGAAGGAATAGATTTCAACGAAACATTTGCCCCGGTGGCTAGACTAGAAGCGATACGAATGATCATAGCATTTGCGGCTCACATGGGTTTCACCCTCCATCAAATGGATGTTAAGACAGCCTTCTTGAATGGATATCTAAAGGAAGAGGTATATGTAGAACAACCACCGGGCTTTGAAAATCAAGATTTTCCTAATCATGTTTTAAAATTAGATAAAGCACTTTATGGCCTCAAACAAGCACCTCGTGCTTGGTATGAACGCCTATCTAAATTTCTTTTGGAAAATGGTTTTGAAAGAGGAAAAATAGATAAAACTCTTTTTCTAAAAATAAAAGATCAAGCCCTACTAGTTGTTCAAGTTTATGTTGATGATATTATATTTGGTGCTACTAACGACACTCTTTGTAATGAATTCTCTAATCTTACGAGCTCCGAATTTGAGATGAGTATGATGGGGGAACTTAATTTCTTAATTGGTCTACAATTCAAGCAATCGAGCAAAGGAACTCAAATATCTCAACAAAAGTACCTCAAGGAACTCCTAAAGAAGTACGGGATGAGTGAAGACAAAACCATGACTACACCTATGGGAACAAATGATAGGCTGGATGCGGATGAACAAGGAAAAAGCATAGACCAAAAGATGTATCGTGGAATGATTGAGTCTCTACTATATCTCACTGCCAGTAGACCTGACATTGTTTTCAGCGTAGGTTTATGTGCTCGGTTCCAGGCTAATCCCAAAGAATCTCACCTCAAAGCTGTAAAGAGGATCCTCAAATATCTCAAAGGAACTGCTGATCTATGCCTATGGTATCCTCGTAATGAGAATTTTGAACTTATTGCATATTCAGATTCTGACTTTGCAGGTGATTTATTACATAGAAAAAGTACGTCTAGAACTGCTCACTTCCTGGGTCCGTGCCTAGTTTCTTGGAGTTCTAAGAAACAAAACTCAGTTGCTCTCTCAACCGCGGAAGCTGAGTACGTAGCCACTGCATCATGTTGTTCCCAATCATTATGGATAATGCAGCAAATAAGCGACTATGGGATCAAATCGAGTTGCACACCAATCATCTGTGACAATACAAGTGCCATTAGCATCTCAAAGGATCCGGTCATGCATTCTCGGACCAAGCATATTCATATTCGACACCACTTCTTGAGAGATAGCGTAGAAAAAGGGCTAATCAGGTTGGAACATTGCAACACGGACAAGCAAATTGCAGACATATTTACAAAGCCATTGGGAAGAGACAGGTTTGAAATTATCAGACTTGAGCTTGGTTTAATTAATTCCTAAAATTCTAATCATATGTATCATTTTCCTTCTATATCTTCTTTCCAAACTCTTTATTCCAACGATTCTGTGTGAAGTTAATTTCTTAAAATCTTTTAAAACTAAAACATTTTGTTTTCTAAAATTAACTGCTGCCTGATCGGCCAAATCCAATTTTGAAATTTGAACTCACTATGGTTGAATCTCCATAAGGGAAGTGGGGTAGTCTAATAAAGGGAATAATGGGAAAATTAATCATCATGATCTTCTCTTTCCAAGAATTCCACCTTTTCAGATTGTGAGTTCCCATAAACCACTCGGCCGCCCTATCCTTTCCTATATCATCAATAATTTCCTACAAATTCTCCCTTCACATCTAACCATCATGATTAAAAAGAGGGGAGGTTCACCTTCCACTCCACTTCGTCGCTCAAACCGCAAGAAATCAATCCAAAAACCACCCTCCTCCTCTACTCCTACACAGATCGACCTTGCATCCTCGCCCTCCTTAATGGCGGAAAACTCGGGCAGCAACGAAGTGAACATGCAAGAACAATCTCCTTCCCCCGCACCGTCTCAGGGGGAACATGGGTCTGACCCAGAATCACCACCGTCTCTCACCCCCTCTGCCATAGCTAAATCCAAGTGAAAACCAATGTCTTGAGATGGGAAGGTACTTCCAAGAAAAGTTAGACGGAAGACTGCAATAGCCCTGGGGATCACTCACAATGCCGGGTCGTCTAAACAGTATCCCAAGATGGGGAAGGTAGCTGAAGAAGATGTCACCAAACTCAAAACCGATTACCTCACTCGAAGCATTGTGAAAGCACTGACTCTCTCTTCAAATGAACTCACCTGTAAGACTTCTGATTTTACTGAATTCATCACCTTCCAACAATGGGGTAGGTTGTATGACTCTAAAAATGACTTCTCTGTTTATCCTGAACTGATAGCCAAGTTTTTAGCAAACTTAATTGTCAAGGATGATGTGATGTCCTCTAGGGTCCAAAACGAAAAGATCTTGTTAGATATTGAAGACTTAGGAAAAATTCTTGGTGTCCCACATGCTGGTGAATGTGCCCACAACAAAACTGAATGGCCCCTAACTGATGTCTCCAAAGATGTCGCACTCCAGTTCTTTGACCCAACCATTACTGAGTCTTCACTTCATGTTGCGAGACTATCACCTGTCCACAAGCTGCTATTCTATTTTGTTCACCATAATTTGATCCCTAGACTCGAAGGACGCTCATCACCATCTAGGGCCGAATTGGCTTACATGTATCTCCTTGCAAACAAGGTACCAATAAATCTTCCTGGTCTCATGTTAAAGCATCTTAGTTTCATCATTAGTACCAAATCTTGAAAAAATGGAATTTCTTGTGCACCGCTTCTTACCAAAATATTCCAATCTAAAGACATTGCTCTTGACAAATTTACCCCTAAGGATGCCAGTAAAGTTGTGGACAAGAGAGGTCTAGGTAATCTAGGAATTATTATCACAAATTCCAAATTGGTACCCAAGGAATCTACTCACTCATCTTCTGATCCGAAGCCCAAATCTGGACCTGCCCCTGTTCCTTCCAGTGACCCTATGATAGTTGTTCCTCCCATCACCGACCACATTAATATGCTAGAACGCTCTCTTCAGTACAAATTTGATGCCCTTTCAGAATCACTTGCTGCTTTGGCCAAAAAGGTGGACACTCTGGCTGACTCCCACAATGCGATCTACAAAGATTTCCTATCCTTCAAACAGGAGGTGTTGCTGAAACTTGAAGAACCGGAGGCTATCCATAGGACACTTGTTCCATCCTCCGATGATGAGGATTAATCAAACATTTCATTTGTGTTGGGTTTCGGGTTGACACTGGGTATTTTGACACTGCTTCAAACACATCACTGTTTTGGTACTGTTTTGATTATTCCTGTTTCCTTTTGGTTGATGCCAAAAGGGGGAAATAATCAGGTGCCTTTATTGTCTTGCTACTATTATGCTGCTATAATTTATTTTGCAGGAAAGGCACCTATGGTTTGTCATCAACAAAAATGGGGAATTTGTTGAATATGTTGTTTTGTTGATGACTAACCATGCAGGAACACAGAATGAACTGGTCTTTATATATTGGTGAATAACCATGCAGGTTCCCTAGTACGAAGCTCGTTAATGAACCTGAGTTGGAACTACTCTATACTATTTCTGTGACTCACTTATATATATACTTGCATACATGATTACGTGACATTAATTTTGACTTGCAAAATAAAAGCACTAATAAAATACCTTTATGAGAAAGATCCTTAATTAATGCATCCACTTTTAAAGGAGGCAATTGTTTTTTAAATAAAGAACGTAGCATGATTAAAGGAAAGCTACTTTTTGAATAAATTCAGATTTGCTAAAAATCATTTACTGTTATGATCCGTTGGTCCTATTATGGAAAGATAATATATTGCTTTGATAACTATCCATTGCCTTGTGAGCTCGTTTGACTTGGATATATAGATGGAAGGTTCTTTAAATTAATTCAAGGCAAGAATCACAAGGCTTCAAAGGATCCACATAAAAACCGACTATAAAAAGCAAAGGAGAAGAAGAGAAGAGGGTATGCTTGACCGAGAAAATACTTAGAAGAATAACTCAAGAAAAAGATCAAGCCTATGATGCCTGAAACTGCCTGCACGGAGTTCTAGATAGAGTTTTCTTTTCCCTTCTTCTATTGTAATTGAGATATTGAGGCCTAGCTAAGTGTAGCTGCCTCGGGTTGGGTTAAGTGTGTGTGAGGGCTTTGTGATAAAGCCGAGAGGCTCTCTACCCAAAAGGTAGAGAAGCATAACTCTTCCTAGAGAGGATAGAGTTGGGGAGGCTCAAGAGTAGATTAGGAGAATCACTCTTGTAATCTTTCCAAGGCTTGGTTTTAGTGAAGTTGTTCAAAATTCCTCCGAGGGAGGTCGAGGTTTTTTAATCCCTTTGAGCCAAGGGATTTTTCCTCGTTAAATACTTGTGCACTTTACTTATCTGCAAATCCCCTCTTCCCACACTAGAACTTGGCGAAAAACTGCCACGGTTCCACACACACAATTCACCCCCCCTCTTGTGTTGCTAACCGTTTCATCAGTTTATATCGGATCTAACTCAATATTAGAGAAGGCCTAAGTTAAAAGTTCCGATCTTTTAAATTAAAACGTAATAAAAGACCGGAACATACTAGTCAATTTATCATTCATGGTAATATTCTTGTAATATTAAGTAATCTTTAATATGATCACGAATATTCATTTAGCACGTTTTATTAACAATTTACAACAGGCCTAAATAGCATTTTGTATAAGTTAAACGTATGGCTTTAAAGAAATACTCCGTAACTTATATCTCACTCAGGGATATTTGTCAGTTGCAAAATTATATTCAGTACAATGGTCACAAAAAACTTACTTTATATAGATCCTAAAATAATTTCTGTAATTCATAAATATGATTTAATTTGAAACCACACGTATATCCGTTTCGGGTTTATATTTTAGGATCTGTTTTGCGCTAACAAAACGGAATGAGATATATTCTTATAATTGAATCCGCCAAAATATACTACTGAGTGTGGCTTTGATATTTGTGACACTCAGTAATTGTAACACCCCGGCCCCACCGGACCCGAGGTAGTTACTCCGGACCAATAGTACTGTCCTCACAAACCATCACAAGCCTTTACCGCACACTTTGTCCTCACTCATGCGCGCCCTGAGAAACTTCCCAGGGGGTCACCCATCCCAAGACTACTCCCGTGCAAACACGCTTAACTTTGGAGTTCTTAGGTAATGAGCTCCCTTAAAAGGAGATGCACCTCTGTTGGTATGAGTAGTACTATTAATCCGTTTATATTAAATCTCAAGTGTTACAGTAATACCGATGAAAGTATTTGTGACACTCATAAATACTAAGTGCTATTCTTATACAAGTACAATTGTAACACATAAGATCTTTAGATATTATATGAGATATCTAAACTTGTAAACCTTCTAAACCCTAGTAAAAGAGATGAAAATACCACAATAAAAGTGTTTTTAGTTGGCAAGATAAGTTTTAAGAGGTCTAGATATCCTCTGTACAATATCACTATTAAGTTCTTTATAGTTCCAAGGATTATGTAAAACTAATCCTAAATTTTGGTATTAATAGGGAAGAATATATAAGTCTAGGTATTTTAAGTAAAAGATATTTCATAGAGCACTATCCTATATATCCTTGATATATACTTAAGATAGATTACCAATCATATCTTGCTGTGTAGAGCACTTGTAAATGAAGACAAGTGATTTAGCGTATTAAATCACTTGTTGGAAACCTTGATATTGACACTATAGTAAGATATGATTGTCACAAAGCTCGCTCCTATATGTTCGATATGAAGATCTCATAAGTAATTGAGCATGTTTAAAACATATTATATTGGAGCTGAATAAACAAAAATCTATAAACGCTATTTGTAATAAAACCCCTGGTCTGACGATCCATCATATTTACATATCTTGCAAAACGGAAATCTTCACGAGCTTATAAAAAATATTGGATCCATTACGAAACATAATCATTTAAGGGCTTCATTACCTTCTCGATATTTTCAGTGAAGTATTTGAATAACGTGAAGGGCTCAATCATCTTTTTTTTCTTCTTCTTCTTTTTTTTTCTTTTTCTTTTATATCTTTATCCTTATATATAAATATTACTTTATCCTTTTTATTTGATCTTTTATATGTATATTCATCTCTTTTATGTTATCTTTTTTTTATAATAGCTTATCTTTTTTATCTTTATTTTCTTTCTTTTCCTTTTGGTGATAATGTGATATCATATATCGATTCATGTTAGCCGACCTCATTACCGTTTGAGACTAAGGCTTGGATGTTGTTGTTGTATTTGAATAACGTGTAAGTTTTAGTCTAATCTCTGTCGAGGATATAATCCATACTATCAGTAATTGCTGTACTATAAGTGTTGGCGTAATCTTCTATAAACTTCACTGAAAATATCGAGAAGGTAATGAAGCCCTTAAATGATTATGTTTTAAGTGATACGTTTGGCTAATATGTTTTTAAATCATATCTTATAATTTTGTTAAGATATAAGATATGATTACGAAATCTAGGCGTAGATGGCGGATATTACAGTTCGTATGGGTTTATAAGTTATAACAGATAGCACCTCACGCAAGATTGCCTATTATAATACAAAAAAACAAATGAACGAACTTGTATAGTGATCTCAAAAAGGATCATTAAAGGCAAAATTCAAACAGATAATATGGCTTAATCTTTATTTAGTGGGAGATGAACCATGATACTCACGCATGTTTCATAACCCGTTTAGAAGAGATACAACGGTTAGCAAATATTTTACAACAAGATTGTCCATATCTTGTGAACTTATTAAGTACGTTTTAATTATCCCGGGTTATGAAATTGTTCAAGTTGTTAGGGTTAAAATGCATAACTCCTGAGTTAATCCCAAGTGTTTGCTATCCATACACTTGTGACAATAATTTGTCACAAGTTTATAAAATCTTGAACAAAACTTAACTCGTTATAGCACCATTTATATCTCGGCGCTACTATTTAGGCATTGGTCACTACGTAATCCAACTTGATTCTTAGTTTATATAGCGTTTTAAATAACGAGATATAATTCGTATATCAATTTTTATATATATAAACCCACAACTATTATTGACGTAGAATTTCCACACATTTACACCTATTGAAGAACTCATTAATATTTCTCGGTCATCTACTTATATATAAATCGCGAAAGGAAGTTAACTTGGGCATTTTTCCGTTGCTACAGTTCAACGTTTAACACTTCCGTTTTCTTTCCTCTTTTTTATCGCTCATCCACATAAAACAGGCCGGATGTCTTTCCCGATTCGTTAGTCATTTCGCTCCCCAGAAATTCGCAGATGGCAGAGCTAGGGTTGACATGAGTCTTCTTCCGCCAAGCCTCTCAGCTTCAATGGAGTATCAAGCAGCTCCAATAGATGGCCTCACCGGGAACTTCAGTCTCTTTTCAAGAACGCTTTGTGTCGTTTCGGCTAATTTGGGAAAAGCTTTGCGTCCACGAGATTCAAGTTTCTCCTGTGCCCAGCGTCCACAAGATTCAACCTTCTCCGGTAATACGATAACACCGCCTCTCACCCTGATACTGTCAGCTAATAAATATGATGGTTTTGTTTTTTTCAAACTGAAATGGGATCCATCGACCTAACCGTCTACATCCATTGGAGCAGCCAGGCTATCTTTCTCTTATTTCCAACTATTTGGGATTATTTACTCCTCCATATTCCAATTTCTATGGATTTCTGTCAATTTTGCTTCTGTAATGATGGGCAGAGCGAAGTCATCGTACAAATGCTGAATCAGAGCAAACTCATCCATTCTTCTTGCCTTCATGGATTGGCTGGACTTTAAGGTTTCATTTCAATTAGTTGTTTTGGTTTAGTTTGAGGTTTGAGTCGATATATGTATACCTAATTGGTATACGTATACCACTTCAAGCTACACAGATTTCTGATTTTTTGCGGGATAAGCCTAAACAGAGATTCATTTGGATTTTATTTGGATTTATTATGTGATATGAAACACATTTGTTTCTATATAAGATTAGTTTTTAAATTCATTCTTGCATCCGATTGTTCCCTGACTATATATGTTTTTGGGTTCAATTGAATGTTTCATCTTTGTGTCTGTGGTGTAGATTAATTGTTCTTTTTTCTAAACACCATAAACTGGTAACTTATAGGAGGATTTTACAAAGATAGTAGTCTTAACTTCAAAACAACATTGCTAATGATAATCATAAGAACCATAATAATGGTTTTACCTACTAAAAATTCATCCTATCCAAGATTCTAAATTAAAGAATATCATCATACCCACCTTGTTTCTTATACGTATTATTACTATTCGTATTGTTGTCATCTTTGGGGTTCACAATATTTGAACCCAGCCTGGTACCTCTCCCATGCATACTTAGAGGCACCTCTGCTCTAACCAACCTAGATGAAACTGCCAATGTTCCTTGTATCTTAGATGCCCATTCCTTCTGCTCTGGCAATAGATTACTTGCACTGGTTTGGAATCAATTGGTCTGTTTGCTGTTTTTTCATTGACTGTTTTTTTGTTTATTCAAATGACATAGGTTGAATAAACCTTTCATCTTCAAGAGATCGTCATTATGGATATCACAATTGGGGCAGTGGTGGAGGAGGAGGAGGGGGACATGGCACTTCTCACCATGTTTTTTTTGTAAGTTATGTTTCTCTCGTTTGATTATTTCTGGTTTGTATTACTAAGAAGTATATTGTATTGATGACCGAAATGGTTTCTCATCTCCTCTTTTCGTGGAAATGATCATTTTAGTTGCATGTCCACTTGAAGGACTAGAGGTAAATAGAGATATTATAAGTGGGAGAGAGCTTTCGTTATATGGCTTGATTTTTTTAACACTACAAGAAAAATGCCGAATTGCAATGCACATTTCCATTGCAAAATGTTCGATTTCCGTTGCAATTTGTGCTTTGCAACAACAAATGCAACAGACAAAATTCCGTTGCATTTCACGTCCTTGCAATTATTTGCAACGCTGGTTCAATTCGTTGCAATGATATGCAACGGAAAATGCAACTCATGTATTTCCATTGCATTTTGTTTGCAACAATCATATTATGTTGCATTTTCCATAGCTAATATTGCAATGAGTTTTTCCATTGCAAAAAATGCAACGGAAATGTAGTTGCAATTTCAATTGCAATGTTTGCAACAAAATTGTATACCTTATTGCAAGTTACGTTGCAATTTTGCAATGGATGTAGCCGTAGTTAAGTTTATTTTGCATTGCAATTTCCGTTGCAAAAATGCAATGAATTACAATAAATGCTCATTGCAAGTTTTCTTGCACATATTTTGTAAAAACTATAACAACCTACATTTTGTTGCAACCTATATAAAATAATATTTATAAACCATACAACAGTACAACTAGATCATAACAACGACGAATATCAATAGTAATGTCTCAAATAATAACAGAAATTTATAAACTTTAAAGAATGGACTGTCCAACCTCCTAGTAACAATAATAATGTCTTAAATAATGATTACGTCTTTAAGAATACTAGTAATCAAATGACTAATTAAAACCGACCATCATCTTGAAAAGAACTCTATCTATTACGAGCTAATAAAGTTTCAATCTGCTCTTGTAAAGCACGTATGACATCATCCGTTTTTTGTTGCCTTTGATCCGCTTGTTGTTGAAATTCCTTCTGTTGTTCCACGATCTTTTGCAAACGTTCCACTTCACCCTTCAAATGATTAATTTCAGCATTGTTACATTGTGGTGATGAAGTGTCCATTTCAGAAGAGTACTCCGAAGCTTTACGATGAATATTTTGTGTGCCATATGAGCCAGTTCCATACAACCTATTCTTTGAGTCAGGTCCACCAACAACATCATAGAACAACTCATCATCATCTACTTCCTCACCAATATCAGTTAGCTCCTCACGACGTAAAACAAATTCATCCTATAATATTTTATTGGATTAATATAAGGGCAAATTGTTTAAAAAATAATAATAATAATATTTAAAAAATACTTACATTCACTTCTTTAGCCTGATCATTTACAAAAGTCTCTCCATCGTGATTCTTTGTATGTGTATACAAAAAAACCTGATAACTTGTCACTGTAGTTTGGGAATCCTTTTCCTACATAATAATCATTTGTAACACACAATGTTAGAGAATTAGAGTAATCAAATAATAAATATCATATGAATCACAATATTAGACAGTACGCTATGGAAGCATTCTATAACAGTATGACATCATGTTTGAGGTAAAAAGAACAAATTAATCCTCTTAAGGAGAATCAAAATCCACAAATATCTGACGCGAAAGTGGACCCATTTGATTATTTACTTTAAAACTAAATCACTAGAAAGTGGTAAGCATTCTCCCACTTCTAGAATCCAATTACCGGCATCATCAATCATCATCTATTATCAAGTACTCACTCCACTTGGAGATGGCTCCCTTCGCTGCTGTGACCAGACTCTCCTTGTTAGGCTCTTTGTTTACAAAATACATGTTTGATTTGGCAACCTTATTTGTAGAGCAACAAGACAGAGTATCTTTCACCTTTCTCAACAATACATTAGACCTCTCTGTAAAGTTCTGCTTGTTTGGTTTGAGCCTTGGTCAGGTCAACTGAACCACTATGTTGTTCAGTGAAGTGCTATCTCAATGCTGCCATTCAGTCCCTGGTGTTACGTTAATGCCTCCATTCTTTCCATTTTCCAACCATTCTATGCATTATTTACTTCACATAAAAAATAAATAAATAATAAAAGCTCTTTCTCTTGGGAAGTTTTCCTTTTTAACATGGACCGCAAGGTGCCAGCTTTAGATAAAAGGAGTGTTTATCATGTAATAATAATAATAATAATAATAGTAATTATTAGTATTATTATCATTATTTATGCATAACAAATTTTGTATGATAAATCACGAGTTGGTAGCAAAAAAAGTAGTTTCAATAAACTTACAATTTGACTAGCAACTTTGGCATGAGATATGGTCCCACTAGTATGAGTAGATAGGGCAGTCTTCTCTAATTCACCTTGACGCCTATTTTTTTTGCATTGATTAGATTTCTTCTGAAATTCTTCACTACTCCACATAGCCATCCAACTATCCCAAACTTCTTGAGTGATTGATGAATTCCTCTGACATCTTCTTGTTTTCATATTACTGAGATAATTGGAATATCTTTGTTTAGCTTTTGTAGTCCACGCTGCCTTTATTGAAGATTCTATTATAGGATTCCAATAGCAATGCTTCTACAGATCATTGTAAATTTATTGTAAGTCAACTAAAATATAATAATTGTTTGCTGCCAATTATCTTTTCTTGATTGTTCATAGTTAAAAAATACAAAATATAAGATAAATGATTGAAAAAGTACCTTAAACTCATCCCAATAAAACTTTATTATATCTTCACTTAAGTTAGCCCATGAGTAACCATGAGGATCAACCCTTTCCTTGAAAAGAGAAGTAATCTTTCGAGAACATTCTTCTGAAGGAAGTAATCTGTATAACGAAAGAATATAATTTGAAGCATTTACTATCAGAGAATAAATATTAATAAATAGAATCTATATATATATATATATAACATGTTTTATAAACTTAACACTTACTGCTTTTTTTTAACTCCAATGCACAAACGACCATTTGGTCCTATAGACCCAATAACATGTAGTGGTTGCTCTGAGTTATTATTTGAGATAGTTGTATCAGTACTGAAATGAGTGGAGGTATTGGGTGATGGAGTAGATTGTGATAAATCACGTGGTGGACTGGTAGATGATGAGCCAACTTGTGGAATAGTTGGCGAAGAACCAAGTGATGGAGTGGATGGTGGTGTAGTAGTTGAGGAGGAACCAAATGATGGAGTGGATGATGATGGCACACGACTCACAAATCTGGCCACGGGAGTTGCTGGTCGCTTACGTTTGGTTGGTCCTCGACCAGATGGTGGCAAATTAGACATTTTCCTGCAAAACAATGACTACATTTTGTGTTTATATGCTGCCATTTAAAGTCACAAAATACTGAGCCACCTGGCAAATATAATACCAAAACCAAAAATATATCCAAAGTAATATTCAAAATAACTGAATGTCTTAATAAGTAAATGAATGTCATGATAAATTAAACAAATTAATAAATAAAGGCATATTGTTGCTAATATCTATCTCATTGTCAATCATATTGCTAATCACTATCAGAATTATAATCATTCTCATCTTCACTTTCACTACTGGATGAACTTGATACAAATTCATTCACATCCTCATCATTTTCAGAATCTCCATCTGGAATATCCATATCAATGTTTGAATCACATAATGTAGCAATTGACTCATCTGTAGAATCTGTGATTTGAATTGCTTCACACTCATCTTCTTGAAAAGCATCTTCTTTTGAGTGACCGGTTTCTGTAATCGAGCTATCAATCCACCCCCTTGGTTTAATTTTACATACAGCAAACCAATCAGATTTACCTCGTTTTGTGGTAGGATAAGACACAAAACTAACTTGAGAAGCTTGCATTGCTAAAATAAATGGCTCAAATTTATTGAACCTTCTCCTTTGATTGAGTTCCACCAAATTGTATTGTTTGTGAACTTTTACTCCAACGTTAGGAGTGGGATCATACCATTCACATTTAAACAGCACAGTACGTTTCAGTGGCAATGCTGGGTACTCAACTTCTAGTATTTCCATCAACTTTCCATAGATGTCTTGTATCTAGGGTGCTGACAAATTTTGCATTCTGTCAAGTCTTTATTTTCACCCCAATACAACATACACCCTGAACTACAACAATCAATTTTCTCCACTGGAAGTCCAAGGCCATGTACTAACTTCTTCATATCATAAAAGCTATCAACCATGTTGTTGTCTTCTGGTAATGCATCCTTAAATAGTTGACAAATTGCATCAAAACATTGCTCAGATAGACGAAACTCCGACTTAATATTCAATAAACGGGATACAATGGATAGTTGTGACAACTTTTCACAACCAGGCCACAACGGTTTATCGGTAGCTTCTAGCATGTCAAAGAATTTTTTATCTTCTGCATTTGGCTCTTCATCCATAATCCTTGTTGGGATAAAGTCTGGACCTGCAGCATCTATGACCATTTGCCGATAGGAACATGAGGGCATATCTTCAAAACCAAAGTTTTGATTCTCGAAAGCATGATCCCTAGTTGGACTATTATCACTCAAAGTTTCACCTTGTCTATTCCACACAAAATAATTTGGAACAAAACCGTGTTTCACCAAGTGTAATTTCAAGGTGTCAACTTCTTGGTATTGCCGATTACGGCATTTTGTGCATGGACACCTAATTTTGTTTCCATCCATGAAGTCTGGCTTACTCTTTGCAAAGTTAACGAACATATTAACTCCTTTGATGAATACTTGAGTAAGATACCCGCCTTCGTCTTTCCTTTGATACATCCAGTTTCTATTTGTAAAACTCATTCTTGTATCTATGTAATCACATTAAGCAAATTATTATTTTAAAACTTATGTGTAATTGATAATGAGAACTCAAAAGGGCTATAACGAGTGTTTTTTGTAGTTTTATTATGTGACTATTTTTGTGACTATAACTAAAATGTGATAAACCAATTATTCAAATAAAACCCGAACAACAAATATAATAATTTATAATACAACATCACAGTGCCCCATGACAAAGAGTAAGCATCAGGGTACCCCCATCACAAAAACTAAGCATCAGGGTGCCCCCATCACAACATCTAAGCATCAGGGTGCCCCATAAAAAGAGTAAGCATCAGGGTGCCCCCATAAAAATAGTAAGCATCAGGGGTGCCCCCATAGAGAGCACATACCGTTATGTACTTCTCTGTTCTTTGTTTGAGCTGATAATGGACTTTAGGTTCACTTTGCTCCTCAAGCTGTCAATATGTATTACAGAATTTGTATACGAACAAGGTGTGTTAGTTAACCCATGTTAACTGTAAAGTTGCAGTAATTCAACACAAAAGGCGGTAAGGCGTCCGCCTAGGCGGCAATTAGGCGACTAGTTGCACATTTTATATTATATTACATATATAATTATATATAGTTATATATAATATATTACTAACTGAACTTTATTTCTTTATATATTACAAAAAGTAAAGTACACATTTCATTATATATAATAGTTTTTGTTTTTATTAATAGTTTAACACTATTATTTTATAACATATATAATAAATTCACAATTAATAATATACTGAAAAGCAAATTAGAACTCGGTATCGTCACAGTATATGTGGGTATAATTGTGCACATCATGTTTACAAAAACCTTTGTATATTGTGAAGGAATCATCATCAAGTGAAAGGAACAACACCTCCTAGCATGTTTCAGCTCAGATTCAAGTGATATATATGTGACAGATTGGCCAATTCCGCCAGAAACTCTCCCGTTAACTGGTTGTTCTGCAAAGACAGTGTGGTTAAGTTGTTTGGAAGGGAATAGGTTCTGGGTATTTGCCCAGAATACCCAGAGTTGGACAGTCTCAATTCTTGAAGTCTCTGAAGTTGACCAAACTCAGCTGGAATTGGTATGGACATTGGATTATCATCCATGATGAAGTATTGCAAGTTGACCAAACTCAGCTGGAGGGATTTGTCGAGTCAGACTGTTTTGAGAGAGGGTGAGGATCTGAAGTGATTTCAGTGTAGAGAGCTGAGGTGGGATTGAGCCAATGAGAGCAGGATTTGATCTGAGACTGAACTGCTGCAATGGAGAAAAACTGAAACTACTATTCTGCCCTTGAACTGAAAGGAGGATGCTTGTTCTGGTGTGGGTGAAGCAGTGAATGAAGAAAACAGATAGAAGGTGAGGGAGGTGAAAGATCTATGGAGGGAAAGTGGTTGTGGGCTTGCAGGTCGAGTTGGGGTGGGTCCCAAAGTCCAGCCTGATGACATGACCAGTTTTGCACCCAATCCCAACCCAAGAAGAGGATGAAGACTCGGGGTAGGGGGAGCAGGGGTTGGGGTGGGAGATTTTCCAGTTGGAATCAGAGGAGTGGGTGTCCATGATCCTGAACAGAAGTTGTAGCTCCTGGGGATCCATCAGAACCCTTTGGGCTTTGTTTTCAGTCTACGACTTGAGTTAGACGACGATGGCGACAAAATATCTCGTAAGATTATCAGAACCATTTTGGCTTTGTTTTCAATTAACATCCTAAATCTATTTTTCCTGGGCCTGCGGACGGTTGTTGGACTGGCAAAAAAGGCGACGACTTGTCACAAAATTGCGTCTAGGCGATGACTGGAGGACGCCTATCGTGACTACTCTTCTTCTGGCGAGGTGAGTGAAGACGGTGTTCACTCCGTAGTGCCAGGATGCCTAGTCGGCGACTAGGCGACGCCGTGACAAGCTTGTAGCATACACTGATACACATATTTATTACATATTTACTCCCAAAAGCTTTAGGTTTTGAAAAAATCTTTATGCTGGTTGATGGGACAATCTATGAAAAAAGTATGCCTAGGCCATTATGAAATAACGACATATTTTCATAAAGAACAAAGGAAAAATTTGCTTAATGGAGAGAATATATTCTCAATGACAATCTCAGTCTATCTTTATATTACAAAGATTTAGGTTTGAAACACTTATCCTCTGGTTGATGGGATATTCTGAAAAAAGTTAAGCAATTATGAAACAATGCATATCCAGAGTAAGAACAAAGGGAATTCAAGTGTGATTAAGGGGCCATATTTTCTATGACCTTAACTTTATATTGTTGAATAATTTCTTCAATTTTCAGTTATAAAAAACCAAACCAGCCCCCTAAAATAATTAAACCCGTATTTAAGCAAATAACACACAAGGAACTACATACTGGAAAAGATCAAAATCAATTAAAACTTAGTAATTTATCTTGAATTAACTCCAAACTTGAGAATCGATGCAGGCTAATTCAACATGCTCTCTATCACTCAACGAGCTGAGAATTTGAATCTAGGATGCAGGCTAATTCAACGAACTCTCCATCACTCAATGATTAAGTGACATATAATTTAAAAATTAAATTAGTCAAATAGATATGCCTAAAAAACATACCTGCGAGACTGAGGACGTGAATTGTGTTGGTGAGTGTTGCTTGACTGGCTGTCAGCGTGCGGACGGGTGCAGTACTGCAGTGAAGGTGCTGGACGTGCGCAGGGGTGGTGCGGGACTGCTACAGTGCTGCGCAGGCGGCTCTAGAGGCCAAGACAGGGGTCGCCTTGGCGATGGATGGCCGTTGGCGGTTTGGAGGCAGAGGAATTCGTACCTTCGTTACGTTGAATGGGTTGGAGAAGACTGCTAAAGAGGGAGACCTAATTAGGGATTAGAGAGGGAATAAGTAAAAGTTAGAAGAAAGGAGGCGGCCCTAAGTTTATTTCGGCGGGAAGTACTCGTTGTATATTTTAGTAAGCGCCAATCCAATTTTTTTTTTGATCGTAAGCGCCAATCCCGAATTACTCAAATTGTAATTATTTAGTATGTTAGTCTTAGTATTTTAATACTCCCATAAATAGAAAAGGTAGATAATTCCATTAATTTTTTTAAAGTTGCAACGGAGAGAGTTCTCTTGCAAATCGTTGTTGCAAGGCATAATCGTTGCAGATAAATATTTGCAACAGGCGATATTTTCATTGCAAATTTGTTGCAAATTTGGAACTATGCAACTAAATTATATTTTATTGCTATTTTTGTTGCAATTTTGCAACGAAAATAACTAGCCATTGCAAAATTTGTTGCAATTTATTTTCCCTCCAAATTCCCGTCACTTTTGCATTGAGAATTTTTTCCGTAGCAGTATCGGTTGCAATATTGCAATGTTTTAACATTCCATTGCAATTTTCATTGCACTATTGCAACACAATTTAGTTCGTTGCACTCTTCCATTGCAAATCGTGTTTTTTCTTGTAGTGTAAGTTGTAAAGTAGAGTTAGGATTTATGGTGTTGGAAAGGAAGACTTTGAATGTGAAGAAAAATAATTCTTGGCTGCCCAGGACAATCACCCGGTCGGGTGAGGTATTGCACCCGGTCGGGTGAGAAATTTAAATGCGAAACTGCTCAGGAAATTACATCACCCGGTCGGGTGAGGTATTTCACCCGGTCGGGTCCGACTTGACCCGGAACACCAGAACATGCCGAAGATCGCCAGAACGTGGGAAATATTTGATTTTGACGTTGACCCGGTCGGGTATGTCCTTTTACCCGGGCGGGTCAATGCCCCAGGGTATTGAAAACACCTATAAATAACCCCATTTTCCTTCACAAAGAATCATCCCTTCTTCCATACTCTTAAGCTCAACTTAGAATAGTATTTCTTTTATATTTTTTTAGCATGTTTAGTCTCCAAATGAGGAGCTAAACTTCCATTTCTTGGTGTTGCTCTTGAAGCTTGTTAATTATTAAAGTTGTGAGTTATTTTCTTATCTTCTTCCCTTGAATATTAATTATTCTCTTAATCTATCTATATATTAATGTTGGGGAGTGTTGCTAAGATGACAATTAGTTAACATCTCGACATTAATCTATCTCGACATATAAACATACCCGACCGGGTACCAAATTTGACGTGCACTTTGTCGCGAGTGCACTCAAAATAAATCGATACTAGCACTTATACGTAGTATAGGTGAAGTAGAGTTCGTATCCACAAGGAAAGGAATAATTCTCTTTTTATAGAACTAGTAAATAAAAGGGGGATTTAGGATTGAATGATTTAATTTAATTAAACAGAAATTAAAGATGAACAACTTAAATGTGATTTAATTCAAAGATAAAAAGGACTTGGCATTGCTACTTTCCACTTGTTGATATATTTTAGTCGATCATTGTTATATCTATAACTTATTCCCTCTCGAATACTCAATCGAGGAGTATATCCAATTCATCGAGGGTAGTTATTAACAACGACCGTTCATTAATAACCCTTACTATTAGTCAAGTATAGAACACCGCCATATACCGACTTGATAGTAGCATTTAATCTCTCAACTCCTTGATGAAATCAATTGAGATTGATAACCTCAACACAACGGTTTCGGTTTAACCAACAAAATTAGTCCCTCTTAAGTTTATTAACCACGACCGTGCATTAATAAACCGAAGTTACTTACTTGTGAGTACGCAAAGCCGAGAGATCAGGCATCGGGACAGACGGGTTAGAGCTCTGGACTTGTCGCATGATCGACATAAACGCGCTAAACATATTCTCCATCTGCGCTCGCCAGAGTTGCTCCTGCTGCGCGAACCGCCGGAACCGGACTTCCACTTGCGCTTGGATGCGGGCATCAATCTCCTCTTGGGTGGGCCCCGAGTGTCGGCTTGAGCATTCAAAGCTGCCCGAAAGAGACTCCGCTTCAGACCCCGTCCCGTACCGCCGTCCTCTATGTTGGTCCCAGTAAATGCAGACTAACGATCAGCTAGATGGATATCATCGATAAACAGAGAAGAACGATTACCCAGAATGATTTATGCAATATCGAGAACTTGGAAATCGTCTTTCTATTATATCGAGAAGGATTTTGGCAGCGTAAGGCTAGAGTGTATTAATCGATCTCGGTACCTGTACACATGCAAGGCGCATATTTATAGGCGTTGTACAGGTTACCGATTTAGGTAAACCTTGGAAGTTGGGCCAAGGCCTTTTTGGGCCTTATTCCCTTTACCCTATTTATAACATAATAATTACTAATCTAATACCATAAATGGTATACACAGAAAGTTAAAAAAGCCATTCAGAATATAAACAGAATATACACAGAAGCTCAGAATATATATAAATTCATAATATAAACAGAATAATAAGAAATTTAAATATGGAACTGTATATCATATAGCATACCTGAGTCTCAACAACACGATGTGGAGGATCACCTTGCTTTGGAACATACACCTTCTTGAACACTTCAATCTTCAGAGGAGCCCGATTCAATTCTTTGGTCTATGAACACATAAACAATAAATATCAATTATATTACACGGTATTAAATGCTAATAATAAGTCAAAACTGTATTGAATATCAATTACATTGTGAACAGAACTTACCATTTTTTCAACATGCCTACTGACTAGAATCCGCCCACCGCGATACTGTGACTCCTTCGCCTTCTGGGAGTTTAATCCATGTTAATCACCACAGACAATTAAACTCAATAAGTGTCTTGAAAATTTAATTAAACTAGCATGTTATCTACTGATTACATTTTCTCTAGCGGAAGCTCTCTCGAAATCAACATCATCAGCAAAGCATTACCTGTACAAAATCATGTACAGAAAGAAAAATAAAAGAAAACAAAAATTAGCAACAATGCTAAGTAAGTTCCACCTAACCGCATAAAAAAATATAAATTTAATAATTTTGAAAAAACAAAACATTTGGCAGGAAAAATCTTTTTAAAACAATTTGTAAAATCTTCTCATAACACAATTCACGAGTAAAATAATAGTACTTCAAATATAATTAAATATTTCCAAACCACAATAATTACAACATACCAAATGTACATAAAGTACCAAAATCATTCTCAAAATAATTCCAAACACTCATAATCAATATTAGCATAATCAAACCAAAATAAATCCAAAAGTATTTGTACTTGAAATTCCACAATAATTTGATAATTCAATCCAACAACTCAAATCCATTCCATTCAAATATAATTCTCCTCAAAACCTCAAAACATCAATCCAAATATAATTTGTACTCCTAATACATTTGAAGGGCGGTGCTCAACATTTTATTGAGCCCGATGGTCCGTTGTTATGTACGGCCACCCCGGGACTTTTGCCGGTACCACTTCTAACCTGAGGAAACTGAACCTCTACCTTAAGTGTGCACACCCCCGGAAAGGGATTCCAAGCCCTATGGGTAGTAAGAAGCCCAAGTAGTTCGGACGTCAACGTCCCCCTACTCCACCAAAAGGGATTACCCTATATAAGTGACTAGGTTACTGCTACTACTGAATAATAGGGTCTTTTGCCCGAATTTTAAATACAATAAACAACCACCAATCTCCACAGTCAAGGTCGTGGACACCAAATCCCAACAAGTAATAGCAGTCCTAATCACTCTCCACAGTCAAGGTCGTGGAGGACACCGACATCCCGGATTTCTCTCGTGATGCCCTTACATTGAAAGGTTCATTTTATCTTTATTATTTTCCAAAAGTTCAGGGATTACTACTCACGTAATTTCCCCAAAGTTATTCAACATTCAACAATGCATCACATATTATACATAGACATAAATTTCCAAAATAAGGGTTAATCGATCCTTTAAACTCGAAAATTCCCAACATGATTAAAATATAGAATACTCCATAAATAGCTCAAATCTCAATCCCAATAATGATCAATACATAACTTCAAATACTCAAAAATAGTACACAATATTCAATACTCAAATCACAAATATAATCCTCAATAACAATCCATAAATAATTCTCAATACTCAAATACGAAGTATAAATGTAAAAGCTAGAATCTCACAAAGTACTCAAATAGTTTCAAATAAATAATCATGTATAGATTTACGAGGAAAAGCGTAATGTTGGTTGACGTAGAACTTACCTCGAATCACGATAATTCCTAACCGAAGCTTCTATCTTGACCTTCTTCAAAGTCACCTTCGTGTTTCGTTGTCGATTGAAGTCAGCGGTGAATTCACAGCGTTGCAAGAGACAGAGATGACAGAGCAGCGATCTTTTCCGGCCACAACGGTACTCTTCTCCATAGAACCCCTGACGGTTTCCTACTTCCCCGGAGACGGCGGCAATCCGTGTAGCACTCGCTCTGGCGTAGAGGGCATCAGTCCGACGAATCTGGCTACGGCTTTATGGCGTACTCCTTAACTGTGTATCTTTCGTTCTTTTCTTGGTCCCGACCTTCCCGTCGTTAAAAGAAGGCAGTTTGGTGGCGATATAGACCGGCGATCACAGCTTCTCCGGCGTCGACGGATTTCTCTTCTCCAGTGTGGAAACGGTCCAGCAACTCTGAGGCGGAACTCCGGCCTACAGATTTCTTCTCCGATGATGTCTTGAGCTTTCCTCTTTCCTTTTCTCCTTCGTTGAACCAGTCCGGCCGACCGGCAACTATGGTATGGCGGCGACGATCGTTCTCTCTTTATCTCCTTTCTCTCTCGATCTGTTTTAGTTCCTCTATGTTCCGCAATTGTTTGCTCCGTTTTCTATATATAGTGTGGCTGCATTAGCTTGTGACGAAATGACACATATTTATAGCCGTATGGACTAGGGTTTCATGCGTCAAAGTTAACGCTTATTCCAGAAAATTCCAGTAGGCGTACGATCCATAACATCTACGCAATACTACCATATATTTTCATTGTTTTCTTTGTTTGAAATGCACGTGTTATATTACCATGGTGATCATTCCCTTTGTGTATGCATATGATATGTATGTGTACGTTCATATTGCTAATCTCAAGTTGGAAAGTCAACTTTTACATATTTGTAATGATTAATAGAGGTATAGAATGTATATTGTGCGCAAATATTAACTCATGAATTAAATTTGCTAAAATGTCACTTTTATTCTATAAGTCAAAATTTTTATTTCACTAATGTCACTTTTGGCATATGTTAAAATTTAAGTTATTTAAATAAAGATTTTATTTTATTTAAATTTTTGGAGTGTCACATTCTACCCCTCTTAAAAATATGCTTCGTCCCCGAAGCATTAAACCTATTCAAGAATTGTACTTCCTCTGTTTGGTCTCTTCTTTGGGGCCCTTCTTGCTCGCTTGAATATTTCTTCCTCGAGTGGTAGCACTTGATAGCGGTTGGCAGGTTTGGCGTAAGCCTCGTTTAGAGTTCGGCATCTTGAAGTGTAAATAGCTTTTTGTGTTTCGAAGATTAAACCGCATATAAACTTCATAGTTTTACTAAATTCATCGGGAACTTATAACAAATATGCATATCGTGCAGGCTCCAAAAATTTGATGTAGTGCTCTTGGACGATCATAATCACTTGCTTCAGGTGTAAGCGTTTCTCGTACTTCGTAGCTTTCACATGCTCTAGGTAGAATCTTTCTTGCACGGCCTCCTTGAACATCTCCCACGAAAAGTCGAGTTGTTTACGCAACGCGGGTGCGATAGTCGTACACAGGTTATTCGCCACTTGACGAAGGTAGTATGCAGCTATATCAATTTGTTGAACCACGGTAGCCTCGTAGAGTTTGTTGAAAGTGTGAATCGAATCCTCAAGGAGAGATGATATTCTAGGCCTAAATAAGTAGGGGAATTACGCCCAAATACGAGTTTTACTACATTCCGGTGCCGAGACGTTATCGATGTCGATTTTGTAGTAACACGTTCCCGATTGCCTTGATGAGTTGAGTTAGTTGTTTCCAAACCTTGAGCCAACTCCGCGGTCGGTGCGGCATCATTGTCTTCTATGTTGTCTCTCGTAGGCGTCGTTGTCTTCTTGAAATGATAGCGTTTAGCATACGAATAAGAAATATCAAGTGCTATTCATAATTATACTACCTTAACTTATAACTTCACTTAATCAAGCAATCACATAATATAATGTATAGTTCCTCCACAAGTCCAAAGTATCCTTAAATAAGTCAAAAGGATATATCAAAACCAAGAGCATATTTCAAACAATTCAAAAGAACCACATACTCTATCAAAACCAAAAATCAAAATCTCACATCCTCACCGCGGTCCTAATATTTTTATTTTAGTCCTATTATAATTTGTGAGGACAGTACTATTGGTCCGAAGTAACTACCTCGGGTCCGGTGGGGCCGGGGTGTTACATAAAACCTATCTGCTCCCCTTTAATTAACTGTTATTCTTCTTTAAAAAGAAAAATTTTATTCTTCTATATTCTTAATTGATCATTTGTCTAACACCGTTTAGTTAGTTTGTGGACCATTGCATTTTTAATATTGCATTTTTCATTTCTGGATATGCTTTCTCATAACTTTAACTTATTTTTTTGTTCAGACAAGTCTCTTGATGAACATTGATTCCACATTTTGTTTCAATCTCCTGATATTAGCTTCTAACTTCAGTTTTGTTTTTCTTAAACAATGTCTGCTAAATTAAGGAAGCCAAATTCTTTACCTTGAGAGTTCTTAAGCTTCACATTTACTTTGACATGGTATATATTTACTTCTTCAATATCTTTGATTTGGATCCTAATCACTTTTCGCGGACTGAAACACTTTGATAGGGAAGATAGATTGTTGAAAGTGGTATGGTCTTCTTGACATACTTCAAGATAGTTTCTGGATATAGTTTTAAACGTTTCTCTAGCCTGTCCAACTAACCTTAAGATGTTGTAAGTTTTAACTAACAAATGCAGGTTGTTATGGTCTAACTTTATCATTTTCATAATATCTCAACTCAAAAAAATGAATTGATAGTTATACTTACAGTTAGATCAAGCTGCACCTCTTTCCTATAAACGAGTTTACTTGATTGAGATTGGAAAAAGTACAATTGTTAGTCTTGCTCATGTCATTAGAGATTATTCCCAAAATATAGATGTTAATGGTGGAATTGTCTCTTATTTATACAGGATGGTTACAATCCATATTTGGAACTCACATTAAGTACTAAGAAGAGGATATGGATATGTCATCAACCATATAAACACTAAGTGGGGAAATAAAAATGGCATGCTTGGGTAGGTCCTTCTTTTCCATTATGATATTAACCTGAAATTTCTCAATTTTCCTAAAAAACTTGTTTTTTTTTTTTAGAAAAAAAGGTCCCCAATATCTTTGATAAGCTTCATAGTTTTTAATTTTCTTCTTTAACCTAAATTAGGTTATTTAGTTTTTAATGGTAGTAAATGTATTTTTACTAAGTTCTAATTTAACGCAGTTTCTAAAATATCTTAGGTATCAAGGTTTTTTAAACATAGTAATCTTCTACAGTTTTACGCTGATTCACACCTTAAATTAAATGTGTTAGGCAAAGTTTTTCTTTAAAAAAGTTTTGTGTACATTTATATTATGTTGAGGCATAATTTATTTAGAAAGTTTTAGTTTAAGCCAATTTTTTTAATGTTGAGTGACCTCGGTCGTAATTTTCTTGATATAGTTTTTGTTTAAGGCATTTTTCATATTACCTTATGTATGAACTACTACGTATATTTCATTTTTAGAAGTTTTTAATCTGTGTACTAATTATTTTGACAATTTTTTTTATACAAGGGAATGTGTATAATTAATTAAAGGCAGAATTGGTTTACATTTTTAATATATATAAGGCAACTTTTATTTTTGTCGGTTTTTAATCGAAGTAGTTATTGTTGCCCAAAAAAAACTCGGTAGTGATCAATTCGACTATCCTTTTTATTTAAGACATTTTATACTATGTTAGATATGGACTTTATTATTTAGGTAATTTTCTCAGGGTTCTTGTATGGCAACCATCTCTGCCTGGAAGCTTAGAGGTGTAGAAGCTTAGGGTCCAGGTCTAATCTCGGTCTAATCTCAACCGCTCTCATCTGGCTGGTACGAAAAAAGAAAGGTGACAACTCCGGTACCTTTCTAAAAACAGGGGTACCGTACCTAGCATTCATTTGATTGGACCACATCACTTTATCAATTTTAATTTAGATTTAAATAATTCAACTGCTACCTTTTCATTGGTCCATGTGGACAAAGGTATGGTACCTTATGGGTACCATAGAAACTACCAAAAAGAAAACAAGCTATAAAAGTGGAACAAATGGAGTTGTGTCCATGACTTTTTCAAATGCATTGGCTTCTAAATAATGTAAAACAAACCTTTTTCTCGATATTTTGTTCATTTATTTAGTTTCAGCAATTTTTTTTAAACATTTCAGTATTCAAAGAAATGGTTCGAAGCTAACAGTGTAAATTTTACTAAATGCATTGATCCTAAGTCATAGAGTTGAGCTCTTGAACTACTTCAAATTCACTCTTCATCCGAAGAAGGATGTGTTTGTATTCCTATATCATTTGAACTATTAGTGATATTATTATAATTCCTGACAACTCCGGTACCTTTCTAAAATATGGGGTACCGTGCCTATCATTCATTTGATTGGACCACATAACTTTATCATTTTTAATTTAGATTTAAATAACTCAACTGCTACATTCTTATTGGTCCATGTGGACAAAGGTATGGTATCTTATGGGTACCAGAGAATCTACCTTATTATTTATCTCTCTGCAGAGCTAGATGGAAAGACAAACGAGTGTATTCTGATGAATGCCAACGCATATTAAACCAGGTGGGATTTGGGGTTTGGTTGTAATTTTTTAACGATAATGTATCATGTATGTGATTTTTATTAAATATTAATATTGCTCTGCCAGATCGTTGACCTACTGAAGAAATATATCTAGAACTAGAAAGGAGATCTGTTAGTCCCAATCAGGTTGTTATAGCTTAAATTCATGAAGGCAATTACCTAGGTATTTACAAACTCATAGGCGTTGCTGGGGAGACTGATATGCATGCGAGTTGATAGAGATCACCCTTCATGTTGCTCATCTATGATTTCCAATTTGGTTAATTTGATATTACATTTCATTGTTTCTGAGTTGGTTTACAATGAATACAGGGTGAAGAACAAAATAATTGGATGTGCTCTTCAATCAAGTTTTTATCAAAGCCTTGGTTAGCAGTGTTAAGTTTCTGAACAACTTCTTATCACCATTTTTTCATTTTCCCGGTTAGAACACATTTCAAAAGTTTGGAAATATTTCTTTTTTAGTTCATTCTTTTCATTCTGAGCAAAATAAAGAAGCAACCATTGTGAAGCCACCATTGCAGAAAAGGCATTTCCTGATTCTAAGAACTATTTTGGTCACCTTGTGAAAGTTTAGCATATGAAATATGGTGTATCTGATGGAAAGTGAAAGTATTGGCATGTGTTGCATTTGACTCATTGGATGGATCATCTAGCATAGATCGTGCCAACTGGAACTGTATGATTCCTTACTCAAATGTTACTAAATCAGTTCTTCTAAGTTATAAATGCTACAGGTTCAATTGTTTCTCCCTTTTTTTAATATCTGGATCTTTTGGTCATTGCATAGCACCTGCACAATAGTGTCATTTTCCCCTGATTATTTTGGTTGTCATCTATGCCCTATTTTCTTTGGTTGTATTTCTTTTGTTGGGCATGAAGCCTCGCGCAAAGCGCGTGCCAATGCTAGTTACTAAAATAGAGCTCTAGTTTATGATATGCCAGAGCATATACTCAATAAATTCACCAATATTCTTCCATTCGGAGTGAAATTACCTTAGCCATATATTAGTTGGTGACAACTCCGGTACCTTTCTAAAATATGGGGTACCGTACCTATCATTCATTTGATTGGACCACATCACTTTATCATTTCAAATTTAGATTTAAATAATTCAACTGCTACATTCTCATTGGTCCATGTGGACAAAGGTATGGTACCTTATGGGTACCATAGAATCTACCATATTAGTTATTGTAGTTTTGAAAGAGGATTCTGTGGGGTTTCCAGAATTTATATCCATTTCACCCCAAATTGTAGGCATATTTAGAACTCTATATAACAGTTCTGTCAGACCGGCAATAACTGATTATTGCCTAAGTATATCCTTCTATGAAATTACGCTAAAATTGTGCTAAAATATTCAATTTATAATACGTCTTAATATAAAGGTATCTCGTGTCTTGATGATCTTTTTGTGATCATCCTATTAGTAGTTGAAACGTACAAAACTGATCGTGTCTATAGCATGAAAATACAAACAGTGTAAATTTTATAGAGATTAGGCAGTGAATAAATATGAACAATTGTTTAGATATACACAACGGGATCATCGGTTTTAGTTACAAATATGCAAAAATTTACATGTTAGTGCCCCTTAAACCCTTATATGTGAGGTGCCTTGATAATTTCATCCCTATAAAGAATTGTGTTTAGGCACAATTATTGTACCTAAACACACTCATAGGTGAGCACTCCATATAAGTTCTATGATACAAAGGTATTATTTTCCCCAGTAAGGGATACCAACATGTAAATTTAGTACAATATACGTAATAGGGAGATATTTATACTAATATCATATGTTCTAATTATTAGTAAGCAATGAAAAATGTTTAAATTTAAAATATGTTTAAAGTTACGTTTTAAATTGATATCAAGACCTAAACCATATATTTCAAAAAAAGTATGCGCTTAAAATCTGGGTGATTTTATTCACAAAACATGAGTATAGCTGTAATTTGTGATATTTCAATGCACGAAAGATATTTTTGTTGCTTTCTAATTAGCATTTGTGATATTTCATTTCGCTAAAGATATTCAAAGTAATACAGTCTATAATGAAATATCTGACGTATGGTCCAAGATTAACTTATGTGTATTGAAATATTGTTATGAAAGTGCTCTCAGATTTTACACGTAATTAACACAAATACGTGTCATTCGGAAAAGTACGTCTATATATATGTACGTCTATATTACTGGTGTAAAGCGCCGATATATTAGTATTGCATAACGGCCTTAATTGTTTATAATTAACTCTGCTCAGTGGAAGATATGATCTGTTTGACGTAAGGCTATATGTTCCTCATAATTTGGTAAACGTATTCTTCAAAAGTTATCATAAATATAAGTACGAACGAGATATGAAAAGTACAATGATGTGTATAACGTGATTGTACATATAGGATGTTTTCTTTTGGACTGAAATTTGCTGGTCTGGTCTGGTCTGGTCTGTTTAAGTCTGGTCTGGTCTGGTCTGGTCTGTTGAAGTCTGGTCTGGTCTGGTCTGGTCTGAACTGGTCTGGTCTGGTCTGGTAAACGTCTGGTCTCTGTGTATTTTATAACTACGGAAGTCTGGTCTGGTCTGTTTAAGTCTGGTCTGGTCTGGTCTGGTCTGTTTAAGTCTGGTCTGGTCTGTTTAAGTCTGGTCTGGTCTGGTCTGGGACTGAAAACAGTCCAAAAGAAAACATCCATAGCCTTGGGATCATATACGGGCACAATTATATAACTACCTGATTGTGATTTACATATATTGTTTTTACCTTCAATTAGTATATACCATTTTAGGTTTAAATAGATCCCTTAAGATCATATTGAAATTTCACGTTATATTTATAGGATAATATCTTTACAATTCAGGGTTTATCTAGTAAGTACTTGAAGTGATATACACGCCTTAACGTAGGTTATCTCCCTGAATACTTATCCATATTTAGCGTTTTCAGTCTAAATACACATATGTCTAATGTATCATGATATTACGTCTAGTATAATTTAAGCATGAACTCTGGTATCCATAGAGTTTGGAATACTTTAGTCTAAGGGTAAAATTATCTAATTCACTGTTTAATACTCATAAACATTAAGGATGTTTTTACTTGGACTGTAATTTGCTGGTCTGGTCTGGTCTGATCTGGTCTGGTCTGGTCTGAACTGGTCTGGTCTGGTCTGGTAAGGTCTGGTTTCTTTGTATTTTTATAACTATCCAAGTCTGGTCTGGTCTGGTCTGGTCTGAACTGGTCTGGTCTGGTCTGGTCTGGTCTGGTCTGGTCTGGGGCAAATTACAGTCCAAGTAAAAACATCCTAAACCATACCGTTTTTATGGATATCTAAATTATATACTTCTCACGGTTTATGGAACAAAAGTTTTAGTAACTTTTGTCTGGAACAAAAGATAAACAATAAATATTTGTGAATTTATATATGGTTAATCTTTACCACTAATATCTTACTGTGTGTTCTTCCTTTTAAAACGTATTATATCTCTTTGGAAAGGCGATTCTGAGTTCTAAAGCTTTCTAAAACAAAACGGTATTTACGATAAAAGTTTCCAAAAAAATAATCCTTTGAGGGATGATTTCCCAAAATTATCTTCAAGCTAATATAATACCGTTTTGACCATAAAGAGATATATGGTACTGTTCTGAATAAAGAACAGTACTTTCATAATTTTAAGAAATCATACTCAGTTCATATTGTTGAGATGCTCTATTTAATGCTTATAAGTTATTTGGCCACATAATGGCTAAACATCGTATCGAAATTGATATGAACACATATCAATAGATTGTTTGAACGCCTGATAATTGTGGAGATACTCCTATTAGGAATATTTTAGTCTAGTAATAATACTTTAACGAGCTACTGTGTGTTTTCATAACTTATGTTCTTCGTTATAACATTTCATCAGGTAATACTTGTAAGATGTGAAACCGGCGCAAAATTATTGAGCAAGATTTATTGTTAGATATGAACTCTATGGTTAATCTATTAACGAGATTTATTGATTAGGGATATTTTATGGTGTCCAATCCGGATAAATATCTTTGTATTTGTGTAGCTATTTTGTCTAGATATTTTAGCCCATTGGGATCTTTGTTAGCTATTATTAGACTATCTTTATTAGGAAATATGTAAAGTGTGCTATTGGACCCAATCAATAAAAGAGCCCATTCATGCTTAGGTCACATTACACATTCCCTAGGCATATAAATATTGCCTTTAAGGGAATGTGCGAGAGGGGCTTTGACAGATTATTCACGCGCATATTATTTTAGTCTAGAGAGAGCCGCAACCTTTGTTTCTCGATACCCATATTCTGAAGTTCGAAATCCTTATTTGGTATTGAATCAAAGCTGTTTTCTGCTCTATTCTATATTGTTAGTTTGATTGTTGAATGAAACAGGGACAAACAATTGGTATCAGAGCCGAGCGTGAAATCGATTGAAGATTATCTGCCGAAGAAACTGCGAAAAATGCTTTGTTTTATGTTTCTCGATGTCTTCTCATTTTTGCTCTTGTAAATCTGTTTTTGCTATTTCAAGTGTAAAAGTTATACTGCTAGAATCGGCATCTCGAATTGAGTTTCTCGATATTCGTTTCTCGATAAACGTTATTCAATACTTGAGTTCTCGATATTTGTATTTCGATACAGCTTCTCGACACACAGGTTCTCGAGCGAAAAGATCTTCTCGATAGGAACATCGAAAAGTACAAGTTTTCGAGAAGTACAGGTTCTCGAGCGAAAAGATCTTCTCGAGAGGGCCAAAAATTGTTCTTTGAGACCCGCTGAATTCTACGGCTATCGTGTCCGCAGGTCGCCCGCGCAGGGGGGTGCGAATTTTCGATTTTGAACTGAAAGCCGGAATTCTTGTGTGCGCGATAGCTCCCCTCTTCTCCTTCACCTTTTAATATTAAAGGAGGAGTGGTTCTTATTTAAAGGCTCAAAAGTTTCCAAGGAGTTTAGGTGTGGGATACTTTAAGAAGTTTACTTTACTCCTTTGCTTGAAATTGTACATTTTTTCATCTTTCTTTTTCAAGAGCTAATTTGAGCCACTTCAAAGTCCAAAAGTCCAACACCAAAGGTGAACCTTACAACCAAAGCTTCCAAGAGTCAACCTTGAGATTTAAAAAAAAAAAAAAAAAAAAAAAAAAAAAAAAAAACTCAAGGTTAAGGCTATTTTTCTCAAGGACCAAGCTACACTTCAAGGTCCGAAAATTTGCAGAAACTTCAATCAACCTCACGTCTACGGTCAACATTCAGTAATCAACCATGGATACTTCTGAACCTTCTTGCTCCTGTACTTGCAAAGTCCATTCTTCACAAGAAAAGGACAATATTATTAAGGAGTTAAGAGACAGGTTAGATAACAACTACAAAGTATTACTTGATACTCTAGACAAGAGACACTCCCTGAAGTTACAACTAGAAAATGAGAAAGAAAGAGTTCAGAAACAAAATCTAGAAGCAGATAAGCTTACACAGAAAATAACTGAATTAACTAAGAAGGTTTGTGACACAGAGTTAGAACGAAACGTTGCGAAAGCAGAAAACGATTTTCTACGCAAACAAAGATGTGCTCTTTACACAAAAATCAAAGAATTAGAAGATTTACTGGTCAAGCGAGGACAGACTGAACAAACAATTTTCTTGAACAAAAACAAGGACACTCGTTTTTATAACTCAAAAGAAGGTCTTGGTTTTTCTAACCCCAACAATTTGAAAAAGATTGATTGTCTTCAACTTTACAACATAAAGTACATGGGGTTAGGATTGACCAAGTTGATGGCTTTTACCTATGGAAAGGAAACCGCAGAAGAAGAAGAGGTAAAGCGATCAAATCCTTCTAAAGCCGAAATTCCTTTCAGTTATGATTCCTTGAACAAAAGCTATGAAACAGCCAAACCTGTTTTTTCACACGATGAAGATGTTAGTCCTTATCCTTCTGAGAAGGAAGTTGTGTCGGATCCTGAACCCCCTTCAACCTCAGGATCAAGTGAAGAAGAACCTTATATCCCTCCACTAATCAGAAAATTTGAAACCTTACACATTTCCTTAGAAAATCAAAGAAAAAGTTTTGAAGAGGAACGAAAGAGCTTTGAAAGTGAGAGGGAGAGGTTGTTGAGAGAACTGACCATTTTAAAAGAAAGTTCACAATCTGGCACAGCTTCCCAATCATCTAGTGATACTGATTCTTCTCGACAAATTCTGAACAAAACTAACATTTTCAAAAGGCCACCCACTCACTCCACGTCTCCTTTGAAAACAGAAAATGAAGTGAGTAGGAGAGTGGAGAGGAAAAGAGAGTGGAGGCTGAAGAGAGCTGAAATAGCTGAAGGGAAGAAGAAAATGAATTTTGTTGAAAATAAGAAGTCTTGTTCTAGTGCTGCTCTTTATTCAAATAAATGTAGATTTAGCTCTGTCACACACCATTCTTCTCAGTCTTATTCTAATGACTCTAGATCTGTGTTTTCTCATTCTAGAGCTGAGGTTAGAAAGCCTGAGAAACCTAAGCAAAAGGCTAAGGCTGTCAAACCTCATTGTGACGTGAATGATGGCAAATCGAAAAAGAAAAGATTTGAAACTTCAACATATACTGTTTGTGATGGTGTTTGCCTGAATTATCCCCTCAAGGTTTATTCAGCTAAACACCTGAAACGGTTATCAAGGGAGAAAATCTTTACTTCTCAGAAATCTGCTCCATCATTCACCTGCGCTGAAAATTCTCATACACCTGCAATAACTCAAAAATGGGTCCCTAAATCAGAATCCCAGTCATATAGCTCTCCAAAAGCTTCAAAAGAAACTGGTTTAGGAACCAAAATAAAACAAAATTTTCAAAATATGTTTTGTGCTAAAAGGGATGGACCCACCCTGAAATGGGTACCAAAGGTTTCTTAACCTTTTGCAGGTCTGTCATGTGTGGTAACTGAATCAGATTGCTCCACACACATGACGGGTATGAAGTTGAGCTGTGAGCAATCAACTGGTGCACATTATGAAGGGGAGTATTGGCATGTATACTACCCCAACGAGCAGAAAATCAAGAAATGCACACCTCAATGCCGACACATGCCAAGAACAAAAAACAAATGCATATTCTGAGGGGGAGTGTTTCTTTTTCACTCCTCCTGGTGCCTAACAATGAAGAAAGCACATTCCAAGGGGGAGTCTTCTACTTTACTCCCCGGGTGATCAACAACACCTTGCACATTCTGAGGGGGAGTTACAATTTTCTCCTCATGATGCCAATGAAGGATCAATGCGAGACAACCCAAGCATGTCATGGCAGAACTAGCATCAATGAAGACCGTCTACGGGATCCAGAACTGATACCCCATCAAGGAGAACAACTCGAAGTTGGACCCAAAGGTCTTGTCTTGTCTTACGTGATCGTGACCACTCTGAAGGACCACACACTATGACAAACCATGAGCGAATTTGCTAAAGTCCCTCAGGTGTATCTCCAACAATTTTGGGCAACATTTGACAAGGACGCTGATGATGATGACAACGAGATAGATGACGTGCTGACCGCCACTATCAAGGACACTAAGGTCACGATTACCAAAGAGATGATGCACCATGTGTTGCAAATCTTATAAGAGCATGCATATTATGAGTCGGGCACTGATGAGGAAGACATCATGGAGGACATGATCACACTGGGTCATGCACAAGCGATCAAGCTCATCTCCCAGGTCAAACCCGGAAGACTACCACAGCCATGGAGGACTCTGATGGCTACACTAAACAAGTGCTGCACTGCCAAACACACTGGCTTTGATAAAGTGCAACATCTATCTTTTGACCATGGCGTGGCATTCAACAAAAAAAAAAACTACAACTTTGTCTCGCTGATCTGGGACAAGATTCTTGAGCTGATTAGATAGACGAAAAGGACGAACCTGATCAAACATTTACCATATATCAGATGGTTTTCAGTGCTAGTGTGACGTTTCTGCAGAACAACTCCAACTATTCACCGACGACTATTCACTGAGAACATCAGCACTCCTGCCCTCAAATATCTCAAGAAGAAGATGACTGAGGATCCTACACTGGTACTTCTCACTATACCAGTTCCACTTCTACAGTTAGCTGATCCTAATGACCCATCTATCCGACGCTACTACCAAAAGAACAATATCATACTCCCTATGGCTCAGATAAACCCCCCTGAGCCTACCCCAGGGAGTCAGTCGAGCGCAAGTGAGGGTCCTGAGAGTTGAACCCACCCACATAGACCAGTGGCAGTCTGGCCCCATGATGATCAGACTATGTCTGCTGAGGGCCACCCCCGAGTTGCTTAGGAGACTACCTATGACTCGTCTAGCGCAGCCAGACTACAAAACGCTGACGATGAGGGCTCCGGGAGCAAGGCTGGAAAGAGCAACAACGACAAAAGTGATGAGGACGAAGATGATGAAGACGACAACGCAAGGAAAGCCATGAAAGCTCCGGTACAAAAATGCTGATTCGATATCAAGCTTTCTACGGCTGCAGATAAAGAGGTGTCTTACTTGATAAAGAACACTCAAGGACAGATTATCAGTGAGACTCGCTCTAAGCAACATCATGATGTCCTCTCTTCATCACTCATTCAACCGCAAAGAGTGCAAACATCAAGCAACCAGGCTGAAGAAATGGCCTTGTATGACGGTTGTTCAGACCTAAATAAAATAAACCGGGCTAACCCCATAGGCACAGAGACTGATCTTTTCAGTCTCCGGGTAGAAGACGCAGCATCCAGCCCAACTGTGCATGCACAAGCCTCCCCTAGCCACTCTGCTACCTCCCAACAGGTAGTAGTTTCAATATCAGGGGATCTCATACCCACCTCTCCGCCCCCTTTCGGAGCGGTCGAGGATATATATAGTGACCATCAGCCCCAGGTCACTACCCCTCCTTCTACCACATTGTGTCTAGGTGTCACCCTCTATATATTTTCTAATTTTTCTAGGACACACACATTCTTCACACCACCGCACTCTACAGGTCCACTCTACCTGTCAACAACGATCGGAGATACTTCAATGATGATCGGAAGTCCTGCTGCTCAACAGATAATCCAATCATTATATGCAGGCCACACACCGGTTATCTTTACCGATGTTGTGACAACGGTTACTACCCCTGTAACCGGAAACTCTAAACCTAACACAAGGTTTCTCTCAAGGATGCAGATTTTGAGGGGGAGTTTTCAAGGTCCTCCTCCCAAGCGCCAATTATCGTCAAAGGCATCCTCCTGAGTGTTAGAGTTAAGGGGGAGCACAGAGAGAAAATAACATAGAGAAATGAGAGATAAGTCCCAATCGCTTAGTAAACCCAAATAAGCCTACCCAAGGGACAAAACCGAAAGTGAGTGAGTAACTGAGTGAACACTATGAGAGTGAGGAAGCAAAAGGCTCAAGAAAACAATAATCAATGACATGTATGATACCTCAACTGCGCTTTCAATTGAGAGAATTACTCCCAGACACTCAAATACTCCGGACAATCCCCATAGGTTCAGGACTGAATTTATTCAGATCCCGGGTAGAAGTCGCTGCATTTTGTCCAAACGGCGCGTGCACAATCCTACCCTAGACCACTCACTTGTCTCCCAGCAGAAATGTGTTTAATCATATTTCACGGGGAACCTCATCTATTATTACTGTCTCCTTCCGAGGCAAGTGATACTGACTACAGTGGCCTCAGCCCCATACCACTGAACTTTCATTGATCACGTCGTGTCTAGTTATCTCACTCCCAAATGTTTTGAATTTTCTAGGACACAGACACTTTTTAGAGTCAGTTGTAGGTCTTCATGACCCGCGAGAACTTCCATAGGGCTCATCTACTATGGATGTAGACCAATGATTGGAAGGAAGTCCTGCTGTTGCAACATAGAAATCACCAACGTGTTCAGGCCATCGCTCTAGAGTTTATCTCTATAGTGATGATAACGGGTGTCTACGCGACCTCGGGGGGCTACCATTTTCATTGCTGGTCTTTATGATCATGCCATAACAACCAGAGTGACATCTACTTCAGATGCTTCACAATGACTGGTTGGAAGTCCTGTTAGAACTTTAATGCTTCTATCATTTTACACAGGCCACACATCGATGTTTACATTGATGTTGTGATAACGGAACACTATGGTGTCTCCGGTTTTTATCTTATCTTTTTTTTTTGTTTTTGTTATCCAGAATAAAAGAATAAAGGCATGACGCCCCGAATCATCGGATCGTCATGAGGGGGAGAGTGGTCCACATGCTGTTCACTATCAACAAATCATTTTGGGACACATCTCTTCTCCATCACAAAAATCAACAACGGCTCTCTACTCTCTCAACTCATCAAAACTGCCAAGTCAGCTTCACATCAATTGGTCAGCTAAACCCACAAGTCAACCATCACTTTCCGCTGTGCCACCAATGATATCTCCTCAAAAGAAATCTTTTTCCGCTGCGCCACCTACACTTTGGAGGAGACAAAGGTCAAATACTCAAGTACTGAAGATAAGTCCCATGCACGCCTAGAAATAATTAGAACATTCTTTCTAGAGGCGTCATCGGACTTCATTCAAGCTGATCAAGAGCAACTTCTTGAAGACAAAGACTACATGCAAGACTTTGAAGATTCCTCAAACCCTGGCATCAAAGAACAAATTGTCAAGAAGATATCAAAGGGGAGATTGCAAGGATTTCTTCAAAAGGCCTTCTTAAGAAGTCAAGCTCAAGACCAAGACAAAGGAAGCTGAGCTGCACTGAAGATCAAGACAAAAGAGGAGCAACTCAACAAATGTTATCTACGCTCTCCTCTACAGTGCTCAATAAACACAAAGACAAAGATATCCGCGCAACAATGCTGAATGAACATGATTGAACACCAAGGGGGAGATTGTTAGGGATATTTTATGGTGTCCAATCCTGATAAATATCTTTGTATTTGTGTAGCTATTTTGTCTAGATATTTTAGCCCATTGGGATCTTTGTTAGCTATTATTAGACTATCTTTATTAGGAAATATGTAAAGTGTGCTATTGGGCCCAATAAATAAAAGAGCCCATTCATGCTTAGGTCACATCACACATTCCCTAGGCATATCAATATTGCCTTTAAGGGAATGTGCGAGAGGGGCTTTGACAGATTATTCACGCGCATATTATTTTAGTCTAGAGAGAGCCGCAACCTTTGTTTCTCGATACCCATATTCTGAAGTTCGAAATCCTTATTTGGTATTGAATCAAAGCTGTTTTCTGCTCTATTCTATATTGTTAGTTTGATTGTTGAATGAAACAGGGACAAACAATACTTGTAAGATGTGAAGGCTGTTCGAATGTTAGAGTTGCCTAATCTTCTCCTGCAGCTTTCTTTTTCTGTTTGTTGTTTTTATTTGTTGCTTTTCATCTCGTTGTTTTGGTCATATATTATTAGATGGAATGCCATCTCTTTTTTTGTAAAAAAAAAAAAAATATGAACTCTATGGTTAATCTATTAACGAGATAAGGGATGATTGAGTACACACAATGTATTTCCCGGAAATATAGGGTTAGCAGGCTTAGATGTTGTTGTGATATCGGAATTACTAATGATTCTACAAGACGGTATATTATATATTTGAACATAAGCCATTCTAACTGAGCTTTACATCTTGCTAATTTAGAGCTTTGTTAATACAGGAGTTCAAGATTTCACAGAGTATAAACAACGTTAGACTTAAGTATGATTAACAAAGCGTACAAGATTTTAAAAGACGTTCAACATGTAAAGCTCAGTTAGAATGAGTTCGGAGTGAAATCTGAAATATTTGTGAATTTATGATTAATCTTTACCTTTTACTTAAAGCGTATTTCCATATGCATTAAGTAAAAGGTAAAGATATTTATCAACTTGTAGAGATATTTATAACTAAATGGTTATGTGTTCCATTTGAGATACCATGGAGGGAGTTTCTAACACACAATCTATTTGTGTTTATGTGATAATTAAATTTCTAAAATCAATTATCAACGATAGGCGTAATTACAGTTCAGTATACATAACCAAAGATCTATTACAGGCAAAACTTTTATAAACAATCGCTATTAGTTCAACCCTACCGTTGAACTGTAGGGTTGAACCTATACAGTGTGTGTAGTGAGCATTAACAATTTGTGATAGATCTTATCGAGCTTTATGATTTAGCGTTTTCAGCCTAAATATAACACATTTAGCGTAAATACCGTTTTGTTTTACAAAATAGGCAATCATCCCTTGATATTTCGAGGTTTAATGTCTATAATAAGTGGAATTACTCCACTTAAAACACTTTTATGTTTAAACATGATACGACATTTGTGATCAAAATCAAATATCATCCAAATCTATTAAGCTGATTTGTTACACATGTAATCTTTTGCTATGAGTGTCACAATACACTTTATACGAGGTCAATTGACAGAGTATTATGTTAGTGTCCTTCGAAATATACATTTATATTTGTATACATTCCGGGATATCTTAATGCTACTACTAGAATGTCACAAATACATTCTTTGTTTTACGTTACAAAGAATGTATATGGGTTAATGCTCGAGTCACGTGTATCTTAGTTACACTTTTAACCTATACTATCCGAAGACACTCAAAATTTTAGCATCCTATGACCTAATCCCTATTAATAAAGCCAGCTGATATTATGTCATATTTCTTAACGTCACTAAGAGCTCGATAATATTTACACCTAAATTTAAAGTTCACGTGTAAATATTAATGCAAGTATATATGACATTCCAACCTTAAACTATATATACTTCCGTTCTGGTCTCAAACTCTCAATTATAAAAATAAGTGTTGTCTTGGAATTATGAGTATTTATAAAACACAGAGCAAGATATTTGCACGATTTTACTTTGGAAAGACGTGAGTTTTTGCAAAGATCGAGAAAATGCCGTCGATTTGTATCTCAACGGCATTATTCAATGTGCCTAAGTAAAGACAATCTACCTTTACTTCCGTTTTGCATTACGTCCAAAAATTGGAAAAGTTTTATAACGTATTATAATACATTTTAAACGGAAGTACTTATGAAATAAGCCAAAATATACTACTGAGCATGGATTGATGGAACGGTATTAGCAAACTTCAATTACAAGGTGGGTATCAAAAATTGAGATTTGATAATACGTGTAGAGATATGATGCAGTAGGCTAAATTCTAATCATTAACTTTAATGATTTCTACCCATATTTTTAAGCAATAGAGTATAAAAAAGCGTGATCCCTTAAAATATGTTCAGTATTTTAAGAAACGGTAAATACATCTATATGGCTAAGGATGTTTTCTTTTGGACTGAAATTTGCTGGTCTGGTCTGGTCTGGTCTGTTTAAGTCTGGTCTGGTCTGGTCTGGTCTGTTTAAGTCTGGTCTGGTCTGGTCTGAACTAGTCTGGTCTGGTCTGGTAAACGTTTGGTCTCTGTGTATTTTATAACTACGGAAGTCTGGTCTGGTCTGGTCTGGTCTGTTTAAGTCTGGTCTGGTCTGGTCTGGTCTGGTCTGGTCTGGTCTGTTTAAGTCTGGTCTGGTCTGGTCTGGTCTGGTCTGGTCTGTTTAAGTCTGGTCTGTTTAAGTCTGGTCTGGTCTGGTCTGGGACTGAAAATAGTCCAAAAGAAAACATTCTAAGTAGTAATATGGGCAATTTAGGGCGTAACAGATTTTAAACAGCATATTTCAGGTCTAAATTGTGTTATAAGCTTAACAAACTTATAAATTTACAACCCCATCTTGATAATATCTTGTGATCTAATGTAAGGGCTTAACGAACCATACTAAGGCTTATTCAGTTTAAAACGTATAATCTGAAATATATCTGAATATATCAAGATGACAAGATATTGGATAAGATATCTTATCTACTCAAAGCCATGCATTGATCACAAAACTTTTATCAATCTTCAGGGGATTAATAAAGTTCCCTACTCAGTTTATCTGTTTTTCGGAGGTTCCGTTGAATAGTCTCATCGATATATCCTAAAACAACTTTGGAAATATATCTCAACGAGAAAGGTGTAGATTACCGTATAATACCATTACAAGATTGTTGGATTTGCACACCAAGGAAATATTATGTGCTAAGTATTTTTTATCTAAATTGAATGCAATCAAAGGAATGTATGAGGACAATTCCTAATTCATGCGTACGTATATATGAAATAGAACAAAGGAACGCATGTTTTTCTTTTTGTGGTAATCAAAGTCTATCTAACTTTTGAGTTACCGATTTTCACATTTATAAACATAATAACAATCCACGAACATGCAGTGATGCAGTTACAACCCATGCGGCCACTCACCCACTACGTACATACATGATACGCATGCAACTAATTAAATAATGTAATACTAAATGCAACTTAACTAATTGACCCAAATTAGACTAACACTAATGCAACGATACATACACACATTAGTACCGCTGCAACACATGCACGGTGCCACGCGACGCACACTACTTGGCATGACTCATCCCGCCGTGCACTAACACTCTAGTCTAAAATGCATCAATGACTCAAAATAAACTAAATTAAACATGATGAAATTCTAAATAACAAGATTAACTCCAACAAAGATCTTATAATATTTTACTCTAAACGTTTAATATGCTTCAATTAACCCAGCTGTGTAAGACTTTAGAATATCCGTGTGTTGATATAGCGGATACCTAACTCAACATGTTCAATGTATAGAAATTACTTCAAATAGGACTAAAACTATAACAAAAACTCAAAATAGGACTTGCTATGTTTTTTTTCCAAAATAGGACCATAGTGGTCCTATTGGAAACATACTCATTTCTTCCTTCCATTCTTACCCCTCCTTTAAATATTAGTAAAAGATAGCTAAAAGTCATAAATAAATGTTTAATTCATAATAAATTCGAAAAAATTTCAATAATTCGTAGAAAAATAATAAAAAAATTAATGAAATTTTTATAAAATAAAAAATAAGAAAAAAAATTTTTTTTTAATTTTTTTTTTAAAAAAAAAAATTAATAAAAAATAGTAAAACTCCATAAAAAAAATTAAAAAAAATATGGATACGTTTCCCACCGCCTGTACTACCTCCCTGAACCACCACCTCCGATCGGTGTAAAAAATGCCACTTTTTTTTTAAATTCCACAAAAATGGCATATTTCTTTATGAGAATGCCAACATTTTCATTCTGCCAACTTGAATCCTTTTGACTTTTGCCAAAAATATGGCATTCATAATTTTTTTGGCATTTTTTTACCCCGGTGACAGGAGGTGGTGGTACCGCCTCCCTGCACCACCACTTCCGACCGTTAAAAAAAATGTCATATTTCCTACAAACTTCCATTTTTTTTGGAAAATGCCAAAAATATGGCATATTTCTCTTTGAGAATGCCAACATTTTTTTTCTTCCATCTTAAATCATTCTGAATTATGCCAAAAATATGGAATTCATAATAAATTTGGCATTTTTTCCCCAAATGACTAGAGGTGGTGGTGCTGGGGCGGTATAGGCGGCGGTGACAAAAAAAATATTTTTTTGATTTTTTTTTGATTTTTTTTTATTTTTTTTATTTTTAATTTTTTTTTTAAATTTTTTTTTTTTAAATTTATTATTATTCAGAATATTTTTATTAATTTTTTGGTATATTTTACGAATTTTTATTATTTTTTATTATTTTATTATGAATTAAAACATTCCAATAGGTATAAGGGTATATTTGTCCAAGACAAACATAATTAGTCCTATGGAAACATAGTTTATTTTTTGGTCCTATTTGTGCAAAGTGAATGACTTTTAGTCCTCTTTTGATAATTAACTCTTCAATGTATTACGCTATATTTTAAAATGATCGTAAACGAGTATTTGGAACCTCCCGATTAATTTGTAAACAATTATCGAGCTCTATGATTTAGCGTTTTCAGCCTAAATATAGCACTTTTAGCGTAAATATCGTTTTATTTTACAAAATAGGCAATCATCCATTGATATTCGAGGTCTCTACTATATCTTCTCGATAAGTCTACAACGTGAAAAGATCATCCGGTGCCTTTATAGGATACATTAAACCATAATCTAACATATACATCCTGTTCTAACATAATCTAACATAACCATAACATAACCTTTATAGCAAACTTCAATTACAAGGTGGGTATCAAAAATTGAGATTTGATAATATTACGTGTAGAGATATGATGCATTAGGCTAAATTCTAATCATTAACTTTAATGATTTCTACCCATATTTGTAAGCGCCTGTTCCAATACGCTAAAAGATATTTGCCGTTTCTAATATCTGATCATACCTACTCAGATAGAAGTTTTACGCCTATACTCTGTCAATATTGGAGCGATCGTTTAGTGACATTATCTTTAGGCAAATTGCTCTATATAGGAGTAAAACATAAGAATAATGCTAAAATAGGAGTATATGTTTTTTAATTCCAAAATAGGAGTATTTATTTATGTGCTACCCGAACTACCCCTGCGCATTATGTTACATATCGAGCAGGCAAGCACTAGCAATCAAACACCCTCCTCTTCTTTCTCTTTAATCCCATCTCTCTCTTCCCCCTTGTCTCTCTTCCCTCTTGCATCTCTTCTCCATTCCTCGTCTCTTCTGCACCTTCCACCCGAGAAAGAACGAACGGATCTGCTACATCGGCGGCGGTGCCGTGACTCCGGCGGCAGCGCCGTGACTCCGGCGAAAGCGCCGTAACTCCGGCGAAAGCGTCGTGACTCTGGTGAATATCTCCCATCGCCGGTAAATATCTCCCTTGTTCTCTTCATCCTCCTCCTCCACCTTCTCATCCTCCTTTTCTATTTTTTTCACTTGAGATTTCTGTAATTTCTTTCAATTTTCAGATTCAAATGGAATTTTGAAACTTAGGTTTAAATTTGTGGCATAGAATCTGAGGCTCCAAATATTGGTTATCCCAAAAATTCAGATCTGACATTAGTTTTAACTTTTTAATTAATTTTGGGATGGACACTTTGAATCGGAGGTCATCTGGAAAAGTTTTCAACTGACATTAAGCATGCAAATTGAAAAGTTGACATTAACTTTTTCATTAAATTTGAATTATTTATGTAAAAATCTGACATTAGTTTTTTAGCCATTTTAAATTAGTAAAATGCCAACTTGAAAAATAATGCCATTTTAAAATGGCAGTATTAGTCTTTTTTGAAATAGAAACATTAATTTAATGCCATGTTATTCTTGTGAAAATGGCATTTGAGCAAGCATTGTTATTTTATGGCATTAAGTCAACATAAATGGCAATATTTTCAAATTTTCAATATGAACTTATTTTATGGCACTAAGTCATCAAATATGGCAATGTTTTCAAATTTTCAATATGAACTTGTTATTACAAATATGAATGTCACTAAGATGGCATTCACTACCATAATGGCACTTTTTAGTAGAAATCTCTCCAGGCATGAGGTGGGCAGCAATCCTACCAGGGAGGCAGTGAGGAGACGGTGGTCGTTGTTGCTGGAAGAGCTCGTCAGTGGAGCAGGTCTACGGAAGAGCTCATCGCCGGAGTAGATCTACGGAAGAGCTCTTCACCGGAACAGATCTACGGAACAGATCTATGGAAGAGATCTTCGGACACGCCAGTGGCCGGCGGCGGCAGGTCGCTGCGGTGGCGCCTCCATAGGGCAGCGGCGGCGGAACCGGCACCGGAGGTGGAGGCCAGTGGCAGCAGAAAGCAGCGTCCATGGATGTCTAGTTTTGAATGTTTTTATTTTATTTATCTGTTTTTCAATATAAAAGTAAATATACCTAACATTTCATTAAGGGTAATTTGGTCAAGCTGTACACTTTTTACTCCTACGTGGGAGTATTAAACATTCAACTCCTATTTAGGAACTTTTTTAATGTTTTACTCCTATTGGGATAATTACCCCATCTTTATTAAGTAAGGATAAGTCCATAATTTTTCCTATAAACGTAGTGTTTATGTTCTGAAATTAGGCCGATCATAAAATGATAGGCTGAGTTAATATACTTTAAGATCTGATTACAAATACTTAGCCTAATCTCAGAACGCTAGTTGATTAACTCAAGAACGGTTATATTTACGCCCCGTCCATATAAACGCTAATATAACCAACGCGAATAATGTGTTTTCTATCTAAAAAAAACAGTATATAACAGAGCAGGTTTTCTAATATAACCGGCGTCTGAAGAATACGGATATTGTCACAAACGGCCTTTTTTTGTAAGATTTAGCGTAAATACCGTTTCGTTCTAGATTCTCGATAAATACCGTTTTGTTTAGTAATACTCATATCTTAGCCGTGCTGATTTTACCAGTTAAAACTGTTAATATAAGGCATATAGTCCATAGTAAATCTATATGGGATGTATATTCTAACGTATTTAGAATATAAGGCATATTTTAGTCCTGTTTTACCTTTAGTGACTATGATATCCATAATACCATAGTCAGTAAATATACATCCTTAGTGTTTTTATTGTATATACCATAATACCATCGTGTATTTATAATACCATGTATAATACCTTTAGTGACTATGATATCCATAATACTAATTAAACTTTGTAATATCTCTAATAAATCGTATATTATAATACTTCGTACGGAGTAATTGATTGGATAGAATATAAATAAGTCTATTATAATTAATAGACATAAAAATCTGATTTACGTTATATCAATCGCGTTATTCAATTTGTGACTAATATTATCTCTATTCCTTGACAAACTTATCAATGCTTTCTCAGAAAATCACAATTTAGCGTAAATATCATTTTGTTTTACAAAATAGGCAATCATCCCTTGATATTCTGAGAAAGAGTTTCTTACTGGGCATAATTTCGAATATGTTTGTGTTCAAAAATTTAACACATGATCATTAAGAGTTAGGGACTGGGTTCAAACGATCATGGAAACGGTTCATTTTGTGGGGGCATATCGTCAAGTAATCTTTACGTGAAGGTAACGTTTACAATGTTTGAATAGAGCTAAATCAATACTTTTAATGTTTTCAGAGATAGGCTATTTTGAAATTATGGTCCTATTGTAAATAAGTGAATCTGAGCGTATATTACTGTATTCAATATTGAAGACGCACTGTATGCCTATTCGAAACGTACGAGTTTATTAATAAATTTCCTACAACACTCTACCTAATATAGTAAAGCTATTATTGATGGATATCTGATCTTATACCATCAATAATGATTAAGGTTATTGATATACCCTTTTTACTTATAATTGATCAATATCTTATGGCCCACACTAGATTTTAAGGTCCCATCCTATACCATTGGTCACTATAGCAACCCTAAATATTAAAATGGATATCCAACTTGTATTAATAAATTATCCTACAACACTCTACCTAATATAGTAAAGCTATTATAATTTTACTTATGCTTTCGTAAAATATCCTTGCTTAAAAGGATATGAGTATAATGTTGTTATTACATAAATATAGAGATAATTTGCACACGTCATTGTATATTAACCTTTGTTATATCCCGGAGTGTATATAAAAGAGATATTACCCAAAATGGGACTAAAAAAGTTTGAAAATTCCAAAATAGGACTTCCATGTTTTTATTCCCAAAATAGGACTAATTACTGCCATGTTTTGACAGTACCAGACTTTAAACATGGCAGTATTTTCCAAATTTGGCAGTAATTAGTCCTATTTTGGAAATAAAAACATGACAGTCCTATTTTGGAATTTTCAAACTTTTTTAGTCCCATTTCGGGAACTTTCCCTATATAAAACGGTTTTAAACATTTTTAACGCCCAAACGTGAAACAGGAATTATTTTGAAACCCTATACATAATATAGGGTGTATTTACGTATTATATCTCCATTTAAACGTAAGGGAGATATAATACGTAAAGACGAGAGTTCACTTTCGCGTACAAAAAGACGGGATTCGGAAATGCCTCTTCCGAATAGCAAAAAAATAATAGCATGATTCGGAGTGATCTGACAACCAATGCCCCACCCTCCCATACTACTACAATTAGTTCTACTAGTTCTTAATACTCCAATAAAACTCCGTACTCCGTAATAATAATAAAATAACACTGAATAGATGAATAGTCAGCTAAAGGGTCAAAGACCCAAAGTGTTCAATTAACGAAGAAGATACTCAAAAAATTTCATCAAAAAATTCCACCGAGAACCTCCCCAATTGGCGATGGTCGGGCTGGACTTCCTATATAAGGGGCTAATTGAACATTTTAATCTAGTTCAAGGGCCTATTTGGCTCTTTAGCGATGAATAGTCTGTATGACTCAATCACATGCATAGAATAAAAAGTTGGCGAGTGCCTTTCCAACATGAATGCAATTTTATTGCCACATTCCATTTCATTTTTATTTAAACTATTCTAACTTTTTTACTTATTATTCAGTTTTTATTAAAAAAATATCAAATCTATTAATTTTTTATAACCTTTCAAATGGTATATATCTATATTATATTTAAAAAAATCAAAATAATAATCTTTTTTAAACATCCATTTTTAGCTGTGTTTTTTTTTTGTAATTTTTCATATGCAATATTGATACCATGTGATGGATCATTAAAAATAAAATATTTTTTTGTAATAAAAATTGGATTAAAAGTGAAAATGTTAAAACAATTTCCAAATAATAAAGAAAATGTAAAAATCAAGTGAGTGTTATTATTAGATTACAATGTCAATGAAAAGCTTCATTTATTAATATAAATTTATTCCACAATCAATTTAAAAAACACGACAGAAAAAAAGGTCTTAATAGACGTCTTAATGGCGAGGACTGTAATTCTACGGCTTAATGATTAAGTCGGTCTTTTGACTGAATGATTATGTCACATTTCCAATTATATGGTAAGTAAACATGACTTGTTGACTGAATGAATAAGTCATAAAAGTAACTCCACAAGTACTTGCTTTTATTATACTACACAATACAACACGTCAAAGAAAATATTACGTATTTGATGAATAAATTGACTGATAAGGCTCATAAGCCGAATAATAGTGTCACCCAAAAGTCTATATAACCAAAAAAAATATAAGAGATAAATTTTCTCCGATAAAATTTAATCAAAAAAAAATTTCATGAATTAAGATGTAATCATCTCCCCAACATAATTCCCATCTTCCAGGGAAAAAATTTCCCAACAACCTCCAAATAAAAGAGCCTGCAACGAAGGAATAATTGAGGTTTAGAAATTAAAAAAGTTCAACTGGAATGGGATATTCCGAATGGGTTTGGTTGAAAAAATACATTGTTTTCGGAATACAGAATTCCAAATAGGTTTTCCCCCTGTTTTCTAATTTACTCGGAATCCAACGTCCGGAATAGGTTTCCCGTGTTTTTAGAAAACCTAGAAAAAGTCCCGTTTTTTTGCACTATCCGCTAGCTTCTCCCGTCTTTTAAGAAAATACCCATATATATCTCTATTATACATACGTATTCTTACACTCTTAAAGGGTAAGTTCCAAAAGATCTTAGTAAAATTATAGATTGGTATCTATAATTTTAACGATTATAGTACGTTATAGGGTTTTAATGGAGATTAACAAGCTCTTATACGCTTACACCCTAAACGTATATATGATGTTTGGGTATAAATACTCAACAGTCCCTTATACACATCCCTGATCAATATTATCACACCAAAAATTGGATATACCATCTTATTGATATACAATCTTAGTAATCTGTGTACTAAATTAAACAGACAGTGGTAATATCTTCTTATGATTTAAGATATTACCTGGGTAAGTTTGATAATAATCGTTTTCAGTAGTCCAGATATTTATAAGATTGAATATGTTTTATACTATCTTACTTTAGATTATGTTGAAAATATAATAATAATATATTTGTTCACAAATATTAAAGGTTTAGATTGAAACATGGTACAAATAGCATAATGAGTATGTACGTTTATAATTAATATATTTGGTTCATATTTCGATCACGTGGGCTGATATTGAGTATTAACGTCTAAATTCCATCTCTGTGACCTAGATTGTCACTCGTTATGTAACCAAATATTTTGGATCACCGGTTTATATAATTTGAGTAACATTAGGTATATTTTGAGTTTATCACCATTATGAGTTACAATTATAATTTAGGATGATGTAGAACATATCCTATTAATTGGCATTTCTGAGATTAATGATATAGCGGTATGAGGTCTTTTTATACTCAAGACTAATTTACGCAGATACGTATTCGAAACATAGAGATCATACCACAAAAGTTAATATCCGACTGGGTATTAACACTCATTACACGATATTTACCCTATATATCACAACCACAGTGGATGTTAGTAATTTTAGCCAATATATAGACACTCTTAAGTATGGAGGTATACGTATATGACAAAACGATATAAGAGGTATAATAATAAACATGACGTGGATACATGGAGGATAAAAGTAAGATGGGTATCATAAAATGGTTCTATTAGAGCACACGGTTTATGTGTAAATAGTTTCCTATAGATTAAACTATAGTACAGTTATCGAAATTAATACATATTTTATGGATAAATATTTACTCTAAAGGATTTACAATAATATCCTATAATCGTTAATTAGATAATATTTAGGTAATAAACATCTTTAAGGCAAAGATATGGGTATCAATATTAATCTGAATGTGGAATACCTTAATATTAAACACTATTGAGATAGCTGCAATCAAATTGCACTAGGATTTTATTACACTAAAAGATATCTGTTTATACCACAAGATATATGTTATATCGGTATAGATCCATATTAGTTTAATAATAATCATGTTTAGTCGTATGTAATACCCTCATCATATTACATCAAAATATGTAATATATCCTACGCTCTATTAAATGTCTAGATACCCATTCGCCGGTGATAAAACTATTCAGCCGTATACTTTACTGCTATAATACCTCTTAAACATGAAATATCTCGTACTCTTGAGAGATATATTACCTATTATTATCAACACTAATATATATATATATATATATATATATATATATATATATATATTACAAAGTGATCATTGTAATATTCTAGGGTAATTTATTAGGTTGTAAATTACATGCATATAGTATCTATGCATGTAATTCGAGATATCCTATAAAATAGTTGAAAATAATAAACAATATACCCTATAATGTATTCACTCACAGAGAAGGCTCTAAACCGGCGAATTTATCTTACATAAATTATGTAAGATATATTTGCACACTCCGAATTGATATTTATAAACCTCCAAAACATCGGTATGATATCCACTTTAAAATATAGTTGCACACTTCATAAGAATATTTACAGATGTGTTAACTATATAACACTAAGATATGTGTCTTCATTAATATATATTGAGCATATAAAGTTACAAACCCTTTTGTACAATCCCTACTTACTAATCGTTGTGTACGTCATATTATACTAATTCGGATATAATTAGCTAACAATATTTTATATAATAAGCTTAGATATTTAGTTACTATGTTAGGATATTTGTAGACAAAATCTACAAAATCTTATATGTGTCTACAAAATCTGTTTGAATACCCTAAGCGTGCTTGCACGGTTAAAACGTATAAAGCAAAATATAGAACATAATTACTCGCTTAAGGGAATAGTCTTTTTAATTATATTGCAAGCACGCTTGAATTGTCATCTGGTGACAGGATTTTAAAGCTATTTTCCATGCCAAAAACTATTATTATATGGTATTGATTAAAATATCTTTACTCCGAACTCCTTCCATTAATAAAACACTTCTCGTGAATATAAGCTCCGACTAGATATTTGTAAAGATACCTTATTTTATCTTTACAAACGCCAAATATCCGGTCACCCTATGATCAATGAATAATCATAGGGTGAATACATTTGACACAGTCTTAAAATTTACCCCTATAAATTAGATATGGTCCCGATATGGTAAAAGGAAAGATATGTAGAGATAATATTCTATAATATCTTTAGAGGCAAGAGAAAATAGTGAGCTCAGGGTATCTAAGGTATCTTGCAAATCAGATAAATTGATAATATAATATCTAGTGTTTAATATTAACCAGGCGAATCATCTAAAGCTAGCATTTAAAGATTCTCCAATTTTGCTATTAAAATGGTTGATAAGGATCATTACAGCGTATATTAACGTTTTTGTATAACCCTACAGATATAATACGTTGTATATTCTTTAGAATAAGATAGTTGAATCTTATTGGAAAATGAACTTTTGAGAGGTCATTAAGTTTTAAAACCAATGGTACACAAGCTATCTTTTATATATTACATAGTTTTAGCATGTGTGGACAGTGTAAATCTATAAAGTGTTATTAATCAAGGCATTAAGATATGTCTTTATACGTTTACGTGTTATTATCACTTTGGTATAATCGAAAGCATGTTGATTAATTAGTTTTGTTGATGACTAACCTAACTAGAACCAAGGGAAGAACTACTTTATGCTATTTGTGATTTATATCTATGGGCATGCGTAAGTACGTGACACTATTGGCTTGCATGAATTGACAAAGAAAAAGTACTTTAATCAATATATCCACTTTTAAGGAAAGAAATTATTTTCAACTAAATAATAAACGTGGCATAATTTGAGGAAAGTATTATCAAAGGAAAGTCACTTTCGAAATGTCACATGACTTGAATAAACTCAGATTTGATAAGTATTTGAATTTGATATATAAAAAGGTCTTCTTGCTTAATATAGTAATTGAAATATTTTGGGAGCTGTCGTAGGAGCCATATACTTTTTATATGCTTACCATTGAAAAGCCATCATTGCTTGCCTTTTAAAAGAGGAAGATCGTTGCATGCTTTTGAGCATTATGCTATCAAAGGAAAAAGCCACTTTAGTAAAGTTACACAATTCGAATAAATCCATATATGCCAAGTATTGTATTCTGTGAAGATTCATTTTTCTTACTATGGAAGGATAATATATTACTGTCTTGCCAATTATTCATTGTCTTGTAAGACCATAAGAGCTCGGTTGACCGGAGTATCAAGATGGAAGGTGTTTAAATTATTTCAAGGCAAGTATCAAGATTGATTTCGAGAGATAAAGGCTCCAACGGATTAATTCTGAAGTCTCCTATATAATCAAAGTAGCTGGAGAGAAAAAGTGGGCTGAACAAATAAAAATACTTAGAAGAATCATTCAAGAAAGGATCAAGTCCTTGGCGCCTGAAACTGCCCGCTCGGAGTTCTAGATAGAGTTTTTCTTTTTCCTTTCATATTGTACTTGGAATATTGAGGCTTAATTGGCTAGAGTAGCTGCCTCGGGTTAAGTGTGTGTGAGAGCTTTGTGATAAAGCTGAGAGGCTCTCTACCCGCAAGGTAGAGATGCATAACTCTTCCTAGAGAGGATAGAGTTGGGGAGGCTCAAGGGTAGATTAGGAGAATCACTCTTGTAACTCTTTCAAAGGCTTGTTTAGTGAAGTTGTTTAAAATTCCTCCGAGGGAGGTCGAGGTTTTTTAATCCCTTTGAGCCAAGGGATTTTTCCTCATTAAATTATTGTGCACTTTACTATTTTGCAATTCCCTTTATCCCACACTAGAACTCGGCGAAAAACTGCCACGGTTCCACACACACACAATTCACCCCCCTCTTGTGTTGCTAACCGTTTTCATCAAAGCATAAAGATCAAATACCTCTAGAAGACATATCTTGACACTTATTTCACCGTGATACGATATTCAAAGGATGAAGTGGGAATAGAAGTTTTAGAACTCAAAATTGTCTTTCCAAAGAGATGTTGTATAATACCAAAGTTGATTTAGTATTACACAATGCCTATTTTGGATTACCAAGGCGCCGATATTTATATTTTGACCATATTAAGCCTAATCTCGATTAGATCATTATTAATGCCTGAATCGAACCTTATCAGATTTTTATCTTGTATTGGCAATATCAATATGTATATTAGGGTACTACTTGAGGTCTAAATAGAGCAAGATCTATAAAAGTAAATAGAAAACAAAACAGTGCTCTATTTTCATCCTAAATAGAGCACTTTAAAATCTTGCTCTATTTAGACCTCATTACAAGATATTAATGAGGGATTTATGACACTTATACAAGATACTATAGGTTCTAAACAGATAGTACGCGAATATGTCGTTTTATGGTAACAAGTTTTATAAAGAGAATGAGGATAACACAATATTGTGATAAATAATTAACGAGCTTTACATTTGGTAAAAATTGTACTATATATCTCTATGATATATATGATTTTTCTATCACCGAGATGTGTGTTTAGGTTTACCTCCATTTCTGAATAGTGATATTATGTTAAATTAGTTATCTTCTTGAATTTAGGCGACTGATGATATAACTAGAGTTTTACTGTATCTTGTACTAAACCAATTTCAAAGTGTCATATCATAGAGATTTCGTATTGCTGGAATTTTTTTTAAATAAATGTTTTTAACAGTTTTTGCTCTGTCACAAATTGTTTAAAATTGTGATCTTGCTCCTTATGAGTTTTACCTATTTGAAATAACAGTGGGTGCAAGATATGATCGGAAATACCTATCTTTCAAGCCAGGAGATGATTGCCTAAAGACAATCTTATCGTTGAAACACTGGGCGATGAGTGTTATTATAATACTCTTTAGTCTTTCCAAATTCGAGCCTAACTTGGATTAAATCATGGGAATATCAGGTACCCTTCCCACAATACCTTCCATCACGTTTGAAGGGTATAAATTACTCTCCATTGAAATATAAACTTCAACACGTTTATATTAGTATACCGGATACGCATGAACGAGTGAATCTGATAACCAGTTAAAGGTATTGTGTTATATTCAATGTTTAACAAATATTTAGGCTGACACTCATATCTTGCTCAAACTTACGGTTTAAAACTTACGATCACTTGTTATCAAGTTTGTCTTGAGGTTTAACACGTATCAATTTTAACCGTGCTTATCTCATTTTTATCGACCTCTAAAAAAATTGGGTCGTATCATTTAGACTAAAACCACGGCTATGAATATCTAACCAGTGAATATAAACGTCAAGGCAATAGTTCATGGTTAATACCGTGTTTCCAAAGAGATCCAATACATAAAAAAAGTATTAAATTTCGCTCTAACAAACTTGAGACACTAATTTTAGATTGACAAATCTCAAGTATTAAATGCTCGTTACACAAAAAATATTTAGGGATCATTATCCCCGATCATCCTATTAGTTGGAACTCTAAAAATTGGAACCCTCAAATCCCAGTCTCTATTAGAATTTATCAATCTAATAGGCCAACAGTGCGGCAGCCATCTTATTAGATATACTTAATCCTGGAAAATAGGATCATATGTTTACTTAATCTGGCTTTATCCGAATGCATTAGCGTAGATATCCGCCAAAATATACTACTATTAATTTTGACAATTGGATCTATGTCACCATAAGAAATTTGAGTGGAATGATGTCATATCCAAAACGGTATTTACGCTAAAAATGCTCTATTTAGGTATGAATAGAATGTTTAAATTAATTAGAGTGATTGGAGAAACTCAATCATTTCTTACAAAAACGGAGCATTTTCAGCCTAAAAAGTGTAAAACAGATTTATAAATTAGATTTTCATGCATGTTCACAAATATATTTGCGCCTACACATTAGATTTCAAAGTCGATTTTAGGTTATACATGCTAAAATTAACCTAATACGTCTTATCTAACATGATAATGGCAAATATATTAAACATGTGAACTCATACTACATCGTTTGCTCCCAATTTACTAAATAAATTTTGAGTAAAAGATAACACTATCAAAGTCTTCTTAATTCTAAATGGAGTACGCCTTTAACTTATCATGTTAGAGTTATACTATGTTTGTAAAAATAAAGACCTCAAGTATACAAATAGCAAGATATAATATGTGTCTACAAAATGAGTAAATGGGAAAGATCTTAATATGTGTTAACCCCTTAAAATGTATTTTGAATATCAATGCATTAAGGTACCTGATTGCTAAATGTAACCGTAGATATTACGTCATATTTACAAACCGTAAATATGACACGTTTTAAAAGATATTTGTGAAGGCACTTGACAAGTAAAGATAAGTACAACCGTGTCTATCATACTAAGGGACTTCTATTTGTGCATTATATAGATATGTTTTTTATCCGTCCCAAATTTGATACGTTTATAGATTGTAGCAATTATTAGCTACGGCACTGAGTAGCATAGTACACTCATAAAATATAAGATTCAGACGTTTTGGAATATCCATCTTGTGAATATCCTAAGCATATGTAATAACAATATGATATACATTTTGATATAAGCACTATAACATTATCCACAATCATATCTCAATATCATTTTGAAGCCAGGCAAGAAATGCCAAGATATTAGCAGTATATCTATAACTTTCCTATATAGGTCGATTCAGACACTATATAGCGTAGTGTCTGAATCTTTTTTAGAGTTAAAAGATATATACTTGAGGTTATCCAATGTGTCTATATATTCAAACTCCTGCAATGGGCTTGAATGAAGTATTGTGAGTTAAACTGCGGGTTTTTAATAGGCCAGATGACTCATGGAAATCTTGCACATGATAAATTCAAGTGTGTCTTTTATGATCTTTAACTTGTTCAAATTCCAAATGTGCACGTATTCTAAAATCAATTGTTTATAGACGTGTGCGCGCAAAGAGATGTGCTTGTAACACATCCGTATCGGGAACATAAGTTTTAGAGGACAAAACAGAGCAAAATATAATCGGATCAAATTCTAAACGAGATCTTTGGAAAAATAGTGCATGATTTGGGTTATAAATCTCAAGTTAAATTTACCCATGTAATTAGTGATTTAAAGGCAGTATATAATGTGTACACTTAAAGGCAAATCATGGGATCTTAAAAGTTACATGTGTAATACATATGTAATAACTTTCCCTATACATTATTACCTAGAGATAATTTGCCACAGGGTAAATTAGGCATATCTATTTATTGATATTAAAGCACATTAATATTCTGTAATCCAATTTGGTATGTCCTTATGTGAATTAGGGGATTGTCAAATATACTTATGTTACCCTAAATGTAATAGATACCTTTTAAACTTCAATGCACGGTGTATCAATATACCATTTATATCTGTACCAAATTAATATAGGTGACAAAATGTTTAATATTGTCACCTCTTAATCATATCCTAATCAACTCATAATTTCAACGCGATTCTGTTAGTAGTCTCTTTTGTGGATTTGGTATCTCCCTATAATATGATGCTATACCTAGGGAGAGTTTTAGCTGACAAATATCGATAATACGTTTCCCTATTAACCCGCTTCTACTGAGATTAACCATAAATTCCCAAATATTTCAGATACCATGATATGAGTTAGACATATATTATATTTCAAAGGGTCATAACTAATGATAGCTAGATTTTATGCCACTGAGTAAATAATATCTTCCAAAATGTATGATATACTTGCCTATTTTGGTATAAACAATTTGGAGATAAACTGGGCTAAAATCAGTCCAAAGTTCGGGAACATTGGACTTTTTAACATACGAGTCCAAAATATTATCAGAACGTGTTCGAATTATAATACTTATCGAATAAACCTTATTGCTCATGATTTACATGTAAAGGTGGCACTCTAAAAATGCACAGAGTAATAGTCTATAATATTTTAAGTCTAAATTACGGAATAGGTTCACTTTATATAGGAACAAAAGTATTCGAGCCTTATTAATGCAATATAAGAGGTAAATAACATATATCCAACTGTTTTCGGCGTCTAAAGATACATTGCGCATAAATTGGTCCTGGGATAAGTAAATATGGATACATATAACTGATTAATTGCATGGTACGTGATCTTTAACATATTGTTCAATGGCTAAATGTACTTGATATTTGTTGTATTATATAGAGAGTAATGGAGTAATCTCTAAATGTTTATGTATATCACTGGATATATAAGAAATTATTCACTATTTTAGCAAAAGTGAATAATTCAGGTGCATATTCGGTTTAGTATAGTAATTATACTAAACCGGATATGTTATATCGTTAAAGATATTTTTCAAAGAGCATACAAATCAATCGCCTAGTTCCACATCATAATTCTGCCACAAATATTCAAGAATACCTATTCATAATATTGTCCTTTAACTACTTTAGTTTCTCATATGTTTGCGTCTAAATTATGATGGAAATCTCTAACGGTTTATATACTGATTTACTTATATTGCAACCCGATTGGTTAGTTCCTCTTTATATTTGAGCTCATGAACTAGGCAATTTGAAGATAAGCAGAAATAGCTTTTAGGTACAAATTATACAAGCGTTTTCAGCTTGTAAACTTATTATAAGACCCTACTATATTCGAGATATTTTCCTTTGTTATTAACTTAGTATTGATTACAAGTTGTACTTATATTAATCAACGGTATATTGTAAAACACCATAAGTATTAGACTTATGGTACACATTCTAAATTAGGCGATATATAATCCTTAGCTTGCCGTATATAGTTTCTCAATTTGAAACCTACCAGCATTGGATATTTGGATATACCTGAACCGAGTGTCCATTTTAAACAATAGTAAAAGCTATGTATTTCCAAAGGTAAGTACTGAGCTAAGATTAATAGAGCACACGCATAAAGGACACTCGGTATTGTCCCTAACCACTAATTCTATTTTTACTATTAATGATTCCGTCCTTACGATCATCTATTCTTTTAAATAGATGATAGAGTAAAATCCTAAGACAAACAGTAAAATCATCACAAAATATAGCTTTCAATCAAGGCGTAATGCAGATGATCGAGTAAGAGTATAGCCAATAATACGGGAATATCCATAGATTTTCGAGAAATTATCATTAGCAATCATACGAATACATATAGCAAACCCATTGTTAACTTCAAATAGTTGGAGATAAGTATTATAATGAAAAAGTTTATGGGTAAATTTTAGGTAATAACACTTTCGTCTTATGTTTAATTATTTCTACTAGTATTAGAATTATGATTTATATATACTAGATTAATTTTTACACAACCCATATGAGTATCTTCCTGTGTGGCTATATTCACATGTTATACTTTCGAAACATGCATAAGTAAGATATTTGATACCACAATGCATTTGCTTGTTAAATTCAAGGGACGGGTACATTTAAGAAATATAGGAACAAAAGTATTAGAGCCTTATTAATGCAATATAAGAGGTAAATAACGTATATCCAACTGTTTTCGGCGCCTAAAGATATATTGCGCATAAATTGGTCCTGGGATAAGTAAATATGGATACACAGTGTTACTAAACAATTATCTTGTGCCAAATATAATCGGTTGATAATAGGTTTACCTTTGACGCTCGTACATATCACCATTTTATTAGAACTTGGCGTTAAACCCACTAATTGTTTTGTATAACTCATATAAGATACTCATTGTTATCCCACCTTCGTATACTCAGTTCGGATTTGAGATCAAGACTTAAATACTAATCGGACCTACTGTAAAGCTTTGATATATAGTGTAGTACAATTCAGAAATTAAAACACCTGGTTGCAAGATAACAATAAAATAAGATCTATAAGTTCCTTTATAATACCTTCAGTGCAAAAAGAAAGGTAAATTTTAGACACATCTAAGTTTTTGTAATACCTTATAATTCTTACCAAGGAACAAGTCTTGATGTAAATTTAACATCAAATGTGTTGATCTCGTTGTATATATCTATACACTCACTATGTTTAGGCTGAAAACGCTATTTGTTTAAGATAAATTAAAACTTTATATATGATAAGTCCGTATTTAGACATGCATTTGATGCGTGTTGGGATAGGCTTTTGATGGTTTTCCTAGCTTTAAGGTGTTGCAAGTCTCAATTTTAGCTCAAGTTATGTTTACCAGGCGTTGGTTCGAGTTTTGTGTCATTTGGAGTCAAAATGAGGAATTTAGAGTTCAACATCGGCACTTGAGGAGCAATCGGGATGATTCGAGATGGATTCGAGAGTGGATTGAGATCTTTGGAGGTCACCGGGAGGTTCACGATGAAGATTTGATGACAAAAGAGCTCTAGGATTGGCTTTGGGATCAAAAGAAGATGAATGAAGCTGGAAAACGACGATCAGGATGACCTTTGGTCAATCGTTCAATCATATCTCTTTGTAGAAGAATCCAAATTAAAAGATTCAAGTTGCATATGAAAGCCAACTTCAAAGGCTACAAATCATATGAATACATAATTCCGAGAATCTGACAGGTTCACGGTGAAAACAGACGATGAAGTCATATGATCTCTGCTGCGATTTCAGATTGACACCTTCCACCGTTTTGATCATATTTCTTGATTGGATGATTTAAATCACATTCGGCAAGTTTTCGTGGATAGAGGACTTCATTATCTACAACTTTCATGAAGGAAGTTTTGTCAAATTCGGACTAGCAAAAAGGCTCAAGAACACGGAAGCACGACCGTGCGTAAAAGGACGCATGATCGTGCGTAAGAGCCAACAACGCGATAACATTCTGCCTGCTACGCACGATCATGCATGGCAAGGGACGCACGAATTTGCGTACACCTGAGACACGGATTTTAGCCCCTTTTTAATCCCAGTTCAGCCCAAACTCATCTGTTTTCTATAAATAAGGCTTCCATACCCCTTTTTGAGGGTTACGAACATTACGGAGAGGCCTAGGGATGAAATTACTTGCGTGTTTACGATTGTTTACTCCAAGACCCTGGGATTATTTGTAAGTTCATATTTTTAATTAATGACAATTTATTCTATTCTTCCCAATTCTGTTGATTCTTCAATTATGAATTGTGAGTAGTTTAATTAGGGATTTGGGGTTGATGAAGGGGTTAATCATGATGTATGGCTAGATTCTTGACGGTTTAATTGCATGAATGCCGTTTAATTTGTGTTTGACTAATTTAACTGATATCTTTTGTAAACTAGAACGCGCGCTAGAATTACAATTGCTTGTAGAATAAGTTATAAGAGATCTAATTTATTCTATGACACCTTCACACACACTTAATCGTTTGCTAAGAGATTAGTAGCGATTAAGGGGCCGTAAGCTCGCTCGTCTTGGCAATAATTTAGGATCCTGTCGCATGAGAGATCAGCTTGGTCCCCTAAATTATTGTACTATACGCCGCGAGAGCGGTAAGAACTTAGTAATGATTAGCTAGGCTCAATTAAATTAAATTCATGTAATTAGGCCTGACCTGCCAGAAATCTGGTTACTCCGGAATCAATCCTTGTTCCCTTCGTCAATAATTAAAGAGAAACCAAACTTTTATTTTAATCATTCATTCGCATTAGTTTAATTTTAATTTTCACACCAATCATATCTCGCACAACGCATTTATTTTATTTTCGTTTTAATCGCTGAATTTAATTAATTCTTATTTCTCTTTTGTCCCTGTCGAGACGATACTTGTACTTTTCACCACTTTATTACATCATTTTTAAGTGCGAGAAAACACACATCAGTTTTTGGCGCCGTTGCCGGGGACGGTGTCGGTTTTAAGGGTTAATTAATTTCAGCGAGGATCGGTTACAATATCCTCCGAATCTGGACATCGGACAGTCACTGTGGACGGAAAAAATTCCTTATACTTTTGAAACTTAGAAACTGAGAGGCGCGACCTGTAGTATAAAATGGGGCTCTGGTCTAAGGGTGGATATGGACCACGGTAGCGACGTTTTGGTAGTTTGACTGGAGCGGCTCGTGGCTTTATGGGACTAATTTTTTCAACATCAGAATTAACATCTGCCCAGGGATGAGGAAAATTCTCCAACACTAATTCCCCGTCACCACTGAGCAATTCATCAAAATCTATGGAGTCCAGTACATCCATAAGGTATTAACGGCTAAAATATTATGCAAAAAAAAAACAAGAGAAAAATCAGCTGCTGATTATAAAAAAAAAATTACTACGTATATCAGTCATTAGCTATTCAAAAGAAAAAAATTTGAAAAGGATGTCACTACAATTGATAGCAAAGAAGCTATGTTTCAAAGCCAAAATTAATACTAGTAGTAATGTGGTAACAAGGGTATACCGAGGGAGCTGTGATCAACACAATTTAATACAAAGTGATATTCCTTTACTTATTTGGGGAAAGAAGAATCAAATCAAATACAAATAAAAGGAAAGAAGAAAGAAAGGGGAGCATACCTGCGTACCCTAATAGCAACGGCGGCCGAATCTGATTCAGACCTAGAGCAGGACCACGACGGCGCAAGTGGAAGACGACGACGGCGAGGGTGACAGACGACGACGGCGAACAGTCCCTGAGGTCACCGGGGTGCGCTGGTGCTAGGCTACAGGGACAACGTCGGTGTAGTTGAGGTGCTCTGTTTACTCGCAGCGACCGTCCGAGGCGGCATGAGTATGACGGCAGGCAAGAACTTCGAGCGTGGGTAGGCTGGTTGCGTAATTGGACGCCAGTGGCGGCGGGAGAAGTTGACCAGCTGGTGGTTCCCGGCGAGCTGCGACCTGGGCAGTATGGCAGTCCTTGACCCTCACCAACAAAGCTTCCAGGAAGGAAGTAAATTTGGAGTCATGAACTGCATACTTCACCCAAAAGAAAAGGAAAATTAAATTAGTTAAAAATGATTGAATGGGTAAAAAGACAAAAAACATTGACATGGTGACCATGTACATTCAATTCAATATTGACATAGCAACCGTGTCTCTATACTCCCTATCACCGATATACTATTCGGCTTAGGGAGTGGGGGGCCTGTGATGGTATAATTATCCCAACCATGGATAAATATTGATCGGATTAACATGGATGAAAGTGAGTTAGAGGTTGATGTGCATGGTAAGTCTATACGGATGATGATAAGGTATAAGAAGAGCTCATACATGGTGACCATGGGCGGGTTAGGAGATAAAAGACTGTACATGGCGACTGTGGACAAGAGTTAGTAGAAGAATAGGGAGTACAGAAAAACCATGGATGTCATGGTAATCTTATCCAAAGAACACATCCACAGCAACCATGGACCCAAGTAGAAGACCAGAGTGCACTATAGCCTTGGATGCTATGACGAGCTTATATAAGGAAATGTCCACAGTGACCCTGGACATAGTAGTAGAAGCTTATCTAAACAATCTATACATGGTGTCTCTGGACATCATGGCAGAAGCTACATGGCGACTCCGTACGACAAACTACATCAACGCCGTCTTTTCAAGATATTCACACAATCAACAAAGGATTCTGTGGATCCGGATAAGTGATTTGCGTATCAATACGAACATGGCGACCACGTCGCCCAAATCTTCTATGTCTTATTTTGTACTATAAAATGATGTAATCTTTGGAAATTTAAGGGAGCTCAATACACTGAATACACTACATACATTTTATCTCTCGAACGATTATCCTGAGCACTTTAATTATTTTCGGCTATCCCTTATTAATTATTTTCCGGTGGATTTACTTCCATCACTTGGTATCCTACAATTAGGTTTCCACACAAATGGATGATTATAGAGTGCAATTGTGATTGAAGAAATTACAATTTGTAGACCAAAGAGAACACTTCTATATATCTTACGGTTTACAGCCGTTTGAAAACGTAAAATATCACTTTAATTCAAACTTGAGGTTCCATACTAAACTCAATTGGTATATTAAAACATCCTGTATTAATATATACTAAATTATCAGATTTACTTTGATAATTGAAGAGTATAATTTAGAGGTTCAACATATAGTCCGGGGAACTCTAAAAAGTTTTAGTGCAACATTTATCTGGTTGCAATTGACACGCGTTATCTATTTAATACTCGTGGTGTCACAAAAGGTTAATAGAAACGAGATATACAATATGGCTCTAAATATTGTCTAAAATAAGACCATTTTTTCCGTTTTTTTATCTCGTTGGAAAGATCTTATCGAACACTAAAACTTATGTTCAAAAACGCCTTAGTTGGACTGCGTGTAGTATACATAAATCGGAAATCATCAATATAGATTTGCCAAACTTTCCAAAGAGATATATTACGTGCATCCATTTTAACAATTAATCTTTAGTCATAAATTTAGGTAACACTTTCACAATGCATACAAATGAATTTGATTCGATCATATCTTGCTCTGTTTTCAAAAGAGAGAACACAAATCATATCATAAAAGTGCTCTTTCTAGGCTAAAAACGCTAAATCAAAAAGATTAGGCTAAGTATTCGTGACACTAATATCAAAATAGGTAATCATCCCTTGATATTTCGAAACCAGCACCTAAACATAAGTTTTAGAGTTCGATATGAGTAACGGTACTCAATGCAAGCTTTAAAAATAAGTGATTTATCTTAGTGTCCAACCCTCTGAATGAGTGAATCTCTAACCAGATATTAAAACGTTCATTCCAAAGACGTTGTATAAATAACTAGATATGAAATTCATTTTATCAATTTGACTCATGATAACATTACACAAGGAATGATGTGAGGTTTATTAATAATACGTTTAATATATAAAACCGAAATGGGTACACAGATATTAGGCTATTAAAGAAGAATCATCCGGTAATAGAGTTCAAATGATCTCTTTTTAGTATGAGATTGGGTATTTTACATTTGAGCTTGGGATCAGATTATGTTCCAATCGATGTAGCAATCTGGGGATTATATTGTACCCATTTCCTATGCGGATGTCTCATACGCGTTGACCTATGAATTGATCTCTCATATGGTGCTCACTTTTAAAACATTCTATTAACATGTCTCGAAATGTAACCATAATCCTAAATATGTTTAAAACGTAAACATATGTGCTATTATAAAATTGAAGTAAACAAATTTCAGCTCTAAATGTGCACTTAATATGAACCGTTCTTGAATATAAATTATCGGATAATCGGCTTAATGTTACCCCTGCCTGAATTAACTGCGATATGTAAGTATAGTTCCGTTTTGTCAAAATAGGCACTCTATAGATAATCGAGCTTATTGATATTACTATATGAGTCATAGATTAACATCCCGTTCAGATATAATTGGTGCTCATATCTCTAGAGGTATAAGATTCTGTTTGCCCGTTAATATCTCACTGTTTACCTTAATACTCATATTTGACAAGGCGCCGGGTTATAATGATCGGGAAGCATACCGTGGTGTCATATTAGAGATAAAATGCTTTTACTGGATTAAAAACGATATCTCGCCATATAATTAATACTATCAACGAGATAGCCTAAATATCTTTCTCCAACTGTTGGCTAGAAATATTTTAAAATTGATAAGTAGGTTACTAGATTAAAAGAACGGTTAGGGTTTCTTTTTAAATTTTGAGCGTCACTCAACATTGAGGTATAATCCTATTTAGCACTTTGCAAGTTATATCATTACAAGCAATTACTCTTAAATTAAGCGTAAACGCCTAATTTAAGAGGGCTTATATTAAATCTAAAGCTAAGTACATTTATATTACAGGAGTGAACAAATATTAGTTCCATAATATCACGTTTAGATTCCTACGTGAGCAGGGTTTTTAATTAAGTATCTCACAGTGATATATTTACGATCTCCATTTAATATTTATTAAAGCAAAAACCCTGCTCATACTACACAATTATAAAACACACAATTATAATACATGTAAGTGTGATATCTACTCCCGTATACTATTATATTTTGATAATATAATAGTCATATACTTACATATAGATGTTCTCTATATCTAAGTATACTTCAAATGGGTATTATAATACATGTCTATGATAAATTTATATCATAGACATGTATTATCAAATATTTACTCCATAAATATTTGAACGACAATACCCATTTCTAAGATTGTCCCACATGTGTCCAATATATTTTCAGGTGCCAAAAGTTTAGCCATATTAGGCCATAGGAGTAATTGCACCTTTCCTATATTTCGTTGAGCCATCAAACTATATTTTAACATAGCTAAAAATGTTAATCATTCGAATTACGATAGAGCTCTATGATTAGGGTATTTATTTGTATCTTAGTAACCAGTTACGATAACAAGTTTGATTTATCATCTTAAAACTTTTATACTATTATTAATATCGTGTTATTTATCGCCTAAACATGCAATATGATCCTTTTGTTAGTCACTGTTCTATCAAGTAATTTTGTTTACAAATACTTAGTGATATGTATTCTCTTAGGTTTTAATTAGAGATAGTTACACGAATAGTAAAAATGGATATATAGTTTATACACCATAGTATGATATTTAGTAAGTTAGGCGGACACAAGGGACCTAAGAATATTCCGATGTTATCCCCTAACACATATTATCGATCTAAAATGTGGATAAACAAAGATATAAAGGTAAAACTCATCCTAAAGAAAAGTAACCAAAGCTAATTGATAAAGGCGTATGATAATACGATTATATCTTATTATCGTATTATAAATATAAGATAATAAGATATGATATGTCTTAAAACGGGATTATAGGTAAAGCATATATCTTATTTTAAAGTTACCAAATAAGATATATCAACAGTAAAGTATGATATATCTCACTTCGAACACCGTCATAATAGGAATTGTTTCGGAGTAATCACCCAGATTTAATAGAATAATCCATTATTCTATGTTAGGCTATCATATACCCGGGTGTAAATATATCTAATAATATTTAGGGAATTCTCTATGAGCTATTATTCCTTTAGATATAGATGTTCTTAATATGTTTTAAATTGATATTCCGACTCATGGGTATACTATGAGAATACTATATTGGATTTCGAAAGTACTAAATATATTTATCCATATATTTAGAACATCTATATCTAAAGGAATAATAGCTCATAGAGAACTTCCTATTCATGTAGCGTTGGAAAGCAAATATGGTTAAGGGTTCTTACCTAAATCACCTTAGTATATCTTCTCTATAACTACATAAATTCCCGGATATAATTAACCTATTGTTGACGGGAAATAAGATCTTTAACGTATTATTTAGCTCGAATATAACAATTTGACAACATCACTATCAGTTTTTAACTTCTGATAATTAAAACATGAGTAACTTCTAATTGCTTTGATATCAGAAAATTATGGGAAATATATAATATTACAGTGTCTCGTAAATAATTCTAAACCGTTTAAAGTTATAAATACGCAAGGAGATTAGACGTTCTATAAACGTAATAATATTCAATAGATTATTATAATCTATTTTAAACCAGTCGACCTTTGGAAACACAATTTTGGGTTCTAATTCGGATTGAAATCTGAAATATTTGTGAATTTATGGTTAATATTCAAAAGACACAAGTGATTGTCTTTCCAGAGTTACCTTATTGTGTTCAAGCTTTTAATAAATGATCGTTTCATATGATTAATTGGAGAAAGATATTAACGATGACTCTTCAGGTGGAAGATAAAACATACACTTGTATATTTTTTATAATAGGAAAGATCTTGTATAAAAGCTTGAATCCTATGTAAAATCTAGTTATTACCATGCTCTATCATATAAGTTGTAGTCACAATCAACTGATTGTATTTACAGCGTTAATATTAAATCAAGAGTCATCGTTTACAATTTATTGTGTATACGTCCAAAACATCAATTTAAACGTCTGGACATGTATTATAAGCGTGCATATTATCATTAGCTTGTTTGGGTTTAGGGTTTAACATAATATCTATTCCCATATCATTAATTCACAATTGCAACTTAAGTGAATTATATGTGTAGTATCCCTTGAGTCTATAATACCGTTATAGACTATCACAAACATTGGATACACATGAGTTATATTAAACACAAACGTATGAGGTTTCATTTAAGTAATCCGTTGATATTCCCGGAACTCGATTGCACTAGACATACTAATATGACTAATTTGATCCGAACGTTTTGAGTTCTAAAGCTATTATGCTTTCACTAATAGAATAGGCTATCAACACAAGATAAGATCGTGGTTCAATACTAATATTATAGCACTTGATCAGGATGTTAAAAACCGTTCGGATCGTTTACTTGTATAGCATTCCAAAGTATTTAAAGGATATAGCATTCGTTTATGTATTTGGTTACACTTGTTGTCTGTAATTCAGTAAAAGTGCGATCTGATTGTCCTAAAGCCTTAAGTGCTCTTCTAAAGCCTGTACAGGTGACTGTCTTTGATCGGATCTTTGGCGCCCTCAAAGATCAAAGCCGGAAGTGCTCGAAATCAATATCTATTTCCATAAGAACAATGCATTAGGTTTGGTGTCATCCCTATGAGTATTAAATATTACATCCGGCTTTGAATAAATCTGTATTATAAATGGTCCTCTAATATTTACGGTTAATTAAGGTATATAACCTAAATAGTGATAATGGTATCAATTATCAAACCATCATATCTTACCGTCTAACATAGAGACATTTAATACGTTTTGAAGTTGGAACAAAAGCTTTCGAACTCATCACAGCAAAAATTAAGGGATGCTAAATACATCGTAAATAGTTGTGATTAAATATCCGATCATATCTATCTTTTGTACAGATACTTTCATCTCTAGAGTGTTAGCCTCTTACACTAGAGAGCAAGATTACCCTAGATGTTATGAACTTCAATAGGGAGAACGAAGAACATAACAAGAATGCTACTGAAAAGATTAAGAGGGGAGTTACAGAGTAACAAGAAGAAGAGAAGGATCAGTTTATTCATAAGCCCCATCGTATACAATTCGTTTATTTATTTACACAGATCAAGTCTAACTAATTAGTTGGAGAAATGATGACATGGCACCCCCAGCAGTTACAACACCAACTAACTAATTAAAGAATTAAAATGGCAGCTAATTATTTGTAATAAGGAAGACTTGATCTTAACATTGCCCCCTCCTTCATCTGAAGCTTGTCCACAAGCTTCAATTCCAGGAAATTGTTTCTTTATAACATCATAATCCTCCCATGTTGCTTCATCTGGCTGCAAGTGCTCCCATTTGATTAAGAGTTGTACAGCAGCTGCATTGTTCCTCTTGACTATCCTTCTAGCCAATATTTCAGATGGTATTAGCAATGTATCTCCTTCTTCATTCATTGCAGGTAGAATAGGAGTGGTTCTATCAGTCAAGCCCACATGTTTTTTGAGTAGGGATACATGGAAGACAGGATGTATCCTACTATCTTTGGGTAAATCTAACTTGTAAGCTACAGTTCCTACCTTCTCAATAACTGGAAAAGGGCCACAGTATTTAGGACTCAATTTCCATACTGTTGATTTCCTCATACTCAGTTGCCTGTAAGGCTGAAGCTTAAGATATACCCAATCTCCTACTGCCAATTCTCTTTCACTTCTCTTTTTATCAGCTAACTCCTTCATTCTTTCTTTAGAGAGGTTTAGTTGATGTTTCAGTTTCTGAGAAACCAATTGCCTTTGCTCCAATTCATGCTCCACTCCTACCACAGATAACTCTCCATAGGGTCCTGTATTCAGTGTAGGAGGTTTGTAACCAAACAAAGCTTCAAAGGGACTCATTCCCAGAGCTGTGTGAAAACAACTATTATACCACCACTGAGCTAAAGCAAGCCATTTACTCCAATCTTTAGGAATTCTTCCACTCATACACCTCAAATAACTTTCCAAACATTGGTTTACCCTTTCAGTTTGCCCATCTGATTGTGGATGATAAGCTGTACTGAGGTGATGTTGAACCCCTAGAGATTTGAACAATTCTTTCCAGAACAAACTGGTGAATACTTTGTCCCTGTCAGATATTATGGATTCAGGTAAGCCATGGAATTTGCAGATATTATTCAAAAATGCTAAGGCTACAGTTGCTGCAGTAAATGGGTGATTAAGAGGCACAAAATGGGCATATTTGGTGTATCTATCTACCACTACAAATATGGAGTCATATCCATTGGATTTAGGCAACTTCTCAATGAAATCCATGGTGACATGCTGCCAGGCCTGTTGTGGGATTGGTAAAGGCTGTAATAACCCGGGGTATTTGACATTCTCATGTTTGCACAATTGACAAATATGACAGGTACTCACTACTTGGTGTACTGTCAATTTTAAGTTGGGCCACCAAAACAGATTTCTCATCCTGTGGAGTGTAGCTAATTCTCCTGAATGTCCCCCAGTAGAACTCTCATGTATCAAAGAGACTACTTTAGCTCTTATATCTCCATTTTTTCCTACATACAACTTATTCTTGTACCTCAACATCCCATCATGATACGAAAAATAGCTCACATTATAGGGAATAGTTATTAGTTGTAAAATAGCTTCTTCAGCATCAATATCTCCTTTATAGCTCTGAATTAACTCTTCTTGCCAAACTGGTCTGACTGCAGATATAATATAGCAATTTTCTGCCCTCTTATTCTCCTGTTGATCCCTTCTTGATAAAGCATCTGCTACTCTATTCTCTGGACCCCTTTTATACTCAATCTTGTAGTCAAACCCCAATAATTTGGTAAGGTATTTATGCTGGATGGGAGTAGAAACCCTCTGGTCAACTAGGTACTTGAGGCTGATTTGATCAGTTCTAATTATAAATGGAGCATGTAACAAATAGGCTCTCCATTTTTCAATGGCTAATAATATAGCCAGAAACTCTTTCTCATAGATGGATAATCCCAGATTTTTTGTTCCCAATGCTTTACTAATGTAAGCTAATGGATGGTTTTCTTGTATCAGTACAGCTCCCAGTCCATCATAGCAGGCATCAGTCTCTACTATGAAAGTCTTCCTGAAATCTGGTAATTTCAGTATGGGTATGGTACACATTGCTACTTTGAGTTCATCAAATGCCCTCTGTGCTTCTTTACTCCATTTAAACATGCCTTTCTTGGTTAACTCAGTTAAAGGTCTAGCTTTTATCCCATATCCAGAGCAAAACTTTCTGAAATAACCTGTCATTCCCAGAAATCCCCTCAATGCTTTGAGTGTAGTAGGAACTGGCCATTCCATAATACTCTTAATCTTGTTGGGATCCACAGCTACTCCTTCCGAACTAATGATATGTCCCAAATATTCTATCTGTGGTACTCCAAATATGCATTTAGATCTCTTAGCATACAGTTGGTGTTGTTGCAATAATAGAAACACCTCTCTTAAATGCATTTTATGAGTTGCTTGATCTAGGCTGTAAATGAGGATGTCATCAAAAAAGACAAGTACAAACTGCCTTAGGTATTCTCTAAACACACTGTTCATGAGGGCTTGAAATGTAGCTGGAGCGTTTGTTAGCCCAAAAGGCATAACCGTAAATTCATATAGTCCACTAGCAGTAGTAAAGGCAGTCTTCTCAATGTCCCCTGGCTTCATTCTAACTTGATGATACCCCGCTCTCAAGTCTATTTTGGAAAAGATTGTTGCCCCTTTTAGTTCATCTAGCAAGTCATCTATTAATGGAATAGGATAATTATTCTTAATAGTGACTGCATTCAGTTTCCTGTAGTCCACACAAAACCTCCAAGATCCATCTTTCTTCTTAACCAGTAACACAGGACTTGAGTAAGGGCTTTGACTATGTTGTATAACTCCAGAGTTTAGCATTTCCTGAACTAGTTTCTCTATCTCTTGCCTCTGCAGGTATGGATATCTGTAAGGAGCTTGTTTAAAAGGTTTCTCCCCTGGTTTGATGTCAATCTTGTGCTCACAGTTTCTGTATGGTGGTAATTCTCTGGGTTCCTCAAAGACTCCTTGAAATTCAGTGAGTAACTGCTCAAATTCTATATCTGTAGGATTTTGTGCTTCACTTCTCAGGTTGGTTACCATGCAGAAATATCTAGATACACTCCCATCTCTTTTGTTCAAGATCTTCTTCACTTTTTTTCCTGATATCATCTTCACAGATATCTCTGGTTGTATTCCATTCACTATCACTTTCTCACCTTTATGATCAAAGGTAATTGAGTGATTATCATAGTCAAGCATTATTGGTCCCAATTTCTTCATCAAATCTACTCCCATGACCATATCATATCCTCCTAAAGGTAATATCCTTACACTGGCTGAAAATATATGTCCAGCCATCTCCCACTCCAGCCTAGGGCATTTAGAATTACATTCTATTTTTCCTCCTCCTGCCACAGTAACCTGTAAAGGATTAGTTACCTCAATATCACAGTTGATTTTTTTTGCTGCCCCTGGATCTATGAAGCTGTGAGTGCTTCCAGAATCCACCAATATAGTCAACTGATTATTTTTTACCTTCCCTATCAACTTGATGGTATCAGTAGGTATATGTCCTTTCAGAGCATGTAATGAGACTCCAAAATCTCTGTCTTCATCACTATCTTCTTTCTCTACTAGTTCAGTGGGTGTTTCATCCTCTTCAGCCAGTAAGATCACAAAAATTTTCTTGCACTTGTGTCCTACTGTGTACACCTCATCACAGTTGAAACACAATCCTTTTTTCCTCCTTGCATCCATTTCTTCTTTACTCAGACGTTTCACAGTTATAGACCTCTCTGTAGGTATTACTCCTTTATTTTCATTTCCTGTTTTTGGCCAGTAACTTTTCAATTGTGTTTTCCCAGTTTTCCCTACTGCATCTAGCAGGGATTCTTGTTTTTTGGCAATTAGATAGGCTTGAGCTAATGTTTCAGGAGATACAATTTCTACCATATGCCTAATTTCTTCTTTCAATCCACTGAGAAAACTCTTCAGAAAATAATACTCATCAAGGTGTTTATTTCTCTGTAGCATAAAAGATCTGAGTTCTGAAAATTTGTCTATATAATCTTCAACTGAACCTTTTTGTCTCAGCTTATTAAACTCTCCAATGATGTCATTTTCTTTTGAAAATTTGTTCAGGAAGAGGGTTACAAAGGCATTCCATCCCATGGATTCCTTGCCAACAATTTCATCCATATACCAGATTTCTACTTTCCCTTCTACATACATCCCCACAAGTACTATTTTATCGAAATCAGACATTTGATGAATAAGGAAATAACGCTGACATTTCCTAATCCATCCTCTAGCATTAGCCCCATCAAAACGAGGAAAGTCAAGTTTGATACCTCGGTGACTGCCAGGAGTTGATATCAAACCTTGATCTGGATTTCGAGTGGAATGATCTGTATGAGGAGAAGTGGAATTGCTGCTGACACCTTTGATTGCTGTGAGAATATCTGCGAATTTCTTCTCCTGTACTTCCATCAATTTGGCTAGGTCAGCTCGTTGTGTTTCATTCATCTTCTCGATTTCCGTTCGCATACTTGCAAGATCTGTTTCTAGCTGATTGATGCGGTCCGTGTTACTTAGCTTCGCCATTGGTGGACTCGTTTCTGGAGCTCTGATACCAAGTTGTTATGAACTTCAATAGGGAGAACGAAGAACATAACAAGAATGCTACTGAAAAGATTAAGAGGGGAGTTACAGAGTAACAAGAAGAAGAGAAGGATCAGTTTATTCATAAGCCCCATCGTATACAATTCGTTTATTTATTTACACAGATCAAGTCTAACTAATTAGTTGGAGAAATGATGACATGGCACCCCCAGCAGTTACAACACCAACTAACTAATTAAAGAATTAAAATGGCAGCTAATTATTTGTAATAAGGAAGACTTGATCTTAACACTAGACAACGTATTCTTGCATATTTCACAATGAGATATATATCTTTAGGCGCCAAATTTAGATTCAGGTGAAGAATTTAAACTTACGTCTAAATGCGATTAGGCTAAGGATACAAATAGATCCAGGGTAGATATATAACAATTCATAAACTTAAGAGGACAATTAAAACAGGTTAGAACACCTTTATGTTCCGTATAGCTTTCTACAACTTAAGTTAAATAAACGAAACGTCTTAATTGTTTTCATAAGTGCAACCTTAGAATATAATCTTATTCATGTTTGAGTTATGATTTTAGGCTACACTACAAGAATCTCGCAAATCAGTGGCGGATTTTTGTGACGGAATTTAGCGTCGGAATTTAATGGGGACTTAACTCCGCCGGTATTTAGTGGCGGATTTTTCGCCACTACTTTCCGTCAGTAAACATTGACGGACATATATCCGCCATTAATATCCGCCAGTAATTTAAAAAATTAAATACTCCCTACCAACTTATCCTAACTCCACACAATCTTTATCCTCACATCTCACTCGACATGTTCTCTTCAGCAGCTCCAAACTCGAAATCTCAGGTTAGAACTCTTACCTTTTTAAAAAAAAATTAAAGTTATATATTCATATTTAATTTATAAATTAACTTGTCATGTGCATATATTCTTATATATATGATAGAGAAGTTTTGTCCTTGTTTGTTTGATTTCCTTATTTTTTTAAAAATAAAATTCAACTATGTTTGTGTTAATTACAAGATTGAAGATTATTGTTAAAAAATAAATATAGGAAATTATTGGTTGTTCAAGTTATATGTGTTGAATGAAATTCAATAATAGATATATGTTTATTGTAATATTTATAAAAAATGAGATAACATAGTAACAAAATAAAATCTATAATGTATATGGTAACTTAAATTCTAATTCACATTAATGACTTAAGAGAAAATTTGGAAATACTTTATTCATAATATATATATACATTGCTAGTTTAATTAGTTTATTCAATGAAAATGTAATTTATGTCGTTTTTTGTTTAGATTTCAGTATGAGTAATAATAGGTCATGGATGTACAAAAGACTAGAGAGACGAGGATGTCTAAATGATGATTTCAAGGAAGGTGTAAATGAGTTCATTCAGACAACGCTAAATTCATATTCCAGCGGTGTCATTGCATGTCGGGTGTTTT